>OY987229.1:16089591-17391766 GCA_963920705.1 Odiellus spinosus | reverse complement strand
GTAAAATTGGGAATTTTACCCATACAGAGAGGAGCGCTGTATGGAACATTAGAGTAGTAGACTTCAAAGTAGGGTTTCATCGACTTCTGCTAACACATACATGGAAATCTGAGCTAATACGGAAAAAAATCGAAACATTGATTAAGCAGACTTTTCCCACGTGTAGACTTGGATTTATATATTGTTTAGTTTGATTATTATATGTCCCATGTTTTGAGCCTGGATCTGGCGTTCAATTGAGGATCAATAGACTCAAAATATATTTTACATATATCTATACATGATTTAAAAAAAAATTGTGTAAATTCATTTAGATCCAAACATAAATTTACAAATTTAAAAACGGATTAAGGTTTAACGAAGATGCTCTGATGAGTTTTATTAATGAATTTATATCAAATTAATTTACAAAAGCAACTTGTAAAATTAATGTGAACCACTAATTTAAAGACGAGTTCAAAAGAAACGAAAATATATGGAAGGATCGTATGAATATATATGACATATTTACCCAACTAGGAAACCAGAAATCGACAAATTTGGTCACAAAAAGGTCCAAATTAATAAATTCCAAAAAAATTCGTTTAAAGTGGACCATAGACGTGGTGCCAGCTTCACTTGAAGTTAAATAGGGTAGAGAAACGTGATATATCGCCGAATAATAATCAAATTATAACATTTCTTTGCAGTATATATTACCCCTTTAAAGATATACAGAAAACGGCGGGAATCTAAAAATAATCCTCCTCATTCCTTTTTCTCGTTCTTTTTTTGAAAACACTCTGATCTCTCATCCCAATATAATTTGCGTTTTGCTCTGCTCATGATATATGGAAGCGCATTTACAATTAGCTTACGAATTTTACCGAAGTAGGCACCCCTAATAGAATTACGGAAGTAGGTAATTAAAATCAACATATTAAAATTTGAACAGACTACTTTCTTCTATATGAAATTTAACATTATGTATAAATGCTCGTCAACTTTATACTTAAACTTCTATTGAAAAAAAAAAAAAAAAAAAAAAAAAAAAGGTACTAGTCACTAGTGACTTTGAAACCGTTTTCAAACAGTTTCAAATATTGAAATCAAATTTCCAAGCTAATAATTATATATTTTGAGAAATGATTTTTACAGTTGACCTCAAAGTTTTATAATGTGACCTTTCGAAATAGGTCAATAGGGCTAAGTATAGTGCAGTACATGTTTCCGGATCGTCTCACATATAAAACTATATAAATGTGTTTCATATATTCAAAACTAGTATACATATTCATTCGCCATATCTTGCGGCGTACTAAAAAAGTCGTCAATACATTTTACAAGTGTCAATGAACCAATCCATCAAGATATGTCATTGATCAAAGCGCGGTTAAACGCTATATAGATTATTAACCACGATGAGGTCCAGTTTTATCACAAGTAAATCACGGTTGTGGTTTTATTCAATTGTTTGATGAACCATTTCAACACGTTGCTCAATACCTAAGAGAGTTTATGGATAACTGCATTTTTGGAATGGAACTAACACCAATTTTTAATAATCATCAAAATAAAAACCGCGGTTTTCGAGTTAAAATTTTATAATTTTCTTTCCTACCAATTATGAATGCTAATTATATATTCAAATCTTGTTTCATTTCCTAGAGAGATGGGTATTTCAATATTTTAACCTCGTATTCTCATTATTTCTGCATAACGAAATGCTCTCTACGGTATCGTAGTAACATAGAGAACTTATTCTTTTACATTCTTGGAATGAACTAAATTGTAGTAAAAATGAATTTGAATATCCCTTTTTCGAAGTTACACACGTCGTATCATTGAAACTATATTGAGACTTATCTACAATATTAAAGCAAATATCCAAATTAGATATTTGTATTATTAATCTTATTCGCGCCTCCTTTTGAAACACTTGACGTCACTAGTCGATATAGGATTTTAACTATAAAGTTGGGCATGACGTTAAAGAGCGTTACGCATTTTTGAGGTTAAATAATTATTTTTTAAATGCTCTTACACTATAATCGCATATAGATAACGATATCTTTAAGCCTAAATTAAATATTTGTATATTTTTCGTCGTTATTTAACTATAAAAGCAATTGACACCTGAACAAAAGGTAAGAAAATTAATTTATCTTATCAAAAGCAAAGTGTATTTATGTCCAATATTTGTCAAAATCAGGGCAGATACTTCATGTCGGCTCCTTTAAATTAAGATATTATTATTAAAACCAATTTTAAAATAATTCAAAATTGTATTTCTCTATGTTTCATCCTCTCTTTTTAACGATAATAGTATTAGCTTAGTCATTTCCAGCCAATAAAATCCATAATTCGAAATCAGGGGTTTTCCCGCTAATAAATACTATATACTGTAGATCGTGCGCGAGCGATTTCTTATAATATATATATATTTTTTTTTTGTTTCCCTAGCTGTAGATCCAATTCTTGAACGCGCGAGAGAACTCGTCGGGGCGCTCTCTAGCCTACTTGTATTGTACCAGAGAGAAAAAGAGAAACTTCTCGGTTGTCATGGCAACGATAAAACGTCAATTGATGACGTAACTCTTTCTATTCGATTCTGCGCGAAACCATGGAGAAAGAATTAAGGGAAATCCAGACTTGGCAAAATAAACGAAGAAGGGGATGTTGCTTGCACCATTTTCTTCTAAAGCTGATTAAACATTTAGCTTTTTCATACTTAGCTACTTAAATACTCAAAATTTTACACATTATGGTTGACGCGTTTTTAAGGAACTTTGAAATTAAAAAGATAAATTAATTTAATTTTTTCCGCTTTTAAGTCGTTGAATATGGTAATTGATTAATGAAAGGTAGGATTTTCTTTATTAATATAGTTTCTTGACTTTTCCAGGTTTTCACCTGACCATCTATAACCATTTTCCCTAACCAAATGACTTGTTAATTCCCCATTTTCATTGATATAATCTGACACGAGGCATTGATACAAGTTCGTTAAGATTGATGATAAAATACCCTGATCTCGAGCAGACACTTTTTACAAGCGCCAGCCAATAGGAGAGCTAAAAAAAGAGATAACCCAAATTGACTAAAAATTATACATGCAAGGAAGAAGCTTTGATTTCATTTAGTATAGTGCAAGAGGTAAAAGTCTGGTGTCTCCATTTTTACTTTCTCCATGGCGAAACTGCAACCCGCGTGCGATCCCAGTTTCGCAGTTTCTCTCAGATCTCGATTCTGGGAGAATTTTTTTATTTTTTATTTTTTTCCTTTTCGCGACCAAGGAATTTTTCCGACTCATTTTCCAGCTCTCCGCTTTTCTAATTCTTGCGTTTCGCCTTGTTAGGTTTTTATACCGACCTAGGTCGCCGTTTGCAATTTTTACTTAATCAATATAGAGCTGTTTTGGCCTTAGGGAAAAGAAAAATAGTGAGTGGGTGTATGCTAGAGGCTTAAATTAAACACTGTTTAGTTATTAAAATTGCCCTTCCTCGCGCATTTCGTACGCAAAAATGTCTCTAAGCGTACGCGTGCAATTAAGTAAAATAAACAAAACTGGGGCGAATAAATACATATTGTTAAAGATTATGTAGAAGTAGCTTTTCAAAGCTGTTCGTGCATATATAATTAAGTGCCCGGTATAACGTACGTTACTTCATAATTTAAACGCTGTATATTTCAATAATTACCGAATATATTATTCTTTATAGGATAGAAATTTTAAAAGTTTAAATTTATGCAAATTTTATTTTGTTAAAGGGATAATGAAGAGAAACTTCTCCCACCCAAAGGGTTTCGTTAACTTACAGTTAATTAACAAAGTTGTGGTTTGATCCTGCTAAGCCTAACACCATTTTAATACGGATAAAAATAAGTAAGCAAGGAGCGTTTTAAAATATTTCAAGAGCGTCAATCGAACTCTAAAACACGAGGAAGATTTTGATTGGCTATATATTTTCAAACATGTTTACAAGTTTTAAAATGGAGTTAGGCATAGAGGGTATTTGCTATTAAATTAACCGTAAATTAACGAGAAACATTTGGTTAGTTTTAATAACGATTTTACAAATATTTGAACGCTCCTAATCAAATCAAAAAATAACACGCTATTCGTCTTCATTATCCCTTTAACTACTTGTATAATTTAAACGATTTTACGGTTCCTATATTATAACCAAAGCACGTTTTAAAAGACTCATTAAGGTTTCCCAAAAAGGGTGCAAACAATTAACCCTAAAAGAGAGGGTGAAAACCAAAATGAAGTGATGTTTTTTTATTGATTCAACTTCTAAAAATATGGCATGTTCGCGTAGTAAAACATTCAAGAAAAATTCTGATTTTGGCAAAGAATTAAAAGGAGGATCTGCGACTAATCAAAAGACACATCACCAATGGATTAATAAAATCTTGATTACCTTTAGGAGCACAATCGAGCGAACAGCGCGTGTTGCGAAACCAAAGGTAGGTAATCTTTTGATTAGTCGAAGGTTTTCCTTTTAAGTGAAGGCCAAAATCTAAATCTTTAACATTTTTTTTTGCACAATTCTGAGACATGTTTTAATACGAGAACAAGTCTTATTTTAAATACTCGAATGGATAAAAATAATTAGATTTTCTTCTTCACTCTCCATCTAAAGGAATAGCAAACTGAGACCAGCACATAGCCTAAGAAAGATGCACGTAGGAGTAATAAGGGATACTGGAAAGTTGGACCAAAAACATGGAAACAGTCGGCTATTCCTCTAACAGATTCCTCCAAGAAAGAAGTACGTAAGAAATTCATTAAAAAAAATCTAATTAGAAAAGCACAATACCCGTGTAAGGTTAGGTCAAAGGAGGGTTACGCCATTGACCCTCAGCTACAAGATGAAAACATAAAACAATCAACAAGAATCATATAAAAATCAATTCCACTTCCGAGTTGGCAGCATGCCTAAAGCAAGTATTCTTCTATTTCTTAAGGTGGATGCGCCTACATGAAAAAAAAGCGGAACATGGAGCAATAACTATGGCAGATTTGGATTATATAAAACCACAATCTTTAACAATAGTTGGACAAGTATCGTTGGATGAAAGTTGGGCAAGGCTTAAAGATTTGCTTTACAAAAATAAAATTTCGGCAAACTAGGTGTGTGGATGCACAATGTCTCATATATTTTATCAAAGGCAGTGTATACGCTCCAGAAGCAGGAGGGGAATTTATCTTAGGTTTGTCATTTTTCTCGATAGGTGGCGGGATCAATCAGCGATTTTGCAGACGCGTCTCTCCCGTTACCGTGGCAACCCGACGTAGGAGAAGTTACTACATCGGGTTGCCACGGTAACGAGAGAGACGCGTTTGCAAAATCTTTGGTTAACCGCGCTTCTATAGTGGAAAATTGGCGAACTAAATTTCCTTTTGATTTTTTTCTGCGTGCACTGGCTTTGATATAATATAAAGGCGTTGCTGGAGCCTGGATATATATACCGGGATACTTGGGCTTAATTTGATGGTGTTGTATTAAATATTTTCAGAACCATGATCGAACTACTTGGTGTTTTTATTCCTTCTATCATTTTTGTTTTACGTATATACACTCATTGACCTTTCGACCTGAAAAGAACTATAATATAAATTCCATCATCCGATGAAACGTAACTAATATGGATTAAGATATGGATACGATGGAATTAGGGTTAAAGCTAGTTTTATAAAGATAAAAAAATCGATTATAAAAGGCATTATCTCTATTGTTTCTATTTCAAGGGAAAAAAAGGATGGTTGATGGAGTCTGGAAAAGATCTAGGAAAAGATCTATAAAAAAAGATCAGTGTTAACCTCGCAGCAAGCCTTCAAGGCTTTGTAGTAACGAATCGACAACCTAACTTGGATATAAGCGGGAAACAAAAGAAATAATCCCTTCTCACCAAGGAGAGTTGGAATAATGAGAAAGCTATGGCGGACTGATACACATTGTTAAATCTAGATTATAGAGAAGAAACTAGACGATGCCAACAAGAGTATATTACAATAAATTCAAAATTCATTTTGCCGGAATATAACAAGATCAAAAACTTCTATAAGTTTGCGTCTGACGTTATTTGATGCCTTTCAATGCATACGTCGGGTAAATATGGCCTCCACATTCAACTACCGGTTACGATAACCATATGCAATATGGTGCAATAACTATTTAAGCCTTTCCAGACTATAGATTCGTTGAATATGACGCGATGCAATCCACAATTGTAACATAAATTTGTTCATAGATAATATATTAAGTAGGCCTAGTGAAAAAGGATAACCTTGATATGTCGGTTTCAACTTCCGGTGATTCATATTTTATTAAAAACTAGTTTTTAATTTAATTACTTTTTCCTTCCGATGTTTCTCTTAATTATTAAAACTAATAATGTAGTATTTTAGCCAACGACATAATCCAGCCAATAAGACTTGTGGTTGACCGTCACAGATTGGGGGAAAAAAAAAAGCAAAACCGGATGTCGATCCTTAAAAACTTAACGGCATCCATTTAAATTGCCATGGCATAACCTTCAACTCCTTTTACTATATACTATTGGGTTTGTTCCAATAGTAAAATACAACGTCTAAAAGCAATGTCAAGCTTTGACCCCTATGACCCCTTCCGACTTAATAGACAATAGTTTAAAATTCAACTGAATTCTGAAGATGAGATGATCCAAGAAAAGATCTAAAAATAGCTAAGACCCAGACGAGTTAAGGGATCAGATCAGAATGTGTTGGCAGTTCCTATAAAGCTAGGTTTTCATTATCTAAGTTATGATATGGTTGCAAAGAGATAAAGAGGGAACCTAGCTTTGTACGCGCTGTAAACTAAAACAGATCCATTTACTTAAAGAAAAATAGCGGCTTGTTCGGTGGAAAAACCTTTCCACGCTTCGCAAAGTTACACTGATTCGTCTGATCCAAATCAGCTTTGACGTGTCAATATAACTTTAGAGCGAAAGAAGATGGCACGTCAATAGATTAGCTGCTTCGCCTTTAAGGGTATAAAGGGGGAAGCTTCGAATTTTATCCCCAAATATATCGAGCGTTCAACAGATTTCAGTCTCTGTTTTTACTGAAGCTGGGAGCTGCGAGACTAGGAAAAAGAGGAGGTAAAAAATTGGGGAACTCAGCCTTTACTACGTGGTATTAATTCTTTGTTGAAAATGATGGGAATTCTTTTTTACTACCGTTAAGAATTACGAGGAACGCGAGTGGTATGGACAGTACCTAATCTATCCTATAGCTACTTCTTGTTGGTACCAGTTTGAGATTTCAACATGTTCAAAGATATAAGGGACTTCATATACCCATGATTGGATCAAAACTACCACTTATGTTTATATTACGTGCGTTTGAAAACTAATTTTATTTCGAAGAGACGGCATTAAGATTCATTTACTTTATCTCCCGAGATGTTTTATTTTAAGTGAAATTTCGAAATTTCCAGCGCGATTTCGAAATTTCCAGCGCGATTTCGAATTTTCCAGCGCGATTTCGAATTTTCCAGCGCGATTTCGAATTTTCCAGCGCGATTTCGAATTTTCCAGCGCGATTTCGAATTTTCCAGCGCGATTTCGAAATTTCCAGCGCGATTTCGAAATTTCCAGCGCGATTTCGAAATTTCCAGCGCGATTTCGAAATTTCCAGCGCGATTTCGAAATTTCCAGCGCGATTTCGAAATTTCCAGCGCGATTTCGAAATTTCCAGCGCGATTTCGAAATTTCCAGCGCGATTTCGAAATTTCCAGCGCGATTTCGAAATTTCCAGCGCGATTTCGAAATTTCCAGCGCGATTTCGAAATTTCCAGCGCGATTTCGAAATTTCCAGCGCGATTTCGAAATTTCCAGCGCGATTTCGAAATTTCCAGCGCGATTTCGAAATTTCCAGCGCGATTTCGAAATTTCCAGCGCGATTTCGAAATTTCCAGCGCGATTTCGAAATTTCCAGCGCGATTTCGAAATTTCCAGCGCGATTTCGAAATTTCCAGCGCGATTTCGAAATTTCCAGCGCGATCTCGAAATCTCCAGCGCGATTTCGAAATCTTCAGGGCGATTTCGGTATTTCCTAAGTTCAAAGAATTTTTTTCATGATTTCAGATTTTGCAAAATGATTTCATTGAAAGCGTTACATAAGTTATTCCAAGTAATGACAGAACCGTCGGTACAACCACGGTCAAAGATATTATAAATTCATGACATGACCTTCTCTTCTCAGTTTGATGGAATAAATTCAACAAAATGTTCGGTAGTCCAAACAAACATCCTTCGTACATATGACGTCATATCATGTTATTTCCCACAAAATTGTCTATGCATAATTTGCGACTAAAATGAAGTCATTATGGCGTCATGATGACGAGCCCTGTTTCTTTTGGTGGAAGCCAGAGTCATGTTCTGAATTAATTATTGGTTCAACCGCAAAGTTAAGTTTATATTTCAGGGGATAAAGGGAAATTAGATCAATCAAATTAACCTATAGTTTCAAACAAGTAAATATTGAAATATTAGTATTTGTACTATGTATTCCAAAAAAAATCTGATATTGTTAGCCTGTTTAAATTTGCATTATTGATTAAATTTTACCAATAAAAGCGAAAATGATAAATCAAAAGTTAATCGACCATTTCTATCCAGTTCATACAGTCCCCCTTTACATTCCCCAGTCATTGACACCAGAAATAAAAATCCGTAGTCTTGCACGATCTTCTACCCACAGACCAAAGTCATGCCCCATTAATAATACACACTATCTTGCCCTCTTGGAATGGACCATGAAGGAAGAATATTACAAGGCATCTGTAGTAAAATTGAGTTCATTTCGAGGGTGTATGAAAGTATATAAGTTAGTATATACGACTTAAACGTTAAGACATTTGGGGGTCAAACCGTTTGATAAATGGCCCACTTCCTTCCTAAAATCCATCTATATTCCAGATTAAGTTAACAGAAGGTGAGAAGCTCTAACCTTAAAAAACTGTTTCCAAACGTTACCTGTTAAAAGTAATTACTTACAATCTTTACTGCAAACTCCGATTGAAACAGAACCGGGATATGCACTTGAAACAATAAATATAGAATATAGGAGGGTGTCCAAAAAAGGTCAACTAGGTTAACCTCGCTTTTAAGTGAATACACACAAAAAAATATGGTCAGAACGATTATAGTCTAGTCAAGCCAAAATATATAGAAATTAGCCATTTTATTACTTTTCCACGTTATCCCTGATAACCAGTTTCCATCAATATCCCTGACCATTTTCGGATTTTTAAAGTGGCAAAATAATATTTAACGAGTGGCTCATGTTAATTTTATTACCTTTAATTAATGTAGGGAATACCTTCTTTCTAATGGTTCTATCGGTTTATGCCTAAGTGATAGTAGAAAAAAGTTACGGTCATTTCAGGATAGGGGTCATTTATGGATTTTTGCCTGATTTCTATCAGTGGCGAAATAATATTTAACGAGTGGCTCATGTTAATTTTATTACCTTTAATTAATGTAGGGAATACCTTCTTTCTAATGGTGCTATCGGTTTATGCCTAAGTGATAGTAGAGAAAAGTTACGGCCATTTCAAGATAGGGGTCATTTTTGGATTTTTGCTCGGTTTCTATCAGTGGCGAAATAATCTTTAACGAGTGGCTCATGTTAGTTTTATTATTTTAAATTAATGTAAAGGGAATACCTTCTTTCTAAAGGTGCTATCGGTTTCTGCCTAGGTGATAGTATATAAAGGTTACGGTCATTTCAAGATAGGGGTCATTTTTGCTTGATTTCTATCAGTGGCACACCGGAGTCCGTGTTTTGTCCCAACTTTGTTGATTATCTCTAAATTAACGAGGAACGTGTGGCGAGTTTTAATGTTTTAATAAATATTTTAACGTTTGTACTATATTGACATATAAAAATATTTTACTTGTCTTCATCATTTCTTTAAGTAACGAACTAAAGTACGCAAACTATTATGAAAGGTATGGCGTATTGATCGTCAATGTAAAACTTTCATAGTGGTTAAAATAGTCACTGAAAACTTTAAATGAACATCTTTTAACCGTTTCTTAATAGTCAGACGAAAGAGTTCCATCAATCTTGGCTAGAGCTAATGTTTCGGAAACTTCCGGTCTAATTTCTTCGGCTCCAGATACAGAGACGGGAAAAGAGAAAAACCCATAGTACCCTCCCTATGTCCCCAGATTGGGAAAAAGTGACAAATGATTTCGGCCAATGATCTCCAAGTTTTCAACTTTTCTAAGAAATTTACAAGGTAGAACATGATAAGTCATTGATCATCGGATTCGCTGTGATAAGTCATTGATCATAGAATTTATTTCGTTGTGATTCATTGATCATTGAATTTATTTCGTTGTGATTCATTGATCATTGAATTTGCTGTGATAAGTCACTGATCATAGAATTCGCTGTGATAAGTCACTGATCATAGAATTCGCTGTGATAAGTCACTGATCATAGAATTCGCTGTGATAAGTCACTGATAATAGAATTCGCTGTGATAAGTCACTGATCATAGAATTCGCTGTGATAAGTCACTGATCATAGAATTCGCTGTGATAAGTCACTGATCATAGAATTCGCTATGATAAGTCACTGATCATAGAATTAGCTATGATAAGTCACTGATCATAGAATTAGCTATGATAAGTCACTGATCATAGAATTAGCTATGATAAGTCACTGATCATAGAATTCGCTATGATAAGTCACTGATCATAGAATTCGCTATGATAAGTCACTGATCATAGAATTCGCTGTGATAAGTCACTGATCATAGAATTCGCTGTGATAAGTCACTGATCATAGAATTCGCTATGATAAGTCACTGATCATAGAATTCGCTATGATAAGTCACTGATCATAGAATTCGCTATGATAAGTCACTGATCATAGAATTCGCTATGATAAGTCACTGATCATAGAATTCGCTATGATAAGTCACTGATCATAGAGTTCGCTTTGATAAGTCACTGATCATAGAATTCGCTATGATAAGTCACTGATCATAGAGTTCGCTTTGATAAGTCACTGATCATAGAGTTCGCTATGATAAGTCACTGATCATAGAGTTCGCTATGATAAGTCACTGATCATAGAATTCGCTATGATAAGTCACTGATCATAGAATTCGCTATAAGTCCCTGATCACAGTATACGCTATGATAAGTCATTGATCTTAATGCATCCAGACTCAAAAAAATAGAAGAGGTCAAAGTTCAACTACAAGTCTACTTTTCAAAAGTTATTCGTGCTTGACGACGTTTAGGACAGCTTTACGTAATTTTTCACGTCTGAGTCACTTTGCCCTATCAATGCAAAGTCAAATAAGCGTATCAAGAAACAAAACTTGCATTTTTCACGAGTTAGGGGTGGTTTATTCAGAAATAAGAATTCTGAAGCCCTTGAAAGAAGAGTCCCGCATTTGAAATAACAGATATTAAAACATAAACCATTTTGTGAATACTTGTTAATTATCACGAGACTGTAAATTACGCGATAAATTACCGCCTAATTGACCAATTTCAAGAATCACTGTAATTTTAAAAGACTAGTGTATCTGGAGAGAAATTAAATTGTTAAATATATTTTTTGTTTTCCTCAACTCATAAATAGAGCCTGTTCCGGCATCCCTTGAATTAATTTCCAGCTTAGTTATATATTATTAAACGTTAAGGAAAAACTCCCATACAGTGTATAGAGAAAGAGAGAATTTATAAAACGTCAAAAACAGTTGCCACGACTAAAAAAAATCGATGATTCCGAAGAGGAACGCGTGCCGGAAGGTTCAACTTATATAGTTTAGAGATTGCGCCGAGCTGGAATCTCGGACGACGGGTGACTACCGAAGCAAAGAGGCTAAACCGAACCAAATGGACTGTATGAGGGAAAGTATTTTCACCAAGGCTTAAACGTTAAACGAATTTATTAATCCAGTTTTATTATTGGATAACTGAAGTCAATTACGTTTAACACTCAGTAGAATTTTGATACACCATCAAAGCCAATTTAGATCAAATAAATTTATCAAAACAAGCCCATTAAATCTTTTTACAAAATAAGTCCAAGTATATTTGCAAAAAGGCAAACTATATTTGCAATTTAAGCCCAGAATGTCCCAGATTTATGTATCAAGAACATTTACAAAGTGTAGTTCCAAAATAGTCATTAGCAAAAACGCCTAATTCAAGTACCAAATTAAGACCAAGAATATCTAAAACTTTATAAAGCTAGGTCACACTAAAGCTATTAGTAAAATCACCCGATATTCAAATCGGCAGGAATCGTTTAATGAGTCGTGTTCACACTTTAGCCGCGTTCATACTATGCCTTGGAATCGATTTAAACCGTTTCAAAACGTCTCGCTGGAGTCGTGTGAACATGAAACCGTCTTTTCTCGAATCGATTTGATTCGATTTCTTGAAAGGGCTTCGGGCACCAGTTTCATACCGATTTAGTTTCAACAATTAACCGATGGATTAAGTTACAATTAAACTATTTATAAAGATAATGCGTTAACACGTGACGCTTAAAACGATTCCTTGCGATCTGAATATCGTTTCAAATCGATTAAGAAATTCTAGTGTGACCGTAGCTATTATCTTTATAAATCGATTTATCGTAGCTTCACCCATCGGTTGTTGAAACCGGTTCTCGAGGCAGTTTCAAGAAACTGAATCAAATCGATTTGATAAAAAGATATTTTACCTGCCTATAGTTTAATCAAAAATATAGCAGGGTGACCACTGAAAATTTGAAAATCCTATATAGGAAATTTCTTTGCGAAATATAGGAAAACACAGGAAGAATTTTATGTAAAATATAGGATAAAATAGGAAGAAATAAGTGTAAAATATATGATAAAATAGGAAAATAATTAAAAGTAGGAACCATGTTTATTATTGCATCACAACTCTCGCCTCCGGTTTAAACACGGTATTAATATGATCAATTGCTTAAATAGTATGGAATTTTACAGACTATTTTAACTGGAAAATGTACAGTTAAGCTAAAATAATCTTATACAGCCACAGCTGACAGTATAATTTATAACTTTACCCTTAACTAGAGATTTTGAGTAGAAATATAGGAGATTATAGGAATTGCCATTAAATTATAGAAGAAAATAGGAAGGAGGTGAAAATATAGGAAAAAATAGGAAATATAGGAAAAGTGGTCACCCTGATATAGGCAAGTTTATTATAGTTATATAAAAACCTAAATTTAACCTTATAACGAAGTAGAAATTAAAGAAAGGAAAAAACCCTTGCTCTCATAAAGAAGTTTTTTTTTATTCGAACGAACCTCTCTATCTAAGCTGGTAGCAATTTAGGGTTCACTTTAGAGAATAATAGACGAGGGGATAAGGGACGGAAACAGTGGAGGCAGGATCTGATAAATGAGGTTTGATGGCTTTTCTTAACATCGTGTAACGATTTTGCGAGAATAAATTTATTATTTTTAATGTCTACTTCTTTACCAGAAAAACAAAAAAAGAACAGATATATTAAAAGTTCTTTTATTATTTTATACTGAAGTTGATTATGTCCTCACTCTATTCTTTGTTAGATAAATTTAGTAATTATATATAAATTATAAAAATAGCTGAGATTGACTAATATACATCGTTAATAAATTAAGAAATAAAGTAATTGGAAAAAGGTTTGCATTTAACGCCTGTAAAAGTGTTCAAACTACCTCGCTTTGCTGTTCAGAGAGTTGCCAACATATAGGGGCTAATTGTCCCACGATTTTTCTACCAGCTCCTGTAAAAATGTTTCAGCCTAAAAGCATCGCGGTGTTAAGAAAAGCCACCACAAAGGAGTAAATTCGAAATTAAATTGAACTATTATACTTAAAGATGATTTAGTCAAATATATAATTAATTAATAAGCAAGAATATTTTGAGATCAATTATATCGTGTATCTAAAACGTAACCACACAATTTAAATAGTGTAATGTAATTTTGGTTTGATTTTCTGTAGATATATTTCATTTGTTATAATTATGGTTTATTTTGCTGTAATATTTGTAATTCAAAATGGAGCTAAAACGCGATTATTACTTTGAATCTCTTCTCGTTTACTATAATATTACTTTTATTAAATTTCCATAATTATTACTACGAGTAGTATTACTATTATCTAATGTAACTTGACCTATAATTTAAAGCTTTATTTATAGAAAAAGCGCCCCAATCCCGAGTTCAATAAAATTGAATTATATAATTTTAAGTTACAATTCAATTTTATTATTACTACTAATATTACAAGTAGATAAGAGTCTGGGAACGTAGCATACTTTGTTGCTAGAATTCGTCTGCTATTCAACTCCTGACCTCTTTAAAAAGTAATAATCCTCTATTTAGTTAAATTTTTTCTATTAAGGATAATTTCCTAAGATAAGCCTTGTTGTTTTACGCCAATAGGATTTTACGGTGTTATTTTTGATTAATGTACGCGTGGATAGGTTGAGAATAATTTTATCCCCATATACTTCGGTACATAAATTAATTCTTGATATTATTGTAACTATTATTACTCTTACGTTACTAAAACCATTATTATTATCATTATTATTATTATTATTACCACAAATTATAGACTGAAGGTTCTAAATTACCCACTCAGAATAAAATTCTAATAAAAATCGATTTATTTAATTATTAAAGGGAAACTTGGAGCTTAAAATGGTTTCGAATTTTAATTCAAATAAAGTCGATTATCCGCTAAAACAAAGCTTCTAAAACTATAGGCTTATGTTCTTGAACGCTTATTTATTTATTACCATATATAAAAAATATATTTTCCTAGATTCGCGGAATTATATATACGAGTTATATTCGTTTGAATTAAAGAGTGTTCTTAGTTAAAGATTTAATAGAAAAGAAAGGCGGGAAAGAATGATTTTATTCTCTAGATTATTTTACCTTCTCCCTCGCGTTTTATTTAATTCACGAGCTTTATAAGAACGTAGTGTATAAGAATCTGGCTAGCGCGAGACACGGTGGAAGTTCTCTCTCGAGAAAACGCTGAGTAAAAGGGGGCATAAGACAGTGTAGGAGTAGTCTGTTCGTCGTAATTGAATCAACGAGTATATAAGCCTGTCGGGAAAGGATCTCGTGAGCGCGAACACACTCGCCTTAATCTCTTTCCGCAACCTCCATTCGCGTAGGGTCTAAAAAATCGAACGTACTGAATGTAGAGTAGTCGATAAAATTGCGCGGGAAAGTCTCGGTGGACTTTTCCCGCCATTTGTTTGCGCGTAGCGCTGCGAGCCAAGGCTTAAGCAAGCTCGCCCGTCTCTCTCACTCTTTCTCTCGCGACCCATACTTTCAACGAAGAAAAGATACGTTTTCATATACTAATAACGTTTTTTTCTTCTTTGGTCAACAGAAGAATCGCATCATGGATTCAAATTAAGAACAGCTTTGACAAATTCGAACAAACTCGTAATTGTGTTGTTTATTGGTCAATTTTGGTGTAGGCTTAATTGGAAGAAATTTAATGCTTTGAGCAGGAAACATTTTAAATCTATCAGGGAGATTTAAGCCATATTCCAAAATCTTGTTAACAGACGATATTATATACTTTCAAAATTGTACAAATAACCTCCAAATTGGACAGGGGCAACTTAAATCTTGGATAATTATCAGTCCTCTCTACGTACGAAGTTTCGTAAGCCTTTTTTAACAACAGTGTATATGAAAACGCGACTTCAGATATAATTGAGGAGGAGAATAAGGGAGTGAGTTTGAAACTGCTGCATGGGATGGAAAAGGGTAAATTTAAATCACCGACGTTTTGTGTCGAGAGCCGATATCAGGGATCTTCCGGGGATAGTTTAAGGTATATAGGATAGCCGGACGAACGAAAAGGTCTCTCTCTCTTTCACCGTAACTCTCTTTAGGAATTTTTGTAATTACCATTCACGGGATTTTCAAGACTATTTTAACGACAGACTATTCCCTATACTAGTTTTTCTTATTTTAACGATATACGTAATACCGTAATACGGGATTTTATGACACAGGAAATTCTCGTTACGCGCTATATTTTGAACAAGTGTTGTGTTGTTAAAAAGCCAAGATTGAGACGGAAAATACGTTCAATATTGGCCTGTAGATTTTATTATTAGTCCTGGTCGATTTGCCGGAAATGGGCGCTTGTCTCATAGCCGCGATGCCATCTTTTTGTAGTAACAGGCTGCCAGACTATTTCTAATTTTATTTCCCACAAACCAAATTCAAGTTGTTAGTCTGTCCTTCTCCACTAGAACAGATCACTAGAGCAGACGAGAATTTCACATTACAAAAAGATGGCGGACGATCACGTGACAAAAGTTTTCCCCGTGAGAATCTCTAGACTTCCGGCTTTGGAAATCGACCAGGGCTATTTAGTTTTTAAGAAACTTCAAAATTAAATGCTAAAAAATATATAGGTATATCCGCGTTCATACTAGACCTTGAAATCGATTTAAACCGTTTCAAAACGTTTCGCTAGAGTCGTGTGAACAGGAAACCGTCTTTTCTCGAATCGATTTGATTTGATTCGATTTCTCGAAACAGCTTCGAGAACCGATTTCATACCGATTCAGTTTCAGCAACCGATAGATGAAGCTACAAGAAATCGATTTACAAAGACATGACGCTTAAAATGATTTCTGGCGATTTGGATATCGGTTTGATTCTACCGCTTCAAATCGATATAAGAAATGCTAGTGTAACCGTAGCTTAGTTGTGGTTCGGGCTGCATTTTTCCTTAAATAGGAGATGAAAGTAGTTTTGGAAACTGATCGCGAACACGAGTATTTGCTTTTATATAAGAAGCGAACTAAATGTTGTAAAATAGCGAAAGGTAGGGCGAACTAAGATATAATGTTAAATTCAATATGGGATAAAAGTAGATTTTATAAACTGATCCGCGAACTGAAGATTATTGGAATATAGGATATACCCAAGTCTCTGTCTTTATTTTTTTTTATTTTTTTCTATTGAAGATAAAAACTTTTTGAAATTGGCCAGTTGGGCCTAAAGTTTGGGGGGTATTCCCAAAGGTAACTTGGAAGAGAAATCTGTTCAGATTCTTTAAAAAAAAACGAACTCAATTACAATCAGATTGTTTTCTTTTACAGAAAAAAACTACTAAACCAAAACGAAGTCGCGTTCGCTCTACACGTGTAGCGTGAATTTTTAAAACTCTGATTAGTCACGAGTCATGTCAAATATAACGAAGAGAAATCCAATAGGCGTAAAACACGAGAGATGGGCAGAAAATATGAACTGCTACCTATGGAAATTCTAAGATCTAAGTCTTTCCACTTTCTCCAAACCCATAGACTACGATTGGGAGCAAATATATCTTATTACAATTATGTAAAGGTTTTACCTAAAACCTTTCATAATTTGCATAACTACCACGATTTTGAAATCTCTATGTGATAATACCTAATTACGTATTTTTAACATTAATTAATATTTAAGTTTAATAAAAAGTTGAAAAAGGTTAGATACCAATTATGGTTTTAAAATATCTATCATATGAAAATCTTCCCCTCTGAGAAAAAAAAAGTATTTTTCTACAAATCAATTTAGATTTTCCCGAGCCCGATAATCAGCTTGATCTATGATAAAAAATGTGAGATATTAATCTTCTCGCTAGCTCGCGAACGGTCGCGCGAGAATTGGTTTTAAATATCAGTTAAGCCCGATTCAACTCGGAAAAAAATATACAATGAGATAACTAGAAAATCAGAAGATTTAACTAGTTTTTAAAAATTATATAATATTCCCAATCAGGTCGATTTGTTTTATCTGTTACATATAGTAGTGAAATACTAAAAGATACTTTTGGGGTCCCAAATCCTTTAAGATCTTTTGCCTTTCAAAATAAAACGGGATCAGAGAAGTCCAAGATGAAGATGAGAAATCGCGGACTGTACTCGCCAGAATCAGTTCATCCCACTCTTAATATACAATTAATAAAAAAAGCGAGCATCGTATGAACTGAATTCTATGGGAAGAAGAAACAAAAGGGACCTTTACTTCGACTTTATCGAGTATTCCTGATGAAATAGAAAACACTAAAGAATCACCCAAGCGTTGTTGATATAGGCGGAAGAGAAGGGGCACGAAATCGGCAGCTTCTTTTTCATTGAATTATCTTACGTATATATCTTTCCCCGGGAATTGACAACACGTATAACCTTAAGCCTGGCGGTATTTCTAGGAGGAAGATATAAATGAAATCTAGCTTCGTACGTACTGCTAAATCAGGTTGAAATTTACTAAATATAGATAGGGTTTAGTAGGCAGAGAAAGAAGATGAGCTCAAATTTCACTCAAGCGCGGTTTTCTTGCAAGGGCATGCAAAAGTAGAAGATTAAGATTAAAGGTAAAATGAAATGGGTTTTCATAAGGCTATATATTTAATATTTATCTTCAAATAATCTTTTGATAGATTCAAGAAGAGATGGAAGATGATATTAGCATAGAAAAACATAAAAAGTTTATGGTTATTGAGATGAACAAGAAATCTCCAGACTTTGAAGCCATCGATTCTAGGATGGAGCGAACTTTTACCGCCAGAGCCACATTAATTCGAAATAATATTGCTACAGAAGATATCCTTGAAGAGTATCCAGCTCTCTCTGACTATCGTCAAGTAATACTAATTTTAATCAAAATGTATAACTTGAGAAAGTTAATGCAATTAATGAAATTGTTCTTTCAGTTGAACTTGGAATTTCAAAGAATAGCTGGCGTTCATCCAGATGAAAAATGTATTAAAGGCTTAAAGACTTACTCTGATCAAATTTGGGAGGCAGTTCCATTAAAGGATTCCAAAAATTTAAAGGAGGAAGTAATGAAAAAAATTTTCAATCTATCATCCAAGCGGGAAATAAAACGTAAATAATAATAATAATAATATATAAAGCTTTTATAAAGAAATATCACTAAGTCCACAAAGAAAACAATTAATTTATATATTCTTTTCCTTTTTATAATTGTAGGCGCTAAATATGAGGGAAGTTTGATGCTAATTCCAGCTTTGTTTAATGAAAATTTTCAAAAGATGTTTTGCTCTGAAATGGTAATTAAAAAAACAATAGCTCAAAGGGAGCATGAACTGTGACTACAAGTGATATTCTATCGTAACGACAGAGTCAATAATACAACTTGTCAAAAATCTCTCGTTAATTTATAATCAATTTTCAAAGGTGCTAAGCCTATGCCTCTTCTGACCAATGAAAACTGTACTTCTGATGGGTGGTTAACCTTCTGGTGAATAGGAAGCTTAGCGATCCTTCAATCTTTTTTTACGTTTATTAATGGGCGAGAAATTATATAGGCGAGTGTAAAAAAGTGAAAGGGTTATCCGGATAAAGTATAATCTTCTTTTCTCAAAAAAGATAATCTTGAACTTTGGGAATTTGAAAATTGATTATAAATGATTAACGAAATACTTTTGGCAAGTCTTATTATTGAATGATGATTATGTCTTTATTTTATCACTCTAAAACGATATAAAAGCACTTGTTGTCAGAGTTCAATTACCTTTAAAGGCTTGGGTCAGACACTAACTTTATTTCTTCCTCCTTGTAGAATTTGAAACGCATACCCGTTGAGCCAATCATTGTCTACAACGAAGAAAGTATAATTGAATCAACGGTATTTAAAATACATGTGGATGGTATATTTGTCAATGAATGCCATATGACATAATAACAGCTCTAGTCAGTTATATATCTACTTTTTGGATATTCCATTGCTCGTATATTCAGAGTTTAAAAAAATCGTTGACTTTTATAGAAACCTTGTTTTTAGAATTGAATAGCACAAAACCATGTAAAGTTGTCAAAGATAAACTTGACGAGTTCAAAAAATTTAAAAAAAGTTAACACCATTCAGTTTAATGATTTATATTTTAAATAAACCTTAAAATTAAATTAGAGGTTACTTTTTTTTGGGGATCTTTAATTTTTCTTTTTTTTAGATTACCGCTGCTAACCCACCTCTCTCGTTTTTAGGCTAAAACTATAAAACCCTATGATAATTAACCTTTCCCATAAACTTTAGAAGTAATTTCTGCAAAAGCATTACGGTACATTCTTAAAGGTGTTAGAGTACACTCTCAAAGGTGTTAGAGTACACTCTCAAAGGTGTTAGAGTACACTCTCAAAGGTGTTAGAGTACACTCTCAAAGGTGTTAGAGTACACTCTCAAAGGTGTTAGAGTACACTCTCAAAGGTGTTAGAGTACACTCTCAAAGGTGTTAGAGTACACTCTCAAAGGTGTTAGAGTACACTCTCAAAGGTGTTAGAGTACACTCTCAAAGGTGTTAGAGTACACTCTCAAAGGTGTTAGAGTACACTCTCAAAGGTGTTAGAGTACACTCTCAAAGGTGTTAGAGTACACTCTCAAAGGTGTTCGAGTACACTCTCAAAGGTGTTCGAGTACACTCTCAAAGGTGTTCGAGTACACTCTCAAAGGTGTTCGAGTACACTCTCAAAGGTGTTCGAGTACACTCTCAAAGGTGTTCGAGTACACTCTCAAAGGTGTTCGAGTACACTCTCAAAGGTGTTCGAGTACACTCTCAAAGGTGTTCGAGTACACTCTCAAAGGTGTTCGAGTACACTCTCAAAGGTGTTCGAGTACACTCTCAAAGGTGTTCGAGTACACTCTCAAAGGTGTTCGAGTACACTCATAAAGGAGTTATGGTACACTCATAAAGGAGTTATATGACACCCTTAAAGGTGTAATCATTAACTAAATATATTTTAGGTTTAAAAAAAGGGTGTGAAAAACGTGTAAAATAGGGTGTAAGAATCGGGTGTAAAAAAGAGTGATTTAACACTTTTAGGGGTGTAATAGAACACTGGAAACAGTGTCAAATTTAGACCCATGAAAAAGTGTTGAAAAGGAGTTAAACTACACCCCATTTTCTAACAGTGTATTTTATAACTAAAAGGGATAATCAAGCAGGACAGCAAATAATATATCGAATAAAACTAATTTTTCAAAAGTTTCACTTAATTTAAATTGTGCAAAATATTAAAATATTAAAAAAATTCTGATTTTGGCATTGACGCATTCAAAAGAAACTTCAAAATTAAATTAACAAAATATATAGCTTTTTTCCCCGACATGACATAGTTTTGTTTTGGAAAAAATTGAGGATATTTTCATATGAAAGGTGGGATTTTTTCTGAATTTTACCAGAGTTGACTCTACACCGTACTTAATCTAAAATCCTTCAAAAGTGTATCAATAAATTCTATATTTAACCAGGAAACATCAAATCCATACTCGAATCCATATTAGCCACCACCTTATTGTCCAAAACACCCATTATAAAGAATATTGGTCCTCTATAGGGCGTGCCCTACTTTCCACACCATCATAATCGCGAATAACGTACGCCAGATAGAGTACATATATAATATTAAGTTATACTAGATGATATTGTTCGAGAACAACCAGTAAAAACTATTTTTATAGGCATTAGATTTAGCTTTAGGTATTAATCCGCCTTAGATTAACCTCTTTGGCGAAGCAATTCGCGAACAAAAAGTGTATATCCTCGTTTTGGCATCAAGAACAAAACTAAAACTCATCATCGCTATAAGCCTTGGTCGCGCCGTATACATTGATGAGAGGTGAAAGGTCGAACGTTGGCACGCGACGTCGACCAAAGTCTCGGGGCGTTTCCCGCCAAAATGAAGCGAAGGCAAAGTCAAGGGATGAGTAAAAAAATCGCGCGCGCTCTTTTGACACAGTCTATCGTCTCTTTCGCGCTGGAATGGCGCCAGAAAACTTAATTCTCCGAAGATTCGCGAAAAGCGGGAGGAGTTCAAGGGGTAAACCTTGGCACGGAGCCTGCCTAACAGCCACTCCGCTAAGCCTAATAAATTTTTGTTTTCATTACTTATAAAACTATAGGTTCCTAATACGTCAAACGAATTGATCCGTTGAGAGTTTGCGGGTTATCTAGTTTCCATGCGCGCTGAAAACTTAAAACTAATTTCTAATATGATGTAGAATTTTAGTTCGTCATAAATCCGGATAGATAGGGATCTAGGTCGAAATCGTCACGTAAAAAATCCTTGGCTAGTTATCACGCGAAAATGTCTAACCTGTTAATAACGCGCCACCACCCGCGTGCGTCGGAGGTTAAAAAGGCGGTGCTGCTAACTCATCAGCCAAAATATGAAAGGCTCACAAAATAGTGTCGGTGACGTGCGTAAAATTTGAAGCGACACTGTTACCGATTTCTCATAACATCTCCCTGGTCTTAAAACAAACTTCCATGACGTTCTTCATAATTATTGTGATAGCCTTAAAACCAACTTCAATGCAATTTCGAAGAATTATTACGCACTTAACCAAGTTTCATGGCATTCCCCATATAGTTAAGCTATGGGGAAACGGTAAAATCAAACCGAAATTCAAATCGCCAGGACATATTTTAAGCATCAAATGTTCACGCATTATCTTTATAAATCGATTTATTGTAGCTTCATCTATCGGTTGTTGAAACCGAATCGGTATGAAACTGGTTCCCGAAGCAGTTCCTAGAAATCGAATCAAATCGATTATAGAGAAAAGACGGTTGGTTTCCCGTTCACACGACTCTAGCGAAACGTTTTTGAAACGGTTTAAATCGATTCCAAGGCCTAGTATGAACCTAAATCAACTTTCTTGATATTTAACAAGTATTTGGACCCTAAACGAGTCAGTATAAAGAACCGTTAACTAACGGCACTGTACCCAAGAATTTCTAAACGTCTGTAAAAATCAAGGGTCACGCTATTGGTGTATACATCTAATCTCCTTCAACACGGTTCATGCAAAAGGTTTTACAGTGAAGAACTTAAGTTGAAAATTATTTCTAGTTTAATATTGATTGTTAAATGTTGATATAAGTGGATTAGGCCTATTTCAACAATCAGGAATCGATATAAAATCGATTGTTATCAGATTGCATTCTCCCTTTAAGAAAAATTCCTTTTTTTTATCAATTCACACCATCGAAAGTAATTGCGACATCACTAAACATATAATACAGAAATGGGGACCCCCAAGAGAGTCAAAGAAGGGGGTGAAAAATGTCAGAAAACAAAATCGCAGAATCTTACATCAATTTGTGTTGTCAGCCAGCTTCATTCATTTAAAATACAAAGCATCCTTTATCTCATTAGAAAATAAAACATTACGAAAGAGGTTACCTGTAGCTTATACGTGTTGTAAACTAACAGTGTTTTTAACGGGACACGAGTTAAGACGTATATTAGAAAGAAAAGAAATAAAGGGTACGAAAAAAAGAAAAATCGTTAGCTCCCCAGCGTCGAGAATTTCGAAACTTATTAAACCATTAATAGCTGCGCTTTTATACTTTTATAAGGGAATAGTTTTGCAATACAAGCAAAACAGAGGCGGTTTTATACACAATGTTTTAATCTGATAGAAGGCAAAGTAGTTCAGACAAACTGTTCGCAAATTAATTATATAAATTCTTATTATTTTTTCGCCTTTCTTAACTCAACTGACATTAAATTATCGAGGCATAGTTTGTATCGCCTATTTTTTTCTCTTAGATTTCGAGGAGGAATCAAGTTTTACAGAAATTATTTCGGATAAATTTGTCTATTTTTAATGAAGTAATAGAGGGAAAGGCATGGATTTACGTGTATCACTATCTAAATGCGTTCAATTACATATATTACTGACATTAGTGTAAAGAAAATGTCTAGATTTAGAGAAAAAAATAGACTTATCTTCCATGCTCTAATTATCTCTGAATCAGTGTCAGTATAAACATTTTCTATTTTTATTGAAGAAGTGATAGTTTAAAGAAAATTGTATATAATTACACGAACTAATAATACATTTGCGGTAAATCAGTGAAACTATGTCTACTTTCTAAGAAGCAATACAAGAAATGTATAGATTTATAGAAAAAAGGATAATAGGCGTATCTCTTTCTCCCAGCCATCAACTCTATTACCTTTCGTGTCAGAATAAAAACTGTCTATTTTCGAAGAAGCAACGATAATATTATGTCATCCATTTCTCCAATACCTTTCACTATATTAGCTCTATGTCAGCGAATAAACTATAATTTCTTCTTCAGAAAAAGGCAAAAGTGATTGAGCTAGTAACAATATAACTCGTAAGCACTGTGGAAGGTTGGGAGAATAGTATTGGCTTCGTAGTAACGATAATAGACGAGTTTGCTCTTCAATATAAGTGCTGTAGGATTGAAAGAATGTTGAAAAAGTGTTTCACGGAAACGAAAGAGGAAGGAAATTAGAAGGAAACCTATCGAGTCATTCGAGCAACTATTAAGGACCGCCCAAGAGAAATGATATAGAAAATTAATCTAAGTTTGCAGTACTACTTTTACATCAAATGACCTTTAACAATGAGCATAAATACACGGCAGCCTTCAATATAGTTTGGAATATCGCAAAAATATATGGCACTACACCCAGACCGGAAAAGAAAATTATACGACAGAAATTCTTAAGTATATATAGGTTTAGGGGTTTCCACATATTTTTCTTTCACAGACTTTCCTTGAACTTGTAAAAATATTTCTCCCAAACCAAATTAATTTATCAAATACATCACTGACATTTTTTAATAAATGTCATGTTTACTGAAAAATTTAGACTTTTAACAGAATTGTTTAACCAAAAAAAGGGGGGCCAAATTTCAAATTACTTGATTATAGCTTTTGGCTCAATTTTTAATCCGCTTAAACGTTTTGAGCCTTTCTTTCAAATTTATATTTCTAATTATCCTAGACCAATTAAAACTCCGATATTAATTAACCCGAATTTATCTGCGAATCTTTATCGGACAATAATTTGTCTACCAAAATCGGGGAAAAAAACACTATCATTCGATTAAACCGTCACAAATTATCCTTACAGGGGTATTCCAACCTTGAAAATCGGCGACATTGTACGGAATAACTAAAAAGTTATCCCCACCCAAGACACGACTAAAAAATCACTCTAATAAATCAATCATTAATATAGAGAGGAGAGAACCAGGCACCATTTAGAAAAAAAAAAAAAAAAAAAAAAATCGGGTCAAATTATTTTTAGTTCCGCATATACCGGGAAAAATATAAAAAGGCGCGAAAATATAGTCAAACCTCTCTTTGACCCTCTTTTTTTCTAACCAAAATTTCACCTTGATTTGACAGTACCTGTGACGATAAGAGTACACGCTATCTATGTGATTGGTTCCCCTATTAATAAGAATGGCGCTTATAGCTTCGCGTGCGCTGTCAAATCAAGATAAAATATTGACTATGGGTCCGAGGAACGCACGACAGCGGCGCGAACTCGATCGCGGGATGATGGGTCTCGCGGATTTAAAAAGGGGTGTGGGTCGCCAATCGCTTTTAACGGGTTTTCGCCCGACCGATCGCGTGCCAGGCATCGAAGCCCAACGCGTGCGGCGCTGCAGTATCTTCTTTGCGTTTTTTTTTTTTTTTTTTTTTCCCGCCCTTCTTTCCCTCCAAAATCCATTACCTAAGATGTCAACTCGCTCCCGAATCTAAAGAAAAGGAGATATAAGCATCGAGAGATTCGTAAAAGGAAAATCTATCAAATCGTTTTATATCGGAGAAAGTTTCACATATAGGATTTTTTTGGGGGGGAATACGGAGCGGTGTTTTTAAGAGTAATGTATTGGGAATAAGATTTATTAACATTCACTACGCTTTTATTTTTTGAAAGGATAATTTAAAGGCAAAACTTAATCTGCGTGCTAATACTGAACAGATCTACCATGTCCGCTTACGTAGTATTTACTGTCGTCATACCTATCATGATGGAATGCTCTATTAAACTTGTTTTAAATATCTATTAAATAATCATGGTTAATTAAATATACTCCCCCATTAACCCTGGAAGTCGGCTTCACACTGAACATGTAAGAGCGAGTGTTGAAACACTTCTACAGGCGCAACCAATTACTGCATGAAGGAATGTAAAATTTAAAATATTTATCAATAGTATATTCACTAAAAAGGAAATATAAAGGGAGAGTGAAACCAAAATACAAATGATTTTTGATCGAAAACTTATCGTTAAAATAAGATTAATTTACTAGAAAAAAAATACAAATCAAAATTAAATTATAATTTAACTTAGTAGGTAAGTAGACTTAACAAGGATTCATTAAAAGTTTGAAATCTTGTCGTTAAACACCATATTTGTTTAATGGCAACATATCAAACTCTACCCAAGTCATGGTTAAGCCTATTTTCCAAGTTAATTGGTTTCTAATTTTTTTTTTATGTAAATATATACCTATTTTAACTACAACAAATCAATAATCACTTGTTTAAGGGTACAATTTTAATTTTCTCTTTAATATCAACCAATCAGAAACCTTCATTTCCTCATTTGCATAAAGGTTTTTGATAAACGTTAAAGATAACTTTAATTCATGGTCAGAAAATTAAAAATTATTTGATTTTTGAGTGAATATTTTTTCTGAAAAATTTGGTCAGTACAGTGTGTTATTACCACTATAACCAAGAATCCATTCCGGTTCCATAAGAATATGGGAGGGCCGCGATTCAATAACCATCCTCCCAAACTTTGTAGCAAAAGTTCGTCTGCTTCGAATCGATTTTGCAAGTAAATCGCTCCTGACAGCTATTATTAACCCGCGCCACTAACGACCTTGACATAATATTTTGGGCAATAAAAATGGAGCCGACCGAAAAAAGATCTAAGCGTACAAATGTTGGGAAAATTGCAGACGAACTTTTGTTACAAAGTTTGGGAGGATGGTACCAGAGGTTAAAGCTATGCTCCCATATTCTTATGGAACCTGAATGGATTCTTGCTATAACTAACTCGAAAGTGCTCTAATAATAACACCACTACGGAATAAATCTAATCATTAACTTATTCCAAAATATAGAGAGCAGCATTTAGAATATAATACATCAAAAGGTATAATATAACCACTCAGGATTATTTGTCGATGTAACAATAAATTCACCGATCTCTCAACCATCAAAGATATATGATATATAGTGAAATACAGAGAAGGCGTTTCTTGCGGGTAGAATAGGAGGAGAAACAGTTTCCTCATAGAGACGCATTCACATAAGCTAAGGTCATGCTAGCATTTCTTAAACGGTAAAATCAAACCGATATTCAAATCGCCAGGAATCATTTTAAGCGTCTCGTGTTCACGCATTATCGTTATAAACCGTTTTATCGCAGCTTCATCTATCGATTGTTGAAACCGAATCGGTATGAAACTGGTTCCCGAAGCAGTTTCGAGAAACCGAATCAAATCGATTTCCCGTTCACACGACTTTAGCTACGTTCACACTTGACACTTTGGAACCGTTTTCAAACAGTTTCGAGTGTTCAAATCGACTTTTTTATATATTACTTTTGTTTCTTGATCAAAGGTCTACAAGGGTGACCCCAAAATTTTATAACTCGACCTTTCCAAAACGGTTTAAAACGGTTCCAAAGTCTGTAGTGTGAACGCGGCTATTGTGTCGGCCCTGAACCTCAACACAATATCACCCTTCATGCATGCTTTGAAAGTTCAAAATCGGATGTTTTTAGGCTTGAAGTAAAAGTAATAAGAACCTTTCTTAAAATCATCAATATACGTTACAAATACGCCAATAAAATGGTAATATCATCACTTGGAAAGTGGAATCCCGATACATGATCAGAGTAAGTGGACGACTATAACACCAGCAATATTTACCAAACCATAAAACATTAACTCTGCGAATGCTCCTTTACTTCCTCCAAGCGCGTTCTAAGTCGATCTCTCCTCTTTTAGCTGGTTGGTACATCCCAAAATACGTCATTACCGCGGTATTAATGTTATATATCCTTAGCGCGAGCCGTAGCATATATGTATGATAAAGCTATATATAAGACCTCCCAACGAATTACCCACAATGCGGGGTTGAAAAGAGCTAAAAAGGGGAAAAGACATAAAGGAGGTTATGTCAAATAAGACATTCCCCCCTTCGTCCCCATTATCTATATACCAAAAACATTTTATTTCTTTTCAGCTGCTGGCTGCGAGCGACATTTACAGCCTACAGACCCACGCGAGAGAGAAATAAGGACCAGACATTTTGGGCCTTTTCGGTCCCGAAAAAAAAAACGATTTTTCCCCGTTTTCTATCTATACTGTAATGTATAGAAATTGATTTTCTATTAACTGCTTTTATATACGTTTTTTTATATTATTTTGGTTTTCGGGTTATAAGTTATTTATATTATATTTATATATATAAAAAAAGCATGAAAATATCTATATTTGTAAACCGTAAAAGTTAGGGGGACTTTCCCTAAAATCTCCTACACATTAATATATAATAGAGAATTAACAAAATAAATTTTTAAATATTACATCATATATATTAATTATAATTTAAATCTGATTGTGTATTGGCGGGAATATATTTGAGACATTTTAATTCGGAAGTTTCTTTCTAACGCGTCAACATTAAGGTGTAAAAGCATCTTGTTCAGAAGGGGGAGTTCGCCTCTAGGATAGGTTTAACATTGTGTCAATCCCACCTTATCTTTTCCCATTATGCTACCTTCTCTTCAACAAAAGTAGAGTTTAACCTTAAAAACAAAAGAATTCAACGCAACCAAGACCAGGTTTGGAAGGGAAATATTACGGGTACTAAAAAGTCGGAACCTATAAGGTATACTATTTGTCTCAATCGTTACCAAGCATGCTTGGTTATTTTCTTATGACAAAACTTTAGTTATAGGAGACTCAAAAAAAGAACGATCTGACTCAGCCTGAAGCCAAAGAGAGAAAAACATTTTGGCAAGATAACAATGCATTTAAGAAGTTTATTAATTTAATTCTATTTGAAAAAAGTCTTAAAGAACGACCAAGACATTTCATTAAATAAACACGCCATTTTAATTGGGGCGTGTAAAATAAATCGGAACTAACGATACGACATTACAAATTCTAAAATTCTTCAGTAAGAAAATTATGGTTTATAAAAATAGCTCTTTCACAACGACGTGCGAGTATTATTAAACCACGAAGAAGCTAGAAGGTTTAACCTTTGAGCTATGACGCGGATGAAATTGGGTATGTTCCGGTTCCGGCGACTATGATTCGCCCCGAAGGTAATGTCGTCATTTAAATTGAGTTTCCCATATGAGCTATAAGTGCCGGAAACCGAACATGCCCAGTTTGACCAGCTAATTATTCTGTATATTGTCTAAACAATATATAATTGAAAACTGAGATTAATTAAAGCCATATGTACCTTATAATTCATAGTATAATTAGTTAGACAATCATGTTTACAAAGAATATTTTCATGTTCCTAAGCCTTTGGTAAGAAACCCCCTCCCTACGATGACCTCCAGCTCATATCCTGGAGTATATCCGCTTCCGCTATGGGTTATGATTGGACACTATGAAAGCGTGATAATTTTAAAGCTGGACATTCGTTGTAGAAATGAAAATATATCTAATGAATTAATTTGGGATTTTCGCGGGTTTTGCCGCCATGCACCAATATTGCTACGTTTAAAGAATATATTTTAAGAATATAATCCTTGCCTTTAGTCTTCATTGAATAAATTTCTTTAAACCAACTCGAGAGAGAGAAGAGGGGGGCGGATATAAATTCCGAAAATGAATTAAGCTAGATTAAACTCATTTTAAGCCAAACCAGTATAAGTTTACGGTTCTTTCTATCTATACTCTTAGAAAAAAGAAAAAAATATCCTGAACATTTTTTTTTCGTGAGCTGTGACGTAAAGTAGCTAAAACACAATATGAAACCTAACGTAGAAATAAATATAGTGGTGCTAGCAAAGATGAGTATAGTTCATATATAACGGTTTCCGCTTTTGGTGCGCTGTAGTGTATATGAAATAACAGGTGAGTATACGGCAGATTGATACACAACGTTAACTTCAATATATAAAAAGTAGTACGTATATTTTCCTTCAAATTAAAATTACGTTGTATATCATTCCGCATAAACTATAGATATTTTACAGAACATTTCGCGAACAAATACATGTTCGGAAGCAGTTTTCTACAACTATCTTTATCCTCTATTTATATATTTTAAAGGGAGAATGAAAGGCGACGACCCAAAATATTCTATCGATTCCATTTCATTAAAATGTTTAACATTTTTACAAATATTATGCTAGTTTTAAGCTACTTGGAATGTAGGCTTAACGAGGATTTACACAGAGTTTGATATATGAATCCCAGTCAATGAGTAAAACCACTCGCCTTTAAACCCAAGTTGGAAACGTTTTACAGTCGTTTTACAAGGTGCGCGCTGTTTAAAGTCAAGATATCGAAGTTTTTATAGATCCTTGCTAAGTCTATGATTCCCAAGTTAATTAATATCAATAGAGAGAGAGATAAGCGGCGTTTAGCCACAAACATTGACTAAATTGAATGTCAGCCGTGAATTTGGAAATTAGACAAAGCCTATTAAATTCCAATTAATTTTATTCAATCATTAAAATTGGAATCTGATATTTCTAGGATATGAAATATCCTATTTAAAAGGCACTACTTTTTAATTCACGGCAGACATTACAATATTTAGCCAATGTTTTCCATTAGAGGACGCTTGTTAACGTCCATAATCGGCCTAGATGAGACAAATTTAATGATGAATAGATATTAAATCTTATTTTGTTTGAATTCATTCTCCCTACGCTTGCTTGTACATATACAATTCCAGCATACAATAGCGTACATATAAAGGCAGTAGATTTATAGCTTATAGTTCTTCTTATTCTTCTTTCTTTTTTATGTTAGCCATGGCCATTGAAACAAGATTTTTACCAGTATGAAGGCAATTTAGTGGGATGGAATGTATAGCCCATTTATTTTAAACAAAGATAACGTCTGTATCGCGTGGTAAACAATGATGTTTTAAAAGAAATAATCCTTTGCCCAAAGAATATAAACCATATACTCTCCCTTTCGAAGAAAAAAATGGTTATACGATTCTTTATCTTCTATGAACGTTTAACATTGCGTATTAATCCGCCTTAGATTAAGCTTTATTGCAAAATATTATCTAGCGAACAAAAGTGTAATCCCCATTGAAGTTAACTTCTCGCGGAACATGGAGTCCGAGATGCTATTTTTGGAAACAATTTATTATACTCAGAAGTTCGATAAAAATTGAAGTAATTCTCTTACGCAAAGATATAAAAATTATTAGTAACATTATTGAAATTGAACGATTTGAATTTTTGTTTTTAATTTTAAGTGAGCATAAAAGATTGCTACCACTTTTTTCCCTCAAGGCCTAAGCGTAATACTTTCATACTATTAAATTGACGCTGGTTTCCATAAAACCATGGATTAATGAAAATAAAGAGATAAGACAGACGTCATCGTGGAGAAAATTAGAATCAATGAAAAAAAAAAAAAAAAAAAAAACACTTCGTTTTCCCTTTAAAAACGTCAGTTTATGTATTTCTTTCCCATTTCAAATTAGATTCCATACTATTAATATCGTAAGCTTCATTATCCCTTTAAAATATCATATAATTGAAGGTTTAGATTTTAAACGTTTATTGTTGGGGTTATAGGAAATAAAGTTTCTCGTACGATTAGTCCATCAAAGTACGCGAATTTTAGTTAATAGATTTTCATGTAATATTCCTAGGTATACTCCAGAATATGAGAACGGTTTACTTATTATTTTATTTTTATCAGAACCGTGAAATGGACTCGCAAGGGATGGTCCAAGATTTTACCGCTTCTAAGACCGTATCACTGCACTATCGGAGAATGACATTTGCTTCTATAAATTTGAAACCTCGTCATTAGGAACTGCTCCCAATTCGGCATAATCATTAGTTAATATTCCGGCAAGCAGTCAACTATCACGTAAGACAATTAGTAAAGGAGATCCCTCGCATCTTGATCTTCTTAGTATCGGGTGACATTGACCATATTCGGTTCGCGAGGCGATTTATGTTTAATAATTAAAGTGAGGGTGAAAAAGATAAGTGAATAATTATATCTGATATATACAGTGAAATGAGAGTCATATATATACATACTATTTTGGGGTTCGATATTTTCCAGACGCGTTTTAATCGAGGTTATTTAAAGCTTATGGTATGACTCGTAGCGCGTGTCATATTAGCTAATTTAATAATCTTGTTCATGGTGCCAATATCAGATAAGATTAGATACAGAATATCTGGCTCAACCGCCAACTGTTAATATACCCAGATAATATATATATCCATAAAAGTTGAATAAATTATGATTTTTAGATATTTTTCTTGATAATTTCTTCAACAAACTATATTTAAATGTTTCCCAGTGATATTTTCGGAATTTTTCAGACACTTTTCCCTGATATTTTTAGAGTTTCTTTTAAGATTAACACATGATAGTTTTTAGTTTAATTTCCAGAGAAATTTCCCTTATAAATTTAGGTTTTTCCAGTGGGTTGTCCCTGATATTTTTATTTCTCGGTTTTTCCAGTGAGTTTTCCCTGACCTATTTCTAGGTTTTTCCAGTGAGTTTTCCCTAAACTATTTCCAGGTTTTTCCAGTAATTGTTCCCTGATATTTAGAGTTCAAGCAGGGTGGGCTTTTTTTTAAATAGAACTTGTCTATTTCCTACGGATTAGTAGTACACCCTTTTACTATTATCTCCTTCTGGTAATATTCGAATAAGCTTGGAAGAAAATGGAGGCCAGCCCGATAAAAATTTCAGAGTAAACAATTACGAGGATTAAAGCAGTCAACATAGTGGCCGAGCAATATGCCTGGCTGGATAGTAGGATAACCAATATAGGCGGCAAAATGACCATAAGAGCTAGTATAGAAGTAGGCTTAATCTTTACGAGAAACTGGGCAGACTCGCGAGAGAAAAAAGTTATGGGTCATTTTTTCGCTCCCTATAGCCTTTCAACAAGTATTCTTTTATTTTTTTTTTTTATTATTTTTTAGCTCGAAAGCCGGCCGGCGCTCGCTCCCTTATAGATTACCCAAGCTTATGACGCCAGCTTACAACCCGGTGACCTTCTTTAAAAAGAGAGCTAGAAGGAGAAGCGCGGGAGAAAAGAGAAGAGAATTTGGCGGGGAAAAAAGGCGGGAAATAAAGGCGCGCGCGAAGCGAGAAGAGCGCGATGGGATAATGCCCGCCAATCTTCTCACAGAGAGAGAGAGAGAAAGAAGGCTAATGTAAGAGTGGCTTTTATACAGGGGACGAACAAAAAAGTAAAATAGAAAAGGCTTATTTGGGGAGAAAAGAAAGTTTTGGGTAGTTGGATAAATGAGTCATTTTAAAAGTAGGCTTAAACCAACGTAATGGGACCCCAAAGATTTCAATCTTGACGGATTATAGGCGGATATATTATTTTACCTAACATGTATGCAAGATTAATATACCATTAAGAAGTAATTTATGATCTTGTTTCCACGATGTCTTATATATCAGGAATTTATTTATTCTAAGACTGTATGGTTATCAATAGAATTTTTATCACGTGTTCGAGGCAAAGATCCCTGACTTTTCCAGATTTTCCCTGACCAATTATTGCCTTTATCGCTTACCATTTTAGATCAACATATGCCTACGTGTATAAATATCTAAAAAACTTAGTTTTATTATTTGGCGATGTATGTTATGGTTGACCAAACGAAATCTGACTTTGAATGAAATGGTTTCAATCCCCAACTTGTCCAGATATTTAAACCAAATAGAGGTCGCTATTTATAGCTTTATCGCTGAATAGGATTATTAGGGAGGAATTAACAGTCTAGTAGAAGGAATACGATGTTTAAGCCACTATACTTTCTACCATCTCTGCAAGGTTTCATTAATTCTTGATTTTACCTAATTTGTAAGATAAATATCATAGACACGTAAAGGATTTGGTACATATACCATTGAAAATGCAGTCTAAGCAGCGGAACTATACTGTCCTTTATCCGAGATTTAAATAAGGTCATTTATTTAAGTTCAGATAATGGCCTTTGATCTTTAGAGAGTATATTAAAGGGTTAGGAAATTGTCCTCCTAGAATCCTGCGCGTCAAAGTTTCCTAATTATATTAAAAGTAAAAGGACTGGGAAAACCCCATTTCATCAAAAAATATCTTGTAACTCGATCAAATTTCCGGCGTTTCCGCGAATTTAGACTTCATGTTTAAATATAGGGATGGCGTTTTTAGAAAGTTCCGATATTTTACCATAAAAACTTTCCACGAAACCTTTTAACCTTCCCATTTTTGATAATGGTCTATATGATATGAATATTTATAAATTGGATTGTTTTGTCGTTATTATAAGGCTAATTTCCAGCCTCTTTAAGTGGCTAAGCCTAATTGGAAATCGCTTGCCTTTGGTCAATAATCTTTATTTGAAACCATTTCCCTTTGTCACTAAGCCTAAATTGAAACATCTTTCCCTTTATCACGGACCATTTCGTGTTGCCACTTAGCCAAATTAGTTGCATATTTACCTTATTCTAAATTGGCTTTGTAAATAATTTCGAATTAGGCTTAGTGGAAAAAAAGCTTCAAATTAGGCTTAGTGGAAAAAAAAAAAAAGCTTCAAATTAGGCTTAGTGGAAAAAAAAAGCTTCAAATTAGGCTTAGTGGAAAAAAAGCTTCAAATTAGGCTTAGTGAAAAAAAGATTCAAATTAGGCTTTGTGAAAAAAGATTCAAATAAGACTTCGTGGAAAAAAGCTTCAAATAAGACTTCGTGGAAAAAAGTTTGAAATTAGGCTTAGTGGAAAAAAGCTTTAAATTAGACTTGGTGGAAAAAAAGCTTCAAATAAGACTTAGTGGAAAAAAAAGCTTCAAATTAGGCTTAGTGGAAAAAAAAGCTTCAAATTAGGCTTAGTAGAAAAAAAGCTTCAAATAAGACTTAGTGGGGGAAAAAAAGCTTCAAATTAGGCTTGGTGAAAAAAAAAGCTTCAAATTAGGCTTGGTGAAAAAAAAGCTTCAGATTAGGCTGGGTGGAAAAAGCTTCAAATTAGGCTTAGTGGAAAAAAAGCTTGAAAATAGTCTGAAGAATTTGTAATTTTGAACTTAGGATTAAGAGCTTTCGGGCTTCGAAATTTTAAGTTTACTCGAATCTTTTTAGAAATAAGCGTAGCGAATGCACCTCAAGTGCATTAAAAACGCGTGAAACCGACTATCACTAGAGGTTAAAACGGTAATTTCAGTTTTAAAACCACGCATGAAATATATCTTGAGCCTTCTCATAAGAATTTGTTTTTCTATGCTCGAATTCAAGAATATTTGGCAAAGACGACTACTTTCATACAAGGTTTAATATAACGTATCAATCCGCCGCAACCATTTCACATTAGTACCGCAATTAATAAGAGAAACGACGGTGTGGCGAAACCCTACCCAAGCTAGATTCATTATCTAAATTTAACCATTTTTTGTTTTCGTATTTTTTTGCGCTATGGGCAATTAAATGAAGGGGAGTGTAACTATTAATAGAGCAGGAGAACCAGGCACTTCATAGAAGCCCTAGTATTTGAAAAATCATAAGAGCCATTCCGTTAGAACAATAGTTTTTAATAGAAAACCTCCCTATTAACATCACATACAGCCCTACAGCTAACGAACATTAAATTGTAGATTCATTTGTTACGAGTCGTGTTTAAGAACATCATTAAAATATTTGTTAACCCACTTCTCGAAGCAATTATAAGTAGAAAAAATATAGATCTCACACTACACTTTCATTCTAAACCAGCTTAGCAGGGTTACCATTCCAAAAGCAAGAAATATATATATATATATTAAATAGAAAAATATGATATATCCAATCGATATTAGTGAATTAAAAAAAAAAAAAAATGGAAACATTTGATATTTGCCATAGACATATGAAAAATAAGCTAGACCCACTGCCCTATGGGGGGGGTACGTCAGACCCAGGTGGCTGCCATTTGAGGGACAATCCGTTTTCCGCGCCATCTGACGGGCGAGAACTGAATTATTTAATTCACTTTCGCCCCCATATGAGCAACCCCCTTCATGTGTATGCTCGCGCCATCTGATGCTACGAATAAAACCTAAAATATGGCGAACACGTATTTCGTCTGCTATAAAAGCCGAAAGCAAAGATATTGTTGAAAATTTTATATTTCTTGCCTCCGTTGTAACGGAAGCAACGTTATTTTAGATTCCTGATTCCTTTTATTATTGTTATAAATAATATTATTAGGATGCTACTTGTTAGTTTTAGTAAAAGAAGATTTATGTACCGGCGTTGAAAAGAATCCACAAAATAAATTACAGGGAAGCGGAATTATAAAGGTATTTAACAGGCTTTATTTCCCTTCAAACAAAAATAATTTTGATAGTTTTGTCTAATGGCTTGCATTTTTAATTGTAGGTTCTTATCTTTGGCTATTTTGTGAAGGCGAACCTTTGCGTACAAATTAATAATGTTTTTCATTAATCTATTACGATGGTGTTCGATACCAACTTCAAAATCGAACATGTGCTCTTGAAGCTCGCTAAATACATTTGCATTTACCAACTTTCGCATAACAGCAATTTCAATGGATAGTGAAATGTTTTTTGATTTCATATCAACAGAAACGTTTTGCCGAATGTATGACTCTGTCAAAGCGCAGATTTGTAAAACACTTTTTGATGGCTGTTTTAATCCTCCATTAAGGATTAAATAAATTCTATGTCCCATTGGATTCGCAGGATTTGAGAAACTGGGGTCCAAATATTCTGTATCCAAATTTGCTCCCAATGTTTTGGCCATAGTTAAATTGCTGCTTAAGCCGTCGCTAACCAAAGGCACGCACTTAACTCCAGTGGCGTTGATCCTGGCTAAACATTCTTTCACAAGCTGCGTCAAGAGCCGCCCGGTGTACCATCAAGCAAGAAATACCCAAGAGGTATTTTCCAACTACAGTTGATAGCTACTAACATAAATACCAAAGTCCTGTGACGCAATAGTTTGGCTAGCTCGGCTGTTATTGGAAACCATATCCCAGCAAACACAAAAGGTCCCAAGAGCATCCGATATGCCATAGTCAACGAAGCCGGAGAAGTATTCCCCGCATCCCTTTATTTTTGCACAATCAACCACTTAATTTTAGTTATTAACCTTTGTTGGAACAATATTATCTCTAAGATAGTGTTTTCCGTTTTGAACATAAATTTCTTCCTCCTGGAAATGTTCACTACGCACTGAATCATATGAAGATGGATTCCAATTGTCTCGATCTACCACAGCTATCCATTTTCTATGCAACTCACTATTGCCCAGAAGAAATCTTAATAATAAAAATGCACCTCGGTTATTGTACATTATGATTATATTAAAATGTTTTTTTATACCTATGAAATGAACACTTTTGTTCCTTCCCGACTCTCTTATTGCGTTTACATTGCAAAAAGCACAACTTTTAACCATTTTTAGTCTTCTATTATTTCGCCTCTACCCAAGCTCTCAAACCTCAAAAAGTTGCTTAATCATTTTGTAATTTCCCGCGCTTTTGCTTTTACTCAAATGGCCTATTAGCATCTTTAGGTTTCCCGCGCTTTCATAAACGAGAATTCATCCCTTCAAATTTCCCGCGGTTTTTCCCTTTTAAAGTGTCTGATCCTTCTTGACTAGATGGCGCTAAATACATAATGTCCCTCAAATGGCAGCCTTCGGTTCCCGACGTTTTCCCCCCCGGTTGGCCGTGAGGGTAGTGGATCTAGCTTATTTTTCATATCTATGATATTTGCTTCAATGCTTATGAAAATAAAATGCACCGTTTTTAAGAAACATTAAATACTTTCAACAAACCTCGTGCGAAAATATAACTAACAATGAATGCGGCGCGGCGGAGCAGACGACAAATGACAAAATTTCCAATAATATTATCCTTTTAATTTAGATTTTTGAGTGACATTCTATTTAAACACACATAATAGAAACGTGCAGGATCAAGAAAATGATAGAAAGAAGAAGTTCTAGCCATTGAAAATATAGAATGGGTTAAACGAAAAGCATGATTAAGGTTTAAACTTTGATTTGAAATTGACGCAAAAGCTCGATTTCTTGGGGAAAAAAACCTTAATTAAAAACGCGCCTCTACCCATAACTCCACGAATTTAACCGAAAACTACCATTTCGTGAAACCAATTAATGACGTCACAAACGGGGACGAAACGAACATGGTTAAAATACATTAACCCAACTCCACGTATACTTTAATTTATTCCTACTTCTATCCTTAACACTTACAACTAAGTATACGCGTAGAACCAATTAACGACGTCACAAGGTGGATAAAAAAAGAGGATAAGTATGACAGCCTGTTACCAAATCCATTTAAAATAAAATATAGAACTTTTTTTTTTCAAGCCTTCTATAATATAACAGTATATTAATCTTAAAGTCGCGAATAGACTTTTAAAAGCTGCATGAACGGAGTAAGGTCACGAGTCAAAATTCTCCGATATATCGACCACTGGCCTCACTCACTCTCCGCGAGGCCGAACGAAAAATGAGGTTTTAAGCTTGGCTTCCCCTCGCCTCTTAAAATTCGATGAAATGATATATACCGCGAGTAAACGGATTTTGTAGCTTACAACTAGCCTCCGCCGCTTGAAAACCCCCCTTCGTTTTGGTGGAAGGGAATCTAAAAACGTAAAATGCTAATACCGTAAGCGGATAATATAACAACTCTAAGCAAAAATGCATAACTTATTCCAAATAAGTAATTAAACGCTATCAGCAAACGCAAACGTTGAAGCTAAATAAACTCGAACGTGAGTCATTTAGACTCTTCCTCGAGATTTAAAGTCATGGAGAGAGGAACCATGGATTAATTAATACTACTCTATTAATTAATCCAAGGCCTAACGAAATTCGGGGGATGGCAGCGTTTCCCTCTCTTACTGCAAAAATCTCTATCTAAAATCAGAACTGGGAGTTTTTCGTTACGATTTTAAATTAATTCGCTGCTTTTCCTAGAAACTAACCGCAAAGATCAGGAGATATTTTAAATCAGGGACTACAGTTAAACGCTACATTATCTAGTCCGTGATTTGAAAGCACCGAACTTCAAATTACGTCACGAAACCGGGAGATATAAACCTGACCCCATGTGAACGAACTGTTCGAGTTGCTCACTTAATATCTATCAACTTATGAAACTACTGTTCAAATATCCAACTTAGTATTCTTTCATCGAATAGATTTGCTTATCTTTTATAGCTATTTAGACATTTGATAATTTTCGAATATTTCTCCGTTCCCTTAATTTGAATTGGTAATTTATTCTCAATAATATATCAAAACAACATTTGTATACGAGTAGAAAAAAAAGAATGAAAATTGGATTTCAATATAGTTCAATTTTAAAATGCGAAAAGAAGTTTTATAAGAAAAGGGAGTGTAAAACAATTATGTAACTAATTCCAATAAGGATTTGATCTTGAATTAAGCCTTCTTTAGAATCAATTAAGGAATCACTTTGTTTTCAAGCTTCACCCTCCCTTTAAGAGAACTAATTTTTAAGAATCATGGTGAAGATATATCATAGACTGATATCTATATCTAGAGAATAAAAGTAATGTCACGGGGTGCGGCTGGTTTAAAGAGATACCGGGCAAAAAAAGCGGGTCGATTTAAAAATAGAACTTCGCACTATGCTCTCACTTCAAACTAAATATCTTCATCTCTCGTTCACGCTCGCGGTGAACTTTGAGATCAACAGACGAACCACTAAATACACCGCTACTCCCTCCTAATATATTTTTCTAGCGCGTTTATAGCATCAAGAACAGTTTTGGTCACAAATGGTCACGACATTTTTATTTCAAATCATGAAGGTGAAAATCGATTGAACGTTGGATAAGTAAACTTTCAAACGAGTATTTAATCATACATGAAAGATAGGAATCCAGCCCTAGAATTGCAAAATCGACGTAAAATGCATCAACTACCGATACTGTCCCTAACAAAAAATGGCAAAGATATAGGTTTAGCTCGCTCTGGCCAGGGAGAAATGGGTATCCGCTAACGCAAACATTAATTTGATTCTAGCTATCATTCCGGTATGGAAAATTGTCCACTGAGAGTATCATTTGCGCATGGGCAAAAACGAGATTTTCATTTCGAAGAATCGTTGAAGTTCAACACTTCCGACTCAAGGCCGAATCTTTCTACTTTAGTCCACTTTAATTTGGCAGCTGGTACGTTTTCTTATGAATTGTTTCCCTTGACATACATAGGTAACTTTACGCGAAAGTTTTTATTTTTATTTGCGCAAAGATAGGGTAGCCCCGTGGCATGCCTAAAGTGTGTCTAAAAGACATTTCGGATTTTGCGCAGTATAGGAGCGCATGGGTAACTACAAAGCTAAACTCGCAACTCCTCCGTATATAAGCGGATTTTCCCCTCTTTTTCCCCGCGACGAGGTTGTTGTACTTATTAGGTACAACTACCACGAGTTGAACAATCACGACAACGCCTCGCGAACCTAAGAAGCGGTTTTCGTCACTTCGTCCCGTTGCACATAGGATTTTTCGGACTTAATGCGAATGCACAGAGACGATGTAACTGTTGAGTGAAAATTTCGCGCGTGCGCCTGCGCAAATCGAGCCAGGGAAGTCGCATTGACATTTCAACGCGTTCACCGCAACAAGAAGGATCAGATAAGGAGAGGAAAAGTGGGGCTGCGTTGAGTTAGAGAGAGAAGAGCCAACCTCCCACTCGGGTGAAAAGGGGGGATAGGAAATTCTCGAGGTAAACTGTTGTCACGTGGTCGCTAGCGTCGTCGGCTACTACGCGTCTCATAAAGGATCCGTTTTACCCACGTGACAACAATTTACCACGAAGCATCTCTACCCCCGTCTGTCTCCCGTTCTCCCAGAGTGGGAGTTTAGGCCGACGCAGTAGGAACCGCGCCATTCCCACTTTTCCTCTCCCTATCTGATCCTTCTTGACCGCAACGACTCGCAAACTTTAACAGGGTTCCCAATTTCCAAAAGTTTGCGCTCGAGATTTAAAAGCACGCTCTAATCGGTGCCCATTGGCGGAGTTCCATGATTTGTGAAATTCAAATTTTCTATCTGGGGCGCTTGATGTTCCAAAAATTTAAACCTTTTCATATTCAGAAGAGGCTTAAAAATAAGAGTTATTTTTCTTATGTTTCTGATAACTTAGATTCGAAAAAACTTAAAATAAACAAAAAAAAAGGAACTTAAAGTTTCATTTAAATCATTTAAAACCAAAAAAAATACACTTAAACTAAACAAATATACTGTTTCAAAAGCTAAACTAAAGATATACAGTATCAGGTACTCGTGTTAGATTTTCCAACGTAAGGAAAAAAAACTCACAAAAAGTTGCCTCATTCAAAAAGTACATTAAGGAAAATTTCTTTGGCACGAGAGAGAGTCGAATTAACTATTAATGTTATTAACGCATTCAAACCAGAAGAAAAAGAAAACTAAAGTAAGCTAGGGGATAATGAGAAGTTCGTGCGAGTCAGGTCAATTTCGAATGAAAGCGCTCTTGAAGGTTATAGGAAACCATTACGTAACCCTGATCTTAGTCTCGGGTAAAACTGACAGCTCTTATATACACATTATTAAATCTAGGTTTTCAGTTCGACTGGCTAAAGAACCCTGGCTATAATAAACTACACAGACTTTCTACTATTGGTTTATACAAGATATTATATAAAGAGAAAAATCTAAGTCGTATTAAGCTTTTTTTTTTTTTTTTTTTTTGTATATAAGGGGGTCAGTCTTTCGAGAAATTTGTGAACTGTCTCAAATAGTCCTAAATAAACTTATATTTCGCAAAGAAACTATTTCAGGGAAATGTCTTGAAATGTTTTACAAGAAAAATTGTAAATTCATGCAGAGCCGAATTATAGGAAAATAAAGGAGAACAAGCAAGTGAATTATAGAAAATTATAGAAGAAATAGAAACAATGATCCGAACTAGAATTAGAATAAATAGACATTTTAAAGTCAGAGATAAAATTTCGGGGCGGAGTGAGAGACGGAGTGGCGTTGCCAGGATGGAGTTCAAAAACTCTTAGTCTATTGCGGTGAATAGAAGGTGAAACGAGATGGTTCGTAGGGCCAATTGGAATAATAAGAAAAATTTGGAATAATAAGAAAAATATATTAGGCCCCTGTATGTAGGCTTCGCTTCAAACAGAAATGTAAATAGGTAAGAACATTTCTACAGGGGCTTTCGTTTAATTAGTGCATTATTATAGCCCCTGAATGACAGATTCACCATTTAAAATGGAAGAGTAAATCTTCATTCCCTGTTTATACTACTATGTAGTAATACTTGTCTCGTGAACCTATTCTAAAAGGGACTAATAAGAGAAACAAATATTCATTCATTCATCATAGGGCTTCCCTCAGACTTGCACGAGATACTAATTACCTCTAGCCGAATCTTTAAAGTTACTAATTCATTTTCCACTAGTGTGGAACTTTTTTTATTTCAATAAAATAGAACTTTCGATAAATCAGGCTCCCTTTAAGAACAGTTTTTGTAAATTTTACGATGGAATTTGAGTAGCATTTTCAGAAAAATCGTTAAAAGGCTATTTTAAATATATATAGATTCAAAGAAAAAACAGTAAAAATATTTTATAATAGTCATCTTCGAGCTTCTTAAAACGAAAATTCCCACCAATAATATGTCATAACTATGGTCGCGTAGCTATTATAGTGTTGCTTCTAAATTTCACGTGATATAATTGCTTTCACGCAGTCCAAAAGTTACGCAATTTATTTGAAACTCATTGTTGATTACGTGATATCAACGGGATAAATTTATCCAAACTCACGTGATCCATTTAATTAGTATCAGTAAATTTTACAACCCACGCTGTAAAACCTAAACATTTGGCGCGAAACAGTCTTAAGGGAGTGAGGAAGGGGTGGATATCTTTTATAAGTTCGTGGTATATAGTCTGCACGTGCCATTTTTCTTCCGGGCGCTATGCGTATATACATTCTCATTCTTTGTTCCCTCTCTAAATTCCCGCGTTTTTTTTAAAGCCTCGTGAATTTTGGCGCGAATTTATTTTCCTTCGCGTTAGTAGGCAAGGTACCATCTCTCTATCGTAGCTGTAAGAAATAAAGTGCTTAGCTATTACACCTTGGCTAGCCTTGGCTCAAAAAAACGCATCAGAGAGAAACACGCAGAAAGGTAGGCTTATAGGCCGAGGCCTAAGGACTAAAGAACGTAATAAGAAACGGAGAGGAGCCTCAGAGACTTTTATGAATCGTAAAAAGATGCGAGAAGCTGTATACTTAAATTCAGTGTGGAATTTCACCCCCTATACGAGAATACACTTTCTTCAAAGGACTAATATATGTATATGTACTTTCAGGAGCTTGAAAATTCATTAATTTTTTGTAAATTCTACTAAAAAGTACAAAGAATTATTCGTGTGATTTTCATCTTTTGATTGGTTAGATCGAGGGACTGCTTTTAATTGAAGGCCAAAATGTAAATATTTTTCGGAATTCAGAGACACTTTTTGACGTTTTATCGATTTGAAACGGTAAAATCAAATTCCAATCGCCAGGAATCGTTTTAAGCGTCAGCGTTCACGCATTATCTTTATAAATCGATTTATAGTAGCTTCATCTATCGGTTGTTGAAACCGAATCGGTACGAAACTGGTTCCCGAAGCTGTTTCGAGAAATTGAATCAAATCGATTCGAGAAAAGACGGTTTCCCGTTCACACGTTTTGAAACGGTTAAGGGTTTAAATCGATTCTAATGCCTACTATGAACGCAGCTAAACAGAATTATTTAGATGAAACACAAGTCATTGTAATCGAATATAATTAAAATACCGTAAAACTATTTGAATATATTTTTAAAGATACCAAAAACGAATCAAATCTTTAAGAGGGTTACCGATAAAGGTGGCTTTAAAAGTTTATCTACTGAGATAGAAGCAAGGTGGAGACAAAGGAAAATCAAATATCTTTCACTCTGCCTTCCATTGTATTGCTTCTAAGCTAGTGGGTAGAATATAGTTTTGAACATATACGATGAAATCTGACACGAACCTAAACTGCAGTAAAATTCGTTCCAAAAACTACTTTTTCTATTATTGAGTTTTACATGTGTTAATCCGCCTTAAGTTCCACCATGTTGCAACAATATGCGCGAACATAACTATAATTGGTGGAAAAAAAATCGGAATTTTATAATCATATTCAATGGACGTTGACAGAAACTACTTCCATCTGTATGACGTTTAACATTGAGTGTCACTCCGCCTTAGATTTTCATATTACGTCAACTTATCTAGAACGGTTTCCCCACGAAAAGGAAAGGGCATGAGAAAATGGGGGAAAAACTTGGAAGATAAGAATAATATATATACAATTTGATGTAATGTTAGAAAGGTTCAAGTTTTTTAACTAAAAATAAGAATTTTATGTTATTTACATCTATTCTAAGATTGGGACTCTCTATTTTTCACCCTGCCACTTCGGTTTTATGTTCAAAAAATACTTTTTTACATTCCAGACGGTCTGCGCCTCTGGAAATTGGCAAGAAAATAAATTGGTATAACTTATATTACCAATAAATGGGTAAATATACGTGTCTAATTTCAAGCAATTTTAAATTTGACCTATTTTCCAATATGAATCAAATTTGGTATATTGTAAGAACATTTCCTCAAAGTTTTCCAAAAAAATTCCCAAATATGGACTATTATTCAATATGAATACTCAAAATTTGATTGAGTCATAATTATTCCTCAAATTTAACCTATTTTTATAAAATGAATCAAATCAAGACTAATCTTAACAATTCGCCTATTTTTCAATATGATTCAAATAAGGCCTAATTTGATGATTCAAAGCTTCCTTAAAGGGATAATCTTAGCTGAAATGATTCCGCATGTAAAAATGTGCCCCTGAATTATTTCATAATTTTAAGTATAGTAATTTTATCATCAGAAAATATTTTTTAAGTGTTATATCTTAAACATGTATGTGAATTTCGCTACAGTGACTTTTTGTCCAATCAGCGGTCACTTTAGAAGACGGTGAGTGTTAACTTCGTACTTCGTATAGAAATACAATCAATTTTAAATCTCCAAATACAATACTATTTTAGAAACAACAAATTTTCGAAACTAAGAAACCTAAACTCGAGTAAATTTCTTTTAAATTAACTTTTGTGTAGCAAGAAAGAATTCTTGTATAAAAGGTTTAAGTGAATCTAATTCAAACACTCTAGGAAGGGACTAAAGTACTGCGCGTGTTAAAATATCCTAACGGGACACCCTTCACTATAGTTTATCCTTTGCAAGAGTGTATGGGAATAAATAAATATATATTATTCTGCCTTATAAAACGTATTTGGAAGGCGGAGAGAAAATTCTCCACATTATCAAAACCCCTACATTGAAAATAAGTAAGCACGATATGAGGAAAATTTTCGGAATGGACCTCAAGCACGAAAACGCAGTGGTCCAAACTACTACTACCAATACCCCCTTGTGTTGTTCACGAGTAGCTTGCGAGAACTATTTTCGTTACTATATGAGATTAAATAGAACGTAGTAATCCTCTATGGTACTCGTTTTAACAGAGCCGCAATAAAGCTTTTATCAAAAATCGACAAAATATGAAAACAAATATTTTCTTATAACAGGCACCAACCGTTTCTATATACATATGAAATAATATTTGAAGTGAAATTATAGTTTAAGATAACGCTTTTGGTTAAGGTTGTCCCATGTTTTTCAGGTGGCCTGTAGTTTTTTCATATAATTAAAAAACTTCAAAATTAAAATTCGCTTGATGACCTAGAATTATTCTGCAACTGAAGTTTCAAATAAAAGGCAGGACTTTTCGGATAAGGTACTTTCACGAAAAAGACATCGTGAAAGCGACCGTATCACGTGACAGATAGCAAGTCAAGAGAATCATTTGTTGGCTCTATAATAGCCACACGACCATAGTGATGAGGGAATTTCGGTTTTAAGAAATTTATTCTTAATTAGCGAACTGACGCGGTAATTTTCCTTTGGCATATACCTCTATAGATATATTTTGAATCTTTTTATAACGATCTTTCCGAAAATAATTTCAAATTGGAAATCATAAAAAAAATCACTGATAATATCACTTTAAACTGGTCATTTAAACAATGTCAGAAAATCAAAAATTAATTTTAAATAGGGAGACAGCAAAGAGTCAATGGGGAAAGAAAGCATGACGTCATGTAACCCCCTTACCGGGGGAACGTTTGTACGGAAGAATCTCTTAACCCCCTCACTAAAGGGGATGACACCGAGGTTGAGAGATAGAAACCTCTGACGTATCAATGTCTCCCTTGCTGACTCCCTATTGTTAAGAAAAATGAAAAAATGTTAAACTGCAACTTTACAGTAAACAACAACAACGAAGCCACGTGATTAAATTATTCGAGCGTTTGAAATTGATGGATTACATTCATTTAGAACCGAGGACGAATCAACGGCTCCCAATTAGTACAAAATTCCTGAAACAAACCGCTAACCAAGATAGTATATTATCAAAACGTTTAAGTATATCATATATTGGAAATTTAAATATGAGAGGGGGGTTTGAAATAGGTGTAAAAATGTGTACTAAATATAAAGAACATCCTTGGCTAGGGTCCAAAGGATTTTTCCAACAGATAAAACATTGTTTACGACACGAAGAAGGGGGGGAAAAACATTGAAAAAAATTCTTAAACATCCTAAAATACAGATTTAGTTTCACTTTTAAAATTTAAAGTTGCACGGAGCTCTTAAGTTTTATCTCGCGTTTGTAATAATAAAACGTTATCGGTTATCGTAAGTTGATAATTTATGTATCGTAAGTGTGACACCAGTTAAGAAGAGTGATATTTGGAGAAATCTATTTCTTGATTAAGCATCAATTCGTAAGTTGTAAAAGGTCAATGTACCTAAGTGACCAGTGATGGTATTTACTAATTTGGAGCGTTTTAACACAATGTTTTAAATTTTTTTAAGAATTTGATGACCGCGACCTTTTGAGGATGAAAATGATATAGGTATGGATGAAGGGAATTCGCGCGTGGTACCCGTCGTTGAGTGGGAGAGGAATACGAAGATAGGTAGGAGAGCTTTAGATATAGATCTCTCTCTTGGCGCGTGTACGTATATAGAAAAAGGAAGTATAGACTCACCCGAGCGTCGTCATGGTAACTATAGTGTACCAAAACGCAGCGGGTATGCTGGTGAAGGTGGTCAGCTCGACGTTCTTTTCGGCGTAGAACATTACGGTGGCGAAAATGATGATGGCCATGGCCAGGGAGAAGACTAAGAAACCTAGTTCGGAGGCGCAACTCTTGAGCGTGTAGCCCAGAATGCGCAACCCTTGAGAATGTCGAGAAAACTTAAAAATTCGGAAAACACGAAAAACTCGGAGCGTGACGAAGGCTCCGGAAACGTCGTCGTTATCCCTGATAAAGAGTCCGATGTAGTAGGGCATAATTGCCACCACGTCGATGACGCTCATGACACTGCGCATGAATTTACAACGGTCAGGAGCGGCGTACAAGCGCAACAAGTACTCGGCTGTGAATATCATGACGCAGGCCGTGTCCAGGCAGAAGAAGGCGATCTTATACATCTCGCCGCAGGACAGGACGTCGCCCATGCTCTCGTTGATGCCGCACGGGATGGTCTCAACGACATTGGCCATGACGGAGACCGCGATGAAAAAGCCCGTCACGTAGTAGAAGACCAGGGCGGCCGTCGACGTATGCGGGTTTTCAAACGCCCGCCACATGCGCTGCCTGGAAGTGCTGTTGATCATGTCTTTATCGTTGTTCGCCTCCGACATCCGGTCGTCCAACATTCGCTCAGCGTTTTCACGTTTTCTATCCCGATAATCCTCGTAGCAACAGTCCCCAATCACGTCTGGGATGATCCCGAAAAAGGCTAACTCCTCGTCGTAAGAAGTCAAACACTCGTGTTTCGGGTAATGCAATTTCCCCGTCCGATAGTAGTTCAAGATGTGACGGAAAATGTCCGGGTCGCGGTCGAAGAAATACTCCTTGCTCTCTTCGTCGTAGAAAAACTCGCGTTCGTTGGAACCCAGCAGCGTGTCCGGGTACTTTTCCACCGTATTGCGCCACGTCTCGAACCGACGACCCGACACGTTTATGATGAACTTCTCGTCCTCGCGTTTGCGGGTGATCTTAGTGACGGGGGGCGCCGGTAACGGGTTATTCGCGATCGGTACCCAACCGATCGCCGCCGCCCGAGCGAAGGGCAGCCAAGCCGCTACCGAGGCCATTCTAATAGACGAGGATCTTAAGAACCCTCACCCCAACTATTTCCAACAAATTTACAATTTAGACTAATTTATCCGATATTAGCCCGTCAACTATTCAAGATTATTATAGACGCTATAATAATTACGAATTTAAAATCACCCGCGAACCCCCTTCTTTCTAACCAAAACTAGTAACTAACCAATTCGCGCGAACCGAGCTCGCTCAAACTATAAACCCTAACGTCATTTTTACTTTAACTATATTACTCTAAGGACTAATTTATATATCTAACCATTATTAAGAATTGAAAATTTGGAAAATTAAAATTGCTCGGTTTCTTCACGATTAAATTCGTACTAAAAACAAATTAAAACTTACTAATATCTTTTAGATCGAAGGGGTTGAGTCGTTTATTAATTTTAAATTTGCCTTTACCAATTTAGAAGATTATTTTATAGTAATATTTTAGAATATTATAAGAAACGTAATACTATTCGCGTTGGAGAACTTCGATATTTACGCTCGGCGGCGACAACGGGGTTTTTTTTCTTTAATTTTTTATCCTATACGAGAAAACTACGCGGCGATAACGTAGCAGCGTCCCCGGTCGATCGCTAAGCCTAACGCGCGATTAACCCTTCTCCAACGTTTGATTCGTTTCATAATTTAGTTCCTTTTCAACGACGATCGAGGAGTGAGCCGATTCGAAAAGTCCTTCGTTCCATATAGTAATATTTAACCAGATGATATTAAGAGGGGTAATAGTAGTAATAGTAGTAGTAGATGAATTAGATGAAGTAGATTTTTCTTCCCGAAAACCAACCGCACCAGCTGACGAGAGTCGAGAAAAGCGCATTTATATTTTTGTTATCCAGAGTTTTTTAAGATGATTTTTTTGTGGTCGTTCTTGATTTTAAATCCTCTCGGTTCTTAAAGAGGTTATTTTTTTTATTTTTTTCCTTTTTTTGTGATTTTTGTATTTTATTTTTATTTTTTTCGTATATAACTTTTGAAAGATGGTAATATATAATTCGATTAGTCGATTTTAAAATTTATTTTTTTCTAAACTAAAAGACGAAGAAACTTTTTCGCGTATTTTGTTCGCCTCCCCGAGTATATTTTTATCAGCGGACTACGGGGAGCGCCGGCGAAGAGTCGGCGGCTTCGGCAGTCTACAGAAATCGCGCGATGCCGAAGCTAAGAGAACCGCCATGATGGAGCCGTTAGCTTGCGCGGGAAAAGATGCGCGGAAGACGGCGGCACAAAGGGCTTACCCCGCGCCTGCCTCGCGCTTCATAGCTTAGCCAGCAGCCCGATATCTTCCACCGAAAATCCCAGGGCAAAAACGGGCTTCACGCGACTACGAAACGCCACAAGAGCCTGACAGAGAGCCGAAGAGAGAGAAAGAGAAAAATAATATATCCAGAATATAGGCGAACGCTAGAGCGCGCGCGCGCCAGCGACCCTGGACTAGGAACAGCGACATCCCATCGCTCCAATGTCGTATCTGACAAATAACCCAATTTCAAAACCGATAGGATTAGAAACGTTACGTCGAAAAACGAGAGTTTAAGAATTCGAACGAAGAATCTGTCTAGTAGCCTAGTATAATGCTTCGGTCCATGACAAAAGTGGTGCTATTAAAGATAGCTACCAGTACACGTAAGCGATATTCTCGCTTCTAACGTGTATAGAAAAATGTGAGTACTGGACACGTTTATGGTGTCCAAAATAGAAGTGAAGAATAAAATTGTACCAATCAGATGAATCCATCGGCTCTCTCCAGCTTGAACAGAATATTTTCCAATAAATTCAGATGGGTCCCTCTCTCCATCTAGGGAAGCTCTTAAGAAAGTTAATCTCGCTGTTGAAAGCCGAAACAATTGGCCCGAATTTACCCTACAATGCATTCAACCCTAATCTAACTTCAGAATTTAAACTAAGCACTAAAAATTGTGGATTCTTATAGGGAGACAGCAAAGAACCAAGGGGGAAAGAAAGCGTGACGTCATGGAATCCCCTTACTGGGGGAGCGCTTGTAATGGTGAATACTGGAACGCCTTAGAAAGGGGGATGACACCGAGGTGAGAGACAGAAACCTCTGACGTACCAAAGTCTCCCTTGCAGCCACGATATTTTGTGCAGATTCTTAATCAAATTCTAAAGCCGTTACATTTTTAGCAGACAAAAGTGAAGGGGTATATTATGATTAATAAATTGAATTTCAAAATTTAAAGAAACAAACCGCTTCCAAATTTTTACAATTGCGCAAAAATAGGAGAGAAAGTTATAAAAAAGTTAATGACGTAAATTCCCGTAAATCTTGCATTTTATAGAATTTCATTATTTGCCAAAGGAAAAAAAATGCCCAAAAATTGAGTTGCGATATTTTAATTCGTACGCGTAACGATTTCTCGTTTCTCTCTCGCAGGATCTTTTCACGCGCAAGACTCCGAGATATCTCTAGTTAAGAGAGAGAGCCCCGAATCTCGCGAGCGCCGCTCTCGGTTTCCGCGTTTTAGAAAAAGGTATATAAGCTGATGCGCGAAATATACATCTACTTATATATAGATACGCTAGCGCGCGCTATTGACCTATCTTTTCTCCTCGCAGCTATAACATCATCTAGCCCTCTACGGATTACGACGCTTTTAAAACCGAACCAGCTAAAGATCCTGCATAGCGCGCGCGCCCCTCTTTTCCCGCCCTTTTCCTTCCTTCCCGTTCGCTCAACCCGCTTCTCTATCGCGCCAAACCCCGAAAGCGAGCCCTCGCTTATCCCCGGATAGTTTTAATTGCTACAGAGAATTCTTTAACAGGCAGTTATGTCTATAGACACTTTTATTCTCTCCATGAACTTCGTCGTTCGCGACAACTACTCGTATTTCATTCCTATATACGAAGCTTAATTCGTCTCAGCTTGAGCTAGTTTGCAAAATGATGCTTCGGTAGAAACGAGAATCAAATTCATATGGTGTGAAGTAAAAACTATGCATGATGAAAACTATACATCGATGGAACGGCGAGAACTATGCATCGATGGAACGGTGAAAACTATGCATCGATGGAACGGTGAAAACTATGCATCGATGGAACGGTGAAAACTATGCATCGATGGAACGGTGAAAACTATGCATCGATGGAACGGTGAAAACTATGCATCGATGGAACGGTGAAAACTATGCATCGATGGAACGGTGAAAACTATGCATCGATGGAACGGTGAAAACTATGCATCGATGGAACGGTGAAAACTATGCATCGATGGAACGGTGAAAACTATGCATCGATGGAACGGTGAAAACTATGCATCGATGGAACGGTGAAAACTATGCATCGATGGAACGGTGAAAACTATGCATCGATGGAACGGTGAAAACTATGCATCGATGGAACGGTGAAAACTATGCATCGATGGAACGGTGAAAACTATGCATCGATGGAACGGTGAAAACTATGCATCGATGGAACGGTGAAAACTATGCATCGATGGAACGGTGAAAACTATGCATCGATGGAACGGTGAAAACTATGCATCGATGGAACGGTGAAAACTATGCATCGATGGAACGGTGAAAACTATGCATCGATGGAACGGTGAAAACTATGCATCGATGGAACGGTGAAAACTATGCATCGATGGAACGGTGAAAACTATGCATCGATGGAACGGTGAGAACTATGCATCGATGGAACGGTGAGAACTATGCATCGATGGAACGGTGAGAACTATGCATCGATGGAACGGTGAGAACTATGCATCGATGGAACGGTGAGAACTATGCATCGATGGAACGGTGAGAACTATGCATCGATGGAACGGTGAGAACTATGCATCGATGGAACGGTGAGAACTATGCATCGATGGAACGGTGAGAACTATGCATCGATGGAACGGTGAGAACTATGCATCGATGGAACGGTGAGAACTATGCATCGATGGAACGGTGAGAACTATGCATCGATGGAACGGTGAGAACTATGCATCGATGGAACGGTGAGAACTATGCATCGATGGAACGGTGAGAACTATGCATCGATGGAACGGTGAGAACTATGCATCGATGGAACGGCGAGAACTATGCATCGATGGAACGGCGAGAACTATGCATCGATGGAACGGCGAGAACTATGCATCGATGGAACGGCGAGAACTATGCATCGATGGAACGGCGAGAACTATGCATCGATGGAACGGCGAGAACTATGCATCGATGGAACGGCGAGAACTATGCGTCGATGGAACGGCGAGATCTATGCGTCGATGGAACGGCGAGATCTATGCGTCGATGGAACGGCGAGATCTATGCATCGATGGAACGGCGAGATCTATGCATCGATGGAACGGCGAGATCTATGCATCGATGGAACGGCGAGATCTATGCATCGATGGAACGGCGAGATCTATGCATCGATGGAACGGCGAGATCTATGCATCGATGGAACGGCGAGATCTATGCATCGATGGAACGGCGAGATCTATGCATCGATGGAACGGCGAGATCTATGCATCGATGGAACGGCGAGATCTATGCATCGATGGAACGGCGAGATCTATGCATCGATGGAACGGCGAAAACTATGCATCGATGGAACGGCGAAAACTATGCATCGATGGAACGGCGAAAACTATGCATCGATGGAACGGCGAAAACTATGCATCGATGGAACGGCGAAAACTATGCATCGATGGAACGGCGAAAACTATGCATCGATGGAACGGCGAAAACTATGCATCGATGGAACGGCGAAAACTATGCATCGATGGAACGGCGAAAACTATGCATCGATGGAACGGCGAAAACTATGCATCGATGGAACGGCGAAAACTATGCATCGATGGAACGGCGAAAACTATGCATCGATGGAACGGCGAAAACTATGCATCATTGGAACGAGGAAAACTATGCATCATTGGAACGAGGAAAACTATGCATCAATGGAACGAGGAAAACTATGCATCAATGGAACGAGGAAAACTATGCATCAATGGAACGAGGAAAACTATGCATCAATGGAACGAGGAAAACTATGCATCAATGGAACGATGAAAACTATGCATCAATGGAACGATGAAAACTATGCATCAATGGAACGATGAAAACTATGCATCAATGGAACGATGAAAACATCAACGAGGAGATGAAAACTATCCATCAATGGAAATCTGAAAACTACTCAGCAAAACTATGCACCCATAAAGAGACAAACACTAGGCATTAATGGAAAGATAAACACTTTTCATAGAAGGAAAGGTAAAACTGTGCTTCAATGAAAAAAAAAAAAAAGAAAACCATGGGACGTTGCCAATATAACTACGCAGAGATGGAAAGATAAACACTACACAACGTATCTCTATAATCTTGCAGCGGTTATTAAAATTAAAGTACTTATTGCAAAAACATAATTAGACCAAAAAAAAAATGTTAGAGCAAAATGCGGAACAAACCCCATAAATTAATGCAGTATACGCTGCATTATGCGAGCCAAAAACTGTAAAGAAACTTCACCTTATTATTCAGAACAACAAACGTTCCACTCCCCCCGGCTTTTATATAGGTTTAAAAAATGTCATGGCAAAATTATAGCAAGATGTTCAAAGAATCCCGACGTTAGAAATAAGAGTAATGCCAGTTCTTGGCCTTAAACAGGGCTAGATAGTACACGGGGGTAATGATGGGTGCCATAACTAACTTAAAATGCGTTTTCCTTGAATTTGCAGCTCGCGCCAAGCTATACCGTGTGCTCTTTCTCAGGGATTTGTTTTTTAATAAAGAGATAATGTAATGTATGCCTATAATAAAAAAAGGCAAACGTTCGGGAGGCTAATTTTGAATCGAATTCCATTTGGAACTAAAAATTCGAGATACAGCTTCACTTTAAGTTATTTTGGGTAAAATTGATCGTTACTTAAGAATTATCCTTTAAATTTGAAATAAATTTAAAAACCAATATTTTTCCACACTTCATTAACCCTTTAAATACAAACCACTTACTCGCTGAAAAGTACGGGTGGAATGAATTATAAAAGTTAATTTGGGCGATCACTGAGAATGGGACAAAGACCAAAAATATAACAGCCTTTCAAAACGTCGAAAAATATTTGGCAAAACTTCCCATAGTGTTGAAATCATTTTAGTTTTCGGTCTTTATAATTCTAAGCTTCCTCGTAAAACCCGCGATTTGTTTTCGCCGCGAAACATGGGAGCCTAGGCTTGTACGAGTTGCAAATTCCGGGTGAAACGGCAAAGAAAAAAACAATTTCGATGAAACTGCAGTCCATTCAACTTCCACGAGATAGTATTAGAAAAGTTAAAGGGGGGTTAATTTATTTGGACACCATCTTGGCACTAACCTACCAATATTTCTCACTCCCCTAACATTCCTTCGCTATCTTCGCTAAGTGAAATGTAAAAGCTACTTTTAATGATTCCATACCTCATTTGCATATTTTATAAAAGATTGTTGTAAAACGTCACGGCGTCAAATTTCAAGGAAGTGAATTCTTAGAAAGCATTCAGATATTACAAGGATAAATAAGTTAAGAGATAAAAGAAAATCTTTCTTCTAGAAGGCAAAACAATTTAGTAGACCTTTGAGAACATTAGTTGGATAATTTTCGATACCAAAGGTATATAATAATCCCCTTCGGGGGGAAGTATGAAAGGTAGGCAAAATCGACGAACAACAAGTGCCCGGCGTAAATCGCGGCGGATCGACACACCGCTTTACTCCCAAAAAATAGTTACACCATTTTGAACCTCACTAAATTTTCCCTACGCACACTTCCGGAACTCGTGAGCTTAAGTCAACCTTCGACTCCAATTTAACAGACAGCCTGACTCCTGAGACAGGAAGTTCTAAACACAAATCGAGCCGTCTTGTTTATACAAAGACCATTTACTAGAGTAGGACATTGAGAAGTCCAGCGCGAGCTAGTGGCCTAGATAAGTCAGCCGCGGGCTCTTGTTGGTCGTGATTTTTAGCATTGGTAGTATAGGGGCTTTCATACTTCCCCCCGAAGGGGGTTATTATATACCTCTGTCGATACTCATTAAAGATTTTAAGTTTTATCACATTTAGACATAGGCTAAGATAGGGTTACCCACGGGGCATGACCGTAGAGTGTCTAAAAGTCACATGGAATTTGGATTTTGCGCAAAATACGAGCGAAACTGATAACTGAGGAGCCAAACTTATTCCAGAGTATATCAGCCACTTCTCCCTTCTTTCTCCCTGGCCTTGTTAAAGCGAAATAAAACGAGTTTGGCCCCTAAATGTCGGCCTTTCCTTGGACAATACTGCGCGAAGGTTAGAACACTTTTACAGGCGTTTAATAAATATTGTAGGGCAATAAGCCTGTAACGTTTTTAGGCGATACTTGTTGGACAAGTTCTCCAAAAAATTACCGAAACAGTTAAAATTTATATTTCATAAAATGGCCATCTTCGAAATTTTTGAAAACAAAAATTCCCTGCATTACTACGTCATTTCTATGGTCGCCTGACTATTAATGAGCCTACAGTTGATTCTCACGCGTTCTGACACGTGATACGGTCGCTTTCGCACCGTCCTTTTCGTGAAAGTACTTAATCCATAAACACAAGCCTTTCAGAAACATTGGAAGAAAATTATATGTATTTCGTAAAAACGCGTAAACTCGGAATATGGGGTTTAATATTGTGTTAAAAAATATTAGGCATAGGCCTTCAGGTAAAAAAGGTGATAGCCTCCATTATCTAGACAAAAGGTTAAAATGGGGTCAAAATTTATAAATTATAAAATATATTTATAAATTTTAAAGTATATTGGGCTAGTAAAACAAATTGCACTATTTAACCTGTAGGATTTTAAGTGGATTAGAATGCAATTTCGAAACTAAAAAATACCTATAGGGTAATTAAAAATTTAAGTATTGCAAATAAAATACCTGTATACAAAATAATGCATATTCATTTTAAAAGTAAAATAATTGCAAAAAGCGATAAAAAGATTTTAAGGGTATAAACTAATAATCAACAATCAATATATATTTTAGATTCGGGAGATAAGAAAACGGGCAACAATGGGTAAAATCGAAAAGGCGCGCTTCAAATATTTGTTCGCGTATAGTTTTATAAAACTAACTAAATATGAAGCGTATTAATACACAATGTTATATCATATAAGAAATAAAAGAAGTTCTTTCAGGTTTTTCGCGAACTACAGTAAAGCGAAGAACGTTATTTTCGAGAGAGAGCGCTTCCCAGGCGGCCACCATAGTGACGGTGACGTAGACGGAGGTAAGCCTCGCGCCACTAACCAATCACCGAGTATAAGACAAGACCGAAAACGCGCGCGCCAGAAGAGAAGTTTTTCTTTTCTTAGTTCTTTTCTTTATACGCTTTTCTGTTTCTTTTATTTTATTCTTTCAGCGCTCGCGCGAGCGGTGGCGCTCTTCTTTAGAGGTCTCGAGCTCTCGAGCTCTCGACCCCTATGTCCGATTCAATTTTGGATCGCAGCGCGCGCTAAAAAAGGGACCCCTGTCTACCTCTAAAGAAACCAAATAACGGAAGAAGAAGGAAGATTATATTAGCCCGAGATGAAATCTCAAAATTTGAACGTGAGGGCCCGCGCCGCTTCTAACACGTCACGCCGCAAAGAAAAATAGAACGCGATGTAACTTGTTTCAGGGTTTAGAAAAAAATTAAAGGGGAACTAAACTATATTCGAAAACAGATTTCTTTATAGAAAATAAAGGAAAAATAATAATAAAAATATATAACTGTTGCATTTGAATTTCATTATATTAGAAAGCTCTTAAAACTTAAATATCGAGTCGAGAGTTTCAATAGCGGCGTTCATACTAGGCCTTGAAATCGATTTAAATCGTTTCAAAACATTTCGTTGGAGTAAAATGATCAGAAAACCGTTTTTTCTCGAACCGATTTGAATCGATTTCTCGAAACTGCTTCGGGAACCAGTTTCATATCGATTTGGTTTCAACAACCGATAGATGAAGCTACGATAAATCGATTTATAAAGATAATGCGTGAACACGTGACGCTTAAAACGATTCCTGGCTATTTGAATATAAGTTTGATTTTACCGTTTCAAATCGATTAAGAAATGGTAGTCTGATCGTAGCCACAAAATTTGCCAACTACTTCCTGCATTTTACTGGTTTTTCCTAACCATCCCACCAGAATGGCCCTGATATCTTCATTTTCCCCATGGCATAAGTTGCTACAAGCCAATTTTACAAGAACAACGAGTTCCATGGAAACATTCCCTGACCTTTTCATCAATTTTATTGTTCCATGATGATATTTGACCCAATTCTAAAATTCCATGACCTTATGACCAAATATTTCAATTCCCTGATTTATCCAGATTTTCCCTGAGAGTTCCCTGAAAATCATAAAATCACTTTTTTTGGCGCTAGGGAGTTAAAAATAGAGTCTCGCTTGAACAAGAGTAGAAAAGTACGAGAAAGTCATAATTAAAAACCAGCCCCGTATAAAATTCAATTAAAAATGATTATGTAAAGGACCACGTCTCTCGAGCCGCCCGCGCGATAATTAGTACAAATTGAACCAGAGCCAAAAAAATTAAGTGAGGGGGGCATAACCTTGGTTCTTATTTTTGCATTTTAAAAGAAGCAGTTTTTGTTAAAACAAAACAAAAAATCCCCAAAAGATTTTTAACAATACTATGAACAAATCTTTCTGCTTTTAATATACGAGGAAAAAATCTTAGATTTAACAAAAATGGGACTTTACATAACCTCTGGAATTAAAAGGTCAAACTGTTTCCTGTAAAGGTCAAGTAATCAAATCTAGGATTCAATTTGATGCTTAATGTTTAAAGTGAAACTGTTAAGGATTCATGATTTTCAAATGAAATTTGAGTATAGCATTTTCGGAAAGATAGAAATAAACTGAAAATATATACATATGCCAATCTCTAACTTAGTTTTTTAAAACAAAAGTTCCCGCAATACTACGTCATGGTCACGTGTCTATAGATTTTTGCTCGTTCTTGCACACGATACGGTCGCTCTAACGCGAGGGGCTAATCACTCTCGGATTCCCTGTACACCTATTACGGATTACGCGTAGTCAAAGGCAGGGATTTTAATGATTAGGCGAAATAGCTTTATTACAGCCTGTACACCGATTACGCAGAGTGACTGGCCCCTGGCTCTAACACGGCCTTTTTCGAAAAGTTCTGACTTTTAGCTAATACTATACCAATTTTTAACCTTTCATTTTTTATATAATTGCGTTCGCCAAACCTTTTGCATGCATATCTAAACAACTGACACTGTCAGCTTCAAATATTTTCTACAGATAATGATTGTAATTTACTGGCTTATTGAAAGATCTTTAAATTCCCTGACTTTTTTAAATATTTTAAAATTCCCCGACTTTTCCCTGACGTTTTTGGTTCATTTTCAAATTCCCTGACGTTTTTGGTTCATTTTCAAATTCCCTGACTTTTCCCTGTTTTCCCTGACCTTTGCCAAACTTGTAATATATTTTATCTTTAATATCGAAGTTTCTAAACAACGCGTCAACCCGGAGGTGTAAAATTTTGAACGAGTTTTTAAAAATATTACTCTTCTTATAGATCATGGGAAAAAATGGTGAAAGCCTCGCTTTAAGATACATTTACAAACATTGGCGACTTTCCTTCGTAATGATTTGTCTGATGTCCGAGAACAATTTGTAAAACTATTTTTTATACATATGAATTTATCTCTGTGCATTAATCCGCTTTAACCTTCTCTAGTTTGCAAACAAATGATGTATAAAATTACAGTTTTAATAGTAGTACACACTTAGATTGGTCTTGGATACAACGACTTTAATAATTACTTCGACACCCAAATCAAACTCATTTCCCTAGTTAATCGTTTTCATGCAAGACGAGTTAGAAAATCATTATTTCTTTCTCATAATCGGCTTAAAGGGATACTAGACTATAGAAACTCAACTAATGTTTTATTGATTTAGACTTAAAATTTGCCTAAAAACTGTTTTTTGCTGCTAATAATCAGAATTGCTAAATTAGACTATAAGAACTTTCACATTTATTTCAAAAAGAATCAATAGCTAAACCAATGAGTGTTCGTGAACCGAATGAGATATTGGAAAACACGTGATTAATATACGATATTTCATTGGCATCAGCAAATTAGTTTTCGTGTAAGCGAAAAATACGCTATAATTAACATACTTTGGGGTAAATTAGAGTTGCCTTTAGTTGTATTACGTTATTTTTAACCTCTCATTTTTCCCACCATTCTTAAGGCCTATTTGTGAAGGCATCTTTATTGGAATCGCGGTAGGCATAGTAGCGGATGAGATGAAATTTTCACTGCAGGGTTTGATCTTCAAAGGAAAGCCGAGATTGCGCTATGTAGCTAGGACTAAAAGGGGGGTGGGGTCAAATTGATGAAGGCAACAAATTCGATTAACGAAGAGAAGGAAGAGGCTGTAGTGAAATGGGGATTGTCACTATAACGATAATGAATACGAACGATATAGAAAGAACGGGAGGAGGGTGAGAGAGACAGAAAATATCCGGCTTTAAGAATTTCTCACAATTTTCGAAAACACGATTATAAATATATTGATAATCTGATATTTTATCATTTATACTCGTAATAACGATGCCTGGATATTGGATATATACATTTTAAGTAAAGACGTTGCCATCCTTGGAATTTATATAAATTCGCATTGTTTTAGTTTTAAGTTTATTTAAAGGAATGACTCTATGGACCAAGTGTACATCTGATCCGATTCGGGAGATATATGAGGTCATTAAAGTTCACAAAAGATTACCCATCAGGCGGATTCCCCTTCATTGTCATTGACGTCACAGCCCAGAGAGGGTAAGCGAATGTAAAATACTGTGATCGTCTGACGACGAAGGTGAAAGGTCAATGCCAATGACACGTGATTTAAAAAATGTGGGGGAGCTCCACCTTTAAAAAGATTTTTGTCTGGGATTTTTTTTTTTTTTTTTTTTTTTTTTTTGCTAATTGAAAATGAAGGCGGCTTACGTATTTAAGCTCAAAATAAGTACTTCTCAAATCTATCACGCGTTTCATGGTAACTGAGAAGCACATTGTAACCGGTTAAATACTAATATTTCAATTGATTCAATTGATAAAAAATGCCCCCAATTACGTGGATAATATGCTAGAAGATAATCTCGAACTCTTAAAATAGAATTTAATCTAGTACGTGCAACTTTTTTTCTTAACTTGAAAATTAAACCAGTGGGCGAATTCGTAATCCTTGGTTTGAAGTATTTAAAGTCAAGTAGAAAGCTCTTCCCATCTCTGAAAGTTTAATTAGACTGCACTTAATGTTTTATTCATGTGTACAAAAAGTAATGGTCTCACAAGGTGGTATACGTCACACCCTAGGGGTTGATCACTACACGCAAGCTTGTGGCTTTGACTGTACTGCATTACCAAAGGCTGTAGGTTTCAAATTTCTAATCTCTTAAAAATTTCTTTACACCTTCCCTTTAAACCTTAAAATCTCCGTATTTCCATCTCGATAAAACCATGTAGGGAATTTCAAAAATTTTGCATAACGCGCAAAAATACCTTTCCTCAAAAATGGCAAGACTTAGCTAAAATAAGATAAAGGTTTTGAAACTATATTAGAGATAAGGTATCCAAAAGTTTATAGATTAAAAAGATAGCCTTCTTTTAAAGCCTAAAATTGGACGAAAGGGAACAGAATGAATAGAATATTCTATGGCTCTCAAAGATATTTTTTTCAGGGGTGAGCTAATTAAGGAAAACCTCTACCTCGGTAGAGGAGCGCCGAAAAAGCTTCAAACGCGACCAAGATTGATGGTTCGACATTTCACAAAAGAGACCCAGAATTTTCCAGGCCGAAAACAAAAGATTATCAGTTAGGGGTAATGCTATAGCAAAAAAAAATCTCTAAAACAAGATTGGAGAAGCCTAATTACCTCCATTTTAAATACAAGTAACCTACTTTAACATGCCAACCTCTCGGTTCTATAAGATTTTATTTATGTTTAACGAAAAAATTATATACGATATAGTAATGCGCAAATTTTAAGGTTAATTTTCATCGCAAACTGTTTTAAGGCATACGCGGCGCTCCTTAAGATTTACTCAAAAAGGAAAAACCAATCAAATAATTTTCCCAAAAGAAGATGACGTCAATTTGCCCGTATTATAATAAATAATCTACTTCCTATAGAAATTGATTAATGCCTAATCAGTGGTAGCATTTTCAAATGATAAAACTTAAAAATAATAAACTAACGCAAAATAAACGCTCTAAACTATACGCAGAGTTCATTTGAAAAACAAATATATATTTTTTTATTTAACTGAAGTAGGAAATAGGACTAATTAAAACTCCGTTCGTTAAAGGAATGCGTTGGAATAATTGTTGTAAATAAGATTCGGTTAAGACTAGTATTGTAGAAACCATTTTCCAATTCCCAACATTGAAAAACAGTCACTAAATAATTTGATTTAAGTAAAGTAGGAAATAGGACTAATTAAAACACATTTCGATGAATGAGTGAGTTGGAATTTTCTGCTGCTATAGGAAACATCATTTTGGTGCGGGTTTGAATTTTACATAAAAAAATATACATATATTTATATATAAGACTAAATACAGACGACACTGATGATTGTGTAACAAAACTCTCAGGAGAGGAAAAGAAAATCTAAGATAGGATACTACCTATCCTTTAAATTTGAAACCTCAACAATAATTAGGTACGCTAAATTAATCTACCAGTAATAAAATTTTAATTTCACTAAATTATATATATATATATACAAACTCAACTAGTCTATCTTTCAGCTAGAACGAACTGTGAGAATAAATGAGAATAACCATCAAAATTTAGACAAACATTAAAGGTCTAGTATCAGGTCACATCAAAATTTAAATGAGACATCATTCTAAAACTAAAGCTTGGCAAAAAATAATAAAACTAATTAAAACCCATTTCTATGAATGGGTGAGTTGGAATAATTATTGTTAACGTAAATCGGTTAAGACTAGCAATGTAGAAACCAATTTTCAATCTCTCCAAATTGAAATACAGTCACTAATTGGATCAAGTCCAAAAAATAATAACACTAATTAAAATCCCTTTCTATGAATGGGTGCTCTGGAATAATTATTGTTAACGTGATTCAGTAAAGACTAGCAATGTAGAAACCATTTTTCAATCTCTCCAAATTGAAAAACAGTCACTAAATGGATCTAGTCAAAATATAAAACTAATTAAAATCCCTTTCTATGAATGGGTGGGTTGGAATAATTATTGTTAACGTGATTCAGTAAAGACTATCAATGTAGAAACCATTTTTCAATCTCTCCAAATTGAAAAACAGTCACTAAATGGATCTAGTCAAAATATAATAAAACTAATTAAAATCCCTTTCTATGAATGGGTGCGTTGGAATAATTATTGTCAACGTGATTCGGTTAAGACTAGCAATGTAGAAACCATTTTTCAATCTCTCCTAATTGAAAAACAGTCACTAATTGGATCTAGTCAAAATATAAGAAAAATAATTAAAATCCCTTTCTATGAATGGGTGCGTTGGAAGAATTATTGTCAACGTGATTCGGTTAAGACTAGCAATGTAGAAACCATTTTTCAATCTCTCCAAATTGAAAAACAGTCACTAATTGGATCTAGTCAAAATATAACAAAACTAATTAAAATCCCTTTCTATGAATGGGTGCGTTGGAATAATTATTGTCAACGAGATTCGGTTAAGACTAGCAATGTAGAAACCATTTTTCAATCTCTCCAAATTGAAAAACAGTCACTAATTGGATCTAGTCAAAATATAACAAAACTAATTAAAATCCCTTTCTATGAATGGGTTGGTTGGAATAATTATTGTTAACGTGATTCGGTAAAGACTAGCAATGTAGAAACCAATTTTCAATCTCTCCAAATTGAAAAATGGTCACTAATTGGATCTAGTCAAAAAAATAATAACACTAATTAAAATCCCTTTCTATGAATGGGGTGCTCTGGAACAATTATTGTTAACGTGATTCAGTAAAGACTAGCAATGTAGAAACCATTTTTCAATCTCTCCAAATTGAAAAACAGTCACTAATTGTATCTAGTCAAAATATAATAAAACTAATTAAAATCCCTTTCTATGAATGGGTGCGTTGGAATATTTATTGTCAACGTGATTTGGTTAAGACTAGCAATGTAGAAACCATTTTTCAATCTCTCCTAATTGAAAAACAGTCACTAATTGTATCTAGTCAAAATATAATAATACTAATTAAAATCCCTTTCTATGAATGGGTGCGTTGGAATAATTATTGTAATGTGATTCGGTTAAGACTAACAATGTAGAAGCCATTTTTCAATCCCCACAATTGAAAAACAGCCACTAATTAGAATTAACCAAAGTAGGAAATAGGACTACCATAAAAACCATTTTTTATGAATGAGTATGTAGGAATAATTTCGAATTTTACCAGTCAATTTCTCTGATATTTGGTATGGGAAATGAAGTTCTCTCACTTTCATAAATTTAAACGAGTTTTCCTGATATTTCTGATTATTTAACAACATTCAAATTCCCTGATATTTCTAGGTAATTCCGGGTCTGTATGAACCTTGCGTATAGTACTATCCCTTTAAATAAAAGAGAGGACCCCGTTTTAGAAGTGTTCCAACCGTCGCGCTCTAGCGCATCGCGTAAAGCCGCGATTCAGGGGTTCCATCCATTTCTGTCGGACGGAAACTCACTTCGCCTCTTTTCACCCGGAGTGAAAATTAAGTATCCGTTTTATCGGGGATAGCTTCAAGGAGGACGTTCACAAAAATATTTTACAACTCTATGTCGTATTCTATTAAAAGTCTTTATATAAATTATCACTGAAAAACATTAAGGGTTTTTTTTTTTTTCGTAAACAGAAATTGGTACTCGCATTTTGACCGGATTGTTCAAGAGAGATATTTAATTTTCTGAAAAGAACGTTGCCAATTATCTAGATCTCACCGGAGATCTAGACATCTTCAGAGGAGGCTTAATTAGCCGTGGTTTAATCAGATTTAACCGAGGTTTACAGTTCAATAAACCTCTGTTAATTGTGATTAAACATCGGTTAAATCAGATTAAACCGGCTAGTTACGCCTCGTCTGGTTACTTCGTTTATTTAGATTTAATAAAAAGAGCGGCGCAAATCTCGAGATTTACCGAATTTCGTACTGACGAAACTAGTCGTGTTTATGATTTTTTTTAAGGACTATCTACCTTTAAGTAAAATGATGGTGGTTCGAATAAACTTAACTACATACCAAGCTTAATGATAAGTTACAATTATTGTTGATCTAGAAAGCGCAAAGTGCAAGCAGGCATAATCATTATATATATTAATTTTACTAGACTTTCATCGCTTCGATTTAGTTACGTGTTTGTTTTCCAGACGATTACGTAAAATTAATGATCTGCTCAGGCTGAAATCTGACATATAGATAGACTAATATCTCTGATTGTGTTTTTCGAAACTTGAGGACCCTCAGCCGTTAAAGTGAAGCTGTCACCATTATCAAAAAATCCTTACTCAAAATCTTACAAATCTGGGGCAGATTTTTTTAACTTTGAATGAAAGGTAGGACTATCAGTATTTTCACGAACATTTCTACATTAAAGTAACGATATGAAGTAACAGAACGCGTGAGAATTAACTGTATATAGGCTCGATAATATTCAAGCGACCAAAAGGGATGACGTAGTTTTGCGGGAAATTTAAGTTTAAAAATTTACAAAGATGGTGATTATAAAATAATATAATGGCATATATCGACTAAAGTTTTTAATGATCATTCCAAAAATGATTCCTCATATTCCACATGGAACTCATAAAAATTCGCGGGAGACTTAATTTAAGGGGAAAAAAGGTTATCTGGAAAAATCATAGGAACAATTTCTATGAAAATATAGAATTTTTTAGCTTTTTGTTTATACGAAAAAACTAAGACGGCAAAAACGCTAAACTTGGGAATAAATAAGAAATTGAACAAATTTAGAAAAAAGTATCACCTCGAGATTAAAGGATTTTATAAGCGTCATGAGACTTGACCGAGGTAAGGACGAGAAACTATAAATTATACCTATACTTTCGCGTTTTCGCAACCGTCAAGGTTGTGTTAGATTACAGATAAGCGGCAAATTTTAAGAATAAGTTATTCCTACAATAGAAGAATATTCTTCAATTCAGGAGAAGAATACGAAAACTGCGTTCATACTAGGCCTTGAAATTGATTTAAACCGTTTCGTTGGAGTTATGTGAAAGGGAAACTTGTCTTTTCTCGAATCGATTTGATTCGATTTCTCAAAACTGCTTCGGGAACCAGTTTCGTACCGAATCGGTTTCAACAACCGATGGATGAAGCTACGATAAATCGATTTATAAAGATAAAGCGTGAACGCAAGACGCTTAAAACGATTCCTGTCGATATGAATATCGGTTTGATTTTACCGTTTCAAACCGATTAAGAAATGCTAGTGTGACCGTAGCTTATGATTGAAAAATTTTGATACAGAGCTAAAGAATAATTTCCTGAAATTACATTTGCGTCAAGACCTTTACATTTTCACAATCCCTTTAAAACAAGATAACCCAAGCCTTAAAGAAATAATAAAGTAATTAAATATTTTCGAAATATATATTTTTTCGTCGCTTATAGTTATATGATTTAAATATTTTAAACTTTAACGAGGAAAATATAATCGCTATTTCAGCGACGAATTAGGAAAAAACATACACTTTATCCTCTATCACGTTTAACATTACTTATTAATCCGCCAAAGGGTTAGCTATATTGCGATTCTGGGTTAGAATAAAAGTATAAATATATATAGTCCAGTTTGAATGACCAGTTCATGTCCAAAATGATTTATGAGGCGTCCAAAAAAACGGCGGGGGAGGGGCACCCTTATAATTCTGTTCCCCAAAAATAAAAAACAATGAAAAAAAAAAAATAAATAAATAAAAAATCCCACTGAAGTTTGTATATAGGAGTTATGTTTGGGGTCAATGTTACAAAGTAACGAAAGCTAAGGTGGTTTAATACTTAATGATAAACTTTATCAGTTTTTTCAAACCGTTGGCGAACATAAGTTTGAACCAGAGACTTTTATCGAATATAGTATATTTCACCAAGAGTTTGAAGCGAATATTAAAGTTACAGGCCCCAATAATCTACATATATAAAAATATGAGCGATAAGGGTTAGACTAGCATTGAGCGTGCTGAAATTGATTTGAAATGAACTACATAAAGTCTATACTAAATTTTATCCTTAGAAGAGATATATAACAAAACCAGTTCCAGGCCCGAAGTATATACCCAGGCCGGCCTTAGGAATTTAATTCGTCAGTATCCTAATGACGTCACGATCAGACGACGCGAACCCAATTACGCGCACCACTAAAATACATGAAATTCCATAAACAAATGTTTATTAGGCCTAACTCTGACTGCTGAAGTCGAGCGCTAGAGATCTCGAACTAACTTCATTACAATGTCGTTGCCCAATTAGAAATATGTCAAGAGAACGATTTAATTTTCCTGATTATTACAAAAATTATGTTTTTCAAAGCCATTGAAAGGGATAATTTTCATAATATATAGTTAATATTTATCATAAGCCACATTTCGAGCACTTTTAAGTCACGTAGTGAGGAAAACGGAAATCAGGGTCAGAGTATTTTTGTCTACAATAGGGAGATAGCAAAGATCCAAGAGGGAAAAAGCCTGACGTCATGGAGCCCCCATACCGGGGGAACACTTGTAAGGGCGAATACTGTAACTCCATCACTATGGGGGGGATGACTCCGAAGTGAGATAAAACCTTTGACGTATCAATGTTTCCCTATAGCGTCGTTGGCTCAATTGGTTAACGACGCTGACGTGATTTTTCTATAACTACACCGTTTTATGGTAACGTAGACAAAATCGCGAGAAGACGAATTATCAGGGGTGGATTAGGGTTTCGGATTATATGGCTAAACAATAATGAGATTCGCCATTTTAAAGAATTACAGTTATGTACTTCGAGTAAGTCATAAGCTTTTGGTAAAAAATAGTAGAAATTCAATCTTTCTAAGATTGACAATCAATATAGCGTCGAAAATCTGTCGGATGCCAAGATGGCGGACGTATAAACCACGCCCTTTATAGCTAGGAACCTAATACTTCCTTATAAGTACATATATATGGGAGTGGCATGGAAAGGACTAAAGAAAAATGTCTCATCACTTGTCAAAAACTAACTAAATGAAGGACTAGATAAAAAGACAAAAAACAAATCTGAGGGCTTATACCCTTTTTTCCACAAACAACCCTAAACTCGTATCAGTTTCAGTTCGCATCATATATATAACTACGTTTACGTTTAATCTTTATGTTTAAGGATGGTTTATTAGAGATAAAATGACCTAAATTTGGGAGTGGAGAATTCTTTAAGTGGTTTTGATTATACGCACAATTATACGGCTACTTGAGAAGAAATTTGGATGAAGTTTTTGATATTATTTATAGCGAACAAAATATCCTAATAGTTTACGAAACTTTTATAAGTTTATTTAATATATATAAGAATTTTTTTAATTTTTTTTTATTATGGTGATATTTATAATTTCATAAGTTAATTTTTTTAATGAATAAGTTAACATACGTATCAGTATTTAATGTTAAATTTATCGTAATATAAGTTACTTTGGTAGTTTATAGAGTTGTTGAATTAAATTATTTTTATAGTTTAGAGTTGTTGGATTAAATAATTTTGATAGTTTATAGAGTTGTTGGATTAAATTATTTTGATAGTTTATAGAGTTGTTGAATTAAATAATTTTGATAGTTTATAGAGTTGTTGAATTAATTAATTTTGAAAGTTTATAGTTGTTAGATTAAATTGCTCTATTAGTTGTTGGTTGTTGAACTAAATTGTTCTAAAAGTTTAGTGTCGAATTATATTATTCAAATAGTTAATATTACTTAATTCTAATACGCGTTTGCTAACTTTTAAGCGATAAGATTAATCAATATTTGTCCCACCAGCAATTACTTTAAATTAGGTATAATTACGGATATTTTACTTATCAACGCGATGTCAATTTTAAATTAAGTATAAAACGCCTATAAACAATCCCATATGATGTATAAATATAATATCAAACAAAAAACACACCCCAACACCAAAATAATGTCTGTAGAAAATATTTGGTAACACTTACGAGGAATACCATCAAGAAATCCAATCCAGGAAGGCATTTCAATTTATTGGAATGTTTCAATCTGTAAATAAAAATAAAAAACAACATTGAAAACAGGTAATAACAACTCATTTAATAAATAAAATCATGATCGAAACTGAAGCGGATTAATACGCAATATTAAGCCACATAATTTGAAAATAGATCAATTTTCTATTTAAACGCGCGCACCTGAGATTTTAACTATAAATAAACTTTTGATAAGAATATATCTTAATAATATAAAATCCACTACGACTAGATCATCGCACCGTATTCTTAAAATCAGAAAAATTTTATAGATTACCGAAATTTTCCAAAAAGAAAAAGGGCCTTGGTTTTCGTGAAATAACTAACGATGCAAAAGGAATTTGATAGGAAAATTGGGGGAAAGGAGTGTTAGGCCGTCCAAAAATCATAAATTAGTAAATATGTAGAAGGCGCGTATATAAGAAACACTTATCATAAGTAACGTAAGAACTTAAGTAAAGCACATTTAAAAGACAGCCTCTCATTGGCTTCAGCAAATTTGAACTTCTAGAGATTTGTTTAGACTGAAATTCCTTTTTTAAAAGGATTTAGGCTTAGCGAGTCGATTTCGCAGCCTGGATAATTGTGAAGTACGGCGAAACAAATATTGTCAAACTTAGACGAGCTTACTTATGGAGTACAGCATTTGTGTATATAAAACTACCACCCCGTTTTCGCGCCTCTGCCTGATATATTTTGACAAATCGTTTTAATTTTACCAAAAAGGCGCCAAGTTTCGAGGCAATCTTAAAAGGGATTAAAAATTCGAATAGAACGATATATCTTTGGCCAGAGAATTCATTCTACGCTAATATCACGTACAACTTTATAAATACACAACTAGCGAAGTTATAATCAATTTACATATTTATCTCTAAGTTAACAAATCATGGATTAAAGGATCACGAAGCTTTGTACGAGCTGAAAAATCATGGTGATATGTAACTTAAGCATTCTTTTGTCTCCATTATTTAGTAGAAAATCAGATATTCAGCTAATTCTAACTTATTTTGCATCTAAAATATGATAAGACTCGGATAAATTCTCGCGTGATGATATTTTTGCAAACCTTGGCCAACTTTCATCCATTCAAACAGTTTACCCAAATTATTTTTGTAAAAACAAAATATTCAAATCTTCGCCAACTCTCCTCCATCACTATAGTTCACCCAAAAATGTTTCTGCAAAGCTTGCCCAAATTTCAGAAAGGTTTCCTACGCTAAAGTTTACTACGGTGAACACTCTTGGTTCCATCTTTCACGTAATTACGCAAGTTTGGCTTTCATTTAATTAAAGATCCGAAACGTATCTATACACTAATTGACAAATTGTACGTCCTTAATACAAATGGGGAAACGATAAGTATCGAATTAAATAAATCTTAACATCGGTCTTAATTAAATACAAAATCAATAGATACGTTAAAGAGTAAACCTAATTAGGCGTGTACGCAAAAGATTATCAAAACTTAAAACCTTTAACCTGACACGTACGGGCCAAAGAATAAGGTAAGAATACTTCGGAAGTTAGTGGTTTCCTACGAATAACGTAATTTAACCTCACGGTAAATTAATCCCAATATTTATGGCCGGTATCGGATATAGGTGGAGCCCTAGCGAATAAATAACATGTAAGGGAGGGGAGAAACTAGTGATTTATCAGCCCGGAATTGGCGGCACGTACAAAGAACAATCGATTATTTTCAACTCGAATTTACAATAGATACGAAGCCGTCTCTACGAGATTAAATCCCGAGTCAATACAAGCTTTATTACTCTGCAAACTCTAACTGAAACCAGTTGACGTAAGGGGAATCAAGATCATTCTCTTTGAGCGGGGAAAAAAAGCGCGCGCTAAACTCTCAGAGCGCGCCAAAAAATAAAAAAAGTGCGCGAAAAAGCGAATGATCAGAAAGATCTTCGCTCGCGTCAGCTTCTTTTAAAGGGAGAATGAACAGGAATAATCAAGTTAATTAGATCGTTTCACGATAATTTTAAATAGGCTTAGCGGAGTTTGAAGTTCTAGGGAGAGAATCACAAGATTTTGGACTATTTTATTGCCTTGGTTACGAATGCGGCTTTCCATAAGGTAAATAAGACCTACCGCCTCTCACACACGCAAGTTTTGGACTATAACGGACACTCACTAAAACTCACTCATTTATTCTATATTTATAAATGAATTCTTGGCTATTATAAAGAGGTATTTGTATTCGGAGCAATTATTTAAGAGTAAAGAATCACGCAACTAACATTCCTCGTGTATTTCCTTTACAGTATACCTTTAAAGACGAATATTTATAAGCGGTACTACTCTGTACTGGATAATAAAATAAAATATTATGAGGGAGGAATGGGAGCAGCCAATCAGAGTGCTAGTAAGTAAGACTTATTAATCTTCATAAATCTGCCAAAAATCGGTTTTTTAGGGGGAGCTAGGATTCTCGGGATAGAAAATATAATCAAATAATTGACCTGATTACATTTTAAATTGGGATATTTTGAGTAACAAGAAATAAAAAAAAAATCCCTTTGAAATATTTGAATAATGTTCTTATTTTTCTTAAAGTGATGATGTCACCAATTTTTCCTGCAAACTAAATGGAATTAGGGTAGCATTATCGGAAAGTGATTAAAAATATATTATATATGTAATCATGTGTCAGGATTCATACAACTTTTGCGAAACCGATTTCCCTGAAATATCCAGGTTTTTTCCACAAATATTTCCCTGAAAACTTCTAGGTTCAAGACCAAACTATCCACTTAATTTAAAAATTTTCTCGCCTCACGTGTTCATTCTTCGTAAACAGTTTTTTTAATTTTTACCCACTTCTGTCAATAAAATGGAGCAGAGTGACCTAAAGGAGGGAGGGGAAGGAGACACCGCTGGAAACAGCCGAGAGAAAAGGAGAGCGAAACGTTTTTAGGGACCTTCATCCGAGCCCGAGTAGGCAAATTCAAAAATAGATTTAAAATCTCAAAATATACGTTCCGCGGTTCTAATTATAGAAAACACTCGCTTACTTTCAATTAATTATTATTAAATTTGCTAAAATAGTCTGATTTTAGCCGGCCTCTTTTCCCAAATCCAAATCATAATAATATATATACGACAAATTAAATTATATTCCGTTACTCCGTCAGAATGGCTTAAAATATACTTCCTCGAATACATTATTATAATATAGAACTGCTATTAATTAAGGATCGGAATTGATTTACCTTACACGAATCCTCAAATCCGCCGAAATTATGAATAGCGATAATCACCCATAGAGAACGCCGGCACAGGAATTTTAAACTAACAAGAAAGGCGGAATAATCTAGAACTACAACTACGTCGACTAATTTTAACGTTTAAATTCTTAAAAAACACTAAAAACAATCTTTGGGCACTTAAAATCGCGAAATTGTAAATATTTTTGGACGAGAAGAGCGGAGCTTCGGCCGTTAGGCTTAACTCGTTTTTGAAATCAGTCAAAAAAGGCTTAGGTTTTGGCGCGCGCCGTGGCGGCGCGCGCAGCCACGGCGCGTGACTCCGAAATGAACCGAGAATGACGAAATACAACATGGCTAGAAATAAGTTTGGGTTTTCATGAAAATGAGTTATTTTACAGCGAATTTAATTACTGAAAATTAATTTATGTAAAATGAATAAATAATTTTAATGGAATTTATACCTGAGATAATATTATTTTTAATCGTTGTAAAATATAAAGGACAGATAATTTATATGGAAATTAAATTTAAAGGGATTTTTCAAATTGGTCAATTTGCTTTTAAAATTTTTCAAATTTAGAATTGTTAGTCTCTTTGGACTTAACTGGTAATTAACTAGTGTTAAACCGATATTTTAACTATATTGGAGTATTAACATTGGGACACCCTGGAGTGGTTTTTAGAATATTGGATGATACGACCCATTTAAATCAAATATTCTCAAACCTCAAATTTCCCTGATTGCCCTGAATTTCAATATTTAATTTATTTCCCTGAGATTTCCAAGTTTTACGGGTTTGTATGAACCCTGATGTGTTCCCAACATTCTTTTAGTCGAAAATTAATCAAAAGTCACTTTAACATACGTTAAAAAATGGGCTACAGCCTAACTTTGATTTGAAACTTCCCAAAAATACCTCCTAACTCTTTAAAATATTATAAATCACCAAAAAAAAAGCTTCACCCCAAAAAGAAATATATAGATATACCTTTTGAAAACTCACACCTTTCCAAAACTATTCATCATAATTTCAAACTTAAAAGCCTCAAAATTCTGGGCTTATATGCGATATCTTTGAGGTCGTTTTGAGTTATTTTAAAGGGTGCAACATAGTATACTATCAAACTCGAGTTAAAATTGTGTCAAAACTCAGTAGATTGAAAGTTAAGATCCTTGTAATTATGTGGATAGAAAAGTTTAGAAAAGAGATGGGAGTTTTGGTATGTTCGTGCTGAAATTTCAAATATATTTTGAGTGCAGATCCTGGCTAAAGAAAGGCAGAAAGAGGGAGTGTCTAACAAGTTAGTCCGACCAGAATGCCAGAGATAAAAATTTAAAAAGAACACCATCATAGAGTAGAAAGAAAATATTCTAAAGGCCACCAATTTTTAAACCCCCCTTTTTTTATTATTTTTCTATCTTTTTAAAAGAAGCTGAAAAGAGTTTTCATTATCAAAAGCCTATTTTCTTCTTAAAGGGAGTATAAACCAAACAGAAAATGTGTGCTAGCTAGATTGAACATTGGTGTAGAAAGAAAATTATTTATTTGACAAAGAGTAAGGCGCATTAATAAGCAAGGTTAAATCTTGTAGAATTAAAAGCAGTTATTGTAAACTACAGCCGAGTATGAAGCGAGAAAGAAAATAATAAAAATTCACTCTTATCTGACTGAAGATAAAAACTTTCTTTTAGATTTTAAAATACTAAGCGAAGAAATATGAGGATGCTAAAATCTATTTTTCCTATCATATATCAACGCCCTAAACGATGTTAAAGACTTGCCAATTTATGATCCAAATATTTTCGAATAAAGTCTTTTAGAAGTAGCCTAAAATCCAACAGAAAACCCTAGTTTCGTATAATAATTTAAGCCTTTCTAAAGATTGTAAATAACTAAACGCTTTCTATCTAACGGAATAAATCATAGTTAAAGATAACGGTTATCACGATGGGATTTCAAGGAATAAGAATTCTTTAAATTTAACACGCATGGTCACGTGAACTAATTCTTTAAAACAATTTTTACCCACGATCAGTACAAGATTTTAATTAAATTAGTAGTTTTAAAACATGCATAAACAAACGCCATTGAAACTCAGAAAAGGTTTCTCGTTAATTTACAGTTAATTAACAAAATTGCAACTGGAACACGCTAAGCCTAACTACTTTATTAGCCTAGTAAAAATGACTAAAATTCAATAACTAATCAAACAGCGTTTAAAAACATTTTTAAGAAGCTTTTTGATTAGCTGCATATTTTCTGACATTTTTAAGTGTTTTTCCGCATTAAAAAGGAGTTAGGCTTAGAGGGACGAACACGCAAGTTTGTTAATTAACTATAAATAACAAAAAAGGTTTCGTGTTTTAATCTTGGTTTTATGAATATTTTAATGTTCCTAATACCCTCTTCAGACAAGGCGTAATTAGCCGTGGTTTAATCAGATTTAACCGAGGTTTACATAGCCTTTACAGATTAATAAACCTCGGGTAATTGTGATTAAACCTCGGTTAAATATGATTAAACCGGCTAGTTACGACTCGTCTGAAAAGGGTATAACCGATTAAAAATTAAATTTAAATTTGTGCAAAAAATGCAGGAGCAAAGCAATATAATTATAATTTAGAAATCAGCCGCGTAATAATACATAATATTAAATATCATAGAGATAAAAGTAGTTCCGTTTTCAGCACGAACAAATTCAAGTTAGCCTAACCATCTTTATATAAAATCATGGAGATAATATTTACGCAAGGCTTTAATAAGGATATAATACTCTAGTCGAATGAATTTCTAATTAATATTTTAGCGGAGGAAGCTAGAAGGCCTTTCATTTTTCCATAACGCCTAATTAAAGCTTTTGCATCCACCAATGAGGGAAAAGAACACTTTTGGAATGTAAAGAACGTGTAATTCATGTGCTGAGAGCAAGGTGGGGGGGGGGGGGCGAAACGAAATGAGGCATAGTTTTTCAGAGACAATGCACCATCGCTACTAGCTCCAAGAACATCTTGTACAAATTTTGGATCAATAACAGAAGTAGGGGGCCGTTAAAGAAAGACTGAACTTTCAAACAATTTAAAAAAGGAACTAAAACTAATAACGAGTTAATTTGCATAAATTAAGTCTCAATTGAAAGAGAAGGGAATAATAATTAAGATGAAAGGTACGTGTAGGAAAGGGTATGGGAAAAGTCTGAAGCCCAACCATTTAGTTTTTGATCTAGTAACGTGGGAACTACCTCTCCCTCCTTCAAACTCTATGAAAGTGAGAGAGATAATTCAACCCAAACCTTGCCACAAACATTCCTAAAACTTTCACCAACACAAACCAGAACGGGGAAAATAACGTGTTAAGGCCCTATCTGCTCTGAAATTTGCCCCTTTAAAATACTCTTCGCTTATGCACACAGCCTAGTTTTGCCTGTACAATTTGTTATGGTTAACGTCGTCTGCTAAGCTAGAAAAGGCGACTTTAAAGTGGGTTTAAAAATCGCAAATAGTCCATTTAAACGGAGAATGCAACCTAGTAACAAGTGATTTTTTTTATCAATTCCTTATTTAAAGAGGCCTAATCCTCCAATAAAAAGTTTACAAAACAAATATTAAACTAGAAACTTACCCGGAAAATAGGCTTAGCAGGATTCGTGGAGATCCTGAATTTCCTACGTGTAAGGTCAAGCGACCTATGAGCTAGATCTTAAACGCGAGGAAATCAGGATCTCCATGAATCCCGTTAAGCCTATTTTCCGGGTAAGTTTTATTTCTAGTTTAATATTTCTTCGTAATTTTTTTCATAAGTGGATTAAGCCTATTTAAACCATAAGGAATCGATAAAAATCACCTGTTAGGTTGCATTCTCCCTTTAAAGTCATGTGATCTATTTATGCAGTTTCTCTAAGGGGTCGTAAATTAGCTATGCAGCTAGGGAACCTATTTCTTACCATCAAAGTCATTCAAGGTCAAATTATAAGGCAGATAACGACTGACTAGGCTCCGCCACGGCTTAGCTGAGATATGATCACTATAAAGTTACACAAATCCACCTTTTAAAGGGACTATCTGCGATTTTTAAATCTCCTTTAAAGTCACCTTCTTTTCAAGCTTAGTAGACTACGTTTTGTAAGGGCAGCCACCTATAGGGAGACAGCAAAGAGCCAAGGGGGAAAGAAAGCCTGACGTCATGAAACCCCCTTATTGGGGGAGAGTTTGCAATGGCTAATACTGTAACTCCCTCTCTAAGGGGATGATACCGAGGTTAGACATAGAAACCTCTGACGTATCAATGTCTCCCTTGCTGACTCCCTATACTGCCGTAAAAATATTGGTCTCTCGTTCAGACTGTATATCTGACGGACAAGTTTGAAAATACAATTGGTTGTAAAAAAAATGTTATTTGAGAGTTATACTTACAGAGGTTTGAATGTCTCGAAGTAATCCAGTTAAGTTCTTTAAAATTATCGCGAAACTGATGAACACTTGGAACGCGAAAACTAAACTTGTTAAGCCATTTTTGGTCTTTATGGCCGCGTTTGGAAAACACTTGGTACTTAGTAACTTTGGTACCACTTGGTTTGCCACGACCCTCTTATATCAGGACCGTATAAAATCTTGATCCAGTCGTTGATGGCCTCTTGCAGCTCCGGTGGCCAAACGTGACCCTTCCGAGACGTTCTAGATGATCTTGATGATGTCATAGTCAATAAAATCTGAAATAAAGAATAAATAGGTTATTACATTTGTAGCTTTAAAAAAAAAAGTGTTGCCACTTCATTTACCCAGGATAATTAAATATAACCACAAGTAAATCATCCTTATGATTTACATGTGATATAACCTAATGGCATTATATTTATTGGGGGGGGCCCTAGTCAATAGTTATATGTTTGAAAATTTTACATCAATTCCTTCTTATGATATAAAATAGGCCCTGCCCATGACACTGTTGACAGTCATGTGATTAACACGTGCTGAATATAGCTTATTAATCGGCCATTTTAGCGCTGAGTTGATAATTTCAAAGCTCCTCCCTTCGAGAGACCGAAGAAAGACCAATTGAATATTTATTTGCCATGGTGAATATAATATTATTAATTATTAATTAAATGACGGATACTTTATGGCGGTTATTAGAATTTTATTTGTTATGAGCTCTCGGACCATGGTCTTCATCAGCCGAAATTTTTTTTACTGGTAGAAAAACTTCGGCTGATGAAGGACCAGTCCGAAAGCTGCCGACAAATAAAAATTCTAATAATTGCCATGAAGTATCCATCTTTTAATTAATAATAAATAAAGTCATAGATAAGATCGAAAACTTTGTCCATTTAAAATGGTTAATATCTATCTGTTATTTGGAAGAAGTGAATTTTACCGGATTCCCCTGATTTTAAAATTAATGGGATTCAAGTTGAAGGGCGGACCTAGATTTAAAAACGCCACTTAAATGGACGATCTGCCTACTTCAAAGCCCCTTTAATGTCGACTTCTTTTCTTGCTTAGCAGATGGTGTTGACCATAAATTGGATAGCAAGGCTGAGTAAGTAACAGACGATAATTTTAAAGGGGCAAATTTCAGAGCAGATATTGCATTTAAAAATGAATGAACTAATTTAAATCTTATTTTATGATAGCTAGGTGAAAAAATTAAAAAACAAAAAAATCCGGCTTAGCTTGAGTCAAAGATAAATTATAAGGGAAGAGAAAATAACTTTAGCAGATGGTCCCTTTATAATCAATAACTTTTTCAAAATTAATTAACCCTCATTAAGCTTAGTTTAGAAATCGAAGATTGGTATTTTCTGAGCGTATAATTTTCAATAGAATTGCTAATTCAGCAATTAAGAAAAGAAGACGATACTGTCGTAATCGAAATACTCATGCGGAAGGGCGAACAAGGACTGGGATCCTCGTAAACCCTCTAATTAGCCCGCAACAAAAACACCTTGTTTTACACTTAAATGATTGTGGTTTAACAATTAGGAGACAAATGATTTGGTTGGCGTAAAACCTTTTTTTTTTTTTTTTTCTTTTTTTTTTTTTGCTAGAATGCTCTTGAATATTCAATTTTCTAAATCTAGATACTTTCTTCGACAAATTAAATACTGTTAGTTCAATATCTAATTAACAATAATTAGTTTGATTAGATAGGAGTAACCGAGGAGCTGATCACTCCACATAGCCTGTAGCTTTGACTGTACTATCGCAATCATGTAACGTATTTATGTAAGTAATTAGCATTAACAAAGGTTGTAATCAGACAATCTTGTAATCATTGTATGCATTTTTACGTATTTAAACCCTCATGTTATTTTGACTGTACGAGTGAGTAAAGGCCCGTTCAGCACTATTCAGCTTTAATCATCTCGCAATGATCCGACTAGACAGCCTGCCTTGTCAGTCCAAAAAATCAGGAGAGATGAAGAATTAACATTAAAAAACTTGCCAGTATGACTATTTTCGTATAATTAGCCACTTCGACGGTAGAAAAGGGGGTAGGCATCCTTCAGTATCATGCATACAAAGGGGGATGAAGCCAGCACTCTCACTGTGCATGAACTCATGCGCAATGAGAACACAGGGTTCATCCCCTTTTTTATGCCTGATAATGAAGGATGCCTACCCCTTTCTACCATCGAATGGTCTATATCGTTCTCACTTTAGCCACAAGAAGAGGTACAGAAAGTTTTAACCAATGGGAATGAGATCTGCAGAAGCGTATGCTATTTTTTTAATTTTTGATGGAAAAAATGCCATTACCCTAGGGTAATACTATTTATTATTAATTAAAAGATGGATACTTTTATTTGTCAGGAGCGTTCGGACGGTGGTCCTTCGTAAGCCGAAGTTTTTTACTGTGAATGCTCCCGACAAATAGAAGTTCAAATAAGCGCCACGAAGTATCGGTCTTTTAATTACTGGCCATACTAATTGACAACCAAGGCCCAAAAACAAAAGAGATAATGTGACAAATGTTGGCCTTGACTCCTAGAGGCATCTCCAACTACAAAATATCTTCCTCAACTCGTGATCTAGGGCATCACAATTATTGTTCTTTTGATTGTCCTATTTTTTCCAGACTCTTGTCAGCTGGACTCTGTTCAGGTACCCAACTGATTAAAATCGGCCCTCTGTTTTGACAAAAAGCAGGTTGGGTGTAACGATCACTCTACCGTACAAGTTGGACTGACAGTCGCTGACTAGTCAATCTGACCTTGTCAGATGACTTAAGTTGGATAGTCTGAACGCACCTTTAGCATGTTTTGGCTCTACACAAACGCAAAAGTATGTGTTATGAATTTCCAGATAATCATAGTTGGACCTTGCATGAGCATAAATAGTAATACTAATACCAGAAGCGGACGTAGTACTTGTACTCTTCCAAGGCAACCTTGGATGAGCTCCAGTTAATCATAGTTAGACCTTAGGCTTGTATGAGCATAAATAGTAATACTAATACCAGTAGCGGATGTAGTTCTTACTACGTCCGCTACTGGTATTAGTATTACTATAGACGCCACAAATAAACTGCAATGCTAAAATGATTCTGTAAGACTCAGAGAATTGTTCCCTTTCTAAGTTTCCATGAGCAAAGTTGCCACAACTTTACCACCTTTACCTCAGTCCTTGCTTTGACACATTATAATGAATATTATGACAAAATAGTCAAGGGTGTTGGCAGTGTACCTTAATTAATCACCTTTCCCAAATTTCGATCCGTTTACTTTCATCGTTCGCCTGGAAACATTAATCGTAAAATATATATCAATCGTGCTCATAATTACCAGTTATTTCATGAAATAAACACGTTATTTTTCATGATATCAAACAATTCAAAGTCAATCCAGCCAAATCTTGCCTATTATTCATACATCTATAGAATTACCCTAAGACAATGTGGCTTACGAGAAATTAACTTTGGGCGGAAGTGATAAATTTGACCCTTGACTCGACTAAATGATGTCATTCGTGGAGAGCCAATCAAAAAACTCGTTAAAAAAATGATGAAATCATAGGGTGAAATTATTCATTAAGCCTTGGCATTACAAAATACAGTTAGTAAAAAACTTACTAGGAATAGTTTCAACGTTCTTGTTTGACTTTAAGTTAAAAATACGATATGGGTTTTTCCTCCCAACTTAATAATATCCATGATTTCCACATTTTCAATACCATTTGATCAACTTCGCCCTCATGATTAAGCGAAGAGATATACAGGGAAGCCTAACGCGTTAGGCTTCTTAATATAACAGTGAAAATTTGTTACTCATCGTAAAACAATATTAAAACATTTGAACAATGAAATTTTACGCTACAACTATACATATGCGGCTCTAGTATATAGTGCGAAACATTGGTTTAAGTTCATAATTAAAATAAAAGCAACTTACATTAAAAAAAAAGCGTAACGCTGACAATCTGACTCCGCAGCTTTTACCCTGGACGGCCAAGACTCGAATGAGATCATAAATGACGTCATCCAAAGCCTCCCAGTGGGGCTGAACATAAGAGAAATTTACCGCGAAAATCAAATTTTATTTATAAAAAACCATCAGTAAAATATCTTATCTTAATATTCAACCTTCAAATCAAAGATATTTAAAAACCACATTGCACCAGAATTAAAAAATAATAAAAATTAATGAACATCATATAGAAATATTCAATTTTCTTTTAATGTCCTCTTTTTACAGATTTGAATATTCTACACCTTTCATGATTCGAAGTGCTTTTCATATTTAATTTAATTTATTAATAGCCGAAGCATATTTTATAGGAAATATTTATAACTGTATATTTATAAGTTACTCTACAATCATCATCGTAAATGGCAATAAAATCTTATCAACAAAAACCAAATAACCAAAGTTTCGCTTGAAACTTTGGAGATCGCAAAAAAATATTACTACATTGTAGTACTACGATCCTGTTAAGCGTCGCTTGCTATGGAATGAAGATTTATATCCCTGTAAAGTTAATTTACACTTACACCAATGATAATTTAACAATCTACGTCGCGCTCGTTTTTCCATCCAATTTGTCCAGTCCAGGGGATGAATATTTTTCAGCGTATTCCGTCCCATTTCCTGTTATTTTACTAAGCTGAACAACCTGATTGGATAGGATCTCCAAATCCTAATTAAAATCAACAGTTTTAATTCACGGTGTACATATATTAAAAATAAAACCAAACTATTACTTTTTGTAAGAACATATTCTTGCTGAGAGTCTCTTCAAGCATTCGTTGCATTTTCCTATTCATTTCTTTGAGGTTTTCGTCACCTTTATCCTTGATAAAATCAACTATCCTTTTTACCGTTAGTTTCTCCGTAGCAGGAAGATGTCTCGCATCTGAAATTATTTAATAAAAATCTAATTTTAGCCTCTGATTGTATTTTAGGCTGAGTGACGTACCAGTTCGTCCTTCCATGCAATAAAATTGTATAATCGCAGTTTTAGCCATGATATCTTCCACCATAGCTGCGTTACTAGTTTCCAAATGATTAATCTATGAGCAAAATTTCAACTTTAGAGACTTGACATTTTTTAAAAATCTCAAAGTTTACTTTTTCTTCTAAAATCCATTTCTCTTCTTGCATGGTCGTTAATCTGGCCAATAACTCGTTATAATCTGCATCATTGGATTTATCAAGAGCATCAGGCGTTCCCGATTGTTCGACTCTACTATCTTCAGAAGGGACGCCTTCTTTACTACCTTCCTTACTTCCGTTATTCTCCAAATTGCCCGACATGAAACTCCACGAACTAACGCTGCTTGCGTCACCCTTGGAACGTTCGATTCCTGGTAAAATCACGTCCTCTATTTTTCCATTAGTGGAATCGCTTAAAAATTCTTGCAGACGTTCTTGCATCTTATCTCCGCGTCTTCTTTCAGAATGAAGTTGTTTCTTCAACTCCTTCACCATGGATAATCCTTTTTTCTCAGCAATTCTACGATCTTCGATTGAATCTTTAATTTCCTGTTGGTATTTGGCAATTTCTTTATCTTTCGCTTCGATTGTCAAACGTGATTCGTCGATGTGGGAAGAAAGGAGCTAAAAAGATTGGAATTGTTTGATTAAAATACAAACAACTTGATTAAATTTTTAGTTTAAAATATACCTGAATAGCTTGTTCGTGTTCATCCTGCATTTTAGTAATTTGTAACGCGTGTTCTTGCATTCTCTGTTCGAGTAAACTTTCAAAATTGGTTGTCGCTAACTCAAAAGCCTTTCTTTCTTCTTCCAGACTCTTTTCAAGCTCGCCGATTCGAGAGAGATTAGTTTTAACTTCTTCCCTTCTTAGAGAAACTTCTTTTTCAAGAACATTCAAAGATTCGTTTTTTTGTCGTTCATTTTCCAATTCCTGGCACAGGTTTTCTAGCTCTTTGTCGTACTTGGATGTAAGGGAACGTATCTCTTCCCGATGTTTATCAGAATCTTCTTGTATATGAACCGCCATTTCGTCCAGCAATTTTTTTCGTTTTTCCGCCGACTGAAGTTAATTTTAATAATTAAGATGTAAATTAAAGTGAGAATGCAACCCAACAAATGATTTTCTATTGATTGTTTATCATTTATATAGGAATAATAGTAGTGGTGGGCCAAAACCCATACTGAATCAATACTAGGCACAAGATGTTTTCCCCCACGGATTCTAGTTAAGCCTAAGTTTCTGGGAGTTTAAAATTGATATCCCTTTAAAAGATCTTTGACTAAAAAGTAAAAACTTACGGTTAAAGCATCAGCCGCTGCGTCTTCAGCTTTACACCTCAAACTTTCGGATTTTGTGTATTTTTCCTCCAAATCTTTCAAATAACTTTGAGTATCCTGTATCGAGAATATTTTCTAGATTAAATTCAGCTCTTGCCACTGCTTTAAATGGTCTAACTGAAACAAAAACTCACGTCTAAATGACACTGTAACAATTTATTCTCAGCGTTACGTTCGTTCAATAGAGTATTAACCCTTTCAAGCTCGGATTGAACGGAAGATAATTTAGTTTCCAAAATAACGAGTGCGTCTTGAGATTGGGCATTAGCTTCATTTTTAAAACGAGTTAATTCTTCTTGAAGAATTTTCTGCGATTCCTCATATTTTTGAGCTCGATCTTGAAGCGTTTGAGTAGCGTTATTTAATTGAACTTGCAGTCTTTGTAATTTTTCTTTTAAAGCCTCGATCTCTTGATCTTTTAAAGATTTTAACTCTTCAAAAGCGGAGGTTTTCTCTGTAAACATCTTTTCTTTCTCGTCTTGAAGTTGTACAACGCTTTCCTGCTTTTTCTTTAACTTGTCTATTAATTTTTGGTTTTCTTCCTCGAGAGTTTTATTCCTTTCTTTCAGAGTATTTTCCAGACTTGTTAATTGCTCTTTCAGAATTCTCTTCTCTTCCACTTCGGTGTAAAGTAACAACTTAACTTCGCTTAGTTCCTTAGCTTGAAGTTTCTGGTCATCATCCAAAGTTGATTCGTCAGAATCTTGAGACGGTTCTCTCGGTGGTGTTGATTTTAAAGATAACTCAGCCTCGTATAAACTTTTAGCATCTAGTTTTTAATTTAAAAAAACTTTAGAGACTAAAATAAATCATACATAAATTTATAACTTACCGAGTAGAGATTTTTGAAGAGCAGCCTTTTCAGCTTGTAGCCTTCTAATTTCATCGATCTCTCCTACTATCACTGGGCTTTCTTCTCTCGGTTTCTCTTTGCTAAGAGCTTCTAAATCCTTCTCGAGCTTTTCATTTGTACTTACAAGCTATGGATAAGAGCTTCAATCAGAATCTAATTATCTAAGAAAAAAATTGGAACTTACCAAAGATAATTCTTGCATTATCGTTGAATTTTGCAATCTAAACTCATCTTCTTGATTTTGTAGTTTTCTTTCCAAGTTTTCATTGTCTTGAATGAGTTGTTCAACATCTCGGGCTTTCTTACTACGATTCAACGCTTTTTGAGCCTTACTTAGTTCTTTCTCAAAGAATTCGTTTTGAGACTTAAGTTGAATTATCTCTGCATTCATTGGATCTTTTAGTTTGAGATAAATTCGTAAGAGTGTTAAACGGCTTCATACCTATATTCTGTTTTTGATGCCGATCTTCCAAACTGTAATTTTTAGTTCGTAAATCCAAAATTTGATTCTAAAAATGACCAAGGCTTAAATAAAATTAACTTTTATCCAAAAGTATTAACACGATTAGTAATGAAATGAGGTTGCATATTTTGAATACTTCAAAATCAATTAATATTTAATTTAAAAAGTATAAAAAACCCTTATTTACTATACTAAAAACTCACCTGTAAACGCTGAAATTCGTCCTCCGAAATGGAGGCAGCCATTCTCTAATTTCAGTATAAATTGTCAATGTTTCTAGTCCAAAAGTTAATCTTTAAGTATAAGGCTTCCTGCCTTCCACCGCAGTGACAGGGCACCTAGGTCCTGTTGAATATTTCATAATAGGCCTTTTTTTAAAGGGAGAATGAAATCTTACAGAAATCGATTACAGTTTATTTAAAAAATAAGCTTAACTCATTAGCTTAAAAAATACATATTATTACAAATTTACAAACAATTCTTATCGCACTGGTAATAATGTGAAAAAAATTGAGTATTAAAACCAAATTTCTTTAATAAAATGAAGCTAGACGTAAATCCGGTAATATACGATTAAAGTTAATTAAATGAAGAAAAAAAATGCAGACAAAAGGGCTGCAACATTTAAATAAAAATTTGGCCAAAATGGGCAAGATTTAAATAAATATATACCGGTAAAAACTCTAACTCGCCACACACACTTTCAGAAAGCAATTAAATCAATAAGATTTTCTCGAGGTTGCGTCATTGACTCGGGAAAAAATTCTACCAATGCATCAAATAATGCTAATCTGGCTTTAAATGTATCAGACTGTGATCCTATAAGAAACAAAGATTCGCATTAATAAAAATTTAAACCAAAAACCAGTTAAAAAGACAAATTTACCTTCTGGGACATTTTCTGACGAGTTTGATTTGAATAGGTTTTCTGACAATAACTGAAACTAAACAGTATATAAGTATTATTATAAATAGCGTTGTTATTAGTTAACTATTTAAATTAATAAACTTTTGAAATTAATAATTAATCGAAATAACAAACTTCTTTTCTTTCATCTTCGTTAGAATGATCAACGATTTCAGCCAGTTTATCTTGAAGATACGTCATTCCCGCTACTGGGTCTTTTTCAGCAATTTCTCGGAAATGATGTTGGCGTATTAATCTTCGACATTGTTTTAATAACTGATCAGGAGTAATTCTGCAAAGCTAATGGAGTTTAAACCAAAATTTTGATCATATATTCAATAATTTCATTGATCTTGGAAAATTTAATAAATTAAGATTCAAACCTTGAGTGACCAGAAATCGTCCAGTCTCATTCTTGACAAAGAACACTTTCCAGGGTTACCTCCGAATAAATAATGCACCTGAATATTTCATTATAAACATTTTAAAAAGTTTCGTTAAAGGGAGAATGCAACCTAACAACGAGAGATTTTTTTATCATTTCCTTATCGTTTAAATAGGCTTAAATTTCTTTTACAAATATTAAACTTGGAATAAATATAAAACTTAAACGGAAAATGGGCTTACCTGGATTCATGGAGATCCTGAATTCCCCATATAATGGCCAGCGATCAATGTCATTGGTGGCTAGTCCTTATATGGGGTGTTCAGGATCTCCATTGCGATGGAGAGCTTTAAATTTATTTCTAGTTTAATATTTGTTTTGTAATTTTTTTACTACCAATTTAAACAATAACGATTTGATAAAAAATCACTTGTTTTTAGGCTGCATTCTTTCTTTAAGGGTTTTAAATAAAGATAAAATTTCATTAAGCCTTGGTCAAACTCAGCAGCTAACGCTTAATCACCATAACAGGGTAGAAGTAGAAACCCGAAAAAAATCTTAAAGAACATTACTTTTTTAACGTGATCATAAACTAGTTGATGCGCAAATCGCGGACAGGGTTCTGCATTATTATATTTTGCTTCTGAATTTCCTTCTTCATTCTTGTAAATGCAAGACCAGCGACTTTGATTTATGTTATAAACCCAAAAAGAATTCTTAACATTTTCTTCTTTTTTCTCTTTGTCTTTGTTCGAACCCTGTTGGAATTAAACTGATTAATAAGAGAATATATTTATGAAAGTAAAACATCATATTAAAGAGATTCTGAGAATTTTAAATGATAAGCTTCGGTTTTTGCTCTGGTCAACATTCTGGTGAACATTCCTGCCACTACGTATAACAAATTATCTCTAAAATCAGCATTAAGTTACGTTATGAAACGAGACTTGGAGCATTAGCAGAATATTTTTTGTTTTGATTTCCCTTTAATGTTAACCAGAATTCGTCCGCTAAATCTAGGCCTAAATCTAATTTTACCCGTTAGCATTGAGCTTAAAACAAAACCCAAATGAAAACTGACAAAGCCTGAAAATTAAGGTTCATGTACGTCTAGTTATAAGCGAAATTTTGAATTTTTGGGCAGGGACTTATTTGCTATATGACAAGGTTTTTACAGCAAATACTTACAGAGAGAACATAAAGCTCATTTAACTCGGCATCTATCGTGGCTCTTTGAGTAAAACCAGCTGCGGGAACTTCAGATTTTGCCCCATCGCAAATGACGTTGATTTCATCCGTGTCGACATTATATGTAAATAAATCACTTAGATATTCTTTCGATCTTTGACCAGCGAAGATATATAGTAGTCTTTGTTTCTACAAAAGTTTTGCTATAGTTAGAAAATTCAAAGAAAAAAATTTTATTAAAAAAAGTTATTTCTTTGTTACTTCGTGAAATAACATTGAATGTCCAATACGAGATCTTATTTCCAAGGCCGCAGTTTTAGGATTTCGAGCATCGTCTCTTATTTTACGCCATGTATTCGTAGGCACGTGATAGGAAAACAAACCGCTGAAGACTGGATCGCTAGAACGTTCTTCGGTAGATGAAGAACTAAAAATTTGTAAAATATAATCTCGTCACTAAAATCGATTGATTGACGAAAGAGTTGTTTTCTTACTCGGTAAGTATTCTTCCCCCAAAGACGTAAATAGTATTTTTTTCAACATCCATACACATTTGATGATCGAATATAAGATTTGGTCCCCCCATATCCGCCGTATGGTCAGTAATTAAAGTCCATTTATGTAATTCGATATCATAAACGAAAAAATCACTCTTTAAATTGTCCGTCGAACGTAATGAGGAATCCACGTACTTTCCCAATGTAAAAATGGTCTTTCTTTCGGGATCGATGCACATTTTATGACACGAGCGCGAACTAGGACCACCTTCGGTTTCTGTATCTTGAGACAAACATTGCCATTCACCAGTGGGTATGCTATAAACCCAAAGATCTGATAAATCTCTGGTTCCATCCCATCCTCCAAACAGATAGATAGTTTCTGGAAATAAGTTGTTTTAGCTAATTTCTTTTTAGTGCTGGCCAATATGGTAATTCTATCCATATTGATACCGATATGAAAAAAAATTCGAAACTGATATTTTAAGTTTTGAAGTTCCTCTTTTCAGAGCTCTTTATTTTTGGCGCGAATTTCAAATTTTTAGCGCCAAACAATTTATGTCGCAATGCCCATATATCTTAGAATATAGTTAAATACTGAAGTTTGAGCCGTGAAACTGTTAATAAAATGGTTAAAACCTTAACCAATACCAATATTTCTTGAGTATGTTCTTGCCAATACCGATATAATATTGGTAAAATGATTAAAATCTAAATATCGGTAGCCAATAGTGATAAAATCTCGGTAAAGCCTTGACACAGTTAAAACTTACCAGAATAGATGTCTATACTCATTTGATGTCCCCCTCTCATTCCAGGACGACTGACTCCTTCGGATATGGGTGGGCTAAGATGCGACCACTTTGGTTTATATTCTTGAAAGCTCAAGTAGTTGCTAAAAACACCGTCTAAATTTTTTTCGCAATTAGTTGTTTTAGTTAGATTAATTTTAATTAAACTTAAGGTCTCTCAAACTCGTACCTTGAGCTGATTTCTGCAATAAGGCCTCACCACTTTCAAAATCTCCTTGATTAACTAAAAGCTCATGTAGTTTGGTTAAGATTTCATCTTCTAGCTGCACTTTTGTACGCTTTTGAAGCGATTCAAAGGCTTCTTTGTAGTTGTGTTGGCGAAAATGTTTTAAACATAGTCGTACCGCTTCCCTTTCTCGATACTGAAGCGGAATGATATTACATAATTAGAAAGAACTCCAGATTGAAGGAATTTAAAGAGAAACTTACGTAATTAAACCAATTTAAACAGGAATTAACCATATCCGTATCATCAATCCCGGCTAGCTCTACGAACCAGATGCTAAAGTTGAAACTAGGACCCCACGATTGTATGGGGACTATTTTGATGTAACGACAAGGAAACATGTTACCACCCAGTTTATGCTTTAAGAAAAACGTTTCCGTTTGATTATCGTTCTTTAAACCACTGAAATTAAAAATTGAAAAAATTCAGTATCCCCATAATAAAATAATATATATTTTTTTTAATCTTACCTATCGAGAATTTCAATCATATTCTTGGAATTTAAACTTCCGTATATTTTGAGTTTCCTTAAATTACAGACGTGAGTTTTTTCATATTTACCGAAGGTAATTTCTTGAACTATGGCAGGTCGTTCCAGTTTCAGAACTATATATTGAGGAGGATTATTTGAATCTGAAGACCATCGTGAAGTTTGATCTGATGGCTTGTTAACCATTATATTCCTAAGGTTAAGGTTATCGTTAATTGTAGGCATAAATTACGAATATATATTTTATGATTTTATCTTACTCTGGTACGTAACAAGCCGAGAAACTTGAGCAGGCATGTATGTAGTATTTAAGCTTTTTGGAAGCATTTCTCGATTCAGAACTTGTGGCGAACATTGCTGGTTCGTGGCCAGATATCTAATGCAGATAATTAAAACCTTATGTAAGCTTATAATTGTCAATAAACACAATCTTTCTTGATTAGTAGGAAACGCACATGTCGTTCACATGTTGGGGCGAAAAGGGGAAGAAAAGAATGAGATTGAGGAATGTCAAAAAAAGGAAAACACAGCTCATTGGTTCTTCGAGAAGGTATCTTCCAATCAAATCATCTCAAACGAGAATTATGGAAAGATAAGCCTTGTCTATTTATAAAGTTTTCACTTACACTTTGGCTTCGGAATTGGATTCTTTATTACGCGCCTAATTTAAGTTAGATTAGATAACATTAGTTTTAAAAATACAAACTATCGGGTAATTGCTCTAATATTTGCTCATTTACAATGGAACGTAAGTTTTTTTTACTACCAAATTAATTCATAGGCACCCTTTATCGCTTTCACATTAGGCTTAAGGGCGTCTTCCCTCTCTTCACTACTGAACTGTGACAACTGAATCTAATGTAGTGCCATCTAGGGTCAAATTATAATTAGTCATTACACTGACAGTAGGCCAAATTTGAATTTTTTTTTCACCTATTGCTTTATGTATTCTTTTAGAAGCTTCACACGTGGAAACCTTAGTATTCGAATCGCCAGGGAATCAAAATGACAGGAAGGATAATGAAAATAAAATCTACAATATTCAATGCCTATTTTGCGAGGCAAAGTTTTTGGAAATTAATGGGAATTCAAAAGAAACACTTCTAAAACACATGCTACTAGAACACAAATTTGTCATAGCTGATATAAATTTAATTGCTGATATTCCTAAATATTGCGATTATTGGAGAGAGAAATTTTTAAGCAAACCCATTGCAGAATTTTGCAGCGTTATAAAAACTAATTCAGCCGAAAGTGAAATAGGTAAAAGAAAAAATTATACCCCAAAATCTAATTGAGTTGATTTAGAATAAGTTATTTTTAGCTCCAAGCGAATTCTACTACCTTCTATGCGATATTTTACCTGAGGATAAAGTTTTACGGGAAAAATTGCAAGGGGATCGCTTAGTAATAGAGTTTAAGATTTATTTTTATACGTAGATGGTGAACTTTTTAAAATGTTATATTATATCTTAGAAAAGTGTCTTAGATCATCAACAACAAGAAAGGGATAACCAATCATTTTCCAGAACGTGCTTGTTTTGCAAAAAGCATTTTCTAGGGAATAGGTATATAGAATTTTAATCTAAAGAATAATGATGAAGATTTCCTAGAAATTAATAGTAAAATATTTTTTAAGAGCTGAATTGTTTAGTCATATGAATGCTGATCACGCGTTTAATATTGGGCATCCTGATAATATAGGTACAAATTAAACAAATTGAACATATTTAAAGGGGACATCTGCTCAAAAAAGAGCTCCTTGAAAGGTTTCTCGTCTTATTGGTTGGTTAACGCCGTCTGCTTATTTAATATTACCCTCCATTGGTTCTTCTTGCCGAAGACCAGATAGTAATTCTAAATGGACTAAAAAACAAGAAACCTTTTTAGGGCCTTTGCCTTTTTAGCAGATGATCCTTTAAATTCATGATTAAATTAAAATTAAACATTCTATTTATTAAAAAGTTTATGGAGATGAGTTTCTAAACCTTCTTGATTCAAAATTAAAAAAGTAATAATTAAAAATTTAGTTTAATTTCCCAGTAAGGCCCCAGAAATGACACAGTTTCCTTTTACCAATCAGACTGCAATGCTTATTCTGTGAAAGAATTTTTAAAACTTGGGATACGTTGAAAGAACACATGAGAAAGAAACAACACAAAAGAATTAACCCCAAAAATTCAGAATACGATAAATTTTACTTAATCAACTATTTGGTTAGTAAATCTCTATGTAATTATATAAAAGTCAGAATAATAATAATAATATTATTAATCATTGAAGGAACTTGGGAAAAACTGGGAAGCAATTCAAACTGATGATGATAAAATCATAGATAATGAAGTTTCAGAGTGGGTTTCTAATTAAGATTTTAAAGTTAATTGAGGATAATTTGAAATAAATTCTGAAATGATCAATTCAGAGATTGGAATGATTGGCAAGAAGAAGGATTGGGAGCAGTTTGTCTTTTTTGCAAACTTACATCTACAGATATTGAAAAATTAATAGAACATATGAACGTTAGTGTTCTTATATAATTATTATTATGATAGCCCCAAAATGGATTCCATATATCGTCAGTTATATCTATATCAGTTAAGAAATTAACTCTGTCTTGAATGGTTTCCATTTTGGGTAAATCGTTTAATTTAAATAAAAAAAATCTAATAATTGTTTTAGATCGAACATGGATTTAATTTGTGGGAAATAAAATCTAAACTAAATTTAAATTTTTATCAACAAGTTAAAGTTGTAAATTACGTCAGAAAACAGGTGATTCCCAAATAAAGTTTTGGGATTCAATTTGTGAATTTAAATCCCCTATTTATCCCCTTCAAAAATTAGGTTAATCTGAAACGATGCATTAAATGTGGCGAAAAACTGGACTCACAAAGTGCATTATTAGCTCACATGTCTGAAAACGAACATTTCTCATTGGGAGAGAAATCGGAATGGGATCAACCTCAGTATAAATAATCCATATTATAATTTTCTAACTGGACAAACTAATTAAAAGCTTAATTTTTAGATATTTTTTTCCGACTTATGAGAACGACACCCTACTATTCATGTTGGAAGACGCCACAGACGATAGTTCGGCTATCGAAGGGGCAGCGATTATTCCCGAAGAAATAACAATTCCTAATCAATCTGTACTATTAGACGAAGATCTTAGAAAGCAATTAGTATAATTAATTTTTTATTAATTTGGAATTATTTTTGATTCATTAATTATGATTTTGAGTTGAATAAAATATTTTATTTGAAAATTATTTGGATTCTAAGATTTATTACACCTACTACTATGTAGTTAAACATTTTGGCCTATAGTCAATTTCACCTGAAGTTGGCTGTCGCGATCAAAATTAGACTTTCTCTATTTATAAGACAACAAATCTAAGACCTAATGCGAAATCTAGCTTTGTACGTACTGCAAACTCAGTGTGGAATTGACTATAATTTTAGAATATCTAAGGGAATTTGGTCTGAAGATTGCTAACTGGCTTAAAAGATAGGTTTATTTGTTTACTAATTGAGTTTAAAATTAAGAAAGGTTAATTTTGTCACTAATTGATATAAAAGGTCAGTTAATTTGGTCACAAACTGAGATAAAAGATAAATTAATTGTGAAACTAACTTATCTAAAAGGTCAATTAATTTGAACACTAAATTATCTGAATGTCAGTTGATTTGGTCAGAAATTGATATGAATGACAGTCAATTTGGTAACTGAGTTGAAAGGTTAATGTTTTCACTAATTGAACTAAAAGGTCAATTAATTCCTTCACCTGTAAAAATTCTACATATAAAAAAAATTAAGGGCCGCAAATATCTTTCCGGTCATCAAGAAAAGCCTTTAAAATATGAAATTCTAAATTAATAAAGTTGGAACTCTTTGAATACCAGAACTTTTGGGCAAAATTTTTTTTCCAATGAACTTTTTAACTTTGATTGACTTTGTAAGATTAGAAAGTCGAAATTTCTCACATAATGCCACCATTTTTTAGTATAATTTCAAGGGCATATTGGAAATTGTTTAATTTTTTGCGTAGTTATAGTGTATGGTCAGTGTGGCTATTAATAGAAAGGGTGGGGTCCGTTTTTAAAACTAAGCTGTTCAGTGACCTGTAACCATTCCTTAGCAACCATAGCTAACTCGTTCATCAACAAATCTGGTCAAATGACAATGTAGAAGCAAATAAGGGGGTTAAAACAATGTCAAAAATTTCGAAAGATACCAGTTAGCTCCTAAAACTCGCGTCGGAATTATGTGGCTCTACTATTTAACAGTGATTTGGATTAATATTTATTCATTAAGATCTGAGGGTAATTATAACAATATTTGTTTCTTAATTATTATTCTTTTAAATTAATAGTTTTGTTTGATATATTTAAGGTGTTGATTATAGTTTGTGTAAAAATAAAACTTTGGGATGCGTGGGACCAACTTGCGAAAAGTAAAAGTATATTTTTTATATAAAATAAAACATAAGATCTCAGTCACTCGAAAATTATGTATTTTCGTTCGCGATAAGAACGTGTTTAAAAAGCTATATATTATGATATTTAACATTATATATTAATCCGCTTTAGCCTTCGCTAAATTGCTATAGAGCTCGCGAATAATAGTAAGGTTCGTAAATCAGGAATGTTGGCTTTTCCTTGAACGCCAAAACAAGTGAGTGAAAACACTTTTACAGGCGCCAATAGGATTAACATGGGAATCTTTGCCCCTACATGTTGGCTTTTATATGCCCTGACTTTCAGCTTAAATCAATTGAGTTAAACTTGTACGACAGTAAATATGTGTTCGAAATTAAGCCAACATCTAATATAAATTAGGGCTACATATTTTCGAGTGGTTAAAAAGATCTTAAAAAAATGCGGTAAATTCATTAACACTATACAGCCCTTAATTAAAAATTACACGATAGCTAGTGAAATGGACACAAATTCTAATATCTCGTTTAGAAATTGTGAAAAATAATCACATTCGTATTTTTTCGTGTTTAATCTACAAATAACACTAAATAGTACTATGAACTCGTATCAATTAGCCTAATTTTCAAGCTCAATTACTTCAATTGACAGTTTAAGAAAATGTATTTGTCTCTTATCTTTACACAGAACTTTAAAATGTTACCACGGTATTTGTACCGAAGAGGGTATGTGCAAATGTAACCCGTGTTACCATGGAACTCATTGCAAAGAATATAGTAAGCAAAAATTATTTGCAATTTCAGTAATAAATTCTATTTAATTTTAAAACAAATTCCGTCAAAAACAGAGGACCATTACCATCCACTTTTCAATAAAACAAGTGACTTGGCTTACGTATCCATGCAAAATGTGGATAACGTGATTTATTTAGCCAAAGCGGATGATCAAGATGTTCAAGCGTCTTGCTACGAAAACCCTGAGAACTGCCCATGCGCTACTTATCGTTACATGATAGTAGATGGAGAAGATGACGTTTACGTTAACAGCAAAACAGGAGAGGTTTATTTCCAAAACCCCGAAATTAGAAAACCGGCTGATCAAATTGTGTTTACGGTTGGAGTAATGCCGCTTAAAAAACACTACGTCACTAGTACAATTTGGGTTAGTAGAAAAAACTCTTTCTAGTCTAGTATTCCTTTGAAATCTTGAAGTCCTGGGTCTAATCCAAATTATCAATGATATTAAATCTGACTAAATATTAGGACTGCGGAACAAAAAGATAAAATAGTTTTGCCCCCTCCAAAAGCTTCAAAGAAAATGCCTAAAATGAGAAAAACGCTCAGTTTTATAGTCCCAACCAAAATTTTAAAATTTCTTCAAGGTTTAATTAAATTTCCTAAGCAAACATCAAGAAGTTATAGATTAAAATTTAGGAAATATTCTGTTTTGTATAATTACGTTTTGACTAGGTGACAGTCAATGTGGCGGAAATAGAAACTGAAAAAGATACTCCTGGAAATTCGTTGGAAAGAAAAAAACGAGATTCGGAAATCGTTAGTCTTTAAATCAAAGTTTCATTATTACTTTCAAAAAACTCTACAACTTGACGAATTTCTATAGCCTGGTCAAGAAAACAATGGAAAAACTACATTCGCCATAAATTTAAAAGATGGCGAACATTTTAAAGTCGACCTCGGAAAAACTCTATATTACTCTTTAGATATATATTTACCACAAACGGAAAAACTCGATTTACAAGTGGAAATATTTACGAGAGACTTTGGTGATTCCGATTACAATCCTACACTAGCTTTGTTTAACGTTTCGATGGAAAAACAAGCCAGCATAAGTTATTTAGACGGACAAGATCCCAAACTTCAATTGCAACTCAGTGAAATTATACCCAATGTCGTAAGTAATTATTTAAAAGTATCTTAAAGGGATAGTATCACCATCTGAGTCAAAAAAATGGAACGAAAAAAAAATCTCCCAAATCTAATATTGGGTAGCGGTTCATAAAATTTGATCTTAATTCAATTAAATTTTAAAAATAACGTGTTGCTATCCCTTTACGAAAGCCAATGTAGAAAATTATAAAATCTTTCAACACCTCATAGTACGAAAGGGTATACATTGATTTCGGAAACATGAAAAATGTCGATGAAAACAGCACAATATCAATCCAATTTTCAATCGTGATGGTACGAAATGTGGATACTAAGTTTGATAAAAATTACTACGTCACGGTAGGAGCCGAATTTGACAATCATACTACAGTATGGGTTGGACAATCGGAAATACGTATCCTAAAACCGGATGAGGTATGTAATTAGTGAAGAATATTTATTCCCCTTATGAGGCGAGTAATGCCTAATCGTAGCGTAGTTTGCTTGCAATTCAAGAACGAGCTAAGCTATATCGAAGTACTTAACTTAAATGGAAGCTAATTACACCTTAAAATTGATATTTTTGAAATTTTTACTTGCTTAAAAAAACTAAAAATCACCGTTAATGTTTTCGGTTTAGAAGTTAAAATTTATTACCTTTCAAAGGACTTCTATATTCCCTTCCCAAAATCATCCCCTGTGAAAGAGGGGGTTGGCTTTGGAAGGGAAATGGAAGGTCCCTATGAAAGATAACTAAATTGATTTAACTTTTAAGCCTTTTTGGTTTTTTTTTTAACCAATAAAACAAATTATTTTGAAGCTGGTGCCGGAATCAAGATCCGTGGAAGTTGACGTAGTTAGCCCCGAAAAAATCGAGATAGAATCCGCTGGAATATTCAAAGTTGACGCCTACTTGGCAATTAGATCCGATACCGTACAAATGGAAACAGTTTTAGATAAAGAAACGTCGAAATATTTTTCATTAGGACATATTGTAGTTTTGGGTACGTACGATAATAACTTATAGTCTATTCTATCAAAATTCTGATTCTGATTTATAAATGTTATAACAGCGTTTGGGGAACATTACCAAGCGATGCCCCAAGACATCTATCACTACAACCGAACCAGGCTGGACTCTTCTAATAACGATTTAACATTCCAAAAGGCGGTTTTAAATTTAGGTCTAGTGACTAATATTGGTCCTTACGGACAGGCTGCCAAAGAAGAGGAAAACAAAATTGAGATGAAATTCTTAGTATTTGTTTTAAAAACTGAAAATTTGCCTTCGAAGGGCTCAGTTACGGTATCGCTAAAAGTCGCGGAACAGGTTATGTGGACCAAAGTGTTCTCATTCGCTGTTACTCCTTACGAAATCAAACCAGTAAGGATATAGTATTGACCATAAATTAATTACCAAGTTAAATAGTATTCAAATAATGTAGCGGCTTCCTTGATAAGATTCGCGTTGGATGTTCGATTCCCATGAAACAAAGTTGAATCAATAGGAGGAATTCTCGGAAGAAATCGCTGGCTACATTATTGAATATACGATAGCTGTGTGGTTAGTTAGAGAAAATTAACAGGGTTTTTCGTTATTTTACAGCCAGGTAATTTACTAGAAAGTAGTTCGAAAAGCGACCGACAATTAGTTTCAGGAGGAGATTTGGTTGTGTTAACAATCGAGAGCCATTTGGAGGGTCCTGGATTTTTCGATTACTTAGTTGAAGTGCACGCACCTAATGACACAACTTTACCTCATCTTCAACCGTGCAGTGGGCGAGCCATAAAAGATGGTCACGGTTTCAACATACCATTTGTGAACTCAACCCTAATATCACCTGGAAATTCTGACTCTAAATACGTCTTTGATTTTGGAAGAGTTCAAGTTACTGATCAAGTAAGAACTCTATCTCTCTAATAGAATATTATAGGATTATAAAAATGATTACGTTCGAAAGATCACTGATTTCTTACGTTTCGAAATAAACTTTAAAAAAATCAACTCACAAAATTTCAGGTCGCGACGTTAACAAAGTTAGATTGCACTGTCAGAGTTAAGATCATATTTACGGTTCAAGCGAGTTCCAAGACACCAAATGGAACCGAATTAATCCCGACAATTTTCATAAGTTCTTCGGGACCTTCGGGAGAGATGAAAGCGTTCAAACCTAAACCGGTTATGGTAGTAACGAGAGTAGATCTTCAAGTCCCGAGTCTAACGCTTCACAACGCGGCCACCTGGTCCAATCTCTATCAAGGAGGAGCCGTAGTTATGAACTTAACCATTGGTTTACTGCCTGGAGCTAGTTACGGCGAAGTATTTCTCGAAATAACAGGACCAACGCCCGAAAAGAGGTTACCAAACTTCCAAGTCTGTAACGCCAGGATAAACCAAGTTGGCCATGATATGCCGTGTTTAATTCTGGCTAAAGACGCTATTAATGACGAATCAACGTTGTACTTGAACACGTAAGCTCATACATTTTTTATTCATACCAAGGACAATTAAGGATTTGTTCAGGGGGTCATCACTAAAATAATGGGTTCGAAAATAAAGCCACCTAGTTTATTTAATTCGTTTTAAATAGGTAGTAATTTGTAAACCGCTCGTAAACTACGCAACAGATAAATTATTACTATAAAGGGTAAATAAATTATTTTTTGATACCATTAGGGATAACTCGACTAAAGAACCAAATTTGGGGAGAATGATTTTTGGTACCATGAGTGCCTTGCAAAATACCAACGAAAACGCTAAAGATAGGGAAGTTCATATCGTTATAGCAGCTGGAATACCAGCTACCAGTCCAGTGAAAAGCAAAGGAATTTATTCGATATCGGTTGGACTAGGGATTGGAAAAAGTACCATTTGGTCAGCAGTGGCCAATTACAGTCTATCTCCAACGATACCATCGTTGAAAAAGGTGAATTATTTTGCTTTCTATATGTGCAGAAAGTTTAATTTAAATCGTCCAATTATCGAAATTAAAGAATGACAATCCAGTAGCGACGGCTAAACTAAAATCAGAAGGCTTATTTCGTCACGGACAAGCTCTGGAACTCGAGTTGGAGATAAAAACCAATCCCTTGACCATTGGTCAATACGAAATTCAGATCGCTTCGGACGTAAGCGAGCTTCAAATCTGCGCTTTGAGGGTCAGTCATATCGGATATAATATGCCGTGTCTCGATGGGGATACCTTGGCCCAATATAATCATAAAGAACCTAAATCGAATGGAAATATGTTTTTCGGCGCCTTGAGTAACTTAGGTACGACCATAAGTACTTTCATAAGTGTATTATATGGAGTTAGTAATTAACTTACGATAATCTTTAATACTAAAACATAATATCTCAGGTTACTTCTCACGGAAAGAGATACCGAGCATGGATGACAATATTTTAAAGTTAAACTCCATCATTTTGATTAGTCCAAACGCGATTAAAAATAAAACTATCTCTTGGACTTTAAACTACGGTTCGAAAAGACAACTGACTGGTGTGGTACCCGTACCTTTAGGTGGTAAAATTGGAACAGCGCCTGAAATGGTAAATATGATCCAGAAATTCTCTATACATGGGTTTTGAATTGTTGTCTTTGAACGAAACCAGGAATACACGGAACCAAAAAGCATAACGGTTAAACCCGTATCGGAAACCGTCACTTTTAAAAAGCCTTTTTTCATGTCCATCGAATTTGAATTTGACTTATACGCTGTAGCCCCAGTAATATTCAAAGTTGGAAGCGATGGTCAAAAATCAGCGCCTTACGAAATTTGTTACGCCGGGCTAACTTTCCATGGCAACAATTATCCTTGCTTAAAACCAAAATTTATTCAAATTTCAATCAATTCCAGGTATCTAATTATATACTTATAATTCATACTGTAATATTGACACTTTCTTCGATACTAAAATGTCTTGTACAGTAACCCTGATAAACCTACGCAAAACAATACAATAGTTTACGACCTCGGGACCGTTTGTCATACGTTTACAACACCAGATCCGATGGAAAATAAGGTACAATTGTTTAAACAATGAAAACAAATCATCAACATATAAATCTGTTCACAATAGATCAGATTAGGAGCAGTGATTATACCAACTGATGACGGAAAAGCCAAAAATGGTGATAAATTCACCATGATAACCAAAGCCACGATTGGAGAGAAAGAAATGACCATGGGTTCTACTCAACTGACTATCGAAAGATCCGGCGATGATATCACCACTTATGTATAATATGAAACTCAAAAACTATGTTTTTTTTTCGGGTGTACTGAAAAGCAGTGGTTTCTTATATATATCTTGAAATTGCCCAGAAATATGTCTTGAAGTTTCCCAGAGATTTGTTTCGAAGTTACTAATATATCCTGAGATATGTCTTGAATTAGCCCGGAGATGTGTCTTGAAATTGTGCAGGAATATGACTTGAAATTGAGCAGGAATATGTTTTGCAATTGACCAAGAGATATTATATGCAGTTCCCCAAATATATGTCCTTAAGATGCCCTTGAGATACAACTCTGTGAAACTTCAAGGCATGTCTTAAAGTTGCCTACGAGTTGTCTTGCAGTTGCCCAGATATCTTGGGCCAAACCAAACCAACAAAACAAGAATATGTTTAAAGAAACCGCTGTTGAAAAGATCTTCCAAATTGTTTACCATTTAATTTGTTAAAATTGTATTCAATTTGCCAACAGGAAAACGCTACCATTAAACCCAAATATGAAAAAGTCAACTTCAAACTCCGTGAGAGGAAATGGATTCAATTTATCATTACAATTCCGAAAGAGAGTGTTGTTAAGCTAGTTATCACGGCGGAAGGAAGCGTGGCCGATGAAAGAGCTATCATGACCATACACGGTTTTAGAATAATTTCAACTGGCAATAACATTCCTTGCAAAATAAACCTGAGCGAAGAAGGCGTAATAATTACGTCAACCGTCAAAACGAATCAAACTACAAAAGTAAAAGCCGATTTAGGATACGTAGCGAATACCGGTATAAATAGATTCCGAGAACTGATATGGACATTATAATAACTTACACGATTTCCAGGAGCATCGCACACCCTGAGAAACTTCAGACCGGGAGATGATGACGTCATATTTGAAGTTGAAACCGAACTGACTGATCATCCGCTTACTAAGGCCGATAGCAAACACGAATTGTCCGTAACGGCGATTATGAGTGGCTCCACATTGGAAGTAAAACAAATCGTCGACGTAATTCGAACTGGCGGTGAAATTGTAGAAATTGCAATGGATTTGAAGGTCATGAAGGAAGGCCACATTAAACAAGGGTATATCCTACACTAACTATACCACTTAAAGTGATAATATCATATGTAGTATAATAGATATAAGTATGACACTTTAAATTGTTTCAATGCTAAAATTCTTAGTCAACGTGTGATGAAAAATAGTTACACTGCACAAAAATGCAATGGCACATTAATCCATATGGCTCAAGAAGATTTATCTCAAATTTTCCTGCTAAAGATAAGGCTTTAAAAATTAGAATCTTTCTCAGGAAAAGGATTTTGTAAAAATTTCAACTAATTTGATATTTTCTGAAGTACAACACTCAAATTAAAAACATCCATAGATTTTATTATTCCTATAAGTACCTCCTATAAAAAGGTAACCGTTTTCATGCAAATTTAAATAAATCCCTCCAGGGAAAAAGTCGTAGTGACTGGATCAGTTAGTTTATCCGAAGAATCAGTATTGGAACCCATGGATGCCAGCATACAATTGCATCTACCACCTTACATAACGTTTTTAAAGATGACTTACGATAACATTTCGAAATTACAAAAACCAGTCATGAAAAATTACGAAACTTGGTTGGAAATTAAAGTAAATCAAACTTTTATAAGTAATTGTTGAAATTTTAAGTACCTAACTCGAGTCGAATACGATTTTTTTCAAGATTCCATTCCTACTCTACATGAACAACCTATCATTAAGTTTGACCTTTCAAGCTGACCCCAATAACTCTCGTGGTTTCGGAGCTGGACACGAGTATGGTACAATTCCTTACCATCTTTTGTGTAAGTTAAATAACGTCTTATCCGTTTGTGGACCAATGGACTTTATAATGTTGGAAATTGATAATGAAGGTTAGCGATTGTGAAATTTCTGAATTACTTAAAAATTAAATATCTTTTTCTACGTAATCAGAATGTTTGGAACTTAAAAATTAAATATCTTTTTCTACGTAATCAGAATGTTTGGAAGAACTAGGGATTGGATCTAGTACGGTTCAAGATTGTCAAATTGTATCGTCTATTTCGTCTAGTCCTGACACAGAGGGAAGATACGGCAGAGTTGGTTCAGCTGGAGGTAACGTAACCATTTTGTTTGTAGTGGTTCCAAAAATTGGAATGTGAAAAACTAAAGTTTACATTCCAGCTTGGACTCTACCGATAAAAACTGGAGTTGAAAAACCTTTCTGGCAAGTTGATTTCCTCAAAATGACCAGGGTCGCGCAAATACTAGTGGACAATGTTGACGGAACGAGAAAACTAGAGAAATACAGTTTAAGTAGCAGTCTCAATGGAATAGATTGGCTACCAGGATTAAATGTAATTTTTATCATTTAAGGCTAACCAATTGAGTGTGTAATAATCTGGACATTGCAATAATTAGATTTCAAGCTTATCTTATGACGGAAAATCAGCTTTAAGTCGTATAACAATGCCGGCCGAAGCTAGATTTTTAAAATTGTACGTCGAAGAAACGGAGAAACAACAACAGTTTGAAAAATACGTTGGAATGCAATTTGAATTGTACGGTTGTAGTCTGGGACCAAAATCAGGTAATAAAATCACTAAATAGTTGTTTATAGAGATTATGAAACCAAAATCTAGCTTCATTATCCCTTTAAAAATGGATAATTGAACAATTTTTCATTTTTTTTACGATATTTAGGAGTTTGCGACGAATCGGGGGAAGTTGAAGATTCAACACCAAGTTCGTTTAACTCGAAAAAAGGTATAAAATCTCCAAAAGATTGAAATATTTCAAAGCCCCTTTAAATTAAATATATTTTTTGCAGAGTTTGTAAGTCAACATTTTGTGGCTGACCCCAAGAAAAATTCATTGTTTTACTGCGACGCCAGTAATGTTAATACGTACGTTCAAAATTTTAAATACTTTTAACTTAAATTTAACCAACAATTAATCAAATTAAACTTAGTTTAGCAAAATGTCATTATTCCGAGAATGGCGGCAGTTTATGGCAAAGTAAGTTATATATTTGAAGAGGAAATTAAAGTGATTTTTTTATTGATTCTGCTTCTTAAAATAAGACACTTTATATTCCTCTTCACTCTCTCTCCCTTAAACGGGCAGTATTTAGCATAAAATTGATCGGAATTTTTCAGAAATTCAATGGGCAGTTGGTAAAATATTGGGATATGATAAAGAAAGGGGGGTAGCGATAGCAACTGACGTAAAAAACAAGGCCTACCTGATCAGCAGTGATAATAAGAAGTGGATCGCCATCAGTCAGGAAAAGGCCGAGCAGATTATGAGTAACGGATCCTTCGTGCCAAGTTTGAACGTTCCTCCTGTTACAATCGATGAAATTACGGAATTAAAGTTAAAACAGGGAAAATGGAAAGGTATATAAATAGTTTACAAATAGTAAATTGCGAGAATTCTTATAGGATAGTAGGGTTAATTTACTTCTGATGATAATAAATCATTTTTAAATATTGAATGACAATGGTATATACTTGCAATATACCTTTAAAATAGTCTTTTTGCAGTCACGAAATCGTCAATCACGGGAACAAATAAGACCCTAATTTTACTGATTTAAGATTAAGGGGCAGGGTCAATGTACTATACCTAGGGGTGAAATGGAAGAAAGCTTTAAAAAACACTCTTAACAGAAGAGTATCATAGCTTTACTGAAAACCCCCATAAAAAACTCCAAAATTAGCATAGACGGAGTGTGGCAAATTTTGGAACAAACGAGTGAAGTATCTCACCACTTCTTTAAGAATTCTCGCAATTGAATTTAAAAGAATCATTATTGAAAATTGAACTCCTAAATAATAATTTTAGCTTCGTTCTTCGGGCTGCATTTTGGCGAATCTGAATTGCCTACTGTATTGTGGCATTAAAAAAATAAAAACTATAAATCAGTACAAAATTTAAAGATTTGTACAAAGGGTTGAATAACCCCAATTGTATAAGTAGATGCACTGTTCAGTTACTATCAATTAAAACTATATATACAAACTCTGAAAAGCTTGTATTTAATTGGTAGATGATGTTAAATAAATATTTTAAAACCCGTATAACCTTTTTTTCTTCACGAGTTAACCTGCCTTCGCAAAGAAGTGGATAGCAGAATTTTTTCCTTTCAAGAGCTCCCCGGATTAGAGGGAGCTTACAAAATATAAATTTTTAGATTCTAATAAATCTAAAAATTGATTATAGTATATTAAACTCCATTTTCTTCTAGGTCCCTTTAATCCTACTCTTCGCCATTCCTTAAATTTCATATTTTATAGTAACATAAGTCTATAAATTTATACCATAAAAGTAAACAACCCACCATAGCTTGATACTATAAGCAAAGGTTCATACGATACCGGCAGATTCTGATTCGAGACACTCTAGCGGCCGCAGTCGCCGTGTAAATAGATAATTCGGAAGCGCCACTCTTTGGCGAAATTCCGAGAGTTGGAAGCTCAGCACGTCTAAATTCCGTCCCTCTCTCCCGACTGAAAATATCGAGGTAGAGTTCAAATTACACGAGCCAGACAGGGGTGATGACTTTTTTGTGTAATTTTAAGTGATAGTTTATGACGTAAAACTTCATCGTTCCTTATAGTATTAAGCTACGGGGCGTTATTTACTTTTATTGAATATAATGATAGACTTTTGATAGTAGTAATGAAGCTAAAACTGTCCCAACAGTCGCAAATCGTTGCTTGAAGTCTGAAATATGATAAAAACCTTCCAAAAACTTATCAACAAAAGTACAGTAATATATTTTCTAAGATCTACAACATATAAGGTAGTACAAGTGATCGAATACATAGTAAATAAAACTTTTTTTGTCACTCACACACTGGATAATAAAATTTTGGTTTTTGTCGTTGATTGCGTAAGTGGGGGGGAAAGGGGGGTTTAATTCATACAAGCATTGGTTTTACTTTTAAACGCCGACTTTTTGGGGCATTAGAAAAAAAGGGAGAGAAGGTTGGTGGAGATTCAAATGCAAATACGATAAGTAGTTTTATATAACTCAACTTTTTTCCTTTTTTTTTTATCTTTGTTAAAAAAAATGTAGTAACACCTCTTCCAAAAACGTTTTTTTTTTTTTTAAATCAATACGACGCCTTACAAGTAATTTAAAAATATATTAAAGATGGTACCAAAACCATGAATATATATATCAATTATAATTAATTTATATCTACAAATATTAAATTTTATCCAATTATTGTAGATATAGTAGTTTTAATTGAAAATATTCCTAGTTTTTCTAAACTCGTCCGTATTAATTTGAATTTTACTTCAAAAGGCGTCTTTACTCGTATTTCCTCAACCACTAAAACCACTAAATAATCGTCTAAAATTCCTTACTTTAATTTTAACTACTACTTTCTGTGACTAACTATCATTTCTCGTAAGATTTTTTTTAAAAAAAATGATTTTTCTTTTTTTTTTTTTTTAAGATAAAACTTAAAATTTTCCAAAAACAGAAAAAAAAATAACACCTATAATTATGTAATCATGGTAATATTGATATAGCACCAGGGATTTTTCTAAGGCACAAAATACAACCATTGAATGGTCAGTTTTTCTTCTTAATTATTATTATTGTTATTATTTTTTAAATAAAAGTTTAAATTCATTTACTCCCTGTCACCAATGATTGTATGGTTGAAATGTTTGTTTAAAAAAAATTGTTTTTTTAGAATAATAGATTTCTTATAATATTTCAAAAACCAATATATATTATTTTATAATTTTTAAGTATAATATATAAAAATTTTGATGTCACAGGGATAAGGTTTTTTTTTTTTCTATTTTTGTTTTGGAAGACAAAGCCCATTTTGATTTTTTTTTTATAAAAGTGAATATTTAAAATTAGTTAAAATTCAACGAATTTAAACGATAAATCTCAAATCTTTATGATTTAAAATTTAAATAATAATTAAAGTATTTAATTTTAATTCAATTGTTTTCGTCGTATTAGTCGCATCATTATTTTTTTGTAAATTTAAATCATTCAGAGTTGAAACAAATATTGATATATTTAATATCAAACCTGAATGATTTAATATTTAAAACTCTAATTATATTTAAACTAATTTTAATTTAAATATTTCTCGCCGTACGAGTTTACTTTTTATCATTTTAACATCAATGATTTAAATTTAAATACCAATTATATTTAAAATAAGCATTTAAATTTAAAAAGATGATTAAATAGTAGCGACTTCATTTCGATAAATTTTTTATCGTTTAAATATTGATATATTTTTATATTCAATTTTAAAAAAATATTAAAATAATAATGCGCTTTTGAAAATTATTAAAAAATGTACGAAGGGGCTAATTGACCTTTGAAATATTGCAAGAGATCTATGAAAATATAATTGTCGAATTCACAAAAAAAAACGTGATCTATATAAAAAAGCCTGTAACATTTTTTTGCATAAAATTTGCAAACGATTATAATAACTACTGTTTTATTTGATTAATTAATTATTCTTTTCATCATCCTTAAAATTTTAATATCGAGATTAATAATTTTTGGGAAGTTATTAATTTTATTTTGAGGAGGGGGGTTTAATAATGTTTTTTCTTTTTCAAAACTTTCCCGAGATAAAGATGGTATATTTTTTGAATTTGTTATATTTAAATTAAAAATTTGTTTAAGTCCATGTTTCCGTTGTGTTTAAAATTGGTTAACATTGATTTTTTTTTTTTTTTTTTTTTTTTGTCAAACCAACGTATACGTATTACCCTCATCAATTTTCTTTTTCTTTTCGCGTTTTAAAATTGGACGTTTATTATTTTTAATATATTCAAAAATCTTTTAATAATATAATCCTGCAATAACTTGTTGGTAATTAACGGGGTATTCAAACCTCTCAGCGAAATAACTTGTATTAATATTTTGGTTTTTTAGACGCGTGTTTTTACGAGCATTCAACTTTGAATGGGCTGCCAGGAATATGATCGTCACCCCATTTGACGATTAAAATGTGATCCCCTTTGTCCTTGACGGTGTAGTTGACTTGGTACAAATTTCGGCCCAAATGTTTGACGTAGACCTCGTCGCAAGGTCCTTTGGGACCAAAAACGGCCACGTACAGGATATTGTTGCCTATATTTACCAGTTTTTGAAGTAAGGTAATGGGGGGGGGGGAAGAAAAATAGTTGTTTTCTCTTAAAATTCGCTTTAAATGATATGATGGATGAAGTCGTATTGTTGCAGAAGTGTACCATATTACTTGTTTAATTTTGGAAAATGAAAGAAATCTAAATTTTGCGTCAAATTTATGTAATTAATGTTCAACTTTAAATTTTTTTGTTTAATTCTTGGAATACACGATTCTTGGAATGAAATATCTATCTAAAATATTAACTGAATTCCTTCCTGGATAAATAAAGGTTGTATTTAATATTGCTAACTTTTCATTAATTTTTATAATGCTAACGTTTTCATTGGTTGTGTTTAATAAGGTAAATTTTTTATTGGTTGTATATAATTCTAAGCTTTTAATTGGTTGTATATAATTCTAAGCTTTTAATTGGTTGTATATAATTCTAAGGTTTTAATTGGTTGTATATAATTCTAAGGTTTTAATTGGTTGTATATAATTCTAAGGTTTTAATTGGTTGTATATAATTCTAAGGTTTTAATTGGTTGTATATAATTCTAAGGTTTTAATTGGTTGTATATAATTCTAAGGTTTTAATTGGTTGTATATAATTCTAAGGTTTTAATTGGTTGTATATAATTCTAAGGTTTTAATTGGTTGTATATAATTCTAAGCTTTTAATTGGTTTTAAATAAGGCTAACTATTTATTGGTTGTAAATAAGGGTAACTTTTTATTGGTTGTAAAATAAGGGTAACTTTTTATTGGTTGTAAAATAAGGGTAACATTTTATTGGTTGTAAATAAGGCTAACTTTTTATTGGTTGTAAATAAGGCTAACTTTTTATTGGTTGTATTTAATAGGACTAACCTTTTTATTGTTTGGATTTTAAACGGGCTAACCTTTTTATTTGGTTGTATTTTAATAGGGCTAACAAATAATAACTAAACTATAATTTATTCTAAATAATTAAAATTAAATTTAAACAAAAATCAAAGTTTTTCGCACACTTCTGCAAAATAAGACTAAGTGATGATTTTTTTTTTCACATTGAAAGCACAAATTGACGACACCATTTATAGGCTGGGGCTGAGTGGGGGATTTTGCGTGATTTTGCGGTAAAAATGAGGTTGTGGTAAACAATATCACATTGACAAAGACAATGGTAGAAAATTGGTTAGTTAAAGCTTCAAAAATGAGCTTTTGAGGGGGGTCAAAAAGGTTTTACAAAAATATATATAATCGCAACAACAAGCCGCTGAAAAATAGATATCTCTTAAAAACAAAATTTGTAAAATTGTAAAATTTAAAATTTGCGCCAAAAAGTTGTGGGTAAAAATTCCTATTCTTATAGATAGCCAGCAAATGAGCCAAAATATAGTAAAATTAGACGCTTTTGTTCAGCTCAAATTAAATTTTGATCGAATACGCTATTAAAAGCCTGTCCGATCTCAATTTTTTCACCTGGTTTGGTCTTCCAACTGTCACCCGCGCTTGTAGGTAAATTGCCTAGAAAAATTCGTATTTTTGGAATACATAACTATAATATATTATACGATATATACGATATTAACTCTCAAGAGCGCAGATTTATGTAATTTTTGAAGCGTCTTTAGTATAAAATAAAACCTTAGGATTTTACGTGACTTAGAAAAAGATATGTACAACATCTTTCAATATTTAAACAATTATAGTTTAAGAGAAGTTCCATTAATTTTTTTCATTTTTGAAACCGTTGGTAATCAATTTAAAAAAATCTCGATTTAGAAGTTAAAATAAATTTAATTACTTTTCGTAGGGGGCTTCTATATTTCCCGCCAAAAATCTCCCGCCAAATGACGGCCAAGAACACACGCTCCCGTCTGTGTTAGAACTCTTCTCTCATTGACCCTCTATTTGGCGCCAGTAAGAGAAGAGTGCCAAGCATCGAGATGGAGGTTTCAATAGTTATCATTTAGTTACGAAAGATAACTAAATTGATTTTAGATTTAACTTCTAACCCGAACAAAATATGTTAACGTCGATATTTTAAAGCAATAACCAACGTATTGATCGAAAATAAATAGATTTAGATGGAATTTCCCTTTAAAATGCAACAAAACACACGTTCTCTTTCCAAATTAAACCAAAATAAAACCAAAATAAAAACAATTGTGCAATTTTCTCATGTAATAAAATTAATTACTCAAAAAGAGTGCGGTAGCATTAAATAAAACAATTCTTATGATTGGACCATGTAAATTTCGTCATCGTGAAAATTATAATAATCTAATTAAATCAAAATCACGATCTGTTAAAAATTTTAACTTTAATTTTAGGTTCTACTTGATAAAGCGAACATAATTAACCTATATTTTATCGTATTTTATACATTGGTCTCAAATCACATTTTATCGCAATCTCAAATTGAACGCAAGGTAAAATTCAAGATTGTTAATAGTATATCCTCTGGTTTAGAACCAGTATTTATTCTACTGCTTCTAATTCAGTGAATACACTGTATTTTCGCATTGCAAATTAATAATGTTTAATTAATATAAGCAATCAATAATCGCAAATTAAATTAAATGTTAATATATAAGCGATTTTTTAAAGATCATGAACCCAAAAATAAAAGCACCAAGGATAATGTAGCCTGACAAAGAGTATTTTTTTCGATTCATTATCGTTTAAATAGATCTAATCCATCAATAAAATAATTACAAATTAATTTTAAATTAAAGAAATTCTTGGAAAGTTGGCTTAATAGGAATCTATGGAGAGTTTGATATCTGGTATCGAGTAAGTTATAAATCGATTTCTAGCATAATATCCGGCTGTAAATTTTTTTACAAGTGGATTAGGCTTATTTAAACGATAGGGAATAGATAAAATTACTTGTTTTCGGGCTGTATTCTCTATTTAAATTACTATTAGTATTGTTATTACTACGGGTTAAAACATACAAACAATCGATGAAAACTATTAAAGTATACTTAAGCAAAATAAATCAGTGCATCTACTTAGAAAAAAAGCCAAAAGCTTCTACGTATTTCAAATTGATCACACCAAAAAGCAAGCTTATAACACCATCTTATGTTTCATCCAAAGAATGTTCAAAGCTCTAAACAAGCTCGTGCAAAATTGATACGTTTATTAAATGGGTCTAAACTTACCGGCTTCCCCAGCGTTGACCGTGAATTGATTTTGCCTGCTCAAGTGAGCCTTCTTCAATCCCATTCCTTTGCTGGTAACTTTGTTGGGATCTCCTCTGAAGCGAGGCAAGTTCGTGGCCTTTTGTTTAGCTTGTTTCGTCACTGTTTCAACTACGACCGACGATGTTTCTTGAGCTCCAGTATCCGCAACAGCGGAGCCTGCAATGATAAGAAACGAAATATTCTAAGACGCATTTATACACAACGCTGATAATTTTAAATCTCGAATATGACATTAAAATTAGTTTTGGATACGTTCTACTCGTGAATAGCGAAGGATTTGGATATTATTAACGTTGAATTTTCAAAAATTATAATCCATGGTAAAGTAATATATTTAAAATTTTTATACTACAAGCCTATAAATAAACTCAAATATAACGAATTGTGATTTTCGTTAAAATACAATATTAATTTAATTTTTACTTTTGTTCTGGGTAGTTTTTAATGAAAATTGGACTGAGGGATAAAAAGTTAAACAAAGAGTAATAAATATGGACTTACCAATGCAAGGTACTCTAAAGGGACTACCGACGATGTGATATCCGTTGTACTTCAAAGTAATGTAGTAGTCGCCAGGGGAGAGAGGCGTGTATCTGACTTTGTATCCTTCCTCGACTTCGGTACAATCCATGGATACTTTCGAGGGACCATCGACGGTGACGGCCAAAGAACCGGCGCCGGCGTTACAGGTGTCCACGATAAAATCGGTTTTAACGCCAGTTTTGCTCTCCTTCAGACCGGCTCCGTGAGCTTGAACGGCCGCGGGGTCCGAGTCGTCTTGACCGATCCTGATTCTGAATGGGGATTCTGGAATATGAACTCCGTTCAAACGAATGTGCATTTGATGGATTCCGTTCTCTTTGGGGACGAAACGAAGAGCCCATTGATCTGAAATGAAACGAGGAAGACGCGCGCGTTTATTACTTTCAAAGCTTTTCCTTAAGCTTTAGCCGGATTTCAAAATTCAAAAACATTATAACTCAATCTTTAAATTCCCTGTCAGTCAAACTCTTACCAATGACACCTTTTAGACATATTCTAAAATTTTTCGTCCTTTCCCTTGACCTTTTAGCCCCATTCTCAAATTCTTCGACCTTTCATACACCTTTTAGTTCGATTCTCAAATTCTTTGACTTCTCTTGACCTATTAACCCGATTCTAAAATTATACGACCTTTCCTTCACCTATTATCCCGATTCTCACATTTTTCTACCTTTTTCCTTGACATTTTATCTCGGTCTCATTATTAAACTCTTTGACCTCATGTAATTAATTCAATCGTACCTTCATCAATCGGGGCTACGAAGCAATCATCCTCGGCTCCGGAGGGTGAGACAACTTTGCCGTCCAAATTACCCTTGGCTCCGTTCATTTGAATGGTGAAGTTCAAAGGTTTCGATACCAAGTTACCGGTATCGGGGATGTGACCGAGCGCGACCTTTCGGGCGTCGGTAGTTTCAGGAGAGATATAGACGTTGAATGGACTGTCGGGTACGTGCTGATCGTTGAATTTGATGCCAACGCGATAGTCACCCGCTTCGGATACTTTGTAAGAAACCGAACAGGAACCGTCTTTGCGATCCTTAAAATCAATATCCGCTTTGGACGGACCTTCGACCGAAATGGCCAATGATCCGGCACCAGCCTCGCGAGTCCAAACGTTGAAGTCACCTGCAAAATTAGGGAATCGAATATGACCTGGGGCTCTCTCCGAGGGAAATGTTTCGATTCTTACATGATTCGCGAGCTACGCCTCTTTCTAAACCAGTACCACCGGCGTGAACTCTGTGGGCGCCGTGATCGTGCATGGGTCCGACGGTGAATTGGAAAGGTGATCCGGGAATATGGATGTCTTTGCATCGAACACTGACGGTATGAATACCAATTTCTTTCGGTACGAAGTTAACCGAATAGACGAAATCATCCATATCAGTGATTTCCGCGTCTTCAATCACGCCAGATGGTGAGCTTACGCGAGCAGACATGTCGTACGCGGTCGAACCTGAATATATTTAATATTAATTGTTAAAAAGTTTGAATTTGCTTCGCCTAACCTAAGCGGTTAGGGTATATATAAGTAATTATACTCCACAGTTAAATTCGCCTTAATATTTAGTTATTTTACATTACAGATAAGATACGCTTTACTAATTGCTACAATTGCTCTCCATAGTTACAATTTACTTAAGTATTTGCTATAAGTAAATGTCCTCCGCATTTAAGATACGACAAGTATTCTTACCTCGCATTTTGAAGGTAAGATTGCACTTGGATCCCACATCAGTCACGGGTTGAGCATCCCTCTGTCGTTTGATATTTTCTCTTTGGATGTTTGACCCTGGGCCGGTGACCTTAATGGTGAAAGGACTACCGGAAACGTGATGATCGGCGAACTTCAAATTGATGATGTAGTAACCGGGCTCGGTTGGGTTATAACTAATGGCCAAGGTACCGTCTTCGTTATCCTTGCATTGAATATCGGCTTTACTGGGTCCCTCGATGGACAAACTCAAACCTCCGTAACCGGCTTCCTTGGTGTTAGCGATAAAAGTATTGGCCATATGGGTTTTGCCTTCTTTCAAAGCGGCGCCGCTGACTTTAACTTTAGACGCGTCACCGATCTCTCTCTCTAAGACGCCGATTTTGAAAGGGCTGCCTTGGATTTCTTTTCCCAGACGCCTCACGTGGACAAAATGCTCTCCGGCCTCTCGGGGCGTGAAAGAGATACCCAAGTGACCGTTGGGCAACTTCTTCAAGAAACACGGTTCTTCCAAACCGGAAGGTGCCACGATACTGGCGTTCAAATTCTTAACATCCTTCTCTTGTACTTTGAGAGACACTTCGCTGGAGTGACCAACAGAAAGTTGGTTACGCTTGCGACCCTCACCTAAAAGTTAAGACACAGTTTAAGAACTATCACTAAGTTTTATATGGGAAACTAAAATTTAACTAAACCTATTTTAAATCGGGAATGTATTGGTTAATTCTAACAATAATAAATAGTAGATTGCTCTTTGATATATATAGGCCTATATTTTTGCTCAGGTCATTATTTTAGAAAACCCGTTGCTATTTTAAAATTAAAAGGTCCTGGGATGGTAATTAATTGTTCGACTTATTGTTTTAATTTTCGTTTCAAAAGTGTCCATTGCGCCAATTTTGAGATATCTAATATCAAAAGTTTGTCACTTTATTCCATAAAAGTAAGCAACGGCCCGTAGCTTAATACTATTAGCAAAAGTCCAGGCAGACTCTGATTGGAAACACTCTAGCGGCCGCTGACGGAGTAAATAGTGAAATCGGAAGCGCCACTCTTTGGAGTAATTCCGGAGTTGGGGGCGGGGGGAACAAAACAGCCAAGCGCCGCCTAATTTCCGACCCTCTCTCCCGACTCGCAATATCGAGGAAGAGTCCAAATCACTCGAGCAAGACAGGGCTGATGACTTTTTTGGCTAGTTTTAAGAGATGGGATAATACGTTTACCTGGTCCTTTCCTGATATTATTAAGATACGGGGCGTTGTTTACTTTTAAGGAATGAAGTGATAGACTTTTGCTAATATATTATAAGATGTTCCCGATTTGACTATGTAAGTATGCCAATAAAAATGCATAAAACTTAATGTACTAACCAGTAATTTTAGCGGTAAAGGGACTTCCTTTAATATGTTTGTCGGCGAACTTAACAGTAACTTTGTACTCTCCCGGGGCGGCTGGAACGTAAGATACTCCGACAGTACCATCTTTATGATCGTGGTAACTGATTTCGGCTTTCGATGGTCCTTCAACCGCGACTGAGAGTCCTCCTTAATGCCGTTAAAAAAATAGTGGAACTCCAAATGTAATTAATCAAAGACGGGGTTGAGAGGAATGTATTTTTAAATAATAATTAAATGCTTGAACTTACCGGCTCCCGCGTCTTTCGTGTAGATGGTAAAGATAGACGGTTCACCGGCAACACCGTGAGTTAAACCGGGTCCAAAAGCGGTTACGTATCCGCTATGGATGGTATCAACGTGAAATTTAAATGGGCTGCCTGAAAAAACATAATTACAAAAAGATACCGTCAATTTTGCTTCAGCGACAAAAAAATATTAAACGAAATAAGATTAGAAAATATAATTACCCGCAATATGTTCGTGGTTGTACTTGATATGTAATTCGTGCAAACCCTCTTCTTTAGGTTCGTATTTGATACTAACTGTACCATCACGGTTGTCTATAACCGTTGGCATGTCAATTTTTCCTGACGGCATTTTAATTTCGGCTAGATATTTAAAATCAAGAGTTTAGTCCAACTATTAACTATATCAGAATTATTATTTTTAATTCTAACTTCATGTTCTCGTTACGTGACATAAGTTACGGTCACACTAGCACTTCTTAATCGGTTTAAAACAAATCAAACCGATATTCAAATCGCCAGGAATCGTTTTAAGCATCACGCGTTCACGCATTATCTTTATAAATCTATTTATTGTAGCTTCATCTATCGATTGTTGAAACCGAATCGGTATTAAACTGGTTCCCGAAGCAGTTTCGAGGAATCGAATAAAATCGATTCGAGAAAAGACGGTTTCCCGTTCACACAACTCCAGCGAAACGTTTTGGAACGGTTTAAATCGATTCGTATAGGTCTAGTATGAACGCAGCTTATTTAATTCACTAATAACCTCGCGAACTACCAGCGTACGAGCGACTCTGAGAGGTCTTGTAACGTTAGTTAAAACTTTTACGTAAAACTTACCAGTGACTTGACCCCCGCTAGAAGGAACCGGGATACTCGGTAAAGTGACGGGTCTGTATTTGGTCCTCTGGACCCGTTCGCTAGAAGTAGTAGTGGTTGTTGTAGTACGGGTTGTAGTAGTTTTCTTGTAAACTTCCTCAGTAACAGCCTGTTTAAATAAATAAAGCAATTTTCGACGTTAAAACTATACCTAGAATATATTTGACTCTGAACTTGCTATCCAGACAGTTTGCGAATAAAATTGATCTAGTTGGCAAAGGGCACACGCTTCAACCAAAAAAAAAAAAAAAAAAAGCCCCCAGTTTTCGTAAGAATTTATTGGCTTTGTCGCCAAATATTTTACTCTACCCCTAGGTTAGATTCCTAAAGCAATTACTACTTTGAAAAATATATAATTAGACGCCCTCGCTTATTTCGAATGAAAAAATCATTCACATCATTTGAGTCGACGTTAGAAAACCCTCGTTTTCAACATAAAAAGGTCAACTTTTCCTTCAGAATATCATGGCGAAGAAAATTACAAAATCCTAGAAAAAACATTTTTTTTTTTTTCTTCAAGCCCAATCTATTTTTAAAGTCAATGATTTGTTATTTTACGAAAGTTATATAAACGGAAAATTCTGTACTGTTCGATAGCAGCAGCTGTTGGCAAACTGTGGCTTTAAATCTAGCGCGTCTATTCTATAATCCCTTATATCCTTGAAATTGACTAAATTTTAGTTCACACGTTTAAGAATAGATAGTTTTACCAGTTAATTCCTAAGGTTTAAGACGGTATTTATACAGTGGACGTTGCTAAAAAACTTAACGTATATATAGATAAGTAGCGTTTACCATGGACTCTATCGTTACTATAGTCTCAGTCTCCATTAGACCAGAGTATTGGGGCTATAGAACTCTATGTTAAAAATACTCCCAGACGAAATCGAAAGCAGGGCTTAGCAAACCCAGCCTAAATTCACTAATTTATTAGTGTTTCTTTTGAAACCAGTACTGAGTTATGTTTGAACGGTATATGATAACGCTTCTCTATGGTTAGCTTCTGATGACGGATTGAAATTCACTATTGCTTCCTTAAAGGGAATATTTAAAAATAAATAAATAAACGTATTCGGTAATTCTTCCAAGTTATTGGACATATGTTTGGAGTTTAAATTAATTTCTAAAGTTTGGTTTAAGTTTGAATGTAAATTAAGTATAACCCAACGGCTCACTTCAACAGCCTTTTAAACGAACTCAATTACTTTAGCGCTGTTGAATGCTGAAGTGATATTATTAGCCAAAATTTACCCTACGCTGAAATTCAACCCTAACCCAATTACATAATTTAAAAGAAGCAGTAAAATATCGCTTAAAAATGTAGAAATAATATTTTATCTATAATTTTGTGTGCAATAAGGAGAATTAATTAACTTTATATCAGGGTCAATCGAAGTTAGGTTAAAAATAGTTGTTCTTCGATTGATACGTTGCAAACTAGCGAAATCAGAAAAATACTAATATTCAGTCTTAAACCCTACGAGGAATAAATATAGTGGTTTCTAAGTATACATCAACATCAGGAAAACAAATTAATTAATCTTATGATATTCAATTGAATTAGGGTTGCTGGAATTTCGCCCTCAAAATTTAGAGAGGTGAAAATATTTGGGGGTGGATAATAGCAAGGTTAAACTTCCTTCCATGTAAAGCGTCTCAAAATACTTTACCGAAGACTCATGCCATCTCTCTACTCGCCCGCCTCGAAAATACTCTTGCCAATTTTTGCACAAACAGGAGTAGTAAGGAAAGAAAAAAAAAAACTAGATCTTTGGCAGAAAAATCTGTATTCTAAAAAATTAAATGAGGCAAAGGAAAATACGATTTTTTTGAATTTAGTTAACCGGGATAATAAATGGGCCAAGGAAAATTTTTAAAGGCCGCTGAAGTTCAAGGAATAACTGGTGGACCTAAATATATGTATATTTCGTTGGTTAAAATGATCCTACGTCTATATTGTAGTGTTCAACCAATTACTTTCTTTTCTATGACATTAAACATTGTGTATCAATCCGCCACAGCTTTAACCATTACGCAAACTCATCTTGAAGGAAAATATAATGTTAAATTGTTAATGACGTATTTCCGGCGTTCAAATTTGCATAAAAACATTAGAGTAAATATGGATAAAAAGGTCAGAAAATCTACAGCTAATAGAAAAGCGTCTTGAAAGATTTCACGCTCGAGCTTTTAAACGAGCTTTGAGGGCTCAAATCGCAACTTTGACTAAACGAGAAATCTTTGGTGAATTTTAATGGTTTTATGATTGAAATAACCCCCACAATCGATTAAAAATATCCGTGTTACTCAACTTCATTCATTATTAACATATTTTCAATTTCTGATATTTTATGTAAGGTAGTTTATCTAGTTGACATTGATGTCACACCCCCTAGGCGTTAAGCAAATTTAATATACTCCGACAACGAATTTGGAGTCCCTTTAGGTCAACAAATCATAGAAGAAATAAGGTGTAGCGTATCTTTTTTAGTTTTGCCAACTTGATGAGGCATATAATATATATTTAAAAAGTTAAAACCCAGGAATCGTCAAAAACGTGCAAAAACGTTTTGCATTTAGTCTAATCTTTCTCCATTATATTTTAAAATTACGCATCGTGTGGCGTTTCATCTTGGTAATCGGGAGTTGTTAAAAATGAATTCCTAGCACGCAAAAATAAAATATGTCATTAATAAAAAAGCCAACTAGTGACATTCTCCCAATTATAAAGACGCACCTGTGTCGCTCAAACAGAGCAACCTGACAGTTAAAACGCGCCGTGAATTTTTATAATTAATAGGTCATCCTTGCCAAAAACGAAAGATTATATAATGGCATTTAAAAGTCACAAATGAAAAGAGATAGAGGATGGACGAAAGAGTTCAACAGTAGCTTTCGGTATTACGCGAAAAAAATTAAATTGTCAAAAGAGAAAGAGTTCTTTGATTTGACACTATAGCACTCTTTCAAATCTCATTTAATAAAATGACAAGAAAATTAAAAAGGATCTTCTATTTTCTAAGGCAAACAGCCGCGTTTTATAAAATTTGGCAGATTCTCAAAAATATTCAATTTGTTCCGATAGGCAAACTTATTATTGATGACAGAGTTTCCACGAGAGAAAAAGTACTTGAGGATTGGTAACTGTACACCTTTGACACGCACCGAGAAAACTTGTCATCGATACATCATGTTCGCCTCAAAGAGTGTTATTAAAATTAGCCCTACAACTCAACTATCTTTCATTAAATTTTCTATAATTTCCCTGACCAACTTTCAGTATCTCTGTGATAATTTTTGGAGGAATGAGAAGTCCTTGTAGTATAGTAAGAAAGAAAGTTTCCGCGTGAAATTGAAAAACGTCGATAGTTTGCTCCGAATATGAAAAAAAAAAAATCTAAGGTTTTAAATAAATATTTTGAAATAATAATAATTACTGTTGCAAAATCATTTTCCTGACTTTTCCCTGATTTATTTTAACTTATTCTCAAATTCCCTATCCTCTCCAGGTTCTGAACAAGCTCTACGTAAACGGTATTTTGGCTAGCGCCTGTAAAAGTGTTCCAACAGCTTCGCTTCTGTATTCAGAGTGAAGACGACATTCAGGATGAAAACTAATAAAAATCCAACATTTTTTTCACGCTTGGGTGTTCAGGAATAATAGTGAAAATTATTGCGTCAAAAAAGTCGTATAAACTTTTACACAGTGTCACACTAAATTAAACTATTGGCACCAGTACTGCGCCAGTTTTTTTAAAACTAGAACTAGACGGCAGTGTTTTTAAAAAGTGGCGCCCGAGTGTTACACTATACTCTCATAAACTCGAAAGTGTCCGCGAACACCTTCAGATAGAATAAAAATAATTAGATTAAAAAAACCTTTGGACTACACTAATAATACCCATGGATCAATTTACAACTGATGTATAAGGCTTAAAAACATCATTGTATTGTATAATAAAAGTTTACTATTGAGACTGGGTTGAGGAAAAAAAAATTGTACTGAAAGACACCATAACCAAATTATTGCACTTGGTGGGCAAGATTTGTAAACTTTTTCAATGGGTCTGAATAACCAGAGTGTATACAATATTTTTTCGCTAATATTCAAATAATAATTTAAGGTTTATTTATTTTTTAAAAAATTTGTACGGGTTAGGTTTTTATACCGATGATTAGAATAATGGGGTGGAAAGGGAATGATTTGGGAGCTACAATGGGATGAAACGCGCAATTACTCACGATAGTGTTCAAATAAAAAAGTGACACTCTTGGCACCTACAAGTAAACACTTGTCAAGCGAGACGAGACAATTTACGCTATTCGTTTCTAACAATAGAAGACATCGCGAGAACGACAATACGCGAAAACAAGAAAAATGCCTGCTTTCGAAACAAGAGATAAGAAAAACCATTAGTTTTCGCCTTAGAGTATTTACTACTGTGGAATTTGTCGTTAAACATTTATAAATTATAATAAGGAGAGCTTTAACCATTTATCTCTATGATTTTGTTTCTATGAAAAATAAAGCATGGTAATAATTTGAACTCCTTTTTTAATCAGTTCTTAAGAACAAGGTGATCTGATTTTTGTTGTTTTTGTTTTCCATTAATTAATTCAGATATAAAGTTTAAAATTTGATCATTGAGATCTTAATATCTTACGAGATTTTCAACTACACCTTCGGGAAATATTTAAAAGATGACATAAAATTTAATCTATCCGAAAACTCGCCTGAAATTGGTCTTTTCAATAACCTTTTCACCTTTATAGGTTTACATATTTTCCCTGATATATGAATTTTCATTGTTTTCCTGATATTTGCAGGTTCTGTTACTAATTTTCGACAGTATATATTTTTTACCATTTTGTTTGGGATTCGGATCATTCTAGCAAGAGGATAATGAATACATAATAGCTGAGACTTTCATATAGGCCTTGGAATCGATTTAAACCGTTTCAAAACGGAAACCGTCTTTTCTCGTATCAATTTGATTATATTTCTCGAAACTGCTTCGGGAACCAGTTGCATACCGATTCGGTTACAACAACCGATCGATGAAGCTACAATAAATCGATTTATAATGATAATGCGTGAACACGTGACGCTTAAAACGATTCCTAGCGATTTGAATGTCGTTTTGATTTTTCCATTTCTAATCGATTAAGAAATTCTAGTGTGATAAATATTTATTTAAATATAATTCAATAAGTACGAAACTAAGTTAAACAATTGATATTAAGTTTCGAATTACACTACAGTTCTACAAATCCTTCTCTAATTGATCTACAATCTCAGAACCCTTTCCCAAAAATCCTTAAAATCTATTTATACCCACCCTCAGAAAAACTAAAAGGAACTCTAAACCTTAAGTTTAAGGTTTAAATTCAACAGCTGTTCGTCAGAATCAAGTGTTACAGTGATGGAGATTTTGTTAGTAGGTCAAACCTCAAGTATCATCACGAAAGGAGTACAAAAATAAAAAATATATCGCTATTTTTTTTATTTTTTTGAGAGAGATAGAGCGAGTTAGAGGGAGAGAGAGGTTTTTTGGATTAAATCCAATTAATGTCTTCGATGAAGCGTTTCAAATAAAAACTCTTAAACGAATAAATAAATAAAGTGCCACAGTATAAATTGAATCTTTCAAGAAGATTTTTCAAGAAGATTTGCCGAAAGAAACCTTCCTAAATTTAGCTAAAGAGAAAAAAAAACGAGAGCTCTTTTAATATAACGGAGTTTTCTGATTGAATGAAACTCTACCTAGAGTAAATACAATTTTTTTTAAATCTCATTTACGAATGATGACAGTCGAGAGAGGAATTAAAATTAATGAGCCTACTGAGTATATTTTGGTTCGTCAAAAGGTATCATTGAATCGAAGACCTCAGGTAAATTCTAACTTTGATGTGATATATATCATTTTTGAAGAGATTTCAAAATCCTAAACTAAATTATATAAACGAAACCACGGCTTATTTGGACTTGGGCGAAATGGTTAAATTTAGTTCTGCGATTAACAAATCGAGCTTCGAGAGGGTTTTTTTTAAAGGGTACAGAAAAATAAGAACCCCTCATGTTTTTTTCATGCCCCCGTTGGTTTAAAAGTTTGCTACCTTAGCGAATTTTAGCGCTAGTTACGGGTTTGAGGTTAGTTAGAGATGCTAATTTTAAACTTCTCTGATCTTCTTGGACTAATTTCAAACTTCCTCGATTGTTAATTCCGCGATTTAAAATTTCCTGACAATTCCTTGGCATATATGTTTTTCTACTTCTGACTTTCCCCTGACCTTTTAGGTTATTTTTAAACTTAATTGCATTTAATTTTAATTTGATTAAAATCATTGTATAATCTATATATAGAAAATGGCTTAAGTTTAAAAGAAAACTAATAACTAAAAATGGAAAAGCTTTTGAATTTAAATTTACAATTTTTAGGCAAAATGTTAGCGCTTAATTTAAATTATAAAGTTGAGTAAAGTTTGAATTTCGGCTTAGAGTAAATTCGGACCAATCATATTATTTCTGCCTTCAGCACTACCACGATTGAGTTTCGTATAAACGTCGTCAGATGGCGAGAAAGACGCCATCTGTACTGTTGAAGGCTTGAGACGTTGCATTCTGATTGGTTCGATTTTGTACTTCACTTACATTCAAACTTAACCAAACTTTATAAATTAATTTAAACATCAAAAACATGAAAGAAAATCTAATGTTTTTGGGCATGGTGATTCCGAAAATAAAACTAAACTAGAATTTAATTTTTAACTCATATATTCCCTTTAAACCGGAACTTTCAGTTATGGACATACAGTTGAGTGATTTTTTTTAACCTAGAACGTGAAAAAGCGAAACATCTAAAACATGTACAGATAGTTGGGGGGAAAAATCTTCTAGAGTGAAGATATCCTATTTATAACTTCTCGGAAAATGCTCCTAACTTTCTCTCAACGTTGTTGATTTCGTTATGCCTCCTAGCATTTTGAAGTAATGCCAGTTTGTCTAAAACTGCCGGTGCCGCTACTACTTTAAAAGAACAGATTTGGTCGGAGAATAAAAAAACTATTTCTAAAACTAAGGCTAAAGAAAAATAAACTTAAATTGAAAACAAAGTTTTGTAAATTTTACATAGCCCAAGTTAAAATGTTGATGTAATCAACTGCACTGTAATATATATTTGTTTTTCTTTTCCATAAGATGACTTTCTATGGATTCCTTTAAACTGTCCTAATTCACTAGTTAATAGTTTTCTAACAAATGTTTGGATATAAATATTTTTATTATCTTATTTGGAAGGTAGGATTAACAAGCATCCATGGAGAGTTTGATATCTCGCGGTTAACGAGTCTTAAGCCTAATTTGAAACGTATACTGCAGGAAAAAAAAAAAAAAAAAAAAAAAAAAAAATCACGTTTTTATTGCATGATTCACCAGATTCTCGTTAACGACGTATTAATGTGCTAGATGCACTATTTAAGATCTTATCCCTGCCTTTCACTATACCCATTTCTCCTCTACAGGGTGACATATGTTCCCTATAGTTCCGGGGCGTGAGGAAATATTTTCTCTTTCTGACGTTTATTTCACCACACTGCGTTCATACTAGGCCTTTCGCTAGAACAGAAAACCGTATTTTCTCGAACCGCTTTGATTCGATTTCTCGAAACTGCTTCGGGAACCAGTTTCATACCGATTCGGTTTCAACAACCTATATATAAAGCTACAATAAATCGATTTATAAAGATAATACGTGAACACGTGACGCATAAAACGATTCCTGGCGATTTGAATATCGGTTTGATTTTACCGTTTCAAATCGATTAAGATTTTAGGAAAGGTAGTTTATATCATGTACATGACGATATCAAACTCTCCAAGACGTTGATTCGTTATATAATGCTGGGAATGTTTTCTAAAATTAACCAAAAAACATCTCAGGAATGTTGATATTCAAAGAAATCTCTGTCAATTTGGAATTGAAAAAAGTCAAACCGGGCTGCATTTTCCCTTTTAACAACGGTATTAATTACATTGTTATCTTTAAACGTTGATTCGTTATATAATCGTTAAAATTCTTTCTTATTTAAAAAAAATCTCAGGAATTTGGATATATAAAGAAATTACTGTCTATTTGGAATTGAAAAACAAAATTTGACTGATTACCAACTGCCAAGTTAATTTCAGGAAATATTTCAGTTTACAATACATTAAACTACTTTTGTTTAACGTTATATTAATCAGCCTAAGGTATCGCTATTTACACATAGCAAAAAATGCTCTCTCGAACAAAAGAAAAAAAAAATCTTATAGCGGGGAAAAAATCTCTTCTAAATTTAGTTTTCTAAAGAGATACTAGGCCTAGATTGTAATATGTTATTTCTAATCGATTTGTATTGTTAAAACGAGCCTAAAAATCAGAAGAAAAAGCGACAAAGCTTTGGCGATACTGCTACTGGTCTCTTTTCAATCCATTGAAAAGGGACTAGTACGTCCGTAAAACCTTTTCAATTCATTTATATACACTATAATTTAAAAATGAATTGAAATATCTATAATGTCATTGGTCGCTAGTTCTTATATGGGGAGTTCAGGATCTCGATATCCAGCTAAGCCTATTTTGAAGGTAAGTTTTAATTTTATTTCTAATTTAATATTTGTTTTTAATTTTTTTACTGTTCCTTTAAACAATAAGGAATCGATAAAAAAAATTTTTTGTTAGGTTGCATTCACCCTTTAATAATATTCCAATTTAAACACCATGGCCAACAAGATGTTCGTAATCCCTCTTGGATTAGTCGCAGAGATCCTGACATTTCTATCCATGTTTTTATCAGTATGAAGATAGAGTTAGGCTTAGTGGGCTCAACTGATAACTTTTTTAATTATCTTTATATTAACGAAAAACGTTTAGTGAGTTTTAATAATAATTTTGAATACTTTAAAGCTTCTAATCGAAAATCTTCATTATCCCTTTAAGCGATTATTTTATCTCCAAGTAGACTTATCAGCGCAATTTAAACACTTTAGATATCCTTTACAACCTCCCTATGTTTGTATCAACTAAAAGTTATATAAAACACGTCACTAAACTCTTAAAAATATCGCTGCGCCTTTCACCACTCTTGAATTTTTTTTTTTTTTTTTTTCTTTTAAATGAGTTTGCTTATTCCCTACACGATTAAGCATTGCATATCAATTCGGCTCAGCTTTCCACATTTTGAAAACTGCCGTTAAACAGAAATAGAACGTATCTCAACAGGGTGCCACTCAAATGGGCTTTCGTCAAAAACCCAACAAACTGCGGAGATTGCCACGTCAAGTTCTTGATGGCCGTAACAATCGGCTATTACTATACGAAGTTCAGTGGATAGATCGAAAAGAAACACAAAGCGAGTGACGGAGAGAGAGAGATCTGGGTGTTTCTTTCTAAACAATTAAGGGGAAAATCTCTGGCGTGTTAAACAAGCCGTGCGGGTTAATTGGAACCATCTGGAATCGTTTGGGATTTTAAAGAGAGAGATGTATCTTTTGGCACCTATCAAAAGTAAACCCGATGGGGTAAGGAGAGCTTTATAGTCTTTAAAAAGTATACTAATGGATTTATTAAAGCAGTTAGGATCGTGTCACTAAAGTAAAGTAGAGGAATATGTCCAATGAGTCAAATGAGAGTTAACCACGTTAAAGGAACAGTGAATGCTAAATATTCTTCGTTTCTGACGTTGAAATTATTTCGAAGATTTTAAAAGCGATCGCGAACGTTTCTATTGGCTATTCTTTCAAAAATGATACATTTGTACTGGCTACTCTTTCAGGTATATCTGGTAAAAGGAAAAAACTTTATTTTGGCTATCTTTTCATAAGGCAAGCAATCTATTGGTTATCTTTCTATGAAGGCAATCTTTCTAGTAGGTATTTTTCTATTTTATATTGGAAAAGTTTGCTTTACCTGGTATCGAACAATAAAATTCCAAACACTTAGGCTGCAATATTTGCCACCTCTACTATACGAGTAGTAATAGTAACCGGATTTATTTTTTAGAGACGTTTGGATCTAGTCTAGTTAATATCGAACTTAGATAAATGCTTCTTAGACCATCTTCTTCGCTCTAGCCTGAAATTAAATTACTGGCAAAGTTGGGTAGTCGAGTCAGATTCGAGTTTAAAACTTTTTTAACTCTTACAAAAAAAAATTGAAAAACTAGCAAAAATAAAAAACAAATTCGTAAAATTGGAATTCTGTCTCGAGGGCGATGAGGGAGGGTTGCTAAGCTACGACTAAGTAACGAAGCTGGGAAAATCTTTTTGAGGTGGAAGATTCTATTTTGGATGACACCACTACATCGTCTTGTCTATACGAATACTCTTGTTCGAGCAACTACTTTTAATACATTTGAAGCGTAGCATTGTGTATTAGTACGCCTCATATTTTACAACGTTATTCGCGAACAAAGCGTACCTATATTATTTTACAGTAGAGTCAGCTCCTCCATGTCGACTAGAAATATGTTGTATAATGAATTACGAACAAGGAAGCTAAGCTAGCTCACTAGATTTTCTGGTAAGATCGTCACCGAGCTCTAAGGATAGAAAATTCCGTTCACGGTAGCGAGTAAATGGGGAGGACAGAGGGAAGATCGGTATAAAACGATAATGAAACTTTTTCTCGCGACGACGACGATTAAGATTAAATACTTAATTAAAAGATCGGTAAAGGATGATACGTCACCTTAAGAAAATGGGCACAACGTAGAGTAAACAAAGGAAACAATTAATCCAAACCAATTTCACAAGAATATGGGAGGATATTGAAGCATGCGTTCGAGAAATAAACCAAATATTTAATTTTCAAAATTTCAATCTTTCTATAGGATTTCAAAATTGATGGGGATTTAAAAAATACTCACTGAGGAAAATTATTCGCGTCCTCAAAAAATTATCTATTCGAAGACGATCAAACGAGTAACGGAGTCACAAATACCGCACCGAATTTCGTTTAAAAATATGAACTTTTCCGACAAACAAGAAGATTGATTAAAAAAATAAAAACTCCTAAATAACGTGGTCAATAAATTTACTCGTTTGATTTTGTAACGAAACGGGATAGCTTGAAACGCCGCGATAGAATATATATGGGATGTCTAACTAAAAGGATTAGGTTAAAGAGAGACCGTTTTAACCGAGCAAAATTCTTAAACCACGACAACTGACACCGCGAGACGGTGGAAAAAGGCAGAACCTTGCTAGAAAATCCACTAGTGAAATTTTTCTCGGTTTAAAAAAAAGGTCTACAGCCCATCCACTGATTAAAACGCTACATGTTAAAAGATGGGGATGAAGGGATTACAGTATGATATTATTAAACGTATCTCCGTCTTCCCAACTTTGACTCTATTGGAAATACACCAGAGGATGGACTTTCACGATGGGACGCGGTAGCTTACACCCCTACCCAAATTTTTGGAGGAAAACCTTCCTCTTACACCCACAATTCCTCGGGATGGAGAGTTTAAAGCGGAGAAGACCAAGAAGTTGGGAGAACTCTTCCGGATTGGTGCCCCCTAACGTCCCCCCAACCCAGCATCCAAAAATGGACTCGGGATGAACCTAAGGGGGGGACCGGAAAAGAGGTGTAGAGATGAACGAGGATTCATCCCTCACACGAGCCAGAGAGGGAGGAAAGATTAGGTTGTTCGCGAAAAGTGAAAAAGAATACTTTTAAACTCAATAAAGATTAACATTGTGTATTAATACGCCTTAGGTTTTGCTAAAGTTACAATACTGATCGCGAACAAAAACATGTCGGAATAGACACTGCTTAAAGGAACGCTCTACCATATAAATGACTTAATTGTACTAATAGAGCAATTCAAAATATATTGAACTTTTATAGAAAACGGATTATGAGAGTTATAAGGCTTTGAGGTAAAGTTATATTCCATTAAAATACGAAATTAAGCCTAATTTACAATAATAAACATAAGAAATTAGATCTGGTGCGTTCTGAATAAACCGAAAATGGCAAGTTATATGATTTAATCACTAAACTTTTGGGAAAAGAATAGGATGTTATCCACTCAAAATTACTGAAAATTATAGGATTTTTGGAAGCCCTAGAAATTAGAACTGAATAACGTGTTCTTCGATAATAAATCCTAACTGATCGAGTTTTAAATTAAAATTCAGAGATGTTTGAGATGTTTGAATTAGTTTGAAATGAAGAATTTATAAACTCATTTCTGATTTCAAGATTTGTTCCGCAGCCTACGCAAATACTACTAGATAAAAATTTGTCAACCTTGCCCGTTCTTTTAATGTAAACGTTAAAGATTAATCTAAATCTTAAAGTTAATCGGTCTTTGACATTAATGGGACTAATCAAGGGAAGGATTATTTAACCTAATCCCAAATGGAGTCGCGTAAAGTATAGGAAACATTGAATTTGGTATTTCTTTAGCTATAGTTGGTTTAATTGCAGACGGATATTTAATTCCATTTGGGAATTATTTTTATGAAATTTAAATTATTCTTAGGGTAACCTTCCCCTTTAAGAAGACAGTGAACAGTAGCGCGGTACCTTCTAGTAGATTATATATCTAAAAACCTCCGCTAAAAACTAAGAGAGAAGAAAACTTTCAGCCGAAGAAAAAATTATTTTGTGCTGATGGCATTTTACTGTCAAACTATCACAATTTCAAATTTTTGTTCCAAGTGCGGGTTTACGCGCGGGGTGGGTGTCAAGCGTATAAAAGAATTTTTTAGCTTTGGGGGTCTAAAACACCGGCTATTAATAGAAAAACCAACCTAGCTATAGTACGACAAGAGGAGCTATCTCTTTTCTCGTCGACAAACAATTTATTAAAAATAAAAAAAGGGATTAAGTTGGGTTGGTTTAAATAAAAATTGTTATTAATAACTAAGTTTTAACTATTTAGTAAGACTAACAGCTAATAGTTTAAAACAACGCTAAACTTAAGATTGGAATAGTTTCGAGTGTTTACATAATAGAGGGATAATTTTCCCTCCATAAAGGGACCGTCTGCTACAAAAAGACTGCTGACAGTATGTTTATGGCGTGACCGTTGTCTGCTAATTTGATTAATTGCCTTTGATTGGCCTTAAAACTTCAAAGACACGATGGACAAAAGGCCGAAATTCTCTTTTATTTGGTCTTTGACATCAAAAACTAGAATAATAACTCCCACCTATAGTTAAATAAGCAGACGATGATGATTTTTTAAATGGATCATCAGCTAAATGTTTCTTCCCTACTAGTTAGTTTATGTCGTCTGCTTATCTGATTAATTGCCTTCGATTGGTCCCATAATTGCAAAGACAAAATGATAGATTTGTAAATAGGCAAATAGCTTAAGCTCTCTTTTATTTTTCTCTTTGTCATAAAGACACTAGAATAATTAAAGTTCAAAGCTTAACTTTTTAGTATTAATCATCATTACGGAATTCATGATTAAATTAGCAGACAGAGGAGATGTTTTCTACAGCAGATGGTCACTTTAATTCAAACTACTGAAACTATTTGATGTTTTTCACTAAGTAGGCCTTTGAAAAAACAGTACCAAATAAGAGTTTGCGCGATAACTATAATCCTAAAACACTTAAAAATACAACTTGGCTAAGAATAGCGTAATGTAAAGAATCCTTAGAATTAAAACCCGATATACTTGGCATTTTCACTCTTAATACGCATAAAGAATGTAAAAAATAAAAATTTAAAAATGAAGGCAAAATCTTTGTCTCGCTTCCTCAATTACCGTCGCTTTAGATTTTTGAAAATAAAAAATGAGAGCGGAAGGAATAAAAAGAAATAAAAAAAAATTGGCATTCAAACACAATATATATGTCCTACAGGAAAAAATAAAGCAAAGACCATGATACCGCTAACTTAATTTTCCACCCCTTAAATTGTTTGCCAAGTTTAAGGAGAGCAAGGTAACAAAACTAGCCAATTTTTCTTTCCTTTTTTTTTATTATTTGAGAGATGGTTCAAGTGAAGGTAAGCATAATCTTGGTCTTGGTATCTTATTTTTTTTTCTTTGGTTCAAAGGGAAAATATGAGTTGAAAAATTTAACTATAGACGTATTCGAAAATTCTTTACAGAGCCCCCAGACCCCTACGAAGCCATACTAGGTAATATCCTAGAACTGTAGATGGTGCTCATACACGTATCTCTATTCCTTTAGTACTGAACCACCCCTCCGCCCACCGCTTACTCCCTCTATGATTACACGTTTCGACTAAAATTCAAACCTACAGTGGGTGCGTCCCTGAAAAAAGGTCTTTGTCTATTTCATAAATGGATATGTACTTGTGGTCACGACCTTTACACGGTCCTACCTGATTTAAAAGAGAACTCAAGATTAAATAAATCTTCATATGTCTATAGTTTCAAACATTTTTGCAATCATCATATTTAAAAACGTATTTAAGAATTTTTCCAAAGTTATTGGACAAACACTAAAATATTTCCTAAATAATGTTTGCAAGGTTGTGAATGTTTTTGATTTAAATTATTTTTTTATAAACATTAAATTTGATTAAAATCAATATAATTTTTACATAAAATTAATTTGATTTGCAAATTACACTCAAAAAATCAAATGCTTTTTATAAATATATCAACTGATTGAAATCATAATTTAAAGAAGTTATTTAATTCAAACAATTCTCTTTAAATTTTGAATTCTAAAAATCAATCTAAAATACGTTTTATTTTTAACTGATAGTTTCCCTTTAAGTTGTTTGGTTACCGCCGGCATCAAATGATAGGCGATTAAAAAAGCTGCATGTAAAAAGTCACCATAGGGATTCTAGCGGAGACTAAGTAGCTAATCTCGTTTTTGTCTTATCTCCCTTTCTTATCTCAGGAATTGTACGTTGAAAACGGGAATGAATCGGCTCTCCCGCGTGTTGTACTCTAATAATTTACCCAGTGCCCTACTAAAATCCTTTTGTTACGCTTTAGTATGGGTAATTAATTTATCTAGTTTTGTTTTCAATGAATTTCAATTTGAGCTGTTTTTATTTTTGGTACATTGAAGGTAGACGGAATTGGAATGCGCTTTGTTATTATTCTTCTGTTCTAGATAAGTTAGGGTAATGGGAAAAGGTAAGGCGGTATAATACTCAATGTTAAAACACATACGTAGAAAAGTAGTCAGTGAAAACACCCCTTGAAATTTACCCAAAAATTCACTGTATGCCGGCTTCACTGCGAGCACGAAAGCGATACAGTTGGAACACTTTTACAGGCGCGAAGAAAAATATAGTTCGTGTTGTATTTAGGAATCTTAAAGGGAGAATGCAACCTAACATGAAGGGATCGATTTCATAATTTAAATAGGTCTAGTTAATAATTACAAACTTAAATTAAGCTAAAAATATTTTTTTAACTTACTCGGAAAGCATATACAGAAAGTTAATTAAATTGTAATTATCGAATCTTCAGCGAATTAAGAGAGACAGTAAATCGTTTAAGAGTCAAATTCATAAACAAGGCGTATTTGCTTTCGACTGTGCAAAGTTTTGCATATGACGCAAAGTTTTTTGCGTGAAATTAATTTGACTCAAAACTAGGCTTAAGAAGTGAGGTGCTTTACCCATAGAAATATCAAATATTCGCTGTGCTAGGCCCGTTGAAAAAAATAGGTGTGAGTGTGTGACACTAGCAGACAACAGTCAACAGATATTTTCCGGGGACGTTTGAAAAGCGCCATCTTTATAAGATTTTAAAAACAGGGCTATCTTATTTCAAAAACACGAGTTCTATCAAATCCAAAATACGCCATCTCCTAAATTCAAGCGATTTAATAAAAGTGCACGATCTATCACTTTATAGAAATTCCTCACAAATTCCTACCACCATCTATGACCCAAAACTAGTTTTTCTAAACCCACCCCATTGCGTGCTTAGAAATAAAGATTGAAAAACTTACACTGATGGAGTAGCTTCCACCTGGTACGGGTTGACCACCAAATTTGACATTGAGAGTGTAATCTCCGGCATCCTTAACGGTGTAATAGATGGAGAAGGTTCCATCTCCGTTATCTTCCACCTCAATATTGACATCGGATGTTGTTTTCTCCGTTTTGCTGGTGATTTTGCAAGTGACGGCACCTTTTCCAGCTTGATCAGCGTTCACAGTTATACAATATTCTTCGCCAATGGCCAGTTTATCTTGAATTCCCTCTGCAATGGAAAATTGAATTGTAATTCAATATAACAATTCTTACAATGTTAGTTAATCGACCAAAAACGTATAATGATGCGATAAATTTTTCTTAATTCTATCCTAATACGTACGCTTTGGGGCTTAATTAATGTTATTATTTCTGGATTAAATGGTTACTAAACTAAAGGGTAAAATAATGCACGCTTAAACTTTCTGATAAAGTCACGTCAATGAAAAATCCAGAAAATTGGTGATAGAAAAGATAAGAGATCGAATTTGTAAAGTTATGGAAATGTAATTAAATGCCCTTTAATTTTGATTCTATTCTAATTATAGAGGCATAATTATTACAAATTAGTTCTGAATTAATTTAAATACATTTATTCTTTAACTAGAATTATTGTCATTAATAATTGCTGTCGCGAGCTATCTATCTGTCGTTACTACTTCTCACATCAATGATACGGTGAGCTCAACATAAGTAGTAAATTTAACTTTTAATTTTAATTAATTTTAATTTTAATTAGAAGAAAATTCAAAGTATACTATATTTTTAGGCGTCCTTAATTTATTAATTTCATTGAAACTAACTTACCAGTGATTTTACATTTGTCGGCTTGTCCCGTGGCGACAGTGGTCACGGTAACTGGTGAATTAGGAACTTCTTTACCACCATATTTTACTGAAACAACGTGTTTCCCAATATCTTCGGGAACGTAAGTAACTTTGTAAGTTCCGTCATTATTTGGCGTGATTTTATTCTTGACAGGTTTGCCATCAGGACCCTATATCGCGTACAAATAAATTATTTAGCTACAAATCCTAGCCAAAAGTTAAAAATTATAGGGCCAATAGATTTTATTTTTACCTTAATATTAACTTCTGGAGTTGCTTGACCAGCTTCTTTGGCATCGATGGTGAATTCAACGGGTATACTAGCCGGTACTGCCTTGTTACCGACACCGGGACCGGAAAGCTTGACTTTGTTCGGTTCTACCGTTGGCTTTACTTTCATTTGGAAAGGGCTGTAATTAAATTGAAGACAAATTTGATTAATTATAATTAATAGTAGAGACTAAATGCTCTACTTTCATATTCGTCCGAGTGTTCGAATATTATATTTGCGAAGTTATAATCGTCAATTATTTTCGTTGAATACTCTCGAGAAATACTGGAACTGGGGGTGAATCAGTGTAAGTTTGGACACGGCTAAGTTTGTACGATTTATGAAAAATAATAATATTATCTTCTAAAAGGCGCGAAATTCTCCAACACAGAGTGTTTTAAATAGTGCTGAGCTTTAGCTTTTCAGATAACTACTTTTTGTGGACCACATTTCTTTTTGTCCAAAATTAGCCTTGTTCAAACTTACCCTGATTCAGCATATATAGATTTTGCTAAGCCTAAATATTTCTCTATTATTAATTTATTAAAGAAACTCAAGATAAACGTCACTATGACGTCGAGTAACAAAGAACGAAGTGACTTCAATCCTGTTTTTATGACGTCGAAGTAACGGTTTTCAAAATAACACGCCTCCGCTTAAATAAATTTAACTTATTATTAACTGCAAAATAAAGTTGCTTTACCTTCCCTTGATGTCTTTTCCACCGTAAGTGACCTTAACGTTGCATTGACTACCTTCCGGTGGTCCGATATAAGAAACGTCGTAAGTACCATCTCCCTTGTCCTTGATCTCCGGTTTTTGGGGAATGGGCCCTTTTTCGGTCTTAACTTCGACAGCCAAGGGAGCTTTACCCGATCCTTTAGCATTTACAGTGAAGGGCAACGGTACCGCGGCTCTACATTGATTTGGATCAACACCGGGTCCGCTGGCCGTCACCTTGGCAGCGTCAGTCACTTTATCAACTGGAACTTTGAAAGGACTTCCGGGAATACTCTTCCCGGCGAAATTAATAGCGATATCGTATTCTCCGTCTTCGGAAGGAACGTATTCGACGGTGCAAGAACCATCTCGGTTATCCTTGTAAGTCATCTTGGCCTCGGATGGACCTTCGACGGCCAGACCTAATTCTCCCGTTCCAGCGCCTTTCGTTTCAACGGTGAAAGAATTAACTTGGTTGACGATACCGCGTTCCAAACCAGGACCGTAAGCTTTGCATTTGCTCGGGTCGCAACCTTTAGTGACAGTTTGCGGGAAAGGACTGCCATTCACTGGTTGTCCATCGTAAAGAATGGTAACCGCGTGACGTCCTGAGTAAATTTTAAAATAAAAGTTGTACAAATAACTAACTTTAGTCTATACGTACTCGAGTTAAAGAAATATTGAGCGAAGAACGCGTACGTTTAATGTATTCTTAAAATAGAGAGGGAGAAACAACAAAAACTGACGATCTTAAACTTTGTCTAGCGGCCATCAGCGTGGGCTAAGTTGTGAAACTAACAAAACATTGCGCGTGTCTGCCGTGAGTTAGAAAGTTGCGTGATTTACAGATAGCACGAAGTTTTGTTAGTTAGTCAAACTGTATGGTAAAAATCGTTCGATTTTGTTTGTTTCTCTCTCCCTTTTGAGATTGGTCGCACTTCGTTTGATTTCTCAAACTTTCAACTAATTTTAAATTTTCGTACCTTCTTCGAAAGGGGTATACATGACTTTATAGGTTCCGTCATTTTGCGGTTGAACCAAACAATCGGTTTTAGAGCCAGATGGATTCTGAACTTGACATTTAACGGTGGCATCGCTTTTTTTGTTAATGGCACGAGCGTCGACGACAAATTCGGTCGGGGAATCCAAAAACACGGTGGGTTCTAATCCATTGACTTTAACTTTGGAAGTATCGGCTTGCGGTTTGACCGAAACTTTAATGGGGCATTGAGGAATATCCTTTCCAGCGAAAGATACGTTGACTTTGTGTTCGCCGGGAGCCGGCGCCACGTAATCGATGGTATAAGTACCATCACCGTGATTAGAGAGTTTGGTTGGTAATTCTTTGCCTTTTTCATCACTCAATTTCACTTTAACGTCGCCCGGTCCGGCGTCTTGGCAATCGATATTAAAATGAGTTGGCACTTTAACTTTAACGCCTGGCTCCACTCCAGGACCGAATACTTTAACTTTGGCAGAGTTAGTTGGCTCAGAAACATTCACCTACAAACAACAAAAAACAGAATTCCATTAACATTACGCTTAATGATTATAAAATAACTAAATAAAATTCGATAGAAATTTCTAAGGATACTGGGCGTAAATGCATAATGATCTAAAACGAATAATTCAATCAATTACCGAATCGATATTTCACTTTTGTATTCGAATGAATATCTAATAGTGACTCTGTTATAGAATTGTTGGGTTTTAGGCGGAATTTTCCAAGGCCTATAGTCCTATATTCGGTAAAGTCTCGATAAATATTCTGCAAACTCTCCATAAATATTTGGCAAACTCTCAACAGAACATTCGTTGAGTTTTCGTTGAATATTCTACAAACTTTCGCTATAGATATTCGACCAAAGGTTTATCACTTTATAAAAGTAAACAACACCCTGCTATCCTAATACTATCAACAAAGGGCTAGGCAAACGTACTAGCTAAAAGTCAACTCCCCTGTCTGACTCGAATGATTTGGACTCTTCCTCGATATTTTGAGTCGGGAGAGAGGGACAGAATTTAGGCGGGCCGCGCTTATATTTATATTGTCTTCCCTCCCAAATTATTAGAGTAAAAACGTACCCTGAAAGGACTCTTTGGAATTGCAACTCCGCCGTAGTTAACTTGAACAACGTGTTTCTCCTTCTTTTTTGGCTGATATGTGCATTTGAAGGTGCCGTCTTTATTGTCTTGAACCTTGACTTCAACCGGTTTTTGAGCTCCGTCCAAAACGAGCACTTCCAAAGGCGCTGGGGCTCCGGCTTTACGGGTATCGACGGTAAATTCGGTGGGTTTACCTTGAACGACTCCGTTCTCCTGAATTCCGGGACCGTGAGCTTCGACTTTATCCGGTTCGAAATTGGATTTGGGTTGAATTTGAGCTATGTAAGGCGATTTGGGAATATCCTCGTTGTTGCATAACACGTGTACGGAATAATCTCCGGGAGCGGTAGGGTAATACCTAACGTTAGCGGAACCATCACCGTTATCTTCGCATTCAATTCGAGCTTGCGAAGGGCCTTCAATCGAGAATCCTATAAAAGACCAAAGCATGAAGATATATAATATATAAAACCGGAAAAAACTTTCGTATTGTAACTGGGTTCACCCACTAAGCTTATCCCGGCCCAATTTTGGCCATTATCACTGACCAAATGTATGGCCAGGTAATAATTTTAGGCTTGGTAATAATATTTAGTGACGCGTGTTTGGTTTGAACAAAAACACTAACTTTCTACGAAGCATTTCAACTCCTTTACTTATCCTTAACCTTTTCCCCTCATTTTGGAAAACCCTGACCTTTCGGCACCATTTTGGAAAACCCTGACCTTTCGGCACCATTTTGGAAAACCCTGACCTTTCGGCACCATTTTGAAAATCCCTGACCTTTCGCCCCCAATTTTAAAATCAATGACCTTTCGTATCTCCTTATTTTCGAAATCCCTGAATTATTCAGAAGAATATAGAGGTTTTAGACAAACCGGGCTTGAACTTACCAAGCGTTCCCGTTTCACCGTTGGTTTCAACGGTAAAGCAAGCGGGCTGTCCAACAACGCCACCACTGAGACCAGGACCGTAAGCGACTATCTTAGATTCTTTATAAGGGCCAACTTTAACATCGTAAGGGCTTCGAGGAATTTCCGAACCACCGTACGATACAATCACGACGTAATTTCCTTCGACAGCTGGATGATACGCGGCGGCGTAAGTTGTATCATCCAACTTCTTGAGCTCAACCTTCTCCGGAGTACCATCTTGAAATGAAAAATATTTTACCATGAAGTTGAATTTGCTTAACTTAAGTTTTAGAACGTACTTGGTCCAATAACTTTAACTTCCAAAGCACCCTCTCCAGCACCTTCGGTGTAAATCTTGAAATCAGCAACGTCTTTAACACGAACTCCGTTAGCTTGAAGACCGCGTCCGACCGCTCTAACTTTACGAGCGTCGCAAATAGGGGCCACTTTAACGCCGAACGGACTATTGGGAATCAATGTACCAGCGAAGAAAACATTAACCGAATGAAGACCGTTGGTATGAGCCACGTATTCGCATCGGTAATTATCATCGGATAGTTTTCTGATACGCAATGGCACCGTATTTCGATTTCCACTCGGATCTAAAATGATCACCTCTACTTGACCTTTACCAGCATCTATGAAAATTAAACCAAAAAAAAATTGGATAATTAACTTTATTAAAGGAAAACTAACAAGTGGTTAAAAGATAACCAGTATACAAACAACGCAAAGAAAATATAAACTTAATAATATTATATTTAAATTGAAAATAGAAAAATAAAACTCCAGTAGTTTCCCTTAAACAAAATCCATTTGACGTCATATCCGATGAAAGAAATATATTTCGAGATTTGTCGCGCGCTTTCGTAAAAATAATTAAACCAAAGTAAGGTCGTGTGCCGATTTGTTTGGCGTGTTAGATAGCTAGAGCGGGATCTACAAATTGCGCAATAACTTAGCCACGCCCATTTCCTTAAAATTCAAATATTTCTTTCAAAAACAATCGAGTTTCAATTTCTGTTTGCCAAAAAATGGTTGAATATTATTTCAATAAACTTTTGTACAAATAATTTCTATTGAATATTAACTAGACCCTTTTCAAAATGTTTGAACTAAAAATGAATAACGCACCTTTGGTGAAAATATCGAAGTAGGTTGGTTTTCCAACTTGGTTTCCAGTTTTTTCCAAACCAGGACCGCTAGCTGTAACTTTTTTAGGGTCACCAGCGAAACCTTCGACCGCAACGTCAAACGGACTTTTTGGAACTTCTTTGCCAGCGAAATAAACTTTCACCTACATTTATAAAACGTTGATAATTTTAGATTTACACAATTAAGATAAAATCTGCCTAAAATAAATATATATTTAATTAATATTGAAAGAGTGGATAAAAAGAGAGAAATATTTGCTGAAAATTCCCTGATTTCAAGAAATTGAAATTGATAGAGGGAGAGAAAGAGAGAAAGTGTAACGGAAAAAACTACCAATTACAAAAAGCCCCTAAAGACAACAACTTTTTGGAAATATAATTTTAAGAATAGTGGTATAGGTATAATTAACTATTTTACGAAATTAATAATAATTAAAGAATCCTGTCACTAATTATAAATATCGTGGTAAGATTGTAAGAAAAATTCATACTTTATGCTTTCCTTCCATTTTAGCCGTGTAAGTTACGGTATAGGTCTTGCTGCGATCATCATTAAACTTAATTTCAACCTGAAAAAAAAGTTTATAAAAATAATAAAAATTAACTATTATCCCTTATCGTTTTAATAATAATTCAACGCGATGGCGAAATATAAACGTGCAAACTACATGTAGTTTAAATATACCAATACATACACACTTACGTAGTCCCCCAAAAAAAGTGCGCAAAAGCAAATAAATAAGAATATATTAACTTACCCCCCTTTCTCAGATAAATTAACACTTAAAGAGTTAGGGACTCGATTAACATATATATATTTCTTGGTTGAATTAATTCGAGTTGAATTAAACAGTACCCTTATTCTTTGAAAACTGTTCCATCGACTACTTTGGCTTTTACGATCCCCAAAAAATCGGATTTATAGATGAACAGACCAATTTGATCTTTGACCATTCTGAAGAATTGGAAACCCAATTACTTCGACTCCAAGGATCCGAAGAGAATTCTTCATACAGGTCCTGGTTCTTATTGTCTCAATGAATTAGAAATCAGCGCGCTTAATGAAAAAGAGGTCTTCGTTGGCGAATTAATGTAGGTTTTATTTTCCCGATTACCAATTTTTTTTTTTAGAATTTATGGAGACTTTTGGAAAACGAGTCCCTAGTCCTTTAAAATCTAAATCCCATCGCTATACTTTCAAAAAAAAAAGATTAGAAAGATAATATCTTACAGGCACTGGTTTTCCTTTAGGATCCTCGACCACCACTTTGACCTCGCCTTTACCGGCGCTGAATGTTTCGACGGTAAAGTTAGCCGGTGAACCGCACGTAACACCAGTCGGTTCGATACCGGGTCCGTAACATCGAACTCGGTTTGGGTTCGTACGAGGTCGAAGAGGAGCGTTTGGTTTGAGCTTGGCATTAGGAAATTGAGAGAGGTAGGTCATCATAGATTGTTCGTCTACATTTGGATTCACCATTTCTTCCGGCGTCACCAGCTAAAATATTATATTATCGTTATTATTTATACTAGAATTATAAATGATAATTTTGATAATTACCTGAGGCACGCCCAACCAGTCACCGGCCGAGTTCATGGCCTCTGTGGCATTAGCCAGGGCATTTTTAGGATTCCAGTCGGGCCAATCTGGACACAAACCGGGAGCCAAAGCGTCCACGAGAGCACCGAGAGCTCGACCATCATTCCAATCCGTGGTGAAATTATTCACTGGAACATCTGGAAGTTTGCTTTGAATCCAGCCCAAGAGACGTTGCTTGGGCGTAGGACCACCCTTTCCGCCGAAATAGGGCTCGTCTTCTCCTTCCCACATGGGCAAGGAGATGGAGTAGTGCAAGATCAATGTCCATATTAATCCCAAAATCAGTTTCAACTTGCAATCGACAATATCGGTACTGTCTGCGTAAAATTAAAAAAATATTGAAACAATTATAAAAGGTATTCGATTTCATAGGATAGTTCAAAGGGATTATATATCTTTTGATTTTGAGAATGTCTTACTTAAGCGCCTAAAAGAACACTTCGAAAAATAAAGAATATGTCAGGTTGCCCCATAAAAAATATAACTAGATACTTTTAGTTGTGTTTTTCTTTTCACTACACCTACGCTAATGAATAAAATTATCTATTCATTATCCCCTTCTTGATTTCAAAGCTCTTAACTTATTTTATTGACGTAAATTTCTCAATGTCTGTCTAGCTTGCAACTGATTTTATGGCAATAAATCTTTTTAACCGTTTTGTTAAGGTTAAATTGCAAATTCTAGGGGTCAACTGTAAAGACTGATTGTCCATAAAATACGATTATTAGATATTAAAGATGATTGAAAATGATTTCCAAGTGTTCGAGTCACAATTAAAAATGTTTACCAGATCGTGCTACTATACCTTTTAGAAAGGGGAAAAAATTCTCAATAAAACTACGAGTTAAAGTAGTTAAATTAATGAATAAATTATGACTATCAAATGTCAAAATCAGTTTGATATTTCGGTTCGTAGAAAGCCGTGTATAGGTATAGGATACTTAGTTGTCTCATATTCACACTAAAATAAAGTGACACTAAAATAAAGTGACCCAAAAACTGTGAAAATGTAAAATTATAGCCGAAATCTAACAGTAACTGATATCTTACTTGGACAGAAACTTAACAAAAAATACTAATTCTATATATAAATTTGGTTCAAAACCGATAAAATCTTTATCACGACTATCAGGCAGTTCTTAAATTACCAGAAAAATATTTTTCAGTCATGCAGAAACGCAACAAAAATACAAATTCCAAATTTATATTTAGACTCGAATTATAAATTTGATACAACAGATAGAAATTATATCATGACGATTCTCACATTACCAAAAAATACATTCCGTGATTAAGACTAGACATAGATAGAGTTATTGATTAAAAACCACTACAACATCACGATTAACGATCATGACAGTTCTCAAATTACCAAAAAATATTTTTCAGTTTTACAGAATCTCAAAAAAAGAGAGTAATTCTAAATTTATATTTAAATTCTATTTATAAATTAGAGTCAAAACCCAGAAGCTTTTATCAAAACAGTTCGTAGATTAAATAAAATTATTTATCATTATGATTCAGACTAGACATGGATAAAGTGTTAAGGAAAATTCACTTGAAAAATAATCTTAAAAAAAAAAAATTATCTTGCTAATATGAAGACATGACCAATGTTTGAATATATTATCTAAAAAAAAAAAAAAAAAAAAAAAATATTTTTCGTCCCGTCACCCACTCAAAAGCCTCACCCCTCTGCGATGACATTTAATAAAAATGTCATCAGCATTTTCTTTTTTGGATCCCATAATTATTAAGTTATTAGGAACGGTAAAAATTGCCTCAATCTAAAAACTAGAAAATAATTACTAATATTTGCATATTCACACACCTAATTGAAATTTTATTTCACCGTAATCTGATAGCGCGTGTAAAGCTACGTGCTATTTTGTATTAAAATAAACGAATCGTAATAAAGGTAGGTTTGGCGTGTACTGCCAAATAAAGGTGAAATAGACTACACAAATTTAATAATTTCGCAAACCAAACCAATAAATTAGCGGTAATCATTAAAGCGAAAGTCAGTCCCATAATTAACTAAAAACGAAAATATATAAATGAAGCCGGTAGCGAAGTAATTACCCCTAAAACGTAAAAAGATGAAAATGACCTATATAATTTGTACATTGTGAAATTTCGTTTTTTAAAGGGATGGTAACACATTATACGTAACATTAAAAATTAAAACTAGCAGCAAAGATTTTTCATTTATATGAAATGAAAATCAAGTGGTTTCTAATTAAAGTGAAAGTATCACCCAAAATTTTGCAATTAAGTAAATTAAGAGCAAATTAACTATGATCTATTCTCAGTAAATATCGGTATATATATCAAAAATATCCGCATTACTACGTCACCACTGCAGTGTTGTGGCTTCTGTAGAGTTTACCAGTTGACTATCACGCGTTATGGCACGTGAGATGGTTGCTTTCGCGCGGTCTCTTTAGTGAAAGTACTTAATACAGAAAGGCCTACCTTTTATATGAAACTTATCGTTATAATCACATTTTCCCACATCAAATAAAACCAAAAAAATTCAATTTTTGACATTTTAGAAGTTCCTTAAAAACGCGTCAACTCAAAAAGTGTAAAATTATGAATATATATAGAGGTTTTAATAATATGAAGGAGCTAAAAATGTAATTCATAGACCTTGGAAAAAATTAGTGACTGCATTTTTTTAACACGGTTAAAATAGTTTCGCTATCTCTTTACACTTAAAGATGCTTTTTCTACGAAATTTTTGTAGATTTCCAGTTTTGTATTTTCCTTTTAAACTCAAACACGTTCTATTACATCATAATTCTTCCGTGGCGTGCAACAAAAGCCGGCCAAAAAAAAATAAATAAAAAATAAATCCAAAGCTTAGACAATCTTGTTCGTATCCGTTAGACTCGCGTTAGAAGCTTATATAGAAAAATTCCCCAGTCAACTAACATCCTTAGGGCTCTGACATATTTCACTGACATAAAGATTTACTTTACCAAACTTGGTGGAAGTTGGTGAAAAGCGTTAAAGACAAAGTATCACAAGTGTTGAATTTAGGAAATATTACGGGTTAGAACTGTCTACGAAATAATGGTTAACTGATCATAAGCCAGTTTATTAATTTCTTGAGACCAGTTTATAAAATGCTCGGTTCAGTTTCTTAATTGGTTTGACCCATTATTAATTGCTTGGACCAGTTTATTAATGGCATATCTAATTTATTAATTGATTGGGCCAGTTTATAAATTGCTTTAACTAATTTATTAATTGTTTTAACTAATTTATTAATTTCTTGTGCCTGTTAATCTATTATTTTAATTAATTTATTAATAGCTTGTACCTGTTCATCAATCGTTTTAACTAATTTATGAATTTTTGAACCTGTTTACTAATAAATGGGAATCACTAGTCGATAATGGGACCAGTTTATATATTTATAAAAAAATAAGGTCACGGGTCCTAAGGGTTAAGACCAGTTTAGTTATTAAATAGCCCCAACAATAAGATAAAATAATAATAAAAAAACAATTCTGAGACTATGCCTAGAAGAGAGGCATAAATTATAAAACTATCTTGATTAATATAAGATCAAATTTTTTTTTATAAAAATAATCTTTCTGAGACTTAGTCTTAAGTAGTATATAGCAGCCTGTTGGGGAGGGATAGGCATCATTTAAGTCTGCTTCAGAGTAGAGTCTGTTAAGCACCGTTATTTTCACCCCTTAAAACACCCCCCTTTTTTTTCGTTTTTTGTACAAAACGTAAACTCAATTGGTTTGCTATAGAAATTCTGTCATGGTAAAAAAAAAAAAGTGTAATACGTCATCTTCAAATATAAATTCTACGTACTGTATGTTACGTATGTAGGCATATTACGAAAAAATAAATAAAAAATAAAAGTACTTTTGAATTACAGACAGGAAATTGTGGGTGTTTTCACATTTATATCATCGTACGATTGATACCGAGGACTTTGGATCACGAACTTGGTTCCAAATAAATCGTATACATTATGACACCCCCTTATATGGATGGTTTTTGAATAAATTGTCACGTAATACGTGTTACGACCTTTGATTTAGGGTATACTCAGGTTCCAGAGCAATTTGAAAAGAACTATGTTTATTGAAAGCTGAATGGAATATAAAATAAAACTTGAATAGAAATTATTCTCGACTCATTCTTTTGTGTTTAGTCACTATTAAGTAACATACGATTTCGGTTGCTTTTTTGCCAAAAATCTACTTCCTAATTTCCGAATTTATCCTATTTAATGACGTCATATAATTGTCACTCGCCAAAAATAAGAACAGAGAACTTTTCGTAATTTTTTTATTATTATTATTTTAAAAATAAGACTACCCTGATGACTAAAATGCTATATTTGTTATTTAGCGCATTATTTGAAAATGTAGAATTTAATTTTGGAATAACAAGCTCAATTATCTGATCATCTTTGATCATTGCAACGCTCGAGAATCAACTGTTGGATTTCGAATAGCTAAGGGATTTATGGTATGTATTTTGAATCGTTTTTAACGATTTTTCCGAATATGATACTCGAATAAAATTGTTATCGCTGTCAGCATCACTTTAACTACGATTTCATTAAACTAAGTTTGCAAGCATAAATATATATTAGATATTACTGAAAAGGTGACTTTCTATAGAAATTCAGTTAGTTTCCAGTCTGCTATTGAGTTTTTATAAATGGGTATAATTCTACCTATCATAAGACTGCTAGGATTGAAAGGGATAGATACTACAACCTATAAGTTTGCTCTAAGCTTAGATTGACCCTTCAATAGTATTATAAAAATGGCTCTCTATAAAGACGCTGTAATAAATGGGATCGTAAAACATTTCCTAGTGGTTTTTCTCAGTTCCTCACGCTACTTGTTATTCGACCAATGGTAAACAGACTCAGTTATGACTCTTAATTCATTGATTACCAAGACAATTTACTATAAATAGCCTCGTTTCACTCGCGTAGGCGGCGTAAGCAATGTTTATATGAATAATAAATTGAACTTTTTATTTGTTATTAGAATTACGGTAACTATAACCAGAAATAGATAACAGGCGAAGGGATACACTAAATGTAGACAATTATAATTATAGTGTGACCAAACCGCAGAAAAGGCGGGAAAACTAGCGCCAATTTATACAATAGACCGAATCATCACCCATTTAGAAAATTCCACGGGTGGTTGTTACTTTTAACCTTCGTACCCTTTCAAAGATATATCTTAAAGGGAGTATAAACCACATATATAGTATTAATTGGGCTAGATAAAATATATACCAAAGATTTTCACGCGATCATGCTCCTCTGTGGCGCGTGTATTTTGGACATTGAAAGGAAGGGCTATACAGTATAGTTTACGTCGACATTAGTCTACATGTATGGTATAAACCAAATCTAAAATTCGTCTGCTAAACCTACGAGAGGACATGTTTACTAATGTAACCAGCGCTAGCTTTAGCAAGCGTTTAGGCATCATGGGGTGGTACCTAGACACGTACCTAGACCTATAGAGATAATTTGTTGGTCCACCCCAAATTTAGGTATTTTTACTCTCCCTTTAAAACAGGCTTTATTGCCTCTAGAATATGACCCTTGTGTACACAGCCTAGCTTTACACTATATAATTTGTTATGTCTAACGTCGTCTGCAATTGTTAAGCAAAGAAAAGAAATAAATAAGGTGACTTTAAACGAGGCTCTAAAACCTTTAAAGGGAAAATTGAACACGTTTTTGGTTTTTAAATAATTTCAAATTTTTGGTTAAGTTTGAATTAAGTGATATGTAAAATCGAACCAATCAGATGAAGCTCATGACCTCGGCTATCAACAGTACATATTTCCCGGATCATTTTCTAACGGTGTCGCTAAAATAATTAATATAATTGGCCCTAATATAGCCTACAATAAAATTTAAAACTAATTATTTTACGTATTTATCAGTGGAATAAACTAGAAGTATGCTTAAATTCATAAAATAGGAATCTTATGACATAAAAGGAAATAATGCTCATTAAATATGCATCAAAAATTTCGAGAGGGGGGTATAAAATATAGCGTTTCAATTTTACTTAGTTCGCTTGAGGCTTTTGAAGAGCGATTATCTAAGAAGTTTTGTAAAGAGTAAAAACTTATGAGAGAGAAAAAAAAAATGATGATGTAATTTTGAAAAAATGTAGGTCTAATCTCAAAAGAAAACTGAAGGAGTGCTATTTTATTTTCAATAGAAGTTTGCAAAATCTACTTTTAATGCTATGTAGTTTAACATCGTGTATAATTCGCCTTAGCTTTGATCATTTTGCAAACTTGATATCGAATAAGAATGTACTAGGGTTGTAAAAAGGATTCTTGTCTTTTTTATTTCAATGTTTATTTTAGAGATTTCTCGAGTGTTTACGAAGCCGATACTTTAGAAAACCATAAAATGAAGGGACACCCGTTGATTAAAAAAACCTACATTTACTTTTTACCTCCCCGACTGAACTTTAGTTCAGGGGGAGGTGTTACACTGGTCGTGTCTGTGTGTCTGTGTGTCTGTCTGTGTAAGCGGATATCCTGTGTAAACGGAAGTCACGTGACCTAGCTCGTGGAGCCAAAAGTCTAGAGACGTAATCATACCAGCTTATCGTTCAATTCCGGGGAATTACCTCCTTTAAGCGTGGCTGCCACATTGAGTTTCAAGTGTCGTGCAAAGACATACAACAGGACGTCTCCCATTGCACATCATCGCATTCCACCATCCACTTTACGGTCGAACCTTGATGCTGAACAGCCGAAGGCGATTATAAGCAATGGGACGTCTCCCACTGTCATAATCACCTCCGACCATCCCCGCACCAAGGTCCAACCTCCAGTTTCCGATCTCAGCGTTCCATACTAGCGAGGCGTCCCCCACTAGTACAGTTCACATCAACCTTCCACTGACTCCAAACATCGCCCCACCAATGGGTAAATTGCGTCGCCAAGCGCCTAGAGATCAAGAATCAGCAAGACATTGAAAGGGGGGGGTTTTCCCCCTAACTTCATGGCCATCACGCACGGTTACTTCGATTAATATAGCCCTTCGAAAGGTTTATATAGTATCTTTTTGGAACGAATGCAAATTAGCCTCATGGGGTGATTGTTTAGGGAAATGAAACGCAATATTAATTTATATTATAATTAAAAATATTAAAATGGTTCATCTTAATCTAATTAATTAGAAAGTCGAAAAATTAATTTAAAATTCGAGATAGTTTAGAAGTTATTTGAGAATTTATGCAAAAATTTAAAGAAATTTGACCGATTAATGGCAGTTTTAGTTGGCAGCATGCGCCTAAGCTATTTTCCATATATATCATTTACTCGAAAAAGCAAAGGTATAACGGGCAGTATAGGCTTATCTCTGGTGCAAACTTGGGGTGGATTGAAGAACTTAAATAAAGGTGCGTTTACACGGGTATGGAAGATTGAAACAACATAATTTAGATAAGAGATAAGACAATAATAACTTCGATTATACTCGGTGAATTTTTAACCAGTTCAAGGGGAATTGGTGTATAAGATTTGAAGCTGAGGCGGATTTATGCATAATGTTAAACCACTTAAGAAAAATGATAGTCGTGAAAACTCTCCTCGAACAGAAGTAGAGTAGGTTTCCAGTGTATTTGTGACACGTGTAAAATCGAGTTCGCCAGCACGCGAGTATGTGTAGACCACTAAATTTGAAGTCGGAAACCTCTTTACGCATGGAAAATATCAATGTGATTTTTTTTGATATTCTTGGGAGAATCAGCTTCATGTATGGGGAAATATCGTAATCTTCTGGCAAACTTGCAAACAGTGGCGTATTTGGTTTTAATTACTGGCACGGATTTTCAAATTAATTTTTTTATAATTTTCGCGCGTTTCGCAAATTTATTTCGTGCGAAATTGTGTACATGCGCAGAGCGAACCAGGTTAACGCGGATACACACAGACCTGTTTTTACGCGTTTCACGCTCGTGAACTCATAGAAGTACCATTAGCACGCGCGAGCGAGGTGCAAACCACTGTAGAAAAATTTTGTACACCTGATTCCAGATTCATTTGATTGTCAGTGATTCCGAATCAATTCGCGTGATTCCGAATTGATTCGTGATTCGCGTGATTCCGAATCGATTCGCGTGATTCCGAATCGATTCGCGTGATTCCGTATCGATTCTCGTGATTCCGAATCGATTCGCGTGATTCCGAATCGATTCGCGTGATTCCGAATCGATTCGCGTGATTCCGTATCGATTCTCCTGATTCCGAATCGATTCGCGTGATTCCGAATCGATTCGCGTGATTCCGTATCGATTCTCCTGATTCCGAATCGATTCGCGTGATTCCATTTAGTTTGTACACCTGATTCCAAGAGTGGTTTGCCCATTGCCCCTCGCGCGTGACCGTGAAAAGCGTGAAAATAGGTCTGTGTGAATCCGGCTTTAGTCATGCCACAATTAACAATTGACGAACTTTCTTAAACCGGATTGACATTGAAATTTCTCGTGTTTTAATAGTCATGTATGATATGGTTGACCCAAGAGTGAAATGTAGACAGAGTGAGGAAAAGAATCACGTGATTGGATCTCGTGATGACTGCTAGTTTTAGTTTCACACTTTTTCATACATGAATTTAATGTTAATCCCAATTAAGTATAATAGAACCAGGCTTTTAATGCCTACTGTCGTGTATTTCCGGTAACATTTTAGCTAGTGTGGAGTCACGTAAAATGACGTTTGTTTCACAACTTGGTATATTTTTACTCAGGCCTGCCCTGTCAGAAAAAAAAAATATAAAAAATTTATGGTAGGGCCAAAAGAGAAACATCTATTCTTTACTCACAGCATTATCACCAAAAAACGTGTTTTTAGACGTAGGCTTATAAGGTATATGTAGGTCGTGTAGCACCAAAAAGCGAAATTGTACGTCACAGTTCGTAGTTTAGCGTGTTATGCGGAAAGCTTATTCGTTAATTGTTTATTGAATATGTTTATTTACGGTTATATGACGATACCGAGGTCATAACTTGATTTTGATCAAATATTTTGCCTAATGACGTTACTTGGTCTACAAATACTCTAGTTTTCTTAACGCCGATATGATTTTACTGAGGGACCTTGACCTTGCTTATCTAAATTTTAATTTATTGAACGTAAAATCGTTTCATTTCTTTTGAAATCTTCGACGAAGTTTGTTCTCTAGAGATTTGACTCGTTGAAATTTTAAATTAAGTTTCATTCGTTTGAATACAATTTATTGGTAAGGAAGTAATTTTGAATTTGAATCATTTATTTGATGCGTTAATTATTTGTTTGGACATTTTTGGTATATTTTCATTGACCTGAACTCTAATTTTTATTACTGAGTTGTGACTGAAATATTAGTTTGGAAATCAAAAGGTTTTTTTTTTCTGACTCATTTTTCTCTGTAGTAATTTTTTGTTTTCGTAAAAGAGTTATTAATGCCTACTGTCGTTTATTTTCGGTGATGTTTTAGCTAGTGTGTAGTCACGTAAAATAACGTTTGTTTCACAACTTGTGTTGTATACTGAAGCCATGTATAGGTTCAATTTGATATAACATTTTGCCTTTTCACGTTACTTGGTCTACAAATACTCTACAACCGTCAAAATTCTGATATGGTTTTAAAAGAAGAACCTTGACCTTGTGTATTTAATCTCATATCGAGATTAAATGTTTTTCGCATCTAATTTTAATTGGTTTATCAATATGTTATTTGTATAGATATTTTTTTTAAGATTTTATATTTTTTAGATTAAAATAAATTTATTATTCCAGAAGATTTTGTAGAATCTAGTTCTCAGGATTACCGGTGTTGAAAATTTATTTTGCTAATGTTATCTTGATGTCTGTGTTTTCTGCCCGCTATTTGGTAGTGGTAAGATTAATATTTTTAATTTTAATTAATTGACTTATTTGGCGTTTATTTGATAATTTGCTTTACTTAAATTGTTCGTGTAAGGGCTATTTTACATATTACCAAAGATTGCTAATTTCAGTTGTCTTAATTCTGATTTTTTTGTTTTAATACTGAATTATGGACTGGATTATTTATCTTGAAATCTATGTGGTTATATCTTATTTATTTTCCTTTTTTTCTCTAGTTAGGTTTGGTTTTAAGTAGAGAATTATTTGGGGTTGTGTTGGTATACTGAAGAAATGCATATAGGTTCAATGTGATATAATATTTTGCCTATTTCGCTGTTTCTTCTACTCATCCAATACTCTACATTTCTTTTCATCTTTTATTTTAGGTAGGGTTAGGTTAGGTTAGATTACCTTAACGTCGGGGTCGGGGAGGTTATATTTTGGTTTCCCAACTTGTTCTAATTAAGAACGACTGTATGGAGAATATATATGTATGTTTATAGAAGTATACTATATAGTATAGTGACATGGTTGTATGATTTTCAGGAAATGATAATCAAACAATATTTACGGTAATAAAAATGATATTCGATTCAAGGGGAATTCGTATGAAAGTCAAAGCAGATACAGAATGGTAATCCTCATAAGGTATTCGGGAAAACAACCCTTGTATAGACAATATCATTTGATTTGTTAGAACGTTGAAAGTTATGGTGAAGAAAAATGTATAAATTAAAGTGATGTTGACACTATTTTTTTTATCCCGAAAGTTATAAAACCTCCTAAACTTTTACAGGTTTTTCCTGACTAGTTAATGTTTCCTTGATCAATTTTTCTGTTTATATAAGAAGTAGTATTCCTCTAAAAATATTAAGTATAAAAAAGCCGACTAAAAAAATAAATAAAAATGAAGTTTCCTAAACTTTTTCGAAAGATCTGATCATCTAATAAACTTCGACAAGTATTTATGGATGGCACTATGCAGGTCTAACGAATTAACTCTAAATTCCCCGACTTTTTGGCCAATTTAAAATTTAATTTTCATATTAATTGACTTTTCCCGTTTTCCTAGGTCAGTTTCAAACCTGGATTATATATTTTTTTACTGTTGTTAGTAATTGTTTATATGTAAATATAATTTGAGTACATTTTTAACGATATTTTCGAAAATTCCACGTCAGATTTCATTTAGAATGCGTGAGAATCAGTGACAGTATCACTTTAACTAAATTAGGACTTAAGACCTTACGGTGTTAAATTTTGGAAGAGATTTAGGGAATAAATTTAATTTTTAAAGATAATGTCAGATTTTACCAAGAATACTTTCCCAAATATTATATTTAATACTTTTCGATATGGGTCATAAAAGCTACGTTCACACTTGACTCTTTGAAACAGTTTTCAACCCGATTTGAATGTTGAAATCGACTCTTCGAGAGATTAAGTTAATTTATTGATAAAAGATCTACACGGGTGACCCCAAAAATTTGTAATTTGACCTTTCCAACACGGTTTAAAACGGGGTTCAAAGTCTCTAGTGTGAACGCGGCTATAGTGTAGAGAATTTTGACACTTCTAGAAATAAACATTTAAACACGCAAGCAAATAAAAAAAAGCCATTTGCTAGATTGTTTTTTTAGTAGCAACACTATAAAGCTACGAGTGTAAAAGGAACCAATATAAATATGGATCTTGAAATGTTCCGTATAGTTTTTAGAACATAGTATGTGTAAAGTGATACAATTAGATATGGGCTATCTACATCACACTTTCATTATCAAAACCGGTAAGCGAAAAAAAAAAAAAAAAATTAAGCGTTTAATTAAAAGGGAAGTATTTTGTACGTGAGATAAAAGTCGGGGTTTATTAGGATCTCTAAGAGTAAAAATTCCTATGAGAAAAAATAAAAGACTAACTTGGAAAAACCAAAGAAGAAAAAATAAAAAGAAAAACTTGATTTTCTTTCCATTCTCCTTCCAAAGAATTTTCAGGCTAAACTGACGTAATCCACGTACCTGACCCGAGTACCTAAGCACCTAGCTCATCCAAAATTCCAGGTACGTTACCAGACTAAGCTTTTAGATCTAATAAAGCCTGGGGAACTCGGATTTGACAGGATGGGTTGGGTTCTTTGGAAAAAGAGCGTTTCTAAACGTGATTTTCAATAGAGCTTACTTTTTTCACCTCAAAAACCTCTAAAGGTATAGTTTGAGGTCTATTTATTATGCAAATTAAGCTGTTTAAGTCGCTCATTTAGAGGGGCGGCAAAATTTTGATCCCCGAGAGACCTGACCCTATAGGTCACTTATTAAATATAAAACACCTGTATACCTTTAAGAAGGGCTTATTTCATACGCAAATTAGACCAATTTCTTTCGAAAAAAGCGACCTTAGACTTTATAGCTGGACTGACCGGTCTGACCACCTCCCAAATTACGCGTTCGGACCATTTTCTAAGGTAAAAAGAGATCTTTTACTCACCGATATTGACAATTTTGATTCCCTCGTCGTCTTTTAAGAACTTCAAACAGACGGAAACGTTTTCTAGTTTCTGCGATCGGAAGGTAGGTCTCTTGTTGTGCTTGGACATTCGCTTCCCGGAAAGGACTTCGATGAGAGCGATGAGACGCAAACCATCTTCGAGATCGGTCTCCAAGCTGTTCAGTGTTTTACTGACCGTTTTAAGATGCTCGTTCGCCCATCTTGTGAAAGTATTTTGTTGAATTCTCTTCCACACGGCATCGTCGGCCAGCTCCCTTTCCATGGTATCCTCTTCGTCCTCCTTCCCGGCCGGAGCCTGCTTTCCACCGTTCGTCTGCATTCTACCGATCGATCAAATCCCGCCCTTTTCACTCAAAAAAAAAACCGTAAACCGGTTGGTTGGTTACGAAGTTAAGGAACGTCCGGTTTCTTGGCGCCTACTTTAAATAAATAAAAGGAAACAGTTAATCATTAAACATGGTTTTAAGTTAAAACAAAAATGATAAATAGTCCTATAAGATAATAAACGAGTTAGAAATAATCTAAACTAACATATTATATTCGTTAATTTTAACCAAATTAATGATAAAGAGTATAAAAACTAGAAAAACTTGCAAAACTCGAGCGAGAAGTTGTTTCCAAAATATTGGTTTCGATGTAAAATAATATCGGTTAGAATTTAAAAATTAAATATACCGCTTAATTAAGTTAAATATACTCTAATTATTGTAAATTAAAGACTAAAATCCGTTAAACGTGGTTGTCAAGACGATGTCAAATTGGCTAAGGCTTAACGAAATGTCAATCCATTCCTCCTTACTTAAGGTACAACGTCACTCCTTGATGTTTTCTATGTTTGCCAAAAGGCGGCGCTACCTTACGGGGTTTTCTCTTAAAGCTCCGCAGTGAAGCTGCCGAGTTTTTCAAAAGGGGTAAAACTAGTCACACTTCGAAATTTCAATTTGAGGACCTATTATATCGAAGCTGGCGTTTGCAAAACTGTCGCCTAACTAAATGATTTTAATTTAACAGATACAGAAATTTAAAATTTACTATCTTTTTTCATTTTTAAGAAAAGAGACGGTTTACGTCGTGAAATTTCCTCTTAACCGGATTTCTTTTTTGCATAAACTTTTTTTTTTTTTTGGTTCCTGGACAAAGACGCGAGCTTTATTTCGCGATAATAACTCGTAAACTATATTTCGAGGAATTTAATATACTTTAATCTCTTACGGCCTCTTCCCTTATTTGGTTTGGCAAACAATCTATTAAACTATACAAGGGGGTGTCCCACATTTGAGAGCGAAAAAAAACTGCGCAAGTTATAAAACAGGCGATTTTACTTTTGACAGCACCCACTCCCCCACACTTCCCCTATGGATGGCACACTAAATTTGGCTTTTGTTTAAATTACTTTTCCGCCCTTTTAACCTAGTAAACGAAACGAGGCTTAAACAATTTAACAGTTAACGTTAATAAATTAATAAAGGTTAAAAGTTAAAAATCAATCAAAATTCGATAACGGCAGAATAACAATATTATCGTAATTTACTTTTGCTATCGCGATTTATGCAATTCTGATAATTATTACCAAGCAAAAGTTCATTGAAAAATAACCGAGTGATATTTGAAGTAGCTATAACTTTAGTAAATTATTAAAGCACAGATTTGACTTAAAGTTAAATATTTCGTCTTACGAATTTAAATGGTTTTTTCGAGCTTTCAGAATACAAAACTAAGTAGAATGAAGGTTAAACCCTTACGCTTAACTATTGTTATTTAACCCTTAAATAATTATTAAAACAGAGAGAAAGAATGTTCCTACCTCAAATAAGATTTTAAAGGAGAGTTTTGGGTAAAGAAAACGTCTCGCGCAAGCTTACAGAACGCAAGAAGGCGATGCCTAACTATAGAAAAGATTTCAACCGGGATTATTCACCTATTTCCCGAAATATCATACCCGCTCTTTCAGCCAATCAGCGACGGTTAATAGGGGTGACGTAACGAACGTATCGTTTTCTCATTGGTAGTAGGGTTCGGTATCTAAATTTAGATTATATTTTGGCTCCCTGTCTCGCGCGTTTTTCTTTCAAAAAGCGAAGAAGATTGTGGGAGGATGAAGAGCCGAGGGATTCTTAGAGGCAGGAAAAGATGTGGGGGACGCGACGGGAGCGAGGGAGTATATACTAGGAGTAGACCCAAAAAGTTATTTTTCTTAACATAGGGGGGTTCCTAATTTGGTTGCCAAATAATTATACGAGACGTCTACGTTTCTAGGGACTGCTAACGTTGAAGGTGACAACTTCTTCGCGGCATAAGCAATAGTGTCAAGTTTTACGGATTGCCAATGCGAATTTTAGCTGCAAGGGGGCCTCTACTATTTCTATACTATATCCATTGGACAAGGGTGAATCAAGAGGAAGACTGCGTGGAAAACGCGGAATTCATATAATTCAATTCACCTTGAATTTATTTGCAAATATAAAATTAACAGATTATAGATATAAAGGTAGCCTAGATCTCTGACTGCCATCGTAATCTAATATTTCTAAAATTATTGAATCGCCTAAAACTGGTCTTGATCCCTCTAAGGTTAAGCCAACTATTGCAACGTTAAAAACCGTTTAAAATCGATAAACAACACAAATTACTTCTACTCCTTTGGGTGTTTGTTTTTTGGCATCGGTGCGTATACTTTTAAAACTAAGTTTTGAAAAACATTTTAGGTATGGCAAGGGTTATAAATTCAAACCTTGAGTGGGTGAGCGTCAATTTTTTTAAAATTCTGCCAAAAACATCCTGATGACATAGCGAGAATTTTAGAGAGTTAAGTGGGGTACTGAGGCGGCTGTGTATAAACTAAATACTATATCACACTTCCCCCAAAACTAGACCGACAAACCGTTAATCATTGTTTAGCGCAAAAACACGACTCTAAGAAGATATTGTTGAGGCGCCTTAAGATATTTTTATCTCTTTTACCCTAATGATCCGTGATAAAACGAAGCAAACTGACACTAGATTTTGATTTTGTCGAGATGTCTACGTCTAGCTCTAAAAAAGATGTTTCTATTTTATCACTAAGGTCAGGGTTAGTGAGGTCCCATCTTCGTGAAAATTCAAAAATACGCTCTTCCCTGATCTTTACGGCTTTTGATTTTTTAAAATGGGATTTAATATTGTTCATAGTTTCGTAGGAAGGTTAAAACAGATTTATTTTTTTTAAGATTTGAATTGAAAACATCTGTTCAAGGCGTTGGGCCAAATAAAACAGCGTTTAAGTAAACTAGCGGAACTGAGAAACGAAACATTTCAGCGTTAACGGTTTTGAAAATTAATTATTTTGCTTTAAGTATCTTTCATTAGACTTACTTTAGGGTAAAAAGTGATGACTTTGAAATTATCTACTAAGTTAGGCTTAGTATTAAATTAAGCCCATTGTTCATACGCAACTAACAATTATTAAAAATAGCTTAAAACATTATGTTAAATACCGTTTAATATTGATTAAATATTAATAATTCACTTAATTTGTAGTAAAATTAACCTATTTCAATAAAGTTTGACTACTGTATCGCAAACAAACAATCGAAAAGCTAAAAAGGAGGTTTAATTTTCACGCCAAGCCCACATGACCCTCCGCTAGGGGTTTCCAATAAGTAATTTAAAATGGAATCCCATTTATAGAAAAGCGACACGGTACGATTCAGATGTGGCAATTAATCGGCTAATTATCTTTTAAACTTTAGACGAAATTGATTACGGTTAATTAAATATCGGTAACTAAAGGGACAAAGCCAACATGATAATAACGGTCAAAATTTTACAAGGGAAAGAGTGTTCCTTGGAGGTATAAAACTTGAAGAATTCGCTAAGCCTAACCAATCAAAAAATAAACAAATGCACCTGTAAAAAGAGTTTTTAAATCTAATTAAAAATTTAAAATCACCCAATTCGTAGGTCTCCACCAGTTCCTTGGTCAGTACAATCAAACAACAAGTTGCTATGGCTTTAGACATTCCAGTTGATCAACAAAGGCTGGTCTTCAAGGGCAAAACTCTCTCTGGTATGTCAAAAAAAAGAAGAGTAACGTTAATTATCTAACTACAATATTAAACCAAAAATTAGATGGGCAGTGTCTAAGAGATTACAATATCGTCGATGGAAATAAACTGCATTTGTTCGTACGTAAAAATGAAGAACAAACTAGTGATAGCGCTGGCGAACTACCCGAATCTACCCCGCCTACGACTATACTTTGGGATCAGTTACAAAAAACCCTGGAAAAATATTACACCCCTGAGAATACGAGAAAAATACTAGAAGAATTTAAAAAAGTAAGTTTTTTAACTGTTAAATTTAAAGTACGTGGCCTAATTGGTATAAAATTTGTTTAACCTAGAATTTCGAGCAAACGTACAAGACATTGAGTTTAGATGATTTAGAAAGACTGGCTATTTATAATATGGATGGAAATATGTGCAACGGTGAGGGAACTAAAGATCAGTGCTAAGAAAAATACGGGAGATAAATAAAAAAATTGACTTAAAAACATACTTTTGTTTTTGGAATGAAGTTACGATGAATGCGTAACTACAATATGCAGAATGTTTTAAGATTTAGATAAAAAAACTTAAAAAAAAGCTCATTTAGGTTTTAATGTATCCCTTATTATTCCTCCAAATTTAAAATTAAGTATAATTAAATCTAGAGGAATAAATATGAAAAATCCCAAATTTTTTTTCATTGTAAAATAAACATCTTAATCTAAAAAAAATCTGAAAACGTTTCAAATTTTTTTCCTCGCCCTCATTTTAGGTAAAATTATTTTAGTTATATTAATTTTTAGGCTAATTTGAAGCTAACGCAAGAAGAATTTATAACATTTTCTAAAAGCTAAAATTGAAATTATATTTCAAAAGGTATATCGTATAATATAAGCGGTTAAAAAACATGAAAATTAAAAAAGATAAGCATTATGCAATCATAAAGAAAAACAAATCTATTTGTATTTACAATCTTAATTTTTAAAGTGTTGCTTTTATGTTTGTGTCTATAATATCAAATTAAATGTTTTTCACCCAAAAATGATTTTTTTTTTTTCCTAAATATCCAATTTTAAAGGGTTAGAGACTCCATATTTTTTTAAATGAGAACTAACTACCCAGATTCAAAATAAACCTTCTTATAATGAAATTCGCGAGGAGGAGTGTGAACGAACCAATTTCTTTACATCCATATTTACTTACACAGTTAACCTCGTTATAACAAAATTTTGTAATAAAGAGTTAATTAATGGTATGTTTAAAATATATATCTCATTTTCATGATAGCTAAAACTAATTTTGAACCGTTTTACTATAGATAGGTGATTTTCAAAAGGTGATTTTCAAAATATAATCGAAATTAAAACCGTAGTTAAACATTTTTCTAAGTATAGTATAAAAGATATTGACTTTACCTAATAGTTTCTGGATAATTAAACTATGATGTTTAATGAGACAATTGATACTAAGAAGAGCTTGAACATTTGATACCAGGGAACTTTGGTAAAAGTGCCACCCAACATATCATGCACGTGCAACTATTAACAAATAAAAAAATCACCAAAATTTGGTGAACGATTATCCAAACCTTGTCCAATAAATTTCTATATCTGTTAAAAGTAGTTGGGCTTCGGCTGCTTAAGTCCTCCTATGTATTTACGGTGACGAGTACTCGTCCTAACGACAACGAGTACTCGTTTTAAATACTCGGATATTGAGTAATATAAGGTATGAACTTTAACTAGCTATTTCTGGTTGATTAAACAAATATATTTCCACTAATCTTAAATTTGATGAATGATAAATTACCCAAACAACTAATCGGTACTCTCTACATTATCGAGACCAAGGCTTTGTCAGTTCTGACAATAATAACTATAGGACAGAAAATTATACTAGGAATGTCCAAGGAGAAAAAAACCCTGACATATTTGCACTACACCCCAATTCTATCTCCCTATGTTCTCGCTTCCAATTAAAGCTCAAGAGTTCCTTCCAACTTCCAATTATGAAAGCCAAGGCTTATCAATTTCGATTTGAATACTCTTGTAGTCTTAATCGGTAAACCAGAGTTGCTCGATTCTGCTTAATATATATTATCTCAGCCTTAATTTAACATAGTTTGAAAATATCATAACAAAACTCGCAAGATTAACAAACTTTTCTAGTAAACAATGAGAAACTCGCTCTTTATTATATCAATAAGGAGAGGAGTTATTTTTATATAAAAACCTTTAGGGTTTTTTTTTCTTTTTGATGCGAAAATAGGGACGTGTGAGAGAAGAGTCCATCGCAATGAACTTTGATAAAATACCAAGAAATTACAAATTAATTTTTTTTTCAGTTAAGTTTTTAAAACCTTTACGTTTTTAAAAACCAAAAAAATTAATTCGAAAAGACTCAAGTGAAATGAATTTGTTGGGTGATCTGAAAATCATTTCATACTTGGTTATAGTTTTTCAGTTTTTTAAACAAATGACAAAAAATTAATCTAAGCAACCTAGGATTAATAGAAGATAACGCTTCCTGCATATATCACTCCTTCAAAAACAAAACCAACAAATGAAGTCTAATGCCGAGCGAAGAACTTTGTTATAAATTATTGAATCACGCGACCACGTGGTAAACTTACAACTTCGTCTTTCAATGAGCTCGCACCTAAATTTATATTCGAAAAATCAAACTAGGCTAGTGATATTTTTGACAACTTTATGTTCACCCTATGAATTTGTTGCCACAATTTATTTTGCGTGTGGGCAGCTTCACTTACTTGCTACTAGTGTTGGGAAAGATATATCCAGGAAGCGTTAGGGTCTATGATTAATTCAAGGTAACACCTCGTTATAACAAAATTCTACAGGAAGAATAATAAAGTTTCATTGTACTTTCTAAGCCTTGGTCTTGCAGACGACAGATTCAAAGTTCGTCTGCTAAATCTAGGCCCGAAATAGGCATAATTCTAAATTTCCAACTAGGCCTAAATCTATTTGAATATCAGGAAATATTATGTTCCAAGCGTTATTTTGGAATAATAAATTTATGGACATTTAGTATTTTAGGCAAAGGATTTGGAAATTTCGTTATAACGAGTTTTATAATAATGAGATTTTTACTCTTAATAACATATAATTCTATATTTACCTGTCCAGGATAAGTCGTCGCATAGATGACGTTCTGTTGACCATCAGTCGTTAACATATTGGCGGTTATCGTTTGCGTTGCTGTAAATTAAAAATAATGATAACGAAAATCATTTTAGAATCCATTTCCTTTATGAATTTATTTCATCAGAAGTATTAGACAAAACTAAGAACATACTAAATGTTTCGTCGCCTATTTCTTCGAGAGAAGTATCAACACCCACAGTCGTGGTTACATTTTTTTCACCTTTCATTGCCTAAGAAATAATAGTTACAAAAATCTTTTTAACAAAATTATAAAATATTACGCGAAATAGCTTATCATAGAACTTACATCTCTGTATTTTTGTAGGTATAATTTTAAAGGTTCAACATAGTTATCAAACCCGAGACTCGCCATGGCGAATAAAATATCTTCACCATTTATTGTTTTACGTTTCTCTTGAAAGCAACGATCGCTAGCTCTGATTTTTGAGTTAAGGTTTAAAATAATTCACACATTAGCTACGTGAAAACGTTGATTCAAAAAGGATACTCGCTCGTTATAAAACTAACAAACTCGCTGACACATTCTTGAACGCATTCCTTCGCATCTTTAGCGATCTATTTAGAATTCTTATTTTATTTGAAAAATTTAACGAGAAACTATAGTCTCACTCAAATTTTTTACCTTTCCAGTTTTGGGAATAGCATTTTTCATAATGCGGGCCACATTCGCTATCGGTAGAAAACGATCCTTTAACAGAATAAATTTAAAAGGAAAAAGTATGATTAAAACTACAACGGGAATCTAAATAAATGTTCTCCAGGCCTAAAACATTCTAAACAGGTGCAAGGAGTTGAGAGCGATGTTAATTTTTTAAATTAGGAGGCCTAGATAAAATTTAAGGAATAAAGTCAGTTTTATACATTGTCAGCAAGTTGCACATGCTCTCGTAAAGGAGTGTCATTGTCTTTTTGGCTGTCAGATTGATCTCCGCTGTCTATACCGACGGCAAGACCATCTTCTCCATCACCTAGTTTGTTAAACATAAATTAGACAGTTTTTAATTGGATTATAAATTAGAATAGTCGTACCCTCGGAATGAACTATGTATTGACCGCTGGTGGCAAGGAAGGATTCTCCGATAACGCCACTATTACTATCAGTATTATCCATAACGTAACTTGAGATATACTATTTTAGAGGCTCTGAAAAGAAATAATTTAAAATCCAAGGTTATTTTCAAAGCTTCATGCCTTAATATTGTTTGTAGTAAAGCCTGTGAAGGTTCATAAATCAAACTGCTTACAACAGGTGTACAAAAGTACAAACAGATTCACTGAATAACTTGAAAAGATGGCTCCCGCTAAGGGTGATTTTAAACAAAGTAGGCCTAACAAAGGACAATTTTTGAGATTTAATTTTCATATTAATTTAATATTAAATGATGTAAAGGAAAGCTTTATCTCGACGCGAGTCTTCCAGAGTCCAGAAAATCCACACTAGCCGCAAAATTAAACCAAACTTACCATGATTTGATTGGTTTACGAAATCGCCAGTAGAAAATCCGGAACGCCAAATTTGTGCCGTTGCAGACTCACCACTCTAAAAATCCACAATATCAATCATTTTCATTGGTAGATGGCGCTCCCACTCAAATGCAAAAAGGCGGTAAATTTAAAACTGTTGATGGTTACAACACTGACATTTAAACACCAAATATTTAAATTATTCTACAATCAATATTAAAAGTAATAAAATTAAATATCGAATATTGAAATAATGTATTTTAACCAGAATTTTTTTTCTCACTGTTAAATCTTTTATATCAATAACGTGATATTTCTGAAGCATAATTTGCAGAAGATAATCTCAGAAGAATGTGGTTTGACTACTTAGATCAGTTCCTCCGGCGACGGAGGAGCTGATCTAAGTTGGCCATGGTTAGATTGAGCGGGGAGACAAGACGCATTCGCGTGAAAGTAAAGATTGAGATTTGTTAAAATGAATTCACCAAGTACAGCCACATTTTGCGAAATTATATATGGTCTTTTAGACGATTCTAATACTAAGAAATGAGATGTTCGGCAAGATTTGACAAATAAGAAGCGAGAGTGTGACTATTATCCTAAATTTGTACATCTTGTTTCGGCCGAATTGACATTCATAGAAAAAGTCACCCCCAAGCACCCTGGATATCATAGGGGGAGTCCCCGGCGCTTATCAGTTTTTTGCAGGGCCTAAACCAATCTTCATTCCCTTATACTCCCTAGAAATCCATCTCGGATCCGCTACTCCATTCTTCAAAAGGAGATCGACTCAGACACGCTTATTATACTAATACATAAATTCTATATTAAAGCATGGTCGCTAGTAGCGGTCCAACCCATTTTATTTCTACGTCTGCTAAAATCACAACAAAAAAGGTTAGTATGAAAAAGCTAAATAGATAATAGACCAACACAAATGGGGACCATATAACTTTAATCATTTTATAATTATCCTATGTAGATTCGTAAAATGTAATTAGGTTAGAGGGATAGTCCTTAAATGATGTCATGCTCCAAGAAAACGTGGCTACTATTGTTAAGAAGAAGAAGAGAGAGAGGAAGTCAAATAGGGGGTGTCCACAAATCTCGAAAACTTGAGAAATTATTTATGTACAGCCCCAAAGTCACCCTGATGGTCAAAGTTAGATGAATTTCTCAACCACTATGCCTCGAGTTCAAGCGTAGATATACAGCTATAAAAAGAATCAATCTCTAACAGTACTGTACAAAAATTATAGGCGCAGATTGAATAAAAAATATAGCAAAACCGCGCATCTTTCGATTTCTCTCGGGCTCACTCTTATAAATAAACTTTTTTTTAGGAGGGAGATGATGGTATGAAGAAAATCATACGCGGACGATTCTATTGTTGGCCAGGAGCGAATCATCTTCGCGCTAACGGAGCCGCGAAAGGCGGAGAAGAGGGAAGCGAGCGTTGGAAGGAATATTGCCAAGAAAGGAAATTGCAAAAATGGGGACGAGAAGATGAATCGATAAAAGAGAGAGAAGAAGAAGAAGAAAAAGATTTCGCGCACAGCCGAACCATCGATCTAAACCAAAAGTATAAAACTCGATGGGAGGGAAGAAAATGGATAAAGAAAAACTTGCAAAATTACTTTCAAATGACTTCTAAGTTAAGTCGAGCTATAAAAATTAGGACTAATACTGGGTTTTTAAAAAATAAGTCTCATTTGATGTCTTATCTAATTTTCGCTACTGCGACGTCATAATTTAGGCTTTATACGCGGTACTGCTGTTTAATTCTAGTATTTTGTGGACTGACTTAAGGCTAGTTCACACTTGGGGGAAAAATGACCTGTTTTAGAAATGAATTTATCACTCTCAAATGCTATACATCCTTCAAAAATTCGCCAAGAGTGAACTAACTATCCTTAAAGTTTCAAGTTTAAAATTGAGTTTCTGCTGACTAACGAGTCAGTTATGATGTAATGTTTGGATTATATTAAACTAATTAAAAAAAGATAAATTTAACCTTCTCCTACACGTGTCGTACTATATCATTAGTTTAAAGTTTTCGTTCGTGGTTCGAATTTAGGCCAATATACCCAAAAAGATCAAAGACAGCCCCTCGAGACGGAAAAATGTCGATCAAAAGAACGGTTAAATATGGTGGCTGAGTTAGGAACGAATGGCGGATACCGGAAATGGAAATCCGGATTCGTAGCAAAGACAGGAAATGAGAAGAAGACTCCCCTAACATATAGACGATCGCAGCCTCGAGAAAGACCAAATTATCGTAAAAACGAACACTACTATATATAGCCCAGTTCGCGAAACTATTTTTTCCACTCTGTGAAGCATACCATAGGTGTATTAGTACGCGTCACCTTTCCCTAGTCTGCAAACTGATCATGATTCAAAAGAATAATGTTAAATTGGTAACTTCTAAGAATGGTACTAACTATAAACCAACCTAACAAAAATCCCCGCAAAAAATTTGGGAACTAAACGGGCGGATTCCAGGAAATATAAGAGATTATATCGAACAAGCTTCTAACGAGGAGGTATGAATAGAACAAAAACATTCTCCCACAATGGAATCAAAGAGAAAGAACGACCTATTGTTTTAAGTCAAGTTAACCGTTGTTGCACCCGACATTGGAAAAAGTAGGCTTAATCGTTGTTTTACATTTTAACTACAGAGTTTGAATTTAACTTTTGGTTTTAAACAGAAACTTCAATAACTCCGATTCGGGAGAAGTTAAAAAAAAAAAAAAAAATTAACTTATATACCCTACTATAGGCTTAATATTTTGTAATTTTCAATAGTTTGCAAGGCATAAAACTCTTTAAAATGCAATGTAATGTTTAGGTTTAATTTTTAAGCCTTTTTTAAAAGCCCAGCTAAAGATTAAAAAAAAAAATAAATAAATAAAATAAAAAAGTGGAATCTGTAAAGAAAAAAAACTTACTTTAGATTGGAAGGCTATACACGTGACGTCAGTTTCTTTGCTTTCCAAGTGTAAGACAAAGGCCATTTTGATTCTCAACTCTACGTAACTTAACACAGACAGAGTCTCGTGTAACCTGGAATGAAATAAAGCTCGGATGAGTGTCTAGGATAATCTAGAAAGGGAGCAGGGCAAGAACCGTTATTCATGGGGTGGTATACGCGATAAAAAGTGGTTGGCCGCTTAAGAATTCGTTTCGGCGGCCATATCCGAGCTCGAACCGATAACCTTTTATCCGTTAGTTTGACCCCCGACGAATCCATCCTTTAAATTCCCTCGACACTAAACCCTCACCCATCTCCACCCACAGGTGCCACGTGACACATTGGAGAGACTTTACTTCGCCTATACATTGCTCTAAATATATAACTATAGCTTGAAAATTTCCCTATAAGTGTGTAGCAAAGTTAATTTGTCATATTTTAATTTTTATAATTATTTTAATTTTCACTATGGCTATATATAGGAACCAGTTTCATACCGATTGGGTTTCAACAACCGATAGATGAAGCTACAATAAATCGATTTATAAGGATAATGCGTTAACAAATGATCCCTTTCCATTTGAATATCGGTTTGATTTTACCGTTTCAAATCGATTAAGAAATGCAAGTGTGACCGTAGCTAAATAACACTCGTTGTGAACAAAATCAGTCTCACCCTCACGAGTGTATAATATCTTAGGCATCTCCCAAAAAAGTATATTTCAAATATAATATCATAAATATTTTATCCCTTCATTAACGAGTTCATAAATATTATATTCCCCTTTTTTTACACTCATAATATAGAACGTATATCTTTTTGTTCCGTGATCGGGCGCTCTTCAGAAGAGAAAAGCATATCTTTCTCTCATATATAGTCTGCGTTCGACTTATTTTAACTAATAAGTACGAAGTTCTAGAAGAGCGATTTTCAAGAACCATCCATGCCCGTTTCTTACCCTTTTACATGATTGCAAACCTTGCTTCATTATCTTAAATAAATCCAACGTAATGTAAGCTAGAATCAGTTCCAAAAGTCAGCGCGTACAATACCAAACCATACTCTAAATATATAAGGTTATAAGTTGATTATGATTGTAAGTATAACTATGGCTAACTTAAAGTTATACACAAGGTTTTTCTATTGTAGATAACAGATCATCTCTTCTCGAATAATAATCTCATCTTGAACGCAATGTCCAATTAAGAAAGTAAGAATGAAGATTTACATCCGAAATACAAACGTAATTTTTCTTTGTCTTCTGATTTGACAGCCAAAAGGCTTTAGTTCCCTCTCTGAACACAAGCGACATAATTTTAAAATTATTTCTGTCTCTTGAACCTCCATTTTTCTTGACACCCTAACTGGTTACTTTAAGAGTACTTATCTAACATTATATCCTAATTAAACGGTTCACGGTTTAGAATTTAACTGCACTAATTATATCAAAACAGGTCGACAAACTTGTGAAATATGATAAATAATTACAAGCATGGAATGCCTAAGTCTCAAAGACGTTATAAGGAACCCGTTCTGTTTGAGGTTTCGAACCTTCGACAACCTGACTGCTATTTTAAGCTAGATGTAAAAGCACCATTGCGTCCTGATTGGCTATTAGTACCCGGATAAAAGGTTTTAAGATACCTTGGTAATTTTTTTAGATTTAAAACGATAATTATAGTGAAGTTAAAATGATAAGTTTAGAAGAAAAAAGATAACTAAAGTAACTTTCCTTCGTATTACATCTTTTTCAGAGCAAGGTATGGTATTTTACTACTCATAATCTGAAATATTATCAACTTATGTTTTTAAGATGTTGTTTCTTGGAAGCATATTGGAGCTGGGCTTCGTAAGCGTTGCGAATTGAAACAGTCTCTGTACTATATGGGCTGTTTTGTATCGTAGTCGTCAATCTCCCGTCCTCCAGAAGACGACCTATACCCTCCTCCACCCCTTACTTGGTCCTTGGTTCCTAGTCCCATCCCCTCGCTTGTAATGAGAAAGAAATTCAAATTCTTGCTAGTAGAGCCGCCCTAGTATACCCACTATAGCCTAGCTCCCTCTGCTTCGTGTTGTGCTTATAAAACTGAAGGTTGAAATTCACGATAAGCTTGATGAATAGTCCTTTGGCGCGTGCATGTTCCTCCAAAGTTATACGTAGGAGTTGATTTCACCAGCATTTGACAGCGTTAGCAAAACTGGGATCCCTTTGTATCCTAAGAAATAAAGGGGTAGCGATAAAGTCTAGTCTTACTTTGTACGTGTCGCCAAATCACTTCGTTTTGTTTGAGGTGAAGTATACTATAGGCATGGGGTTCGACCCTAACTCTAACGTACCCTGTTTAACTGCGCTAGGGTGCACTGACTGAGATTGACTCACGAGACTCTAATGTCCCTCTAGAATACTCCAGAATTATTCCAACGCACACTCATAGATAGTTTATATAGCGAGTTCAATGTTTACAATAATGTTTTTTCTCTTTCTTCTATCGTATATAAATTATTGTACGTTTTATTGTCGAGAAAATATCAAGGTGAAATTTGGAATTAAGTCAAGAGAAGTGCAGACGAAATGGTTAAAAAAAAAAATCTAATTTTAGTTTTCGCGCCAAAATTTTCTTCGAGCTTTAAAATAAGTAAAATATTCAATATCATCTTTTGATTTAAAATCAAGTTTGAATATCAAAACCAAAATTGTTCTAACACTGGCATACAAATCTGAAAAGCTAAATTTTCCACAATAAAAATAAATCAAAAACAAATCAATACCGGTAATTCTAAATCAAACTAGTTGACGATAAATTAAAGCACTATTTATCTAAATATGATTAGTATAATATCAACTAATCTATAATCAAACCTAAACAATAAATAAAAATTAAAATTAAAGATTATTAGTTAATTGAATAAATTTATAATCAAGCTAAACATAATTAGATTAGAGTATCAACTAATATATAATCAAATCAAACTTGATTAGGATTAAATTACAAATAAAACAATCAAAATTTAATCAGTTTCAAAGACACCGAGATAGGTATATATTTCGAGTTAGAAACAACAAACTTATATTTGGGGGTCTATATTATTTTTTCCTAGAAAGCAAACTATATACACAATAGGAATCCTCCCTAGACAGGAATATTAGAGAGGGGGAATCTCCCCACAGCCGTTAGCCAAAATCTCTAAAGATTGGGTAGATCCGATATAGAGAAACACGGTACAGTACAGTTATAGGGTGAAAAGAGGTGTGGTAGCCATTTTCATTTGTTACCAATCTCGATTCTGAATGCCTATTGGATCAAGCGGCCTGATAAAAGGGCAGGCGAAAAATGCCCCCAGAACGTCAGAGAAGAGTCGCCCCCCCCCCCCCACGAGCAGCGCCCCCCTCTTTCCACCACTGACTCAGTTTTAAAGCTCCAAGCCCATAAATTCACCCGCCCCCTTAAATGAAATATGAAAAAGTGAATATTATGTTAAAACTTAAGATCCCTAAATGGTTCCCTAGAATACATCGACCAACTTCCGGTTAATTTACCCTCTCCCTCATCAACGGAAGTAAGTTTTAATAGAGTAGGGTAAGTTATAAGTTGCTTATTGACTTTATTCGCGCCAAAAATGAAACGGACTAAAAATCAGTGATAGAATATCTATACTGTCTGTCGTCTGCTAATTAAAAGTATCAAAACTTAATTGGTTAAACTTAATTTAGAGAGTAATTAACGCTGAATTTTATAGAATTAGACTACATGAATATGAAATACTTCGTTAAAGAAAAACAGAGAGAAAAACCTAAAATATTAATCGAAATTTAAGCTTAGTTCAAGTTAGAAATTTTTAATTAAAAAGAAAATGATATGATTAGTTGTTATTTAAATTATATTACAAAACTATCTTGAAAACAAGTTAAAATAATTATATTTAATAATTTAGCATGAATGTGATAATTTTAAAGTTTTATAGGAAAAAATATTTCATTTTCCTTTTCATGATGCCTTTTTACGTAACTAACAGTTTATTCGAATTAATTGAGTTAATAAAGATGTATTGGGGGAAGAATAAAGAGAGAGAGAAGACGGGTAAGGTGAAATAACATCCTCTTCCAGCTTTCTACAAGTTGATTCAATCATATTGAACATTTTGTTAGAACCCCCCTACTTTGACATTGGTTAACTCTAGGCGGGGCTATAATGTACCCTAGAAGAGGGAGAATTTGGAGAACACGGGGTAAGAATGGTACACACCCATCTATCGATTTGGTTTCCATAGAAACTAAATTACATTGGTGACCAGTCTTACCGTACACTGAGAGAATAATAATAGTAAGGTCGATTAGGCTTGGCCAGTAGTGACAGGTGATATAGGTTTTACTTATAGGAAACAGAAAAAAATCAGCGAAGATGCTTAAAGTTTGACTGAAGCAATTTTGAAAGTGTTTGCTTTTTGGTTTTAGGAGTTTTTTTTTATTTTATTTTAATCCCACAATTTTATCGTCACTTTTTAAACTTTTATAACTAGGTTTTGATACTTTCTTAATTAATCCGGGCTTTAATTGACGAATTTATTGCGATATTTAAACGAAAATATTAAAGTTTTATTTTTACGTAATTTATTTTAGGGTGTATTTATAATTTTGCCCCTGGAAGCCATCTTTATCTTTAACACCAAAGTGCGACAGTTGAAATATATTTACAGGCGCCCGTAGGATTAACATGGGAGCCTCAGCCCCTGAATGACAGCATCTATCTGTACACCATCGCGCTGCAGTTAGAACACTTTTAGAGGCGCTAATAGTAAATTGCATTATGAGTGTAATACCCTGATAAACATTAATTTATTATGATTAAAAAATGGAAATTAAAATAAAGTGAAGTTGTCATGGATTTTTCATGAGTTCCAAATGAAATTTCGGCAGAACATTTTGTATAATTTTGAAGATGGAATTTAAAAAGTATGAACAAAAAACTTCAATTAATGACGACCTCACTTTAATTAAGAAAATGTAACCGATTGTAAAATAAATCCTAGGATATTTGAAACATACTTAAGCGTTTATATTAAATTAAATATTAAATAAGTAATTAAAGTCCTGATATTTACTAAATTTATGCAATAATTAAATTCTAGTATATTTTAAAGATTGAAATTAATTTATCTCAAAAGAACACGAGCAATTTTCGCATCACTTTAGGATAACAAATTAAAAAATAAACAAAATTTAAAATGGTTATAATGATGTGAAATTAAATAAATTTCATATTCAGGATCCAATATATATATAAAAAAATTAAAAATTAATCAAATAGGGTTATTTCCCCAAAAAAGGTCACAAATATTAACGTATCATCATACTAGATAAAAAAATATAAATTATTCTCAGGGATATTTTCGATAAATCGAATCTATTCAGAGCAACAAAAGGGAAGCGAAGACGAGAATGAATAAAAGTATAAAAACCGAACAGTATCGTATAAAAAACTATATGTTTAGCGTCTTTATTTACTGAAGAACTACGTACGTAGAGGATACAATCAGTTAGCTACTATATTACGGCGCAACGAGCGTTCCCCTTCACTCGAGTAGACCCGTATTCGTATAATTTTTAAAAGAATAGGCCTAAAAGCGGTTCAAAAGAAATTTGAATAGGAAAAACTAGAACTGATCGTGGATGGTCTCGCGCCCCGGCGTTTCTCATGACCCCTGCGGCGTTAACCCGCCTTCGATTAAGGTTTTAACACCCCTATCCCACTTCCCCCGCGTGATATTTCCCGCCCTATTGTTATTTCCCTCCAAAAATGTCACCGAGAAGTTTACATTTCTATTATAAATGGATAGAGGACTTTGCGCAGAGCCAAAAGTAGGCCTAGGATAGAAATGACTCGGGGATGAGGTTTAAAAGAATAAAGAAATCTACGAGCGAGCGAGCGCGCGCGAGCGTCAGAGATGGAATATTATATATATAAAAGTTTATCGGGAGCACGCGCTAAAACGACGTCGACGGCACGTGACTCGGACGCGTTTCCGTTACGATATTTCCTTTTGATTTCCCGCCCCGACTTGGCGCGGCGCGCGCCGAACCAAAAAAAGAAAAAGAGAAGAGACATGAATAGGGGAGCAACCGCTATGATATTTGCAACACGAATGAAAAATTGTAGTAACTAAACTTTAGCCAATTTTGTTAATTGCATTTTTCGAATGTGAAATGCCATTTCTTTAACTATATTAACAACTTATTATTAATTAACAACTCTAATTTAAATAAAAATGCCAATAGTGTGGAAATATTTCGCCGATAATTATCAATTTGGTTAATTAATTTTTACGAATGTAAATTTTAAATTATACGCTTTCTGTACACGCCTCCACTTGTTTAATAAAATTAAAATAATGTGGAAATATGTGTCTATAATTGTATTCAGAAAAAACAAAGAACCGCTGCTTCCTAAAAATTTGCGTTAACTACTTTTATTATTACGAGGCTTAACACTATGTATTAATCCGCCCGAGCTTTCGCTAGCTTGCAAAATAATCCTGATAAAAACCTTTCTTTATATTTGAGTAACATCAAAAATGAGTAACTTTAGCAGATTTAATTTTAACTAGTACTTAAGCACAGGTAATCGCATTATCGTTTTTTTTTTATTAAATCTATAGTTTATATTTAATATTTGTACCATAAAATATGGTTGCATAATTTGCAATAAACAAAACTGACCATTTCGCGATAAAATTTGATATTGGGAGTTGTTGTATTTAGGCACTGCGATCTCAATATGGAGGTATCGTTAGGCTTAGGGCGCCCTCGCTATGATCGGTGGCTGGTGGTTCCCGGGCCGTTTATTTAAACGAGTCGCCTCTTCTCTTCGGTTTTTAAGTCATTGATACTCATGGGAAATGGGTGAATTTGATCGGGCATATGCACCCCGAGTTAATCGCTCGGATTTGACGGCTATTTACTGTCGCCCTCGCACCCTGACCGACAACTTTTGCCGCTCCCTATAATGAATAGCTGGTGCCTCTTTTTTACTTAGTTTACCATATTCAAGGACGTGACTTTTTAACTTTAACGATTTAGCCCTTGTCCCTTTTTATTTTGGGAAAGTGACCATTTTTTCTCTACTATCTGGGATCAAGTGAAAAAGTAACTGAGTATCACTATGATTCATTAATTAATCCACTCATACCGCGATTTGTCTACTTAGATATAAAAGAACCTTACGAAGATTAATTTTAAGGTTGTCTCTTTTCAAACGGTAAAAGGGTTTTAATCGATCAACTCCTCAGACTTAATCGGTCAACTCCACGGACTTGATTGGGTCAACTCTAGGGGCTTAAATCCGATCCAATTCACGGGCTTAATCGAGTTAAATCCAAGGGTTTAATCGGATAAACTTCATGGAATTAATTGGGTCAACTACAACGACTTATAAATCGAATCATCTTCACGGGCTTAATTGGGTCAACTGTATGAGGGGCGTCATAAGATCAATTCCACGATCTAAATCAGGTCAACTCCACGGGCTTAATCGAGTCAATTTAATGGGCTAGGAGTTCAAGCGAGATCAATTGCTGGTATTCTTATAGGGCTGCATTGGGTATTTCACGCGGCAAACTGTCGCAATAATTACAGCTCAATCGACTTTCAGATACAGTATAAAGAACATTACACCACCATAAAATCTCGGGCATAATTGTTTCCTACCAAAATACTACCCACGGTAATTAAAACAATAAAAAATACCACCCATTTAGTTAAATGTTTTCATTCTTTTAAACGAGATATTTTCTTCCGCCAAAAGTATAAAAACAAGCTTCTGATAATTAATTTTCCCATCGATTCCCCCTAGAAGATTCTTCCCCCTGAATCCTGGTATATACTCCTAATATAGGCTATTTTCTATAAACGAAAGTCATCGAGGCGCGCGCGTCTCCAGTCTCCTTTTCCTCCTATAAACGCTAAGCCTAACTCAGGGCTCGCGTCGTCCTTCTATTCCTTTTTGGCGCCAAAAATTGCTCGCGCGAGCGTAAGAAAATCGTAGGAACCGAAAAGTTAACGGAGCGGAATCGCCTAAGACCATTTTTCTGGGACAACGAGGTTGTATTATGAACCCTCTTTCGAACTCCGACCAATCTCAGTCGTCTCTAAGCGTTAAGCCTAACGCTATTGTCAAAAAGGGACACCCTTTTCGGCTTCGACTTCAGTAACGAGAGAGGTGGAGATCGGACGCAGGGTTGATTTCCACGAACAATAAAGGCGGAGATGGGGGTGGATTGCCTCTTTATGTTTTCGGGGAAATGTATTATGAACTGATGATGGCTGTTTATTTTACACGCGTATTATACCGAGCAGTTTTTGATTTTTCCATACATGTTTCTAACTTACATATTTTCCCCTCCCCTACGATTTTCTATTCATACGTAGACTATGGGAAAGTAGGGTTAGCTTGTTGATTTAAATTTAAGTCCCAGAGTGTTTCACTAAGGGATGTATTTTACTAGCTAATAAAGTGATTTTTTTCAATTAAAATTTTTAATTTACCGTATTTGAACAAATAGTAGAAAACTTAATCGATTTTGACGTAATTGCACCGTGGCCTTTTTTGTTATGATTTTATTTAAATATAAGCCTATGTCGATGACTAAAAAACGCTCTTCAATTTTACAATAGCATTGAAGTAAATTTTTATCAAGGTCTTGAGACTTGAAACACCGAAGCGCGGCAGTTGAAACACTTTTACAGGCGCTTATAGGAATTACATTGAAACCACAACCCCTGGAAGCTATCTTTTCTGAGCAAAGGCTAAGGCTAGGTTCCCACTTGACCGAAAATAACGACCGAAAAAGTTGTCGCTGCGGCAAAAAATGTCTATTAACGCAGAGCCCCGACGGTATAATTTTCCATTGGTTCACACATACGACCGAAAACCGCGACCGAAAGGAGATTCGAGTAATCACGTGGTGTGACGTAAGTGTCTCGTATAATCGCGAAAATAACGAGACACTAGAGTTCTTGATACGTCGTCCGCTTAAAGTCTGTTTTTGAATTTACCGCCAAATATACGAGTTTTTCTGTTGAAATAATTAATACACTATGCTTATTTAATTATACAACGCTTTCGTATCTTATGTACAAAAAAATTTCCAATATTAAACGAAGACGGTTTTGGATGAGAGATATTTTTAAAAGAAGGCGTGCTCAAGGATTTCAAGAGAATTATCTTTCGGTCGACTTGTGCGGTAAAAAATAGAACACAGATTCTGTCCGACCGAAATCGTTTTCGGTCATCTTGTGCAGAAACTTTTTTACCGCAGAGGTGTTAACGCAGTGTTTCGGTCGTGTTTTCGGTCAAGTGGGAACTAAGCTTAAGAAATACCCGAAGCTCAAAACTTGCATGTATATATAAGACAATATTGCGTAGCGTTGCGACCTGAATTCCGTCACTATCCCTACCCGATTAAGTGTCGAGGAAGAGTTCAAATAACTGAAATGTAACAGGGGGTGTGAGCTTATTTTTTACGCTCCCGTGAAGGTGAGAAAGACAATGACCAAGCCAAAGTGAAGGTGGAAAAGTCAAAGACCAAGCCAAAGTGAAGGTGAGAAAGACAAAGACAGGGCAACGGGGGATGGAACAAATTTTAATGAACGTTTTTCTCCTCACAGAGGTCATTCCTCCTCGGTGACCCTGCCCTAGAATTTCTGTTATCTTATTTATTTTTGATGCGAGCATTTAATCCGTAATATTTGTATGCGCTCAAGGTTGGAGGAAGGGTCGTAGATAAAATTATTATCGTTTTATTTGGAGAGCCCCGTGGTACAGTTTGGTCATACGGAAACTGTAGACGATATTCCATTCTGATAGGCGTTTTGACGCGATTTTCAACCCAGCTTTAGTTCGGGATAGCACGTGGCTGTTGAGTTCCGATAAGCGGTCCTCTATATAACTAGCTGTATAACCAAAAGAGGGTGGATGAGAGCGTCTCATTTCCGGTCACGTGACCGAGATTTGGCTTTTCCAACTTCTCGCGTATTTATACTTCACGACGGGCAGTCCGTTATAATATAATACGTATATATTTTCTCTAAAACCTACCAATTAACGTTAAACAAACTACAGTATCTTGACTCTCTAATGCTACTCCCTCTTTCCGTTTTCCAATGTCGCGTGGCTTGATACACTCGAGAAAGAGTAGATACAAATTTATACCAAGGCTTAATTCTCAATGAGTAAAGATTAGCTCAAGCCTGATTTAAAGATAGAAGTTGTTGCGTCAGAAAGTAGCCACTAGCGTTAACAGCTTAGAAATGAGTTTTGTTATTGTTAATAAGTAGACAGTTAAGCCTATTTTAATCGAAATTAAGACAAATAGGGTTATTTAAAACTTGAAGTTGAAAGACCTATTTTCATTCATTTAAATTTTAAATTAGGTTATTTAAAAGTAGAATTTAGTGCTATTTTTATTTGTTTCAAGTAGTAATTATGCATATTTTTATTTATATCAAGTAGAAATTAAGCCTATATTTTCTCGAACTTCAGGTAGAAAATTAGGCCTATTATTCTCGAACTTCAAGTAGAAAATTAGTCCTATTTTCTCGAACTTCAAGTAGAAAATTAGGCCTATTTTTCTCGAACTTCTACTTGAAGTTCGAGAAAAGAAGGCCTATATTTTCTACTTGAAAATATGGGCTCATTTTTCTCGAACTTCAAGTAAAAAATTAGGCCTATTTTTCTCGAACTTCAAGTAAAAAAAATAATGGAATTTGTTTCTCGAACACGAAGTCAAAGAATTAAGCGTATTTTCCTGTGATTTACAAGTAGAAATTAGGCCTATTTTTCAATTTAAAATATAAATATTGAAATGTCACGTACGCATAAGATTCCAATTACGGTATATTACAAACGAGAATCTGCATGGAGTGATGGTTTCAAATATTTCCTTTTCAAAAATTCTCGAAAACTTAATTTCAAACTTTTCGGACCCATTTTTTCGCCTTATTTCTCTCATCATATACTCAATCGATTAAGGCTTCATATAGATTTTACCTCACCAATCTTTTTCAAAACGAACGAAAACTAGTCGAAGAATTTTCGGTTCATTTTTTATATATTTTTTATTTTTTTCTTTTTATTTTCGATATAGGTCTAGTTTTTGCCCCCTTTTTTCAATAAAACTTTTGATGATGGTATAAGAAAGGAAAAGGTTTGAGAACTGAGAGTATGAGCTAGCGAAAAGGACCACCCAAAAAAAAAAAAAAAAAAAAAAAAAAATCAATATTGGAACATTTTTCGCGGAAGAATCAAGAAGAGCAGACGATAATCACTTAATCGATATTGATTTCTTTCGTTTAATTTCACTCAAAGAATTCCTTTAAACCAATAGTATCTAGCACGTGGCTTCATTTTGAAGTATATTTCTTAAAATGGGCTTTATACGGAAGAGTACCTTTAATCGCGTTGAAATTTCAGGATGAAATACTCCTCTCCATACTTTTACTCAATTTTATATATATATATATAAAAAAGAAATCTCAACTCTTCATCTTTGGTGGTAAGTTTTTGCGAAAATCGAGAGGTGAGGGTGGGGAGATCGCCAAGTTAACTTGGTATTGGATATCTTAATCCTAAGTAAACTCTGAAGCAATTTTCCCTTCTTCAAGTTAAACCGCTTAAAGGGTTTATTACATTTTTTTTTAAAGTGATTGTGTCACATTTTCTTTGGTATATGGCAAATATATTGAGTTTTTTCATAATATTAAATACCTCTCTTTAGGTTGACACGTTTTAAGAAACTTCAAAATAAAATTAACACAAAAATTGAAATTTTATGTTTTTCGATGTAGAATACGTATAAAACGAGATTAACTATAAGTTTAAATTAAAAAATACTTTCTGGGTTAATATACTTTCATGCCAAAAGGCGTAAGAATCGTTGTTATGACGGAGAATGTCGGGGGAACTTTTATTTTAATTTGCTTTCTTTATGTATATCGTAAACAAATCGAAAGAAATTTAACGGAAAAATATAATTGATTTTAAGGGTGAATTTAAAAATGCACGCAACTAACCATTTAAATCTTATATTTTCGTTTAATAACTTGGATAAGTTGACCATGTTTTCTGAGAGGGGAGGGGCAGTTTTGATAAAGGAACTGTGGGTGAGATATTGAGGGGGAGGTTGGTTGGAAGGCAATCTTTCAAATATGTTGGCACCAGAAAATGAGCGCGCGTGGGAAAAAAAGAAACGCTTCGAGTAATCAATCTAGTTGTTAACAGGACTTCATGATAATATGTATGATGGAAAGGCTTATCTACTTTTTCGTTGAAAAAACTTAAAAAACGAAGATGATTAAGGGAATTATATATGGGTTAAAATTATTTTTTTGTATTTGTTATCGAATATTTAAAAATGAAATTAACTTTTTTTTTTCTTAAATATATAGAGCAGACTCTTTCGATAATTAAAGAGATTTTGAATGTGATTTTAAAGAAAGATCTTTTTTAAGGTTTGAATGTTAATTTTGGAAAAGATTGCGTCACGTTTCAAAGATAATTTTGGATGATATATTTCGAGTAAAATTTCAAAGTTAGGTTTCGTAGATTATGCCTATATTAAGAGATTCAAATGCTAATTATTGGAATACTATTGACACCAAGGATGGAGGTTCGAGATCTGGAAACGTTAAGGGTATGATAGGTTCAAAATCCCTGGCACGGAGGGAGGGGAGAGTTAAACTTCTACTTTAAATATCAAAACGGAATATTAAACGTGGGGAAAATCCCCTCAATCCTATAGGCAAAAAAGGTTAGGGGACGAAAAAGAGAGAGAAGCTAAAACCTGACAGGCGATTTTTGGCGCGCTTTTTGCGACGCGCGAAACGAGTGTTGAGAGGCTGATAAGAAGCGCGAGCGCCGTTTCGGCACGCGCCTAACTTCGTAGCGAAGCACCTTCTTGGAAGCGCGCGTCAAAGCAGCCTTACAGTTTGGCGCCAAGTAACCACTAGGAGAGAAAATAGCGCGCCGATTCGAGGCGATTGGCGTCATCTGATAGAGGAAGCGCGAGATAAAGGCGTGACTAGGATCGCTCTTTGATCGGAAAACGGCGTGTCGCGCGAGCCCGCCAAAAAGATCACGTGCTACGAGGAGAAAATGCCCCGCAGGAGTACGAAGAAAGGTTTTACTTGTACGAGGTAACAAGTACAAAACTGGGCAAAGGTAGATATATCATATACTGGCTTTTCTCATTTACATACGATTGCTTTATTGCTTGAAATACGTCGAATGAATTACCAACAGAAACCTTTTGAATTTCAGAGAAGGAAGAAGTACAAAAATGGAAATAGAACCCATATTACAGCTTTGAACACGTTGCCTCTAATAATGTAAATATAAAACAAAAAGAAAGAGGAGTACATATCCCTCGAGCTATAAAGTATGTGTCTATTTTGTGAAATAAAATTTTACGTGCTAAATTTTTTAAAATTCGCATTCATATTGAAAAAGTTCAGAGCTTGTGGTAATGGTCAGCATTTGTTTTTAACTGACTATGTACGGCCTTTGGCAATGCTAAATACGTAGACAATTACGTAATCAGGTAAGCACAATCAATTACTACAGACTTGTAAACCCCTCGGTGTACGCTTGGTTGATTAAATAGTGATTAAATTGGATTAAATATTGTTTCGTATCCGCATGCGATCCGCATATTACAATTCATCAATTTAGGATTAGATTAATTTTTATTCGACTATAGGAGCGTTTAAATATTCACAAAAACATTACAAAAACTCACCACCAATTTCTCGATAATTTGCAGTTGATTAATGGAGTTGATGTTTGAGCACGCTAAGCCTAACAGTATTTTAAGACAGATAAAAATGTTAGATAAACAAAAATTAATCAAACAACGTTTAAAAACTCGCGCGTATACTTTGGTAAAGTATTTTCAAACACTCTTTGATTAGCCCCAGATTTCTGACATTTGTATACATGTTTTTATCCGTATTAAAATGGAATTAGGCTTAGCAGGCTCAAATGGCAACTTTTTTTTAACTAACTGTAAATTAATCAGAAACAATAGATGATTTTTAATAGGCGTTTTTAAATTTTATCGCTCACAATCAATTAAAATAACACGATATCGTTTCCATTATCCCTTTAAATTAAATCAATTGACGTTAGATAAAATACGATTAGATGTGTACACTAAAACTAATATAAATAAAAAAATCTAGATGCCGGTCTGTCGACTTAGGATCATATTCATTAACTGATGTGTCAAATAAAAACATGTAAGACGTTATTCAAAGTACAGTCATTAATAAAAACCACACCCCTATATGAATTGGTGAACCAAAAATGCGTCTAACGTTTAAACAGCAATCATATAGACCTAAACGTAAAATAACCTCATTATGAGGTTGTAAGTATAATCTTACATCAAAGAAAAAAGACACCCAATTTGTTTTTCTCTTTGAGAGTTTTCCCGATTCCCTTTGAGAGTTTTCCCCGATCATCTTCGAGAGTTTTCCCCTGACCTTCTTTGAGAGTTTTCCCCTGACCCTCTTTGAGTTTCCCCTGACCTTCTTGAGAGTTTTCCCCTGACCCTCTTTGAGTTTCCCCTGACCTTCTTGAGTTTTCCCCTGACCCTCTTTGAGTTTCCCCTGACTTTCTTTGAGAGTTTTCCCCTGACCTTCTTTGAGAGTTTTCCCCTGACCTTCTTTGAGAGTTTCCCTGATAATTTTATAGTTTTCCCTGAACCTTTATGAGAATTTCCCTGACCATCTTTAAGAGTTTTCCCTGACCATCTTTAAGAGTTTTCCCTGACCATCTTTAAGAGTTTTCCCTGACCATCTTTAAGAGTTTTCCCTGACCATCTTTAAGAGTTTTCCCTGACCATCTTTAAGAGTTTTCCCTGACCATCTTTAAGAGTTTTCCCTGACCATCTTTAAGAGTTTTCCCTGACCATCTTTGAGAGATTTCCTTGACATCTTAAGATCAGAGCCTTTTACAGTGATAACAAGTTTCGTGATACAATTCCGACATTTCCCAGACTTTGTTTTGTTAAATTTTCAAATTTCTAGTTTTCCAGGTATTTTTGGACCTGTGACAATCCTATTAATTAAGTTGTTGTTTTACTTGAATCTTGCTTGAACGGAAAAGATCATATATGGCCCCATAAATACACGAGGAATAATTTGAACAGCTGATGTTCGTTTTTCCCATACATAAATACACACATACACACCCAGAGATGAAGTAGAAATATAGAAAAAAATAACTAATTTGTAGCCAGAGCCCTAGCATCTGCTGCACTAATGTAAAAACCGCCCCATGTATATATGGTATCCAGTGTACATATTACAGTTCCGTTCTGCTAGGCCTATCGGCCGACGAAATCTTAAGAGAAGGGCGGTTCGCGGGCCAGCGAACCGAATCCTCGTCGGCGGCCGCGGGAGAGGATCTTTGGCGGCAAGAAGTCCATGGATGGGGCCTCTAGACGCGCGAGACGCGAGATTCAAAAGCGCGGGAAAAAATACATCCATAAGACGTAGCTTCAAAGGAGAAAAATGTCGGCGCGCGAGCTAATCCTAGCTTTTCAGGTGTAATTTGAAGCAACTACTTTCATATCCTATGGAAATAACATTGTGTATAAATACGCCCCACCTTTCAATTCCGAACGAAACTATACATAGTTGGAAAGCTGATATTTTGGCTACATACTGATGAGATGGGTGAGCGATGAATAGAAATAGGGACTCGTATCTTCTTCGAAATCACCTGAGATTAAATACCAAGTTTTTGTTTAAAATACTGAATTGAAATATATATTTAAATGCTTATAGTTAATTATTCTGCAAACGGGAAACATCCCGCAATTAATAGTTAAGTTGGATTAATTCTAGGGGTGCCCGTAGAAACTATACCAAAACCTGTTGAAGTGTTTATTAATTTTTAATCTTGATTAGGGAAATTTGAGAGCACTTTCCGATAAAGCACTCTTCGAAATCTTGTAGCCGTAGTCATTGATTTGAAGCATTTAATCACGGCGCGTGAATTAACAAAACGCTCTGATTGGTCGAATGGAGTTCAATCTCAAATAAAATCTCCAAATAAAGATGAAACTTTAAAAACTATTAAGCCTTGTTTTCAATCAAGATTTCTTGGGGTTAAGAATCAAAACAAAGGTGAAGTTCAAATCAAGTTTTAACAAATATTAAAAGGATTCAAGTGAACGCGAAGCAGGTATCTAAATGAATTTGATTTAAGTTTCTCTTGGAAAGTATAATTTGAAAAACGTTGATTGAAATCGGGGCTTTACTTGGGGCAACGTTTAAATATCTCATTATAATAAATTAAATACTTTTCTCTTGATCCCATCTCTAAATCTAAACCACAAGCAATCCTTCAAACCTTCAGAGAAAAACCAGCATGAAGTTTACGCTTCATGGGAAAGTTAATTCGTGGTTACCCGGCTCTCGAAAGGCTTAAAAAGTATATAATCCAACGCGTGTTATATTTGAATCGTTCATTTTATAGTCTCTAATTTCCTTTCAAATTATTCAAAATAAGTTAAGCCCAATCCTATCAAAAAGATTATCGGGGTATAAGGTAAGGTATATAGGGCTATATTATAGTGAGAAAGAAAAATAAAGGAAAATATCGGCGGCAGGGAAAAAGCGCGCGAAATGGGCACGCGGCTTCTCGCGAGTTTCGCGGGAGAAAAGCGAGCGTTGCTCTTGAGCTTCCGTGCCTCACACGCATCTCCGACGATCGAGCGCGGGCCAAAAAACTAACAACAATGACACGTGCGTTAAAACTAATCCGTTCCGCGTAAAAATCAATGAATTCTAGAATAATTAATCTAAGCTTAAATCATATTTATAACAATGAAAAGGCTTATTCAAAAATAGGGTCGAAACAACATTCAAGCAGGGAGAAATAAGGGTGATTTTAAAGACAGAAAAACTTACCCATGGATATTAGAAACAAAACTATAACAGGTATAAAACTAAACCAAGCGCAAATGGAAAGAATTTTGATGTAAAAATGGAATAAATTGAATAAAACATGCGTTAAAAACGAAAATATGTACTCTATAGAGAGAAAGCGAACGAAAAAGGTATTTATTCCAAGCGGTTTAAAGGTAATTTACGAGGGACAACCTGTGGATGAAATGGCTGGTAAAACAAAAACACGTGATGAAGAAAAAGCGCGCGAATAGAAATGATAAAATTATGGAGTTTGCACGAGCAATTTAAACAAAAAAAGGTGGGATGAGACACGTGCACGTGTATGAAAATAAGCGCGCGAGTTTTATGGTAAAAGGGTTATTGTTTCTATGGAGAAAAAGAGCGCGAAAAATGAATGCGCGCGAGATTTGGCGCGAAGAAGCGGTAATGGAAAAGAGAGTTGTGCCGCGCGGACTTGCGGATGTTGGCTCCTGGGGTCCCCGACGCGATCTTCCTCATCCTTATTTATGAAAGAGCTCTGCTATAGGCTTTTCTCTTCGCTTTACTTTTACAGCCAGTTTTAAATTGTTATCGGGCCACCAAAACCGACATTTTTTATTTTTTTTCTTTTTTTTTCTCTCTCGAAGGCCACTTTCGCTATCTGAGGCCGTCCAGACTTTCGGCTAAATGTTTCCACGGTATCCGCCATTGTCGTTTTCCATCTTTTTCCCTAGGCCTTGGCCCTAGTTTACTCGCCCTCCACTGAAAGATTACCGTCTGAACAGTCTCTAGAAACTACATTCATTCAACAACGACGCGAAATCTCTTTCGAAGTAAATTTGATTGATTAAATTAAAATAAACAAATGTTTCTTATATTGAACGTAAATGATGAAAAGATAACTTATGGATAAATTCAACCAAAAAAACTACGAATTTAAACTTCTAAACTTCAAAAGTTATCCCTTACTTCGTAATCTTTACAAACTCAACCTTAAAACTATAGATAAAATTTTAAAAATTTAACAATACTCCCGATAAATTATACAAATTTAACCCTAACTTATAAACCTTGAGTAAAAACTTAACTCTAAAAAATTATCTTACAAACGAAACCTGTAAAAATTATAAATTCTGAATTCAAAGAAGGTATCCGTAATGAATAAAAATATCAAGTAGTCTAAACACGGTACAGTTTTGATCTCACTCTAGTTAGGATCTTCAATCGTTACGTAAGGCGTATTCCGTCGTGGATAAACGAGGATTCTCATTGGTTGAGGAATCTTGCAAAACGGAAACCAAGTCCCACCCTCTCATCATCCAACATCAGTTCTTCTCCGCCATACACCTTCTCCCCTTCCACCCCAGGGAGAAAGGGGGGCCTTCAAAAATGATCCCACGGAAGAGGATAGTAAGAGGCAAGACCGAAAGAGAGACAGAGAGGCACGCAACCATCATACCCATACTCACGCAGTTATCGTAATTCACTATACAAATATGACTACAGGAATCATACTAAGGTTTCAGTTAGTCCTAAACCTAACCTATGTCTCATCTCTTACAAGGTTTTCTTTCTTAAACTTCCTTAAAGATAAAAGGCTGGGATAGCTTTGTACGAACTGAAAGATTAAACTGTTTCTGACTGTGTTTTATCCATGAAGTAAGAACGAATGGTAAATATAGAGAGTATGGTTCTTCTCTCGAGTTATTCAGTTATTATATAATATAGCCTTTCCCGTAATATCCCTACATTAAGTCTATTTATCTGAACAGGATACTTTAACATCATTGTATTTAAACATCATATATTCAAGATGGTAAGATGAATAGAATCAAACGCATATTATATAGAGAAATAAATACTAGATCACGTAAGAGGTACACATTTCCTTTCATTCGGATTATATTCACGGACAAAAACTCGCATGGTCACTCGAAGTTTTCATCACATTACGAAGCTAAGTTAACCTTCCATTCCTAAGAAATCTAACGTTTGATTTTGAATCAGACTATATATATATACATTTGTTAACGAGTATTTTTTAAATGTAGCGAAAGCCGAGGCGAATTTATACACAATGTTAAATCCAATACGCTATAAAAGTAGTATTTTGAATTAACAACAGTTCTTGAAATGTCAAAGTGATACAGACTTTACTCGGTTTAGTCGGAGAGGGGTGTAGCTCCTTAGGATGGATGTTTGAGAGTCGCGAAATCAATGACGTCACAGTCTCCCACGCCCTCCTCCCCTCTATCCTACCTCCTTTCTCTCTGGAAATTGTAGGATAAGCGCGTGCCGAAGCTGAACCGCGAGGCGCTGAGCTAGCAGCTTGCTGGGTGAGTCGTCCGAGGACTATAGGTTTCGCGCCATTTAAAACGTACAACGATAAACATATTATATTTGCCATCGTATAAAACCTACGCCTCGGTCTAGTCCGCCCCATTTTCATTGGGTTGCGAGATTTACAGCCCAGAAGTGGCCGATTTTCTCGACATCAGAACGGTAGAAGCTATAGCTTGGTTTCCAGCTAGCGAGAGACGCCGAGACCAAAGATAAGAACCGAGAAGGCTTCCATCAAATTGGGGAAAAGACATCAACGCGTGCGAGATTGAACTTTTACCACACACACACGCGTATAGGTAAGCTAAAGCTAAAAATTTTGTATATACCTGAATTCTGAAAATGGGGGGTGGGTAAAATCAGATTTATTAGTTAATAGTCCGCGTTTTTTAAACGACGTTTTTAACTTAGGGGGCGGGGACTGGGGGGATGATTTTACTTTCGCGTACAGCCTCCCTATATAGTAAGGGGCTTAAAAGCCAACCCCAGTAAAATTAAATTAATTTTAAGCATTTAAAAATCGATTGATATGCGTATTTTTTACAAATACAATCTTGTTTTTTATCTTATTTTTATCTTATTAGATTCATATTATTAAAATCACTAGTTAATTAAAATTAAGAGGGTATGTTTACTACATACCCAAAATCGGAAAATAGGGGACGGTGCATGAAATCAGATTAGTTAATAGCCCACTTTACTAGTTTATTTATTTAGGGGGCAAAGATTGAGGGTTGATTTTTACTTTCGAACTACAACTCTATAGCAAAGCGGTTAAATGGAACAGGAAACTCATTTTAAAAATGGTTAATTATTTTAATTTAGTTAGAACATGCCTTTTCAAACAATTTTCCAAATATACGTTAGCTAGAAATATCAATATTTTCGCCTCAAAATTGATAAAAACAACTCTCAAAAATATTTAAATAACATAGAAATTCAATGGCCAATCACAATTAAGACCAAGTTTGAAGGCAATCAAATATTCGAATTAGGCTTAGCGTAAAATCAACCGGAAATATCTTATCCGAGTATAAAAGTAAATTATTTATTAGTTATAATAGGTTTACGCTTCGGTAAGCCATTTTGTTATAGTTAATGTTTATTTATAATTAAATATCTAGAAATTAACAGGTCCAAGTGACCTTTTAATTTATCGTTAACCTCACGTGATTAACCCTGGGGTTCCTGATTGGCGATTGAATTGTTTTTCAAAATGACAAAAACTAACCTTAATTTAGAAATCACCTTTGGACACAAAGTAAATCCATTCGTGGCCAAAATTGATGTTAATTGTTTACGCTATATTTTCTCTCCTAAAAACAGTTGAACTCGAAATCCTCTAACTCAGGTTCCCTGGTCCCTTTTAGCTCCCCTAAATCTAGATTATTCTAAACTTATAAAGTATTTAAATCTCCATTGGTCAGTATTTTGTGTTCACAAATATAATCTTGACTGTAAGATCTAAATCTTAATGTTATCCATACCGTAATATAAATTAATTTATATTTTTAAACATTCAATTAATAAAATTAAGATCCGGTTGAGATTGGAAACTTTGCCGTGAACAACGATGCACGACATGTGAAACGCTTCTATAGGCGTTAAAATTAAACACAGGCAGAAAGATATCCAATGAAAACGTGGACCGTATATCTACCAGGGCCAGATTAAGATCAGATTCGCGGGTCCATTCGCATGGGCATTATTAGTGGGCTCCTCAAATTACGGTGTTTATATAGTTATCGTTATGGTTCTGATATTTTCCACCGTATCTAAAATAACATGGATGTCAGTTCTGTCGTGAGGGGTCAGACACTCTTGATTTCGCTGTACACCTGAGTTCAGTTTTGACAATGCATTCAGTTCTTAAGAACTCTTGAGTTCAGCTTCGATAGTGGAAAGAGTTAAAAAAAAAATTGTACACCGAGTTCCCGAGTGTCTGCCCCCGTCTGGTTGAGATCTGTATTCTTTGAGAGGGTTTACTAGATATATATAAATAATTAAATTATAAAAATATTTATTTTTAAAGGCATCTAACCCTTTAAACTCGTATTTTTCCTCTTAATTTTGTTTACTTTTGAAATCTTGATTAAACACGTCCGGCCCCCCGTCCCCCTAAATCAGGGGTCAGACGCTTTTTGGAAACTAAAGGGCGATATGGGGTGGGATGGTTTAATGAGATTTTTTTTAATTGATTGGTTTGGGGTGATACCCCCTTCATCCTCTGGTTATGGGCCTTCTTTTTTTATTACTATAGCTCAAAAAGAGAGAGGTTTGGGTGGAGGGATAAAGGGTCTTATCTTTTAAACGATAACGTTAAATTAACGCCTGGCGATTTTTCGACTAAATTAGATCCAAAACGTTGTATATTTTCATTACGCAAGTAATAAGATAAGTGGTTTGTGATGTAGGGTGACCTTTTTTTCTTAATGGTAGTGTTTTTACACCCAGTAATGAATTTGTGGGTTTCTGTGTTAATTTTAGAAGATAATACTAATAATAATATAAAATTTGAAAGTATGTAAAAGAGGATAATTTTGTTTTGATGGTTTGATACTTATCAATGGTTTTTTTATCATCTAATTATAAACTAATTATACTTTCACGTGTTTGACATACGAAAAGATGAATTCAAAACCGTGTTAAATACAATTTAAAAAAATTATAATAAATTAACATATTTAATATTAATTTAAGCAGGAATTCAATGGGAGAGGAGTTAATAAAGAAGAGGGCATTTTTTCCTTAGGCAAAGCCGGGTCGTTTGTTTTTGCCACTTGCGTCAATAACGTCAGTTTAAGAGAGCCAATATGAATTCTTGATTTAAGCTAATTACCATTCCCTTAAAATAATTTTTTTTAATTTTCTTAATAATAGGCCTAGGATTACTTCTGCCTGTCACCCTGGAAACAAACTCACCCTCCAGGCTTTCTCATGCCTTGCTACCCAAAGGGGAAGCTCAGAAGGTGAGCCTACTTCCAGTGAAACAGGCAGAAGAAATCCTAGGCCTTTAAACATATTCAATCGTAGCTTTATCAATTTTGAGTTTTTCCAATTTAATTTTTCATGTAGTGTAAAAGTGACCAGTGACTCAAAACACGCTCTCATAGATGTAAATCGCAGTGTTTTTTAAAACATACGTGGGCTTTATGGAAATAAAATATATCCTTCTTTGTACATTCTCGAATTTCCTAAATTAATTCTTGCTCAGAGAGAAAACAAATATCAAAACTATTTAGCATAAATTCCTTCGCTATAAAATTTACAGTGGCATGCATGGGGATCTAACCCTTTTCCTTTTAAATTTTCAAGACCGCTTGATTCCCGTAAAGATAAAAATCAAGATAAATTTAAAATCGCGGGAACGAATTGAGAGACGCGTGGCCGAGGGGTGTTAGTTTAGAAAAGCGCATACCCGTAGCTTTTGGAGAAATTAACGCGACATCGAGCGTATCAAAGGATAAGAACGTATACCTTCATCCCTATGCCGTTACCATAGCAACCGATACCTTTTAAAAGAGAATAGTAAGGCATATAGGTGTAATATAATATTCCTTTTAAAAGCGCGCGAAGGGGAAAAGGCGGGAAAAGGGCTCCAAAATATGCTGGAGGATTAAAATACTTCCACGTATACGAGCTATATATAAAGGAGAATTATAATATAGAGGTTGAGAAAATTTATATATGGACAGCTAGACGTTTAAACGTCTACGTCAAGGCATTTTATACCACTTCGTTCATCATTGCTACGCATTGTTTAACGAAAACAATATCGTCTGCTAATGTTATATGAATACGTCGTCGGTGTTAAGCCTAACTTCCGGCAAAACTTGAGGAAGGATTACAGTGAAGTTTTAACCTTAAATATCTTAAAAACGTTCGTATTAATTAACTGTCGTCTGTTAAAATACTATGTTAGACGGCTTAGAAAGGGGTCAACGTGTACCACTTTAACATCAGTATTAATCAGAAGTAGATACTTAAAATTGGAAAATAGTGTATAGTTTACATCCTTAAATATCTTAATAAAACTCTAGCCGTTCCCGTTTGAACTTCAAGGAATCTTTATTCAATTCCATATAATTATGAACATTTTGATCTGGGATTGTACGGAAGAGAAAGAGAGGGGACATATCGTGGGAATCCAAAAGCGCGCGCTTCATTTAGTTTTCCCGCGCTTTCGGCGTTATATATAGCTTTATCGCTAAGCCTAGTTTAAATAGAAAATAAGAAGGGGCAAAAATCAACGAATTAGAACTAAACTGCATAAACACCATTACGTAAATTTTAAAAGGGGATAATTTTATATAATACCCAGCTTGCTTAAAGGTGTGTTGGCGTTATAAAAGGATGGAAATATGGGGGAAGTTAATGGGGGTTGGCAAATTTTTGATAAATGTTCCGTAGAGGGCTATCTCCGAGGCGCAAATAAATACGCTAAAATATCGGGTCATAATTAATGTTGGGAAAATATGTTTTAACAAATTAACAATAAACAAAAGGTAACAGTCTAGGGTAGGAGGAAAGGTGGGTTGAAAATAGGGTTGATAATTATATTAATGAAACTTAAAAGGAGTGGCCCTCTCACGTATAATATATAGAGAGAAAATTTTGGCTCAAAATTTTAAATTCAAAGCTTTTCCCCGAGCGACCCCTGTCTAACAGATAAGAATGAATTACTATACGGTCAATATTTTACTTTCGAATTTGCAACAAGTATTAAGGGTCACAGGCGTCCCTCTAACGCGTCTAAGAAACAAAACTGCGAGGGGATCCAAGGTACCCAAGGTTTGTACGAACTGAAAACTCAAGACGGGATAAATTTAAGTCTCTCGCAAAATAAAGGGCTTCATTTTAGATGTATTTAAAGTTCATTCGTGGTAAGTTTGTTAATGATGCCGTAGTAAAAAGGGGTGGACTATTATTATTCATTACATCGTATTATATACATATATTGAACATAAAGTTACCGGTAATAGTTTAAATAAACGGCGCGAAGCAGATGTTGAAGTCATTTTATTTAAAAGATGAACCTATTCCGTATTCTATAGACATTCATGCAGAAATAAAGGCGAATGATTTTGGTGATAGTAATGGGAAAAATATTTGCGAGTACCAAAAGGAATAATGAAATACAGGAAAAAAATAATTTTGTATTAATTGGCAGAATTAATTTACCAATTTCCAAATTATGTAATTTTGAATTCATGTAGTGCAAAACAACACTAATTATTCAACATTTTTTGTAAGTGATGACGTAAAATGAACGAGGGAAAAACGTGATTAACGATGAGTTTATAATGAAATCCATGTTCGAAGCTAAGAATTCACGAAAGGAACAGCGCGAAAGCAACCATATCTCGTATCAGAATTTGCAATAATGAACTAATGTCTCTTTACTTTACTTATCCATTGTTTTTATTTTGAAGATGATTACATTTAAACAAAAAATATAACATACATCTAATTCTAATAAATTTTTGCTTTCACTATTCCTTTACGTTGTCTCACTTTCATTATCCCTTTAAAACCATCGTCCTTATCAAAATTGGTGGAGGGTTGTTTCGGATTTAAACATTATGGGAATCTTTTACATAATAGTACAGAAAATCTCTGTTCTATATCGCAGTCAATCATGAAGACAGAAGAAGAGAGGCTGCTGGTAAGGAAATATTACGCCAAAATGACGTAACAATATAGCGCTTTCCATTGTAATTTTAAATGTTATAGGCCTTCTGTCGAAGTCTAGTCTCTATCTAGTCATATATGTATATTATTACAGCGCGTGTGGACGTCAGTCAATCAAATACAGCGTTTTATATACCGTATATAAAAAGCGCGGGAAAAATAGGCCTAATAAATGTTAGGTGGATTTTAAATCACGCGCGCGGGGAAGTACGTCTTTTGATGGGTTTTGATTCGTCACGTGATGACACATTGCGCGCTTTTAAAATGTCGAATTAGGGTTAGGGGAGAACTATGACAACAAACCTCGGAACGAATTGGTGGATGGATGTTTCAGGGGGGTTATATAACAATGTTTTGAATAAAATTGCGATTACATAAGAGGGGGTGCCTTTTATTAGAATTCTGTTGCTTTATAATGTTGAGAATAACATGCCCTTAAATTTAGAGCTCTTGACTGATTGTAGACTAGAGATTATCTCAAGTTTGGAGACCCTCAAAAATGGTTCTCTCTCCACAGAATGGAATTTACTTATAAAACGAATCAGTTCTAGATATATGCAAATATTTGTACTTCTATTATTGTTGCCTAGCTTTGATTGGGTTAAATAAAATCAGATTTAAAGGGGTACTACGCTTTGAAAACAAGTTTTTTTATTGATTACTAATGCCATCAACAACTCCGCGTATAACTCAACTCCAACAAAACCTTTCAAAAACTAAAAATCTCAAAACTAAACTAAATTTACAACCATTTACTTGCTAATGTTTGATGGGGATATTTTAGGGGGCTTTTACAAATAAATCTATCTACCCATTAGCCTAAACTATGAACATCTGGGATGCTTGCAATCTTCAAGCGATTTTATGATACAATAGTAAGACCAATATAAAAGTTTCGTTTTTATTTAAAATGGGGACCATAAAACACATATCCCTAAATCACAAAGTGACGGTGGCACCGCATCACAGTTAGATTCTCTAAAATGTACAAAAACCTTCCCTTTTAAACCGCATGGATGATTTTCAGGGGGTTCTAGTTGGGACCCTCTCGTGGCTCAAATCGAGGTCTCAGCGGGGCTAGCATTAAAGGTCGGATGAAAAGACAAATAAAATGAATGAAAAGTCGGGTATACTCGCCAGTTTAAACTGTAATGCTTTAAGAGATGACTCGTGCTTTAATCACTTCAAAGGATAAAAACACCAGACTTAAAACTATGAACTAGCAAACATTAAAGCGGTGAATTTAACTAAGCCTTGGCTATTTTAAAAATACGTAATTTATTATTCAGACTTATCATATTGATGCAACTCTCATGCAGAATGCGTGAGAGTCAACTGTTTACTCTATAATACCCACGGAACCATATCGAAGACGTACTGTTTCCTGTTTTAATACCTTTTTGATGTTGATGCTAGTTAATTCTTTATAGCACATATATTTATATATTTTAATCCTTTTTTAACGATCTTCTATTTGGATTGCATGAGAAGTCGGATAAAAGAGCGCATTGTAATGCCTCTAGAATTATCAAATGTTTACCTTCCCTTTAGTGTTCCCCTTGAGGGCTGCTTTAAGTTGGCCCGGGCTACGTTATAAGGTGATCCCCAGGGTCCCCTCCGGAGTACCCCGGGTGGTGTCCTGTCGACAGCTCGCGCGCAAGTACGTAGGGATCTCTAAAGGGCACTTTAATGGCCAATTAAAAGAGGATGGGACATTATTTGACGGGGAGAAACGTTTTGACGCCACGAGAAGGAACCCCCTTGATCTAACCCGGCTCGGAAACGCGGACACCCGCGGAGCGAATCTAGAAGCCAGTCGCCCCGAGAAAAATCGAGTCGACGAAATTACAGCTCAGATTTACGCCAAGCTTTTTAGGATTTGAGCCACTATGAGGGTTTAGATAGATATTTCTGAGCATTTCTTATTGGCCACCCGCTATGTATAAAATATTCACCACTGAAAGTTTATGGTATTAAGCTGACTACTTGTACTATAACTTGTCGCGGGTCAAAAGGTTATACGTATATATGCCATAGAAGGTGATATGATTTTCTCCGTATTCAAGAGGCGAGATTATTTGGATGTTTTTGAATGGATTATATGGTGTTAAGCTAACGTAAAATGTAAATTCAAAGCCCTTTCAATACTGAAATCTCTCACGTCCGTGTCATCCCCCTTAGTGAGGGAATTACGGTATTCGCTCTAATGCTTCTAATGCAGTAAGGGGATACATTAGATCTAAGCACGGCATGATTAAGTAAAAATCGTAAAATACCGCCTTACAAATATTGTCAAAGAGAAATCCAACAGCTCAGAGACGTTATAAAAAAACGTTATTATCAGTAATCAAACCAGTCTTCAATCATCAAAAACTTTCAGTAAACTTAGCATAATAGTGAAAGTCGAGGCGTATTGATACACAATGTTAAAGGTCACAGTAGAAAAGTAGTTTCAACATTGGTTTTAAATCTATTTAAGTTTCATCACGAAGAAAGTTACTTTATAACGATTGAATTGAACAAGTACAAGAGAAAATTCACGGAGCCTAGTATTATTAGCGCTGTAATTTCAAACTGACTCTTGAACTTTTACGATATAAAACTTTCCCTCAAAATCATACATAAAACAAGAAAGCATCAGTCAATCGCGGTGAATCAAGTCTAGCAGCTATCGTATCATATCCTCACATTTATAGATTCGAAGCCAGAACTTTATACAGTTTTTCAACTTTAAGTTCGCAGCACGCGTGACGCGGGGCTAAGGGGTATCTCTTTTTTGTTGACTTAGAGTCAAATGAAGCGCTGGATTGTAGGAGGTGTCAACTCGAGATCGAATAAACTATATAAAGCAGAGCTTGGATGGGATCCCATCATAGCAACTGTATCTCTTCTTCTAAATATGAGAGAGAGGAAGTAGATATAATATTGACATTTGTGTCACGTGACAAGATGGATGGAACTTCTTATGGGGAGTAAAAATCACGCGCTTCGATATTTTTCCAAGGAGAGAATATTTTATTAAAGCCACATTCACATTATAAGCATTTTCAAACTGTATCGAAGGTTTAAATAATAAACTTTTGATCTTAAATCTTCCGCACTCTCCTAATTACAATATTAAATTCATTTAAACATATAAAATGATTAGTTTAATCGTAATCGGCAATTAATTCACTCAAAATTTTAAGAGTTTACCATTACCTCTATACGAAACGTTACTTTACAGAGCGATGATTGGCTGGAAGCGAATGCTAGCTATTTTTAAATGGATGGACCTTATAAGAAGGGCCACTTTTCAGCTGAGCTTAACATATTAATAAAAAAAATCCAGACATTTCGGTACTACTACATATATTCTATTATCCTTCGTTCTTGCGTTTAATAAATTTGTTTAAGCTAAGCCTTAAGACGTCATCGTGATTCGCCGCATCTTCTTGCAACCTGCCTTTCATTTCATTGCTTCTCTAAGTCAATAAACAACAGGAAGACTATGTGACATATATTTCTCATCCTTGGAAAACAATCGACGTCACTATGTTCGAAGGTTTAAATCCTTACAAAGTTCAATTCATACCTTCATTCTCAGTACAAATTTTTAACGGATTTTTTTGATGGTTTTGAGTCTGTATATGGGAAAAATTATACGTAATGTTTAGCAGCTTATCCCTTAACTCTGAACAGAGAAGAAGCTTGAGATGGAGAGAAAGAGAGCGAACTAGGAGTGGGAAGAGATGAGAGAGGAGAAAAAATGTTATTCGGTGCGCAGGCAAGCTGCAAGGGCCCGTTTTTCTTATCTGACGTTCTTCCTTCCAAAGTTAATGAGATCCGAGCATGGATTCAAGCCTACAATGAGTGATCGCGAGCGATGTCATCTCTTCGCGCGCGATGCGGCTCAACCCCCAAAAAAACTTTTTTTTTTTTACTATCTTCTCATGCATAATGCGTGAGTATACTAGCACCATCTTAAAACATATATGTATTTTCATATACTTATTTTCAGCCCCTCGCGATAATAATAGAATTCAACGCGTAGAATAGCTGCTGTACACAACGGTATTCGAATTAAACTATATATAGGAAGGTTTCAGGAAAAAATCTGATCTTATGATCGTGTTAAAAATATAAGGAATGGTTTAGTTTAAATTTTAAAACATAAAATTAATTAATATTTCAAATGGGAATTGAAACTCTAACGGGAGATTTAAAGTCAATATTAAAAAGGTACGAGTTTAAGCGAAGATGCGAAGACGTCAGCCAATAGTAGGTTTTCCTATAAAATGGCCTCCAATAGAATGTTTTCCTATAAAATGGCCTACAACATAGAATGTTTTCGTTCGAAATTACCTCCAATATAGAATTTTTTCATTCGAAATTACCTCCAATATAGAATTTTTTCATTCGAAATTACCTCCAATATAGAATTTTTTCCTTCGAAATTACCTCCAATATAGAATTTTTTCCTTCGAAATTACCTCCAATATAGAATTTTTTCCTTCGAAATTACCTCCAATATAGAATCTTTCCTTCGAAATTACCTCCAATATTGAATGTTTTCCCTCGAAATTACCTCCAATATAAAATATTTTCCCTTGAAATTACCTCCAATATAAAATATTTTCCTTTGAAATATCCTCCAATATAAAATATTTTCCTTTGAAATATCCTCCAATATAAAATATTTTCCCTTGAAATATCCTCCAATATAAAATATAGTTCAATGAAGATTAAAATTTTCGGAGCTAGGAGACAACATGGTAAGAGGTAGCAGACGACGCTTAGAAAATTTTACCTTGCATGGAAATAACTCAGGCCCAATAACTTCTAAAATTCTAGATATAAATATATAGTTCCAACTTGAATAATTATTTTTTATTCGTTGGAGGGAAATTAAAGTTCTGAAAACATAAAAATTGTCTAAACTTAACCATTCTCGCTTTCTACACGATCAACTACTTCAGAATGGACCTATATAATTTAACACAAAAAGTCTGGTGGAAATTTAGCTTCGATCGAAAATTAAAAGTAAAATCAGTTTTGAAATTTCACTACATCGATGCAATGATCTTTGGCTTAATTTATGATCTAGAAAACCTTTCTACCCGTTGTATTTTCAATATGGGGTGGATTTAACTTTTCCTATTTTGGGGCTATACATTTCAGCTGATAAGAGGGTTATCCATTCTCATATTTCGCAGTATTAAAATATTTGATGTATAGTTTTTAAAAAAACGTTTTTTTTTTTTTTTATTTATTCTTACTATGAGGGGTGGCTTATTTTGGGAGGACTTGGGATAGAATTTTCAAAGCTTAATCGATGAGAAAATGTATCGTCTGGGCCTCCAGAGACAATGAGAGGTTGTTTTTCATATTTAAGGCTAGATTATTTTCTATGGGTGCCATGGAAGAAACCACTTTGAATATCGGTTTTCTTCTTATATATAAGGTTTCTTAACTATATTTAAACGATGCTTTGAAAGTATTTTTAAATAACGATGAATTTAAGCCATGCATGTGCAAGCTATACGGCTTATCAGTGCAGGTTATATAAGTATGCGTAAATGATAAGCCGGGGTATAAGAATATAATATTTGGGAATGGAACCCGCGGTAACATAAATTTGCATAAATTAAACTAAAATATGTATGTAACGGGAATTTAAAATTATATAAATATAATCACTAAAAAATTGAAAATACGTGTAATTTAAATATCGAATATTCACTTATCGATGGCTTTAAGCATTTTCGAGTTCAGGATTTTGAGATTTCGAGAGTTTGAGTCTCGATTTGGTTTGAGATTTCCAAGCTCTCAAAATCTCCTACAAGATTTTAAGATTTCTAATGATATTTTGAGGCTTTGTTAGAGATTTCGAGGGTTCGGGATTAAGATAAAGATTTCTGGATTTAAGCAGATTTAGAAATCGATAATATGAAGAAGAATTTGGGAGATTTGAAACAGATATTGGGAATTTGGCGAACATATTTGGATTTAAAAAGATTTCGAAATCTGGTACAAGATGATTTCAAGATTTAGAGAATTTGGCGAAGATTTCTGGATTTTGAAACCGATATAGCAGGCTTTTCTGATTTCAAGGGGAGATTTAGAAATTTCGCGAATTTAAGCAAAGATTTTGGGATTTCGAGATGAAGATTTGAGAGATTTATAGATTTTACACGAGCTTTTTGCCGAAGATTAACTGATTTTTAACAATCTAGGAATTTGCGTCCCTTAAATACCACGGTGAAGTTAATTTATAATTTGGTTTTAAACTTCAAATTTAAGTAAAGAGACTTCATGGTAAAAATGAAGAAAGAAATTAATTTAAACGTTGTTAATTTTGTTTGAGGTTTGTGACCGAATAAACACTTGTTTTACGTCTAATTAGCTCGTGATTCTTAATGAAATTTTTACTTATAAATTCACAACTTAATTTGTTTATGTTATAAATTAAGAAATTTAAAATAAATGCACTTACCTAAATTAATTTTTCCATTGGCCATGTATAAGAATTTTTCCCCTCATCAACAGCCTTATCAAGTGTGACGTCTTTTAAATCATCACCTATAATTAAAATAAAACAAAATTAATATTAAACACTTGGTAAGTTAAATCTATTTTTACTAGTTTTAATAAATCGATAATTAGAGCCTAATTTTTTTAAAATGCTTCAATAAATAATAGAAAATAGTTCCCTAAATTATCAAGAACCATATCCTTATATAATTCTTATAAAATAAGCTTAATTAAAGTAATTAGAACTTAATATAAGTACCGATAAACTTGAGCAGATGGCGATATAGTCTCTTTCAAAATGAGGTCGATAACTTTTTTTCCCTATCTCATCTCACCTGAGAAAATTTTACCACCGCGAAGCAATTCAAAGAGAATCGGAGTGCACTAACCTCTAGAACGAAAGAGCTCGCTATTACTGCTATCTGTATAGTCAGTCTACTTTATAACTCCTTTTGAATCCTAATTATCTATGGAGATAAAGCAGACGCGATACAATTTGTCTTAGCAAATGTATATATATAATATTTAGATTTTAAAACGCTAGCGAGATACTACAAGAATAAATTAAAATTCACGCGTTACGTCCCTAGAATTTCCTCCAATAAAAAGACCCGAAATTTAAACCAGCCAGTTCTAAAATAAGTTTTAAAGAGAGAATGAAACACAGAGAAGAACAAGTGATTTAACACAAACTTTGAAAGAAGGTCCTCTGAATTATGAAAAAATATTAAAAACGGATTGATTTTTTGGTATTAAATTGACAGAATATCTACCAACCAATCAACAACTTTACAAGGAAAGCTTTCGATCACGCGGAGCCTCGTAAAACGGCTTTATTTTTCTAATCGATTAAAATTACTCGATATCTGGATTCATTCTTCCTTTGAAATGAAAATTATTATAAATTTCGTCGTTCACGCGCCGCAATTTTTCGGTTAAAATTTCAGCCAATAGAAAACCGCGATTCTAAATGGTATATAGAAGCGTTATACATTAAAATAAAGGTTTTCATAGATCCGTATCAAAAACTATGGTGGCGGTTTTTTGAAAATCCGTTAAAAAGAAAAAAATTAAAAAAAAAAACTGAAACGATACGTTTTGGCCCTCAGCACGATGGCGAAGTCTTAAGCTTACCAATGATTAGCTTCACGATTTTAAATTCAGCGCGAATTGCTTCTTAAAGTACAAGTCTTAATAGTCGCAAAGGAACGATTTAAATTTAATTTTCGTAAAAAGACGCGAATCAATTAGAAAAAAATCAATATTTTTAAATTCATTTTTCCTGGTTATCTTTAATCGGAACACTAAAAATTAGATTAATTTCCGATTTCTAAAGATTATGCCTAATTAACTAGCAAAAGCCCCTTTAAAGTCGCCTTCTTTTCTACCTTAGCAGACGACGTTGACCATAAAGTGTACAGTAAAAGCTAGGCTGTGTGTATAAGTGGAGAGAATTTTATGGGGATAAATTTCAGAGCACAAGGTCTTTAAGGTAAAATCAATTTGTAACAAGGATTCATGGAGAGTTTATCTCGGTGTTATACTGCTTTCGGTCAACCACGGTAAGCGTGGACGTCTCTTAAGCCTAATTTGAAACGTTAGACTGTCGGAATAAAGCGCGTGATTGACCGGAAACTGTTAAACGAGGAGAAATATCAAACTTTTCGTGGATCCTTGTTAAGCCTACTTTCTCAGTAAGATTAAAAATTGATTTCTAGTTTAATATTTGCTTGTTAATTTTTAAATAGTGAATAAGGTGTACTTTAACAGGCCGAGAATTTATTCAAGTTACCGTTTTGCGTACAAAACATTAGAAACCCCACACCCACACTATATGAACATAAGTTAATTCTAAAAAAAAAAAAAAAAAAAAAAAAAAAAAAAAAATAAGAGACTATGCCTTGCAATTCTATTGTGTTTCTTAGAGCGGCATGACTCTTTTATTTTAGATTTATCCTCAAGTGCAAATAACATCTCGAAAAAGCGTACGTTCCCGCCCCTTAACTTAGCGTCCAATTTGAAACATTTTCGCTAAGAAAATTGGTTCGGGGTTGTTGGGTTTTTCTTTAATCAAGATGATGGCTCTACTGTCCGTTTAACTAAATTTGAATCAACAGCGTGTCATAGCTAAAGAGGGATTTTGGGTGTTCTTATTAGCGCCCCTCTATACATATATCGAAGGATCATACAAGCTATTACAAGTCAAAAATAAGGAACTTTAACAAATGACGTAGTTTTAAATATTAATTAGTTATCGGGTGCGTAAAATTTCTCCATTTTATTTCAGTTCTTTCTTTGTTAAACATAGCAAAAGAGATACGCCTAATGACGTCACTAATCCATAACATTCTTTCATTCACTCTTTGTAATTGATTTTTTTTAAGTGGTACGAAATGGGAAAGGAAGAAAAAATAACCTTCTAAATGCGGTAATTCTCTTCGATTTAAAGTTATTATTAATTATTGATTTTAAAATTAAAAGACCTTTAAAGTAGAAATGTAGTATATTTATTTTAAAGGAACACTCCAGGATAAAATTATTGTTTTTTAAATCGGGCATATAATCACTTTAGTACACTTGGAGTGATCAATCCCTTTTAAGATCTGAAGATTTTAATTAGGATATTTTCCCAGCTAGTATCTGATTTTTAAGGGGGGTGTCTTTAAACCCGTCTTTTTGTACAAATAATATTTAATTATGTAAAAAATTAAGAGTTATAGTGATAGTTGTTTTGAATATCTTAAAATGAGCGAGAGCTGGGAGTTGTATGACGTCCAATGGCAGCTCATTAATCTCAGAGACACCTCTGCATTTAACGGAGAAGCTCCGAAGATCCACATGAAAATTTAAGCTACAATAATTTTGTGGGGTGGATTGTTCCTTTAAATTTTGTAAATATATACTGGAAAAATATTCAAAAATTGGATTCAAGTCCCTATACCTATCTTAGTTGAAATTTACTCCCTTTTTTGTTGAAAGAAGAATTTCGAGTATAACATTGTGTTGTTTTACTAAGATTTGTGTAAGATAAGGTAATACATTTTTCAAACAAGCACTCCAGTAGGGGTTTTTTTTTCTCTCCCTTCCTTTTATCAATGATGTAAATATTTCATAATCCGCATTCCGAAAAATCCAAGTTTCCGAAATGGGAAAAAGAAAGAAAGAAAGAATAAACGAAATAAAAGAGATGGTTTTTCTATTCCGATTATGATAAACAACCAACGATACACGTGTCGAAGATAAAAAAATTATATGAAATAATTCAATCAATATCGTTTTAACATGAATTTAGGATTTATTCATGAATATGTAATTGCTTTAACTTTAGTCTAAACTCTAAATACCGATTCAGTAATGGTTGGGCTTCTATTTGAATGGGAAAAAGTGGTATATGCAAATTCTCCTTGAGTAATGGACGCTGGCGTTTTTATTTTCAACGCACGGTTTTAAATTAAACTTTTAAGTTTGAATTACAATTATTTTTTAGGCTTAATGATTTATTCTTAGCTTTTTAGGCTTAATGATTTAGGCTTAGCGTTTTTAGGCTAAATGATTTAGGCTAAATGATTTAGGCTAAATGATTTAGGCTAAATGATTTAGGCTTAGCGTTTTAAGGCTTAGCGTTTTAGGCTTAGCGTTTTTAGGCTAAATGATTTAGGCTTAGCGTTTTTAGGCTTAATAATTTAGGCTTAGCGTTTTTAGGCTTAATAATTTAGGCTTAGCATTTTAGCAAACGTTTTAAAATTAAATAAGTTTAGTTTCGTGAATTAAATCATCTTTAAGTGAAGGAAAACATCGTTTCGAACAACTATGGTCTCTATCAGGGGTAATTTTGTAAAGAACTAAAACAAATAGGAAGAATTTCAGAATAATTACAAATTATTCTATTATTAAAGTTTGAGGAAATTCCGTAATTATAATTAATATTATTCTATTAAATATGGTCATATAACTAATTAATATACAAAAACCGTTATTATCATTTTTGACTAGGGAATAGCTAGTCTACTCGCGTGTTAAAACCTTATACTCAAAATGACTTGGTCATCCGAAATTTCAAATCTCGATACAGAGCTAGGTATACGAGAACCATTTTATTAAGTTGTCCACTCTAAAGGTGGATGAACATCGCCAGCGGAAAGAACATGGACCAATTATAACTAGTGGAGATATGTAAGATGCCCACATTGTTTAAATTGTGGTTGTTATTTCACCATGTTCCTCTCCGTGCCCGATTCACATCCACCTTTACACCTAAATCAAAACAAGTGAATTTATATTCTTAATAACTACATGGGTGATCAAATAATGTTTAAAAGGTGGTTCCGTCGAAATTTCAAACCTAGTTCGGTTTAATTTTTTTGTTTCTTTTAAAACTAATGATGAACTTTTTCGCGGAAGCCCGGGAAAGTAGAAAAAGGGGGATTTTTGAGCTGGCAGAACAATGAAGTCATTAATATATTTTTTTTCTCCCTCTTTCATATAGTAACCTACACACATTTAAACCCCCCCTTTACATTATATCCGACGTAAGGCCTTAAAAGTCGTAAAAATCTGCTCAGATCCGATATAAACAACGGAGTCTGATATTTCACTAGCTGATAAGAATGTCAACCGCTTTTTTTTATTGCACGGGTGGTCTTAAAAGTTAAAGATATAAGTTAATAAAACTATTTTTGCTCAATCAGCGATTTAATATTGTGTATTAATCCGCTTTAGTATTCGTTATACTTTGTTACCTAATTTGAAAATATTTTTTCCAATTTATTGTTAAAGGCAAAATAAAAAGGCAAAGTTCTTTTGTCGGTCGATTAAAGGAAAATTGGAATTTAATTTTGGGATTAGAAATAAGTTCATCTCCCCTTTAAAGAAAAACTGTACGAGCTAAAAAGTAGCAATTTTTAAATGTCCAAAGTAAAGGTTAATATTTGAATTATTTAGTGCTGGTAATCGGATAACAGCCCATTGATGGGTCAACGACCAATCGAAAGTTATTGGAAGTGTCATGTAGATCTCGCCTTAACGACGGATCTTCGTCATTGGTCGATGCCCAATCAATGCGAAGAAAATAAAGATATCCGTGAATAAAGCTAAGCCTATTTTGATTGTAAGTTTTAAATTTATTTCTAGTTTAATATTTATTTGTAAAAATATTTACTGGTGGATTAGGCCTATTTAAACGATAAGGAATCCATAAAAAACCACTTGTTAAGTTGCATTCTCCTTTTAAGGGCTGCAAATTACTGGAAATAAAGTCATAGTCGCTTTTATTTCAGCTCGTAGTTCTCCTTTAAAATAAAAACTAACTGGTCAATAAATTTTAACAAGAAAAAAAAATCCTAGATTGTTTTCGTATCTTTTTTTCATTCTTTCTTTGTGTCCACGAGTAACCTCGAGGTTTGAAATATATACCTGATTTTTTTAACCAGCCAATTAAAATGTAAGTCTTATGTTAAGATTAAAGGGAATCTAGGTTTTTTAGTAAAACAATAGTTTAGGTTTATGGTATACAGGAAAGTTTAATGATGTGCTTTTTATTCTAGGCATATAAATTTCCCGTGAACTATAGCTTGTATAAAAACTACAAGCTTTGTAAGAAAAGTTACCTAGCAACAATGTCACAATCAGGGAGATATTTTGAATAGTTAGAATTAAAGGAATGGTTTACTTCAAACAAAATTTGTTAGGAGACATGAGAAATAATTTCTAATTAGAATCGAATCTTTAACGTCAATACTAAAAATATAATAATTATAGGATAAATAACTCAATCGGATTTTTATAAAATCAAAATGACAGTGTATTAAGATTTAATTGTATTAAAATAAGAGTTATACCATTCATTAATTCTAAAATTATTTAAATATAATAATAAAGAAAAATATATATAAATTGGTTTTGTTCAATTAACATATATATCTCTAGCTCTTAATAAAAGAGACCTATGTCGTATGACGCATCGCTAAATTTGATAATCTTTTCAAGTTTAAACTGTATATACCTTGAGCTTTATAGATCCGTACAAGTCTTCAAAACTATTTTTATCCCCAATAAGATTTAACATCATATATTTATCCGCATTAGCTTCGGATACGTTACAACACTCCCAATGAACTTTAGTCACTCAAAATAATGGGACCTTTCTGGGAAAAGGCCAAGAGAATGATGACCAAATTATCAGATCGAAAAATCAAAAATCAGAGCGCTAGGGGGTGGGGGGGGGATATTTTGAAAGAGGAGAGCCTGTCCCTTAAATCCACTAGTTGCCCCTCTCCACCCCACAAACCCGGTCCTTTCCCTCTTACTTTGCCCAATTTAAAATCGTTTCGCTCTGGTGATCATTGAGGAATAAAAGTCAAACTGCGTTATATATTTTAAACTGATAAAAATTGGGCCCTCCTTTAAACAATGGGCGATGGGCCATTTCTCCACAGCACGTCCCTATAACTCGCTTATGTCGCGCCACTAAGGGCACCCCTCCTCTCACCCTTCGTGAGTCTGTCAATGCTAAAATGTAACAGAATGACGTAGAACGCGAATCGTTTAAATGTTCCCATACCTTATTCGTACCTTTGAATCAAGTCCAAAAATACACTGAGGTTTGTAGAATTATAAACCAAATGAAAGGTAAAAGACATCTCAAAATACATTTTTACAACATCAGTTTTCTAACTTTCTAGAATTAGTCTCCATGGTAGAGATCAATTATAAGAAATTAAAAGTTTATTATAATTTAATTTAATTATAGGTTTATGTTCTTTCAATTTATGTTAAAAATATTTAAGGTGTCCTTTTTACTTTAAGTAGATTAACAGAATTTCCAAAGAAATTCGGCATCTGATTATGTTAAGATAAATAAAGTTTTAATTAAAGCTAAAGATCTATTTCTGTATTTCTAGGTATATTGTGTGTAGTATTTTAGTATCTTAATGAAGCCATGGTCATCAGAGACAAGAATAATATGCTCTAATTGACAAAAATTACATAATTGTGAATTAATTTTAGGTTTAGAAAAATAATAAAAAGATTTAAAAAAAAATTGGGAAAAAAATATTATTTTGATGTAATAATCTTTAATATAATTCCATAGTTTTTAGAACACTTTTAGTCCCAGGAGGTTACGCTCTCTAGTGATCAAAATATGAACTAATATTGGCAAGAGAGATGGTGGGGAAGAGAGAAAAGAGAGCCGAACAGGATGGAGGATAAAGTTTTGGGGATTGTTAACGTGTATGGCCTTTTAGACGCTCTCGGAGAAACACAGAGACGTTAACCGCCCAAAAATAATTTTTATAAAGTTATAAATTAAGGTTAAATTGTTTTAAAATAAAAACTTAAATAAATTTAAACTTTGTGATAATAATTTAAACTCGAGCCTGTGGTTTCATTTCGAGAAACCCTTTTGGTTGAAGTTTTGAGGTAAGAAAGAATATATATTATTTGGAATGTTTGCCTAATTATCAACGATTTAATTTTAATTAAGATAAATTTTAAATAGTACTTAAATTAAACAGTGTTATTCTTGCTGTCAATACGAAATTGGCGGAATTTTCGTAAATCATTTAAATCTTTAAAAATCTAAATTAAGATTAATAATAATTTATAAGCTTAGTTTAGTTTGTTAGGATAATTTGTGGAAATTAAATGGTTTTCGGTACGAATCCTCAAAAATTTGTAGAAAGAATTCATAGTCGTTATCATAAATAGCCTAAAAATTTATTACAGTATTGAAAATTATATTTCAATTTCTATACAAAATAAATTATTCTAATTGACCTGATAGCTTCAATACGTAAAGTAGGAAGGTTATAGAGTTCATTTAACCATAGTCACACGATTACACTAGACAATTAAGATAAAACAACACAATTTTCAAGCGCGATGCAAAAATAGACACATTGATTTCTTGGCGGGCATACTTGAAGTATTTCGACCATTGTACTTGGAAACTACCTAATTAATCTGTTGAAAATTTACGAAATCTTTTCAATAATATATGATTTTTAAAGTTTAATTTTAATATGAGAAACTTCTGATTAAACACCGTGAAAATCTCAATGCGATTAATTTTTAACTTTAATTCTCGCGATGTCTCTAGAATAATGTCGTAATTAGCAAGATACTTAACATAAATTTGAAGCATTTAATCTATACGTGCCATGATTCTTCGCTATTAGCGAGTGTATTATCAAAAGATCATGGGTATATAGTTCCATTGGTTGCTCTAGAGCAATATAAAATCACTCCCAGCAATTTTATATCCACTGAACGAGTGAGAGGATTAAAGATAAACGTTTTTGAATACCTCTGGAAAATATCAAGCGCTTATAAAATTTGATTATCAATTACCAGCCTCAAAAACACAAAAATTACTACCCACACATCGGTGTACAATAAGCCTTTATCTTTTACTGTTAAACTGTACTAAAGTGATTACATAACGGATTTAATCCGCTAGCTTAAATTAATAAACGCAATCTTTAAAAAGTTTTAAGCTCTCCCAGTATCATTAAATCTTGCATTTTGTTAGATTTCTATAGGTGCTAAAATCCCCAATAAAACGGTCTTCTGCAGGTATAATGGCAACCATTTAAACCGGCGCTGACAATAAAGCACCGGACCTCATGATGCATCATGAGTAATGATAAAAAAAAACTCTGTTATCAAATTGTACTTTTATGATAGTTTAGTATTTCGCGTAGATCAAATTCTCAAGATGAAATCTTTCATTAGAGATATTACTATCATTTACCATGTAACTATTTTTCTACACTTTATGACTTAACATCGTGTATTAATCCTCGCTTAGCATTCGCTTTAGTTTGTTAACTTTTTTATTTATTGATGAAGCTTTTTTTACGAAAAGGAAAAAAAAAGGCCGTTTGCCGCGCCATCCGTTCGCTCCCCAGCTTCCCTGGGATCTCATCTCTCTCTTTTTCGGGCGTCGAATCGGCAAATCTCGCGATTCCATCGCTGCCTTTCTCCCTAGTCTATATCTTATCGTCGGAAGATCAACGAAAGGAGAAACGCGATGCGAATTCGGGTCCCCTCGCGGTCGCTCTCGAACCATGTGACGCTCCTAGACCCGTCCTACCTTCAACCCTTTTACTAGGGACAACCTTTAACCTTTATCAAGGACATCTACACAACCGACAGATCTAGGGCACAATTAATTCCACTTCGACAACTACTTCTACTACACTTAACAACAATAACAAAGAAACAAGGACACCATGGTTGACGTTTTACCAAATAACTATTTCATTTTAATTTTCCCTAACACATCAAAACTCTTTCAATTATAATACAACTCGTCTACTATCAAACTTATTATCAAATATTTAACTCCAAATACTTAACGTCTCATTGTTCGTAGACGATCAGATCATTTTCGTTCTCCTTAGACGCCCGAACATATTTCGTCTTTACACGATTACGCGTAGCCGCTCGCGCTTCTTATTTACATCAAACGTCTTTTGACTCTCTAGCCTTACCGCACAACTAGTATATTAATTCTTATTCGGAATTAATCTAGCCGGACTTATACTTTCGCGGACCAAGCTCAATCATACTCCCGCGCCTTAACTTCTTTGCTAGACAACTTCGCTCACCGACCTTTCACCTCGAGAGTACAAGTACTTCCCTTTTTGCTCTCCTCAACTCTCTCTTTTCTTCAAGTCCATCTGATCTATTTCAACTACGTCACGCACTTAACGAACCAATCACTTTCCTAGTTTAGTTCGAGTTTTTCCGCGTTTAACTATCTTCAGAGAATCATTAGTGAAGAAGTTATAAAATAACACATGTGACACTTAGTGTGCCAACATATATTGAAACTACTTTTTGGTAAAACCTTATTTCTAAAAGCACCAATATAAGATAACGATAAAAAGCACTATATATAAATATATACACATGTTGATTGCCCTGGCAAGGCTGGAGCGCAGGTATTCTAAACTGCCGCTACCAATTATTTAAATTCGTTGGAACTCCTGACACATGGGGTTGAGAAGAAAGTAAACGCCGGCCGGACGCCTCTTAACTTCGATCCCCAAACTATCACAATAGGTTTCCCTTCTCGCTCTTTCTATAATTGCTTTAGCGTTACAACGAACCAGCGTTGCACCACTTAACAACACATGGGTACCTTATCGGATAGCGTCATTCCTTCCACATATGGGTTTATTTATTTTAAAGGAAATATTTTTAACTTTACTTTCTAATATTTTAATTGGCTTTATATTTTACTTCAGTTTATATTTAACCTAATTCGAGCGTTACTTTCTAATATTTTAATTGGCTTTATATTTTACTTCAGTTTATATTTAACCTAATTCGAGCGTTACATCCTCCCCTACTTTAAGTTTCACGACCCCGTGAAACCCAGTCCAACCTCACCAGTACCAACTCTTCATCACACACAAACACATTATACGTCAATACACTTCGATAAACAAAACGATTAGTAGGAAACAAATTTATACGAATTCTACAAACGTCTAACTGCAAAATTAACTACACATGAAACTAAACAATAAAAACAACGAACAATCTGACTAGCACACGCTACTTGCCTTTTCTTAAAGCCAACAAAAATTAAAAACACATCACAAAAAAAAATTGCATTACACTAGGCCTTTAAAACAAAAAATAATATATATACACAACGTTGTACTACTAACTCATTTCTTAATCACTCTTTTTGTGATGGGATCCCTAGGACGTAAAACTCGTCGAATGACTATGTCATCTTCGACATTATTAATCTCTTCGTCAGATTCGTCCTTTTTACAACTACTACTTTCATTCTCCCTTTGTTTACTTCTGTTTGAAGTTGATACCGATTTCATATCAGTTATATCATTTACTTCATTTAACAGGGGGTAAACATCAGTAACATCACTAACATCCGGTACTTCATTATCATCAAGTACCTCATTAACATCACAACCTTCATTAACAACACAACTTTCATTAACATCCTGACTAACATCTGAATCACCTTGCGCAAGGTCTTTGTCAGTTAACAACAAGCTCTTTCTTTCATTGTACGGTTTTAGTTGAGAAACGTGGTATGTACCACTTAACTCTTTGCCATTTAATTGGGCCAACCTATACGTAAGTTTCGACAACTTATTAGAAATTCTAAAAGGGCCTTCATAACGATCCGCTAATTTCTTAGCGAAATCGTCAACAGCACAGGACAAGAAATGGGTTTTCCTTAAAACCAAATCTCCCTCCTGAAATTCGAAGTCTCTATGACTTTTATCATAATAAGCTTTTTGTTTCATTTGTGCAAGCTTAATTCTAGCTTGGGCTTTGGTTACGGCATTTTGAACTTCCGCGGCTACCCTAAGACCATGAAAACATTCTACTTCTCGAGTTAAATACTCCTTGGGATCTTTCCCAGACAACACACTACTAGCCGTTCGCAATTCTCGACCGAACATCAAGAACGCGGGGGTGTACCCTGTCGTTTCTTGATGAGCGGTTCGGATAGCCATTGCGAACTGGGATATCCCTAAATCCCAATCTTTATGATTATCTTCCACATACGAAGCCACCATTGTTCCTATCGTTCTATTAAAACGCTCTGTTAAATTACCCTGTGGTGAGTACAAAGAAGTAAACCTTTGTTTTACTTGCAATAAGTCAAACACCTGTTTAAAAATTCGAGAAACAAATTGTTTACCGTTGTCACTCACCACACACGTAGGCAAACCAAATCTGGTAAATACCTCGTTAATTAAATGTCTAACAATGGGCTTCGTTGTTGCATTGCGCAATGGGAAAATCTCGACCCATTTGGTAAGATAATCCGATATTACTAACAAATATCTATAACCTCTTTTACTTCTCGGGTAAGGACCTTTTAAATCCAGGGAAATCACTTCCCAGGGGTCTTTAACCTCGCTTGACTTCATTAACCCTGCCGGTTGCTGGGACGGTATTTTATTTTTCTGACACACTGAACAAGTGCGACAGTACTCAATGGCGTCCCGCGTTAACCCTTCCCACGTAAACTGGCTTTGTAACCTTTTAATAGTCTTTTTGGCTCCAAAATGACCCGAAGACGGAATATCGTGACATATGTGAATAACTCTAGCTCGTAAATTTTTGGGAACAACTACCTTAAAATTATCATGGCTAATTAATTTGCCTACATCTTTGTATAAAATACCATGTCTTAATTCACAACTCAAAGCTATATTTTCCACATAATTCCTTAATTTTGGGTTCTCCGGTATTTCATCATTTTCTAAATATTTAATCACAGCACCTAATTGTTCATCAGTTCTCTGGGCAGACTTAATTTCTTCGTTATCAAACTTTACAATTACCGGGTTAGATTGTTTAACGTCCTTTTTAATCGCGTTTATTGCACCATCAATGTCGCATTTGGTGATTGGGAATTGTTCATCTACCAGTACGGATTCGGTACATTCATCGTTTTCAGGTATTCTTGACAACGCGTCAGCTACCACGTTATCTTTGCCTGGTATGTAATTGATATTGAAATCGAACGCTTGTAAGATTGCGTTCCATCTCGCGAATTTTCCCGTCGGATCAGGCGCGTGATGAAGCCACCTGATCGCACTGTGATCAGTGAATACTTCAAATTTCGTGCCTTCGATGTAGGGACGAAATTTTTCTACTGCCCATACGACTGCTAATATTTCTCGGACAGTCGTAGAATATTTCCTTTCCGTTTCACTGAGAGAGCGACTGGCGTATTGTACCACCTGCCGTTTTCCGTTGATTTTCTGAGACAATACAGCTCCTAATCCCACGTTACTAGCATCCGTATGAATGATAAAAGTTTGAGAATAATCGGGAGAACTTAGAATCGGGGCCGACGACAGCTCAGTCTTTAGTTTTATAAATGCCCCTTCCTGATCTACTCCCCACTTCCACGTATTCTCGTTCTTTAACAAATCATGAAGTGGACTGGCGATTTTCGCAAAATCTTTAATGAATCTTCGGTAATAGCTCGCCATTCCCAGAAATCTTCTTAACTGACGAATATTTCTCGGCGTGGGAAAATCCGCCATCGTATCCGTTTTCTCCGGATCTACTTTTATCCCATATTGCGAAACAATATGTCCTAATATTTTACACTCCTTCTTGCAGAATTGAGTTTTAGTTGCTTTTACAGTCAACCCTTCTCTCATGAGTCTATTAAATACTTCTTCTAATGTTTGCAAATGTGAATTAAAATCCGCTGACGCTATAATAATATCGTCCAAATACGCGCAAACGCCGCGATTATATAGGTCAGAAAATAAATTATTCACCATTCTTTGAAATGTTGCCGCTGCGCCACATAAACCGAACATCGTTACTCGGGGACGAAATAACCCCCGTGGAGTCACAAACGCTGCTATATCGCGATGTGGCTCAAATATTGGTACTTGCCAATAAGCCGAATTCATGTCTAGAGTCGTGATAAACGCAGGTTCGAGCATTGATTCCAAAATATCGTCTATTCTGGGCATCGGATAAGCGTCTTTTCGCGTAACTTTGTTAACCGCGCGAAAATCTACGCACAATCTAGGCTTCTTTTGCATTAGTAACAGCGCTGGGCTAGCCCATGGACTCTGGCAAGGTTCGATTAAATTTAATTCCAACATTTCGTCTATTATTCCGTCTAAAATTTCTCTTTTAGCGGGATTGAATCTATAGGGAGGACGAGAGATTGGCGTCGCATCCCCTACTTCAATATAATGTTCAACTCTTGACGTTTTACCGGGAATAGTGGAAAATATGCTTTTGTATTTATCTACGAGCTGCGACAATCTTAATTTCTGTGGTTTATCTAAACTATCAGCTCCTTCTAACGCTACTTTTATACCCTCATAATCCGTGTATTCTTCCGAAAGGGCTAAACTACAACTAACTCCGACTTCCGACAACTTCTTTTTAAATTCGATTTTCTCAAACACATCATTCGGCCAACTAAAATGGTCTTTACCCAAATTAATTATCATACCTGTTTCCCTTAAAATATCTCTTCCCAAAATACACGAATAGGCAATATTAGCGTAAACAGCTTCAAATATTATATTTTTCCGAGGCAGCCCAATATTCACTTCGACTAAACCCTGTGTCGATAACAATGACCCGTCTGGTTGTCTTAATGTTATATTTTCATCCCTGGTTCTGAATCCCTGTTTTTCTAAAAGGGGTTTTAAAGCGCTGGTAATTAGAGTATGGGTAGAACCTGGGTCCACTAACGCTACGCACGGGATCGCTCCTATAAAAATATCAAGAAAATCTTGACCCCCCTTTAGCGGGCGCGATCTCCCATTCTTCTCCGTGGCAGCGGCGTTTTCTCCTGACATTACTGCGACGCGGGCTTGTGGTTGGCCTCCCTCGGACCGCCCGCCGCGCCTTTTCCCGACTCCTTTGACTGAGGAGCGCTACCTTTATTCGGACAAAAGTCTTTCTTGTGCCCGAGTTGTTCGCATGTGAAACATCGAATTTCAGGATTATAATATTGGCTAGGCATAGGCTTCATGCCGTTCTTATTCCAACACTCTTTTTCTAAATGGCCAATACGGCCGCAATGCGAACACTTCGGGACACTCGAACTATCTCCTGCTCTAAACCCGTTGGGTCTTACAGCATGGGGAACTTGGTTAGGCCGACTAAAATTTTGTTTGTTACTTGAAACAGGCGCAGTTTGCCCTTCCCGTTTCAATTTGTTCGTACTCCTCTCTATAACTATCGCGTCATCCATTAATTCCCTTAAGGTATTATAGGATTTTAAGACCACCATGACTTTAATTTCGTCCCTTAAATTACGCCTTATTTTCCTAATTTGCGTTTTCACTGGCATGGGGTCATTTAATTGATCAATCAATTTTTGCATGGCATCCATAAATTCTGCTACCGTCTCTTGCGGTTTTTGCAGCCTGTCATTAATTTTATCCTCTACTAGTTCATCATTACCAGCTCTTTCGAATCGAGCCCTACACCTTGTTTCAAAATCTTTCCAATTTATAAAATCGGGTTCTGAAGCAAACCAATCAAACGCAGTTCCCAATAGCATAGTCGGGATCCATCTTTTAATAAAATTAACCTCATCTTGGTTACTAGTTAACAAAACTTGTTTTGCTCGCCTCAGGAAAGCCTTTGGACCGGGGTCAGAAGGGTTTCCTTGATAAGAGGGAGCGTTTAAGGGCGTCGAATATGTAAAAGACGGCCCTGGTAACACTGAACTGTTTACGCTGTTACCGTTAGACCCTATTATAGACGGGCTTGGGGTAACTGTAAACTGAGGTGGAATCGGCTGTGATATAACCGCGTTAACATTACTAACACTACCTTGATTTATAACATTAGCCCCTACAACTGACGGACTTGGGGATACCGTATTTAGCGTTTGAGTCGGTGGTTGACTAGCCGTGTTTAAATTAGATCCACCATTGGGACACATCAAATTTTGAATTAAACTCTGCAACATATTTTGCGTAGTTACCGCAGTTTGGTTTTGAACGGGCGCTGGGTTAGCCGTGCTCGGATTCATTAGCCCTTGAATCAAATTCTGATGCAAGTTTTGAGTGGCTACTATACTATCCAATTTACTTAAAATTGCATTTAAAACATCTGTTTGCACATTGGCTGGGGGAATCACTTGCGAAACCCCTGCACCTTGATTGACAACATTTACGGGCCCAGTATTCGGATTCTGAATTCCTTGATTCCTGGGGGAATTGGGACGAGCAGGAGAACTCGCCCTCGAACTATGGGTACTCCCAGCAACAGACATATTTGAAACTAAACCTTGCGCAAAATGATCCGACTTTAAAATACGATTTTCGTATCTTAATTTACGTTCTCTTTTTAACGTTTCTTTATAATCCGTATCAAATCTCGAATAGGGATTATTCATTAACACTACTCTAAATGCTTATTACCAAAACATAAATTGATAACATAAAACAAAAACAACTACGAAATAAATTCCTAAGCATAAACAACCATGGTTTCACTTATTTCTCTTTTTACTTTTCAACGCACATTTACTTTTAACTACACTACCCTAGTTACGACATCTCGGCGGTGCCTCCATTTTGTGACGCTCCTAGACCCATCCTACCTTCAACCCTTTTACTAGGGACAACCTTTTACCTTTAACAAGGACAACAACACAACCGATAGATCTAGGGCACAATTAATTCCACTTCTACAACTACTCCTACTACACTTAACAACAACTACAAAGAAACAAGGACTAGGGCACAATTAATTCCACTTCGACAACTACTTCTACTACACTTAACAACAATAACAAAGAAACAAGGACACCATGGTTGACGTTTTACCAAATAACTATTTCATTTTAATTTTCCCTAACACATCAAAACTCTTTCAATTATAATACAACTCGTCTACTATCAAACTTATTATCAAATATTTAACTCCAAATACTTAACGTCTCATTGTTCGTAGACGATCAGATCATTTTCGTTCTCCTTAGACGCCCGAACATATTTCGTCTTTACACGATTACGCGTAGCCGCTCGCGCTTCTTATTTACATCAAACGTCTTTTGACTCTCTAGCCTTACCGCACAACTAGTATATTAATTCTTATTCGGAATTAATCTAGCCGGACTTATACTTTCGCGGACCAAGCTCAATCATACTCCCGCGCCTTAACTTCTTTGCTAGACAACTTCGCTCACCGACCTTTCACCTCGAGAGTACAAGTACTTCCCTTTTTGCTCTCCTCAACTCTCTCTTTTCTTCAAGTCCATCTGATCTATTTCAACTACGTCACGCACTTAACGAACCAATCACTTTCCTAGTTTAGTTCGAGTTTTTCCGCGTTTAACTATCTTCAGAGAATCATTAGTGAAGAAGTTATAAAATAACACATGTGACACTTAGTGTGCCAACATATATTGAAACTACTTTTTGGTAAAACCTTATTTCTAAAAGCACCAATATAAGATAACGATAAAAAGCACTATATATAAATATATACACATGTTGATTGCCCTGGCAAGGCTGGAGCGCAGGTATTCTAAACTGCCGCTACCAATTATTTAAATTCGTTGGAACTCCTGACACATGGGGTTGAGAAGAAAGTAAACGCCGGCCGGACGCCTCTTAACTTCGATCCCCAAACTATCACAATAGGTTTCCCTTCTCGCTCTTTCTATAATTGCTTTAGCGTTACAACGAACCAGCGTTGCACCACTTAACAACACATGGGTACCTTATCGGATAGCGTCATTCCTTCCACATATGGGTTTATTTATTTTAAAGGAAATATTTTTAACTTTACTTTCTAATATTTTAATTGGCTTTATATTTTACTTCAGTTTATATTTAACCTAATTCGAGCGTTACTTTCTAATATTTTAATTGGCTTTATATTTTACTTCAGTTTATATTTAACCTAATTCGAGCGTTACAACCATCATGCGGGCGCTTTGTCCCGACAACTTCCGCGTAGTTTTTTTTCCCGAGCTAAAAACTATATATTGAATTCATTCCTTCTACGCATTAGTCTATAAAAAGTTTTCGCTATATTGCTTGTAGTATTTCGTTTATACATAACCGCCAACTATTCACACAACCAAAAAAATCTGCCAGTTAACTCGGAGAAGATTAAGTTTTGTTTTTGGATTAAGTTTCTATTTCTGTTCAAAAAAAGGGTCCAAAGATTTGTATATAATTATTGCACTTTTAATATTTATATGGTGTTCTAAAATTAGCGTAATGCAACTAATTAACAAGTGATTTTTTTATCGATTCCTTATCGTTTAAATAGGCCTAATCCATCAATAAAAAGCTTACAAAACAAATATTAAACTAGAAATAAATTTAAAACTTAAAATAGGCTTAGCGGGATTCTTGGAGATCCTAAATTGCCTCCTTGTCAGGTCTAGCGACCAATGAGCAAACGCCAATTATTCACGCTAGATCTCCACGAGACTTACAATTGCATTCGATTGGTTGTTAGAAATCAGGATCTCCATGAATCCCGCTAAGCCTATTTTTTACTCATTGTAAAAATGTTCGTGCTTGTAGGAAAACCTCGTTTATACCTAACCGCCAAATATATTCAGATAACCAAAAAATTCCCGGTTAACTCGAAGAAGATTAAGTTTTGTTTATGGATTAAGTTTCTATTTCTGAACAAAAAAAAAAAAAAAAAGTCCCAAAATTTGTAGATAATTATTGCAAACTGATTTAATATTGAGTATATCGTTCGAAGTTCTATAATTATCGTAATTTTGGATTAAGTTGTATGAAATATGACATATATAACGTGTCCTTATCAATCGACGTCAAACATGAATAACAATTAAAAATAATGTAATAATTAAAAACGGTAAAATTTGACCTTTTGTTCACGTTTTAATTATAAATTATTATTTTGAACATTTTACTAATTACTTAGAGAATGAATTTTAAAAATACCAGTATATAATTTACAATCGAGATACCGGTATATAATTATACAGAAAAATACGGCGTCGCAAAAAACGCTCTTGCTTTCAAATTAGGTTTAAAACAACGCTGTTCTTTCATTCATTTAATATCACCTTGTTTTATATCTTTATAAATTTTATATATATTTTATATATTACCTCTAATTTTTTTTATTTTGGATAAGGTAAAATTACGGACATAAAGCGGAAAAGATTAGTATATATTATAGATGAGGGAGGCCCCCTTTCACGAATACCAATTTGGCCAATTAGATTTGGCCCCCGGGCATCCGAAAATTTCTAAATATATATATATACACTTGACTTGACCATTACGGATGGGGCGGATTTAACATTATTTGTTTTAAAGAACACGAAGAAGAAGAAAATTCATATTTGGTACATGAAAGAATGTTGAATAGAGTATAAGCTGTAATATTACAATTTGATACACACCTTTAAAAATAAAGGGTGCATGAAATGTAGAAAGTTAATTAATTTTAATTTTATTTCTTTTGAATATTTGCCTATGAAATAATTTTTGTTCTGGGGTTATAGTACTTTCACGAAAGAAACCGCGCGAAAGAAATCATCGTATTACGTATACGGTACAAGAAATGGCGAAAATCAAGTGTTGGTTCTAAAATAGCCACTCAATCATAATGATAACGTAAGGTCAGAGACTTTAGTTTCTACAAAAGAACATGTTTCAAATCTGTGACATAATCACTTTAATGATAAAGTATAAATAAGAGTAACGCACCTAGCAAAAATTTACCGATATAAAGAGTTCAAGGATCGGAAAAATGTAATCGTAAACAACACAAACGCACTTGTAGAAGCTTTAAATAGACATGTACCTATACAGATATAGAAATATTAATCTATAACAAAACTACTATTATAAACGCGATTAGCTGCATTTGGGATTAATAGTAATACCGTGAGAAAACAATGTATTTCCTTGGAAACAGAAAGAACTAGGTATTAAAATTATTAGAGGACTAATCCTACGCATTAAAACATGAATGAAATGAAAAAAGGACCACTTATTGCGTAGTATAAAATTACCGTACTTTATTTAAAAATATCGACCACGACTAGTTTTAGCTACACTTTGGACCCAAAGTACGCCCCCCCCCCCTCGTGATAAGTTTACCAAAATGAATAAAATATATCTGTCTCCTCAAATCACACCTGATGATGCAACCGAACGGTTGACGAAACTAGTCGTGGTCGATATTTTTAAATAAAGTACGGTAATTTTATACTACGCAATAAGTGGTCCTTTTTTCATTTCATTCAAGAACTAGGTATATTGAGAAGCAAATTAGGCTGGAGTCAAACGCGTCAAATGATAATGTGATCAACTTCCAAGACATGGAACACGTCAAAGATCGATTCAACAAAACCACGTGCGTGGCTGCTATGAATATGGAGGATAGGCAGAGGAGGGCGTGGTTTTGTTATTAACTATTTTTACCGCTGTTTGCCGTTATAGGACGCTTATGAAACACAAGGTTTTGTTATTCATCTATTAAAGTAGGTGTCTATAATTGTTAAAAGTCCTAGATGAACCTTCGATGTGCATGATCAACTTTATGTATTGAAATCCTGGCCTGATAAAAAACCCCAGTAGGAAAAGTAAATACGATTTTTTTTATTCTTATAAAGATTTTTCGCTAGAAGTTTTTATATTTGGCGAGTCAACAATGGTTAAATAAATATAAGTAATTAGAACGATTGATCAATCAATCAATTAAACGCGAACCATAATTTAACTTCTATGTGTTTTAGATATAGCGAAAATTGATTACAGAATGAACAAAATTTTCGTCATAAACCTTAATTTTTTTTCCACAAATTTATATTTAACATTCAGTATTTTTCCCTGAACAAAATACGATAGTTTGTTCGTGTATGATGTTGTAATTAAAATATAACTATGGCGTATTAGTACGAAATATTAAAACTAATAGAAGATAAAGTAGTAATATTTCAAAACCAGCGAACAGTTACTGTATTAAGTATAATCGCGGTGGGCAGAAAATTAAGGGCTAATTTTACCTCCCTTAATTTTTTTATCTGGTCGAGGTTAAGCTTGATTCTCTAAAGTTATATAAATCATAATTTTTTATATATATATTTTTTAAACTTTTATAAAGCATGGCGAGGTGTATGGTGGTATGGCGTTTTTTGATGCATTGGTTTATGGTCGAAAAGGGGCGTATTATATGGGTTCGCTCGCATCTCTGATGATCTCTCCCAATCGTTAATACGTGCTATGAATTTTAATTAAGCTTTAATTTATATGATTATAGGGTTTTTTTCTCTTTTAACTAATCTTATAATGAGTTTATAAAAAATTCATTTTTTTAGTATTGTCTCAGACTCATGCTGAGAACATTTTTTTGGATAAAATGTATTTTCTGCACGTTAATTCGTGAGAAATGGCATTCAACCGAAAACAGTATCGATTCCATTCCAAGATTTTGAGTGTATTGGAATTTATATAATTATTTTGGGTTAAATTTAAGTTAATTTTGTTTTAATAATGTTTATTAATAGAAAAAATTTAACCTAACCCAACCCAACATACATACTGTTTTCGGTTGAATGCCATTTCTCACAAATTAACATTCAAATTCCCACGAAAAAAATAATTTTAACCAAAAAAAAAAAAAAAAAAAACACTTGTACTAATATATATTCGGTCAAATAGCATTTCATCCCTAATGAGAAAGATGTAGTTATGATAAAATTACATATTTGGTCTAAATTCGGTCGAATAAGATAGTAAAAAAGTCATTCGATTGAATGTGATTTCGGTACAATGGGTCTGAAATACAGTGCCACATTGATTTAATTTACATTTGCCTTAATTTCTCAAATATTTACCGTGTTTTGTTAATATTTTAAAATTTGAGAGGACAGAACTGAACTGAATCTAAGCCTAATTGGACATAAGTGCAAACAATTTATGAGCAATCAAATCAATATAGAAGTTTTAAGTTTGGCTAAAATCTCTAATACAAATTGGAACTAGTTCTAGTCACCATTTTATTAAAGATTATATTTTTGATTTTATCCTACTATTAGAAACACATATTCGAAATTTTACACCTCTGTCTTGACGCATTCAAAAGAAACTCTAAAATTAAAATAGCCAAAATTACAACTTTATGACGAAGATTAATTCTGAAACGTAATTAACGATAAGTTTCGAATGTAAAGAACGAACTGTAGGGGTTATAATATCCTCGCGATCAAATAATGATGACGTAGTATTGCGTAAATATTTGTTATAAAAAATTTCAAAGATAGCGAAACTAAATATTTATTTTTATTTCTATTCAAAGTCGCGAAAAATCAGTGGTAGTGTCACTTTAATTATTAAATTAACGAAAAAGTCCCAAAAAAATTGGGAACTTTTGACGTAAATACAGCAAATATAAATTAGTTTACAAGCCCATTTTGAAACTGTCTTGTTTAGGGGTAAAAAAATCAAGATTCTTGATCCCTCTTGGTAGAAATAATAATAAAATGGTTGAATGATTTGACACCTATCTACAATCGTGGGGCTATATCTTTGCTTAAGTTTAAAAGGGCGAACGAAATAAAAAAAAAAAATCTAGACAACTTATATTTTTAATTTTAGGTTAACAGACAACAGCTGAATTAGAGTGGCTGCTCATGGTATTGTATCTGGCGCCAACCATTTCAAAAGAGGATTTTAAAAGAAATCTTTCTTTCTTTTTTTCTTTTTGGAAATTGTATAATGCTTTTAAGAGATCATCTTCGCGTCTGACATTTAAACGGAAAAGAGATTGGACTTTTACTTTTAGACTTATATTCTTAAAAATCCATCTACATGACGCCAACCGGAGACCCATAAAAAAAAAAAAGAATAGACCCTTTTCCATCATACATAAAGCTTTATTTTATTTTTATTTATTAACAACATAAGCTTATAATGAGTCTAAGTATAATATACTAAACTAATCCATTTTACTTGAGAGCAGGAATTGATAGATAAAAGTGAAGCTGATGGCTCTACTAGTTATATTTTTAGTTTTATGATCATACTATTTAAAATGGCATATTCAAAATTGTATACCTCTTGGTTGATGAGTTCTTAAACTTCAAAATGAAAATGTTAATATATGAGTAATGTTTTTCCGATATATGACGTATAGTTAATTTCTGGAACGTAATTAACGATAATTTTCATACGAAAGGAGAACTGGATTAAGTACTTTTACGAGAAAGACCGCGTGAAAGAAACTTAATCACGTGCCAGAAAGCGCGGGAATCAACTCTTAAGCTCTATAGTGATGACGAATTATAAAATATTGAATTGTTACTGTTGGGGTAGGATAGGAAATATACGTTGTTTTGTAATCACGGACACAGTCTCCGTCTAACTACGAGTAAATAAAACCCATATACAAGATTTGCCTAAAGTAAAATATGATTGGCTAGAATTCCCAATTCTACATGGTACAAAATGGTGGACGATTTCAAAAAGTCCAGGAATGGGGGGATTAAAACGCTGACTTTAAAAAACAATTTTGCAGTAATGAACCGCATTACAGTTTTATCAACACAATTTTGATATATTCAGGCTCCCTTTAATACGGGCTGTCATAATTTCAGCGCTAAGATCGGCTTAGACCCTCCCAAAATGAAGATGGCGTCTTTTTTCAAACCTTTTTACGAATTTGTTCATGACGTGAAGCGAATAATAATCTTACGAAGACGAGTTATCGTGGGTTAAAAATGTTGACAGGTGTTATTCACGCGATTTGAATATATTTTACATGAGAAATAATGATCAAAATTAAAAGAAAAAAAAAAAAAACGGTCAAGCTATAAGTCGACATTACTATATAAACAAATTACTTCCTATTCCAAACAAACCTTAATTCGGACAAGTGGCGTTGTCGCGAAAAACTTTCATGTGGAGTGGTGAACATACGTCAAAGTTTTAAGGGAAGATGAAAAGGAATTGAAACAAGTTATGGATGCATGATTAAGACTCCAATATCATAGGCACGCAACCATAGTGATGGTGTAGTATACTGGGGGAAATCTTTTTGAAAAGTTTTAAAATGACGATTATAAAATGTTTCTACAGCTAGCATTTCTTAATCGATTTGAAACGATAAAATCAAATCGATATTCAAATCGCCAGAAGTCGTTTTAAACGCCATGTGTTCACGCATATCTTTATAAATCGATTTATTGAAGCTTCATCTATCGGTTTTTGAAACCGAATAGGTATGAAACTGGTTCCCGAAGCAGTTTCGAGAAATCGAATCAAATCTATTCGAGAAAAGACGGTTTCCCATTCACACGACTCTAGCAAAACCTTTTGAAACGTTTTAAATCGATTTCAAAGCCTAGTATGAACGGATAGCTTAAATGTCGTTTTCTCTGAACAAAACAAATTATATTTTATGTTAATTTATTTTTGTTTTCAAATCATTTTCTCTTTTCACCCTTCATTCAAACCTGAAAAAAAAAAAAAAATTAACAGGGGAGAGGGTGTTTCATATCTGGCTGCCAGCAATTTCCTTTTAGCTAATTTGCTATTCAAAGAACACGCCAACGGAGGTCCTATAGACGTAAAATGAGTGGGAGGCATATTTTCGAGGGACCTCTCATCGTAATTTTTCTATAGCAGAAAAAAAAAACAAGGCAACATGGTACAGCCCTAACTTCTTATATGAGTTTTAATATATGTTTGGAGGCCGAACGGAAGCCAACCATAATGTCAGAACGAGTAAAAAATTAGGGGTACTCATTTTAGACCCGTTTATATTTATTATATTATTATAAACACTATACGAGTCTTTTTAATTCGCGATTATAGTGTTGAAAAGTAGCCAAAGCTAATGCGCATTGATAAACAATGTAAAATACCATAGAAAATTAAAATATATTTGATTTTAGCTATATTATCTATAATACACAATATTAAACCATATAAAATATAAAAATAGTTCTGCCGAACTTCTCGGGAACACAGGAGCGTAAATGCTAATTGAAAACTAAACTTTACTCCGAAAAAGTGGGCGCCCAAATTCTTAGGAGAAAAAAAATAGCCTCATACCACCCTAAATCCTATTTAAGCCTAATTATAGCGTATCTAAACTGTTTTTCCCTTCAAGCTTTTCACGAGCTTTCAGGGTTTAGTTCCACCCACCCATAGCTCCTTCGCTGTTATCTTAACCCATGCCGGCTTTTTTTTTTAAAGGTCATAAGGTTACGAAAAAAGGGTCCCGGGTGAAAGACGGGGGTCAGTCTAGTAGACAGGCGCCACGTGACCCCTGCGTCCCTTAGTGTAACCCATCCTCATCCCTCCCACCCCGTACACCCATTCAAGTTTTTGAAAGAAGCCCCGTCAAAATGGTAGCGCCACTTGGACTGAGTAATTTAGAATATGTTCATAGAGTCAAACTGAATATAGTCATAGGCGGGTAGAATGAAAATAAAATTGTTTCATTAACGTGATTCTTTACTCTGATTTAAATTGGCCAATCAGAATACAGTCGAGCAAGTGAAATTACCGTTCATATGCCTTTTAATTTATGTACAGAGAAAGGTTACGCGTGTGCCATAATTTCATCGTTTTCTATGTTTAAAGGTCATTTGACTTTAACCTCTAACTTTCCCCGCCTTTAATAATAATTTCAAACTCTTCTAAGCCTATTTTAATTCTTGTAACTCGATTATTTCGTCTGGTATTTTCACGTGACTTTTCAATAAAGTGAAAAGGCTGCACGAGTTTCTAATTTTCTCGTTCTTCATGTCTAAAGGTCACGAGATTTAACCTCTAACTTTTTCCCGCCTTTAAATAATAATTTCAAACCATCCTACCACTATAATATGTTTCGATTTTAAAATCGAATAAACTAGAGAAATTGCCCCTAAGACTTGTTCTAATCGAAACGCCACGAGCGTAACGATCAAAATTGGATGCGTAAAGACAGTGTCAAATAAGATCTGACGCTCCACCAGATGAACTGTTGCACCAGTTCACAGAACTAGCACCAGGAGGCAAATTAAGAATTTAATCAAATATACTACAAATAGACAACGCACTTGATTTAAATTACAGACTTAAGTTCCTTTCCCCTAAAATATCTTCAATAACCATCGTTACATGGACATTGCTAGGCGCCATTTTGCCGCAATGCATTGTTGTTCATTTTAAGTGTCGTCCCTATCCCCGCCGTCAGAAATATTTGGTATCGTGCGATAATGGTATCCGACCATGCAACGTACGGGAAATATTAGAACATAGTAAGGCTAGAAAAAAACCTACACGTTCAATAGAGTCGCACGGTCTCAGTCTGAAAATGGACGTTTTTGCCTATACATCCTTATCGATGAGATCTGACCATTGCTGCATCGCGTCTCTTCCCCGCCTAAGTTATCGGGATGTCGAGATTGGGTATCGCTATAGCCTTGTTCGTATATATATAGCCTAAAATATAGAGTAACGGCACTGACCCCCACTTTAACAGTACTAAATGTCTACGAATAAATTACAAAGGGTGCTGTGTCTCTGTAAAACTTTAGATCTCGTATAGAAATTTCTACGGAGATCTTAACTATGCGAATGTACACCCGATATGTTTTCCAAACGTTTTACAGCCTGAAATGGCAATGATTTGAAAGCTTTATCAAATATCGTCTAACTTTAATAGTGTCGCAATCTCCGTATGGTTTAAAAAGTAGTTCGCAGTGTAGTTTACGATACGCGTTGATGAATTTGAGTCTATTCGCGCTTATTTTGAATTTTACAGTTATTGTGCATGGCCATTTTGAGTAGTAGAATGTTAAGAAATATTTAAAAGAAACATCTGTCGATAAACTTGATATTTTTAAACTAATTTAGAAAAAAAAACATTCTTGAAGAGTTGAAATGAAATAAAATATTGCGATATAAATAAAAACCTAGCAATTTTATAAGTTTACTTGCCAAAAATCTAGGCACTATTTATAATTATCGCCGAAGGTTATTGGCTAAAAATATGAATTTTGAATTAGAGTCTTTGCGAGCGAAGCAAGAGGATAAAATTTAAGCCAATGAAGCTCATATCTCAGAGCTGTTTACATTAATCTTTGAAATTATCAGATAGAATTACGAATTTAAAATTATGCTTCGAAATTTGGCGGGAAAAAAGAGCGCGAAAATTACAGGATAATGGCTTTACATGTTACGAGATTCCGTCTTAATACGGCTTATTTGTTTTTCGCTAGGTTTCCCTATCCAAAAACACGATTATCCAATCAGAAAACAAGACGAATCACAACGTATTAATCTAATCTTATACAGAATATCCCCTAATAATCCCCTTAAAAAAGAAAAATAAGAAAAAAATAACAAAATATCCTAAGGGACAAAAAAATACTAGCAGAAAACAATCGCCTTATCAGTTAAGACCATAAATGCTGGAATAAGAAGTCACAAACATGTTTACAAAATGGCAGAGGAAAAATTTGCCTCTCAGATGGACGCGGGAAGGAAGCTGGGGAATTGGACCAATCGGAGAACAAAGGGAAGGTGACACTGAGGTCAGAGTATGAATGTCTTAGTATGGAAATTAAGCCTTTACAAGTTCATATATATACATTATCTATCGTGATGGCTCTTTCCATTGTTTATCCTGGATAAAATGATTATTTCTATTGGCTGACTTTCATATTGGATAAATGGAAAGCTAAATACCATACAAAAGTAACTAGTATCGATTTTTAAGGGAGTAGAACAAGCCTAAACCCCCAAATTTAGGGCTAATATTCGAGAGTAAAGGGAGGTGGTGGATCCCATAAAAAAGGAGATGATACACTTTAATAACAAAGTTACAAAACTATGGTTCAACAGACCTTTAAATTATCCCTTTTCAAAGTCTCAACATGTAGAAGTTAATCAAGGAGCAGCACATACATGTTTAATATGCTTTAAAAGCTTTCTTTTCGGCATTACGTCCATGGAAAAATATTTCATTTAAAGATTTACTGAAAATTTATTTAAATGACATTTTACTATCCCTTTGGTCGACAATAAGAAAACTTGGGAGTCCCCTGATAAAACTTATAAGTACTGGCAGAGAAAGAGGGATAGAGCTATCTTTGTACATATACTACTTTGATGGTATGGGGAGCATGGACCAATAATTCAGGGTCCGATGCTCGATGACAGCTCCGACTGCCTAAAAAAAAAGAGCATAATTCACCCTCATTTGTCAGCGAATGGAAGTAATGGTCTTCACATTAATCTCTATGATACGGTTACTGAGACAACTGGTATCTTATAGCTTCATATTCGCTGAGAACTTAAAATGGGACGCGTATATAGATGCTCTCTTCATGCTCAGTCTCTATTCTGTCTCCGCTAGTGTTCGACGTCGGCGTCGTCCTAAGCCTAATCTGCTTCTGGCATCTCGTTAGTCCGGATGATGTTCCTCTTCTAGCTCAAAGTAGTTCCGCTTACGCTACTTTGACTACGTATATTTAAGATTAGGTTCAAGCCGAAAATACACCAAGAACTAAGCCTAAACTAAGCCTACATTAAACAGAGTGACTCGGCTTTCAAAGTGATGTAAACAATAGTTGAAATGTTTCATACTTTCGTGCGCGAGTAGTTTGATAACTATAACTAAAACCGAGGCGGATTACTACACAATGTTATAAGTGATAGGGTTTAAAAATAGTACCCATAAACTAATCGCGGATATGAAAAAAAAAGGGAGAAATTTTTCTTCATGCAGTAAGAAATAGAAGGAAAAAACTCTCTTTATACACCGAACACCCAAGTTCTTATAAATACTAAAAGTTTTTCGACTAAAAGTCTGCATATCTGGTGATTTAAGTTACTTGCCTAAGAGATCATGGAGTGAAATGGGTCTCCCCACCTTTAGTAATGCTGTAAAGAACTCCTCTCTCTTTATCGAGAGAACAGAGTGCATGGCCTCTTTGATAATATCGTTTCATCATTTTTAACATCGAATTAAAAATGATGGAATTATGTGACGGTTTTCATGTAATTTTTCTATAATAATACCATTAAGATTAAAGTGAATGTCATATCTTGATCAATACGCAGTTTAATCAAATACAATCCTTTGTGAAGTCAAATTGAAGGATCAAGTATATGTTAGAAATTATTCTAATAAAATATTAATTCTATTATAGGATTCTAATGTCGTTGTCTCCAAAAATTTAAATTTAACTCAAGTGTTGCAAATGAAACCTGCAAACTTTTCCCAATTTATTAAATCAAGGAGGATCAGAGAAGGAGAGGAAATGTGGGGACGGCGCGGTTCCTACTGCGTCGGCCTAAACTCCCACTCTGGGAGAACGGGGGTAGAGACGTTTCGTGGTAAAATGTTGTCGCGTGGGTAAAACGAATCCTTTATGAGACGCGCTAGCTAGCGACCACGTGACAACAGTTTACCTCGAGAATTTCCTATCCCCCTTTCCACCCGAGTGGGAGGTTGGCTCTTCTCTCTCTAACTCAACGCAGCCCCACATTTCCTCTCCTTCTCTGATCCTCCTTGATTAAATAAACATTTTTTATCTCACCCAACTTTTATCCATCCTAGTAGTTTTTCGAAATAATTTGTTTCAAAACCAAATTTGCAAACCTTTTACAACTTTCACCCATCCAACTAAATCATTTGCCCAATTCAATCAATTTTTGCAAACCAAATCTGCAGATTTTGCAGTGTAGTTGAAATTATTTCTGCAAAATCAAATTTGCCAAACTTTCACATATTCTAATAATTTGCCAAAATACTTTTTTCAAAACCTAATCAGCAAAACATGATTTACTAGTTTCCCAAAAATTATTTTCGCTTTGAGCGTGCTTCCAACCAACTCAAGGTAGAACTTACTATAAAATAGATACTACGCAGGGCGGGATACAGGTACCCGAATCAATTTAAGCCCCGTTCGCGATATCTTGCCATTATCTTCGAATTAACGACTAATTCGACTCGACACAAAATTCCAAACTATACAGAAAAATTCAGATTAGGAAAAATACCCTCCGACTTATCTAGAGACTTACATTGGCGAGGGTTAAAGCGCTTCTTACAAGAAAAAAAAAAAAAAAAAAAAAAAAAAAAAAAGAGTTATACACAGGTAACTTGTACTCTTATTATTAAACAGCATTGCAATGTAGCGAAAACTGAGGCGGATTTATACGCAATGTTGAAACTCATTTAGAAAAATGTAGTTTGAAAAAGTACTGAAAAACAGGAGGCTGATCCCCCAATTCTGATACTGAAGAGCAAACCCTTAACATCTAGAGAATGCAATACCCGTGTACTAAAGTATTTTGCTAGAAAGATTCAGTTACTAAATCGGTAAATTAAATTAAATTTAATTAAAGGGTGGGCGAATCTAATGCAAAAGTAAAATTAAAGGGTAAATGAAAACTGATATCACTTTTTTGATTTTACGTTTTTCTGAATCTACGTTATCGAAAACCTAAGAAAAATATCAACTGTTATTTTTAAGCATCTCATAAATATGATAGAAAAGGTTTTAAAGATCGGACTTCGTTGTCTGCTAAAAGCATGGCGTCCCTGTGTTTCAATTTCCGAGAAAAACATCCTTAATTAAGAGGACCTATATATGAATAACGGGGTTTTCTTCAACCAATTCAATAGTACGGTTGGTTTACCTTTTCGAGGGCAGAGGCATATAGGCCAGATTAAAACTAAAACTATACAGGTAGGAAGTAGGGGGAAAACCTATACCAGCTAAACACTAAAAAGCTAAATTATATCTTACAACCTTCTCGTTTCATAAATTGGTTCTTGTTGTTACAAAAACCCTAAATATACCTTGACTGCATTGTTTCCTGGAATGAAATGAACCTAAATTATAGGCTGGAAATATAAATAACAGTGCCTTCCGATAAGGGTTTCGTTAGTTGTAGCTTCATGGCATAACAAAGAAGAGTGAACGGGTGCAAAAACTCACGTAGAGCTCGTTTATTCGTCTTATTAAAAGCAATGAAGGTGATACGATACGTTCGCGATCAGTTTACAAGACCGCTTTCTTTACCTTTTACATTTTAACATTGCGTATCAATCCGAGTCTGTTCTCGCTACATTACAACACAGTTCACGAACTAAATTACGCGTAAATTCACTCCCGTCCACCTTTTCGAATATTAACTTGAAGAACAAGGATTATAACTACGAAACTAAACATCATTTATAACTGGGAAAGCTAGCAGGATGGGGTGGTTGGGTTAAAGACGTGTCTAGTTAAAATACTATTAATAATTAGTTATTATTTTAGCGTACCGTATTTTGAGAAAGAAAAAAAAAACATGTAACATAAGCGCTAAAGCCTTGGATATAAATTCATAATAGAGTACTTAATATTTGGGTGACTATTAATTCTAGAGGTTAAATAGGCTTTTGTCACGAGGTCTTATTAGCCTCTATAAATATATGAAACATACGTGTTTTGAAATATTTTATCAACAAGTGAAATTTATATTGTCCATACCACCGCGTTAATTGAATTAGAAGCAATTCAATGAAAAACGGGGAGTTATATGGATATTATTGCAGCCTTATTCCTTTCTTCCCGACTTTCGGTCTATTACATCGAAGGCAGAAGACGTCCTACAAGTTGGTTATATTATTTATATTATTTAATATTTGACCTTTCAGTTACGAGAAAAACGAGCAATTTGACCTTTCAGTTACGACAAAACACGAGCAATTTGACCTTTCAGTTACGACAAAACACGAGTAATTTGACCTTTCAGTTAAGACCAAACACGAGCAATTTGACCTTTCAGTTACGACAAAACACGAGCAATTTGACCTTTCAGTTACGACAAAACACGAGTAATTTGACCTTTCAGTTACGACAAAACACGAGCAATTTGACCTTTCAGTTACGACAAAACACGAGCAATTTGACCTTTCAGTTACGACAAAACACGAGCAATTTGACCTTTCAGTTACGACAAAACACGAGCAATTTGACCTTTCAGTTACGACAAAACACGAGCAATTTGACCTTTCAGTTAATACCAAACACGAGCAATTTGACCTTTCAGTTACGACAAAACACGAGCAATTTGACCTTTCAGTTACGACAAAACACGAGCAATTTGACCTTTCAGTTAAGACCAAACACGAGCAATTTGACCTTTCAGTTAAGACCAAACACGAGCAATTTGACCTTTCAGTTACGACAAAACACGAGCAATTTGACCTTTCACCTACCATAACATACGAGCAAATTTAACCTTTCAGTTACTATAACAATACACGTCCGAATTTAACCTTCCAGTTAATGTTACAACAACATTAAATTAATTGAAAACTAGGCTTACCCTCAGATTTGAAATTATTTCCGTTACCATAGCAACATTCACACTTTCCTAGAGACTCAAGCGCTTGATAAAAAGGGGTTGTAAAGTATATAGATATTTAATTAGAAAAGGTATTCAATTCCTATATGATGACTCGAGTTTTCTATGAGAAGTTGGATCTTTTCAACGATGTAACTGCAAATATAGGATTTTGGTATCGATTTCCATAGCTTCTTTACACCGTTTCGGGGGAGTGAAGGGAGGGGGTTACTATTAATTAGCAAAAGGTGGAAGGGAAAGAGCTTTATAGGAGCTAGGTTAAATTTTCCACAAGGAAGTGGTGGCCATTTTCGTTTGTTCCGGTAACGGTGCATGCCGAGAATAATAGTAGCGACAATCAACGCACCTTCCCTCCTTCCCCCTGTCTAATACCTCAACGTAAATTCAAGGGAAGATGAAATAATCATTACTTTTATTCAGAGATATTAATAGTAGAAGAGGTAGTGTGAGTAACCTGAAAAAGTTAGAGAAGTCATGAAATTTCAAAAATGGGTCGAAAGAGACAATGGAATCCTTGTCCTATAGGGATGTATGATGTATAATGGTCAGGCAAAACCTGGAAAATTCAGGGCCAGAAAACATAGGGATGGCTCGTGTAAAGGTCAGGAAGAAATGATGTAGATGGTCAGGGAAAACACAGAAAAGTCAGGGAATTTTAAAATTTTAATTTAATTAAAATCTGTGGCAATGGGCTGTAAGATTGCAGCGAGATAAGCTTCCCAGTGTTGTTGGCTTCGACTATACTAAATAGTGCCAAAAAATACGTGTTCAATAAGAACAATTTATATGCCATGGATATTACCAGAAGCCGATGAAACCCTCCTTTGAAGTCTATTACTCCCGGGTCTTGTCTACCCCTCTCTGTATGGGTTATTCTCAAAAGGCGCGATTCGTACGCCTCCAAACGGTAGATGTTTTCGGAGGGGGAGTTCGTCGAGCGAATATCTCTAGCAGCCTTGGAGTTCGTCCAAAAACGTCGTCGTTTGTGGAGAGAGAGAATTTCCCATTTTCCGTAGACAGGGGGGATGAAGTAGGATCCCTTCTAACTCGTAAAATTGTGAATTTTACCCATACAGAGAGGAGCGCTATATGGAACATTGGAGTAGTAGACTTCAAAGGAGGGTTTCATCAGCTTCTGATACTACAGGATATCATTTAAATACTGTCATTTGAACTACTCTTTAATTAAGCGTAGTGGAATAAGAAAATAAAATTTCTAAAGTGTTTTTAAAGAATCATGATCTGTCTTGAAGCGAAAAACTTTTGACAATTTTAAAAATAATGAAAATAATGAAAATTTCTTGGTTTTCAATTTCATCTTCTCTTTAAAGAGAATTACTGTCGTATTAAATATAGGATCAGCTTCCTCTCGCTCTCTTCTCTCTCGCTCTCTCTTTGCTCCTTGTTTGTTCAGATCCAAGATAATATAAAACTACCCGCTATATAAAGCAAAGAACCCTCTTTTCACGCCTAATACTTCGCTAACGACTTAAAGTGATTAAACTTAAATACTTTCACTCTATTGTTACATACTAACTCTTTACCGAGATTTAAAAAAAACACATTTTCATTCAATTATACTATAGGATTAATTCCATAAACCTAAAACGAAGGGAGGAGGTTCCTGTATATATTTCTCACATCGTTATTATAACGACTTTAAATGATTAAACAAAGGAAAAATCTCACTCTGATTCAAGTTTAGGATTAAAAAATACAATATTCGAGTAGAACTCGGTGAAAGCTTCCAAATGGGACAAATTGCAAAGAAATCGGTCGGGAAATAACAAAGTTATTCATTTTTTATACAAGAAGCAGGTGTCAAATGTTTCAATTCATATTTTAAAAACAGCCTCGTGGATATTTATATTGAATGTGTTGGCGCTTATTGTAAATGGCTGAGACTGTTTCAAAGTCTTAAAGGCCCAAAAAATATAAATATTTGGTGCCGAAACCAAACTTTTACTACGCGTTATGATTTATATATAATTATAAAAATCCACCAAGGGGAGGAGTTATAATCTTTACCAATTTGTACGTGTAATTTGGGACGATACGGATCACTGACATATATATATTTAAAGATACTTTACCGTAGTAATTAAAGGGATAATTATATTCTATCCCTCTAAGATATATAAAACTAATTGGACATTATTAATTCCATTTAACGAGGTTTTAAGGAAAAATACGTGTTTTTATATAGATCCATATTATTTTTTTTATTTGGTCTCAAGCCCGTAAGCCAATATATCATCAATCAATTCTTAATCGCTGTTTTGAGAGAGATATTTTCACTCCCCGATTACATGGGATAATCTTCAAGAACGAGATGTCGTGTTAGTTTAAAAATTTAGTTACTAAACAATTTTGTATTTCATATACTCTAATTGATCTATTTTTAATTTTAAAAGTCCATAACTACTCTAATTTAATTTCTAAAGGTCATTAATTGGTCTAAATTATTTTTAAGATTATTTTTAAGGTCATTGTTTAATATTAATAGGTACTTATTTGGTCTAATCTAATTTTGGGGGTTCTTATTTCGCCTAATCTAAGTCTAATCAAATTTTTAAAGGCCATTATTTCTTCTAATTTAATTGCTAATGATCATTATTATCAAATCTACGATAATTTTATTTTAAAAGGTAATTTTTTGGGGTCTTTTGATTTTTAAAAATTAAATTCTGATATATTGTCGTTAAAAAATTTCCATAGAACAATTTTACATCTAATACCATAATCTAGACCCTAGAAATCCAACCCAATCCAACCGAATTAAAATATATATGAATATCAAAATTCCCCTTCGGCCACTCTAAAATATATCTAATAAAAAAAACATATTCATAAAATATTACAAAAATTAAAAACCCACGTAAAGACCGACTTTTGTCTTTAAATTTTCCGCAAAAAGTATAGAGAAACAGGAAATTTAATTTTAAAATTAAAATTTTTTAAAAATTTTAAGTTGAAATGTAAAAAATCTTATAAAAAATGATATAAAAAATATCAAGTGATTTTTTTTGGGGGGATAGATTCAGTAATTACGAAAGCTGGGTACATACACCAAATGACTTTGACCTAATTTACATTCAGGGCTTTTTCATAGCGCGGTATTCTGTTAGTACGTGCCGTTAAAATGTCTTTTTAAGAAGCTCGGCGCCCGCGGAAATTTTGATATTACTTGAAAAATATTTTTCACAAACCCTCCAAGCGTATATGAACTGCAGGATTTTTGAATAACAAACTCGTAGTCTTTTGAACTAACCAATATTGGGATTAATTGAAATTTTTTTCGGTATTATGAATAATATAAGATATTCGACGTGTGGCCTTACTAAATTATTATAATTGATTGGAAAATAAATTTAAATGGATAGTATTAGTTAAAATGAAGTATTTTTGTAAAAATAAGTTTCACTGAATTTTTTTTCATAATTTTGAAGTAGTTATTCTATCAGGAAAGATTATGCATGTGTTTTAATGTAGCTACAGTGACTTCTCGTCCAATCAGCGGTCGCGTTAAAAGACAATGAGTATTTACTTTAAATTTCGTAAAGATACTTTAAATTTCATAAAGAATCATTCAGTGGGTCATATTTTTACATAAGGAATACATTTCAGCTAATAGTGTCCCTTTAATTGATTTTTAACGATATTTCAGATAATGCAACTCAAATTACATTCATGAAAAATCGGTGATACTATCACTTTAAACAATTTTCGACCTTTTTTATCATTTTTTTGGGCGTTTAAATTATTTCCGTTCTTTAATAACAAGATGTTAAATTAGTTTTTTTTCTAGTTTTACGTGATGCTATATTTTTATTGGAAATCAATTTTACTATACTCCTTTTGGCTCTGTACGATTTTTATCAGTTTAGCTTTTCAAAACTATTTTTTCACTATGTTACGTTAAAAATGGTGTATTAATCCGCCATAGTGTTTACTAGAGTTTGAAATATTTCTCAAAAACGGGGCAATTTTTTGATCAAAATCCCCTGAAATTTTTCTACGCGATTTTGACAATTATTCGTGTCATATTAAGAGGTCAACGGGTACAAAGTTACATTCCTTGGTTCCATGTACAACGTTTCATAGAATGTGATATACGTCTAGCTTTATTTACACTGCAATTTTAAATTGATATTAACGAGTTAGTTTCCCCCTTGGATGGGCTTTTCTGCTGATCTTTTAGAACATCTTTTGTCAAACTCCAGAAATGGTAGCTTTATGTATATCCAAGTTAATTTTAGTTTTCAGTACCTGGAAAGCTACGTTCCCTTCTACCTTCTATAAATGAATTCGTACAAATTAATATTGTAATAGGCTTTGTACATTCGGAAAATTCAAATTGATTTTAAATCCAGGGGAGGAAAAGTTTCAAGTGATGGGAAAAGGTGCTTTGGGAAATTGCATTGTTCAAATCACGTTCCAACAATTCTCTCATTTTTCCTTCTGTATCCCCTTCTTTCACGCGCCCCTCCCTTACGATGCTAACCATCCAATTAAATCATAGCCTTTTCACCCCAAACCCCCCCCCCCCCCCTCTATTCGTATCCTTCTTTTAGATAACCCTACAATTCTTTTAGGTCACATAGTTTAGATTTAATTATCGATTTAATATACGATTGTCCAGATTCTAACTGAAGTTACTACCGGGATATAATCAGCATTGATTTAAAAATGTTGAATGTATTAATTTCCTACGCGTGCAGTTTCTATATGTAGTGTTTTGACCTTTTTTCGTATTTGATGATCTGGAGAAATATAATTAGATCACTTCAAAGCTTGGCGATCAGTACTAGTGTTTTCAATAATTTGCCCTGAATTTTTTAATTAAAAATTTGATTTTCTATGAATTTTCAAAGTATATTCACATGATTTTGTAGAATTTCTGATTTTTAACAAATTCAGTAAGAGTTTCCTGATTTTCCATGAATTTTCTAGGTGTTCCCTGATTTTATCCGAATTTTCTAGGTGTTCCCTGATTTTATCCGAATTTTCTAGGTGTTCCCTGATTTTATCCGAATTTTCTAGGTGTTCCCTGATTTTATCCGAATTTTCTAGGTGTTCCCTGATTTTATCCGAATTTTCTAGGTGTTCCCTGATTTTATCCGAATTTTCTAGGTGTTCCCTGATTTTATCCGAATTTTCTAGGTGTTCCCTGATTTTATCCGAATTTTCTAGGTGTTCCCTGATTTTATCCGAATTTTCTAGGTGTTCCCTGATTTTATCCGAATTTTCTAGGTGTTCCCTGATTTTATCCGAATTTTCTAGGTGTTCCCTGATTTTATCCGAATTTTCTAGGTGTTCCCTGATTTTATCCGAATTTTCTAGGTGTTCAATGATTTAACACGAATATTCTAAGTGTTCCCTAATTTTACACGCATTTTCTAGGTATTTCCTAATTTCCTGTAATTTCTAGGTGTTTCCTAATTTCCTGTAATTACTAGGTGTTTCCTAATTTCCTGTAATTTCTAGGTGTTTCCTAATTTCCTTTAATTTCTAGGTGTTCCCTAACATTTTAAGTTTTATTTTAAGTACATAACAACTTTCCCTGAAGTTGTTCCCAGATTTATGGGATTTCCCATGACACAAATCTAGTGTCTTTACGTGTTAAATCTTTCCCTACAGACGGGCAATTGTATTATTCATCCATTAAATTAAATAAATTGTCCAGAAATATTCTTTCAAGTCTTAAATTCCATAAAATTACAAAATCCGTTTTAAAATTCCTTGACTTTCCATTGAATTTTTATATCAGAATTTAAAAATTTCTTTATAGATGTCAAGTAAAGTGTTATTTTAAACAGAGGCGATTTTAAAGAGTTCGACAAAAAAAAAAAAAACTGGTTTTTAAATGTCCAAACTTCAACCCTACCGGTAGTAAAAATAAATATTAATTAATTTACTAAAATTCAACGACCTTGGATAAAAAATATTCATTAATCTTAGTGTATATAAATTTACGCAATAACATATTTTAAAGGAATGTCACGAGAAAATGAAAAATTCAAAAATAATATTTAGCGAAAGTTGAGGCGTATTAATACACAATATTAAAAGTCATAAGAGATAAAAATAGTTTTACAAACATATATCGAACGTGATATATAATATAACCAGGAAGAAAAAAATCACCAGACTTAAGTAATAGCACTAATAAAACATTTCCATTGATCTCAATATTGTCAAAGAGGGATTAATGCCACTATTCTACGATTGTATTTAAATTATAAATAATATTTAAATATTACCATAAGTTGATAACTCTATAAGTACAAATTGGATTCGATGGAAATGGATTTAGCCTTAACGAGTCCAGTTCGCAAGACTGTAAATTACTGCGAAACCTTTAGGGAGTTTTGTTTAGAGAACTTCCTAAAAGTTACCATTGTAATTCACGCGTTAAATTACCAGTGTAATGGTGTAATGGTAATTTAAGGTTTGCTCTGGTACAATTATCATAAAGTAATTTAAAACTTTTAGATTAAAAGTCAACAAAATGCTAACAGAGGTCAAAGTTTAACGCTTTAAAATCGTCTACAAGCCTACTTTTAATTGAAGATTCTTTTAAAAATAAAAATCATAGATTTAAAACAAATTGCTATCAGTAAAGTTAAAAATCAAAACTCTTTTTGTTCATATTAAATGCGATTGGAACCTTCTACATTAGTGACGTCATGATAAAAAGGTAACCTAGCTAACACCCCATCAACTCCCAGAGATAATATACTTAAGAGTTATCATTAGCTTATGAAACTAATTATTAGAGACTAACCCTATATTAGGCCTCTTGGATTTCATGTAGGATACATGTATAACCCTGGTATAATTTTTCACACTGCATTAGTTAATTGTTGAACTTACTAGCGCTGTCAAAGTGTGGATTATCATTGTATAATCCTTCTTCTAGTCTAAGGTTTTATTGATTTAGTGTATATAAGAAATAACAGGGAAAGCACGTTCGATCCTAGAGGGGTTTGAGCTGAGAATTACGTGATTAGAAAGTTGAATTTCGTGTCGCTATACGACCCAAGATTCTTTTTATTTTATTTTTTTCTTTTTCTTAGACAAGGGGGTATGTACTTTAATTATGTGAGAACCGGTAGTCCTCCCTAAATTTCAAGTGAGGGTGTAAAGGTTTAAAGATATATGTATTAATTATGTATTTATTACTTATGTAATTATCCAAAGAATTTTCTTAATTGTTTTTGGTTAAAAAAAACTCGCTATTGTAATGTGGAAGATAATAATTAATAGTGGTGGAGTCGTACCTAAATTAGTTACCATTCTCAACCCTTGACCTGATATATTTGAAGGTTTTAATTTAAAATCGTGGGCTTAATCTTCAATGGATTTAATTTGAAATATCATGATTTTCAAAGGATTTAATTCGAAATCAAATGCTTTTCAATGGTTTCAAAAAGATTAATGAAATCGTAACGAGATCTGAATCTAGGTTTAATTCGCTGTAAGTATTAATTTCTGATTGGTTGAAAGTTTTTAATTCTTATCAAATAAATTAAAAAAATTAAAAACAAACTACAATTTTAATTAAAAGAAAATGTTTCAGAATTTAATTAAAGCCTATAATTATTATTAATTAACTTGGGGTTCCGTTTCACCCTCCCTAAAACTAAGAAGGTAGATAATTCTGCTATTAACTAAACATGTAGACAACGTCAATTTGCAGTATTATAAAGGTTAGGTAGTCCTCGTATAAATTGATTGCGTCAAAGCAAAGTTAGAGTCAAATATGATTTCTTTCAAGTTTGTATATTACACGTACTGGGTATAATCAAGAAAGGTTTATTTTTTATATATTTTTGTTATAGTATGGGGTAACGCGATATCTGTCCCAGACCTAAATCACACGGCATTATAATCTTTTAACCGTGATGGTGGTTTAGTGTTGGATCAAAAATACTTTTTACGCAATCTCTAGAGAGATAACTTTTTTGGAACGTGGCAAAAACACTTCAGTGTTTTACAGTTTGAGAGTTTAGAACTTATACGAAGCGGTTGAAATATTTATAGATGCGATCATTCTCATATAGTATTACACCTTAAAGCTAGCCGCGAGTTCTAAAATTAAATTTAATTGTTAAATTTGAAAATTAAGCGGTAATTTACTGGTATTCACCAAATGATTTGTATTTGAAATTTCTGTTTATTCATCTTACAACGCTTAAAACTTATTTTTTCTAAAGAACTCTTATAAATTCGAGAAATATGCCATGTTTTTCAAGATATTCTTGACCTTTTGACCTTGCATTAATTGGGCAAAGTAACTCGGACATGAAAAATTACAAAAACATGTCCTTAAAGACTGCAAATACGAATAACTATTGAAAAGAAGACTTGTAGAATATTTAAAACGTTAAACTTTGACCAATTTATAGCAATTTTTTCACTTTTAATCCTAAAAGTTATAAAATAAAATTTTGGTAATTTTACCAGAGCAAACCGTTAATTACCATTACCCTGGTAATTTTACCAGAGCAAACCGTTAATTACCATTACCCTGGTAATTTAAAATGGTATATTCCTGATTTAGAGCTCTAAGCTAGCCCCTTAAAAATTAGCTTCCCATTGCACATTATTGCATGACTTAAAACATTTGGACAGGCGTAAATAAACGAAATGATAGAAATTTCTAATTAGAAAATAAACAATTTTAAGTGAATTTAAAGGAAATTTATTTTTGCCCAATTAGGTGATTTTTTCCTCATTGTGTAAATCGATTTCTGTCGTTAAATTCTACGGGAGGCGAGTACCCGAAAAGCATATTCGTCTAGCAGCCCCGATACCCGATAAGAAAACACCAAAAAATCACTACCCACAAACCCTTTTTTCTAGAAGTTAACCCCAATATTAAATATTAAAATATAGTTGATATTTTTACGAATCTATAAAATAAAATTGGAGTTTCTTATCAAAGTGAAAAATCACTTTTTTGCTAAAAAATAAACATAATATAGTAAATAATATATTTAGTTGCAGTTGCAGTTCCAAGACACTTATATGTTGGGTTCTTAAAAGATAAAGCGATATGGTATTTTCTTTGAACGTATCTTATAAACTGCAACTAAAACCAACAATATTATATATTAAAAATATACGCGGTATAAAATAAAAATTATTCAAATAAATGAAAATATTGGGAATCAGGAAATAATATTGAAATATAAAAATAAATTAATAAACTAAGAAGCATTACAGAAACTGGTATATATAATATATTTTGAAATTCAAACGTATAAAAATACGTTATTTATAGTTTTAGATAACTCATTAAACCGTGTAAAACAAGCAAGATAATAGATAAAGAATCGTATCAAAGAACCTAATCTAATCCATTGTTAATCTTCTATTTCAAAATATTTATCAATTTTTCGTAGTCAAATGGTCAAAACGTTTTAGGGGTTAATTTTGAAATATTTATTTGGTCAGCCGTTCAATTTATGTAAAAAAAAAAGGATCGATTGAAAATCTAGCTACCGAAATACGCAATACTGCGGAACGATATTTAATATATAGTTTTATACCTAATATTTCTACTTATAAGGTTTCCTCTATACGCTAGTGACAGTTGTTATATTAAAGCAACATTATACTCTATGGATAATTATAAAGGATTGCCGTATCAATATTAGGATACAAAAAAATGAATTTATAAGAGGAAAAAAATTACGTATTCCATACCATACTCATCTTTTATTACGGTTCAATAATTTTTGGGACCTTTATAATAATATTGATATTTTACTAGAGAAAAATATATTTAAACTATTTTTAAATGAGATATTTTTAATAAGAACTATTACCGTAATTAAATATTAAAATATTTTTTCCCTACTTATAGATATTAAACTAATTATAATTTTAATATAAGGTATATTTTTTTTTGGAAGATATCTAGAATGGTTATCAGAAAGGTTATAAGATCTATAAGAGGAGACGGGGAAAAGATTTTCTCTCTAATGCTTTTAGTTATGGAACAAGATCTTTTACCAACTTCCAGTTTTCCCTGTATTTTTATATATATTACATTACTTATGTTGTTACTAATTAATCTTAAAGGGAGAATGCAACCTAAGAACCAGCGGTTTTTTCATCGATTCCTTATTGTTTAAATATGCCTAATCCCTCAGTAAAAAAAAATTAAACAAATATTAAAACTAGAAATAAATTTAAAACTTATCATTGGAATAGGCTTAGCTGAATTCATGGAGATCCTATAAGGGCTAGCCTTAACGACGGTTCTTTCCCATTGGTCGCTAGCCCTTATACGCCAGGAAATCCGTCTCCATGAATCCAGCTAAGCCTATTTCCTCGTTAAGTTTTAAATTTATTTCTAGTTTAATATTTGTTTGTAAATTTTTTTAGTGTTGGATTAGGCGTATTTAAACGATAAGGAATCGATTGAGAATCACTTGTTAGGTTGCATTCTCCCCTTATATAATTATAAGAATATATAACAAAGTATATTAGGATTATAGTAATTCAATAAAAAATTCCAAGACAACTGATTCTGCTGCGCAACCACAATTATTTTAATATAAGGGGGCATTGAATCGGTCGTGGGAAAGGGGGAAGTGTTAAATTTAAAAACATATTTTTTTAGCGGTGACGATTTTGGTTATATATTTCATTGCAATTGATATATAGGGTTAATATATACGTTTAATTCACTAGATTGTTTCTAACTATAGTAGAAGCTAAAGCGTATTAATACGAAATATTAATCTTCGAATGGGGAAAAAGTAGTTGGAGAATTAACGTAGGAAGGTGTCTTGCATGGCCTAATACATAATACGCTTCCTGAATTATTGGGAATGCATTGTTTCGAATGGTGGAACACACGCCAAACGATATCGATGTTTTCAAAAATCAAAGATTCGATCATGTATTTTTGTATTTACAGATTCATTGAATCTAATAATTGCTTCGCAAAGTTTAACTCAAAAGGTTAATAAACTAAAGTATATTCCCTTTAGTCTTCTGCAACAATAGTGGCTAAATTAATAACTAACATAATCTCGTGCGTGTCGGCATGTTAGCGTGATTTACTAGCTTGGGGCAAAGTTCCTACATCTATATCTGTATAATTGGTTTGTTTTTGGTTTTTTCAAGCGTGTGAATCACGAGTTTTCAATCTCATCTCGGTGACGTTCGGGGTTTAAAAACGTATCATTGGAAAATACTCCTGAAAGATCTATAGTAATCTGTTGTATTCAAGATTAAATGACCTAAACCCCAATAAACAGTGTTTCTCTATGTATATTTTTGATGTTTGAAATATTTATTAATTATAAAACAATTATAACAATTATAACAAGTAAAAATAATTACCAGTAAAAAATTACAAATAAATATTAAACTAGAAATAAATTTAATAAACTTAAAAGGAAAATAGGCTTAGCTGGATTCATGGAGATAACCTGAACTCCCCATATATTGGCCATCGATCAATTTCATTGGTTGATAGTCCTTATATGGGGGGGGGGGGGGGGTTCAGGATCTCCATGAATCTAGCTAAGCCTATATTGATGGTAAGTCTTAAATTTATTACCAGTTTAATATTCGTTTGTATTTTTTTACTAATAATCCACCTGGGCCTATTTAAACGATAGGTAAAAAAAGAACTAGTTAGGTTGCATTATCCCTTTAAAATAGCATTTTATATCTTCATAAAATATTTATAAATGTTTTAATTAAAAATACTGTTGATGTTACCCTATGGGTACTTTTTAGTACTAAATTATACCGGTATCTTTAAAGGTACCGAAAAATACCTTTAAAGGCGGGGAAAATTACCTTATTTACCAGAAAAGGTATCAAGAAACGCCTTCTGGGTCAGTTATTTTTATGGGATTTTTGAAATCTCTAACAAGTCAACAATATTTATAATTTCTTTACCGGTATCCAAAAATTCCATGGAGTATTTTCTAGGAAAATCCCAGGGAAAATCAACTGCCATGATTAATTTATCATATTTAACTTAACAAACTAAATTAATAGTTATAAGTACACTAAATGTCATCGCTATAACAGCAGCTATTTAGAGGAAAAAACCTGAAGTGATACATAAAATGACAATTTACATAAAAAGTACATGCTTATTGGCAAACCTAAACTATTCCCCTTTGGTCAGTTGTTAAATCTTTGGTATTTCTTGATAAAACCGGATATTAAAAGGACTGATATTTTATCCATTTAAAACTGTAATGGCATACCGTATTACAGTTCAAAAGGATCTAATATTGTTAATAGTAGGAAGCTGCTATCACCCTAGGAGACGACTATAAGAGTCGAGAAAAATGTCTTTACCTTCCGGCACGATTACATTTACCAGAGAAAGATTTATTTTTTCTTAAAAAAAAAAAAAAAAAAAATCAAGCCAAGGTTTCGTTAAAATCAGGTTACTCTTTTTTTTTTTTATTTAATGAATTTTAGTAAAACTCGCACGTATTTAACTGAATTTTATAGAAAGAATGACTCAAAAACGGCAAGTTTTTAAGACTCCCGAACGTCTCTTAAAATTAAGCTATAAGGCATAAAACTTATTAAACTTATTCAGTTTTAATTATTATTAAATTTAAAAATCAAGCTAAATCCAAAAACGTATTTTCCTTTTGAATTATTAAATTTAAATCTAGGTAAACTTGAAACTTTTTTACTTTTATTACAAGTAAAGCTAAGTCTAAAACTTATTATATTTTCGATTTATTATTAATCAAGCTAAGCCTAAAACTTAGTTTCATTTTGAATAATTTATAATCAAGCTAAAGCCGTAAACTTCCTTTCCTTTTAAACAATTATTAATAAAAATTTATTAATTTTTCATAAGAAAATGAGTAGATTAATCAGAATTAATAATATTGAAATAAATAAAGTTTGAAAGAGGAATTCAATGCACACTAAATAGAAATTAAATTACAAATAATTTTGATAATACCGTTAAAACTCCGTGAGATGGTAAATTACCAATTTCCAAAATTACGTAAGTTTTAGAAATCTAATCTAAACCAACAATTCAGGCGATAAGAACCATTACTAATATTTCCAGACGTGATATTTTAACTCAAGATTAAATTGAAACACTATACAAGCTTTGATTTAACAGATAATTGCGCTTCAAATCTTGTTTTTCACCCCTTGTAAGTTTGGAATTACACCAAGTTAGTTAAATTTCGGCCCGTGCGCTCGCGAAGGACATCGAATAGGGCCAAAACAACGTCAAAACTTTTCACTCAAAGACCATTAAGATTACGTAGCTGTTATACCGATTGTATTTACTTTCGCGTCGCGAATTGAAACTAAATGATTTTTCCTACTCATTTTTTTTCCCGCTTTTTGAAAAAGAGATCCCAATCTTGGCGGTATATCAGTTTAGATTTTTATCTCGGGCATGAAACACGCCCCGCTAGATGATGATAGAGTTGTTTAATTAACGAGGCACCAAGGGATATAATTACGAAGCCCATTTATTCAAATTAGACTGTTACGATGATTTGATATTTCAAGGACGAATCAAATTTGTGCAAATATTGGATATTCGTGCAAGAACCAACTGGATTATTTCAAGTTTTAATTTAAAGTAAGGTATTTTACTGTTTTTTATAACCAATTTCAATATATCTATTAAATATTTATCAATATTTTAATTGATATTAATTTAATATTGAGCTACGTAACAAATTTTATTTGATATTAATTTAATATTGAGCTACGTAACAAATTTTATTTGATATTAATTTAATATTGAGCTACGTAATTTAATATTTATCTACGAATCAAATTTTAAGTGATATTTATATAATATTTAGCTACGTATCAAATTTTAATTGTTATTAATTTAATACTTATCTAAGTATTAAATTTTAATTGATATTAACTTAATTTTTATCTACGAATCTATTTTTAATTGATATAGATTTAATTTTTATCTACTCATCCAAATATAATTGATATTAATTTAATATTTATACCCAAATTTTAATTATTAATTTATTATTTAGCCACGTATTAAATTGGTAACGGTATCGAATTTTAATTTGATTCATTTCAATTTTATCTATCAGTAATAAAAAAATAATTTCCCAAAATGTTACTACCGCAAATATTACAATTTAACTTCCCAAAAATTTTATCACCGCAAATGTTGCAATGTAACAGCACAATAATTAAAATAGGGAACCCACCAAACAGTATACTTTAAAATAAAACTTGTTATAATTAATCACAGTTAATGTTTATACCTTTTTCGGAATTTTAAAATTTTGTTCTTTTTGATCTATTTTTTCGAATAAGTCTTAAGGAATGTGGTGGGTATAACGTTTTTGATTGGCGCAAACTAGCTAAGACTATTTTTTTCGGGTAAAGAGGTTTATATAGCATATGTTTTGCGAAAACCGAAAAATATGAAATCTATTTTTTCTAAAATATAATTTAACATCACGTATTACTCCACGTTAGAATCGTCAGTTATGTTTTAAATGTGTAGAAAATAAGTTTTTTTATCGCAGTGGTGGGGATATGGGTCCTATAATTTATGAGGGAGACGTTTGAAGTTTATTTCAACATCGCGACATTTTGGCGTAAGTTCAAAAAAAAAAAAAACTTAAAACCAAGTCCTCTTTCTTTCGCAAATATTTTATAATTTTTTTTTCTTCTTAAATCTACCGTATACATAATAAATTTTATTTAGTAAAGTTGATCGAAAACCTACGCGAATTTAAAACTATTCCTTCGTTTATTCACGAAATTTTTTAAATGTATGGAATTAGAAATTAAGTATAAAATTAAATTTCAATAAAGCTGCGTTCATACTAGGCTATGGAATCGATTTAAACCCTTCAAAACGTTTAGCTACAGTCGTGTGAACGGGAAACCGTCTTTTCTCGAATCGATATGATTCGATTTTTCAAAACTGCTTCGGGAACCAGTTTCATACCGATTCGGTTTGAACAACCGATAGATGAAGCTATACGATAAATCGATTTATATTTTCACTCCTTGATCTTTAAATACGAGTTAATAAACTCTCCATGGAGCCTAGTTTGTTAAGCCTACTTTTCAAGTCTAGTTTTTTATTGGTTGATTAGGTTTATTTAAACAATTAAACCACAAAAAATCTACTTAATGTATGACTGCATTCTTCCGTTGATATTTTAAATCCTCAAATATTCCATTCTTGAAAAACACTTTTTTTTTTGTTATAATTTTCCCTTTAACTGTATAGCCCTATAAAATTACAAGCATATACGTGACGAGACGTTGAAACATAATAAAGAGTACAGTACTAAACACACATAAAGGAAATCATTTCAATAAGTGTTAGCCTAGAATATACTAACAGAAAAATAAAAATTATCCTTGTACAGCAAATTTCGGTATAAAATACTAATAAAAAAATTAATATTCCTATCACGAATATGATAAAATATTATATAAATTCCATATTGCATGTTTTCGATCGCTTGCATGGGTAAACGCCCCCGTACAAGTGTTGTATAATATAACGAAAGCTTATGGAGTAAAACGCAATGTTAAAGGGAAACAACGAACGAGATAAAAATGAAACAGCTATTTTTGAATTTATTTTCAGAGATGCGCACCAAATTATGAATCAAATAATATTTTTACAATTTTTAGGAAACATTCTAGTGCCGTCTTTTAATTCTTAAGTTGGGTTGGGTTTGAATTAAACCGAGAATAAAATCGGGCCAATCATATGGCGACAGCAACGACATCAGAATATATTCATCTGATTGGTTCGATTTTATATTTCACGTAAATTTAAACCTAACCAAACTTTATAAATTAATTTAAAGAATGTGAAAACCTCTAGAATACGTATTTAAAAAAAAACGAAATTGGAATTTCATTTTTAACTCATATTTTCCCCATAAAATAATTCTGTCCCAGATTAGTGCACTATTTTTAAAATTTCGGTTCTTTAAAAAACCGAAAGACAATATTTCAAACTTTGTAAAAAATTTCTAACTTAGAAGAAATTAATCGCAATTAAAGTTGTAATAGAAGTAAATTCAAGTTTATTCAAAAAAATTGGTTTAATTTGAATGATATGAGAGATGCAAAGTAATTTGGAATTACAACATTGTTTGCATTTAATTTAAATTAAAGTTGAATCTTTTTGCAAAGTTTGAAATGCTGTTTCTCGATTTTTAAAGGGCCAAATTTTTGTTTCAAATAGTTCCAAATAAACTAACAACACATAATATATGATAATTAACTTTAAGGAACTCAATAAATTAACGATATACCCCTGCAATTTCATCACGAGTTGAAATTTGATAAAACTACTTTTACCTATGAAGTTTAAGATTATTTATTAATACGCTTCAGTATCCTTTCTTGTTTGAAATACTAAATGTAAACGATCCAAGCCCAACAAAAGTGTATTGAATCTAAAGCACGTCTATAGGAAATTCCTAATAAATTAAGTACCGCTATTTAATTTCTTTTAAAAGATTGGTCTTTTAGAAGATAGGTAATAAATGAAATAGCCCGGTAGTTTTTACATACTTGGGTGATATTTTAGGTTAGGCTTCCGGTTCCTTTAATAATTTACTACAGCAATTTAAAGAGTTAAACAACGTGATCGCGAGAAATTTGCCAAAAAAACTAACACAATAACTAGTACAATACGAGTCTCGGCGTTAGTTAAGTATATTAAAGGTTAGACAAAGAATTGTCACTATATGGATATATTGCCTTATTTAAATTCAATCGGTATATTCGACGAAACTTGTGTTTGGCATAATAAAATTCAAAATTATACTACAGGAAAATGGTCTGTGATTAAAAATTAGATTTGGTTATTGTGTTATACTATATAGCACTTTGGAAGGCACCTACATGAACCGTATACGTGTTTTATAGTAAAAATTAACCAGGCACTTCGTTCTAGTTGATGTATTAATGTAATATCATAATCCCCATATTTTTGAAGGACTAGGGACTCAAAAACTAATTTATATTTTTTTAAACTAAAGAGTGTTTTTATAGTTGTTTTACTTGGGATGGATATTTTAAAATCGAGTCACAAGCCCTTTAAAGCACAGTTCAAAGTAATTTTAACCTCACGTTTCTTATTACCAATAAATCTAAATATAACTCAATGATAGTGACAAAATTAGACCAATTAGATTACTCCTAAAAAGTCCAATAAAATTATAATGGAAGATTCTCGTTCTCAAGTAAACCGGAAATTGTATATATATTCATTAATTTATTCCTTAATTTAAACATTCTATAATTTATTCATTTGTTCATTCCTTCATTCAATCATTCATGAATTTATTCATTCATTAATGAATTTATTAATTTAGTAATGAATTTATTAATTCATTCATGGCCTAATAAATTAGTATAAAAAAATACAAAACCCAAGGATTAAACCTATGTCCGTCAATAACGCTAAACTTTACACGCGACGAACCAGATGGCGCTACTGTTTTCCCCCTAACGTATGCAAAGAACTGAACCAATGCCAAACCAGATATGGCGCTACTGCTTAAATATTGTCATTAAAAATTATCTAGAATAATCATTTTCTAACACAATTTATATACGATAAAATAATATTAAATTGCTTTATAGGAAAGAATTACGCGTATGTTTTGCATACCAGAAGAATATAAAATAACTAATTAATGTAAAGCTAAATTTCAAATATATATAATCAGTCATTTTTGACGGGTTCCAGATAGTGAATAAAATATAATTTATTAAACTAAATGATATCGCCTATGGGGTTAACAAATATCTAATATTTTTCCTCCGCAGTAACGATATATCTTTTTAAATTGTGATAATATTTAACGAGTAACAAAAACAGCTTAACACGTGGTATAATCATCACCAATGATATAATATATTAAAAGAGTAGAGCTCAATTTGATACGTCGGTGTCGATTTTATTAATAAGCGTAATAAGATGATTTCCACGCTCGATAAAATAATATATGTTTAAGTATATTTGCGTATTAAAGATTAATAAAATCAGAACGTTGGCGGGTAACACGATCATTATATCAAGAAAATGAGATCTTATTAGCTCACAGAGACTGCGCCTTTTCTATGAAATCACTCGGTTGACGCGAATAGTTGATATAAATATGTTCAGCGAAAGTTGGCGTAATAAGAAAAGCTATGACGGATTGATACATAATGTTTAACTTCGTAGAAAATAAAGTAGTTAGTATAAACTTTCCTTGAACAAGATAATTTTTAGAATTCATCGAGTATAAAGCTACGGATTCTTTACTCGCGGCAAATCATATTTATTAGATAATGGATGGTCTATCTTTGACCGCGCTGCCAATTCCAAATGGAATAGACTATCTCGCTATTATATTTACCAGAGGGGACGATCTACCCAGTCTCTACATAATCTAACGTAATTTGGATAGTATAAGGGAGGTATCTGATTCTGATATGTCTTCGATCGTCGCTTTTTGGAGGGGGAAAGGCGTTATAGGGTTTAGATTGAGGATGTCGATGCTTAGATATGGATGCGAGGGTATTAGGGGAACTAAAATGGCCCCAGGGTGCCCTAAACCGATTTATATGCGCTGTTGCTCCTCCGCCTCTCTTTTTCTCTCAGCCGCAAAAAAAGGAATGAAAAATAAATAAAATTTAAAAGCTAAGAAATATCTACATCTTAATGCCTGAAATATAGTTATAGGGATTAATGGACTTTAAACTTATTTTAATTATAACTAAGGGTTATTATGCAAGTTATTGTCGTGGTTTCGTTAGTAATTATTAAGTTTATTCCATGGTTTGGGTATTTACCAATATGATTTTTGTGACTTTACAGTTCATTTTGGGGAGATTATAAATTTTGAGGATAATTTTGAAATTACTGAGATTTATTTTAGATAATTTTTAAATTACTGAGATTTATTTTAGATAATTTTGAAATTACTGAAATTTATTTTAGATATTTTTGAAAATCCTGAGATTTTGTTCAGATAATTTAGAAATTACCGAGATTTATTTTTGATAATTTTGAAATTACCGAGTTTTAATTTAGATAATTTTAAAGTCACTGAGATTACGAAGATATAATTTTTTAACAAGGAGAAATCTTAATTGAAAATCGTTGAAATTTCAATAAATAACATAATTATTAAAATTTAATTTCCAGTTTTAAATTATTTTAATATTGGATAGTTAATTGCCTTATTAAAACTCAAAATTTAACAGTATAAAGCTTACTAAATTAATTAACACAAAAAATCGACCTTAAACCACAAGCGGTAAGAGTTTAGCTTTTAAAAGAATATGTTTTTGTGACGACGTGGTAGGAGAAATTTAACCACCATCGTAGTTTAACGAATGAAAATGGCGGTAGATTTTTCTGATGCGCGTGGCAATAACCGTAAAATGTGTTTTTCCGTTTTTTTTTTTTTTTCTTTTTTTGGTTTTTTTGGTGGGCTTTATTTTATTCCTAAGCCTAACGCCTACATATAAAAAGACTATAGTGGACTCAGTATAGAGAGAAAAATCCCCCAAACCATCCTTTTCTTTGTTTGCTCGCGCGTAGATTAAACGGCGGCCAATTTTATGGGAGCGAGTTACCCTGGGTGATATATATTTTTTGGCGCCAAATCGATCCCCGAGCGCGCGCTGAAGAAGTTTCGCGGGAAAAAAAGAGAGGATGGAGAGCGGAAAGCGTACGCGCGCGCGAGCGAAGGGAAAAATCTCGCGCGTCTTTTTCCCGCCAAATACTCCGAGTAAGGACGGGAAGAGAATGAGAAATCGCCCCCTCCACGCGATCGAATATACGTTTTACGGCGCCGGGCGCGGGGCCAAAATCGAGATTAGATACTAGAGCTTTTGCCCAAATTATACGCGAATAAAAAGAGGGGGCCGACTCACCCATATATATCTAAAATGGGGACCAATTAATTAACGGGACTATTACACCCCACCTCCTGCATGGCTCCGTGTAACAAAAATGGGTCTGATAAGATAATTAACGCGCTACCCTACATTGATTTTATTAGTGGGACGTATACATTAAACAGAATCATTAAAAGATGATTATATTTATGATGTTACGACGCCTCTTTACTTTTCAAGGACTATATATATATTAGAAATAATTCTTGACGTTTATTTGGGGAATAAAATTTTTTAAGGTGATATTTTAAATTAGAAAATATGTTTAAATCTATCCTTCAAATAAAAAAATTAGATTTTGTAAAAAATAATATCACCCATCTCCTAATTTAAAGTCACGTCACCCCTCTTATTTAAAGTACACTAAAAACTAGTAGTGATATTTTAGTATTTTTTGTCTGCTACAATTCGACCAAACAATATAAGACTAAAGTTTAAAAAAATACACTTTATGGTCAAAATCAAAGATTTTACGGTACTTACCATTTGGAAGATCTCGAAGAAGGATCATCTTGGAAAGGTATAAAGTTCAGATCAGTTTTCTGATTAACGCGGAAAATTTAAAACTTTAAACTGTTGTACGCGACTTTATGTTGGGCCATCAAATTCTGCTAACATGGCACTAACGCGTTCGAGAACCATTCATTTGGCACTTTGTGACTTAAAACCACGTGGTTCTCGCGACCCTATCTTATCAGGACCGCCAATTAATCTTGATCCAGTCGTTGGTTGGCCTCTCGCTGCTCCAGTGGTCAAACGTGACCCTTCAGAGATGATCTATGATGAGAACGATTATAATTCGACGAAGGAAAATATGATTGCATTTATCTGAAACGAAAAACAATAATGAGGAATTATTAGACTATGGTTTTATAATTAAAAATATTTTCTTAAGAAAGCAGCCATTTGAAAACACAATAATTACTGCAGAATCTTAGAGCAAGTTATTATACGAATTTTAAAATTAACTATACAGTTTAAGAAGGTTCATCTTTCTCATTAATAGAGAGACTGAAAGGGAAGCTTTAAAACGTCAGAGGCTTCTAACTCTCACCCCAATGTCATACCCTTAGTGATGAAGTTACCGTATTCGCGCTTACAAACGTTCCTCTATATAGTTCAGGTGTTACATGAAGGGTGGATTTAATTATCCCTTGATTATTTACGGTATCGTTATTTGCAAAACTAAAACAAAATATTATTGAAAATCTAATATTGCGTTTCATCTTGCCTTTAAACTAATATATTAAAAACTATTTATTACAATTTATTCAATAACAGTCAACAAAACTACTTTCATTCTCAATCAAGTTTAACATTGTGAATTAATCCGCATAACCTTTATCTCAATACAATTTTAAATATGTGAGTGTTTGCGTGGATGCTCTAGATATAAACTTATAAGTGAGTTCATAATTAAATCCTGAAGCTATTTTCAACGTTGGTCAGCCAAAAATGTTAAATGGGATCCATCCCACCAAATCAGTCATCGTTTCATATAAATTTAAGTTTTATATTTTTTAAATTTAATCCCTACGGCCCAAAACTAAATATAATTTTGTTAAAAAATTGTATTATGGCGTAGTAATACGCAATATTAATCCTCATAGGAGATAAAATAGTCTTTAACAGCTAGAGTAGGATGGTAATTTCGTAAATTGGTACTATTACCTCTAAGCTCTAAGCGTGCGCCTCTACGAGTCAAAAAGAAATACTGGAAATTTTTATATACTTGTCAATTATGGTACAGCGGTTTTATCCGTACAACGTCCTAAATATTTTTCGGGTAAACGTATCGAATATTCAAGTCTGCTTCTCAACCGCAAAACTTTGCGAATCGAATATTAATTTACAACAGCAATTAATTTAATGATGATACTGCGTACTTAAAAATATATTTAGCGAAAGCCGGGGCGGAATGCTACAATGTTACACATTATATAGGAAGTTAAAAGTTGTTTTTGAAATTTTTTGCAAACAGGAATAAATTTTTATATTGGGTTTAATTTCTTGAAGATATATTTTATTTCTGTTCATTTTTGAAATATTTTACGGGAAAATTTCATCCTAATTTTTATTTTTTGATAGTGATCCCTATATTGATAATTTATTTAATTAGTAATGGTAATTTACGGTTTGCTACAGATGGTAAAAATGACCAAAAATGGTAATTTAGCAACATTTTTGAATAGATCGTTAAAAATATAAATACGTCATAGAATAAATTATCGAAACAGTATTAATACTTATTTTACAATCGCCATCATCGAAATTTTTAAAACATTTCCCACAATGCTAAGTCATCGATTGATTCTCGCGCGTTCTATCACGTGATAAGGTTCATTTCGCGCGTTCTATCACGTGATAAGGTTCATTTAGCGCGTTCTATCACCTGATAAGGTTCATTTCGCGCGTTCTTTTTCGTAAAAGTACTTAATTCGAATGAAAAATATATTACTACGTCATATATCGTAAAAAAGGACCTATAAATTTACGGAAACTTTTTTTTTATCCCAAACAAAACCGGAAAAAAATACCCATGGCCGTAATTAGTTTAATTTAAACTACTTTTTCCCTTAATAGGTTCAACATTACGTATCAATCCGCCTCTAGCTTTCGACATATTGCAACACTACCCGGGAATAAACAAATATTAGAAGCTTTTAGTATAAATATAAAGAAAGTCCTCCGAAATCTAAAATTTTCCGTGAAACAAAATTTGACATCCGAATGTCAACGAAATAGTCGCCTTCAAGTCGGCCATTATAAAAAAGGCCCGCTACATCAGTGAATAGAAATAGTATTGTAAAAGGGGGGAGGGTCGCGAAATGTCCATCCCGAGTCCCAGGCCAAAAAAGAAAAAATAAAAAAAAACTGTCGGTGTTGTTTCAAAGAACCCACGAAAACGATGAGACAGTTGTAAAAAAAAGAAAAGGAGGATTTTACCCCAAAAACTCTGAAACTCTAAAAGCTCTACGTTCAGAATCTGCTTGAATTTTCAGTACGTACAAAACTAGGTTGTCTTCTAAAAGGTACCTTCACATTTGATTTAATTTTATTACGATTCTAATTTTCGCCTTTAATTATCCCTAATCCGTGTGAAAGTTAATTATACAAAGTTTTGGGAATTTTCTTAAAAGTTCAATTAAAATGTAGTAATGAAACATCTCTTAATATGCAGATTTAATTGTAAAAAGGTTCAAATTTGTGATTTCTCAAGGAATTGAAGAAAATTAAGCATGTTTTCACATGATACTTTAAAATGAAATTGTAAAATTTTGGGGTCATTTGTAGAGATAATTAGCTAAAATTTGGAATTTAAAAACGGTTCGAAACATCCTAAAAATAAGGTTTCTTCGCGATACGAGGGAATCTTTCGTTCTTCACTCTGTAAACTTAAACTGTTTCCGCTGCTATGGTCCTATAGAGAGCGCAACGATTTTTGGGCGACTCGCGACGTCCAGTCGCCAAGAGTCGAAGAAACTTGTCGGCGACTGAACGGCGTCGAAGTTTGAAACGAGCGGCGACATTAGGATTCCCGAAAGCCTCCCCCTAATGTCCGGTACGCGCCAGAGTGTGCTGTTCTTCAACTTTGACAGGCCCGTACTGCCCCCGCGCGAAACCCCCCTACGAAAAATGTTCTATAGCGCTCGCGCCGTCCTGGTCCTGCGGGTCTCCGAGAAATCGTCCCGGGGGCACGAATGGGACGCCAAGATGCTGGAGCCCAGTCAAAGGGATGAGAACAAAGGGGATTTTTAAGGGTGGAGTAGAGTGATGGCGACTATTTGGGGACTACCCGTCGTGGGAATTCCAATAAACCTTTACGGGGCAACGAGCCTAATTTGTTTGACTGTTGGGCGAGTATTCTTACAGAGTTCAATGATTTAATATACGCTAATATGTTGCGTAGTAAAATTGATGGTATACATTCGATTTCAAGCAAATTTTTTATATTTTAAGGCGTATTTTATCAATTAAACTAACAGTTATCTTAAATTGGTAACAATTTTAAATTAAATAACTATACTTAAAATTAAAAAAAAAAATGTTTAACCATTTTATATTCCCTTTAAAAAATTCTGAAAATATACATACACTTAGTACTTTATACTGAATACTGATTTTGAAACCAAGTTAAAAGAGAGTCTTCCTAAACTGTCAAAATCTGGAAAATCCTTTCTTATAAAATCTTCTTAAAATGGGGGGATTTTAGAGATATCTTTTTAGATTATAGAGGGTAGTTAACAATGGGACTATGGTCAGTTGAACGGCGCCAGCCATGGTCATTCAAGGTTTATTCAAGGTATTGTGGGAATACTATACGTGTAACATACAAGACATGGCGCACGCCATATTTCCCTATTTATCGTATTCCAGTAGTTAATGTTATTTATATTATGGAAAAACCCTAAAAATTAACACGGTATACTAGTTAACAAATATTGCAACCATATGAAATTAACGTATGCAAAACTACTATTATATTAAACCAGTAATGAAGTGTGATTGATTTTCTATGGATTAATTACCGTTAAAAAATTACAAAATTATAAATACTAAACTAGAAATAAATTTTTAACTACCACAAAGAGTAGGCTTAACAAGGAACCATAGTGAATCTGAAATCTCGGCGTTAAACTGTAGATCTACGAATAAAGCGCGCGCTTCTCATTTGATTGGTTGGATGTAGACAAACGGCGAGATATCGAACTATCCAGGTATGATCCCTGTTAAGCCTACTTTCCGATTAGGTTAAAAATTTAATTATAATAATAGTGAATAATGGCTAATATGATTATCTTTATGCCGGTTCGGCGATCCGTCCAATCAAATCGCGCGATCTATATCTTGCTGGCTCTGAAGAAGAAATCAACTATGCTAAATCGCCCAATCTAATTGGATGCGCCATCCGATGACATGCTTATACCGCGCCGATCAGGCATAAGGTGTACTAAATTTAATTATGTTGGAAATTAGTGACTCAGTTCGCAGTTCGAATAATTGCTACAGGGCCTCATTGCAAATATTTGGTGATTTAGCCCCTTGAGGTTCGGTTTCTTCCCGCAAAACCTTGCTCGACAGTTGGAGCACTTTTACAGGGGCTCAATAGTGACGCGTATTGCAAATTTAATCCTTAAGGTCGGCTTCCTCAGGCACGACCTTGCTCGACAGCTGAAACACTTTTACAGGGGCCTAATATTGACACGTACTGCAAATTCAACCCTTCGGGTCGGCTTCCTCGGGCACGACCTTGCTTGACTACTGAAACACTTTTACAGGGGCACAATGGTGAAACATATATTGCACCATTCTGTGCCCGTTAGTGTCAACTTAACAAGGGCTCTATAATTAGAAACAGACGCTCTAAATGACCATAGTACGAATAAAATCAATTGGGTTTAAAGATATTTTGATAAAAAATATTCAAGTTTGATTTGGAGATAATCGCAATCATATAACCATCTTTATATTAAGGATAAAATATGTGCATTATATCACTTATAAATGTTATTCAAAGCAGTGTGCAACCTCACCTAAGCTAAGGCGGATTAATACGCAATGTAGATCCTCGTGAATTGAAAACTATATAGTCTAGAAAAAGAACTATACAACAAGTTAAAGAGCGTAAAATCGTCATTTCCATATACCATTTTAAATCCAGATTTTAATCTATAGATTTTAATCCGAAACGCGACGGGCGCGTGCTTGGTTAGTGTTACGTAACAACTTAAAAGTCGCTTCCTGATTGGATAAAAAATAAAAAGTATAAATCCGAATACGCGCGCGCGAGATTAAAGATAAAATAAACTATACGCATATAAAAAAAAATTGGAAAACAAAGCACCAACATAATAAAATCCAAAATAATAATAATAAAAAAAAACGCGTTACCTCGAAGCACAAGGCAAAATGTTTTAAAATTTAAACTCTTAAAGGGACGGTCGAAAAGAAATTTTGAAGGTGTTATAATTCGTGATTAAGAGCTATTCTATTAATTTAAAACTACGCTAAGCCTATAGAATGGCATTTGATTTTTTTCGTAATTAAAGCGAGGCATCATTCAGTTTTAATTTTGCAAATAAGAGATGAAAAATCAAATAAAAATATTAAATTTTCTTCTTTCATATTCTCTTTAAAATAAAAATTTGTAGAAAATTAAAAAAAACAAGTTAAACGCGGTGTATAATAAAACGAAAACTGAAATTTTCTTTTTAAAATTAGGATGGGAGGGATTTAAACAAGGGGGTTAAATAAAAAAAAAATAACATTTTCTCGTGTGTGGAAAAAAAAAAAAAAGAAATAAAGGAAGGAATAAAAGATTAAACGCTTTGACCGGCTATCAGCCAACTAAATCCAACTGCGCTATCTAAACCCTAAGCTTAGGGTTCTATAAAATTTTCTAACATTTTTCTTTCTTTTTCCACCAAATCTCTCAGTCAGACAGAGATGTAGAAAAAAAAAAAATCCTGATTTTTCCTATCCGGAGAAGAGGTTCTGGCTTAGTCTCCCCCGCCTCTAGCGGCTGAATTCCGTACTAAAAATCCGATTTCTCCGTAAAAGTCCGCCTACCGTTGTTCGGGGGGGAAATTTGCCAGCGATTCTCCGCGAGAGAGAGCTTGGTAGTTTTTTTTTTCCTATTCCAAGTTGCGAAGGGGGAAAATAGGAAAGTTATTCTCCACTACCAGTGGCGTAATCTCTGGTGGGAGTTTACGCGGAGGCTAGGAAAGATCGTTCTCTCATTGGGTAGCGCCTCCTGGCTGTGGGTGTCTACTATTAAGGACTCCGCTCGACGCCATTTTTATATTTTTCCTTCCTTTAAACGGGACGAGGGGGGTTTAAAGAGGGGGAGGAAAGAATACTCTTCTCTCGGTCGCTAGTGGCGAGGAACGAGCGAGGTTTTCGAAGCCGTTATCCCCGCAACTACAGCGTCTTTTCAGTACATTCGAGTTCGTAGCGGGGTACGCGCGGACTTTCGGAGAGAGGGTCTATTGCCTATGATATTATTGTAGGGATCATACCACGCGATAAAAACGACCCGGGACGAGCAGTTTTTAGATCGTTTAACGATAATACAGCGCCTCTCGGTGATCCGCGGTCGTAAATAATACCTGCCCCCGAAAAAAAAAAAAGAAAAAAAAAAATCCCCGGGACCCTTAATAACCCTTAATAAGGGATTACATCCGCCAAAAAAGGGTTATAACTATTAAGTTAACATTTTGTTGATTAATATGGTGGATAAAACCGAATTAAGTCGCGAGATTGGCGCGATTTTAATCACGCGTGTTAGTCTTCGTTAAAACTTTTCATTTTAGCGCGAAAAGCGCCAAAAATATAAAAATAGAAGCACGCGCGGCGAGTGCGAGTGAATTTGGATTAAAAGAAAAGGATTAAAAGTGAAACAAAAACAATTGATTATTTGTTTGCAGATTAAAACGCCGAATTGTCGAGGAAAAAATTCTCCGAATAAAAGTGCCGCCGAGGAACTAAATCATTCGCGGCTGGAATATTAGTCGCGATTTATTTTTTGGAGAAACTGCGAGGCGGCGGCGGCGGGAGTTCGGCGACGGCGTTCTCGGCAATGGAGTTGGCAGTGGCGGCGGAACAAGGAGGTGGGGCCGCCGCCGCGCACCGATGGCCATACGACGGACACCGGGGCCTCGAAGGCTCGGCTGCCGGCAACATTCTGGCCCCCGACGATGTCGACGTCTTCTTCCACTCACTCGACAGCAACGGCAACCCAGTAAACCCGGCCACCTACTACGCCAGCCCCGCCAGAGCCGTACACTCCTATAGGACACCTCATAGTAAGTACACGATTCAAATATCTTCCTTTACCGCGTACTCTTTGTAAAACTGAACGAGAGAAACCCTATAGCCTTCTGAAATGGGACAAGGGGTCGGGATTCTACCTTAGAGGTCAAATAAGAGAAGCGGCTCAAACGAGCGAGATGAGCTAAGTTTGTTTGGGTTTAGATTGAAACTAGAACTATTTCTAATTAAAAATAACATTCCATACTCGAGAATATTTTATACGGCTAATATGGTCAGCCTTTCTTCATCTATGACGACGAAAATTAGCCAGAATATTTCGACTTTAGATAGGATGTCAGTTTTATCTACCACCGTGGTTGCGCTGCCTAACTATCCGGCAAAAAGAAAAGGCAGGCTGGAATTTTATTCAACCGCAGATAGCCACTCCGGAAAAATGAGTTATCTCCTCCAATTAAGCTTGAAAGTAAAATCTTTTCCAATCAAAGTATCGGTGAAATTCTAAATTAAAGGCATGAAGATGATGGTCGAATGTTCGAAACACCACGTGTGAGAAAAAGAAAAGAGGAAGAATTGATCGCTATTATGTGAAAATACCATAAGTCCTTAAATGGGTTCTTGGTAGCCTGAGAGTTTAATGTCCGCGTGTCAAGCTAGAGATGATGTATAGAGTCAACATAAGGGGCTTACGAAGATTTCAGTTTGTTTGGGTTTATTATATTCGATAATAGTTTCGTAGGTTGTAGGAGAAAAGGAGTCACAGCAATGCTGGAGTTCATACTCGTATATTTAAATGGGAGAAAAAACTGAAGTTAGTCTTGGATGCTGATATAGTAGTTAAAGAAAAAACTATAAATGAGATCCAAGTTGGTTTGTGTTACCATATTGAAATAGGTAGAATTTGTGTAACTTCGCGACAGGGATGGAAGACCGTTACATTGCGGACCTATTATGACATTGAAATATGGGAAATATATATCGGACATCTCATAAGAGTCAATTGAAATGGGGTAGAGCTAAGTTTGTTTTCGTTTATGAAGGATTGAGATAGCCATAAGTGTACAAAACTAAAATTCTAACATCTTACGGGTCAAAAGTTCGAAGGTCACGTGTATAATGTTTGGTTTTATACCTGGCTTGGTTGAAAACAAAATTTTCATATTTTCCAAGTCTTAATTAGGGTTGTACGCATTATTAAGTTTATATAGTGTTACAATTAGATTCGTGAAGGGCGGATCCGATTACTAATAATGGAGTATTCGACTAATAAAAACCGAGTAATCGATTACCACCAACGATTGCTCAAACACTTTTCTCTGTCTTAACCACTAATATTTCCGCCTTTAGATGCCGTTTAAGACAAAAGTGTAATTGTTGAAAGTAATCAATTACTATATACCCAGTAATTATAATAAGCAATCGAAACAACCAAGTAATCTGATCCGATCTGCACTAAATCATATTTATTTTATGATTAGTATTAAAACAATAACTTGTTAGATTCCATACTCCGTTTAATTAATAAAACCGATCGTGCCCTGGAAGATTAATTAAAAGTCATTTAACAATTCAATAAGAGTACAATAGAAAAACTATAATACAATAAGCATTAATTACTTCATCGTGTTGCCATAAGCTATAAATCCATATACAGAAACTTTAGAATATAGAATTAAAGTAAAACGCGTTGATCCGTGTATTGTAAAGTGGCAGTAATCACAGACATTATTACTTTCTGGGCGCGCTATAACGTTTTATCTCTCGGTTGAGTTGGGTCAACCGAAACTCGTCTTGAAAGTCCGCGAGGGGTTCTCTAAAGACTGTTTCCCCGCATACTGTCAATAATATACGAATTACTAAGGAATGACGTTACCAACTGACAGTTTCTAAAGTCATTGGGTTTAAAAACTAAAGGGTGGGGTGGCAGGGGAGATTAAACAACGTAAAAGCTTAAACACGCGAGAGAAATAATTTCTTTATTTTAAACTTTTTCTTCGATTCCCTCTCTCTCTTATTTATACCCGCGTGTTATAAGGGTAACATTAGCGCGTGTAATTTCGTGAAGTGTCTTTTATTTTTCCGGGAGTCATTTCCCGCCAAAGTTATTTTTAACTATTTATAAAGTGTACTAACTTCACGCGTTCGTGTTACTGGCCTATGTAGGCATGTATTATCAGAAGTATATAGAGAGTGCTAGGTAAGCCCCTCTTTAACTAGTGGGAGACGACAACCAAGTCGCGATGTAAAATAATGAATTTTAGCTTTTGGCGGGAAACAGCGAATGAAAACACAAAATCGCGCACAAGGCCGTCTTTAGCATTCTCAAAGGCTGTAATCAGTTACATAATCGCGAAATTAATTGGTGTATAGATTTTACGGAAGTGGTTAAAACAGCTTGAGATAGATAAGTCAACTTTTTGATTCAACATGTTCAGTTTATAGTCAATTGGACAAGTTAAAAGTCACCAAAAAAACGTTCATTATAGATAAAATGAACTAATGATCCTTTATCCTGACTCATTTATAAAATACGCGTCGTCTGAACAAGGCTTAAATTGATTATACAGTTTCTGCAATTATAATTATGTCGTTAGGCCTAATTTTAATTTATCAAAAATTATTAAATATTATCACGCGCTATAAATTAAAACCCGCGAATAATTTGGCGCCAATTTTCTAAGATCACGCGGTGTAACACGAGTTTGAATTTCCTTATAAGTACGTATGTATAGACCCTAAAAAAGCGAGCTAAAAACACGCGCTCGTCTGAGGAAGTTTTCGCATTTTTATATAAAACTAATTCAACACCGTTACTATAGTATAATAATTGCCTATTGTGTTTTCATTTGAGCGTGCAGAATGAATTGAAAAAAATGTTATTTATAGGTATCCGTTAAGATTACTTAATAACCATACGATGTTAGTTTTTACGTCCGTTCTCGTTTTAAAGAAATTGAAATTCAATGGAGGGTGAAAAGAAAAATTGAAACATTGCAATCAACCATTTAATTAGAACGTTTCAGTAGCCCTTTAAAAGCATTGTTAAAAATTTTAATTATATAAAATTTATAGCCAAGGTTTAGGCATTTGATTTTAAAACAATCGCGTGATGATTATTAGTTTAAGTTTCTTAATTACTATAATTCAAAGTTGAACCTATTTTTGATAATTATCTAAATTATTTGGATTGGTCTTAATTTTAATTTAAAAATGGGTTTTATCCAATATAAATATAATTAATTTCTAAGTACGCAACAGAGTATAGAATTTAACGAACGCCTTGTTTTCTAAGAAATATTGGTATACGAGAGTTTCAGGGGAATTTGAGGGAAAAAAAAAAAAAAAAAATAGGATGTTGTTTTCCGTTTAGTGGTTTCCGTTTATAGTAACGCAACTTATCGCGGCTATAGATTTGGTGTTATACGTTTACGATTTTTAATTCGGGTTTTCGTATCTTAAGATTAAAGGAGAGCAGTTTGTTAAATATTGCGTACTACTCCGCCATAACTTTCGCTGTTCTTTAAAACCGATAGAAGAAAATGTACAAGAATGTTTTTTAGATTCGGTAATTAACGATAATTTTCATACGAAAGGTAACTAGGACGTTTTGGAACAAATACTTCTACAAAAACGACCTTTTCACTCGCAAGAATCAACCATGGGTTATTTGTAAATAGACCATAGTGATGATGTAGTACTGGGGATATTATTAATTTTAAAAATTTCAAAATAGGCGATTATAAAATATGTCTTCTTTCTGGGATAATAATTTCTTCTATGACGTGTATATAATCTTTTAATTGATTTTGAACGATTTTTTCAAAACATTCTGCTCAATTTTCATTTGGAATTGATGAAATGACAGCCTCTCTTTTACTATTTTCACCTAATATTGCTTATATAGGTCTCAATTTCACTATTATTTCGAGACTTGGAAGCCCTCATTAATATTTAATTTTAGGACTAAAGTTTTTACTAATGACACGTTTCATTAGTTTTATTGTTCCTTTAGAGGAGCTCTGCAGTTTTATACAATTGATATCTCGAATTGATTTCGTCATTACAAACTTTACAGTGTTACTCTAAAATGAAAGAATAAAAACATTGCGCTAATTTCTACACTCTCTGTCGTCAAATATCGAAATTTCTATATATTTTATTCGCGAGCAGTGTTTAAAACTAGCTAACTCTGACGCGGATTAGTACCTAATATTAATCCTCATAGATAAAAAAGTAGTTTCCGCAAAATAATTCGCGACACACTAGTGTAGTTTATTCCCAGCAGGTTTAAAAGGTTTCAAGAGATCACAGTGAGAATAAAATAGGTTGGATATAGTCCAAGAAAACACCTTGTCAAATAGCGCGCTTCATTGAAAGATTGCCAAATTTAATATGTACTCCTACTGAGAATGTTTTACCCCCGACTCGACAAGCAAATCTCTGTCCTCTCCTATCGAGAATTGATCATATACTAAGTACGCGAAAAATACTACAAGGGGGAAATTGAACAAAATTGCAATATTGCTTAACTAGACTGAAATATATCCCTTAAAATTTTCTATTATAATTATACCAAATAATTTGGACAAAATATCAACATTTACTTCTAACTAGGACCAAATTCGTCCAAATAATGATGGGGAAATAACAAATTCCGATCAAATTCTTAGGTCAAATGCGTAATTTGTTTTTAAAATTGGAACAAAAAATCTCTTTGAATTTAATTAAATGCAAATTAAATTTTAATAAAAAAAAATTGAGATTTTACCAGAGAATTTGAATATGGTAAATGATTACAAATTGGTTAAATATAAACTTAAAATAAACTAAACAATAATATCAAATTTACAACAAATAGAAAAATTGTGATCCAAATTTGATATTATCTCATATTTGTTCCATTTTCGTCCAAAATAGAAATAAATTTTCATTTTTTTCAAATTTTCGTCCCAAAATTAATTTATAGCATAGGCAATTGTTCAAATTTCAATGGCTATTTTTTCTCACAAAGAAGCCATTTAGTTTCACCCTTATAGGTGTTGAAATATACTGTAAATGACCCCATCCTCAAACAGTAAATAAAATCACCTTTAAAAAAACCTTAAACAATGTCGATCATGTTTGAGACACAGAAACCATCACTAAAGAACGTCGACAAAATAAAGTCTCTCAGAATTGAAAAATAAATCCTTTGTTAAAGCACAGTATGGTTTAAAGTTCCTTTTTCAAATAATAAAATTCATTAGACTGTAGCCACTAATTATAAGAAAAAAAATATCTCCCTATATATAGCTTAACAATCTACCTATTCAAATGTCCAATAAAATTGATTATGTTTATAATTCAATAAGGGCTTGTTTGGTTTGGCTAAAATATATACTTTCATTCCCTATGAAGTTTAAGATTGAGTATTAATACGCGTTAACTTTCCATTTAGTTTGCAGAATGTTTTTAAGTAGAGACAGGAGAGACATCGCCAACGTTGGAAACTTTTTAAACTTAAAGGAACAGTGAAAATGAAATATAAATAATTTGTTTTCTTATCTATCTTTCAAAAATATTAAGTTTAAACTCCGCTAAGCCTTAGTAATTAACTTAAAACTAAGAACGATTATAAATAATTAAGAATTTGATCAGTATATGTGTTAATTAAATTTTGCCCATTAATTCTAGACTAATTGTTTGATGTGGTAGCTTTAATTTTTAGTGATAGTAAAAAAAAAAAAAAAAAAAAAAAAAAATGATACGAAGAATCTTAATTTAATTTTAAAAATTAGGAAACACTTACAGGGTGAAGAAAATATATGGTTATGCCACAAAATTCATGGATGTTTCCCAAAAAGCCAACTTTCAAATTTCATAGCATTGTCATTCGCAAAAATTCATAACTAGGCATATGAACTTTTACACCTTTCATTTATCATTTTATTTCAATTAAGCTAAGGCTGATGTCAAAAATAATTCATTGATAATCAAGAGGTTTATTTTAAAACACCAATAACGTCATAGAATTGTTATAAATTTTTAAAGATCTATGCGGTTAATTTCAAGGGAAAATTACACAACCATACATTTTTTTCCTCGCAAAATGTCCTACTTAGAAAGTAAAACAAATATTTTACTAGTCACCCTCTATTTGAAATTATAATTTATAAAATTTTAATTGTTCTTTGATGTATGTTATTAAGCGATTTATATTAAAAAGAAAAAAAGAAAATGTAAATTTTCCTTTAAAGCTCGTGGATATACGAGGGTTATAAAGAAATATATAGAAAGCTGATTATTATAATGATATGTAAATTATAGACTTAATCTCAACTAATATCTCAGTCATTATCTATTGGTTTAAAAACTTAACAGCTGGTGCATGGGTATTAGATATAATTAAACGTTTCCCTATTTTACCAAAGGCTCGAATATATGAATAATTGAATAGGATTTCGTGTTTGTATTTAATTTGAAGGGCGTTTTTTTAAAACAGTTATCATTAAAAAATAATTAATTGAAAATTAAATGCAAATTAAATAGGTTTTAAATTACACGAATCTTCAATCCCAATTTGGGTTAAATTGTATTCAAACTTGAAAATTAATATTTAATATTTAAGTTTGTTGGAAATATTTTTTTCCTGACTTTATATAATTGATTTGAAAGTTAAATTTACAAAAATTTATGTATCAATTAGGGCTAAACTTGAATTTTAATCTATTTAATTTCGATGGCAGTTTAATCTTAATGTTTATTATTATATTATAATTATATTATTATTATATTATAATTATATTATTATTATATTATTATTATTATTATTATATTATTATTATTATTATTATATTATTATTATTATTATTATATTATTATTATTATTATATTATTATTATTATTATTATATTATTATTATTATTATTATATTATTATTATTATATTGTTAAATTTAATTATTATATTATCACGTAATCAACCCTTTGTAATTATTTGAGAATACATGAACTACATATGATTAGTTATATATTTAAGTAAACAAACATTTATATTAAACAAATATAAAATTTGCATAAAGTAAGTATGTCGGCTTAGCAGTAGCAAACAATAACTACACAAAATACGATGCAACTATGTACAAGAGATAAATTTTCATTTATCTTAGTAGACATTTAATTTCCCAATGGAAACGCACGATTATCAGTCCAGAATAGTTCTATTCTCCAATCAATAATAGGCTATAAAGGCTTAGCGGAGTTGAAAATTAAATGCAATAAGTCACGATCATTGCTAAATGTTTAAATGGAAACTTGGAGCTAAAAATGTAACAGCAGCTATTTAAAGTACTCTTTAAATATTAGATAAATTGTATCTAACAGAACAAAATATATGTCAGTAAACTCTAACTATAACTATATTTTGACGGTAAGAAATATTACCATATTTAACTAGGTTCTATTTGCGGGAAAGAAAAATTCAATTAAACAGCCAGAAACTATTTTCATACAATTTTTAGCATTGTTCAACATTCCGCTTTACCTTACCCAAAGCTATTTGTGTAAAATTGCTCGAGAAACACGACTACAGTCAAAATACTAATTAAGTATTCCTGAAACGATTTAGTCTTGTACTCGACAATATAAATTATCCCAAGTTAAATCTGCACTAAAAACAAAGCCGCTCTAAATATCATAACCCTAATCTTAATTCGAAATCGTTCAGTTTCGATAAGAATGCATTCTTGTGGTGAAATGAAGAAAAACAACGTGACATGGAGTACAGGGTGGAGAACAAACAGAACTAATATACATTTCATTATTCACTATAGTTAAGCTTATCTGTAACGATCAAAATGTCACTTTACACCAGTAATAAAGGTGGAACCACCCCCTTTTATCCAAACTGTATTGAACAAACTGATTCGTGATGTGAATGTGTATTTAATATACAGAATTAAAGTGATGATGTCACCATATTTTATGGATTATGTTTTAGCTTTTCATGCCAACAATGCCTATATTAGAATTTTGACCCGTTTTTAACGAAATTTAAAAGAAAAATTATCGAATATATCAATTTAATTTTTGTCCGCATGATGACGTAGAATGTGGAATAAGTTTAAAATTAAAATGCGGAACTTTACGAATTAAATTGTAGCCGAAGAGGAAAATGTAGCGATTTTTCTTAGGAGCAGAATCAATAAAAACATAACTTCACTTTTCTCTTCATCCTAGATAGAAATTTGTGGCATCATCACTTAACTACAATAAAGAATGAAGTCCCACCACGCTCCCGCGTTTAAAACTCTTGGCGCGTGATATTTGCGCAGTTTGTATCCATATAACTAGAAGGAATGAAACATTATGGGAGGAGAAGAAAGTCGTATGATAACAGATTCATATTAAATTATGCCTATCAATCTATTCGGCTTTGTTTTATGAACAGACTACTATCGTGGAAGATTATTAGGAGGGATAGGTTCCCCGAATATTTGGCTTATCAATTAGATACGTCTTAGAGGGCCATGAAATAATCAAGAAATTTTAAATGATTAATTTGTCTTCATTTATTAATATTAAATGCTTTAATTGGAGAGTGGCAAAGTATTTAGATGAGCCGATGCAACCTTTCCCCCCTCCTCATTGACAAAAAAATGCGATTGTTTTAAAAATATTAGCAGGCACGCCTATAGTTCAAATTTCATTATTTAAGATATCACCGAAAGAAAATTTCTTGTAATACGTTTCAACTAGGACTATTAACATATCTTAACAAAAATGAACTATCTACCATTCATAAGCGTCCCCTAACGGCAAATATTGGTTAAGGTAGTAACTTACAAAACCAAGGGCGCGTATGCCTATTCTCTATTCAAATCAGCCACGCACTAAGTTTTGTTAGCTACTACTTTTGCCACTATTTGCCGTTAGAGGACGTTAATGAACGTCATGTTTGATAATCATCTTTGTAAATAGTCCAAGGTTTCATCTTTGATGTAATTAATCTCTAACTGACCATCACAGTAAGCGGCATCTAAATATGTTAATTTTTCTCTCGCTATCAACTTCCTTTAAAAATCTCTTATCTTTATTATTTAATTTGATCTATTAGCTTAAATATTACGTCATAATACGATCTAGCTAAGGGTCTTAACATACGTTCAACTCCATTCAGTTTGTCTCCTTGTATCTACTTTATAACATCGCGTGATCAGTATATATATTCAATCTTTTTTTGAAACAATCAATTATCTGGACCCGAAAATAATGTACACTGTAAGTTATAGGCGAGAGTAACTGGCACGCTAACGTAGTTAAAGCGCGTAAACACTGCACGGAAATAAGAGTTGCATTTTATGAGTGTAATATTAAGAAAGAGTCAAGTTTTTTTTTCATATTTATCCGGAATATTATCTTGGAACCAACATAATTTCCCTATAGAAAACAGTTTTAAGCTAATGTTTCTTTATGGTTTCAGGGGTGTACGTGATACGATGGAATTTAGGCCTAATGAATTTAAATTAATGTATGAGCGCAAATTTTGATTACAAACCGATGACATGTCTTTTAAACATTGTAAATATACTATTATCGTTTGATAAACTGTATCTTTAATTAATAATATTAATGAATTAATAAGAATGATATTCCATGGCTGAGAAAAACAGTTTTTCAGACATACTAAGGGACATTAGTACGTTCGAAAGCTCTTAGAAAACATTTATTTATGTTTTTTTACAACCATGAAGTAGCAATCTTGTTATTAGAATTTCTTCTGCCTGTCACCCTGGAAACAAACTCACCCTCCAGGCTTCCCCTTGCCTCTCTTCCCAAAGAGAAGCCTAGAAGGTGAGCCCACTTCCAGGGCGACTCGCAGAAGAAATTATATGCCTTTAAGGATATTGTAGTTTATAAAACTATTTGTAACTATAACCATAAAAGTTTCGAAAATAATGCTAAATTATATTTAATCTAATAACTAATTAAGAAATTTAACTGGACTCCTAAATAAACAAATTGTAATCTAAGTAAAAGTAGCTAAAACTAACAAAGTGAACTACAATGATATTATAATCCACTGAATGTATGAACGATTCTTTTTAATGAAACCAATCAGCTAGTTTTATTTTGATTTTAAAGTTTCCCTAAGCCTAAATTGAAAGTTTCACGAAGCCTAAATTGAAAGTTTCACGAAGCCTAAATTGAAAGTTTCACGAAGCCTAAATTGAAAGTTTCACGAAGCCTAAATTGAAAGTTTCACGAAGCCTAAATTGAAAGTTTCACGAAGCCTAAATTGAAAGTTTCACGAAGCCTAAATTGAAAGTTTCACGAAGCCTAAATTGAAAGTTTCACGAAGCCTAAATTGAAAGTTTCACGAAGCCTAAATTGAAAGTTTCACGAAGCCTAAATTGAAAGTTTCACGAAGCCTAAATTGAAAGTTTCACGAAGCCTAAATTGAAAGTTTCACGAAGCCTAAATTGAAAGTTTCACGAAGCCTAAATTGAAAGTTTCACGAAGCCTAAATTGAAAGTTTCACGAAGCCTAAATTGAAAGTTTCCCTAAGCCTAAATTGAAAGTTTCCCTAAGCCTAAATTGAAAGTTTCCCTAAGCCTAAATTGAAAGTTTCGCTAAGCCCAAATTTAAAGTTTCGCCAAGCCTAAATATAAAGCTTCACTAAGCCTAAATATAAGGTTTCTTTATCAACAAAAAGTGTATAATATGTACTCTTGAACAACAATGGAACCAAATACACTGTCAATATTCTACATATTATAACAATCGGAAGAAAATTAGAATAATTTAACTAATATTTCGTAATCTAAACACGTAATTTATACATCAATTATTCCGGTATAGTTGCAATGCGCGTGTACTTTCTGCGTTCAATTTCTAGGGAATTTCATCGAACAATCGAGAAAAAACAAATGATTTTCTAAAATATGTTAGTTCTTGAACCCTATATAGTTAGCAAAACTATTTTTTTCTCAATATAAAATTTAATTTTACGTATTAATCGAGCTTTCGTTTCTTTTCAAAACTGTTAAATTCAAGGGAAGTTAATATAATGAGAAAAGCTGCGAAGAATTGATACACAATGTTAAACCTAACAAAGAAGAATATAGTATTTGCCAAATCATTTTCAATAAAAATATGTATAATATTGAAACTTTCTAATATTTCGGCATTAATTTCGTTATTCCGGAGAAAATATTATTTTCGTATTTTTCCTTGATCGATTTTTAGCGTTTTCTCAATCGGTTATTGAGAAAGTAACCGCATTTTAGTATTAAAGGGAGGGTGAAAGATATGTCACACAAGGAACAAAAACTCACTAAAGGTTACGTGGTATAATTCTCGGCTAATTATCAAAGGACAGAACTGCTGATACTGTACTGTGATTTTAAGAAATAGCGCGCATTTTTTTAGACGGGTCTCTATTTGGCACCGCGGAAATTTTACCCTATTCAGTTCGAAAGCCAGAAAACGTATTAAATTCCTTTTTACATTCTCTTTAAGTTGTAGTTCGTGGGTGGCGTTGTTAAAAAAAACATTGAAACTTGATGATTTCTACCGAATAACATCCTTTAAAAATAATACTAAGGGGGAAATTGTATTAAAAAAAAATCTATGATGTTGCGAAATAACTTGAATCTCAAGTTTTTAACTGTGTTCATGAATTACTAGAGAACCCCACAAACAATATGAAATGATTAAAATTTAGGAAATGTCAGCGAATCTCAATGATCGAGAACTTGTACGGTACTTGAAGATAGCTTTAACTTAGTTCTTCGTACGATTTCTAACGCAAGCTGTGTTGTAAGGAGTATATATTCTGTATTAAAAATATATTTGTAACTAACGTTCCGTGTTTTTGCGTATATTTTCAGGCCGCATGTCCAGCAGCCAAGTATGCCGACCTCACTTCCACGCGCCTCTCCATCCGTGGATCTCGGACACGAAACCGATGGTGCCGCATCCGGCGCACGGTTCGGCCTGGTGTTCCCCCTTCGCCAGTAAACCGTCGCATCACCACGGCGGCGGGGGTCCCGGAAGCCATCTGGGCGTCCATCACCCGGCCTCGCACCACGGTGGCCCCGGGCACGTGGGCGCGTCCCCCGTCAACGGCTTGTCGTCGCATTCTAGTCCCCATCTCTTCAGCTTCCCGCCAACGCCGCCCAAAGACGCCACGCCCGATCCCGTCTCGGGTATCGCCGGCAACAACAACAACGGGAACAACGGAAACAACGGCGGCGGGGGCCAACAGGGCGGTTCTTCGTCGGCTTCCGAGAACAACTACTGTTCCGGTTTGGTGTCCGTCGGCTCCGACGAAAAGGGCAATATGATCACGAGCCTGAGTAGCGCGCTCTCGAACTGTTCCGGTAGCAAGCCCAGAGAAGGTAGTACCGCCTTCTGTTCTTCGCCCCCGTCTTCCCTCAGCCCGGTTCACAGCCATTCCCAAACGCACCACCATTCTCACCCGCATTTACACCAGTCCCCGCATTTACACCATCTACACCCGAACCACCATCATCATTACCCCGCGTACGCGACCTCGGCCTCCTCGGGACAGAGCGCTTCGGGACAGGATTCTTCCTATAATTCGTTTCACGCGGCCGCTTCCTCCCTACTCGGGGTAAAGACGATGCAATCCGCTTATCACAACAGTTCTTCTTCCGGCGGCAGCAACGGCGGTGCTGGCGCTAGTAGCCACGGCAAACCCAGGAGCAAGGGCCGTTCCAGCGCCGGTAAGCAAATGTCAACAACGACAAAAACCCAGAAATATCTACTATCGCACTACGCCACTACTAACTCTTTTAACCGTCATTATCACGTGACGCGAGGTTTGGATTTGCACTGCGCTTCTTGGTTACTAACTACTGACCTTTTTTATATATACTAACATACTTCTTCGGGATATTTACTTGGCACTTTTACATATATTTAAAACCAATTGGGATGGTAAAATTCGATTAGTTTCGACGAAATCTCAACCATTTAAAATCATAGACTAGACGATTAGTAACACCCGCGGTTTTAAATTTAAATACTAGGTTTTATATTTTAGATATGATTATTCGTTTTATAGTACTTAATCCGCCTAGAATTAAATCTAATTAATTTGGGCTCAAAAAGGTTAAATTTTAAATATAGAAAATAAATATATCACAGGACTTGAAAAATTATTACTAAACCCAATTAATTACCGAAATAAATTAACCTATTTCGTAAAATTGAATCACCTAGATCTAAACGGATGAGACTAATTTATATATAGGGAACAACCCCTTATTAACTAAAACTATAAATAAAAATTAGGTCAAAGCTTAATATACAAGTATCGATGGGGTTATACAGTACTTAAAAAAAAGCGAAACAATAGAAACTAAAAAATTAAATTAACAATCACAATTAGCTAGGAAATAAGTTAAAGAAGAAGATGTCGTCCCGCTCGCGAGTATAAACAATAGATCGTTAAGAAAAGTACGTGATTAAAGCAATAGTGACGTTAAAAAAATTGAAATTTAAGTATTTGACCATCATTAGGGGTCAATATTTGACCTCGTGACCCCGGATGACCCCCTCAAAAACACGTCCGCTTATAGGAATAAAAAAAATATTGAAAGACTTACATCTTCGACGATTTGAAGAATTATTACGGGAAGTCCATGCGTATAAAGTGATCTCGTTCGTGGAAGGAAGATTGTTCGGATTTTTCTGTCTTATTCTGCACCCTGATTCACCCCTTTATCTTCTCCTCTGTCTTTAATAATAACCCGGTGCTTCTTCTTCCCTATTTTCCTATATTGGTGGTGTGCTTGAAATTGGACTACTTTTTTGAAAAATGTACTCTTTCCAATCTTCTCTATCTGTTAAAGAAAAATATATATATATTTGATTAGATATTAATTAAATTACAAATTTTTATTAATGATATACTTAAAATTATCGTTGCTACAAAAAAAAAAAAAAAAAAAAAAATGTAAATTCGTTGAAATTTTCATGAAACAACTTTTCCAAAGATATGATTTTCATATTCAAAGTTTCATCTTTATTTGGAAAATTTAAAATTGAACTCTTGAACCAATCACGGCGTTTTAATAACTCACGCGCTATTGAATAAACTCTCGCCAATTACGAGATTCTTCTTCATATCGCGTGAATTATCAAAACGCTCTGATTGGCTTACTTTACTTACGGAGTTGAATGTGGAATTTTACAAATAAAGGTATTAAAATTCAATTTAGTAAAAATTTCAACGGATTTAATTTAGAGAAAATTGGTAAGGTAACATATTTGAAAGAAAAACTAACAAAAATTTATCTCTCTTTTTTTTGGGCATTTAGAATGGTGCACTTTTGATTTTTCAATTAATACCGGTACTAATTATGGCTTAATTATATCTTTCAATTTAATTATTTTATATGTGAATTTGGTATTTGTTAATTATGAAAGTATAAGCAAAACTTTTTGGCTCTTACGGTCAACTTTGAACTTTTAATCACGTGATCTTTATCATACAAATCAAAAACCAAATTCAAAACTGAAATTTAAATTTAAAATTGTACTTTTTTTAAATTTAAATTCAGGTACTTACATTATTTTATAAATTATAAAACTAGGCTTATTTTTGAATATTTATTTAAAATTAAGCAACGTTATTTAAACTAAATTATGTTAAATAAAGTACGATTAGTTTAATTATCCGGAAATCAAAATTATTGCTTTCTGTTATTTGTTACTGTAAGCGTACTTTAGTTTAAATAACGCTGTTTCTCCTAAAATAATTATTTTTTTGAACATCTTCAAAATTTATCATAGGTTATTTTAATATACGGTATTGAGATAAATTGAGAAAATATGTAAATTAAGCGGTTTCTGTACCAAAAAAAATTGGCGTTCCAATTTATGTCAAAATCCTCCCAAAAAACAGTTGTATATAGCCAAAATTCAAATAACAAGATATGAAAAACAGGTAAATTTCGCTTGAGTACCTTTAATACCATTGCCCCCGTATCTTAACCAAATTTAAAGGGATAATGAAATGATAAATATATTGAAATTTGATTTTCAATCTTAATTTTATTTCTAAATTCCATAAAAATTGCAAATATACCAAGAAAACCCTGGCTAGCTAATTTCCTACTGGCTTCTTTTTTAAAAGCAAACTTTCAATTGGATGATATACTAATGCCATCTTCGCTAGTAAAGTTTTATGACTATATTTCGTGACAAGAAACAAAAAGAAAATTAGGACGAAAAAGATAAAACACCTTGTTCGCAATTTTCCGCGTTTAAAATTGGTTTCCTACTACCCTTTTCAGACGTGGCGTAACTAGCCGGTTTAATCAGATTTAACCGAGTTTGAATTAAAATTAACCGAGGTTTATTTAACTGTAAATCTCAGTTAAATCTGATTAAACCACGGCTAATTACGCCTCGTCTTAAGAGAAAGTTCCGCAGAGGAAAAAAGTTATATCTGATATCCGATTCAAATTTGAAATATTAAGTAGGATTATATTTAAAGTAACTATGAATATTTTAATTTTTTATCTTCCCTTTGAGCATACTTTAAAAGGACATAAAAATAAACCAAATATTGTTTTTATCTTCTTGTTAAAGGACCTCACGTCCCCCTATTAATTGGCCCATTACCATTCATGCATAAATATTCATACCACTAAGGGAGGGTTGTAGAAAATAATAAAATGTGGTGTTTCCCATTGTGTGAGGACTAGTATAACTAAAATGATCGAAGTCGCGATGACGAAAAATAAAAAAATAATAAAATATCTCTACACTTTCCGAATATTAATTGACGTATTTACAATGCTGCATTTTTCAGCAAGGAAATTATTATTGAAAAGCCCAGAGAAAAAGTTTTCATTAAAACATTAATTTGAATATATTATTTTATTAAATAACCATTTAGATGGCAATTTAAAATTTGAATATATTATTTATTAAAAGTTTAGATAGATATTTAAATAAAATTTCAATATATTATTGATTAATTAACCATTTAGATGGATATTTAACATTTCAATATATTATTGATTAATTAACCATTTAGATGGATATTTAACATTTCAATATATTATTTTTTAAACGCTTAGAGGAATTGAAGTATTACGGCTTGACTACTTGTGCATGAGTTACGGACTAAAAACAATAATTTTTAATCCGTTTAGATAGATATTTAATTCAAATTCCAATAATTATTAATTAACCATTTTGACGGCTATTCAATTAAATTTTCACTCTATTAATGAGCAATTTAAAAAGAAATTAAAATTTGAATACTTGATTTACCAATTTCGAGGGTTATTTATATTTTAATTAACCATTTCGAAGGCTATTTAAATAAAATTTAACATATTAATTCATTAAGATATTTAAAATTCAAATATATTTGTGTAAAATTATATTTCTACAAGAAAACACTGCACTGAAGCTACAACTTCATCATCAGCTTCGTAGCTATGAGTCATGTTTCAAGTTTTCTTGAACAAAGTGCAGTGTTTCCTCGAAGAGAAATAGCTTTTCATGATGAATAATACCCGCAATATTATTAGGATTAAAACAATCAAATATATTTATTAATTAACCACAATTGAGATTTTAATACCATGAATTATTTATTCTTTGTGAAAAAATATTTAAAACCAGTATGTGGTTAATTAAAATATAATAAATAAACTTAATGACGGGGCCTTTATTAATTTAAACGGAATAATTCTGTTAGCTAGACTCGAGATGGTACCAAAATGGCCATGTAATTATTTAAAAGTTAACTTAGTAGACGGAATTGCTAGCCTAAACTCCCAAGAAATTAGGGACGATAATAAATCTTAATTAATGGCGATTTAATTTAATTAAATACGAAAGGAAGCCGAATTAAAACCCACCTGAGACATAAAACCTAACCCCCCCATTTTTCGAAGAAACCAGGTGCACAAGCGCCGCGACTCAACCGGCCTACGGTAGTCTTCTAATTACATAAAATCCAATTATAAACGTTATAATCTCAAAACAAGGATGAGTTGTATAGAATTTTTAACGATAGTTTAATCTTACCTTTTAATGAGTTTATTAACCGAGGCTTAATTTTTACGATCATTCTACCGCTCAAATTGACCAGCTAGCGCCCGATTCCCGCGACTCCCGACCTTTGTCTAAAGTTCACGCTTCGATGCCGCGCGAACCGCCACGTGGCGCGATATAGTGCATTGGCTATACTGCATACGGGAACGGAAATAAGAAAATTTTCTCTGCATCTCTTTCACGATAGTAGGCTAATAAAGCTCGACTGTGGGTTTGGCGCGAATATTTAAAAACGGATTTGGACACCAGCTCAAATATGTAATTTGGATATAAAATGCATGCTAAAATTATTGATTTGAATAGTAATTTGGCTTCAATTATAACATGCAATTTATGAATATTAAATTCAAAAGATTTGGCGCGAAACTTATCTACTGGAATATAGTAATATTTAAGCCTAACTTAACCCGACATTTGGCGGAACTCGTTTCGCACTAAAAATAATTAAAAATAGGCCAAAATTAGACAAATATATTTCGCCAACAGAAAATTTACAAACACATTTCTTTCGCGATGTGCATCGTAAAATAAAATCCATATTAGACCCGAAATTTGGCGCAAAAATTTTAATTTAGAAATTCGTAATAATTAGTTCTAAATGTGGCGCAAAAATTAATTTGTATAGCGCTAAAATTCGTATAAATTAGACCCAAATGTATACCCGAAATTTGGCGGGAAATTTAATATATACAATAACAATAATATTAGTTTTCCAAAAAGGGGTTGTTTACCCAAAACGGGGTTTAAGAATTTGAAGTATCCTAAATTCTAGTCACTCAGTAAAACTTCGCTCAAATAGTCACTCACGATTTGAAGCTTGATTGACGCCCCGCTTTTAACTGAAACTATTTTGGAAATAACTATAGTAGAGACAAGTTGGAATATGATTTCCCGAGATAATCTTCCGTACAATACGATTGTATCTTGTCACTAGGGATGTTAGGCTTAGGAAATGAACTCCTTGAAAGTCTACGATTACTTCGGGAGTTACAGGCTGCATACACTCAAAATGGGGTTAAAATTGGCGGAATTTGGGGTGCCTTAATGAGGCTGAAATAGTAAGGGCGGTCACCACTAAAACCTATACTTGTCAAGTCTTTAAGATCAACTTGAAATTCGGTGACGGGCCATTGAAAGAAAGTTAACTCGAATGACATGATATAAATACCGAAATGTGTGACATTTACACACACGCAAAATTTTGACTGGTTGACTTTAGTAATATACTTGGAAAAACCATCGTTTAAGTACTCATTCAAGTACAAAAGAACATGGGAAACCCTGGCGGTACCATCCATACATACTTTGAAGCCAAAATTCGTCTGCTATTAGCTTTCTAATGCCTTTAAAAAAGTACATTAGAGCACACTCTAGAGTTAAATATATCTCCCGAGGCTAATATCCTAAACCAAGGACCAAATATGATGTAGATGGATCCACGGCAAAGTTTTTTAACAATCTTTCCGAAAATGCTTCTAAAATTCTATTTGTGACAGCCTCACTTTAAACGTACTAATCTTAAAATCCGAAACACACATTTTCTAATCCTTATCAAAAACAACTTAGTTTATAGCTGAAAGCTAAGACAACCCGACACCCAAAGTATAAACTCGTGTTTAAAACCTATATAGGCGTGAAATTCATCTGATTAAAACTCCCTAAACTCTCCCCTTGACGGGGTTAGACGATAAAATAAAAACGAAAACAGCTATCAGAGATATATAATATTGTTTTATCTTAATAATCGGTGTTGGGGAACCGAGTTTAAAAGCCGTAGTCTGTTAAACAAAATAGAAATAGCGAAGTAATGTTAGAGGAAATAAAAGAATCGGTAAACTTAGTTGATTCAAATAATTTTAGGTAAATTAGTAATACCAGCTAAACATTTAAATGGACCGTATTGGTTCAAATAAATTAAACAAGGTACAAATCGTTTAAATAAATTAAGCCAATGCGAACTTAAAAGATGCGGTTTGAATAAAATCTGGCATCTATACCTTTGTACTTGTTGGTTCAAATATATTTAATAAACTCAAACAGTTTAGTTAATTTCAGTCATTACAGGGTATATTAGTGCCAGTAGAAAAAGGAGGCTATGAAATGGTTAGTAATTTAACACCCGTAGCCATATCTAAGCGTTGCTTTAAATACGTTTAACAGAAAGAGGCGCGTGTTACCCCGCGCGCTGTTGTCCAAATCTTGATGGCGGGAAAAAGTGGCTTAGATATCTCGCGCCAAAAAAAGGTTACCCGCCGAGTAAAATACCGATTGAAAGATTGTTCAAATACCGTCGCGGGCTCGACTTAGTTAATCCACTGGTTGAAATTTAATACAATGAAAGGCTAGGAAAAGGGATGTACTTTAGGTTTAGCGACTATTCTATACCCCTTTCCCCCTACTATTTCTTCATTCGGTTTACATTCTTCGCGCGATAATCAATGTTAATAATCAGAGATCAAACCAGCTCGCGCCACCTTTTAATCTCGAGGCTTTTCTTTCTTTGATATAATTCTTTCACACCTCGAGCTTTAGATAAAAAGCCAGTCAAGTCACAGACAAATGCCAGTAAATACAAAGCTGTTGACTACCCCCTGTCTCTATGATACGCTTTCAAAGATTATCCAATAGATTGTGTATTCGCAAAACGTCTAATCTTAAGATTGTTGAAGTAATATACTAGGTGCCCGAAAGCGTAACCCTAGTAGTAATATTATCCGGAGGACATAGATGGCTCGAAAATGTAAAATTTCGTCCAATGATACCTAGGCATTTTAATTGGGGGTACAATCTAATTTTACACACTCAAACGTTTCTTTTAAAGGGATACTGGAATGGAATTTGTATATTCGAGTTAGATTAGGCTTAGGAATTAACACTTTTGAAACAGTAGATGGGTTCATAGATGATTAGTGATTGATCGTCTAGGTACTAACACGATTAAAAAGGGGTTTGTCATTGGTTAAAGGTATTTTATTTACGAATTATCCAGAGAGGAATGATTAGTCAAGATCCTAATGCAATAAAAATTGAATTGCTATTAAATTACGAGTGTTTGATTAGTGAAGATTGGTTGGTTTAGATTTCTTACACTAAATATTACAGGAATTAAGATTGGTGGTTTACTATTACAAAATCAAAGTCAAAGAAAGGTATAATTAAAAGTTTTAACCTTTAGTTTCCCTTTGCCGTATAGCTACCGCAATGCGGATTATAGTTTTAAGTCGAGAGACAGCTATTTTATCAGGTTGTTAAAATCAATGTGTTAAAAACATTTTCTAGAAATAACTTCTTTACCACACCGAGATTAAGACGTCTATGGCAAGAATTCACCCCTCACCTCCTCTTAAGTTTCTCTCCGACTTTCTCACTAATTATACCAATTCCATCAGTATCTTTGTACTCGCGAGAACTAGCTTTGGGCTCAAGAAGATTCGTCTTTAAAACAGGACCCCCACCTTTCCCTCTTTTTTTTCTTCTTATCTAAAAAGAAGTCGGCATCTTATTTGAATCCCCGAAATAGTAACGCGAATTCCGAGTTTGCTATCAAATCTAGCTAAGCAGCTCTTCATTCAACTTGCCCTGGATGATATAGTGTACTTAAAGGTTTCCCCTAAGCTAGCGGAGTCTATGAGTATTTGAAGTATTTTTGGTGTCTGATCGGTATCAAAAATTACCTCACCAACAGCACGGTTTCGTTCGAAAGAGCTCATTAAGTTGGATGTTTTTATCATAAGTATATGATGTCTCTAAGTGTCAAGGTGATTTAAAATCAGGTTTTTGTCAGTTTGGTGTAGATGCGACCTCTATCTGGCCGGTGTCATGGAAACACTTGTCAGTTTTTCAGTTTTCAAATATATTTTAAGAAACTTTTTGGGATATTTATGTTAATTTCCAAGTGTAGGCGCGATTTTGGCAAGTATTATTTTATGAAAAATATCACTGTATTCTAGAGTGAATTTTTCTTCACTATAACACTAACATAAAAAACGTTAGAGTTTCAACATGACACTAAATTTCAATACCCAAGTGTTATTTGTATACGAATTTCAAATTCAGTGTCAAAGTTGCATAGAGAGGTGCATTGAAGTTTTTTTAATAAAATGGGTGCAAGCTAGGTTAACTTCATCTTCTCCAGGACAAATCCGATTAACAAAACTTGATTTTAAATAACCTCCATGGAGGTCAAAGTTAAAAAACAGTCACTCTAATACTCTCAAATAATCTCTGGCAAGAAGTTTCAAGAAAAGAGATTATTACACTCAAATTAACTAAAAATTATACTATATTATTAAATAAACAGCCAATCAGGGGCAACGAACAATAACCAGAAATTCAAATATGCTTCCCGATTCCATGCTAAGAAATATTATTTACACTGTAGAGGCGTTTTAAAATATGTCGAGGCATTGTAAGAATTAAATATTCCTCAAACGGAATTACTTGTTCGCGTGTCAAGTAGTGTAAAAATAAGGCGAATTAATACACAATATTAAACCTAATAGAAATAAAGTAGTTCGGGAACAGAAATATAGAAAAACTCACTCTTAAAATGAACAAACTTTACAATATTAACATACTTTCCAAAGGTGAAATTTAATACGAAGTGGTAAATAGTGACAGTCATAATGTCAACTGCAATGTAAAGAAAGCATTATGGAAGGCGGAAAGTTTACACTAAATTACGATAACGCTTTACAGTGGATAAGTAAGTAGATTTTTATCACGGAAAAGTCAGTGTACATAACCCTTACGCATCAATCTTGGAACTTTTGGCTGGGCCATTTAAGTGATCAACTTAAACCTGTGACCATAAAGTATCACAAAGTATAGCCGTCACTCCCTTTTAAACGCTACAAAGATACGTTGACATCCAATGATATAATCGAAATATTTTTGCAGTCCCCCAAGAGTCTCTCAACAATCTAAACTGGCGATCGAAAAAGGTTTAGACTTTTCACAATCAGTTGTTACTAAGTGTTTAAAGCCGTCCCTACTTTTTAAATACGTTGAACACTTACGGTGAAACGATTAAGGTTAAATCTACGGGACACATCAGTTTAAACCGTTGTTGCAGCTTAAACGCCGGGTTAGGGTAAATTTAACTGACAAGTAACTATAAGGGGAATCCCAGAAGACGACCCGTCATCAGCCAACCGTGTCGTTAGCAGCGAAAAAGATCTGATTTTTAAAAGATAGCGGCTTTCGCGTGGCTTCTTAACTCACGCGACACTTTAAGTTCAAAGTGTTTTGTTAAACTTATTTACCGCGTAACCCCACTTTATTTTAACTTTATAGTTAACTTGACGGAATTGGGGTAATACTTTTAAATAGTGAAGCGTATATGGTGTAACCTCCCAACAGGTTATCTTGAAACACCTTTAAAATTATAACCCTGAACAGCTTTTTAGACTAATTTTAATATTATACAATTTAAACTTTGTTGATAAAGTTTTAAAAGTATCTGGGATAGTTTTTCCAAGTGAGGTTGTCACGAGTTTCATATTGAATTTGAGTAGAATTTTCGGAAAGATCGTTAAAAAACGATTCAAAAAATTATCGTGACAGTAAAAATAAATATTTTATAATCGGTATCTTCGAAATATTTAAAAACAAAAAATCTCCGCAATACTACGTCATTATTATGGTCACGTGATATGATCGCTTTCACGCTGTTTTATTCGTGAAAGTACTTAATCCAGAAACTCCCGCCTTTCATTTAAAACTTATTGTTAATTTACTAACAGAATTATTTTACGTTATCAACTTAATCGGGGAGAAAAAAAAATCTACATATTTTTGAAGTTTTAATTTTAAGTTTCTTAAAAACGCGTCAACACAGAGGTTTCATATTATTTAATACGAGTTTTAATAGAACAGAAAAGCATAGGAATTCGCAAAATAATTTGTGTCAGCCTCACATTAAGAAAAGTTTTAAAATTTTGATTTTTAACTAAAATTGGAAAAGCGTTTGTTTGTGACAAATGTTCAATGAATAACGAATTTTTATATACTCTAGAAATATCCCTACATGCACTTTGTTAAAAATTACAGGCTCAATATAATGTTTGACTCTTCCTTTAATGTTTGGGTATAAATTAGTGAACTAAAACTATATAAAACCACCGAATGACCCCATAGGATAGTGATCTTACTTCGTTAAAAACGTCCTAGGCCTCATTAACGTTTAAAACCATAAAAACCGCATTAATAACATCGATTTTTCAACCTTTAAAATAAAGGTTTAAAAAGTATTTATATTAGAAACGGCGCCAAAATTTCACAACTACATCCGATCCAAGGTTTAATTATTGCGAAAAATCGGAATTTTAACCTAGAACTTGAACGAATATTGAATACTTAATTAACTTGTTGCCTTAAAACAAAAATTGTCTTAAAAGAGAGGATGAAATAAGAAGAAATATAATCCTTCTTAAAGACACTAAGAATATCCCAAGTCCGAAGGCTCACGGTCTAGCGTAGGCAGAGGGATTGAAAAATATCTCTCTTCTCTCGGCGTACGCAGACTCAAACTATATTTTAGGAGGGGGTTGGAACTAATTTGGCGAAACAGTTTTTGCCCCTCAAAGAGGCCTGTCCTCTTCGGGAACCCAGTCCTAGATTTTTTGGTCTTCAATTTATTTTTGGTCAAACGAATTATTCTGACAAAAAATAATTTTAAGAATCTGGCAATAAAAAACCCTTCCATTCGCCCTTTAAACAAGAAATTAATTCGGAAAAATAAATTTTATTTGCTCAAGGAAAGTGTCAATATTCGTTGTCTGTAGTTTAAAGGTGTATTATTGGGAAGCTAAGAGTTAATTGCCCTGCCAATTAAGTCTGTCTTAATCTTATATAAAATATATGAAACTAGAATTCTATACGAGTTTATAACAAGGACACACTAAAAAACATTTTTAAGGGGGATGAGTCGTGACGTGAATTATTTGGTATAGATAGAAATGAAAACTAAATTTTAGTATTTCTTAGTTTTTTTTCTTTAATTTGATTTCCCCTATATATTTTATATTAAAGATACTGAAACTATACTTTTATACGCCTCTAACGTAGTAACGTTTAACTTAAATCCCATTTTGAACTGATACTAATATCAAAGGCAAGAAAACGCGTTTGCTTTGGATGCAATTAAGTTTTTAATAAGATTAATTCAAGTGAGACTGTCACTATTTTTTTCGAAACCCAATTAGTTTTTTCATATTCAAAATTTAACACCCTTGGGTTTTACTGTTGCCAAAAACTTTCTATGACAAATGTATATATATTTCGAATCGTTTTTTTACGATTTTTCCGTAAATGCTACTCATATTCCATTCGGAGTTGATAGAAAATCCTTGGCAGCCTCACTTTAAGATATAAATGAAATCTAGCTTCGCGCGTGCTATCAAAATTAAAGTGAAATTGGCTATAAAATAAATATTCGTGATAACAAGATTAATACGTTGGAAGTATTAAAATAATGAAGTTTAATTCGTATTCCCCCCTATATCTCGCGTTACGTCAGTAATCACAAACACGAACAGACACTAATAGGCCTCAATTATAATGGCACGGCGTGCAAAAAAGAAGAAAAAAAAAAAAAAAAAACTTAAGACGTAACAATTTTTAACCATTATTTGTATAGAAGGATATATCGTATATAATAATACGTTTTATAAAAAGTTTACGATAATGGCACCCATCGTTTTGTTTCTATATAATTTAATACGATAGAAGGCGGATAAGTGCCATCGCTTTTCATTCTTATACCCTGAAATATTCACATCACGAACGAAATACGGTGGTGTTTCTCAATAAGATATTCTAAAAGAAATTTGAGCCTCCTCTTTTGTCTTAAGACCAAAAAATTAAGGCTAAGTTCAGACCATAGAAGAAAATTTGGCCAGAAATTCGGAACTTAATTTCAAGGAGGTAGAAACTTTAAACTGAAGCACAAATTGAGTACAAAAGATTTCTAAAATAAATACCCAAAATATTGTACGCAAAAAACCCTGATTAAACCATTATTTTACAGTTGAGAAACATAATTTTTGTTGTTTGCAATTTTGTGTAGAACTTATTGAGTACAAAAAGTCACTCAAGTACAAGAAGTACATGAAAAATTAAGTACAAAATCGTTGTACATTTGATTATAAAAACACTCAGAAACTTCTCAGTGAGTGACTAGTAAATCGAAATGTTTTTACAATTATTGTTAGCTCTTTTAGAACTGTTCTATAACCTAAGTTTAAAGTTAATTATTATTTAATTGACCCCATATATTCTCTGCAAATATTCATTACGTAATATTAACACGTCCAGTACATGCAACAATCACATTTTACGAGTTCACCTTTACTTAAAATTTACGCGTCACGCGTTAAAAAGAATATTTTGAAGTTTAATAAAGTGAATATGAACATAACTAAAATTTCACCCGAAACCCCCACAATACGAGGGGAATGTTTAGAGGATCACCGCGTGGTTATACGAGGGCCCATGCCACGCATTTTGGTTAAATATAAGTTGAGCGATGGCGGGCCTAGGGGTTAGACGTGATCCTTCTGGCTAAGTTGGCCTCTTGTCCAAATAACGTTTAATGACACCAATTAGCATTCAAAAATTTCTCTCTCTCTCTTTCTCCCAGGGCTCAATTCATTTTATCTAGCTCTGTTACTACCTACATAGCGGATACATATCGGGATATAAATTTACGATGGGCCAATGATAGAAATATATATTTCATGTTAAAACCGGTATTAAGAAAACCACGATCTCGTATAAGAAGAAAAGCTTTAGATAATCTATCTTGTTATTCTAGAATTGCATTTCGGTATCGCCTTTATATAATAAATAAAGAATTTATTATTTATTAAACTATATACTTAGAATGTTCAATTATTGCGCGATAGCTAAATATTTTAAGAGTTAAAATTCCGGAAAAAATAAATGCGGAAAAGTTTAATTTAAAATTTGCCGGATATTTTCTTGGTCGTAAATTAAATTGATTTATTTTAAAGATTTCGAAAAGCCATCATCATTAATTAAAATTCGGTTACTAATGTGTGTTAAAATAAAAACCTTTTTGAAGGATTATATCGATTATTGAAGATAATATAGCTTCGATCACACTAGCATTTCTTAATCGGTTTGAAACGATAAAATCAAACTGATATTCAAATCGCCAGGAATAGTTTTAAGCGTCACGTGTTCACGCATTATCTTTATAAATCGATTAATTGTAGCTTCATCTATCGGTTTTTTTGAAACCGAATCGGTACGAAACTGGTTCCCGAAGCAGTTTCGAGAAATCCAATCAAATCGATTCGAGCCTTATAAAGCATCCCCGAGGTTTAAGACGCGCTCTGTGGTTAGCTGAAGATATTCATATATCATTTTTACCAGTCCCAAACTAAACCCAATTCTGATCACATACTAAGGTGATTTCCTATCGAATTAAAGTTTAAAACAAGGACCGGAAATGCCACAATATGGCTCGGGGATATGGAAGTCTCGTGGTTTTCATATAATATCTAAACACTATGAATTAAAAAAGAAAAATGAGTTTAATGATGAAATTAAAAACTTTAAATTAAGCGATTGATCTATAGGTTGGGCCTCTCTATCTTTATAGAGGCTTAAGTACGTGTCGCGTTTCCGGTCCTTAAATGTTTTTTTTTGAGTTAAAATCTCCCCAGTAGTTACGCCAACACTATATCGCTTGAACTCTCTATTAGTTCAACAACCTATCATTTAAAAGCTGGTTCCGATATAAATTTATATCAAACTATATTACATCGATTGAAAATAACAAACAACTGGTAAAGTCAAAATTAGAGATATGAAATTACCGTATGATGTTTACCTTAAATTACGGTTTAATTTTATCGAAAAACAAAAAAATACAAGTACTTTTATCGAAAGGATTCGAACAAAGATACTTTATCCTATCATTATTATATACCTGCCAATTAAATAAAGTTCTTAAACCATGATTTGAAGGTGTTCAAAAACTTTAAAACACTTTTAACAATCATTAATATTGTATTATTTTCAAAATATTTTATAATTTAGCAAAACTAATTTTAATTATTTATCTTGTTTTTCTTGTTTTTTTTTTGTCTATTTGCTATTGATTAGAGGGTCGAGAATGCGTTAATTGCGGCGCAACTTCGACACCTTTATGGCGCAGAGACGGCACGGGTCATTATTTGTGCAACGCCTGCGGTCTGTACCACAAAATGAACGGACAAAACAGACCACTTATCAAACCGAAGAGGAGGCTGGTGAGTGTAAATATCCTTTTAATTGACTTTTTTTCGGTCCTTATCTGTCGTGTTTAATTAAATTACGAGTAACTAATTATAGTTCGAGGCATCGTATCAACCAATCGTATTTTATTGTTACGTTAAAGAGCGTATTAAATAATTTATATTTGCAATTGTAACCGCGTTTCTACTCCTAATATTAATGAAGATACGAGTGTTTAAGTAACGAACCAATCACGTAACCGCGTCAAGCCGCGAGCCAATAGAAAAATTGGTATCTCGCGTGTTATTGGTGGATTAGATAAACATTCGTATCTTCTTTAATATTATAGATAGAAATGCGATTCCAATTACAAATATAATTGTTTTTAAAAGATCTTTAACGTAATAATAAAATATTCGAGTTATACTTTTCCTTAACCAATAGTGGGTCCTCTAACAGAAAGTATAATGGAACACGCTTTGGATAACTAAAAATATTAGTTACGAAGACTTTATGATAGCACGGTAGATGCGTAAATTAGATTACTGTCAGTTTCATCAGACCTAATTTGACATCTTAACATTAATTACCCCACTTGATATTTAAATCCTATCAATAATTCTTGAATATTTCAAGTCAAATTTGTGATAATCTGATGGAACTGGTTTACCCAAAAGGCGCTTTAATTTGTTTAAATATAATTCAGCACGATTATAATAAATTATAAACGTTCCATTTCTCTAATTATAATTATAACGAATTAAGTCTGGCTAAAGAACCATTCAGATTGATATAGTTAGTCTGTTCTTTTCCAATTGGCTCGTATATTGATCTAGAAAGTTAGCCCTTATCCTTGAACCAAATGAGATATATAAATCAAATGATAGAAATGCTAAGACTTGAACACGAATTAAGGAATCAATAAAAATAAGTAGATCATCCTTATCACCTAAGGAGTACAGCTTCAAAATTGTATCTCCCCAAAGTTCTCTCAAAAGAAAAGACAGAGAAAAATAATTAAAAATTTACGATTTTCCAAAGTTCCAAAGTCGTGAAAAACACAATAAAAAATTTGGGGTCAATTAAAAATCCTCTTCCTAAAAGTTCCTTAAGTTTTCGTTGAAAGAAAAATGAAAGAAAAGAGAAACATCCCCTTGTATTCCCCCTCTTAAAATAAGTCATTTAAACGAACAAACTTAACAATCAAAAGCTCGCTCATAAAGAAAGAGTTCTACCCTCGAACCCGCTCTAATTTTAACCTGAAAATTAGCCTTAATAGTTAAGCGTTTTTACAACGCCCGAACGAGAGCGTGCTTAAAAGTCTAGAACAAAACTTCCGCCTTCCTTAACTGACAAATCAGAATTGTTAAACGGATAACATTCGCGAACCTTAGATTAATAAAGAATTATTCAGTGGAAATGGGTAAAGTAAGGGGTTGTTAGAAAACGATCCTTCCGCCTTTCGTAATATTCAATGGACGTGAGAGAACAGACGACGCGTTTAAGCGCGCGCCCGCGAACAATGGCTACGCCGTCACCCGAAGAAACCAAAAGACGTTTAATTGGAGAAGTCCAAGGACTTCGCTAATGATCTTATAGCCTAGCCGCGTGTTTGTATGGTATTGGAAAAGTTACTACGCCTTTAGTAAAGTTAACGATTTAGTATACCTTGTTTTGTTATCGCGATTGAAAGTTGTTAAACCCTAGCTGCTCCAATGAAAGAAACTTTAACAAGTTTAAAGTTCCCCGAATACTTTTAAAACTTAAATCTTTTACTCCAACTTGATACGTAATTTTTAGCCCGGTTCAAAACATTACGACCCACGATCAGAAAATTAGGATTGAAATTTAGTAATAATTTTAAATATGGGAAAATTGAAATTACAAAATTAAAAAGTATATATATATATATGAAATTAACGTAAAAATCCCAATATCGTTTACCTACTCTCTATAGGAAATTATATAACATAAAAACTGCAATATCGTTTAACTATAATCTATGAAATTAACATAGCATAACATCTTTTGATTTTGAAACCGCAAAAATCAGAACATTTTTTAAATAAAAACATTCTTCAAATAACCCTTTGAAAGCCGTGTAAAAAAACACGGAAGGTTAATGATAGAATAGATCGGCTTAAAAACGCAATTAATTAAATAATATTTGAACAAAACAAAGGATCGGGAATTGAAAAAAAAAAAAAAGAAGAAAAAAGTCAATTAAAAGAACACCACCCTATATGAAAAATATTAAACCGTGTAATGAGGAAAAACGGTGTCCGTTGTAATATTAACTTTATAAGACACGCGAATTTTAGCCCGAGGAAGCGTCGGCAGGAAATAAGTGACATCACATACAAGCGAGAGGGGTCGAATTCGAATCTAGTTACTCTTTGATTCGGAAGCACGCCCGAAGCTAAACTCCCTTAGGAAGTTAACCAATCACAATGAAGTGTAGCCTAGCTTTTCACGTACTACCAAATAAAGTTGAACATGACAGCAGTCACGTGACCGTTAAAATACGGAGAAAATAACGCCGCCAAACACTAAGTCTCTCTAGGGACTAGCAGTGTTGCGGCTATTTTTTTTTTTACATTTTATTTTTCAAATATTTTATACGCACTGGGCTTCGTTAGTCGTGATTGGAATACGTAATGAGTTTCTCAAGCAAGCCAGCTAATGCCTTTCCTTTTATATCGGGCCGTATTTAATTTCCCACCGAGCAAATATACCCCTAACTCAACGGGAAAACGTCACATCCGTTGGATGAATCTAATAAATTATTAAGGGTTGTAACTTTTTTGTTTTTTATCTTAAACGGAGAATTAAGCTTAGCACGAGTGATTTTCTCTTAATTCTTTATCAGTAAAATTGGCTTAGTCATCACTTGTAAAATAATAGAAACAAATATTAAGCTAGAAATCATTTTTAACTCTGAAGCTAGGCTTAACAAGGATCCATAGATAGTTTAAAAATATTCTTGACTAAAAAGGAGTTCAAAATTACACTAGTTTCGGTACCATGCTCCAAAATCGTATTCAAGAAATTTAAATTAATTTCTGAAGCTTGGTTAAGATTGAATGTTACTTGTCCTACTTAAAAAAAATTGATACAATTTGAAATTAATTATATTTATTTTTTAACCTAAACTATCCCGGAGTAGTTAAAGTTGTTTTATATATCACATATCAATGCGCCCCAGCTTTGTCCATTTTGAAAACCATTCTTCAAATATTAGTTTCCTCTTTAAAAGGGGGAATAATTAATGACTAACGCAAAGTTAATTGTATGCCGCAGGTGATCGGTATCTAATAACAATGTATATTTAAATATAAAGCTTGTTAATTACAACAAAAAAAAATTATACAGCTTATTAAATATGTAATACTATAGAGAGCTTCGTAATTAAACACCCACCCTTTAGAAATTTGAATTAATTAATATATTTGATTGCCAACCTAATAAGAATAGTCTAAAGGGAATATAAACTACTTTAACTGATTTTTAAAGGATGACAAAATAAACTAAAATGAGCAGACAAAAAAAAAAAATACAGAAATATAATTTTAGTTGATTTTAAATCTGTTTTCTATCCATAAAACGGTGGGATCTAAAAACTATGCATTACTTTGGCCACGCCCATTTTCTAAAAATTCAAATTTATCTATAAAAATACGCGTAAAACCCCTGGTTTCTAATCCTCATCGATAAAAAGGTTAAATGATTATCAGTTAAATTGTGTATAGCCTTTTTAAGACAATACTACACCCAATTAAAAATTGATTGTGCTGTGTTTCATCCTCTAAAAGTTTTAATGAATAATTAAAACATTAGATTTTAATCGTCTAGAGTCTTTAAGTGAACTAAATTTAAGTGTTATTTGAAAAACATTGGGTTTCTCATGGACTCTTGGTCGACATTCCCTTTTAGTAATAAACACGTGTATTTCTTTAAAAGCACGTATAACCTCTAGTACAAAAAAACAAGGCATAAAAAATTTTGGAAAAATAAAATTTAGTCTTAGCCTTGGGTAGGAATATAACATAAATCAAACTGCCTGTATTAAAACAACCCTAGAGGGACTACAGCCGCTTTACTCTGTAGCTTAAAACTAAACGTTATACGCGCGGAGAAATTATTTTGCCAAGGCCTAAAAAATACTTCGGTGTCAGGGAAATTTTACGGGGGAAATGTGATCAAAAATACGTGATTGTAATTAATAATTAACTCCTTAAGAGAGTGTTAAACGAAGTTTGGTAATAAAAAAAAGAGAAAATTGGAACCCTAGTTAATTATGTCTGTTTTTCCGAATGAATAAACGCACTAAATAATATCTAAATTTCATAATTATATCATAAAAGAAAATTCATTTTTTAATTACAATGAATAATTATATTGTTAGCTGTTTCTGATTTTCGCGCGTGACCAAAATATTATCAAAAGGGGATAATAGGTGAAAAGACACACTAATCAAAATAAATGTGCATAGTGTTTAACTAATAGCGAATTTCAGAGAATGCTCTTAGAGCAAGAGAAATCATTAACTGAGAACAAGTTTTATATGCCATTTGTACAGAGTTAGAGCATTGTCTATAGCAAAAGAGTGCACCATTTTACTGATTGATTGGAGGATGCAATCTTTTACGTTCCACTGCTCGATGCTCTCAGTGGACGCGGGTCTGCCGTCAGCTATAAATTAGCTTAAAAAAAGCGAGTTATCCTGGGAATAATTGATAACAATATTGAGTTTGAACAAAAAAAAATTGAACAAGGTATGTCTCATTTGGGCTTTCTTAATATTCATTAAGCAGCTAAGCCTCGGCTACTTTCTAGCTCACGGCAGACCCCACGAGGTGTTTTGTTAGTCAAACAATTTAGCCCCTGTTTAAATGTTAGCTTAAGATCGTCAGTATTTGATGTTTCTTTCTCCCTGAGACGGTTATTACGCACCACAAGGAGGGCTAAAAATCTTGTCGATGTTAAAAAGGCTTGTGTATCTAACTCATTAACACACTAAATATGGTTATATCCTTTTGATAATATATAATAATAAACTCGTGAGAATTTTGAGTTTAAATATAACAATTGTAATTTATGGTAACCTCCCATGAAACGTGTGACACGTGCTCCGTAAAAAAATGGCGCAAAATATTTCGCGGTTTAAAAAAAAAATCTTATTATTCAGAAAATTGGGTCGATTTTTTTGATTTCATTACATTTAATTGTTTAAATATAAGAACGTGGAAAAATAATATATTTTCTTTCAATTTCGGTTCAATGAATTTAATTTTTTTTTCTATTCTATAATATTAGCCCCCAAAATAATTTTATAGGAAAATTAAGGTTATATATTGAAGACACTTTTTTTCTAAGGCACACTTTAATTACAGTGGTCCAATTAATTAAACTATAAATCATTTTAAAGTTTAAACGAGGCGTTATTATTGAATTTAAAACGAAAAACGTGACAATTGCGATTTTTAATTTTTGTCAGTATTGCCGGATTTTAAACTATTTAAACTTACGTACCGTGCCCTTGAATTATTGTTCTCTATAAGAGGAATATTATTAAATATCAATTTGACCCAGAACAAAAAAGAATAAAATTAAAAGGAGATATTTTATATAGGTGAAGGTATTATTGTAAAATAATACTTTTTAAAAAAATATTAGATTAGATAAAATTTGAAAAATAACTTGAGAAATAAGTTTAAATATCCATAAGGACTTGCCCCAATTTCACCTAAAAACGTTCTCCCAATTACCATTTTTTCAAAAGACAAGCCAAATTCACAATAATTTTGAAATTTGAAGATTAATAAATTTAATTATTTTAAAATTAGACATGTTATTAATGTTAACTATGTCCTTTGTAAGAAGATTAAATAACTTAAGCTCATAGTAGCATAGGGAAGTAATAGGACCAGATAATCCTATCTAACCAAACCCCAAATTAATTTAATCCCCAATCAAGGGACTGAAAGAAATGGTAATCCATATTTTTCGAGAATATGACATCGTTCTCAAATTTTTGGAGGATTCTAATTTGCTTTTTAATGTCTGGTAGCAACTTTTAGCTTTCTGAAAATTTTAAATATCAGTCAAACTTTCGTATATGTTAAATGAAAGTATAAATTCAATTATAACAGTTTAATGGTGAGGTTTTCTACCCTAATATAATTCTCATTCCGATTTTATCATGATTGTATCTTCAATCATTAACCGGCTGATTGCGGATAGATCTTTCATTCGAGTCCCTCGAGCCTGGAGGGCATCCTTAATGATAGGCCTTTTTTTTTATTCGACAATTGGACCCCCTGCTTCTAGTTTACGAATCTAAACGAATTATAACCGAACGATTGACTCTTAAAGGAATGGTGTAAGTTATCGTATCATATATTTATATTTAATTATATAAAGCTAATTTAATATCATAAATTGACAAATTGAAAGGTTTGAGTACTTTTCCATCAGCCAATGAAAATTTAAATAAATAAATAAAGGCTAAACAAAAATTAAATTAGAGTTAATTAATTTTAAATTTTGTTAGAAGCCAAGCCTTTTCAACAAATTGTTGATTTTAAACTAATCTTCGTGTTTAAAAATTAAAACTTCAATAGAAGTTGACATTAAAACTAAATTTATAGCATACACTACCACTTTAAATTGATATCTTGGGGAACCCAATGGGGGTCAGGAACATCCATTATCTATCGTTAATTGGGAGAGGGGAAAAAGACAAAAATATAGACCTATCCGTCTGTATGTCTTTCACGCCTCTGATTTATTTGATTTGTAAAAACACATAGAAAGGCAGATGGTTTTTAAATACCTTAATTGTATTGCATTTAAAAGAGTATCTGATTTTTCTTTTCATTTTTTTTTTTTTGTTATTATATATTATTTAATCTGTTTTTAGCCCCCGGGATAGTTTCTTTAAATGATACTTTAATTGTTGGCGTTTTAATACGTTTAAATAAATTTGATTTTTTTTTAACCTCACTAATTTGTTGGGATGTACGTATTGAGGGGTTGATTCTTATCTTTAAAAAGAAAAACTAGTTTCGTTTTTTTCTTGTACTGATATCTACAACTTATCTAATTGATTTTAATTCAATTTTATATTAATTATATGCCGGGTAGCTTTTAGTTATTAAAACCTATGTTGCGGCATGAATTTCTCATTTAATAATTAGTTCAATTTGGAGTTGAAATGTGGTCTTATATTATTGGTAGTTTCGTGAAGTCACGTGAATCTAAAGTTAAATTTAATTGAAACGATAAGATGGTTTTGGTTGCTTAAGTTTGAAAGTTTATCCGGAAAATAGGCTTAACTGGATTTATGGAGATGCTGAATTTATTCGCATTGATGGGTCAGCGACCAATCGAATGTTATTAGAAGTCTCACGGAGATCTCGCCTTAATGATAAGCCTTTGTTCATTGGTCGCCGAGCCATCAATGCGAAGAAATTTAGGTTCTAAAAGAATCTAGCTAAGCCTATTTGTTTACGGGTGGATTAGGCCTATTTAAACGATAAGGAATCAATAAAATAAATCACTCGTTGCATTCTCCCTTTGAAATAAATTGAATAAAATATTATACAACACGAAAAGAAACAATTAAAGACATTCGTAACATCAATTGGGGCCCCATACCTTATTATTATATTGCATGCAAAATTTGACGCACTGCCTCTTTTTTTCCTTCATAAGTATAGTTTCTATGGAAACATGGTGGCAATCACCTTGTTAACGCTTTAGGTATAGTCTTTTTTTTCTATTTTCCCGCGTCAAAAAAAGTTTTAATAACAATGATAAAGCGAACTGGGAGAGAGAAGGTGGCTAGTTATGTATATCCGGGCTTCGTGTCACGTAATTTAACACGGTTCTACAGCTATTAAGGGGCATATCTCTTTACAAGAAAGGTCACAAGCAAGCTGCAATTTTGCCTTTCAACGAGAGAACCAAAACTAGGGTCCTGGTTATTATTTTTCATTTTTTTTTTTTTTTATTCCCTTACCCAGCCACCTTGAGTATGAAAATGAAAATTACCACCTCTAAAAGAAAAGTGGTCGTGTTATTTATATATAGTAATTATAATCTTGAAAAGAACATAATTTCCCATTAAATAACAGGTTTTTAAATGGAGATTAGATACCTTAGAAGATTATAATTTAAAAAATATCAGGTTAAATAAAAATATATATAATTTAAGACGCGTACAGTAATTCTTAACTAATTTAAATGTTATTCATGCAATGAATATTTTTTTTCATGTTTTAGATCCCACAATATTTAGTTTAAATCTCTAAAAATCACTTTTTACAAGTAATCGGTGTTAGTTATTAAAATGTAATATTAACCTAACGTTTTAATTACAAATATTAATCAGAATTCCTTACGACCCATTTATATGTTGAATTATAAATTAATTTCTAACTTATTCTGCGTGTGCCATATATAGCTACAATTCATAAAAAAATATATATTTATTCATTATGCAATTCATGAATATCAATATACTGTATGTCGACGTAATTTTCAACTAACTTTCAGTTTAAATTTAACCTTCTAAAAAAATTAATTACAATAAAAAATATTTAAATTAAAATTTTAAATATTAATTCATTAGAATTCTTTATTAATGGAGCGAAAACACATTTACAGGGGTCTATGGAAATTAGCATTATGATTTTACGCCTGTAGAAGTGTCTTTCTAGCCGAGCATTTGTGTTCAAGGAGAAACATTAGCTTGATAAGTATCTATCGTAAAATCTTTCGGCCTGTATATGTAATAATATAATTCTTCCCGCGTATTTTTCCCGCCAAAACTATACCTATTAGCACCACCGGTGTTTCTAATTTAAGTAACATACGCGTCAAGACACGTTTCACCTGTCCTAAATTCAATTCAATTGGTTCGGTTGACAATTGTGTCAATCTTCCGCGTTAGATTAGAAAAACTGACAAGACACGAACCCTTCAACCAGTCTTAAGTTTAAGTACATATAAGTTAAGTAAACTTAAAACAAAAGAAAATGGTCACAACGCTACTTGGAAGTCTTATAAAAGATAGGATGACCCTTTTACACCCATTATTTTACTCAAAGGTGACATGATTAATTTCCAAAGACCATAGACATTAAAAAAACATACCCAAAGAGTGGTATTAACAATTTGGTTTGCAACTAGGTAAAAAGCTACACTAACAATGATAAAATTATATTAAATTACAAAACTACTTTTTCTAATACGAGATTTAATATTGTGTATTAATCCACCTAAGCTTTAGTTTATTTTGAAACATAAATAGTTAAAAAAATATAGGTTTGTGAAATCCACGAAGCGTGAATGTCCGCCGTAATTAAAAATCTTCTTATTGTCTTTGGGGAGTTATTCACTTAATCGTAGAAAAGAGGAGAATTGTATACATAGTTGAATTTCTGGTTAGGTACTCTCAAATTTTTCACACTTTAAAGGGTGGGTGTAAAAGAAAATCTAATTGTTAAACGATTCCTCAAATTCTTCAGTGACAAACTAGTCGTTAATTATAAAACTCTTAGCGGAGATATAAATTAAGATTTTAAACCCACGCTGATTGGTCGAAGGTTAACTGGATCAAAACTTTCTTTTAATTATTTTATATTAATTAACGAAAATTTCTCATGGGCGAAATAAATCTTATTCATCTTAATAGATTCTTAAAACTCTTCAATTAGAAAAATTGTTAATTATAAAAGGCTTAGCGTGGACTCAAATTTAAATAAATTACACCCTTGCTGATGGGTCGAAGGAAATTATATGGATTAATAAAAATTAACTTTAAAATAATTAATTTTATAATTATTCTTGGTTGGGGAATAAATTAAATGTTGTTGAATATTCGTAATTACTCAAAAACCGCATGAATGACAAACTTGTCAATAATTATAAAAGCCTTAGCGGGGATTAATTAAAGGAAATTTTATAAATTAAAAAGTAACCTTATTTTCATTCATTCTCCCTTTAAAATATTTAAAGCTTGAAGTTGGGTGAGCATTATAGTTTTTCCCATTCAAGTTACTACTTCAAACAAAAGCAGATGTACCCTATTATTATTATTTTTTGTTTAAATATTAGTTTTTCGGGGTCGTCTAGCTGTTTGTGGTTTTTAATTTATTTCACGGAGGTTCTTTTTTATAATTAGAACGAATATTCGTGGAATTTCTAGCCCAATTTTTAATTGCGCTTTAATTAAATATCTGGAATTTTATTTACAAGCCTGGGCATTATGCTTTTTCCATAAAGAGGAAAATATAGAGATTTTTTTTATGGAATCTGCTTTTTAAAATAAGACATATTTGCGTAGTAAAACACTCAGGAGTTGTCTTGATTTTCTTCTAGACACTCCCTTAAAGATCTAGAATTTCGTGAGAATTATTTTGGTCAGTATGAGATTCTCTAAATTATAAAAGACCCAATTTTGGAATAGAAAGAAATATCCCCACATGGAATCCTTATGTCCTTAAAATAAAGCACATCCTTTAGGCCTACAAATTTGACACAATTTAAAAGACAAACGTTTTAAAGCGTCTTGCTTGATTAGAGAATACTATGTAGCTCGTAGCCTAGACCTATTTTACGTTATGCTCAAATTAAACTTCCCAAACATTCCTAAAATATCATTTCTCTCGCCCTTCTCGACGGAGAGAAAGAAGGATAGGACCCCGACATCCGTATTACGTAACAAAGACCATGTTGTTTATTTTTTAAATGAATTTTTTAGAAGAAACATCTCTCCAGCTCTCCCCTTAAGTAATCTCTTCTTCAAACGAGAAATAAAGAGACACTCTCACGTTTAAGGTACGAAAAGGCAAATCGATACAACCAAGTACTAATTAAAGGGCCAAGATGTCAGACTAAATTACAGTAATTTTGGAAATTCGTGAATTTACTGGTTTCATAAATTACTTGAATTTGAATTTCTGTGATTTTAAACGCGGAATTATTTCTTCAAACGCTTCAAAATAATTATTTCTGACTAAACAATCCCTAAACTCGTTAAAAATGCAATTTGTTTTTGTGATAAGCTTGGCAATTTGATTTTGCATTGATAGGGTAAAGTGACTCAGACATTAACATGTCCTAGACGACACCAACCACGAATAACTTTTGAAAAGCAGACTTTTCGACAATTTGAAAAGTTAATATCTTTTAGTAATTTCTTATTTTTAATCGAAAAAATATTTAAAGTACGTTTTTGGTAATTTTTACCAGAGTAAATCGTACATTACCATTACCCTAGTAATTAACTGCATAAATTACCGATTTCGAACTGGTCCGTAATCTCAAGTTTTCATATGGTCAGAAATTTCAAGCATTATTTTAAGATTTGTAAGCCATTTAGTTTCCTCGCCTCAAAACGGTTCAATTCACACACTGACAATTATAGTTTTGCCAGAAATCTTGAATATCGCGATACTTGAACTTTAAACTATAAACACTAAGATTTTCAACTTCGAAAAAAACAAAAAAGAAAAAACCTAGGAGAAAAAATTTAAGGGAGGAGATTTGAAATTGGTTACGGTTAGAATTGCGAATTCTTACTCCGAATCAATTTGTCTTTTCAGTACGTGTAAAATTCGGCTTCATTTAACACGTGATATAGTTTCTAACAGATATAATGGTACCCTAACTTTGTACATAATGAAGTTTAAACCTGATTCAATTCCCAGGAGATATTCTCCCTCCTAATTCTAAACCGTATTACAATTTACTAGCTACACTATCAAATACAAAGTTAATATGAAATCCGTGTTAGGTTTAAATACTATTTAACAAATTAACTGTCATACTGTAAACCGAATATCTTTGTTACACAAAGGGGGCCCACATTTCACTCGTGAAGTAGTGTTATTTTAAAAAGTTTCCACTCCCTCTTTTTCAGTTATAGCTCTCAAAGGGCTGGATGCAATTGTTATTTTCAGATCTTATACCCGCACCACGGTAGGGTAAAAATCTTTAACTAGATAGGACTTATTCCTCACATTCTGATCTTCGAAGCCTCTAAGGCTGGCTTTTAAATTACGATTCATCGCAGACAATACGAATTATCAAAACGTAACCATACACCGCGTATTAAATTAAGTAAAATGATTCCATGATGAATTTGCGAGGGGCCCTAAAGGTCATGTCACTGAAAAATAAGATTTAAATTATATCTATGACATGAAATGTAAGTTAATACTCAATGTTCTAGCTTGTTTTGATAAATTGAAAGAAATTTTAAGCGTGCAAGTTGCGGTTTTTAAAAAGTTTCGTCGACAACAATGCGGTTTCTCGTTAAACCAAAACAACGAAGCCGTGTGTGTTTGTGACCTCGTTTAGTGCAAACCCTATGGTTTTATCAGATACGCTTTATTTATATCTTGCATTGCAAAATGGAAAAGAAACCTTATTGAAGAGATTCGTAAGAGTGGTAAAAAATTTAGTCATAAAATAGATGAAGTAGTATCTATAGGTTTATCCACGTTGAATTTTCCAAGTGAAACACCCCGTATAGTGTAAGTTTCAAGCCTTTTTAAAATCAAACTGATCATTCATGTACTATATCTTATAATACAAACAAGGGGGTATGTGGGTTTAAGCGCGAAGAATGGATTTCCTTAGCCCAGGTAGGGGTACCGGAGGTTATCCTATATGTGATTTACTCCCGTTCACGAGAGTAGTTTTCAAAACTACTTTATTATTAGATTAATTTTAATATTATGTATTATTCCGCCTTGGTTTTTAACTACATTGCAATATCAGAAGTATATAATTTTTATTTCTTACGGGACATCCCGTCGGGTTAGACCCCATTGTCAGCGAGGGTTCTACCCGTGTAGGGTCAAAAACGCGGGAAATAAAATCGAACGCGAGACCCCTCGCGGATTCCCGCCTTTCTTCAACGTGAGCTTTTTGGCGCCCTCGTGTCCCGGGCCATTCCAAGGGAAAAATGTGTTACTCCCGCTCGATTTTTGGCATGCTTCTGACCCTTACCTACAACCCCAAGGAACCACTTCGAATTTTCAACGTACGCAAACTTAGAAATATCCTTAATCTACGTATCGTAATTTCTTAGACATATCTGCCGAGTCTTAGCTCGATAATCATTGATTTCTCACGAGTTTTATAAGATTATAGTTGTACTTTTTGATGTATGGGATAACTAGAAGTAGGTGGGACTCATTCTATGAACGTAGGAACCATGGGCATGGAACAAATTCTAAAGAACCTTCTTGTAAAAATCATGATGGGGTAACAAATGACTAAAACCAACAAGGGTTATTTTATTCGTTATGTACACTATACTTCTTCAGGTATACCCTTTTCAAAGCTTTTTAGGATTTATTCAGCTCGGGGAAAAAAGTGTTTGTCGACTTTATCAAAATTTTGAAGTTTGGAGGATGGAACCATTCGGACTATTCGGTTCCAAAGTTATTGTCAAATTCATTGTGAGGGAGGTTGGCTACCAGAAAAAAATGGCTCAGAACTCAGAATAGACGAATTACACACTTTATAAAGTTTATAGGCGCGCTTTGATAAGGTTTGAATGCCAGGAGAATTGACTATAGTGTCATGTCAGGTCTATTTTTTGGGAATCTTACTATTAAAGATGGAATACATTCATTTCACGTGATGGTAAATTCTTAAGACGCGTTCAGACTATATGAAATTCCTCATTTAATGTCGGTCGCATCGTTTCACTATTCACACAAACGCAGACTATATACAGAAAGAAAGCCCCGAAATTCAATTGGATTTTCAGAGTAAATCAACACCTTTTAGAGTGTGACCCATAAAATATAAAATATTTAAAATCGTCTACACATTAGCCTCTTTTTGTATAGAGTTAGAGCTGTATCACTTATCTAGCTTATCGCTGAAATCAACCGACTGCATTCGACACAACCATGACGCAACGATCCTAAAACGGGCTAATGTGTATAAGGATTAAAGCCCTCTACATATTAGCTCGTTTTAGAACGTTGCGTAGCGCGAGCTAACACCTGATTGATCCACGAGGTAATCAATTATGTCGATACTCAATATCACGAAGATGACACGCGACGCAACGCTTTAAAGCTAGTGCTAATGTGAACAAATATTTTGACGCAAATTTTACGTCTGAATGAACGAGGAAATATATCTGAATCAAATGGGGCCTGAAAAATAACGTAGGCATTGTCTGAAAACAGATTTACAGTCTCGAGTCAAAAGACAAAACTTTCTACAAGAAATCTGACTTTGTCATTCAATATTTAAAAATTCTAGACTAAAATTTTAAGAGTTTTTACGAAAATCATTACTTTCCCACCATCTAAAAATGGAAGTTAGACCAATATGTTATAATGTAAGTGGTATCATATACTCTGGAGATTAGGCATGATAGATGATTTCATATATGAAGCGTATCAAGCATAATTGGCCAATAATACCCCCTTTGGCATATTGAATTAGCCTTCATGCGTGTCATGTTATAATAAACCCCCTATGCACTTTTCTATTGAATCAGAGAGTATAGCCCCATGCCATATCGAGGGAAAGAATCCCCAGGTCTCCCGGTTCTAATATGCCTACATATAAATGTATATAACGCGTACTTGGATTTTATACCATCTCCTTTTCAATTTGGCTTGAACTAGTACTTGGTTTATATTTCAAATAAAAGATTCTTTAAATATACCACGTCATTTTCTTCGAACAAAACTTAAATTATAATATATCTTAACCATGGTAAATAACAAGTTTAGAAAATAGAAATATTCTAACCATTTCTAACAAAACGCAAATGTTCGGGCGGTCCCCAACAAGCTTTTGCCGTTTAAATTGGGAAAACAGAAGCGTTGCCTGACTCTAGCGTGTTTTTTTACCCAGGACGTTTTCTTGTTGGACTTCATAGTCTCCTATACCGCTTTTGGCGTTGTAAAAGGTTTATAAGTGCTCAATGACCAGTTTTTTTTTATTATTTAATAACTGAACCAGTTAATTATAATTTATTCATGGCCTAACCCGCGTCGTCTGCTTAGCGGACCCTTAGAGGTGTTGCGCTCCTAGCATTAGCATTCCCATTATGTTTCCAAAAAGACGAACTAAACCCTTCTAGTTACTTCGAACAATCTTAAAAGTCCCCCTTATAGGCCGTATTGCCTCTAACTTCCTCGTCAGGAAAGAATTAAGGGGTATGTAACAGATTATAGACGTTATGAAAAAAATCTATATTTATCGGGGAGTCGCTTGAGCGTGGTTTGAATGGCGGGGACTCTGTTGGGAGCGAATTTATGTATCGGGGGAAATGTTAACCGTGGCCAATCCATTTGCGTTGAGCTCTGCTCAGCGGTAGGGTGGCGCCCTTTGGCGGCGGTTGAGACCTCGTCTAAACTTATATATAACAAGCTTTAAACCTTATACTAGCTTAGACGTATACGTAACACTCCCTTACAGACTTACAACCCTGTTAAATCTTTAAACGTACTCCCGAGAATTTCACATTTCGGTGGCAATTTAACGAAAGAATATTTGAACCTTATACGACCCCCTTTCTCGTTTCAAAATTTAAACGAAAATTGGTACTTACCGAAAGTAGTACTTAAAGAGGGTGTAGTTTGAAATTAGGGTTTCCAGGTTATATGTATTTCAATCGCGTCTTGAATTATATCTGCGATGATTTATACGAAATGGATAATGATATAAGAGCTCCGATTTTGATATTGAACTTCATCGTCTTCGCGTGATTGGTTCATCATCTGTTGTAAATAAAATTATGAATTTAAAATTACTATTAGAGTTTTAAAACAATGTAATTCATGAAATTACGAGTAAAAAATATTTAAAATAAAAAGAAAATTACAATTAAATTCTAAACTCATTTAATCATTGTAATTCAAATTCTAAACTCATTCAATCATTGGAATTCAAATTCAGATATCTCTAACTCTAAATTTAATTCACGAGTTACCAATTCAAATTCAAGAATAAAATTATAAATTCATTACTGATTGAATTGCAATTATTTTAAAATAATTTTATGGATCACTGAATTACAGTTAAATAAAATTATAAATTCTTGTATCACTGAATTAAATTCACAAATCACTGCATATAAAATTCAATTAGCTCAAATTATGATTTCAATTAGCTAAAATGTAATATTCAATTCATGAATCACTGAATTACAATGAACTAAATTATAAACTAAACTTATAAAACATTGCAATTAAAATTCAATGATCAATCTCCGCAGAATTTAAATACAATTTACTTAAATTTTAAATTGAATACAAGAGTTTCTCCAACATATTAAGATTTCAATAAATTTACTAAATTTATTTAAAATATAGTTTTTGGCCAATTCGTATTCAAAACAAAAGCGAAAACACTCGTTATTTTTAACTATTACGTCATAAGGCGAGTTAGACTTAATTCTAATAGGGGTACCGTATCCTTAAATTAAACGTAATCATTCAAAATAATTGCTCGTCTCGAATTCAGACGCGATCCGGTTCGAGTTTTTAACACATAAGTGAGAGTACCATAAAATAAACTATTTTCTCCCGAACGGGCTTAAATATTACGTATCCCTCCGCCGTCTATTCGCCAGTTATTCGTCATTGGCGATAATCATACCGTGTATATTAAAACGTAAAGAACATCAAAAAAAAACTTTTAGCCATTTTAGTAATTCTCCGGGGGAACCGGGTATAATTTGGAATCGTTAAAAACCTTAAGTCGTGTGAATGTTTGACCCCTAGTTGACCTATAGCCGCGAAACTGGCAATTATTAGAATACCGGTGAAACCCGAGCGCGCGTGTTCGTAACGTTTTGAACAAATATTTGATGAAATTTTAACGGTGATGATGTAAAAATCCCGCATCTTTTTATAGACGTCATTGTCCTTAATTATTAGAGGATCGTAACAATTTAGGTGTTCTTTAGTTAGAGGGTACATCTGATAGGGTACATTTCCACGGTTAAAACCCCAAGGTTCATTTATACTCGTTTGAGACAGGAGGAGCGCGCTACTTTAGCTATGGCGCAGAACAGTCAATTTAACCCTACTTGAGCGTGCAAATGTGAGGGAGTTTTAATACAAAATCTGTATCATTTGTTTTTATCAAATTCAGGATAACTTAGAAGTAAGCCTAGATTTTCGACTGTTAAAATTCTCGAGAAAACTTAAATGAAATATCGTGTAAAAATGTCGCGTGAACCAATTTAATTAGCGATCATTCAAAAGCAAACTCTCACAGTCAAGGCAAATCCTCTCCGAAATCTCAATTAAGCCTAATTTCGCTGATATTGATAATTAACACCAAAATACCACGAAATCTTAGGAAAATTTTCATTCCAGAGTCTATAGTATCCCTTACCTATAGTGTTGAAAGTATCTAAAAATGGTATCTGTTTCAGTTGATAGAAAAGTATCAAATTAATTAATTTTAATAGTTAGCGCCTTTTGGTATATAGTTATGTCTATTAAAACCCCCTTTATTCTTGTGTAATTCGATATTTAACTATTTTGTTTTTGCTCTCTATTGCAGTCAGCAGCGAGGCGAGCGGGCACAAGTTGCGCCAACTGCAAGACGACAACCACGACGCTTTGGAGAAGAAATCAAAACGGTGAACCCGTTTGCAACGCCTGTGGCCTCTATTACAAACTGCACAATGTAAGTACTTAATTTCAAATACTATAGTTACATAGACGTCGCAACGGAAAGCGTGACGTAATACGAGGGAAATTTTAATATGACTTGCTATTTTTGTGTACGGAATTTAAGGATTTTGCAGAGATTTGGGTGAGATTTGAGTGATTTTATGTTAATTTCCCATTTAGGGAAACTTTTGGGACTTTGGTCAAAGTTTTCAGGATTTTAACAGTGTCGGACCCCTCGGGGAAACCTTTCTAAGACTGAAAAATCCCTAAAAATCTCAAACTATAACGAACTATTTTAGTTTTTAAACCATTTATCAAAAGCAACCATTTACTTTGTGATGTAAAAAAAAATAAGGAATATTAAAAACTTTAAAATAGTTCTATATACATTACAATATAATAGCTCGAAGGGCCCCTGGGTCTTTTGTCCTAAGATATTAGGGTATAGAGTGGAGGTTAGTTGACGTTGAAACTGGGGGACAATTTATGATCAAGCTATTTATAGCCCTTGGCCCTTCTCCCATCAAAATATTCTAAGAGACAGCTATTCATTTTTTTGCCAGAAAAAAAGGTGTTTTTTTTTCTTCATTATTTTGGGTTTACTTTCCTTCAGCTGAGGTACGCCTTTTTTTATCCGGTGAAGAATTGGCCCCAGGGGTACCACTAAATATTAATGTATACCGGTAAAAACCACGTTAAAAAGTCGGCCCATATAAAAGAAGTAACCAATTTTTTTGGTAAATTAAATTAGTTTAAAATTTAATTTTATACAACTTCCTAAAAATTAATTTTAACAAATAATTTGAAGAACAATTCCCCAGTTGTTTCGCTACAAATTTACTTTCTAATCGCCGAATTATACCCATTTGAAGACGTCATACGATTGTCATTTACTAACGCCTGAAAAGTCAATTTATACTAGAGCATCATGCAGCCTTAATTCAGCGAATGTCGCAGTAAACTAGATATTTATACCAAATACCATTTTTTTTGGGATAAAAACAAACAAATTGGGTTAGAATACACGATATCCCTTTCAGTAAATCCGTCAACATACTTTACGATACCCAAAAAGTATCAACAACAAGATAACGCTTAATAAACTATAACCTTTTAAAAAAGGCCCCCGTTGATCCCAGTGACGCTAGAAAAATTTACGAAGTATTCGCGATCGATTTACAGTAACTATTTTAATCCCTTACGAGGTTTAACATTGAGTAAAAACACACCTTAACTTTTACTTAGTTTGCATCACAGTTTACGAACGAAATTATAAAGCAATTAGTAGCGGGTCGTATAATCTAAATTACCCATCCCGATCCAATAAACAATTATCCTCACCATCGCGTTATCTCTGATAAGAGTGAGGTCCATCGCGCACATTTTTTTAAAGGGACCAGGAAAGGATTTCAAAGCAATTCAATAGCCAATCACCATTGATGTTTTATCCATCTTTACGCTATTGTATACCGTAAAAACAGTTTAACTCTAAATTTCTCGAACCCAATTAATGAGAAAATTTTAATGAATTCTTGTAGTGATAATTTAGTGTATAAATAGTGCGCGATAGGCCTTTATAGCGAAGAGAAAAAACCTTAAAAATGTGTTTACAATATGAGGGCAGTTAGGGGATAAAATCCTCCTAGATAGGGCCTTCCTTGGTTTCGTTTCGTTGCACAGTGAATCCTTTGGAAAAATGGCATCGGCCGAAACGTCGCGCGAAAATTCGGCGCCCGAACGGCTTTCGAATGGTCCGATGGGCGCCTCGGCTTTTATCGCGAGACGGCGAGAGTTTTAAGAGGAGAAACTAGCCGTCGATATTTCGGACTTCGGCGCCGAGGAAAACCGAAACCGACGTCCGATGATCTTCGGCGCGACGTTACGTCGCCCGCGGGCCTGACAACGCGTTTTAGGATTTTAAACTTCATCCCAAACGGAGTAAGCTCTATGTAAACGTCTCTCGAAATAGGGACTCTACTTTGGAAGGAGTTTCGACGTTTTAAGCGTAGCTCTTGTACGAAATGAACTATCTTATAGTTTTAAAAGAAATTCGCAGCAGCTAGACTCATCCATTTATTAAAAAAAAAAAGAAAAAGGAGAGCCTCGGTTACAGCTTACGCGCGTCAAGTAACTACTCCGCCCCTATATGTAAGGTCGAGCGAGGAGAAAAAGATTTTGGGAGTCTCAGAATTTTCCTTAATATACAAACGAGCTTATGTTCCAAGAGCTTCTGATAAAGTACTTAGTCCTAACTTTGAAATATAGGGAAGACAGTTTATTTCGTTCTTTACTTCTGTTCCGTTTCGTTTTGCAAAACTATTTTCAATTTCCACGCGTTTAACAACACAGCTTTTGCTGTATAGCACCCAAAGTATTGCAAAATGGTGCCTAAATTAGTTATCCTTATGAACTAACTTCTCTGCATTAAAAGGTGCACGGGGGTTGAAATAAAGTTTTTCCTATACGGCGATTTTCTGAAGGTTGACATTTAGAATGAACTTTATACAGCCAAGAATACAATCCCCCAAAATTCACTCTTTCTTTTCCCACGTTTTGGCGCAGAAAAAGGTTTAAACACTTATTCCTGAGCTATACTTTAAAGTTTTCATACCATATACACTGCCTGAATCAAACTGTACATCTTAATTTTCCTCATGAACATACAGCCAAATAATCTCAAGGGGTACCCTAAACCACTTCCGCAAAATATGTCAGTACTACGCTATTACGTAATTGTTTACAACTTTCGTAAATGTTTTATATACCTCATGGGAAAAACAAGATCTTGAATTGAATCATTTTGGGTTAAAAGGTATCAAATTTCGTGTCATCGTAAAAACTAAGCCAAGATTATATACTATTTTACGACACGCAAACTCAACCTATGCCTTATTCGGCCGGGGTTTCCTGTAAATAGCACGAAAGAGGGATTACTTTTATGGGTTGATTTAAGACATCACCTAGTTGCGGGATGATTGTTACTTCAGCGTGTCGTGTCGCACGCCAACCGCGAAGGAAGCGCCTCTTTTATTAATACAAATCAATGAATATCATTGTGTTAATGGAAACCGCTCTAATTTAATCGTAAATAATCAATTTCAAATTGATTTATATATCAGATTATCAGAAGTTATATGAAGATGAATAACAAATCAAGCGGAAAACCGTGCCACAAATAGTAACTAACGGTACATATAATTGTAAGATTTGTTCGTTTAATTTCTCGATCTAAATCTGTATTATTTCGTTTCGCATTAACTTTAATTTAATTCGACCCTATTCAAACTTAATCCCCTGGATATATTACATGGCCTGCTGGTGTCTGTCTTCGAGACTCATGTCGGAGTATTCCAAAAACTAATACCGAGGGTATAGGGCGCGCTTTAGCTCGGGGTGCGCCGGCCCGCTCGAACTAGGGTCACGGGTCACTAGTGTAGGAAGCGAACCTCGTTGCAGCGTGACGCGGGGTTCGGGGATGCAAGGAGTTCGCTCGTGGCCCTTCTATCAAAAAAGAAAAACATACCAAAAAAAAAAATCCGATTTTTGAGGGGCTAGGGACCCACTTTTCGGGTGGTAATGTCGAGACAAGCAATTTTTCAACTAAGTTGTTTCTTTTTGCGAAGATTAGGCGTGTATGAGAGTTCTACTATAGTAAAGAAGGGGAGCTACTCATACGCAAATATTCTAGGAACGTGGCTATGAACATACATTCAGTAATATAGCTCGGGAATAGACAAGAGTAAAAGTTTGGTTTAAATTACAATGTAATTATATATTTAGTACGTTTCATTCAGGTCAGTTTATGTTCATTAAATTTGTACAAAATCTTACAATCTTGTCTCTGATAAGATTTCAGACGACAATAAATAATGTTCACGCTAAGATCAATATTTCGGTTAAATAACGACACTCTTTTGCATCTTTATAAAAGATTAAAATGAACTTGGGCATTAAAATATACCTCTGCGGTGGTTTTACTAGTTTGTCAAGTCTCTCCAGAAAGGAAAAAATATTGGGTTTTACAATTACTAGCATAAATTACCTTAATAAATTCCAAGGATACAATTAAGATGTTCACTCTGAATCAATTTTGGTATCAAAAGTTTCCAAAAATATAAGATAAACCACAATATAACGGATAAACTTTAGCAAGAAAAAAAACTTTTTATCCTAGCTTAATACTACACGTATTTGTCTCAAAAGTTAACGAACATCATTTTGAGGTTTCTGTATACAAAAAGGCATTGACTCTCCTTAATCTCTACGCGATCTGAAAGCCAGGATAGCACTTTGTACGCGAAGAAACCCAACTGTTCTAAGCTACGGGGATAGTAAAAGATCTATAATTTAAATGATTTATTTTAGATTCGAGCTTAAGTTACTGCCATGCCTTTTGCTCACTTCGCTCTGGTTTATGCTTTATAGTTCGAATCAGATTAAGTTACGAGCGAGTTTAAAGGTAGGCTTCCCCGCATTTCACATCGTGATGACCAGTAAGATAGTTTTATACGCGCAGGAAAGTAAAAGTGATCCTTTAAAAGTCCCGTTCTCTTTTCTCTCCTCTCCTTGGGGTCCATTAAAGTCTATGTATCAATTTTACTCATCCTAGGGTGCAGTTTTCTACTTTACGGAACATTTTGGCTTCATGCTAGATCTCTTCCCTCTTATATCAACAAGGACACACTCAAGAGTTTCCCTATAATAATCTCAGGCAATTTGATTAGCGGGATTTTACCAGTCCCTTCCTTGTCTCGACTTTTAACCTATACTTCAGTTAAATTATCACAGGCAATACCATTTTATTTCCAACGGGGTTTAATATTAGATATTAATCCGCTCTATCTGTAGCTAGTTTCGCAATATGATAGTTATTTAATAGTAATAATATAAATGATAATCTCCGTTTGTTCGTGTTCCCTGTTATCATTTATTTCTAACATTTGATTGTGAAGTTGTAATTCCTCGTTATTATCATTTTGATTTTGGGAAATTTTATTAATTCTTGGAATCAGTTTAATACGAATATTTAAAAATTATTTGTTTCTATTATTTTCTTAATGCTTAAAGCCTTCCATTAGTAAATAGATCTGCGCATGAGCACGCTTGAACAGTTGCTAAGTCTGTGTGCATGATTGCAGCCGCCTTTGGTTCAAATATGTTTAGTTTTGAACTAATATCGAAAATTCTTTAATCGAATAGTAAATCCCAATTCGAAAAACGATTCGATTATTCGAAAATCCGATTATTATTCGTTTCTCATACGAAAAGGTTTTTGAAAAGGATGATTCGTATTCGATAATAATCGATTTTAATTGCCGAATAATCGATCCAAAATTTCAAATATAAATTTTAGAGTTAACTAATTAAATTAATTAATATTGAGATTGACTGTACTTTGGCATATTCGATTCAATAAGTGAACTGTGTATTATTCGGTTATTCGAACAGAACAGCAATTAAAAAAAGGTTTTAAAAGGGAATATATAGCTTAAAAGTTATCCTTATGCGTAAAACCTTTTTGAAATAATTCTCAAATCCAAAAGCAAAAAAGATGGAATTTTATTCTTTTTCTTTTTAATATTAAAAGTACGAGTTCTTTTTACGTTGCAAGAAAACGGAATAAAAAAAAAATAAGCTAGTTTTCTGGTACGTTCTGGTATAGAAATTTTTTTCCGGGAAATTTTCAAGACAGGGAAAAAGGAAGCGGAGGAAATTCATTCCCCCTTCCGTCAGAAAAAAGTATAGAAATCATTTTTCTAGCCCCGGCTTCTAAAACACACATTTTAGGGGTTCCTCTAAACACCGCCATAGGGTGGGTATAACTGAGAAAAATAGGGGGAGGGGAGGTAAAAATAATAATAAAAAAAATCGCACCAGACTTCAAATTAAGCTAAAATAATGGCAGTGCAGGCGGCTGCTATTAACGCATGCGCTGTTCACGAACTATATAATGGGGTTTATTGCTATAAGGGGAAACGAATCTCGTAACGAGAATAGAAAACACTAAATTCTCATGGGTTCAAAAAGATAGAAATGAAAATCAATTTTCGGTTAATAATATAATATATTCTAAGATTATGAGTATATACCTTTAATAAAGCCTAGAAGATTTTATCAGAATCAAAGAGTTATTTGAATATAAGCCATATGTGGAACTTTTAGTAGCTAATTAAACATTTATAACCATATCATTAAATAAATAGCAATTAAAATCTATATAATTAAAATGCTAATCAAGGTTCAATTTAATATTATCTTTTGAACCGTTGCGAGTGAAAAAAAAATGAAAAGGGGAAGAAATACTAAAACACTGTTTGAGAGAATCATGGGAGAGACCTTTCTTTTTTTCTAATAATATATAATTTAAAAAAAATTAGGGTGGGTTAAAAAGGGGATAAAAATTCATTTCGCGCCGTGGAATAAAATTACAAGGGATTTGGTTATATACTAATTCAACGAAGCGTAAATACTACGGCATAGAACGTATACCCTCTAACCGGTAATTTAACAAGCGGTGTAAAACAATGTAATGCTAAAATGTGGGAGAGATATAATAAAAATAGGAGGGGATAGAGAGGGGACAGAGACCCCAAACACGTCATTAACGACCCGAACATAAGAGGGTGTCTCTTCCCCGATGCAGGGGTGCAAAAATTGGAGGTTGTCATCTTTCCTAGCGATAAAATAAAATTATACCTATAGTCAAAGTCACCCGGAGAATTCAATACCGATATAAGTTAAGTTGCTTCTATCTCTATTAGAAGAAACTATAAAGATTTTGTGTCGTGGAAGAATTCGAAATTCCTAAATACAATAATTTGTTTAACACATTATTTTTCAATAGAAACGTAGACAATAACTATTTTATAGCAATGTGGTTTAACTATGTGTATTAATACGCATTAGATTTAATTTTATTACATCATTGTTCGCGAACAAATTCGAAAAGATGACATATTACCTGTTTTATTATAAATAATCATTAACTTTTCATTTCCCGTTTAGGCGGTTTGGTTTTAATTGAAATTTATATAAATGCGTTTGTTTGATTGACATTTATGGGTTGGTTTTTTTATCGTGTAATTGGGTTTAACTGATTTAATATTTGTGTTTATGGGACATAATGCTTTTAAATTTAAATATTAATGTACCTCTTTAATGGGATTATTTAAAAGCGTAGGATCGAGATAACAATAATTAAACGTTGGTAAAAGTTTATAGCTACGGTCACACTATTTTCTAAATCGATTTGAAACAGTAAAATCAAACCGATATTCAAATCGTCAGGAACCGTTTTAAGCGTCACGTGTTCACGCATTACCTTTATAAATCGATTAATCGTAGCTTCATCTATCGGTTGTTGAAACCGAATCGATACGAAACTGGTTCCCGAAGCAGTTTTAATTATGTAAATTAACCGCAAAACTTATATATTACAAGTTTTATTATATAACCTAAAATAGAGACGTATTTGGTCTTATAGCCATCAAAAAAATTTAAAATACGTCTGCGTTGAGATCAGCCCAAAAAAAGTAGGCGTATTTTTTTGACAACCGTTTTTTACTATCTTAGAAGTAACAATAAACCCCGTGTTCAAACCCGTTTCTCAATTAGAACTTAGTTACCTTTCAATGATGTAACTATAACTATGTATTAGAAAATAAGAGTGGGTAGCAATTTAATACGTTTTTACTCTATCAAATCTTTCAAATTTATATTCTTTAGCTCAGTTTAAAAGTTTTAAAAACTACTTTTATACCTATATGTTTAGATCTTGTGTATTAATACGCCTCAACATTCGTTAGTGTGTGAATTTATTTTAATAAACGTAAAAATTGGGACTTAAAAGATATACTTAAATGCTTCAAAAAGTATTTTTGTACACCGATTACGAGATATACCAGCCTTTGGCCAATCAAATCTAGTGACACGTGATGACTAATTGCTTCAAATTAATTTTAAATTATTGGCGGGAGATGGAATTTAATCATTAATTTTCCAAATAAAGATGGAAATTAAAAATTCGAATCTTAATTTCTTAGGAAAAGTGATTTGTTAAAATTTTCAACGGATTTGGTTGTTTGTTTTTATTTCGCGGCAGGGAGAATATGTCTACAGGACTGTCGTCACACCAATTATCCTATCCCATTGGTTGGGAGGTAATGGCGACCCCTAGTCGACGATTTAAAAGTCTATAGGTATAAGGTTGAAATTTAAAAATACTTGTAGAAGCGTTTAAGTATCCCTCTAAGAGAGGGGTGTATATTTTGAACGCGAGAGGGAGTATGCCCTGTTCCTTTTTGATTTCCGGCGGCTCGAATCACGTTCTTATATTAATGACTATCAGGATTGAAAGGTGACTTAGGGGAGAAATACGGTAGCTAAATTTTTCAACTAATAATACAGCTCGGAAAAAAAAAAAAAACTACCATCTCGGTTGACAGCGATTTGAAAGCTGTTTTATTATTTATCTTTCACGTTATCTATTTAAATTTAATACTACCTATGATTAACAGATGGATATTAATCCCAATAGAGCGAGATACTAAGCATTGTCTAGCAGAAAACAGTTGCCAAAATTAGTACGACGTCTGCTGTCGTGAAATAAAAGACTTAACCCCTTAGGGTTAAGACCGATTAAAAATTTTACCAGATAGTGGCACTATCCCTTTAATAACTTCGAGTGCTAAGGGGCGATGCCTTTCTTCATTGGGACTTTTAATATTTATTATAAACTTATATTTCAAAAAAAAATATATGTTACTAGCTTAAGAAACATTAATATCATTTTTTTTTTTTAATTTGAATCGAGGAAAGTAAATTTGTAAAAGCAGATGTTAATTTTTAATTTTCAACCCACATTTAAAGGAAAACTGTAAGAGCTCTATAAACGTAAGCGCTCTGGATTGCTTTTGGAAGCATAATCATCGATCGTGTTTAGCAGACGATTTTTTTGGTTTAGTACTGCGGGCAATTTTAATTTTAAAAATTTCGAAAATGGCGAATAAAGTACGTAATATATGCGTAAACTTTTCAATTACGATTTTTCCGAAAATGCTACTCAAATTACTTTTGGAGTTCATGAAAAATTCGTGAAAGCCGCACTTATGACAGTTTAAAATATTAATATGTACTTCACAGATGGGATATTATTGGTTAATTGAATAAATCGTCAAAAATTCTAATTAAAAATATTTAATATGTGAAAAGTGTTTCGGAAATTAAAACCAACCCTCTAAAAAAACTAATTTATGCAAATAGCGTCTGTTATTTGAACACATTTTAAATTTAATTGCAATAATAAAATTTATTTCTACTAGCAGTGTTTATAGAACAGCTCACGACTAAGGTATTTTTAAAATCAGGCGATTTTAAATATTATCACTATAACAATTAATTTTGAAGGTTGTATTAATTTTTGAAGGGCATTGTTCTATAAATTAAACTTAAATATAGGTTTAATTGAATAAACCTTGGTTTCAAATTGGGCACTGGTTATTATTTTAAAATAATTAAATGGTAATAATTTTTTTATGACTTTTTTTATCTTCGAAGATCAGTTAAATTATTTTATCCCTTAAGAAATTTAATGTTATTTATTAATCCACCGAAGAGCATTGTATCGGAAAACAATTCGATATTAGCAGAAGTAGATAATAGGAGAAAAGTGTAAACTTCAGAAAAGGCGAACATAATTACAAAACTGCTCCAAAGTTGGGCAGACTCATATTACACAAGTAAAGCATTAATATCTCCTTCTGGTAATATTTATATACATAAAATTAATTTAAATTAAATTCGAATATCTCTGCGTCCAAGAAATATTTAATTTCAAACTCGATTGGCAAAAATTAATAGGCCTATACGATTTTACAGAATATATAATTAAGTTTATTAGTTCGTACTTAAATCGTCTAGTAAACCCCCAATCAAAATAGTATCCCATAAACGTAATTTCAATCAAATTAGAATTTAAAATAGAATGGTATTAATAGTATGGGCGTGTTAATACTTTACAATAAAAAATATATTTAAAAATCAAAATTTCCCTCAACCTACTGATGAATTGAAATATAGTAATATCAGCTCTTCACCTTTGTCTATACTAAGGTTTATGGGAAAATACCATGGGGTGACACTATAAGAATGTTCAAAATTGGGGCAGTGTCAAAATTAATTAAAAAAATTCATAAAAAATATAAATTATTGAGAAAAAAGGTGTAAAACCTGTTTCGAAAAAAAAAAAAATGATCACAAATATAAGTTAAGTTAATGTCCTTCTAACAAGACCATTAAGGCTTAATTTAACACTTAATGAGCGTATGGTCGTATATAGAGAGAATTTGGGAAAAATATATTGAAAATAACAGTGTTGTAAAATTAAACCTGTTCAATAAATTTATTTCACCTTGAAATTTCAACACGTTCAAAGCTATCTTTATCATTATATATGATATAGATATGAACTATACGTAGCTTCGAGTGTGCTGTCAAATGAAGGTGAAATAAACTATGGGATTAAATGACCTTATTAAAAAAAGGTTCTACATCGATAGAAGCAATAAAGGAAAATAGCGGGGATGTGGGATACAAGGTTGTTTTTAAAAAAATGGGTGTGTGAACCAAATTTGCAAACCTTACGCGTATTGCATCTAATTAACGGGACATTTATAATGACGGGCCATTTCCGTAACAGCTATTATAGCTACAGGAGGACCCCAAATGTATCGGAGAGTGAGAGAGAGCGCGCGAGAGAGGCGAAAAAATATCCCAATTAAAAATGAAGCAAATTAATTGGTTCCTGTAGAGTGTTGGAAAGTTTTTAAACGTCAATTAGAAGGACATTTTCAAGTTTTTAATTATTTTATTCGTCTCTGTACCGTAATTAGTATTATATATTTTTTTAATTAATTGAGTCGCTCCTAATAAGGTTCCCATCCCGCCTATATATGGTTCCGCCTTTTAACCTTTAATAACAATTTATTGTATTTTGATTCTAATGGGAACCGGAATTGGTCTTAATTATCAAGTGGTTTGACATCACTTAGGACTTGAACATAAAAATGTTGGAGGTCGATTGGGTACAATTGCGGGTCCGACCGAAAGAACAGTTGCTTGTTGGATGGGTTGGATAAGGAGCAGTTTGGAAACTCAACGGGGAGCAGTTTGGGAATTTAAACGGGTACAATTTCCGGTTAGTTCGGGTATAATCGCTGGTTTGATTGGGTGCACTTGCGGGGAATAGTTTGGGAGCTTCACCAGGTACAATCACGATATCCATAGGGAAGTTTTTGATCTTGATCGAGTACAATTGCGGGTCGATGGGGAAGCTAGATCGGGTACAATCGCGTTAAAGAATTTTTAATCTAAGCTAAGAATATGTTTTTGTTCATTTGATTGCAGGTAAACCGACCACTAACGATGAAGAAGGAAGGCATTCAAACTCGAAACCGCAAACTATCTTCGAAAAGCAAAAAGAAGAAGGGCGTGATCGCCATTCCGGAATGCATCAAACCGTTACACGACAAGGCGTTCTCAAGCTTCTCCCCCGCCGGTCACATGACATCTATGACCATGACAATGAACCATTACATGCATCAGGGCAACATGCCCATCTCCATGGCCGGCTCTTTCGTGACGTCGCCCCAAATGCACATGACGTCGACGGGTCCCGGTCTCTCGGGCTTAGCGCTGTCTTCTAGCGGGCACCACGGGTTACAGTTGGGTTCGGGTTCTTTGGGTCATTTGGGCGGCTCTAACAGTATGGTGGGGGCGATGGCCTGACTGCCAGAGTGGAGGTCCTACGACGAGGGTCCTTGAAAATGACCTTTCAACTTTCTCGGACATTCGTAGAAACAATAACAATACAATGTCGTAGGCCTTCACGCAAAATCGAAACAAGACGGACGAACGGACGGACAAAATGCCGTGTCGCGATAGTTTGACATGGACGCATAAATTTTGAAATTTGAATTGATAATTCAAAAACAAAATACAAAAAAAACGCTAATTTTTTAAAATCGTAGCGAATATTCGTAGATATATCGTGATAGTGTAATTTAAATTAAAAACATGCATCAACAAGACAGAACTATCGTGGAATTAAGGGGAAAAAATAAGCTAAATTTTATTATTTGGATTTTATTTTATATTTCGTGACGAAAATTGAAATCGAAATCGAACTAAAGTTCGTGGTACACGTGGATTACGAAGCAATAATGTACAGAATTTATTATTATTATTATCGACTTTTTAACCGATCGCGTAACGATATTATCGATAATTAACGATCATCGTAACGATATTGAATGCTCTCTCTCTTTCTCGAAAATACCACCAACAAAACTTTTAAACGGATTTTCTCTCTCTAACGTTATCGGAAACCCAAAAAATGAGGAGAAAAATTACCTTTTTAAAGACGCGAAATATGGAAAAAATTAAGAATAATTAAAATTAAATATTCTTAATTGGAATTAAAAAAAACGTGGGATTTAAAAAAATAAGACAAAATCGGTGTAAATAATATACATAAATATCTATTCTATAAACGTTTTATTGTGGTGAATAGTTAAAAATTAAATTTAAGTTAAATTAAAATTAAATTTTTATCTCTTTAAGTACCTACCGTACTCAAAATGAAGTGATTTTTTTGGTTTCAAATTGGAAAAATATTTTAAAAATAATAATTGATCATTAAAATTAAAACTTTGAAACAATTAAATTTAAATCCGAAAATTTCCAAAAAACATTATTTAATTTTCAAATTAAATTTTCAAAGTATTCGATACGGTAGAATAAATAATACATTTTGAAATAAAATCACGCGCATTCGTTTATGGGGGAAAATAAATCTCTCGGTTAAAGGAAAAATAAAGAAAAATTAAATTCTAAATAAACTGGTAAGAAAAAAAAATGTCTAAATTTTTGGTAAAATTAATTGGAAAAAAATAATAATAATAACCCGACCACCCGATTATAAGAATGGTATAAAAATAGTTGGTATTTTACATTTTCGTACTCTCTATTTTTCAGTGTTCTGAACAACATAATATATTTAGAGAAAAAAAAAAATAAAGAGTTCCTCTCGATCTACTGTGCTCTTGTATATATATTATTATCAACAAAAACCAACAAAGATTCCAAGAGATAAATTGTACGGAAGAAATTAAAGAAACAAAATGCGTGAATTTTATTCCAAGATTTGTAATTGCCATTATTTAATATTTTAATTGATAATATAAAATTATCTTTTGCTTTGCACGTTCGAAACCATTGGTTTCAAAGATTCAGAATCATCAATTAACGTCACAGTCAAGAGCAACTATAGTAATACAGACTTTGTCACCCCCTTTCCCCGTTGCCTTAGCAAGTATCCAGATCGTAAGTATATCTACAAGGCCTGAAAACGAATTTGTGCTTTACAAAGAAAATGTTTAGAAGTTCCCCTGGAGGAGTTTTTATATACACTAAAAGGTATAAAACGTTTCTCTTAAAATGTACAATAAGGTTAAGTTAGGCATAGGAGCAGGTATTTTTAAAATTAAATAAATGCTTGATTTTTACTGTATCTATTAAGATATAGGGTGTCTATTGATAATATTCCAAGATCAAAATGATTTCAGAATTTGTTTACAAAGTAGGCCTATAAGTTATAGAGACGCGAAACCCTATACCCTATAAGAGTGAGAGTGCACCCTGTAAATAGGAACTTCGTGTCATTTGTATACAATTTCAAGGATATTCAATTATCATTCGAGAGATTGAAGCAATCGCTTGAAGTAAGTAATAAATTTTCCCACATTTTTGCACCATTCTTTAAAATTAAATACCCGTAAAACTCAGAGGTCATATTTGAATAATAATGAAAAGCGATGCCTATAGCGTGCTTTACTTGAGGATATAAAATAGATTAGCATGAAGTATTGTACGCATTATATATCGAATTAGAAGTGCTGTAGAAAAGAAAATTCATTCAACCAATTATCGTATACGACCGCGGTATTAAACTATATTGAAGGAATAACAGCACGAACAAAATACGCCATTTGAATGAATAAAATCTTTAGCCAATGTTAAAATAATGGGCCCGAATTCAAAGGAGCAGAAACACTGCACGCTTCCGTTTTTTTTTTAGTTTTTTTTTCCTTTTTCCAAAATATAATATTTATATTTATAGAAAATTATGAAAAGAAATCATCCCTATATGTATGAAAGAGGGTAAAACGTAGTAAAAACTCACAAATGTTTTACCCGACCACTCTCTGCGGGAATATATTAGAATAATGATGACTGAGTTCGTACTATACAATAAATTTATCTATAATTTTTGGAATTAACTTTAATTTAATGAGTAATTTTGAATTTTAGTCGAAATTATACTAATTTTCTATTATGACCCAATAAAGGGATTATATATCAATTTGCGAAATAAAAAGGACGTATTTTATAGGGAATGAGAGTAGCGTCGCTATTTTTTAGAGGGAGATTAACCTATCCCCAAATCTAAATTACTCCTCCAAAATATTTCACTTTCCTTGGATTAAATGCGATTTCATTTTTTTTTTTTTTTTTTTTTTTCATAATTAGCTTAAAAACGTTTGCCCCTTTTAAGAACATTTTTTGAATTAGAGGAGTACTTTTTTACAAATTTATAAATTGGGACAGTACTAGGAGAATATTTCGCCCAAATATGTGATTTAGGGAATATTCTTAGCAAATGAATCAAATGAGATTTCATGAATGAATTTAGCTTTTAAAGAGTCAAAAAAGATAAACTAACACACCTTTATCAAATTCAATCTGATTAGGGAAATTAATTTTAGGTAATTTATGATTTACGGTATGACAAGTGGAATATTTTGTAATAAGGAGAATTGGTAAAAATCCATGGGTCAATATTTAAATTAGGTGAAAAAACTAATTTAATCGGAGATCAGCATCATTTAATCACGAGAAAAAAGTAGGTTGAATATTTTGATGTGTAAATAGTGCGAACGTGGCTATCTCGAAAATTCTAACACGGTGGTGACATTCAATTTTTATTCAAATGGCGTAAAGAAGAAAATAAAGAAACAAATTACGCGTGTTTTAGCGTATGTTTAAGGAGAAAAACCGAATATAGTTTAGGCTTAATTTGACGATTTTTCAAGCAAGAGGACATCGTCTCTCTATGGCATAGCGTAATTCCAAATCGTTTCCCTTACGAATTACGGCGCGTTCGACTTCTTTATGTTATTAAATATACGTTATGGGGTAAGTAAAAACAAAGCTTAGAAAATTAAGCTTTCTTCAAATTTGTTTGAATTAAGACGAACGAGTCGAATGAAGGGTTTTAGTCTAATCCATTCAGAGTTTTCAAATGGAAATAATCTACAAGTGATATGGGGATTTTCTATTAGCCGGATTAAGCTTGAACTGTACTGCAAAATTGAGCTCGAAACGGACGAGAGAAAAAGGCCACGTTTCGATGCACCCCATTTAATTCGAGTCAATTCTTTCGTGTTTATAACAGAAGAAAACGAGACTTTTTGGGCAAAAATACGCTGTTAAGGGAAATTTTATACGCTATTCAGACGACATGAACGGAATAACAAGATGGAATTATAACAATCGAAGTGTTTTTCATTATAAAAATTGGTGATTTCAATTCACATGACGTTTTTATACGATATGTTGGGAAAAAATCGCGTACGTGGTTAATGTCTGTATTCTAAAAATAGTTACCATTTTATTCATGGTATATATTAATTTTAAAACAATAAAATTTGGCCAAGAGTACGATAAAATCGATTTTTTTTTTTTTTTTTTTTTTTTTTGTCAACCAAACCTAACGTCACTTGGTCTAAAATCAAGTTACCGATCGTGGAATCAAATATAATTCAAGTAAAATCGTTAAAATATTAAATTTATATATATATATGCCATGTTTAAAAAATTAATCACATCAGTAAAAAATCTTAGGCATAGATTTAGAATAGAGTTTCTAAATGGGTTAAATCCTTTTGAAAACTATGTATTTTAAGTAAAATATTTCTTAGGGGCGGTTTCGTTGCTTAGCAACCTATCCCCTCCATTTTTCCTAAAATCAATAAATAAAGTTATAATTTTAATTTTAAACCTATCGTTAAAGACTTTTTCCCCACATTCGTCGATATCATGCAGGCGAAACGAATTAAAATTATATTTTTATCATTTTTAGTTCCTTAAAAACGCGTCATATCCAGAACTAGTAAAATATTTAGTGTCGTTTTTCAATAATATGAAAAAATTAAAAATTTAAATCTTCGAAAAAATTGTGACATTATCACTTCAAAGATACAGTTTATATGCGGCGAATAATTAATTTTACACGCTATAATTTATGCTAATTAAACGGATGGTATTTCTAAGGAATCATAGTCGTATAAATAACCGCGACAACATCGCCATCTGAAAACTAGTTAAGGAAACGGTTTGATTTTCAGGCAAATAACGCGTCGACCGTATAGAGAGGTTTGATTTGCATCTTTAATACGCTTACAATCTGGTATTAATAGATTGAGATTTTCGATATATATAGATCATCGATATAACTAGAGGAATTTCCCCCAAATGTAATCCGCGTGTCCCGTCACGGCCCGTTGCGTTTTCCGGGACTTAAACAGCTACGCATAGCAGACTCGAGTGAGAAAAGCTCATTTTCAAACGCCCAATTTGCAGATACGAATATTAATTAGACGCGTATAAGAGATTGAGTTTAGTTTCGTATCATTTGATTCGTTGAATCGGGCGCGCGCCTTATGGATGTAAATGGAATTAAAGCGCGCGTTTATTGGTCCAACGCCTAAATAATATTAAATGCGCTAAATATACTGATATCTTAGGCTTTTAACAATGGATATCTACCTTAGCGGATAATGATCAATGAAGAGTTAACGGCAAACAAAGTCAAAAGTAGTATTTAACAAAGCCTCGTGCGTGCCATGGCTGCTATGGATTAAGAATATACAGAAACTCACGTGGTTTTGTTAGCTCATAGAATTTACCACTGTTTGTGGTTAGAGGACGCGCTTGTTAATCATCTTTAGCTATTAAGATGGGTGTCCTAGAGTCATTGGTGGTATATAATGAGCACGAGATACAAGGAATAAAATCTTCAAGGGCAATTGCTGACTTAGCAACGCACGCCTTTTAAAAATTCACCTGTATATAATCCCCATTAGGAATAGGATGAATAGAGCCGGATTAAGACAAGTTTTGCGGAGCGGCATAGATGGATGCCCCAAATTTAGGTGTTTGGTTATCATTCAATAACAAAAAAGCTCTAAACTGGGTGCCCCTAAAACCGAGTGCTGCGTAAAACAATGGTCGTTTACCTAATTGATTAAGTAATTTTAAGGGGTTGTCGACAAACTGAAAATAAACAATAGCACGTCATGCTGCTGAAAAAATTAAGGGAAAATATTTAAGGGGTGCTCTATTGTTAATCTTCAGTTTGTCGACATCGAGAACCGCTTGGCACGGTCTTCAGTTTGTCGAAAACAGCTTGGCACGGTCTTCAGTTTGTCGAGAAGCCCGAAATATTTGTTAGAGTCAGGAGGCAAGGTCGCCCATTGTTTTTCAGCACTCGGTTTTCAGTTTGTGAAGAAAATTGTATCTTTTAGTAAACCTATTTCAATTTTTTTTTTTTAACTTTGGTATAACTCATTTTCAACCAAACTTTAGATCAAAATCCGCGTATAATAATTACGTACTTATTAAAATGTTGGGCGATCTTAAAGAAAGCTTTAGCTCATCAACACGCGGGTTCCTCATCATCACGAAAGAGCCGTCATTTTTAAAAACTAAGATTAATTAAGAGAACCTCACCGTTTTATAAGAAGAAGAAAAAAAAAAAAAAGGTCTCTTAAAGATATAAAAACAAGAAATCCCCCACGGTAAATTTATCGAATAATCAAGAAAGATCAAAAGACAAAAATGCCGCCGATAATGAAGCCAGTAAAAGTTTTAAACGTTAAAAATTAAGATAAGGGGGGAGATTTGGGAGGGGATGAACATTGAACACGCATTTAGATCATGGCGTGTGGCCATCCTCACGCTCGCTATATAGGACCCTATAAAATTAGATATAAAACCGAATTCAGTGATGGTGGTGGATTTCAAAGCAACCGCTATATAACTTAGCCTAAGGGAGGGTGAAAGGTATCGTAAGTGAATTTTATCGCATAAATCGTGACTCTTAAAGGGATGATCAAACGATCAGGAACTTTGGTTAGGAACTTCTTTCCCAGAATCAAAGAAGGATACAAAGGGTACGTAAAGAAAGACCATATTTAATTTCTTAAACGGGCTAAAATGGGCGGTACTTCGAGGCTAATTTAAAATTAAATCTTAATTTGAATTCGTCCAAAATTACCGAACATTTTAGCCCCTTTTAAGAAATATATACGTTCTCTAAATACCATTTGATTCTATATATTCAAGATCGTGGATGGCTTCATCTTCACTCCTTTCAAGTGGCCATTTTGACATGTTTCCCGACCCCTAGTACTTTTCTGTTTTGGAGCCCTTTCTGGCTGTACGATGTTGTTTGAGGGGCCCCTTTTAACTACGCTTGAACTCGGGCCCAAAGAGATCCATGTGTAAAGTAATACTATCGAACAGACTACTATCAATGGATAGCTATCTTAATAGACAAAGATGAATAACCTAAGCATATTCAAAAAGTGCCAAAGGTTTTGTTAGTTTTTATCACTATTTGCCATTGGAGGACGCTTAAGAACGATAGGTTTTGTTATTAATCTTCATCTAATAAGATAGGTATCCATTGTTAACAGTCCTAGATGGAAATGACTTCAAAATTTGTTTATTAAGTATGGGCTAAAGTAAATCCTAAGTTATCTTTATCAAGAAGCGAAAAACTATATATGGAAGAAAGCCTACGTTGCTGGCAACATTAAGTTATACTTTTCATGTCGAATCTTACTTTTATTTAATTCGACGAATCATTGCGAGACGTTAGTTTTAATTTTAAATTAAAGGTAATATTTAATTACGTGAAAAAATTAATATTTTAAATTGATTAACCGAAATTAAGTCACCCTCCCTTTTAAAAGCGCTGTGACCCTTAGAAAATTCACGCCAACCGCAATGAGATCATTATCTAACTTTTTTACGCTTTACGTTTTAATCGGCGAGAAAATAAATTTAAATAATACTGAGAAATTCTTAATTTCGTGATTTGCAACGTTGAAACTTATCTAATTTATTAAGAAAAGTGTGCTACATTCTATCGAATGTTAAGTTCATTTCTTAGGTTGTAAACGTATGGACTGATGATATATAATCTCCCAAACCAAGTTTGCTCTATACCCGAAGTTATAAGTTATTTCGAATATTACTTACAATCGGGGTAGCGAAAATAATTCTGTTGCATTTTTAAGATAACCTTAAGGCTACGCAGGGGTTTAACCAGTTGAAAATCACGATTAAGCCGTAAAATGGTTTAATTGCTACGCCAAATTATTTAAAAACATCGCGTTTAGAAGTTTAAATAAACTGCGACATGAACTGTTTATAGTTTAGTTGCAGTTTGATTAGGTTTAATACCTAAAATTTGCATATGAAGTGTGTTTAATATATAATCTGCACTGATGAGAGTTTTCTGTAAAAATTACTGAAAATTCAGTAGTAACGTCTGAAAAAAATGCTTTTCCAAAATATCGTATAACTAAAGTCGATTAAAAAAATGTTACGTTTCACACTACAATTCGATATAAAACAATTCGAAATATCTGAATAAATTATGTGAAATAACATAAGTATAGAAGTGTAATCGGTTTTTGTTTTTCTTGCAACAAAATATATGCTTATACTTTAGAATAAATAAACTGAAACTTACCCAAAGTTTAATTTCACGTTTCAGGTCCTGGGAGTCTCGGACTGCAGTTACGTTTGTTACTGACATTCCTAAATATCCCTTATTATGTCATTCTGATACCCAATGATTTCGTCAATTTGAGAGTAATCTGCAATAAAAAAATAAAAGATGATGGTTAAAATAAATTCCTTACAAATTAAAATTCGATTTAGAACAATTTGTAATATCGCAAACAAATTCAATTATGTGAAATAAGAAATGAGTTTAAACGTAATAGTTCTCAAGTACCGGATACATTTTTAAAGGAAGAATGAAAGTTAAATATATTTATACACTGTACCGACAGATTCTGATTCGAGACATTCTAGCGGCCACAGTTGGTGTAAATAGTTAAATCGGAAGCGCCACTCTGCGGAGAAATTCCGGAGATATGGGAGAGGGGCTTGCCTCTCTTCCGATTTAAAATATCGAAGAAGAATCCAAATCACTCGAGCCAGACAGGGGTGATGACTTTTTTGGCTAATTTTTAGTGAATAGCTAGTACGTTTACCTGGCACTTTGCTGATATTATTAAGGCACGAGGCGCTGTTTACTTTTATGAAATAAACCAGAAGCCGATGAAACCCTCCTTTGAAGTCTATTACTCCCGGGTCTTGTCTACCCCTCTCTGTATGGGTTATTCTGAAAAGGCGCGATTCGTACGCCTCCTAACGGTAGATGTTTTCAGAGCGAGAGCTCGTCGAGCGAATATCTCTAGCAGCCTTGGAGTTCGTCCAAAAAACGTCGTCGTTTGTGGAGAGAGAGAGAATTTCCAATTTTCCGTAGACAGGGGGATGAAGTAGGACCCCTTCTAACTCGTAAAATTGGGAATTTTACCCATACAGAGAGGAGCGCTATATGGATCATTGGAGTAGTAGACTTCAAAGGAGGGTTTCATCGGCTTCTGAATAAACTGATAGACTTTTTGATTTTTAAAGGTAAGGGAATATATATTTCATTTGATATTCGGGTTCATTATCACTTTAAACTTAAAAAAAATGGTAAAGATGAAAGCAGTGACTATTGAAATCAAGATATATATTCAGAGCGAAAGAAAAATAATTTTTAAATCATTTTAAAATGAATAACTTTAAAGTCATTTTAAAATAATTTGAAAAAGTAAATGACTTTTCAAATCTAATAAAATATCTCCGGCCAGAATTATTTTTTTCTTTTAAAGATTTCTATTCGATAAGGAAGAAAATAAGGTAAAAAAATCTCTAAACTGATTTAAATAATAGTAAGGCATTTTTGGATAAAATAAAAAATATTTTTGGTCATTTTGAACAATGACCCCTTCTCAAGCGTGAAACCGTATTATTATTGTCACGCGTGATAGACGACATTTTTTTAAAATGTTCTACAACTCGTGTCAAAAAACGCCAAGAGACGCCTGCATACAATGAGTCTTTAGCGCGCTCAAACCTATATGCCCTTTTTATCATTATCATTTTATCGAGTAAAGATAGGAGAGAGTAACTTCGTACACGCTCACAACTTAAACGTCAAATTTGATGCTAAAGTTAGAAGTAGTAATAAAGGAAGAAAGACAACTGATTTTTAAAATATAAGATTTTGAATTTAAAAGATGGTCCGTAAAAATTATTAGAGAGAATAAGTTTTCGTACTTTTAAATTCGTTAAATAGCTCCGGGTTTGCCCCCATTTCGTCCAATCCCATTTCTTCCATTCTAACCTAACCTATGGATTGGGTGAAATGGACCAGTTTTTGGGAGAACTCCCAGTTTTTGGGAGAACTGATAACTTTGGGAGAAATAACAATTGGGATAAATAGGAACATAAATCCAAGGGTATTAAAAATTATACCGAATGGATTTAAAAAGAAATCCCTTCTGATGCCATTCACGATCAAAGAAAAATAAAATTATCTGGAGATTTGTCGCAGGGTTTTCGTAAAAATAAATTGACCAAAGTAGGAACGCGTTAGATTTATGGCGGAATCTACAAATTGAGAAATAAGTTGGTCATGCCCTTTTACTGAAAATTAAAATTTCTCTAAGTATTGAGAGAAATGGTTAAATATTGTGCATACATTTCAATAAGTTCCAACTATAAATATTTTCCTGACCGTCGCCCTTTAAAGAATATTAAAAGTATTTTTTTGTTAAAATAAAATGAGTTGTGGGTGCCAAGATTTCACGGTTGAAAATATTTTGGCGGGGTTATGGGGAATCTGAATAAATTTTATTTTTTATTTTAACATGACGCTAAAACACACCTGAAGAATATGAAATTTCTCAATTTTCTCCAAAAGTCACTGTTCACTTTAGCAGAACGAGAAAAGAACAATATTATAACTCTATCCCACTTTGATTTGTCACGCGAGTGTTAAAACTGAAATCTTCAAGTTCCGTGTACTTAATCGTGAAGGGAGCTTATCTTTGCACGCGCTGACGTAACAAGGTGGAATTGACAATAACAAAACTTTTAGCCAAGAAGGATCAGACAAGGAGAGGAAAAGTGGGGACGGCGCAGTTCCTACTGCGTCGGCCTAAACTCCCACTCTGGGAGAACGGGGGTAGAGATGTTTCGTGGTAAAATGTTGTCACGTAGGTAAAACGGATCCTTTATCAGCTTCGTAGTAGCCAACGACGCTAGTAGCCAACGACGCTAGTGACCACGTGACAACAGTTTACCTCGAGAATTTCCTATCCCCCTTTCCAACCGAGTGGGAGGTTGGCTCTTCTCTCTCTAACTCAACGCAGCCCTACTTTTCCTCTCCTTGTCTGATCCTTCTTGTTATAGCTTAGTATCGTGTATTTATCCGCCTTGTATTTCGTTATACAATTTCAACGAAAGAAAACAAAATTAAAATGGGGAAATTGAGTATTTTGAAGCAATTTCTCACGTAATTCAATTGGAATTAGAGTAGCTTTTCGGAAAGATCGGTAAAAACAATTGAAAATCTAGAACAAATTACAGCTACAGTAAAACAATAAATTTTCTAAACGACATCTTCGATATTTTTTTAGTAAAAATATTCGAACTCGTGGATATTATTTGATTCTTACACTATCTGGAACGTGATATGCTTTCTTTCCCTCGCGGTCTTTTTCGAAAACGTACTTAAAGAGAGAATGCAACCTAACAACAAGTGATTTTATATCTTTTCCTTATAGTTTAAATATAGCTACGTTCACACTACAGACTTTGAAACCGTTTTAAACCGGTTTGGAAAGGTCAAATAATAAAATTTTGGGGTCACCCGTGTAGACCTTTGATCAAGAAACCAAATTAATATCTAAAAAAAGTCGATTTGACGACTCGAAACGGTTTGAAAACGGTTTCAAAGTGTCAAGTGTGAACGTAGCTTATGTCTAATCCACTAGATCCTGAATTCTTCGCGTATAAGGGTCAGCGACCAATGAACAAAGGCCTGTCGATAAGGCGAGATCTCAATGAGATTTTCAATAACCGAATTCAGGATCTCCATGAATCCAGCTAAGCCTATCTTCCGAGTAAGTTTTAAATTTATTTCTAGTTTTGTTTGTAATTGTTTTTAAATAGATTTGGCTTTTGAAACGATAAGGAATCGGTTGCATTCTCCCTTTAATCTAGAAAGTCTTAGCTTTCATTTTTAAAGTTATCAATAATCTCGTTCCATGCAGAAACCTTCTACGCCATCAAGCGTAAAAATGTAATTGGTATATTTTTGGTATTTCAATTTGAAACACATTAAAATAAATGGTATAAATTTTTGAATATTGGTTTTAAATTGTACAAAAAAAATTACTTATTGGTCTTAGGAAAATTATTGACAGCCTCACTTTAACCTCTATTGTTACGGATCGTTATACCGATGTTATTACAAAGGGGTTATAAATTAAGGTAACCTTCCTAATGTGTTATGTGTCTCTTCCGTTGGTTGGAAATTTCGCTACGAAAGGCTGCGCACGATTCATTTAAATTGTTAATGTATTCAAATTACTCTCTTCCCTATAGATTTAGATTCCCTCCCTTTTTTTAACCGTTGTTGTTTTCTATAGTAGAGTTGTAAAACTCTTTGAAAATATTTCAATTCATTCATTGTCGAATTTGATGTCTACCTAGCTACCGTAGCGAAGCGTAAGCAATTGACATAGCCTTTTGTTTTGCAAATCGTGCTTGCTTTACGATGAAGCGAAAACATTTAACCCTCTCTTCACCTCCAAGACAACTTCAAAGAAAGTGTCACGTGATTATTTGTGGATTTTAAAGTTTAAAAAACAAAATAGAGCTAAGAACATATATGCAAGTCCCTTAAAGGGAAACTTGGAGCTAAAAATGGACCAGCTTTTTCACAATATTTAGACACGTTTGAATAAAAGTAAATATAAATTTGGGCCAATCACAAAGCCTTCAACAACGCTTGTAATGTCCTAACATTAAAAGAATAGGCTGCGTTTTATGGTCAAGATCTTAAGCATGGCCTATAGGACATACAAGCACTGTTGAATACTGAAATAATATGATTGGTCAAATTATACCAAACTTTAGAAATTAATTTAAACAAATAAAAAAAAAAAAAAAAAAAAGGATAAAAAATAAGAAAAAATCTGTAATACGTTTTGTGGCATGGTGATTCCAAAAATCATTTCAAAAGCTGTAGCATTTTTAGCTCCAAGTTTCCCTTTAAGTTAAAGGTCAAATTAATCAGTTAAAATTTCAATAAAAAAATACGGTAGAACTACATCTTTAAAACCAAAGTTAATGTCATTATGTCACCTATCTTGTGACGCGGGGTGACGTAGCGTATAAACATTTTGTTATTCAGGGAAGGGTGTCAAGAAAAAATAATTGTAAAAACTCAAAATCTATTTTTATCCAGTCAATGTTATACTAAAATATATAGAAAAAGCAAGTTTTTTTTGCAAATTACTTGTGCCTATATGTAAATGTAATCATGTTGCTGTTAAAGTACACCTTACGTTCGATTTCAGAATTTGAATTAATGAAGTATTATTAGGGGAAGATAGAAAACATGGTTAGGCAGATACTTAGCAAATTCACATATTTCTACACGTAACACGTTGATTCATATTAAATTGAACGCCCTTAATATAATTCCAAGGTGAAATATTTTATTTCAAATAAGGGAAAAATAATCTATCAATTGAATAATAAATTAAGATATATCGATTTTTAATTGGGATCCTTCTTAGGTAAGATAGGGAATTTTTTGGGGGTGGAAGGTGGGTTATAATTAAAGGAAAACCGATAACTAAGAATGAAAATGACCGAGCTCTAATACATATTTTCTTAAAATTTTCTTCATTGTTTTCTATTCGGCCATAAAGATTATTGAAACCACGCCCCAAAATCGAAGGACCTTAATTATATGCAAATTTATTTCAAGGGGACGATTCAAGGATTAATAAACATCCGAAGGAAGCTATTATTTTATACAATGGGTACTTTTTTCATCCAAAAATGTTGGGTATTTTTTAAACAATATTTTAAAATAATACAGTTTTAAGTTTAGAGGAATGTTTTAAACGTAGCAAAAATTTTAAATTTTGTTTATTTCAAACTAATTTAAATAAATATATTAAGAAAGCTCCAATTTCGTAATTTTTAAAGTTATCTTAATCGAAACAAATAAACTTCAGGGTAAAGTATTAATTTAAATAGAAAATGAAGCCCGAAAAGAGATTTGATATAGGCCCTTTAGGCAATAAAATTAATATGAAGAATTAAGGAATTTAACTTCATTTTCAACTTACTCGAAAAGTAGGCTTAACAAGGATAATTGAAGTGTTTGATACCTCGCCGTTAAGCAGTCTTCGACCAATCAGCTTCTTGATAAAGAATATAGATTTAGATAGATAGTGAGAAAGTTTTACAGTCGGAAATGATCGTGCTTTCACGTGATTGACTGGAGGCTGCTCAACGGCGAGATTTTAAACGCTATTAATCCTTAACTATTAGTGAATAATCCATAGAAAATCCCTCGTCAAATTTAATTCTCCCTTTGTGAAATATTTGGCCATAGTCTCCGTATTTAGTTTATTAAAAAAACGTTTTAAAATTTGAATTGTTTCGAATTTTCATCAAAATATCAAATATTAAAAATATTTCCGCTTAAAATTGCAAAAATAACGAGGATATAATTCATTGAAAGCGGGAGTACAAGAAAAATTACGTATAAATTAGCAAAATTAGTATTCAGGGCATCGTAAGAAAAATAAACTACTCAGCATAACCACACGTTTACCACATTATAAATGTTATTATCTTTTACTAATCTTCCCCATAGACTTGGCAAATTGCGAATGAACAACAGGGGAAAAAAATCGTTGTACCTTCTCTCGTAAACTATCCGTAACCAATCTACTCTAGGAGCAATTTTCGATTCGAGTCGCTTAATCTAACTAGGCTTGACAATCTCTTAATTTCTAAAAAGTCTATTTAATTCGACTAATAAAAGGGGCACACCGCAATTTTTGGCGGGAAATTAAAATAAAGAAAAAAATGGTAAACCGCGGGAGAAGATTTCCACGAGACTAAATTATCCGTGACTGTGTCAAATTTCCATAGCGCCTTATAAGATCAAAATATGCCTAACGAAATAAAATACGGGCGCTATAAGGTTTTATAAGAGATTTGAACGCTTGGATTGCCATGACAACGAATACACGAGCGTGATTATTAAATCGTGTTTCATATTTTTTAATTAAAAGTGTCAGTCACGCGATTTTTAAAAATACCACAGGGAAAATTATGCTTCAAGTTTACAACAAGGCATATTATGATTGGTTCGTGGTTCTGAAAAGTTTTGTCGTCAGAGCTTTCGCAAGAGGATAGAGGAAAAAAATTAAAAAACTCTAAACGATCGAGATACGGAATTCGAAATTGCCCTCTCTAGCGGTTGAGATTGGAACTAAGTAGGCGGTGTTAATATTGCGCTGAACTTTCTAGACGTTTACGGGGGGTGAAAATGAATCGACGGAAAACAACTCTCTCTCCTGAAACGAAGGAACGTGTCTCGTCCGGCCGCCGCAATTTCGAGTCTGATTTACTCTATAAAGAATATACTAGGTCTGGCCGCTTTTGTATATATATTTCGGAATACTTTGGGTAAAACCATGGACTGAGAAAAATCATTTCATTGTCACCCTAAGTATGTCCTCTTATAAATTTTAAAGATGATTTACATGTGAAAATACTTATATAGCTAATTAAATTCATCAAGTGTACGGCTAATTGCTTGATTTTCATACTAATCTTCCAATTACATCGATATTGATCAAGTTAAATTGTTTTTCCTCAATAAAAAACATTCTGTTGACTTGGCGATTTGTAATCAAAGTAAGAAAAATAATTCACGCGTGAATATTTCTTGACGTCAAATACGACACGTCACTGGCACTTAATTTCAGGCTCACATTTTCTATCAACGCGGATTTTATCTGACAACGAATCAAGTGCCTTTTCTTAGCGCCCTTTTGCCATCATTGTCCGAAGAAAGAAATCCTAACTGGTAACGCGGCCTATAATATTATATAAATATTAGTACTGGAATTGTATAAGTTACGGTCACGCCGAGATAATAACCGAGCCAGTTTTTACTTCGCTATAAAGAGCGAGAATGCGGAAATTTCTTTACCTTATTTCAAAGAGAGAAAGAGAAATACGGGTGCAATTTACTTATGATTTTTGAAATTAAGATTCAACGCGGTTGATAAAGGATTGTGTGGATTTAACCAATACTAATATTATATTAACACCTATTTTTAACACTGCGTGGTCTGCTCCAATCACCACGCAACTAGAGGTATATTCAGAATTAAATAACAAAAGAACAGATATTTAACGACTTTCGTTATACATAATTGCTTGAAAACTTCAATTTTAAAATACACGACGAGCTTCAAATCTAAATGTCATTTAAATTATTTCGACAAGAATATAAAACTAATCATTTAAAAGAAAATTTAACAAGGAACTGTTCCGTGATAAATTAAAACCTCAATTTAAATTACAACGATCAGGAAGGCTGTCAGCTTGAATTAGAATATATTGAAGGGATCATAGAAGATTGAAAATTAAACTTTTATAAATTATTAATTTCGCTATAAACGAATCAAGTTTTAACGGTGACTCTAATTCAATGGCTACCCAAGTGAGTATGATTATTATGCAGTGACAACTACGATTACGTAACGACTACGACAATTACGTTTATAACGACTAGCTACTAGTGACTAAGGTGACTACGGCAATTACGGTATATTACGGGTACCGCGTGAGTGTGATTACAGTGATTATAAAATGACTCCGGTGATTAAAAGTGAAGGCACTTTGGTTTTACTTTAAAAAGAACACTAGAGTACGAGGGCTGTAAGTCCTTACGCATAAACTATAACGAAATATGGATAAAACAGAATTATTTTCGTTAAAAATTCCCTTCGTAACTTTCGATATATCTGATCCAATTTTGATTTCCTCTTAACCATAAAATCATAATCGCCGTTCCCGGGAAATAAATAGCCGTTTTTGGCCGGGGTCATTAAAATTAAAGGCGAGTTTTTGTTGGCTGAAATAGCCAGGGAAAATTTAGGACGAAGCGGTGTGGCCTCTCCCGGGGGAAAAAAAAATTATATACAACTAGCCCGGGTAGATTGTTCTTATAGCTATAGCTAAGGCAGGCTTTTGTTGTGACGTGTAATACGTTGAGTAAACGATAGGCAGAACCAAGCCAGAGAATAATACCCGGGCAAAACAAGTCGAAATGTTCACGTCATAATGAAATTATTTTACTATTATTTCTCGGGCAAAGAAGTCATTTTCAGAGTTCCTCAAGTATAGCAATTTAATCCCATGATTTGATCATGAAAGCCTAAATTTAGTGAACTTTAATTGAAACATCTCCACGCAAATGTGCAGCTATAGTAATTTTAATCCTATAATTAACTAAGTAAGCTCTACAGGTAAGCCTAAAGTTGAAGTATCCATCCCATTTAGGGATATCAAAGTTACAGACCTTCTAAAAAATGTTTAACTGCAACTTTCCCCACATGAATGTAAAGCCATTCGCATTTAGAGATACAATATCATAAATTATCGGAGTATGGTATCATTTCTTCGGATTAATTTAATAAAATATTGCAAAGTAACAAAACAACGACTGAATTTCAAAGTAATAACATTCTAGGTTGAATCATTCGTAGTTGGGGCTTAAACTGGCGGTAAAGCTGGGATGCGAGAAGAGGGGGAGGGTGACGTATACGTAAAAGGGGTTTCAGATTGATACTTGATTGGTCCAATTTTTTCCCCGTTACCCGTAAAGTCTAGGGCCCTTTAAGTCCATCCATCAAAAAGCCGCATTTCACAAATTACTATCTTTTCTGGCCGCCGTGCTCTCACCGTCTCCCTCCCTCCTATCGTATCCCCTTTGGCTCGCTTACCTCTCTGTGGCTCGAAAGTTACATCAGATAAAGAAGCGAACGGCGCGCATAAGCCATGCTTAATCATCCCGCTTCCCATGCAGGCAAACACGGGGGCGCAACGCCAGCAACCAGAGAGCTGAGCTATAGGGATCCCCATATCTGGCTATTATCACGAAAGAAATTAAGCAAAGTTTATAGAAACGAATATCAGCTCGGGGTCCGCGGACCCCGTAAGGGTGCGGAACTATAAGAGACTCTCGAGGGAAAATAACTACAAATATTTCAATGGCTAAAAAATGAAATCGAGGACAATTAAATATTATTCTATAACAGTTTTTTAAAAATATTACAACTAATTGTTTGTGAACATTGTCAGAAAGTTTTAGAAAAGTGAATTAAAAAGGTCAGAGAATTTTGAATAGTGATTTTAAAAGGTCAGAGAATATTGAATAGTGATTTTAAAAAGGTCAGAGAATTTTGAATAGTGATTTTAAAAGGTCAGAGAATTTTGAATAGTGATTTTAAAAGGTCAGAGAATTTTGAATAGTGATTTTAAAAGGTCAGATAATTTTGAATTAGCGAATTACAAAGGTCTGAGAATTTTGAATTACTGAATTAAAAAAGGTCAGAGAATTTTGAATAGTGAATTAAAAAAGGTCAGAGAATTTTGAATAGTGAATTAAAAAAGGTCAGTATTTTTAATATTGGAAGGTCAGAATTCCGAAAACTTAAGATAAAAGGCAGATAATGTGGAAATTCATATAGCAGATACTAGGGAAAACGATATATTTAAGGGCAGATAATTTGGAAAACGATATATATAAGGGCAGATAATTTTGGGAAACGATATATATAAGGGCAGATAATTTTGGGAAACGATATATTTAAGGGCAGATAATTTGGAAAACGATATATTTAAGGGCAGATAATTAGGAATACGATATATTTAAGGGCAGATAATTAGGAATACGATATATTTAAGGGCAGATAATTAGGAATACGATATATTTAAATGCATAGAATTTCGAAACTAAAGAATATGACAAAATGGTATTAAGCTTATGGTAGATTCTGTATCGAAACGCAATATCAGAAGTCTATGTAAAATAATCTTATTTGATAATATTTACCAGTCCCAAGAGGACCAATATCGACTATAGCATAACTAGCTTATCCCCGTTCCGTCAAAATTTGATTATAATCCATTTTACAACGAACGATTTCAACACACAGCTGAAGATAATCCTTATCTGGCGTTAAACCCTTAGAACCAATAAGAGAACGCACAAATTAGCTTCGAAACCCGATGCAAATTTAGGATGAAATGAAAGCGTATAGTTTAGATAGTCATTGATTATCGATAAGATTATAATATGATAAAGGAAAAACCGAGACGGGGTGGATCCCCAGACCCCCTTATTTTCTAGTTTTTTCTTCCCCTAATTACCCCATAGAATGTTGGCAGGTTTAAAGAGTTAATTACACCATTATTTTTCAGAAAATTCTAATAATACGAATTTTAAATGACCTGTACAAGAAACACAACGGGTAAAATTTCAATAGGAGTCAATAGGATCAAAAATCATTTTACAGCAAAACCAAGTACATCATTCGATAGAACGTTAAATTTAGGCCTATATAATAGTCGGCACTTTTTTAAAATATAGTTTTCTTACTTTGAAAAATTCGAAGAAAATGTGCCTGACGAGGATTAGCTGTCGAGTTCTTTTCAAGGCTTGCGTTTCTTTATTTTATACGCGGGGACATATGAGTTAGAACGTACACGTTCATATTTGAACTCATTTTGCTTGAATCTATTAGAATTAGGCTTGTTTTCAACAGAATTTTAACTATAATTGTACTAAAAACGGCAAAAAAAATCTGCATTTTTTCATAGATTTAACTTTTTAATTTTTTAAAATGGAACAATTGTGAACATTAAAAAAACGGAGTTTATTTTAGGCCTAAATTTAACGATCTACGGTATGGTGTACTTGGTTTTGCTCTTATATATATAATATATAAACTTTTTACTGCAATTGCACCATTACAATTTCAAAGAGATTATTAAGAAAACCGTTTTAAATTTAGTGTAATCGTGTAATAAGCCCTTTAAAACGGTCTATAGAAAAGTAACGGTGCGTATACCCTTGCCTGCACAAAATCTGCCTGCGTGGTTTAATAATATTATCAATTTAGTAATTTAGGGTGGGTCTATTGTTGTCAGGTTTAATATAATCCATTCGACTCGTTTCAGTTAATGAATGAAGGAATTAGAAGGAGAATATAGATAAAAATAACCAAAATCGACGGGTTTCAGTTTCGCACTCGTTAACGTTCACAAGTCAAACGCGTTAATTTGGATAGGGAAGTTTACATATTTTTTTTTGCTCACCCCGTTATTAATGATGTTCGATTTGAATAATAATAAGTTAATTGTGGACTACGCGAATATCCGGCTATATTTTAAAAGGATAATGTTTCATTTTAAAATATCGTAATACTTCGAAATTTTCTATAAAGAGAGAATGAAGTCTAATAAGGACTGTTTTTTAATCGAATTTAAAAATTTCTTTTAAATTAGAAATCAATTTTAAACTTTCGCGGAGAGTATTTTAGCAAGACTACTCTTCGAGTGCTCAGAGCATGCTCCGAGTCTGGCAGAAAATATAATTGCTCTTACCCTAGCTCTCTGTATAAAGCTCTTTGTATAAAGTAGAACGTAATATTAGAAAATAATTTGCATCCCTTAATCAAATCGGTGAAAAAAGCGTTCTTTTGCGGTTGTTCTCTTATAGAATTTAGATAGCGACCGTTAGGCCAAAACATATTTGTAAAACGTATTTGTAATAATAGTTTCAAAAGCGCGTGTTTTAAATCAACGGTAATTGCGCGATCGACATCTTAATAAAATATTGTGAGCCTATAAAACTATTTTAAATGATAATTAGGAAATTACCAAAATACATCTGTTTGTCAAGCTTCATTCTAACTTTAAAAATACGCAAGAATCAGTCAGTTTTGGTAATAATAGGAATTAGTAATTTTTATGATTTTCATCATAAAATCTAAAATAAATGGTTTCATATATTCTAAGACGGCCTCCGGATATTTTAACTAGAAAGCCAATGAATACTGATTTAGCTCATACAGAGTTATACAAAGAAGGGGTATCGATAAAATTTATGAAACGGTCGAATTACTTCGCTTAAATTGCTTATAAATGGGTTCACATCATGCTCTATTCGGGTCTGGATTAAAATAGGTTCAATTTGGAATATATTCGAACGAGTTCGAATTTTCCGTATCTATACTTAAAATAAACGAAACCTCATTTAAAAATATTGATTTTGAGGAAAACCTCGGGTAAAACGTGCTGAAAACTCAATCTGAAAACGGCTATAGGTTGATGTCAGAGATTCGTCGATCCGAATCAGACAAGTGTTAACAGTTACCGTTGCCGACAGAGCGCATCACGCGGGCAACGCGAACCAAAAGGTGAAATCCATACACCCTATAGCGTCTCTCCTCTCCTCTTCTATAATACGACTCTCATCTTTCGCTAGCGAGGGAGCGAGGAATGAGGGAGAATAGAAGCTATAAAGGGATCAATCGCGCGCTGCGTGTCATCCTTTCCCTCTAGAAGCAACTGACCGTGTCCGGTGGAAACGCCTTGCCTATTAGCCTTATATACGCATTCTATTATATTACCCCTTATACTGAAGGGAAATAAACGGCAATTGGAAGCGCTAAGGGAAAACACTACTAATCACTCAATCATTACGTATAGGAGTATACAGAGTTACACTATCAACAGATACAAGGCATAAGATCTCTAAAAAAGGTTCTTGAAAATTGCATAGCCTCTAAGATACGTTTGTAATTATAATACCATGATTATCATGACAGCTGTATAAGCCTAAATTAAATGAATTGGACAAACTATTGGAGAGTAAATTATCCAGGTTAAAAAATGGTTAAATTGAAAATATCACTATGCAAATGATACCAAGAACAAGTACCTGGGGATACTTTCGACTCAAAAGTGGACTCGCGAGTTTAATTTTTCTCCTGAGGATATAGGCCTTGAAGTTTATAGCCAATAGTTTCTAATTTTACTGAGTTTTTGATGATACCCACTAGTATCATTTTAATCCCGAGATTATCATGAAAACTCTAAGCCCAAAATTTAATAAACTATCCATAATTTTTCAGAGTTCTTCAAGGTACAAAAAGAACGAATTGAATTGTCGTCTAAATTTAACGAACTATCCATCCCTTTTCACATTTCTTTTAAAGCAGTAAAAGTAATGAATTGAACGTATCTCCATTTTGTATACAAGTTACTTTGGTCTAAAAATCTCTAATCCCAAATATACAATACCATATAAAATTTCAGTTCATTTAACGAGTGATAGATGATTCGATCTCAGATCTTTATTGATCTCGGGGGTCATCCATGGTCAAGAAGGACGTGGACGTATTGGGTTGGGGTATAGTGATGGGCCAGTGCTGCTCAGAGTGTTAAATCGATCGGAGATAATGGCATAGTCTAAGAGTCCCAATGGGGATTAACCCCCCACGACCTTTTAAGCCCCTATAACGGCCTTACGCGCCGTATCACGATACAAAGATTAACTAAATCCCATCAATTCCTTGATATTTATTTTTGCCTCAACCTTATGGAGATAATGATCCTTAAAAATATAAGCCTAAAGCTCGTTTTAAGATTTAAGAATAATGTCTTATAATACGTACACTCTTTTGATTGGGCATATTTATTATAGGCTTAACAATTTGGCAAGTTTTTAAACAATTAATTTAATTAATTGCAACTAAACAAATGTTTCGTTTCGTTCAGTCGAGGTAAAAAACAAATAAGCCCACATTACAGGAGAAGCCCGGGGGAAAAGAACATATGCAGGGTGACAGGTATTAAGTATAGAAAATCGAAATTCTTATTTTTATCCCAAATAGGCCTAATTTCTAACCTACTGAAATTATTTAAATTTTCCAACTAAGCTATATTTCAGGCTAAAAAAAATTTTTGTAACTAAACAATCTAATCAATTAAGTGTAAGAAAAATTAATCTGGTTCTATAATGAAAATTCGTTCTAATTTTAATATTAATATAGTTTTTTTTTGTTTTGGGATATAATTTTTACAAGTTACTTAAAAATTCAAGAGCTAAATACCAGCGTGTTGAAAAACTGTTTTATATAAAAAAATGAATGAATATTTTTAACGTAGATATATCAGTAAGTAGATATATATGTATACAGGAGTGGTTGGTAGCATTTAAAAAAAAATTGCGATGAGATAAAAACAAAAGTGAGAACTAGATATCCACGAAATCAGCCAGTTCAATCTGGTATACATAAAGTAATGACACTTTCTCGTGATAAACTCTGTTATAAAGTATTGAAAAATAACCACGGGTGCTGTAACTCTATACGAGGCCTAGCTTGTTCGGTGATATTAAAGCGGGGTCCATAAAGGCCAGAATCATTAATCATTAAAGTATCGAAGGCAAAATCGTGACCAAAGTCTCTTATTAAGTGGGAGAATGGCTTTGCTGGGGGATTGTGGCATTTTTTTTGTAGCAGAATTTCACCAACGCGTATCCCAGTGTGTCCCCCTTTATAGTTTTAACGATATTCTGTCAACTAACTTTGAAACAATAGAGGAAAATGTAAGGAAAATAAGAGGGTAATGACGCCATTATAGGTACTGTTTAAAGGAATGGTTCACCCATAAAGTTTTTTTGCCTCTAAGGGTCAATAGCACTCTTGGCAACAGAAATTTATAACTCAAAATTAATTTTTAATAATAATAATAATTTTATAGTTAAAAATAAATTTAGTATGGACGTGGCCCTTTTACCCCTAATTCTAAACTTCTCTGTCGTGCTTGGCCAGGCTAGCAATCTGATAGGCCAATAGAAATAACTTATAAACCAATGAAATGAGACTCCGAGGGGAGAGAGTCTGAGACAGTAAAGTCTAGAATCCTTCGTTTTTTAATCGGTGTTGTTTTAAAGAAAGTTCAAAATGCCAAGTTGTATTATAAAAGAATGCAAAAATTTTAGTTCTCGGTTTGGACTAAATTTTTATACGGTTCCTGATCATTTAAAGTACCCCGAACTCGCGTCAAAATGGCTAAAATATGCTAAAGAAACAGTGAAAGCCGCGTATTATACTAAGCCTTTGCCTACGAAGAAGTTGGATTACAGAGTTTGTCAGGTGCAATTTTCTTTCATCTGGTCTATGTCAATTAAATTTTCGATACCGTCATTATTATTCCGCTCTTCCTGTAGTCTATCTCTAATTAAAAGTTCTTCTTCCGTGGACACTGGTTCAACTTCAAACGGATCTATTCGCGGTATGACGATACTCTCCGAGAGTCCGAATCGCCGACGGAGTTAGGCCTAGGCTACGGCTTACCGGGGTTAGATGCTCCTTCAGTCGGCGTCCCGTTCGTTAGACTGGCGAGCACTGCCGTTATAACCTGTCGTCGATTTAACGTTCAAGCGTGTAGTAGTCAACTTTACCATTGAGTAAAAGCTGAGCCAAGTTACTTTGGCCAATCAGATTATTGCCGAAATAAAAACCTTGAAGTGACGTATCGAATGCGCTCTTGCTTTACAGGAAAGCTTCATACGGGCGCCTATGTGCCCTCAATGTAATTTGTTTTAATTGTTTATTTAAAAATATACTTAATTTTAAATTTTTTTAACACTTGAAAAATTGGTTTTGAGTTTAACTAAAGGGTTTGCAGCAAAAATATTTTAACACCGCACCATTCCTTTAATTTATCTTTAATTACCTTTAAAACTGTGGACAGATTTGATAACGATATATTCTTAAAGATAATGATAGTTTTAAGAATATCAGGATATTTTTAGCTTAATACATGTCTAAAGACATGAAATACCTTCAGGCAATGACTGCTTTTCGAAATATCCTTGTTAATTTTAACATTATGTATCAATTCAAGACATGTTTGGAGATTTTATAACTGTACTTGTTTTAACAGATGAGGAGGTATTTATAGTGTGATAGCGCAATCTAATTTAGCGTACTCCATAGACCAATAACAATCGCAGACAATGGTTATGACTTAATTTAAACAGAGAATAGAATAGAGGAGTTGAAAGCAAATTTTCTTCACTATTTACGGTTTTTGAGAGCTAATTAAGAGAGGATGACGTTAACCTACGTCACTATATTTTCAGTTTCCGGTTTATATGTCGAATTTTCACAGGAACAAGAATATAGTGATGCAAGTTGACGTCCTAATCCCTTATTTTTCTGGTACGAACTGAAATCGACCATCGGAAATAGAAGAAACATTTCAAATTGAAAATTAAAGAAATTCCACTAATTTTCTTTCCATTCTATAATTATTTAGGAACTTAGATATCTGTTATTACTCTATGAAATTGATCTTTTCGCCCTGTGTCTATACGAGAAAAAAAAGTAACCTTTAAATTTTGTTAAGGGTCTCGTCTTTGGAGTATGTAATGAAGCTCGGATGACCCCCCGTCGTTCAAAAGAAAATCCTATAGCGAGGAAAACCTTACGCTCTGTTGGCACAGACTAAAGAGAAGCATTGTGTATCGATCCGCCTCAGCTTTCCTCAATATGTCAACTCCTCCTGAACATATAGGCATAAAGGTATAACCTATGTTCTATCTGGGCTGATATACTTTGGGCATTTTGGCAGGTGTCAAAAGTTAGTTTATTTTAGTGTCGGCATATCTCATTAACTCCCGCTGTGGGTATCATCGCCCGCGAGTTTTTCTAGACTTTAAAAGCCACGTGATCATTTTCGCGCGCCCTCGGATCACATAAACTCCGCGTGAATTAAAGAGAGAATGAAGCTGAATTAGGCCTATTATGCTTAAAATTAAATTTACAATTATTAATTTAGAAAGTAGGCTTAACGCAGATCCATCTGGTTCATTTTACGCTAAGCCTAATTTGGGACTAATTCCGATTGAAAGTAAAATACAAATGGAGGCGCGCTAGTTGCCATGGTTACACTCTGATGGAGCGCATGTCTCGAGAGCGCGATAATCTAATTGGCTGCAAACTTGGTTTTAATGGCGATTGGCCATTGAATTGCGTTGGAATTTAAATAGTTTTGAGATTAGTATTTATAGATTTTTAGGGGTAAATATTGATATTTTGAACTAACAAATATTTGGAGAATTATTTCAAATGACCTGTGATAACTAAATTAAGAATTAGCAATTTTGAAAACAGGTTTCCTGGTCGCTTGCGTCGACTCGTTCATAACGAGATACTAAACTCTTCGTGAATCCCTGTTAAGCCTACTTTTCGATGAAGAATTGATATAAAATAACTTGTTGCTGGGTTGCATTCTCCCTTTAAGCTACAAAATCTGCTGTTTGAGCTATCCCAGTTAATGTAGTTATTATCGAAAGAATTCTGTAAAACTATGGATGCCTAAAATCAAGCTAAAAGGTATTTGCAAAAATTAACTCCGGATAAAGCGAACGAATTTGAACTGTTCATATAAGGAACCCCATTAAATCAGTGTCAAAAATTTAAACATGACAAGTTTTTTTTATAATCTTCTCAAAGGCGATGAAAAATAACAACTAACACGCTTAAAACACAGACAAGAGCGTAACCCTCTCTTAACATGTAAAGTTTGATATTTTGAAACCTAAAATTTAAAGGGAATATGAAAGATAACCTTAAAATATACATATTTCAAAACCAACCGCAGAAAAATAATAACTAAACTAATCTAAAAGAGGCGATGATATTTATTTTGTTATTTTCAAATTAATTAATAAGGTTTTACCCACAAAACACACCTCCATGATTGGGGCTAACTTCAAATACAAACCATTAGAAAAATATCTAACAAGTTGATAAAGTCCCCTATATTAGATACACGTTCCCAAACTGAACTAAATTATTTTAGGGTTTGATTCTAATTGCTAATTAAAGGTTTGTACATAATTTAAGGGTCCGACTAACTAGGGTCCTTGAGAAGGAACTTTAAATAGAGAAAGCAACCCGAATTAACGACTACTACGGCATCAAACTGTGCCAAATTCTTACAATCACCACTTATAGTTGAAACACGTAACGTAGCGCCACTATGGCTGACTAATAAAAGCGAATAAAACTCATTATCACGAGCCGCGTTGAACATCACGCGTCAAATAATGAAAAAGCGTCGGTAAAACCTATAATAGTAATACGGCGTGAAACGCTCTGTACATAGATTTTAATCAAACTATACCTAAGCCTAATTTAAATCTTAAGTTAGTTCTCACCCCCCAAATGTATAGGGTCCCTCCTAGTTTCTCGCGGTAGATTGAAAGTGAATATAAAGAATACACACTTTTTTTCGAGTGTATGCGAAGCTCTTTGTCGAAAATATTAACACCTCTATAGCATAACATCATCGCCTTTAGAATGATTAATAGAATAAATGCTATCTATATACTAGATGTTCGAGTGCAGTTTGCAACGAAGTTCATAGGCTAGTGCTTGTTCAAATCCGTTCTTATAATCTTGTTTTGTTTGAAAAGAATGGTGCAAAAACATTATTTTAGGTTTAAATTTTAGATATAATAAAGAAAATAAAATTGTGTATAATTTAATTATGTTGCATATGATTTAATTTTAATATTATATTATTTATATTCGACTGCAGAATGGCTAAAGCTAGGCACCGAAATATCTCGTGTAAGTGCTCTAAAATAGATATGGTGTGTCGTTAAACTCAGTTCGGTATATTTGTCGTCTGCTGTTACAAGTAGGGTACTAAAATGGCTGATAATAATAGCTTACTTTTGGACAATTGCATTATTAAGGTGTTATTCAATATTAACATACGTGGAAACTATATATATAGTTCGTCAATAATTGATTTAACTTCGTAATCTCGGGATTATCCAAATAAAGACTTAATCGCTGGCGTTGTCCTATTGATAATAAGTTATTTTCACGGATTAAAGATGGATTACGAATTTATACTCGTTGCAAAATCAGTATGATCCACTTTGACGCGAGTTATCCATTTTAAATAGTTGGATATATTTTAGCTCGTTAACAGTGTTGTAATGCAAAGAAAGTTGCGGCGGATTAATACGCAATGTTAATAGGGGATTTAAAAGTAGTTTTCTTCAAACTGTTAGGGTACGGGAATGCGTATAACTCCTAGCATGGTTTATATAGGATTTAGGGAGTGTTTTAGCACGTTTTTGAAATAACTAAATTTCCATATGAAAAGGGACCCAGGGTATATTGGCCAAAGATGCGATTCGTTAGGAGGAGTTTTCAATCCCCTTTCCTCGCCACCCCGGTTTTTCTATCTTTTCTTATAATACGTATGTATACGCGAAGGTATTTTTCTAAATTATTATTTCTATAACCTTCTTACTATCTTTTTTAAAAGGGAGGGTAAAAAGGAAATCAATTTGTTATTAATTATTATATCCGGAATAGGCAAATGTAAAAAAATTCCCACGTTTGACTTTATCTACTTGTTCATTTAGAAGAATCGTCACTGCGGACGTCATAGTAAAAAGGCCACCTTTAACCTTGATTTCTGCCTCAGAGAAAGTTGTTTGCAATTGCGGAATAAATGGCCCCATAAACAAAGGCCCTAGTAGTCGAATACATCTTGAGTAAATAGACCACCCACCCAGTTTACCTATCCATGCAACGAAAAAGGATATTTTTGCAAAACAATTGAATCTTTTAGGGCGACAATTGTTAAATAGTAAAATTAATTTGATCATGTTTCAACCTCCATTGAAAATAAAAAGTTTTTGGGCATATCTGGTTTTTAAGATATATGTTTAGTATCACAATGACTGTGTATTGGTAGTTTTCTAACTAATAACACAAATTGTTCTTTACAGAGGTTCGCACAGACTTTCTCTCCATGTGTTTAAGACAGGGTATCAATTCGTCTCAGGGTCCCAGGTTTTTTTAATTTCCAAATTAATCTTGAAGAATTTAATTAAACATTAAATAAACTACAACGAAATTGATTTATAATAAAATTGAAAACCACTTCAATAGAATAGAACCCCTTACTTTTCTTGCACGAAAAGATATGGTTTAAGCTTCAAAATTGAAATGTTTGTCAACACATCCATAGTCTCTGTAGACTAAGTGGTTTGTTGTGGATGTGATTCATTTAGGGCGAGTTCAGGGATGGATACCGAAGTAATCCGGTAGTCTACCGCTTAATGTATTTTCTTAGTGGGGCGATATCTCCGGTACGAGTCATTGAACTTAACTATAATTAGGCGTTAGTATTATACAGGTCATGTGATCTAATTATCGATGTGTTGGTTTTCCCCAATTTTCTTTTATAATTTTAACAACTAAATGAAACTGACCGAATCTTTGAAATATAAACTGAATAGTTTCAAACTGGTGCACGTCTATAGTGATTTTAAAAGAATCTAAGGTTAGGATAAGTGGGAAAACTAATCAGTTTTTTCCCCTTGTGGCAGGGGGTCTCCTCTCGAATGTATTACACCTTTTTTTTATTAGGCGGTAGGGGAGTGGTCACGAAGGTTAGCGCGGTAATCGGCTTCGGTGATAGCTTTCCATCTCTCGAACCACACAAAAAAAAATAACCATCAGTCTTTCGTTAAGTAGACCGAGCGCGCGAAAACCAACGCGCCATTCCGCGCCAAAAAAAGAAAAAAAGATCTTAAAACATTCTTTGCACGCGGTAATATATTATATAACAGATTCGACATGATTTTAGCGCGAGGAGGAACCCATACCCCCGACACGCAAAAAAAGCAAAACGGATAATTTTTTAAAGAGCTAATATAATGTGCAGTTAAATATTTTCTATTGGTTAAAGTGTGCATGCACGAAGACTATGTTATAGTTTTCGATTAAATGGTACTTTGGGGAAAATATCAATTTAACTAATATGGAAATAGAAATCTGCAGAAGAAATATTGGAAATATTACAAATCTACAGAAGAAATATTGGAAATATTAGAAATCTGCAGAAGAAATATTGGAAATATTACAAATCTACAGAAGAAATATTGGAAATATTACAAATCTACAGAAGAAATATTGGAAATATTAGAAATCTACAGAAGAAATATTGGAAATATTAGAAATCTACAGAAGAAATATTGGAAATATTAGAAATCTGCAGAAGAAATATTGGAAATATTAGAAATCTACAGAAGAAATATTGGAAATATTAGAAATCTACAGAAGAAATATTGTAAATATTAGAAATCTACAGAAGAAATATTGGAAATATTAGAAATCTACAGAAGAAATATTGGAAATATTAGAAATCTACAGAAATATTGGAAATATTAGAAATCTACAGAAATATTGGAAATATTAGAAATCTACAGAAATATTGGAAATATTAGAAATCTACAGAAATATTGGAAATATTAGAAATCTACAGAAATATTGTAAATATTATAAATCTACAGAAATATTGTAAATATTAGAAATCTACAGAAATATTGTAAATATTAGAAATCTACAGAAATATTGTAAATATTAGAAATCTACAGAAATATTGTAAATATTAGAAATCTACAGATATATTGGAAATATTAGAAATCTACAGAAATATTGTAAATATTAGAAATCTACAGAAGAAATATTGGAAATATTACAAATCTGCAGAAGAAATATTGGAAATATTACAAATCTACAGAAGAAATATTGGAAATATTACAAATCTACAGAAGAAATATTGGAAATATTACAAATCTGCAGAAGAAATATTGGAAATATTACAAATCTGCAGAAGAAATATTGGAAATATTAGAAATCTACAGAAATATTGTAAATATTAGAAATCTACAGAAGAAATATTGGAAATATTACAAATCTGCAGAAGAAATATTGGAAATATTACAAATCTACAGAAGAAATATTGGAAATATTACAAATCTACAGAAGAAATATTGGAAATATTACAAATCTGCAGAAGAAATATTGGAAATATTACAAATCTGCAGAAGAAATATTGGAAATATTAGAAATCTACAGAAATATTGTAAATATTAGAAATCTACAGAAGAAATATTGGAAATATTACAAATCTGCAGAAGAAATATTGGAAATATTACAAATCTACAGAAGAAATATTGGAAATATTACAAATCTACAGAAGAAATATTGGAAATATTACAAATCTGCAGAAGAAATATTGGAAATATTACAAATCTGCAGAAGAAATATTGGAAATATTAGAAATCTACAGAAATATTGTAAATATTAGAAATCTACAGAAGAAATATTGGAAATATTACAAATCTGCAGAAGAAATATTGGAAATATTACAAATCTACAGAAGAAATATTGGAAATATTACAAATCTACAGAAGAAATATTGGAAATATTACAAATCTGCAGAAGAAATATTGGAAATATTAATGAATATTAGAAATATTGGAAATCACAAACAATTACAGAAATCTGAAATACATTTTCTGCGGAAAATAGCCGAAATCCCTTCACTTAAAACAACGTAATGTCATCGCTAATTAGAACGTTGATTAGCGTGCAGTTAAATTCATTCATAATCCAATAATAATTTGTTTACAGTTTAATTGCTGGACGTATAAATATGAATAATTAATTCACAAAGATCAATTTTCATAAATTTATTTGATATAATCTAATTTAATTAAAATAGGACATGGTATCCATTTCATTATATCTTTGTCAAAAAAAACCTCGTTTTAAAAAATGGTTAGAGAAGCCGTCAGTAGGCGTCACTCTAGCAGATAGCCCCAATCAATGTGCAAATAAGTTTCGGGCCTTTAACATAATAGTTTTTCATTTTTTTTTTTTTCTTTAGAACGAGAAAATATATAACTAAAAGAAAACTTAGGTGGCTATATCACCTCCCTCTTTAAACTAACGCCGAAAATTTAGAGAGAAAAAAAAATGTTAAAAAAAATATATATTTCTGAAATAGTTTTTCGTGGAACATAAACTTAGAACGTGGTGTTGGTGAAAGTAAAAAGTTCGTCCCCCTAATCTCGCCTCGTGAAAAATGTTAGTTTTTTATAATTGGCCCGAACGCGGTGCATGCTGGGGGTTATTGCAACTATTTTTGTAGGTTTTCGACACGGATACTGATCTCTAACTCGAAAGAAATATTGACCGCCGACATTCTATCATACGTGTACGTTTCACACCCAGAATTCAATGCTAATTAAAAAAAACTTGTCGGTTTCATGTTGAACACACAACGTGCAACTTAAAACTAACAGATTTCAAATTATATACAAATTATTTTGTTGAAGAAAGAAATTAATATTAAATATTATTAATTAATTGTTAAAGAGTGTAAAAATGTATTCAAATATCAGAGTTTTAAAAATATAACTTAATCCTTATAGCTAGCCTTGACCACATGAAAGTGTGACATGACCACTGCATACATGGTTTATTTTTACATATCTATTGGGCATCGTCCGCGTTGGTTTTAGTTCCATGGTAATGTTTTTGTTTGCTATTTTTTGATGTTAAATAGGGTTACCATGACTGTTTCAATATTTAACAAGCGAGTCTCCAAACATCATTAAATTTTAGCCTTTGAACCATTTGCTTTAATTTTTAAAGGGGATATTATAGTTCCCACCAAGTAAATTTAATTCGTATCTCATGTTAAATCACGTAGAAACATTATTTAATCATATGCTAAAAGAGTGAGGAATTGCTTTCGTATTCGAACACTATATAGTTTCATAAATTAGATTATAGCTAGCTTTGATCAAAGTGGATGTGAACCAAGTGTAAAAAGAACGGTCATATGTCCGCTACTAGTTCTTACCAGGTGGATTGAATCGTATTTAACTAGACGTTAAACCTCTTCTGTCATTTATTTTAAAAACCATTCTAACAAGAGTGAGGTCATATCACATTTATATTCCACTCTGTCTTTGACAATTAGTAAACTTAAATATAAACGGTAGAAGATCCAAATTTCTTATTTATTCTGGCCCTGTCATGTAATCTAGCGTTTGAACGCATCGAAGCCTCGTACTGGGATGGACTTAAATATACCTATTTAGCGAAGGGAAAAAATCTCTAGCCGAAAAAAACGTATTGGATTTTTGGCGCAGATAAGGGGGTCCCCTTAGAAGTGTGTATTTTAACGGTTAAGATTAAATAAGGCTTAATATGAAAGGCATAAGGTGTTGGGATTGGAGATAACCGGACACCTGGATGGTGCGGATAAATATACATATAGCTACGCCTACTTTTAGCGCCATCATACTCTAGCTTTTCTGGATATCACACACCCTCTTCCCAACTATATAGACTATCAATTTTCAACAAATAGGCGGAAACTTTATCGGCTTATATTAAAGGGACGGTGAAAATTAATTATATGTCAATTAAAATGGTTCAAGTAATGAGTTTAGCTTTTTTATGATATTAGAAACTTAAATTCAAAGTCTTACGGGTCTTAAAATGAGAAATCGATGAGAAGGTCAGTTTAAATCTTTTCCTAGACAAAATACTAACCTTTTAAATCGATAATTAAAAATTTATGGTTAATTGGATAGGAATATAAGTCTACACTTCATTGATTAGAGTTAGGAGTTAGAATAGGCTTAATTATAGGTTTGATACCATGGTCAGAGGTTCTTAAAAATTTTATACGTGTGAAACTGAATATATCGGAAATATTTTTTTCTGTCCCTAGAAGAACGATTATTTTAAAAATCCAGGTTAATTATATATTTTAAATAAGTAATTTTCTACCTAAATATAATGTTTTACAGCATATTTTCTAACTTGTTAAGATTACTATCTATTCGCTAAAAATATTCTAGCTTAACATTCGTTTAATTTTTTTGCTAATGAATTACACGAGAGAAAATGACTTGTTGTCGGGCCCCATTTTCCCTTTAAAATAAATTAACTTTAACATTAAGGGGTTGCTATACTTAACTAGAATTAAAATAACTTAAATTCACAAAATGAGCTGAATTTATATGCATTTAAAGCATTTCTCTACTAACTAAATTATAATAATTAATGAGATTGATACTTAATGGTTTAAACCTGAATAATCTTTTGGGGAGTTAACTGGGTTGAAAAAGAGCATTTGTGCTCAAAAGAATCCACAAAAATTAAAGTTTTAGATGAGATTTAAACCTCCAAGTATCAGTCTCATTAATACAATTATTTAAATCACCATGGTTAGTTAATTTAATAACAAAAATTAGACACATTTGCCTTTGGGCAAATGTTTGAGTAAAAATTCATAATCTTACGTTTCTTTCAACCCTCCCTTTACCTGGTTATGTATTGAAAAAGTTTGATATTATCTTCCAAATTGTTTTTAAAATGACATTTTTTTTTTCTCTACTTAGCTATAGGGGGTTTATATCATATAATATATTTTTAATTTGAGCCGAGTGTTAAGTACACGTTTAGGAGCCACGATATTATTGGCTCGGGGCTGTCTCGCGAGTGATACGAATCTAGTGGCGGTTCCATCAGTCTATTTGAAGCGTGATATAAAATTTATCAGACGCTTTTTAAACCGATCCCCTTTAATAAAGTGTTTTTAATCTCGGATCCATGATATATTTTTTTTAAAGGGTTTTTTCGGAATTTTAATTGATATTTACCTATAGGACTAAGTAATTTGTTTGCTGTGCCGATACTGATAAGAACAGAAGTCCATGTACTATTCGAAGTAAGATTGATTAAGCAATTCGAAAAGGGAGAGTAAATGCGAATGAATATTTGCTTCCCAGCGAGAGAATAATTTGAAAAGGTAAAGAATCGGTAAAAATAAGGCTGCTTTAAAGGAACGGTGAAGAGGAAACGGGGAGTTAAGAATATCTAAATGAATCCAGCTAAGCCTATTTTGATGGCAAATTTTAAATTGATTTCTAGTTTAATATTTGTCTGTAATATTTTTTTTACTGTTGCATTCTCCCTTTAAGATAATTATACAATTAAAAATGGCTTGAATGGGAAACTTTGGACACAGTATCTTTAAAATTTCAGAACTTAATCCCCATAAGTCGTCGAAACAATCTTTTCATTTTGTTTCAAAGTATTGGGAAGGATAATGCGGATTAACACATAATTTTAAACCTATTGGATAATAAAAGAAGTCATTTAAATTCCAATTAAACATTCTTGAACGATATAATTCCTATAGTCCGAAATTAAAATTATTGAAGCGTTATTTTGATACGAAAATATAATCGTAGAATGAAATTTCAATGAAAATCCGAAGGATTTTTAAAAACAGTCCTTTAAGAAAATCACGCGAGTAAATATTTTCGCTTTTCAAATCAAATTAAATTTCAACAGGGCGTATACTCTAATCTCTTACGTTTTAATTTCTTAAAGAAAAACAAAAGGAACTATACTTTACACGCGCTGAATTTTGGGGTCGATTCGGACCGTATGTACCTGGAGATTCTTAAGAAACGGATTGGCGAACAATACGATTGAGATATAACAGAAGAATCGCAAAAGTATATAGAAAGAGTCAATTATTAAGAGCATTCCTATATAAAACGGGTATTATAACAACCGTGGTAATGGAAAATGCACATAATAGTTTGTTTTCTTCCCCTTATAACCCAGCAGCGATAAACAAAATTCCAAGTATTAATATATCAAACTCACAATATGCTCGAAATGGATCAATGGTATAGAGGTTCAGATGGACCTTTTCGGTTCAATTCTAGAGAATTTATATAGTTACTGATAAAAATCAGACGTTCATGAGTGTCATCTAGCTGCTAATATTGGCAAAATTCAAAACCTCAGCGTGTCTGACGAGTCTTTGAAAGTAGCCAAGGCTTATCCGCTTACCAATTTAAATTACCAAAGAATTGACAACTCTTAATAGATAAAGATGAATAACAAAACTAGGCTTTTAAAAGCGTTCTCTTACGGCAAACACTGGGAAAAGTTGTAATACACCACTTTGCTCTTCCACTGTGCGCATGACCGCGCTCGAAACGCTTACTAGTGGCGAAAAAAAACGTTCACTTGGTGAAGCGCGCGTCGTATCCCGCGTATTCCCTGCCATTTTCACCAAGTGAAAGTTCGCCCTAGGCCGCTATGGCGCCCCAAGTAATGGCTAAATGTAAATGGTGTATTAACAAAACCAAGTCTGTATATTCTTTACAGTTACTTTTGCCACTGTTTGCCATTAGAGGACGGTTATGAATGCCAGGTTTGGTTTTTCATCTTTATCTATTGATATAGGTGTCCATTGTTAATAGCACATGGTATTAGTTCAAATTATTTAACGCGACAGACCTTGTTCGAAACATTTTTGTTAAATTTATACATAGTTTTAGCTAAATGAGCAAAAAAAATTACATTCCGCAGGATACTTTAAAGGAATGGTGCGGTGTTAAAATATTTTTGCTGCAAACCCTTTAGTTAAACTCAAAACCAATTTTTCAAGTGTTAAAAAAATTTAAAATTAAGTATATTTTTAAATAAACAATTAAAACAAATTACATTGAGGGCACATAGGCGCCCGTATGAAGCTTTCCTGTAAAGCAAGAGCGCATTCGATACGTCACTTCAAGGTTTTTATTTCGGCAATAATCTGATTGGCCAAAGTAACTTGGCTCAGCTTTTACTCAATGGTAAAGTTGACTACTACGCGCCTGAACGTTAAATCGACGACAGGTTATAACGGCAGTGCTCGCCAGTCTAACGAACGGGACGCCGACTGAAGGAGCATGATCTAACCCCGGTAAGCCGTAGCCTAGGCCTAACTCCGTCGGCGATTCGGACTCTCTGAGAGTATCGTCATGCCGCGAATAGATCCGTTTGAAGTTGAACCAGTGTACACGGAAGAAGAACTTTTAATTAGAGATAGACTACAGGAAGAGCGGAATAATAATGACGGTATCGAAAATTTAATTGACATAGACCAGATGAAAGAAAATTGCACCTGACAAACTCCGTAATCCAACTTCTTCGTAGGCAAAGGCTTAGTATAATACGCGGCTTTCACTGTTTCTTTAGCATATTTTAGCCATTTTGACGCGAGTTCGGGGTACTTTAAATGATCAGGAACCGTATAAAAACTTAGTCCAAACCGAGAACTAAAATTTTTGCATTCTTTTATAATACAACTTGGCATTTTGAACTTTCTTTAAAACAACACCGATTAAAAAACGAAGGATTCTAGACTTTACTGTCTCAGACTCTCTCCCCTCGGAGTCTCATTTCATTGGTTTATAAGTTATTTCTATTGGCCTATCAGATTGCTAGCCTGGCCAAGCACGACAGAGAAGTTTAGAATTAGGGGCCAAAGGGCCACGTCCATACTAAATTTATTTTTAACTATAAAATTATTATTATTATTAAAAATTAATTTTGATTTATAAATTTCTGTTGCCAAGAGTGCTATTGACCCTTAGAGGCAAAAAAACTTTATGGGTGAACCATTCCTTTAAATGAACCAAATTCTTTGAGTATTTTAGGGTATTTTAGGGACCTAGAAATAAAATTTTAGATATTTTAGGGACCTGCTGGTGAGATTTATGCGCTGATCATGAATGTTTTTCAAAATATACAATGCATTTACGAGTTTCTCACGTATACGCGTGCGCGAAATGCGTTATTAAAGGTGGAAGCTCCCGTTATAAACCTTTTTAAATCGAAATACTCTATAAAGAAAGCTTATTCTCAGCCCTGATATATGGGGTTTGGAAGAAGATAATGGTCTTATTCGCCTCTCTCTCTATGAGAAATATGATTTTCTCCCAAAAGGTAATTTACTGAACTTCTCGTCCGAACTCAGTCTGAGGAGATAAAGGACCCCGTGATGGACGGCAATGCAACCCCCCCAACCTGATTCTATGTCTATACCGTTGACAATGATCCTATATATAGTTCCGTCCACTTCCCCTTTCAGCTCTTGCTAACCTCTATAGGATTTCGCTTTCCCCATTGGTGTAACAGTGTCTGATATGTTTAGAAGAGGATTTTCTGTAATAGACCTGTTTATGATAAATATTACCAAGCTGGAATATATATTAAATACAGGAAAGATATAAAATAGTGTTTTCCGAAATAAAAACATTATCAGGTGAAAATAGAGACCAAAATTTGAAAATAGTGCGCCATATTAAACATTAAATGTCATTTCTAGTTCTGATAATAGCTCTCATCAAGAATAAAGCCACCCTGTCTCAATCTGGAGCCTATCATTTGAGATGCATACGTCTTTTTTTACAGAGCGAATGAAAATTAAAATATATAGTTGCGAATTCTAAATTTTTAACTTTGGCTATACTTAAGTCAGAATAATGAGAACTTAGAAGTTTTTACTATTGGAGGTCGATTTAGTGGCCATTTAGAAAAAGTAATTTCTAGTAAAAATACTGAGAGTGCAGGAGCCCTGCCTATATTATGAAAAATATTTACCAGAGATAAAAATCTGTAGTTTATTTATAGTTGTCATTTAATCCGCGCAATGACAGACTTAGATTAATAAATGTCACGTGAATAAATTAATCTTTTTTTATATCTAGGAAGTTGATTAAACCGGTATATACTTTTAATATTTCTGTTCTATCTAAATTCTTATATCATCTAACATTAAAACATTATAATCGCGATTAAACCCTTGAGCGATTACGGTAGTCCAAGTATTATGACAGTTATCTCGAATCCAAAATCCGATTTTAAGTCGGGTGGGGGATTTTTTTCATAGATAAGATAAATACAAATCTATCTTTTAGTAAATGGTTTGAAATTGGAAATAATAAGTTACATCCATTCGAGTTGAAACTAAAGGATATACTGCAGTTAATTCACGTTCATTTTAAAATTTCAATAAGTACAAAGCTAACAGAAGGGCTTCGTCTTAACTCTAATAGATATAAAAGAAGGAACGTAGCTTTACACGCACTGAGATTTCAAGATGGTTACTGATATAACCAAGGAATGGCGCGAGATATCCACCCATTCAATACGACTTGAAAGGACTATTTTTGATCCTACGGAGTTTAACATCGCGTATCAAACAGCCTATGTCTTTCTCTTATTGTATAAATATTTAAAGATTTAGGTTTGATGTCCTGAGAAATCATTGAAGGGGAGATGGCAATTTCTGATAAAAAACAAAAAGGGGATTTTGCTAAAATGGACCGCCGCTTAAATTGGGAGCCCTTTATGTGCAAGAAATCGACCAAAAACTATCTAAAAAAATGTCCCTATTCGCGGATAAACTTACAAAGTTGTTGTCATCTATAACGTGTTTGTTTTCAAAACTATATAGTAATCTGTCAAATTTTAACCTCAACCTTAAATCTAGTTGTATAGTAAATTGAAACTACGTGCACATACATCAATTGTATATGTTTTAAGCGCCTTATTTGACTAAAATAAAGGGCAGAGCGAAATATTTGGCTGAACTGCGCTGATTTGAGAATTTAATATCTACCCATTCTCAGTTGTAATAAAAACATATCTGTCCATTGTTAGATGTAATTCAATATCTGTCCATTGTGAGTTGTAATATCTGTCACAAATAGTTCCTCCCTTCTAATTGGGTAGCCCAAGTGTTTTTTAATTAATACTCTATTCGTAAATTATTTTAATTCAATTTTAATCTGGTCAATACGTTTTTTGTAAAAGAGCGTACGATTTTTTTTTTAATTCCAATTTTAACTCAATATGTTTATGAACAAATTTTATCCCAATTTTAAAATATTAAAACCATTATTAACATATGTTTATCCAGGACTAGATTAATAGCATCTCCCTAAGTATAAATAAAAGAATAAAATTTAATCTGAAACAGTCCATATAAACTGCTATATTTCTAGATATAAAAATGAAGTTGTAAATCTTCTTGTTTTAGATTAATGCTCCGATTGTTTCGCTATAGAATCTAAATCCCTTTTATATAAGGAGAGTAGCCTGTATAGCATTTTTTTTTCTCTATAAAGGGGGAGAAGGTATAATCTTAAATATGACAGGAGAAATGTCACCAAACGGCAAGCTATAGTATATATAGACGAGCAATGCCACTTCGTTTCCAACTGACATACGTGCGGGGATTAAATAAAAAATTGAACTCGGTAAGATCGAAAGAACTTTCCCGACTATCATTTGACCCCTATAGAGGTTAACTTTGATTTAATGCACCCTCTAATATTTGTTTCGTACGAATATAGTGAAAACTGTATTTTTACCAATTCATGAATTGTTTTATGATAATGAAAATGTTTCTTTTAGCCGAAAATTCGAAATTTTTTATTCAAATAAAGGTATAAGAAATTCTATCCCATTTTTTCGAAGGTTATAGGGACTATATTTTTAGCTTTTTCATACTAATGAAAACCAATATTCCAAAATAACGCAACTTTGGGTTGAAGTGTTCGAAATAAAATTATAATTAATTATAATTAATCTGTAATATAACCCTAATTTCTAATCTTGTCTACAGTCATTTTCATCATCATAAAACCTAAGTTTTCGAGTAGAAAAAGCATTTTTAAGCATTAGAAAATGCTACTATTTTAATGAAGAAATGGAGGCCTTAACCATATAAAAACATTTTGAAGGCTCAGTAGATTCAAAGTTACGTTTCCTAATAACTCTACGAAAGAAAAATGTACTCTGATTTGAAAGTGTAAAAGAATTTTAGCGCTGTAAACTCCGACTGCGATTACATATTTTCAGTTGGGGAAAAATAAATTTCCTGAAACAAAAACTAAGGTATAAGAAAAACGAAAAAATAAAAATTAGAATTTGTAATTAATCTGACTAGAGTTTGGGGTCATGTCCGAGGTCAATCGCCCAAAAAATGAGTGATCCTCTTCCCTGGTGGCAAAAGCGGCGTTTGTGCTTTGTACTTTTGTGCCTATGGGCCCTTCCGAATCTTAATTTTCGTCGTTCCCCACTAACGCCCCCTCTTATGTTTTTCGATATAATATAAGAATAGGAGGAGAACACAAAAAAACACCCAAAAAATTTAGTTTCTTAAATACTCTATAGCTTTAAAGCGAGCAAAATGTAGCGAAGCGGTGTGGAGATGTTTCCACAGAGATTATTATCTTAAAGACTCGGAATATGAAGATATTAAAAAATTTGTAGGTGGTATTACGTTACATGCGTGTGTGCCGCAAAGTACATCTTTAGGGAATTATTTTCGAGATTATAAGATCAAGGGATAATGGATTAAAAATATATAAACCAAATCTCAGACGCGAAATAATCCTTTCCCATTTTCGTGTTAAGAATGTGCAACTGGAAAAAAAAAAAAAAAAAAATTTCTTCCATTTGTTTAGGCAGGCTATGTATGTACCGTAGAACTTTCGCCTTTGTTTCTGGTAGAATATCATTTTAAAATAATATTGGGGCATGAATGCCACAAAGATTAAATCTCACCTCAAACATGCCAGGCTGAAACAAAAATTTTCCTATAAATCAGTATGCAATATGTTTTCCCATACTTTATTTACATGAACACCAAAATGTACGACCTTTAAAATCGTATTTTTAAAATTCCCTGACCTTTAAAATCGTTTTTTTAAATTCCCTGACCTTTAAAATCGTATTTTTAAAATTCCTTGACCTTTAAAATCGTTTTTTTAAATTCCTTGACATTTAAAATCGTTTTTTTTTTTTAAATTCCTTGACCTTTAAAATCGTTTTTTAAATTCCTTGACCTTTAAAATCGTTTTTTTAAATTCCTTGACCTTTAAAATCGTTTTTTTAAATTCCTTGACCTTTAAAATCGTTTTTTTAAATTCCTTGACCTTTAAAATCGTTTTTTTAAATTCCTTGACCTTTAAAATCGTTTTTTTAAATTCCTTGACCTTTACTTTCGTATTTTTAAATTCCTTGACCTTTAATTTCGTATTTTTAAATTCCTTGACCTTTACTTTCGTATTTTTAAATTCCTTGACCTTTACTTTCGTATTTTTAAATTCCATGACCTTTACTTTCGTATTTTTAAATTCCATGACCATTAAATTAGTATTTTTAAATTCCATGACCATTAAATTAGTATTTTTAAATTCCATGACCATTAAATTAGTATTTTTAAATTCCATGACCATTAAATTAGTATTTTTAAATTCCATGACCATTAAATTAGTATTTTTAAATTCCATGACCATTAAATTAGTATTTTTAAATTCCATGACCATTAAATTAGTATTTTTAAATTCCATGACCATTAAATTAGTATTTTTAAATTCCATGACCATTAAATTAGTATTTTTAAATTCCATGACCATTAAATTAGTATTTTTAAATTCCATGACCATTAAATTAGTATTTTTAAATTCCATGACCATTAAATTAGTATTTTTAAATTCCATGACCATTAAATTAGTATTTTTAATTTCTTTGACCTTTTAATTTGCAAACCAACAGTTAATCGAATTAAGCTAACAATATTTTTAGACAAAACTTTGTTACAGGCTGCCTTAATTGTAATCTTCTGATAAATTCAATCGATAGTTTAATTTTTTCTCTGCAAGCGCGTTCATTTTCCCTTCAATATCAAAACGGATGTTTTTCAAAAGGGCTAAAGTTTAATAATTCTGTACGTGTATTAAAAAATAGGTTCGCGAAACGAGACTTAATGAAGTTCTATTAAGTGAGACAGATTAGGCGAGTTATACTTGGATTATAAAAATCTAGCCTTACTTCAGCTTTTTGGCCCTATTCATTTTCGTTCCATGGATAGCTTATTTTTTAAAAATGGCTTTCTCTAATGAATATGTAAGACGTTTTAAGTACTTGGCCTTTCCTGCCAGATGCAATAAATTTGATATTACCCCCTCGCTCGGCCCATCCTCGGCGCATAGTTGCAGAGTTCGATTTTATAGGCCATTTTATTTCATCCACACATTTTGAGACAATAGATTAAAAACGCAACGAGAAAGAAACGCGAGTAATGACGTTATACTATTTCATTTTCTTTATCGCTGCCTTTGATACGATTGCTTGTAAAGCGGTGGACTTTTAAGAGAGCCCCGTTTCATCGGGAAGTTGAAATTTATTAAGGCGTTCGTGAAATTTATATCCTTAATATCATCGGAAAATAAATTCTATATTAACTTTTGTTTAAGAGCGATTTTTAAAACTATAACGAAAGCTATAGGATGGATTAAAGGCCATGCAGACTTTCGGTAAAAGGGTTGCATAAAAAGGAGTGGTTTTTAGTCTCTACCTACGCTTTTTAAGATTGATATTTTGACACTAATTGGCATTTTTGCGGCGAGATGAATTTGAGACAAGTTTTGAATTAACGAATGATAATCTTGTACTAAGTACTATAGCCGAAGATCAGTTCATGCTCTCCCAATCTTCTATGATTAAGCGTATTAGATTTATAGATTAAATCATGATTAAAATTATTAAATTATAATTAAATGGATTAAAGAGTTTTGAAATCTCGAATATTACGATTAAAATAAACTTTAAAGATTTAAATCATGGTTTGACTGCGTGATTAAAGCGATTAAAGCCACGATTACACCGTAATTAAAGCGATTAAATCGTGATTAAACCGTGGCTAGATCGAGAATTAATTTACTATGGATGAAGAACAAGAGGCTGTCTTAATTTGCTATGTGTTTTGGTATTTCCGCTCTTAAATATTCGTCTATACTGTTCGCTAGTCTGCTAAAACTGTATTTTTGGTAAAAATCTTTGGCCGAAAACGATGGTTTCTGTTAAGCACAGAAAAAAGGCTAATGTCACTAAATCGATAATCTTCGAACCGCCTACAAAGTAACAAAGACGGAGAAACAAATTTGCCCATAATCTTAAAAATAATGAGAATGAAATTATAATTTATATACTAGAATACAACATGGTATTTATAGAACAACATTATTTACGAGACGTTTTGAGATGAGGCGCCCTTCTTAAGAGGATCGTTAATGTATCATTTTTATATCTAATTTATATTTTATTTAATTATTTCTGTACTCGTAGTGAACACGAAAGTTAAAAAATTATTAAGCCGAAATATAAATAGCTCTCAAAACATGATTTTGCGGGGAAAAAATATAATACTTCTTATTTTTTTCCCCACTTTTCCGCACAGTGAAAAACTATAGCTTAAGATTGCAATTAGGGCCGCGGTATGTCGCATAAATCGATATTTATATTAATACGATTCTTTAACTTATAGGGAACTAGTAATTAACGTATGACTATAGTCTTGTACAATGGTCGTTTACAAAACTACTTTTTTCTCTGCGATATTTAACATTGTGTATCAATCAGTACCCCATTTCACCTGAACAGAAGTAAGAATTAACATTATCTATATATTACAGCTTAGTGGACATCATGAGAATTCTGGATCTTTCCCGTTTAAAAGGGGGAATAAATGGTTTAATTGCACGGTTTAAAGGCTCATTTTTTATACCAGGCTGCGAGGGGGAAAGGCAGATATAAGAGGGAAAGGGGAGGAGTTTTATCCGCCGAGAAGGAACGAATTCTGAAAGGTAATTAATCTACTTTGGGTTAATGATGGGTTATAATAAGTATAATACAGTGGTTAATTAATGATTTTGCAACTTGTGCCTCGCTTTATAGCTTAAAACAACCGGGATTCAACTCCCCCATCCCCTCTCAAGGCCGAGAAGAAGAAAAAAATAAAAAAATTCTGCAAGATGGCTCATATATCAAAATTTTTGGAAATTTATATACAAAACGTATATATATATATAGCTGATCCAATGTCGAAAACCACCACCCATAACCCCTCCCCACTTAAAATTGGCTCAAAGACCATGAAATTAGTTAAGAGCAACATAATATGTAAAATTCAAGACTTAAAACTGAAATTTTAGAGATGAATCTCAAATTATTTCTTGTAAACTGCTAAAAAATGGTCGATTATTGGCAAACAACTAGTAAAAAATAAGAATTTATAAAGCTCTATGTCGTCGGGGAACGCTAAAGTTTACAAGCAACATTGGCAACATTAGCAACATAAGCAAAAGATGAATTGAATGGATACATATTGTTAAACGTCATAGGGAAAAAGTAGTCAATGAAAACTTCCACTGAACACCATAGAAGAACGAGGCGCGATTTTTAAAATACAACTCGACTTTTTGGCGGTACCAATAATTAGTTACTTTCTGACTGCTTCATAAAAACTATAACCTAGCTTTTTACACGCGTGTTGAAGAAAAATAATAAGAGTTATATTATATCTAAAAGTCTAAGAATTTTTCCCGGGAAAGGTCGGCGACTCCCCAACATTTTTCTTCGAGAGGTATGGGTGCCCGGGCGTTCGAAGATATATCAAAATAACTCGGGACTGAAAGAAGGAAATCTTCAGGTTATATAAAGTTCTATCTTCGCCAAAGACCCCAAGTGATAAAAAAATGATTTTGAAAAGTGTATGTTTGCATGGTGGCTTGCGCGTGCGGGGGCCCACCCTCCCTGGGGCAAGGGAAGTTAACGTCACGAAGGTATTGCTCGCTTTAACCATCTATCATGTAAAGAGTCTGGTGAATCAACCATTTCAGACCAAAATATGGGCAAACTTAAATAAATACCTTAAGAATAACCAATTTCCCGTGAAATTAAGATATCAAAATAAATTTCGATATATTGGAGCCTATTGGAAAAAAACTAAGGATCGTATAAGATGGTTATGATTTATTATACTTGTATATCTATAACGTGTAGATTACTTAAAATCTAAGATTTATTTAATTGGGCTTGCATTTATTTGAATTCGTAGCAGTGAAGTAGAATCAAATGATAACTAAAAAGAATGACCAAATTGCTAGGAAACTTTAAGAAATGACAGGAGAAAAATTGGGAAATTTTTTTAGAAAATGCAGCCTTGGGAAAAACTGCGCAAACTGTAGTAAAAAGGTTGATAGAGGTTTTTATCGGTTATAATCTTCATAGTTAAAAGCACAGTGGTAAAATATATAATAGTGATTAGATATGACATTTAATTTTGGAAATTATTGTTAAGGAGTTGGGAAAAGATTTCAATTTTGTTAAATCTGGAGAAAATAAACTCAAACATTAAATATTATCGATGTATACAGTCATTCCACTGTAATTTATAAAACCAAAGCCATGCAATCGATAATTAAATTTAGATTTAAGTACCATGCACTAGGGTGTATCGATTATTTTTTTTTTTTTTTTTTCCTAAAGACCGCGTATTCTTTCTTACTGCAACTCCTCCCAGTTCTGACCTTTATAAGTAAAAGGTCAATCTTTTTAAGCTTCAATCCGATCCCCATCCTCTTTCCCCCGTTTTGATATTAAGACCTACAGCGGGTCCGATCCGCCCCATCTTTTAAGGGGGAACTTATAGCGTGCTGCTTATATAAGAATCTTAGAATTTGAAGATAAAAAAGGGCCGAAATTTAGCCCAGCTCAAGATGGATTGTGTTTTCAATCTTACGCAATAAATATTAGCCAAAGGGCCTTTTAAAAAACTGACTGACTCTGATGTAATGTATATTATACACATACGAATCTAAACCGAATAAAACGATGTTAAAAGGGAGAATGAAGCCCAATATCTAATGATTTTGTATCAATTTCTAATCGTTAAAATATACCTTAATCACTTGTAAAAATGCCCAGAGAGTATAGGCTTAACAAGGACTCAAGGAGAGATTGATATCTCTGATCAGTTAAACCGTCTCCGACTGACGAGGGAACAGAGAACCGAGGGAACCGAGAGAACAGAACTGGGAACTGAGGGAATTGGATATAAAATATAGCTATGTAGGTATAGACTATAATTTTTAACTGATACAAGGGTTGGCCCTCCTCTTTTTGAAAGAAAAAAAATGGGTTCGAAGATTGAAAAGTTTGATAAAAACTAAAAGCATGGGTGTAATGACAGTCAACGTGTCACTAGAACACGGATAATTTTGAATGATCGATAACGGATAGGAATTAGGCTTTGTTATACGGATTAGATTTTAAACCGGGTTTCTATTTGCATTGGCGTAAACCACGTGGATATAATGCGTATTCTAAGTGGAAAATTATTTTACAAAACACCCTATTAAACTATAAATTGAGTATTATAGATTCACGTGGTGGAATAGATCAAGTAAGTCAATAAACACGAGATTGTCTGCTAGAACTTTGGTCAATTTCACTGCATAAATTAGGAGTTAAGCTTAATTTAATTGTGTGGCTACAATGGGATTAGCGAAACACTTATCTTAATTACGATTAGTTTTCTAAAAAATGTTTAACAAAAATCAATATTTTGATAAATATTCACGAAATATCGCTAAGCCTTGGTTATGAAATTTATAGGCTTCCATTTATAGCTACTATAATTTACCCGTAATCTTCCTGGTTCGCGTGAATCGTCAAAAATGTCTAGTACTCTTTAGTGGTGGTGGGATTTATACTATATAGCAAGAACTAATATAAGCCCTTAAGTAGGAAATTATTAAAGTAAAAGTCCTCGGCTACATTATCTTAAAAATTCGTCTGCTTGTTTATTGACACCGTCTCACCACGGCAACTTAGAGAAATTCCTCCGCTGATCTAAGTTGGCCTTGGTGAGGCGGAGCCAATAAATAAGCAGACGCCGTATATAGAGAGACAGCAAACAGCCAAGGGGGAAGGAAGCCTGACGTTATGTAACCTCTTACTGAGGGAGGGCTTGAAAGGACGAATACTGTAACTCCCTCACTATATATAAGGGGGATGACACCGAGATGAGATAAAGAAACGTCTGACGTGTCAATGTCTTCCTTGCGGACTCCCTATTACGCGAGGATGATACTAGAGGCTAAAGGACGTCTCACAAGATTCTCACGCCTTAAATTCGTTCTTGATACTACTCATATATATATATAAACACAATAAAGAGTCGTGTAAATGGGTCTTAAATTTATATGGGGACATTTTTGTCCGGATTAGAGACATAAAAAACCTTTAAGAGGTTTAAGGAGAGTTTGAATATGTCTAAGACAAATACCCTATTGGAAGATCTTAGGCCGCGACCATTATTTTTAAAAAGAACTCCAAATTCCCCCACCCTGCATTTCAACGACTGTCAAAACAAGAATATAGCGACGTTATTTTTCACGGACCATCACAACGGCCAATCGATAACCGTTCAAATAACAACTATTATTATTTACTTCACCACTCGCTATAACTTCCCTATGACATATAATTGTTTTTCTAGGGAAATGTCAAATTAAATCGGTAACTTCATTTAAAGCTCAAAAACAGGTTTCAGTAGAGTCAAGTAGGTCTAAAAATTAAGGGAATTCAATTTAGCTTAAATTCAGCCAGACTATGTCGGTAAATTCTTGACATTTCAGGGGCATATATTAAAGCTATACCAAAAATAATCAGGATTAAAATTGCGTCCCTCCAAAACAATGATGTGTTGTATGAAATATAATGCAATTTTCGATTTACCAACTTTGTAGATATGGTAATTCAAGATGAGTATATGGATTTTCGCTGCATTTGATTGAATTCGTAATTTATATTCTGCAAATATAAAACAAATATACATAAAATTATTAACGTTGTTTTGATAGTCATAATGTACTAGTTAATATATTCGTTATCTTAAAAAGGAAAACGAGCTCAATTTTAATAAACCTTAGTTTGAATTGACCAATAAAATGTCACTTTCATTTCATTGCCCCCTCCCCCCAAATAGAGGACCAATGAAACAAGAGTGTCAAACACTGAAGGGAGGATGAGTTCCCGTCCGTGGAGGTTTTGTGAGGGAAATATTAAAATCCATATCATAGGCAATTAAATTAATTTCATTTAATTCCAAAGCCGAAAAACAATACTTATTTTTAAAATAAAAATCTAACTGTAATTTGAGCATTTAAAACGTGTATTAGTCTAAATGTTTAGTCGTGTTTTGTTAAAATCTGGTAACATTCCCAGAAGAAATTCGGCTGAATTTTACAATATGTGGGCGTTATCGGCAAAGTGTAAGGCGGGTATTTATGGCGGAATCAATCAGTTTCTAAAGCAATAAAAGAATCTCGAAGAAAATATAAAAAATACCATTTCTTATCGAACCTAAAATGTATTGTGTGCAAAGGGGAGGGGGATTTCTGCTAGCGATTTTTCAGTGCATGGCCCAAATTGAATTTACACCGAAACGGGGAGAGAAAAGGTACATAGATATGGGAAATACACCTGATAAAAGTCCTTCTGCATTCTGTTAAACATTTTTTTATTTTAGTTTTATCTTGTCTTATCCCTATAATGATCTATATATACACACAGACACTCAATTTCAATGATTAATTAATAGAGTAATTTTAATACTTTTTTATTGGCTATAGTAAAATAGATCTAACTTATATTAAATTAATATCTGGAAAAATAAAGGGATATTGAAAATAAATATGATACATCGCACTTAAGCTATACTAGTTATGTTTTTGAAGAACAGGATGGTGTAACTAATTAGTTTAGCAAAAGCTTTCATATTGGTGAGGTGTAAATAATTTTATGTTAGGCTTAGCAAATTTTAAGGGTAGTTTAAATACGCTTAGCAGCCACAAAAAGTATGGTTTAATTAATTTGACATCATAAATTCTTAGAAAATTAAGTATTTGAATAATTTGATATTAGGCTTAGTCCATTTATGGAGGGAGGACAGCTAATACAAAGAATAAAATTAGTGATTTCGTAAGATACATGTTTAGTAGATAAATAGAGATGCCTTTAAACCTCGATATAATTAAATTAGGCTTAGCGAACCATTTTTAATATGCCTAATTCAAAACAGAGTATCAATCTAATTTTTAACAAAACGTTTTGCCCTTCCTTGGTTTTCCAAAATTAAGAGTAGACGAGTCTGGGCTCCCTCGGAGAACATCCGTATTAAATTAACAAAGGGTGGAAAATAATGATTTTTTTTTCTCCCGCAACTAAAAGTAGCGTAGGAGTTTATAAAAAATTCGTAACGTTATTAGCTTAATTTGGCCAAAACTGAGGGGGAGGTTTGATAGAGAGAGGCGAGGGGTTTTAGAGGGTTGCGCGCACCTGCAATGTTTGCTGGTGGAATCGATGCTATCTAGCAAATCCCGTCAGAGAGACTTATGGCCGGCTTCGCGCTTGAGAGCGTTTTTAGCTCCCAAGCTTCTCCCAACCAGAAAAGGAATTTTTTTCATCTTCCAACCTGGATTAAAGGAGGAACGAAAATGAAAAAGCAAGGGGTTTTATTGCCTTCCATGATGTTTTGCTCATAAAATAAGTCTAACATAAAGCTCGATTACACGAGGGTTTTCGATAAAAACAATGAGATGAAGAAGACATCTTGAACCTGTAATATCTTATATCAGAATGCAACCTTTCTTAAAGAATCATTGACTAATCAGAGCTCAATTTAATTAATTTTAAACTCCGCTAAGCCCATTTAGAGTGTTGGGGTTTTTCTCTAATTAACCTGAAGTTGGTTTTAGGTTTAAATTGCAATAGGGTCAATTTTTTTTTTATAATTAATATAATTACTTTTTATTATGTAATTTTTTCATAGCCCCTTTAAAATTGTCTAAAGAGATGGGAGGGAGAAAAAGAAAAGATTCGCTGCTCGGGGCTCCATCTAAATTTGCTAACGTTTCTGGTTTTCATTCCAGATATATACTTTAATTCTTTCTCACAAAGAAAATTAAAGTATATACAATTTTAACTATTTCAGACAAGATTTAGGAAAATCAAACTATACTATATCAGGGTTCATAGAACATTTGGAAAACAAATGATGATTTTTCCAGATTTTATCAGTGAATTTACCTAATAATGTATGTATAGAGTACCGAGTAATTAATCCATGATGGGTTAAACCAGGAGAATTGAACACTAAAAAACAGATTGTAAAATGCTTAAGATTACAAATATCTTCATATTAGTGAATCTCTTAACATATCACTTCCTTCCGCTACTATAGTATATTTAAATTAAAAAAATAAACGCGTCACCACGTAGACTCACTCAATAAGTCTAAACTATATCATTCCAAAACCAAACCATAGAATTCAGATCACAAAAAACACCTAAAATTCCTAAGAAATGTGCAAGATAAAATCTTTACATCATTACTCGAGATATTTCCCCTTTGAAATCTATATATACGTAGCATTTTTGTACATAAAAAGTGCAATATTTGATATAACTAGCCACGAATAGGTAATTCAGACAGATTTCAGTGCTTTCAAAACCCAGGATATAGGAATGACCTGTAGTACATTCTTATCTATAATGACGCTTTACTTTACAGCAAAGATCAGATCTCCCCCTTTTTTTTGGGACCTTCATAACTCAAGGCAAATTCTATATATTCCTAGTCAATGAAACTTGTGCAAACAAATTAAATAATAATTCATTAAAGTTGAAGCTCAGTCCTGTATATAAGTTCACGCACTATAGCTGGCGTCAGTCGACAATGACGCCAGCGACGTTGTGTCGCGACCAATGGACGCCATTATAATACAAGTACGTTTGAAACCATACGAAAATTTCATTGGGTATAAATCTAGGTTACGGTATAACTCCTAAAGAATCTAAAGGGTATAGAGATGAAACTTAAGAGTATCTAGTTGACTATAGAAGCCCCCTATGGGGTTCCGCTATTGCGATGTCACGGGGTTACACCCCTCTCTTTAGACCCGTCGTTAAAAGTTAAAACTCCGAAAAACGATGGTCTATATGCCACGTAAAAAAAGGCCCATCACTATTCTTCGTACGGGACCCCGTCTTCTACACCATTCGTAAAGGGAGGATGTGTAATTTTGGATCATTTTTATTCGTAAGATTTAATTATTAGCTTTAGATTGGAATACTGAAATATTATCAAAAGAAAACTCCAATAAATAACCTTTTAGTTAAATTTCTTTCTGTAATCACTAAGTTTGTAGCCTAATTCCCCATCTGAATTAATTAGTTCGATCAAACCTGCTCCGTCTAAAATTGAAAAGAGGTGGCAGTGACATAGCGTCAAAACATGCCCCCCCCCCCAAAGATATGGTCATTGGTCCCCTCATATGTATTCGGATTGGTCAGCTTGCTAAGGTGTCTATATATATTTTTTTCAGACAGTAGCCTACTTTTATTTCACTTGGGGCCAAGAAAAAGACTTCAATGGGCCCAAAAAGGGTCTGCTAGAGTTAATGTCTTGATAATATCAAAAGGTTTTAGGGTGCCTCATTGTTCAATTCAAAATAGGTTGAAAACCATTTTGCTTAAACATTCAAAATAAAAAGAAATTACGCTGAACGGGAAAATTTAAAACCTGGACATTCAGGCTTCAAATTTTGAACCCGATGTACAAGAAAATGATTTAAAAGAACTCTAAGGTAATATATTTCACCTTCACTTGAAAAGGGGGAACTCGGAACCACGGGGACACAATGGTGGGACCAACATATACACTTTTGGAGAAGTGAACAATCCTTTATCAATGAACTGCCATAAGGCCCACTCCTCCCTGGGTTATTGGGGAAGATGGAATTGCGCTATGGGGAGGTCTGGGGTTGAGGAGGGTGTCTTGGATGAGTCCAGACTTTCCGGTACGTGCTTCCATCCCGTCGCCGGACTATTGGCGACGTTTGAGTTATTACCCAAAAGAAAACCGTTAAATCTTAGTGGAATTTTGGCTTCTATTATTTTGATTCGAAACTGGAATTCAATCTAGGACTGCTGGAAGATTATTAAATGACCTGTTTTTAAGTATGAAAACGTCTACAGCAGCTTGAACTATACAAATTAAAGGGAAAACGAAGTAATGAAACAAATTGATTAAATTGTCAATATGGTTAAAATTCTAATCAACAACGACCTGAAGTCATAAATAAACAAGAAAAATATGTTTGGTATTTTTTTGTGGGCCAATCTCGAAGCCTGAACTTAAATTTTAAATATAAATACTTGACTTTTGTGGAATCTTGTAAAAATCGGTAACAATAGAGGTCGTAAAGGAGACAAATTCAAACCCGATAATTCAAAATATATATTTCCCTGCGCAAAATATAACGTTAACGACTGTTTCCTCCTAGCCCCCGAAAAATCGGATCCTTAACCACCCAGGCTGGCCCCTCTTCTATGTTCCTGGAAAATCATACATTGTAGAATCTTGTACAATAGAACAGAAATCGGGGCGGATTCGATCCAACCCCTGCCCGCCCCCTTCAATGGCGACTCACAGGCGACACTGTTTACTACCGTTCCATATACATTTAAACCCCTCATTCCTAGGGCTAAAATATCTTATCTGGTACCCAAAACCAGCAGGCACGATACTTCTTTTAGGCTGTCAAAACCCATGACCTTTCACATTGACCCCTCTTGAATTTTACACGCTTCTAGAATGCAGATCCCATTTATCGTATATGCTCGGGACTGTACAGTTAGAACGACTCCTGGTTTTCAGTTCCTACAAAGCTAGTCTTATTTTAAACTGCGGGTGAAAGGTCAAATAGTTTACCTTTTAATCGATTTCTTAGCTTTTTCGAGTGACCTTTATGTCATTTAAAAACTTCGTAGCATGCCCAATCAACAACATGATATAATTATCATAATTACGCCAGAAATGCCCGTCACTATTAGAAACTAGGGTGAAGTTTCGAGTTCGTGACACATCTGATTGGCTTTTGAAAGCGCGTGTTATGATGTAACCCTAGACGGGTTACTCGATAAACAACTTTCAGCTCTCATGGTATGTAATTATTTATCATATTATTGACCTTAAAACGACAAAGGTTATGGGTCAAAAACACGTGACGTTCGAGAAAAGGCACGAAAGGTCTTCTCAAAGCAATCACAATTTTGGCTGGACTTAATTTCATGGCATTATAGAAATAGGGAAACAATATAATTAGATATTTTTAAGAACTAAGATCGATGGGGTAATCAAGTTAAGCATAGACCTGTACATGGAACAGATTCGAAATTAAATACATTTTTCATTACTTCTGTAATATAATTAAGGGGCTTTTGTCTTGAAGATAAATTCCATTGTTCGAGTATATTAAATTAATCAGGTTTTTACTTTTCCTTTACATTTCTACGTTTGTTTTCTCACAGATTTAGGGGTAGCCTACCTTTCAAAGTGCTGAAAACTAAAATTGAATCTAACTAAACAGTTCGCACGCTCAAAAAGATAGAATAAAGCCATAAGGGAAGAGATTAAAATGAAGGAGAAATCCAGGCTTCTCTAACATGAAACTATTCATGCTTTCACACTGAACGCACCATACGAGTAGAATAGTCTATTATTATGCCCTCGCGCCACACAAGTTTGACTTTTAACTATTTGTACATTCTGGTGGACCTATATATTTTTTTAGATATAAAAAAAGGTTGGGATAGAATAGAACCCTTGGAAAACAGTTTTTGGGGCATTTTTGGGTATTTGGCCATGCGAAACATTTACCAGTGGGGATTCCAACTTCTGCCAATGGGGTTTCATTTTATTTTCGACCGCTGGAACTCGCGAGGTAAAAATCTAGCTGTCAATGTAGTGTCACTATTGTTGGTACTATAGGTACTATCGTATACTTTGGACTGAGGATAGAACCAACTCGAATCTTTTCTTATTTTCATTGTGCTAACTTCACTTTTACGCCAAAGTTGAATTTGAAGTTTAGTGTGCCGCGAAATTAGCTCTTGAGCTTCTTTTTAACTCTAGGCGAAATATTTAGCTTGGCGCAAGATTCCTGATGTATGTATATAGAGTATTTATGGGAAGGAAAGATTTTTCAGTTCTAACGAGAGCCCATTGTAAAATTACAGTAATATAATGATTAGAAAATTAATCAGTCCCAATTAACTAGAAAAAAAAAATAACAGTAATTAAAACCACCTTACACTGAACACGCACGTTGGAATAATTAATAACAATCCGTTTCGGTTAAGACTAGCAATTTAGAAACTAATTTTCAATGTCTCCTAATTGAAAAATAGTCCCCAATTGCAACTAGCCAGAAAGGAATCCCACTAAATAAAAGCCCTGTCAATGAGTTCGCGTTGGAATAATAATTGATAATTTGATTCAGTTAAGACTAGCAATGTAGAAGCCATTTTTCAACGTCTCCTAATTGAAAAACAGTCCCCAATTGCAACTAGCTAAAATGGAATAACACTAAAAGTCCTTTCAATGAATGCGCGCCTTGGAATAATTAATAATAATCCGATTCGGTTAAGACTAGCAATGTAGAAACCATTTTTCAACGTCTCCTAATTGAAAAACAGTCCCCAATTGCAACTAGCTAAAATGGAATAACACTAAAAGCCCTTTCAATGAATGCGCGCTTTGGAATAATTAATAATAATCCGATTCGGTTAAGACTAGCAATGTAGAAACCATTTTTCAACGTCTCCTAATTGAAAAACAGCCCCCAATTGCAACTAGCTAAAATGGAATAACACTAAAAGTCCTTTCAATGAATGCGCGCCTTGGAATAATTATTAATAATCCGATTCGGTTAAGACTAGCAATGTAGAAACCATTTTCAACGTCTCCTAATTGAAAAACATTCCCCAATTGCAAACTAGCTAAAATGGAATAACACTAAGAGCCCTTTCAATGAACGCGCCTTGGAATAATTAATAATAATCCGATTCGGTTAAGACTAGCAATATAGAAACCATTTTTCAACGTCTCCTAATTGAAAAACAGTCCCCAATTGCAACTAGCTAAAATGGAATAACACTAAAAGCCCTTCAATGAATGCGCGCGTTGGAATAATTAATATCAATCCGATTCGGTTAAGACTAGCAATGTAGAAACCATTTTTCAACGTCTCCTAATTGAAAAACAGTCCCCAATTGCAACTAGCTAAAATGGAATAACACTAAAAGCCCTTTCAATGAACGCGCCTTGGAATAATTAATAATAATCCGATCGGTTAAGACTAGCAATGTAGAAACCATTTTTCAACGTCCCCTAACTGAAAAACAGTCCCCAATTGCAACTAGCTAAAATGGAATAACACTAAAAGCCCTTTCAATGAATGCGCGCCTTGGAATAATTAATAATAATCCGATTCGGTTAAGACTAGCAATGTAGAAACCATTTTTCAACGTCTCCTAATTGAAAAACAGTCCCCGATTGCAACTAGCTAAAATGGAATAACACTAAAAGCCCTTTCAATGAATGCGCGCGTTGGAATAATTAATATCAATCAGATTCGGTTAAGACTAGCAATGTAGAAACCATTTTTCAACGTCTCCTAATTGAAAAACAGCCCCCGATTGCAACTAGCTAAAATGGAATAACACTAAAAGTCCTTTCAATGAATGCGCGCCTTGGAATAATTAATAATAATCCGATTCGGTTAAGACTAGCAATGTAGAAACCATTTTTCAACGTCTCCTAATTGAAAAACAGTCCCCGATTGCAACTAGCTAAAATGGAATAACACTAAAAGTCCTTTCAATGAATGCCTTGGAATAATTAATAATAATCCGATTCGGTTAAGACTAGCAATGAAGAAACCATTTTTCAACGTCTCCTAATTGAAAAACAGTCCCCAATTGCAACTAGCTAAAATGGAATAACACTAAAAGCCCTTTCAATGAATGCGCGCCTTTGAATAATTAATAATAATCCGATTCGGTTAAGACTAGCAATGTAGAAACCATTTTTCAACGTCTCCTAATTGAAAAACAGTCCCCAATTGCAACATAGCCAGAATGGAATAACACTAAATAAAAGCCCTGTCAATGAATGCGCGTTGGAATAATAATTGATAATTTGATTCCGTTAAGACTAGCAACGTAGAAACCATTTTTCAACGTCTCCTAATTGAAAAACAGTCTCCAATTGCAACATAGTAAAAATGGAGTAACAAAGCCCTGTCAATGAATACGCGCGTTGAAATTATTATTGACAATCTGATTCGGTTAAGATCAGCAATGTAGAAACCATTTTCCAATCCCAAACAATTGAAACAGTCGCTAACTCATTGAAATTAACCAAAGTAGGAAAAAGGACAAATTAAAACCCCTTTCTAAGATTTGGTGCGTTTGAATAATTGTTGTAGTCCGCAAGTGATCCTATTTTGAACTTGGGTATTTGCTAAGAACAGGGGTGGCGTTGATTGAAATAATTGGGGAAAACATTTAACGATACCACTCGATGATCTAGATGTTAACTTGAATAGCAGTCCATAGCCGTAAATGTTAACGTCATCGTAAAATACTCTCGTATTGAAAGAATTGTCCTAATCTCAATTGTCCGTATAACATTCACGTAATACTCGCGATCACCTAATCGCGGAGACGTAATTGGAAAGACCGAAGAGGCAGATATCGTTAGTTTAAAGTTTAAAGGGCGCAGCTAGCGAAGCGTAAAAGAAACTAAAATTCACGATAAGAAATAAAACGCGTTAATTTGGCAAATAGACCTTTGATTTTCAAGCTGTGAAATTACAGATTGTAAAAGCTTGAAAAAAGAACCCGGATTAAGATATGAAAAAATTTGACTGTGGCTAGTTTTTTTTTTTAATTCGTTGCGGAAGGGGGGTTGCGTATAAATGGAAAATTCCAGAAGTTATATCAGTACTGAAAAGTGAAGGTGAAAAGAAAAATTAAGTTAGGAAGAAATGAAATTTTTCACTTAATATTTTTCCTAAGAAAAATACCATGTTATTTTCGTATTCGAATTAATACAGCCAAAGAAATGGTGCTGCCAATTAAAATTTCCGTTTTTATTTCGTTAAAAAAAAACTAATTTATTAAATACTTTAATTAATCTAGTTTTAAATGGTGAAACTCGTTTGTTTTGGCGGGTTTTAGTTTATTCGGATGTCACAAGTTCGCAAAAACATTATAAAGTCATATAATAGTCCTGGTCGATTTGCCGGAAATGGGCCCTTGTCTCATAGCCGCGCCGCCATCTTTTTGTATTAACAGGCTGCCAGACTATTTCTAATTTTATTTCCCACAAACCAAATTCATGTTGTTAGTCCAACGCTTCCTATATGATAAAGTATAGGAGGCGTTGGTTAGTCTGTAGCTATTTTCACACTACAAAAAGATGGCGGACGATCACGTGACAAAAAGTTTTCCCCGCCAAAATTTTCGCGAGGTTCTCTAGACTTCCGGTTTTGGAAATCGACCAGGACTATTAACCGCTAACTTCCTCCTTAAATCAGAAAAATCGTCAAAACCTAATGTTCCTTTTCATCCTCACTTTAATACATATATAACTTTAATAAACGTGTTTTATTACGCAACCCCCTCCCCGCCCCGAATCATCTTCTTTTACATCTTAATTGTGGGTTTTTTTTCAATATTTTTAAAACTTTCCACTCCCTTCAGAACATGTTTACCGCAAGGTCTATTTTCCAAATTAACACATTTCATTCGTTATCGTTGATTTTAGAAGCCGCATTGCGGTATTAATTGTTCCCGATGTGAGATTGAATTTTGTCGGGCTGCGATTCCTTCTACAGACTTGATGGTTGACTCTCGAACTACTTGACCATTATTACTTCAACTCTTTCATTTCGCGAACGTTTCACGATGTCCTTTCCGATACGCTAGCAACTAACAATGAAGTAAACATTTAGATCTGGACCCTCGACTGGTACGTTTAATTTTATTCCTAAGTTATTTAACAACGTCACCCCTGTTATATTAGGTCATTTTGCGTAAGCTGATGGTTTAAATATTTAGCCTTTAATGAAGGCGAACTAAAAGGTTTCGTGTTAGGTGAAGACCAGGAGTATTTGTGAAAAATGACAGAAGTATTTAAATTAATTTACTTAGCTTCGGTTAAACAACTGATTAATTGAATTATTGTAGTTTAGACGGAGAAAAACCTATTATTTTTGCAGGCTTTAATTTTTCCTTAACAAGTTAACAAAAACACTCGCTTCCGCCTTCATTTACCTTATTTTCATTAGTCCTATTCCTACTTTTGTTAAGTAAAATTAGTCACTGTTTTACAATTGTTGGATTTGAAAATGGATTTGATATTGCTAGGCTTAACGAAATCACATCTGCAATTATTATTCAAACGCACCCATTCATTAAAATGTATAGCGTTACTCCATTTTAGCTAGTTGCAATTGGGGACTGTTTTTCAATTAGGAGACGTTGAAAAATGGTTTCACATTGCTAGTCTTAACCGAATCGGATTATTATCAATTATTCCAAGGCGCGCAATCATTGAAAGGGCTTTTAGTGTTATTCCCTTTTAGCTAGTTGCAATTGGGGACTGTTTTTCAATTAGGAGACGTTGAAAAATGGTTTCTACATTGCTAGTCTTAACCGAATCGGATTATTATTAATTATTCCAAGGCGCGCATTCATTGAAAGGGCTTTTAGTGTTATTCCCTTTTAGCTAGTTGCAATTGGACTGTTTTTCAATTAGGAGACGTTGAAAAATGGTTTCTACATTGCTAGTCTTAACAGAATCATTGTCCATAATTATTTAAATGAGCGCATTCACTGAAAGAAGTTTTAATTAGTGTTATTCCATTTTGGGTAGTTGCAATTGGGGACTGTTTTTCAATTAGGAGACGTTGAAAAATGGTTTCTAAATTGCTAGTCTTAACTAAATCAGATTGTCTATAATTATTTAAATGCGCGCATTCACTGAAAGAAGTTTTAATTAGTGTTATTCCATTTTGGGTAGTTGCAATTGGGGACTGTTTTTCAATTAGGAGACGTTAAAAATAGTTTCTACATTGCTAGTCTTAACAGAATCGGATTGTCAGTAATTATTCTAACGCGCACATTCATTGAAAGGGCTTTTAATTAGTGATATTCCCTTTTGTCTAGTTGCAATTAGGGACTGTTTTTCAATTAGGAGAGGTTGAAAAATGGTTTCTATATTGCTAGTCTTAACAGAATCAGATTGCAAATAATTTTTCCAACGCGCGCGTTCATTGAAAAGTTGGATGAGAAATAACGTTCTCCCTTTACGCGAGAACTGCATTTCTTTGCGCATAAACCTAACCTTTCTAAAGGTAGGCATTCACCCCAAAAATTTGGCACAAAAAAAGGACCGGGACTTCATACGTATAAAAAAAATCTATCGGCTCGATTTTCACTTAATCGTACCTAGAAGATTAACTGCATGGGAGAGGGGCCAAAGCGGGCTAAAATCACCATACTCCTCAAACGTAATCCTTGAGTGATAAAGGGAGAATGAACTCTGATATAAAAGCTATTTGTTTTCAATTCCTTACAGTTAAAAATCTTGTTTAATTACGAAAATACTACAAATATTCTAGTTGGTCGAAGACTCTTTAACGGCGAGATGTATCAAACTATCAATGGACAGGTTAAGCCTAATTTATGAGAAAATTATAAAGATTCAACATAACTTGTAAGAAAATCACTTGATTTCATTTTCTCTTTAATGTAGCGGTAGATACATAGATCTTGCCTTTCTACTCGCAGTAAATTCAAATTGAAAGAATATAATATAGAAAATGGAGTTCGAAGGACCCCAATTTAAAAGCAATGCGTCTTACTGCGCAAATATTGACTTGAAATAAGATATTTTCAAAGGGAAAATCTCATAAAAACGTCCACGTTGCTTCATTTTGCGGAAAATTTATATACTTTTAGCCGGGTATTTTCGATATTACCTACCGGCCAATGGGATAAAGGTGACTGTAGTGACGTCAATCACCTTTTTCTAACTTTAAAGGAGAGGGAAGGGGGAGTCACGCCTAGTCCCAAAAAATCTAGTGGGTTATATTTTTCTAACTAAGCTAATATAGGTCTTGTAGTTTCACGTATGGATTATTCTGTACAATTTTTATTCCACCATAGATTGAGAGGCAAAATAACATTACGTCACGCTCAGCCTAAATCTTCTAATTTTCGTATGAAGGTTTCCCTTTAATAAAAAGATAACCAGTTTTGAAGAAAAAATAAAAAACACGTCACAAAATATAGTCGATTTAAATCGAACATCACGAGTAGTCCTATCACGTGTCAGACGCGTGGATTCGAGCAACATGATGTATTGACGAATCGCGCCCCCGTATCAATTTCAACCCGAAAACCTTTTGTTATCTGGTACTGGTATAAGAATGAAGAAAAGCCCAAGAAATACAAGGAAAAAAGTTTTAAATTTATTCGATTGTTTTGTAAAAACGATCTATCTTATTAAACACAAAAGCGGAAAAAGAAAAAAAAAATAAAGGAAGGGGATTGGAGGGTAGAGTTGGTGGTAGCAAAAGTGGCGCGCGCCAAATCCCTGGGATAAAGCCGGGCGATGGAGACGTTACCATGGTAACCGGGCGCGAAGGATAATCCCCGTACTACGCGCGTATTCAAAATCCAAGATGCCTTACAAATCCACGCAGTTTACTTAACGTCCAACTTAAGTTGACCCTAACTTATAGTTTGAGGGTGAAAGGAAATAGATTCAACTCCAGTGTCAGGTGAAAAACGTCAAGGATAAAAGATCGACTACGTAATTCTATATCGAAGTAGGCTTACCCGCAAAACAAGTCGAATAAAATGCCTAGCAATGCGTGTTAACTATATAATATAGGAAGATGCAAAGAGAGGACCAAATGTATATGAAAGCTCAAAACAAATCCGCGGGTCTAGTTCGCATTAGATATAAAAATTATAATAAAATAATGGCATAATAATACAATTGACGGTATTACCGCTGAGAATAGACTGAAAATTTCAAGTTAAAAACCTAAATTCGTTACATAAAGGATATAGCCACGATCAAAGACAATGCAGCTAAAATCTTTGCTTTAGGTTATGTATTTTTTCCACTTATTTCCTGGAACATTTGATCAATTAAGTAGCTAAGCCTTTGTAATAGTGAATTTATAGAATTGCCCATTGCAACTTGATAAAGATTTTTTTAATAACTAGCTCGTTTTTTTTTAAAAAAAAGGTTCCTATCTTCTGAGAAAACACAAAACAGAACAAAGCGCGCTTTTTCAAACGAGCTCGTGAGTGTTTTTTTCTAAATCAAGAACATTTTTTTTGAGTTTATCTTGCTTTAGTGAATATGACATTGGTATATCATGAATCTACGAAGGATCCAATTCGAACGTGATCAGATGGCGAAGATTCACGCGCCATTAACTCGTTTCATTCAAGAGTCGTTTATAACGCGAGTCGGGAGAAGTAGCTGTCTATTTCGATACAGCTTGTATAGCCTGATGCCGGCGTTTATAGTAAGAGGCCTAGAAGCTAATACACGTCGCGATATATATATACGTAGTCGGGCGGGGTTGATACCAGGCATTTGATATCAAAAAGAGAAAAGGCGCGTTCTTCTTTCACACCCTCCCCTTCCAAATCATACCGATTCCTTTCTCCAACCCCCCCCCCCTTCTCTCACTCTCCCATCCCAAGGGCCGATTACATTTTGCAAATCGATTTCTCAATGCCAGAACACACAAAGCCAGAGGCGAAGAAATCCGATCCCTGAATGTATATGATTGTCCGGAAGCCAAGCTTCTGCAACTAGAACAAGATCGTGCGTTTTTAAGACCCACTTACACGCGAACGTTATTTCAACATTCGACTATATATTGATTTAGATAAACCCAAACAAAGAGTTTATTGCCTTAGCTTTTCAATTATTGTATTTAAATATCAATTCCATGTCCGTCTAGGTTTTTCTGAACAAATTTGCTCCGTGAGATATCTTTTCCTGGCGTTTGACAATTTTTATTAAAAATTTTAATATTTGCTGACCTTCTAATTAGGTTTTTTAATTTTTAGATGTTTACCGAGCTTTAAGCTAAATTTTACAAGTGTCTGTCCATTTTCTAACCTTTTAATCTTAAATATTCAATTCTGACCAATAAGGCGAGATCTCCATGAGACTTCCAATAACATTCGATTGGTCACTGACCCATCAACGCGAAGAATTTCAGGATGTCCATGAATCCAGCTAAGCCGGGTAAGTTTTAAATTTATTTCTAGTTTAATATTAAAAAAAAAAAACATTAACGGTGGATCAGGCCTATTTAAGCGATAGGGAATCGATAAAGAAATCGCTTGATGTTAGGTTGCATTCTCAATTTAAAGCTGGCCCGCATGTAAATGGGTCTTCATGGTTCGCCCTCACCCAATACTCTGGAAAAACGATCTGGCGCGTGATGCGGGAGAAATAAAAAAAAAAAAAATTGATCTCCTGCCCTCTTCAATATTGAAAAATTAAATAATTCTTGTTGGGATTCCTAATGCCTCTCCCATTCTCCCTGTATCCATGTTTGACAAATCCCAAGGCACACGATGTCTGAGAACAGTCCCTGTATTGTTTAGAATTGAGTTTTTGGCACGTGTGATAAATTTGTTAAGGCTATACGTTTCGCAAGGTGATTAATTATAATTCGAATGAATTTACGTATACATCTGTTATATAGGTACTCCGATTCGAGATTAATTGGCATGATCTATTTTATTCTCTGTGAGTGTTTCCAATATGTAACAGTCCGCCTACGTTTTTCCCATTATGCCAACAACAAGAGGTTAAAGGCCGAACTTTCTGTTGAGGGGTTCTCCTAGTACGGAAAATTTACCGTACCATTCGAGCTCGAGGAACAATAGGGGATCGTGGAACTGAAAATCGCGGTTCTACTAGTACGGAAGACCGAGGTTTAGGGGTTCTCCTAGTACGGAAGATGGACAATAGTAACATTTTCCTTACTGAAAAAAATGGGCTATGGTACAGAAGACCGATGTACAGAAAATTGTACAGGAAATGAAAAAGAAATTTATACTAGTATTTCCCGAGATAAAACGAACGAATTCTAAGGCGCGATAGGAGACATGTATGACCAGCCCTAAAAGCATTCGCAATATTACATCCAGTTTTTCAGATGTTCTGAATATTTCGTTGATCTCATCCGTAATAGGCAGCGCACGTGAATGCACCTTCAAGCCATTTCTAACCGAGTTAATATTCTTTTAGACTGAGAGCCTAGTATAATGCGCTTCGTGGAATACCAGCTAGGCCCAATTTTTAGGTTAGGAGGGCTCCCGCTCTCGATCGTTATAATTGGTCCCCTGGGACATTTGGACAAAGGATGCACTCTGCTCATAGTATTTGCTCATACAAGCGTTATTATAGGTAGCGAGAGATAGCTAGTACAAGGGTAGTTTATAAATTCAACCACAGCATAATTGGGCGCATTAACTCTTAAAAGACGAACGGACTGACGGCGGAATTCTTTTCAAAATCGCGACGGGTAAGAAACTTTGCGTAAAGAAGTGGGACGGTTTGAAAGTTTTTAGTTTTGACTCGTGCTTCCCTATATTTCTCTATTTTTGCTCGAGTGCATTTTGAAAAGTATAGCTATAGCCGAGATGAATGACTCGGAAACACATTCAATCGGAGAGCAGGAGACTTTCCACTATCTCCAAGAAACAGATTTTGACAATAAACACCAATGGGCATAATATGAACTCTGTCAATAACACTTTTACCACTTTTTGAAGCTGGAACCAAACCTAATATATATGATCATGTAAAATTTCTCAATATCGTAAATATTTAGATTTAGTACTACAAAATTGAATCAGAAATTTTATTTTATTTTCTATTGTAATATAGTGCTTAGTATTTAAAATTCATCTTCAGATGAGCTATCTGAATCATTTCTTGAAATAGAAGAATTGGCGCAATCACTTGGAGGTCATTTGGACAGCATTCCCCATATTTCATAACCTGATTAAATCATGAACCGAATCTGAAAATGGAAGTAGTCCCCGAGTTTCTAAGAACACAAAGCCTGGCTGCCCAACTAGGGGAGAGAAGAGTTGGTCTCGTGACCTATCCTTACGAAGTGTAGGTTATTCAAGTAGAGTAATTCGGGAGAGACGTAGTGTATTGATTTGAAAGCGGGAGGCGAAGTAGCGACACTTTCTTAGAAGAGAAATTATAAAGCCATGGCACATGTATCAATATGTCACAGAACGGACGTAGTCAAATCCACTGCGGTGCCATAACATTATTTTTTACTCCGCATATGGCACTAATTACAAAAAGCGGCCAGGGTGGTTGTCCGCTTACCCTCAGATCGTGGACGCCGACCCCTCCCGAAAATGTTATCTCTCTTTATAGACACCGGGTGGAAAGGTCGTAAATTACTCTATTTGAATGGCCTAGTTCGTAAGGATAGGTCTCTCCCCTATTTGGGCAGCCAGGCTTTGTGTTCTTATAACCTTAGGGACCAATTCCATTTCCAGATTCGGTTCATGATTTGGGGAATGCTGTCCAAATGTCCTCCAAGTGATTGCGCCAATTCTTTTATTTCAAGAAATGATTCAGATAGCTCGTCTGAAGATGAATTTTAAATAATTAAAAATTAAAATTTATACAAAGAATTCTTAGTGCACTATTTTCATTTTATTTAAAAGCAATAAATAAAAACAACCCGACTAGTTTCGGCTAATTGCGAGTATCGCTGCCATCATTATGAATTTTAAATACTAAGCACTATATTACATTATAAAATAAAATTAAAATTTCTGATTTAATTTTGTAGTACTAAATCTAAATATTTACGATAATGAGAAATTTTACATGATCAAATTAGGTTTGGTTCCAGCTTCAAAAAGTGGTGAAAGTGTTATTGACAGAGTTAATATTATCCCCATTGCTGTTTATCCTCGGTGTTTATTGACAAAATCTGTTTCTTGGAGATAATGGAAAGTCTAAATTCGTACTTTCCAAGAAATGTGTTTCCGAGTCGCGTGCAGTTCGGAAAATCTACTTTTATTCCCTTTGCTATTTAACACGGGTTTTAATTCGCCTCGGCTACAGCTATACTTTGCAAAATGCACTCGAACAAAAATAGAGAAGTATAGCTATGCTCGAGTCTAAACTAAAAACTTTACAACCGTCCCACTTATTTACTCAAATATTCAGAACATCTGAAAAACCAGACGTAATATTGCGAATGCTTTTGTGGCTAGTCATACATGTCTCCTATCGCGCCTTAGAATTCGTTCGTTTTATCTCGGGAAATACTAGTATAAATTTCTTTTTCATTTTCTGTACAATTTTCTGTACATCGGTCTTCTGTACCATAGCCCATTTTTTTCAGTAAGGAAAATGTTACTATTGTCCATCTTCCGTACTAGGAGAACCCCTAAACCTCGGTCTTCCGTACTAGTAGAACCGCGATTTTCAGTTCCACGATCCCCTATTGTTCCTCGAGCTCGAATGGTACGGTAAATTTTCCGTACTAGGAGAACCCCTCAACAGAAAGTTCGGCCTTTAAGCATTGAACTTCAAACCGGTTATGAAATAAATTTAAATTATTTTAAAATATTACAATTATGTGATTTTTAAATATTGACTATGATCACGTTGATCATGTTTAAAGTACTTTTGAAAAACCGGTATGCACGACTTCTGTTCAATATAAATTTATTAAGATTTATCTAACACGTACACCTTTAAGTTAATTCATATCAGCATATTTTATCATCATAATTAGGGTTAAACTAGAGCCTATAGACCTAGCTTATTATAATATTTCTACCCAACGAACTTTGAGAGCGATAATAATCCCCACAATACCGCAATGAATGTAGAATTATCCAGTTATCCAGTTGAGGTGGCTTTATCTGTATCCAATGAGATATACATTCACAAACGGATTTTGTGGGCCCCCACCCAAAATGATCCGAATCTTTCGCTCGGTAGAGAGAATTAGTGTACGTAACCATGACGTTTGGTTTCCCGCCAAGTTTGACCTCTTCACCATATCCCCCTTTCTCTTTCTAACGTTGACCCTCGTAGGTTTCGCTTAAAGGGAGGATGAAATGTGTTATAATTTAGTTTAAATTATTCATTAGTTTATTGACCATTCAAACCACTGAAACTTATTTCTAATTGTGATCCAGAACTTTGTTTGGGGAATCTCCAAGTAGAAGCTACCTAGAGTTAATTTTTATAATGTGGAATTAAACAATTTTTATTATTTTGAATGATTTTTCAGATATTGGTAATTAATTTATCCCCAAATTTTATTAAATGATCCTTAAAACCACCGACTTTTTCTGTAAGGGGATTAAGGGCCCAGTTCTAATAGTAACGATCTCTTAGTTTATATGACACCGACAGAATTAATTTAACGGTAAATTTAACTCTTCGAATAAAATATTCCATTTCACATTCCCTTTAAACGTCTGTTGTCCTGACGATAAGGTCCGCTATCTATCTATTTCCTCGACCCATCCTATTTGAATAGCAAATGTCCGATTGGACAATCCGATATTATAGAAAAGGAGGCATATATATATCCCTTCTTATAGCTTTCCACTCTAGTGTCGCCCTAAACCTTATCGAAGGCTTTCTTATCTACAAAACGGTTAAATATAACGTTGTTCGTCGACAGATTAACGCGTCATCGAAAGGAGAGAACATTCGTGTATAGTTTAGTCCATGGAATCAGAGTTAATAAAGTAGAAGGTATAAACGACAGATTTCTATATATTAAAGGTATAGTACCATGCACGCGTTGTCTGAGATTTTAATTCTACCGAAACAAGTGTTCGTCGCCCTGAGGACACCCAAAATATTTCCTACATATTCCCCCTGAAAATCTTATTGAAAAATCTCTTAAAACGATCAGGAGAAATTTGCGGCAATGTTATGACGTCATGGCAATGTACGTCAAAACTGAATATCAGCGTTTTCATTTTGAAATCAATTCTAACATTTTAGTCATCGTAGCTAGGCCTTATTAAAATCAGGCCCGTAGCCAGAAAATGTTAAGGCAGCATTAACTTTGTGATGGGCCCCTGGCTAGGGCCTGATCAAAATAAAACCATAATGAAGACCCCGCAGCTCTGATTCTTCGGGAGTGACAATGCTACGACGTCATGAAATGGGTAAAATTTAGAAAGCTGGTTTTTGTGATTCTTATCTTCACCCTCCCTTTAACCTCACTACAATAAATTTATTCTCGTGAACAAACTATTTAATTTCATTTTAATTTGGTAGCACGCGCGAAGGTTAAGATATCTTGTATATAGATAGTATATTTATATTTGTACACGCTGCCAATTTAAGGTGAAATTTATAATACCTCGCGCTGCACTGGCCTAATCATTCGAAATCATCAGGAAAGTAGGGAGAGCGCGCGACAATTTGGCGCGGAAATTTGCGCGCGAAAGCGGCTAGTCTTCTCCTCCCCCGTAAGATTAACACGGCACGCCTTATTGGTTCTATTTTACGATTTTGGCGCCAAATCAACTATATATACATATAGTAGAATCGTTACAAATATCGGGAGGGGATGGTTTAGGCCTAATTATTATTATTATTATTATCTGCTTTAGGGAAAATGGACCCGAGAAAGCGAATGGATTATAATTGTCCCTCCTTCATCCAATTGTCGTCGAAATAATATAATGCGAGAGGGCGATTGAACTCTATATAATTATCCGTGCAATTTGGTTTTGACAATATTGAGGTCTTCTGTTTTAAATGTTATCTCTAATAGCAATTCGTGTGTCTCTCTACGCGAGCTTTATAAATGATTATGTTAATGACTGGGGGGTGTACTTGGATCCTCCCCTAATTGCGATTACGAGGTATAGTCTATTGTAATAATTATATAATTATATAAATATATATAATACTGGTATCACCGTACCAGGGAACGCGAATTTTAAAATCAAAACCAAAGATAAAAGTAAATTACCACGCGAATATAGGTCTGTAATTGTTAAATTAGAATTAATGAGCGTCTAATTTAGCAAATTTCGCCTTCGTAGTTTAGTCGTAGAATCATTTCTAGATTTCAACGAGTGAAAATCTACTCTCCTTCTGGTTTCTAACAGATTGAATCGTATATAATTCAAAGGATGGCTAGCTTTACTCGTGATGAAATCTCTAAATATATTTCTAATTCTACGGGACATAGGGATATGAGAATGAGGGTAAATTTTGATAATAATTTTTAATCGTATCGGTAACAGTATATTAGGCTTATAAGACTATCGTTTAATGGGATGGAAAATTTATAATTAGGGCCTAGACTCAGGGTCTATAATATTTAATAATATTTGGTGTAAAGATTTACTTGAAACAGTGAAGCTATGTTAAGAGAAATCGGGCGTTGGGGTTATTTTATATCCGAATCTATTATAATACATAAATTCAGCCTTGTTCAAATTGGTTTAAATTAGCTTAACGAACTTTAATATTATAAAATTCGTTATATTTATTTGAAGCAATGAAGGAATGTTAGGAAAAGCTGAGAGAAATTAGATAAGTATTAATTTTTACTGTATAGTTTTGTACACGTTGGTTTAAATTAGTTTAACGAATTGTAATATTATAAAATTCGTTATATTTATTAAAGCAATGAAAGAATGTTAGACAAAGCTGAGAAAATCATATGGTTAAAAATTTTTCATGGTTTAGTTGGGTACACATTGGTTTAAATTAGTTGAACGAATTTCAATATTATGAAATTTGTTAGATTTCTTTGAAGCAATGAATATATAAAAGGGAAAAGAGAGAAGTGGTTTCATATCATGTTCAGCTTTGTATACGTTGTTTTTAATTATTTAAACGAACTATAATTTGATAAAATTCGTTATATTTCATTAAGGCAATGAAGGTATGTTAGGGTAAACAAGAAATATAGTAAAATGTTTAGTATGTGAAGCTTCCTACACAGTGGCTGAAATTAATTAAATATTCGGTTGCTTGGTGGAAATTTTCTAATTATATCAATATTTTTAAAATATTTACGCGTGTCACTTATATAGGATTCAGGCCGATTTAATGTTAGGAAAATTTATTGTAAAATTATAAAATTTGATATCGTTTCACAGCGCGAGATTAATACTAAAGCGGGCCTCGTGGTAATTACGAAGTTAATTAATATCCGATATTAAAGAATGTGCGGCTAATGAAACGAAATTTATGAAATTTAATGTTTCCTATCGCATCAATATATTTTAAATCTGTTTAGTGATACGAATATTATCCTCATTAGTTTAAAGAAATTTAATTTGTAAACTACAGCTGAGGTGATTATTTTAATCTAAAATATTAATTATTTTAGGTGTAAAGTTAAGGGGAAAATTAAGCAGTAAGATAACCAGAAATAGTGTTCACATCCTTAAGCGTAAAGTTTAGAACTATAATATCTGAACAAAAAGAAATTTTTGGGCCCTCAAATCTGATTTTTGATTCCCCAAAAAATGGGTGTTCGTAGAATTTTTAATAATTCAGCTACTCTAGGTTTATGCTTCGTTTGTTACTCTGTGCCCAGAGTTAGTTATTGTTTGCGATGATCAATTATAACAATAAATTATATCATATTTTAATTTAATAATTTAAAATTGTCCAATAGCTGTTAATTTATACGCAGATTTTTAATATATTGTAATTTTCCCCTTATCGATTGGCGCCTTCTAAGAGTGTAAATTTAAAATATAAATATATGTATGCATTGAACGTGAAAAGACTAACGTGAGAGCCGTATTAAATAGTACTTCCCCTTGGATGTTAGTATAGACTAAAAGTTGGGACCCCATTAGTCGGATTTTTCGGATAAATCTGGTATTGTCACGGCCAGAAGAAAACGACCATGAGAGACCCTATGAACCAACCACAATGGTTCGAGCGTGGAAAAAAAAAGGTCCAGCATTTCTGCAGCTCCTAGCTGACAGTTGCCACGGCGACGACGCGATCTTATCTGGTTAAAGTCCCCGAAAAGTTTTCATTTTTTTTTTTATATTCCAGTCTTGTGGCGCTAAATACGGAGGATACACTGTCTGGGCCCGAAGTAAACGAACGAAAAATAGGCCTAGAAACGACGGTCGGTAGGCTTATAGGACTCTGGGCTCGAGGCAGATGGCTCCTCCAGAAAATCCCCTATCTACAACCGGGATCGCGCCGCGTAGAATTTTTTGCCATGAGCGTTATCTTCTAGGGATCACGAACGCGTCCGCAAATCGACGTTAGTGTCCTATGGTCTCGAAGACTAACGGCAGGAACTTAGCTTTGGACTAAGTTAGGTCTATGATGGTATTACAATGGGGTGCCATTCTAACATTAGTACACTGGTACGTATACCAACAAGGACTAATACCTCGTGTATACCACGTCATATACAAAATATATAGGAAGGTTTTTCCGTATACCGTGTTGGAAAAACTAAAGCACAGCCCTAGAAATAAGATTGACCCCAAAATGTGATAATATATAAAAATGGTTATACGCTCGATTATTTTCCGTATATCGACAGTTAGGACGAATCTCAATATAGATGTAGACAAACAGTGGCTTTCAACTGAAGATAAAAAGTAGCCAAGGCTTAGCCGATTAGTGCATGTTTTAAGAGAGACCAATTGAGAAAAAATTAAAATTATTTAGCGAGACGCTTTATATTTTTGAACAATCTTTAAATTTGTTATCGGTTATTCTCAGGTTAATTATAACGCGGCTCTTTTTCATCAGGAGCTAAATGTGTTCCGTTTACGGCGTTTGCTGAATAGCTGGACACCTCTGATGTCATAGCAAACGCTTTGTTTCACTTGACGTCAATGTCCACAATGACAGTCACCGTAACCGGAACATATACCAATGCAGTTTTAAGCTCGTCAAGAATCCAACCCACTACATACAAAGGATTAAGTAGTCCTTACGTAAATTGTCTACGCGATTGTCTATGTCTCTAGTTATGGATGCACGAGATCGGTCATATAGAAAGCGTTCTTATAGAGAGTGTTGTGTTGTCCAGCATCCACGTTTGACCATGCGCGCCTAATGATATTTGACAAAATTCTTACGCGAGTGAAAAAGAATTTCGATTCATTCAGGGACAATAAGGTTGATGTTTGAAAGGCGTGGCATGTCTTACAACCAAGGAATTGACCTTTTCGCGCAATGACCAATATATATCGAGCGTGAAATCTCGAAATTATGTAAGAACAAAGAAGAGTTAGATTAAAGGGAGAATCAAACCAGTTAAGTATTTGCTTACTAGCCCTAGTGTTATATAATATTGTTCCAAAATATTACGAACATTATAGTTTCGACATTGAAGTCTATTTTTAAAGCATCCGACATAACTTTATCTTAACCATCGGAGGAAGTGATGAGGTTCCTAGTTCCCTAACAAATTCTTCTCTTTTTATATAAAAAAAAGAATAATAAAAAAATTAAGGAAGTTGGCCTATTAGCGCCGGAACAACTATTATAAAAAAATTCCATTGTCAATTTAAACATAAGCATGAGGGGCCTTAAATAATGAAAGTTAAGATTTAAAAGACATAATAAGACTTCAAATTTTCACTTGGATATGACATTACACTCAAAGCCATAGGCTCACTCCTTCGTAACTTTAAAGGAATAATGAAGTTATATAAATTCCCGTTTCCAGGAGGGGGTCTGAGGTAGGCCATACCAAATATTTCGAATGGTGCTAGTCAGGGGGAGGAGGGAAGATAAGTCCGGTCCTACGTAAAATTTGTTTGGCTCTACCTATATTAATTTACAATTAATTAACAAACTGTATTTTTAGCCGGCTAAGCCTAAAGTCCATTCTAAATAATGAAAAAAGGTACGGCTAATCACAGAACGTCCATAATAGGGTTTTATCGGTTCGATCGATGCGCCTGAAACGATTTTAAAACGATCTTTGATTGGCTTTGGTGAGATAATATCAGCAATTGAAGCGTCATATCAACCCCTCGCACTCTGAAAATCATTAAATACAACTGTTATAAAAAACCCAATTAACTTGAATTAAGGAGTCGAATTGTTTAAAGTTGTAGTACAGTATTACCGACAATAACTAGTCTTCATTATATCTTTAATTAATGTAAACAACTTCAGAAATAAGCTTTGCACGTATTATCAAATTAACGTGAAACATACTATGTGTTATCTTGTATTGTTACACGCTTTGACGCTCTCTTGTAAACTTAGATAACAAAGAATATATAATACAACCGTAACTTCGGAATATTTAAACATTAAATACGGGGATATTCGCCTTGTTTAATAGGGACAACAAACACGGTTTCAACAAATATTAATAATAATACAATCTAAAAGACGAGCCAGATTTCGAGATTAAAATATTCACGCGTTTTTTGACATTTCAATATTATCAGAAGGATATGGTAGAAGAAGAGAGACATTTATCTATAGATAATTACCGGCTCACCATTCAATAAAGGGAGAGTAAAGCAAGGAAAGGGTTCACGGATTTAGTTTCCTTTCTGGCCACCAGAGGCGTGGGTGTTGGGTAGTGGAACTTTGTGTACTATTCTATCAGAAAACCTAAATCATCTTCCTCGCTTTACATGCCCTTTAAAATAGGCCTATTATGAGATTTCGTCACGTAAATTCGGCCATTCTGCTACAATTACGAAGGGAACTAGGTCTAGAATTAGCGCGAAAATTTTGTCAACTTCCGTTTCCTGCAAACTCAAATTTCTAATCCCCTTTGCGAGAAAACGATTGAATATTTTACATTGAAATTTTCTACAAACGTTTTTCAGACAGTGTTACACCAATTTCAATAGATTTAATTTTGCTTTGTCATCTTATAAACTCTTATTACAAAACTAAAACATTAGGGAGGTCGATACAGGGCGTCCCTTCTCCTATAATATCTTTCTGATGATATTATTTAAATACGAAATGATTCCGAACCATGTGCGTTTGTTTCTTTAAGATAAAATGTACAGTATAGTGAGTACAATGACCAAAAGCTCGGTGATGCGAGGTCACGTACATATAGTTAAAGTAACTATTGTATTTCTAACGAAAAATCAAGTAAAACTGACTATATAGGTAAAGTATCCGTCTGTCATTACCCCGATTTAGGGGTTAAGTAAATTCTAAAAAAACTTGCATTATATTATATAAATAATATTTGTTGAAACCAGGATATCGCGAATCTTGAGATTTGAGATCGGAAAAAAATGGAATTATACGCTTGTGTCTGCAGTGTGTATGAAGAGGCGTTACGAGTAACACTCAAAACACTCAAAATATAATCGTGATATTATTTTTATATAGCCTAACATAAAGGAGACCATTTATCCACGCTTTATAACTATGGCACCAATGCTACAGTTCTATCGGTTTTTATTTATATTATCAAAGGGTAACTCTTTCTTATTGAAAATTAATAAAAAACTTGTGGCCTTTTTTAGGTCCATTTGACCTTCCATAATCGCCAGAAACAAAAAAGCCAAAGAATCCAGAGGAATTTAGGAAAGCTATAATGTTTAAAAATGTTTTCGTTTAACTAAAGATTAATTAAATCTTCTAAAACAATCGGTTAATCCGTGTAAAAAGTATTCTATCTATCACAAACATAGAAAAGGCAGCCAAACTCGCTTACATTATTCAACACTGTAATTCTAAGGAGGGAAAATAAGTTCATGTAATACACTCAAAGGAGTTCGCTGCGAATGACGAAACATACAAATACAGACGATATTTACAACCAATGCTGCCTCCTACTTTTCCTTGGCTACAGAAGCCGATGAAACCCTCCTTTGAAGTCTATTACTCCCGGGTCTTGTCTACCCCTCTCTGTATGGGTTAGTTTCAAAAAGCACGATTCGTACGCCTCCTAACGGTAGATATTTTCGGAGCGGGAGTTCGTCGAGCGAATATCTCTAGCAGCCTTGGAGTTCGTCAAAAAAACGTCGTCGTTTGTGGAGAGAGAAAATTTCCAATTTTGCGTAGACAGTGGGGTATGAAGTAGGACCCCTCCGATCTCGTAAAATTGGGAATTTTACCCATACAGAGAGGAGCGCTAATGGAACATTAGAGTAGTAGACTTCAAAGGAGGGTTTCATCGGCTTCTGTTGGCTATTATAGTGAAGGGGAGAAACTAGTCTTTGATGTTAGGAATGTATTGTAATTTTCTCTTAACTAGAATTAATTTAATTATTGATCTGAATAGTAATTGCGAGACTTTTCCTTTAAATATCTAAACCCTGCCATTAATCTATATTTTAAAATAATGGTCCTGTCCGATTCGAGCTAAAAGAATGTTAAACCTCGTAGAGTGATGCTTTTTCTTTCCTTTCTAAAATTTCATCTCCAATAGGAAAATTATTAGTTTAGATTTGACAGCTACCAATGATACAAACTTATGCATCCTACCTTGGATAAATACAATAAAATATAATACGAATTTAAACTCTATAGCGTTATAGAAGGCAAACCCCATTCTGTATTAAATCTCAGGATTACTTTGATATTTGGTTTAAATCTAGTATAAATCTCAAACTAACTTGGTGTTACGGCTCAAGCGCGAATTCGATAAATTGCACGCGTTAAAAAGGCGGGAAGAGAATAATTTGGCGGGAATATTCACGCGCGTGATTGTGGCGATTTAATATAGGGTTTACGCGCGAATCTCATCGCTAAGCCTATTCAAAAAACAAATAGTAACAATAGCGGAATAGACGGACACCTTGTTTTATATTCCGAATGTTCGAGAAGTGTTGAGATGCCTAAATTATTATCATTTTGAGAAATTCAAAGCGAGAAAAACTTAAAGCCATTTTTCTACACCAATGTCGTGACTATATGTATAACAACGTGATGAAAATTTTGGGACTCGACTATAGTCCTGTATATAGTCTTAAATCAGAGTTATTTAAAAATTACTAGGCTGAGACGCAATTACGTGGTGTGATCTTTGTTTTAAGAAACCTATTTTATAGCTAAGAGTTGGAAAACATACTTGGAAAAGCTTTCGAATAAATAAAATAAGATTCCATGAATTAAGCTCACGTGATTAACCCTGTTCCGTGATTGGCTATTGAATTACGTTCATAAATGATAAAAACTACCATTTATTTGGTCCATTGACCAAAAATTGAGGTTTTACTCATTTTTTACGGTATTTTCTACCCTAAAAACATTGTAATTCTAAATTCTCGAACCCATGGAAATAATTAAGTAATTAGTTAATTAGTTCCATGTCCAACTCATGGTTCGTGGTCCTTTTAAGCTAAGAACTAATTTTTGGGTATATTTTAATTACAGGGTAGATACCAGTACGCCATCTATACCGAAAAGTTCGGAACTAAATTTTGCTTTACCCAAAAACCACAAAAAAAAAAGGTCCTATAATCTGTTACACCCTTGGAAGATTATAAATTGTAGTAAAATATCACTATGAAATGCATTTTGTCGATTGTCCCATGCAAGGTTGAAAGAAAGTGTCAAATTTTAGTAAAAATAGAAGATTAACTAATTAAAACATATCCAGATCCTAAAACCAAAGGAATCCCACTTCTAAAACAATTACACTTTCATTTGTAAGTAATATAACTAATTAGTAGAGAAAGAAATGACATATTATTACGCAATTTAAAATGAATGTGTTTAAATAAATGTGAACAGGAATTCATAAAAATAGTCGAAATTAAGTTCTCAAAAGGGAAAAAATTTCATAAAATTCTTTGGAGTAATTTAGCACGTATTAGATCAAATTTATTTCTCCTTTATATTGCTTACAAAGCCGCGTGTGTTGCAAAATCAGGGTGAAATATAAATTTTATATTTATGGTCAAGTAACATCGTTAATATCCTAGCTTCCCCTATAGTAATATCCATCTAAATTAAGTAAAATTAACTGCGTTACTCTACAGCATTGTTGGTACTTCTGACTATCTTTTATATATTACCCGCGGTATCTAAACAATTAATTTAAATTGGTAAAATGAGGTTTAAAAAAAAGGTAATTTCTCTATACGGAGGACAGATCTACACGCAGATCGTGCTATTTGCCAAGGAGAAAATTTCCTATAATTTTCTATTTTTTATACAAAATTGAACCGCAGCTTTCCCTATTTGATATAAACTTAAGTTGTTACGATGGTAATTGTTACACGGATGATTACGCTTTAGGCAAGAAGCGTAGAATTAACGGGGAATAGTGTATTCAATCTGGGTCCATCCAATCGAAGACCAACGCGTGTTGAAAATTAAATTAATTTTGTATAAAAAAGGCCCTTTGAGAAGCGATATAATTTATATTTTCTATTTTTCTCCTTTAGCAATAGGATATTGTATGTAGAATGTTCAGAAGCATTAGAATTTCCACGCTCAATACGCACAATCTAATGCTAGCTATTATAGCTACGTTCACACTTGAAACTTTGGAACCATTTCTAATCGATGCGTGTTACTTTTTGGATCGGTTAGTCTTCGATTCAACGAACCCACGTCATGTATTTATTTCCAAATTACTTTGGAGCGGCTTTTTTTCGTGTCAAAGATGGATATGATTAATCTGTGTCTAACAATTTACTCTTAAGTATGGAAGGAATTAGGAAAATTGTAATTTTACATCTGCAGGAGAGGAGGAGAGATGGTTACGCTACAAAAAATAGTTTAAATTGAAGATACTTGGGAAATGTTAAACATAAAAGGGCATATCTGTCCCAATTTTCGGTTTAATATGTTAAAATTTAGTTTTAGTAATGAAGAACAAGTTAACTTTAAATCGAATGCTTAATATCTCCTCTGTTACGAAATTACTTTAGTACAGTCAAAGCTACAAATTTCTACACTACCACTCGTATGATTCAAAATAATTCGATAAATTATTTAGTCGGAAATAGATTTAACATAAATATCAAACCAATATGAACTTAATAGTAGTCTTGAAATTTAAATTAATTGCAATTATAATAATTAATAATAATATTAAATTATTGGTTTGGAAAATCAAAAATAACTGCGTGAAAAACAATGAAAATTAACTATTTTTAACTATTTAGAATTTATCGAATTGTTTTAAGCCTCATGCACGAGTGACTGATAACTCCACGTAATCGGTGTACATGTAGAAGCCTTGTATACTATTAGAACTAGTTCGTTTCAAACTCTCCGCCCTAAAACACAACACACCTTTATAATAAATTTCCATATAATTTTTCCGTATATATCGTATATCCTGTTTTATATCATCTTTGAAATGAAATTAGAAATAAAATTCATTCGTTTAAAAACGAGTAGAATTATTTATATAAAGGTATTTAAAAAAAAGAATAGTTTAAGGTTTAGGGACCTTTCGCGGGAGAGAAATATCGTGGGCCGACGCGATGTAATTTCTAATCTAATCGTTGCTATCATTAGTCATTTATTATTGAGTTGTATCTCTAGGAAGGCAGCATCCTATTTTATAGAAATTTTTATCTTTTTTTTATCCTCTAAGAGGTTGGGGTCTTATCCGAGTCATAATTCCCGCGTTTCGCGTCGCTTCTAACTTGGAACTTGGCGAGGTTCGCATCAAAAATCACCCCTTCTTTATCAAGAGAGAATGAAACGCCTCCAAATGTAAATTACTTTCTTAAAATATTTAAAAAACATTTCTCTGATTTGTTTACAATCGCGTGAAAAGGGTTAGAACGCTTAAAATCACACTTAAATTATCTTTAGAACACTAAGATCATATTGAGAATATTTAAATGCGATTTCTTTTGGTGTTTTTGAAATGATTTGGTGTAGATAATCTCACTCTAAAGAATAGATAATATATATCTGGAGTTGGGACTGATTTATTCATTGGTAAGTCTCATGAGGCTAAAAGCAGATAAAGGCAAAGAACAGGAGTATTTTCAATTTTAAAACTATTTAAATTCATTTAAAGATGCAAGTCAACCTCCCTTTAATCGCGAGAGGATACAATTTTCATCGGCTACAAATTTTATTTAAAAAGTAAAATAAAAAAAAGTTGAAAAACCTCCGACCAATTTCTTTGGTTAAATTACCCATCTCGGTTCTTAAGTTCCCTTAAATTCATTCGTGATGAGATTGGTAATATACAAAAAGGTTTTGAAGGGATAATGAAATGACATTCGGAATGTGATAATTCTCAAATCATTAATTTGCTTTTACGTTATAATTCTGATTAAAATATAACACTAATTAACTAGAATAGAAGTAAATTTGAAACGATTATTTTGCGGAACTGCTTGCGAGTCTATGAGATTTAACAATGTGTATAAAAGCTGCCTAGAATTAGGTATTTTTAACCACTAGTCGCTAAGAAGCAGTCTAAATATGGCATTTTTAATTTGACCGAAAGCTCACAAAGGCAGGTCTCTGCAAAATCAGAAAGCCTTTTTTTAGGGACCTTGTGACGCTCATTTTCAAATTTTAAAGACCCCATAACTTTAATTCCAGACAGGGGACTCTAAATCCATGACAAATCAAGCTTGAAATCCTAAAATCCATGTTAACAAACAGTTTAAATCAAATGGTACACAAAATTACAAGTCCAACCAAAATTTCCTTCATAATTCATCTTCAAATTCCGTTTTAATTTAATGATTTTAAAATTTCAAATTTATTATCCCTTTGAAGGGGGTGATTTTTAAATATCACGGAGCTTAACTGTCTTAATCTTCTCATATCTTCCCCGTATAAGCGTTATTACTGGTCTTTATTCACGGATTAATCCCGAACGAAGGTTTAATAATGGTCGCCTCCTTTCTCTCTCTTATAAATTGGCCCTCGGGCTCGTTACCAAAGTAAATACACGGCCCCCATTATTTATAACGTAATTGTTGCGATTAAAGCAATTTGGGTGATTTAGAAGTACACCCCGAGCGGCCGACTCCGCGCTGAATGTACCAAGATTCCCGGTTTTTATATACTATCTTTCTTCGTAAATTTTTAAGGGAAAGTTTTTAGCGCACGATTTAATGCTAGAGGATAAAGAGGGTTTTGCCAGCTTAATTTCACCAATTTTACGCCGTCATTTCCCCTTTTCTGACCCCCGTTTATTTAAATTGGGGAGAGGGGGAATGAATACATATTGGTCCAAGGATTTAGTGACGTCAAATTGGTTTTTAAAGAAAAAATCTTGGATAAGGGCTCGTACGACATTTCTTAAACTAATTTCTCAGGTTTTACCAGTGAATTTTTCCTGATATTCCTAGGTGTACCAAATGTTTTACAAATTTAGTGGATTTAGGACGTACCAACTTATTGTCATAGAAGTTTATAATTTCACCGATTTATGACATATATTTAAGTTTCCCTGATATTTCCCTGATTTCTGTCAAATTCCCTGAAATTCCCAGTTATTACAAGTTTTTGAACCCTGCACATTGTGGTTTAGAGCAAATGTAACTTAGAAAGTCAACTTCAACGTTGGTAATACACGGAGGATTTTCTCTCCCACCAAAGGGTTTTTCATATACTCGCGATAGAGCCCAATATAAACTCTTTTAAATAGCATACGCCCTTATTCTCTTAGCAGCTATGTCTTAAAATCATGGCTTTTATTGTAATATGTCAAGTTTAAGATTTTAACTTATATAGTAGGCTTAAGTCTGGCAGCTAAGTTATAATAAAAGCAGAAGTAGTATAAATGTAATATTTTTCCCGTTATGGTAAAACTGCCATTATTTACACGTCTAGGCGATAGCATTTAGATTGGCAAAAGAGAACGCCCACCCGCAGTGACCAGCGACGAGGGAGGTGAACTGTGTTCTCAAATACCCCGTCGGCTAAATGAAACGTGAAAGCGAAAATCAACTTAAAGCCCGTTTCGTGTCAGTATAAGAACATTAAAACAATCATTACTTCGTTGTAACTCGATTATAAATGAGGGTTTAAATTTTAATTATCGAGAAATGTATTAGTAATTGAAAAGGTCAATCTTAAGCCTTCATTTGTCAAGAAAACTAATTAATAATGAAGTAGGCATATATAAAACAAAAAAAGCTTTCTTTACATTTCACTCTTCCTTGACACCTATAGACAGGCGAAATACAAAAATTACCTTTCTAATCAAAAAATAAAATGGTCGGGGAGTGCTTATAGATGTTCTCTCGCGCGAAAAACGCCTTTTATACGCTCTGACGTAAGAAATGATGGAACTCTTACGTAATAAATACCCCTCCCATATTTTTCCATTTAATAGACAGTATTAAATAAAAAAAACACAATATATATGAAGAGGAATATGTTATTGAATATAGGCTTCTCTGCGAACAGCAATGTATTGAGGAGAGAACATTTCTACAGGAGTTGCCGTGGGATAATATGGAATAATCTAACGCCTTAAAAGGTAGCTTCGCTCTGAACTCTGAAGCGCAACGCTTCGAACACTTTTACAGGAGACATTAACATTTTGCTTTTCATCACAATTTTAAAATAATTTCCGCAATCACATTTAATTTCCTATGTAGACTTTTTATTATTTTCGCCTAATTTTTCTATTTGGATAACATTTATCTTGACAATTTGACCTGTTATTCAATTTCAGTAACTTTCCAGCCACATTTTGCACCTATTTTTCCATTTCATTAATTTTTCCCATGACAATTTGTCCTAATCTTTCTAATTTCCCAATTTTCCTAGTCGTCCCCGTGCGAATTAAAACACTGCAATTAAATGAACTAATCACTGAGAATTAAAATTTTAAATACCAATTTAATGAAACTGTCAATAGACTAAAGCATAAACTAGAACTGGGATTACATTCGCAATTTAAGTGGACTTAAAAGTACTTATCTAAAGAGATGATAGGTTTTTGGAGGGGGAACCAAGTTACAAGGAGAATGCGGTATAATATAAGAAAGTGGCTTTACATAGTTATAGGTATGTCAAAAAAGATGAGAAAAGGTGCGTAAAGTGTGGAGGGTACGAAGATAAAGGGGGGATGACGCCAAAAACACACAAGTTCGATTTCGGTGCCGCCTTTTAAAGAGATCGACACCATCTCCCGCTCGTTTGATGGCGCCAACCCGCGGAGAAAGTTAATTATCTGATGACCCCGAGGGCCTCGAATACCCGCAGCGGTGCCAACATATAACGCAAAATGCGCTAGATAAAAAAAAATTATATGGCAACCCAACTAAAATTGAAGAAATAAACGTCACAACCGAAAGTGAATTGCAAATAACTCGAGTTACTTGGATTTTGCTTTAACGTAAGCTATGTTCACACTTGAGTGTTTAACAAGTGGCTAAACGTCACCAAAGATATTAAAAATATGGTTTTTCCACGATGAAGTCTGGGTTATATCACGTGTTTTTACAGAGGTCATACAACTTTTGCGAAACCAATTTCCTTGAAATTTCTAGGTTTTTTCACAAATATTCCCTGAAATTTCCAGGTACAAGACCAAATATAATTTTGTTCATTCTTCGTTCATAACAGTTTTTTAATTACTACCCATTTCTGTCAATAAAATGGAGTAATAACATTGGGACACCCTGGAGTGGTTTTTGGAATATTTGATGAATCAACCCATTTAGACCAAATATGACTAAACCTCAAATTTCCCTGATTTCCCTGAATTTCCCTAATATTTTAAAATTTCAAGGAGTTTTCCCTGAATTTCTAGCCTTTGATATATTTCCCTGAGATTTCCAGGTTTGTATGAACCCCGCATTAAGAACGTGTTTCTGTTATTTCACGTTAAAATTTAATTTTAAAGATTATGTTTTTTGGACAAAGGATCTCTATACCTAAATTGAAATTATACATCTCTTTCTACACGTCAATCTAACCTTTTGAAGAACTTGCATATTTAAAATAATAATTTTATGTGCATATAGTGTGAACGTATATCTATAAAATAATGTTAAATTCAATTGGGGTAAATAAACTCTATACATATAATAACAATTAGGCGGTTTTAGGGTACCCATTTCCCTATAAATTAATCTAATAACAAATTTAATCCAATAAATTAAAAGGCCGACAGCCAAAATTGGCCCCCACGTCCCATGGGGGTAAAAACCGCGAGTAAATGGCGAATAAATTTAGAGGCTGGCCCAAAGGGGAGAAGAGGGGGGCATATAAAATGATAACTAAACTTACAGATACTGGGGAGAGGAGATCAGGGTATCAAGGGCTAATCTTGTCACTGCTATAGTCTCGCGATAAGATGAGAGCTCCGCATGCGCGGGATTTATATACGATTAGAACAATCTAAAGCAAGGATCTAAAAGTTGCGGGGATATTATATAATCCACCTTGATTTGTCAGCGTGCCTAGAACTATAGGCTCCCATTATCTACAACTAAAAAGAATGGGTAGCGTAACTTTGTGTGTGCTGCTATATCAAGGTGGCATTGACCGTACAGACAGATCTACTCTTGGAAAGCCCTAATTTTCCAAAGGAATTCCTCGTTTGTTATTGTGGGATATATTTGGTTTTATATCATACTTTTGTTGCAACACTGTAGCGAAAGCTGAGGCGAATCTATGGGAAAAGTATGACGAATCTATGGGAAAAGTATGACGAATCTATGGGAAAAGTATGACGAATCTATGGGAAAAGTATGACGAATCTATGGGAAAAGTATGACGAATCTATGGGAAAAGTATGACGAATCTATGGGAAAAGTATGACGAATCTATGGGAAAAGTATGACGAATCTATGGGAAAAGTATGACGAATCTATGGGAAAAGTATGACGAATCTATGGGAAAAGTATGACGAATCTATGGGAAAAGTATGACGAATCTATGGGAAAAGTATGACGAATCTATGGGAAAAGTATGACGAATCTATGGGAAAAGTATGACGAATCTATGGGAAAAGTATGACGAATCTATGGGAAAAGTATGACGAATCTATGGGAAAAGTATGACGAATCTATGGGAAAAGTATGACGAATCTATGGGAAAAGTATGACGAATCTATGGGAAAAGTATGACGAATCTATGGGAAAAGTATGACGAATCTATGGGAAAAGTATGACGAATCTATGGGAAAAGTATGACGAATCTATGGGAAAAGTATGACGAATCTATGGGAAAAGTATGACGAATCTATGGGAAAAGTATGACGAATCTATGGGAAAAGTATGACGAATCTATGGGAAAAGTATGACGAATCTATGGGAAAAGTATGACGAATCTATGGGAAAAGTATGACGAATCTATGGGAAAAGTATGACGAATCTATGGGAAAAGTATGACGAATCTATGGGAAAAGTATGACGAATCTATGGGAAAAGTATGAGGAATCTATGGGAAAAGTATGAGGAATCTATGGGAAAAGTATGAGGAATCTATGGGAAAAGTATGAGGAATCTATGGGAAAAGTATGAGGAATCTATGGGAAAAGTATGAGGAATCTATGGGAAAAGTATGAGGAATCTATGGGAAAAGTATGAGGAATCTATGGGAAAAGTATGACGAATCTATGGGAAAAGTATGACGAATCTATGGGAAAAGTATGACGAATCTATGGGAAAAGTATGACGAATCTATGGGAAAAGTATGACGAATCTATGGGAAAAGTATGACGAATCTATGGGAAAAGTATGACGAATCTATGGGAAAAGTATGACGAATCTATGGGAAAAGTATGACGTATCTATGGGAAAAGTATGACGAATCTATGGGAAAAGTATGACGAATCTATGGGAAAAGTATGACGAATCTATGGGAAAAGTATGACGAATCTATGGGAAAAGTATGACGAATCTATGGGAAAAGTATGACGAATCTATGGGAAAAGTATGACGAATCTATGGGAAAAGTATGACGAATCTATGGGAAAATCTGCCATTTTAAATATTCTTTAAACACAGTATTTTTGAGTTTTGGACTACATAATTAAAACCCTGTTCAAGAATATTTTTAACAATTATCATTGGGCAGTAATTTACCTACATTTCCGCTATACTTTTAAAATTTCTCTAATTACCAAAATTATAATTACATCCATGCGTAAAGCAACAACAAAGATGAGACGAAAATATGATTTTCGAACAGAAATCGATGTTTGTTTTATTGTATGATGATGCGAAATAACAACTAGTAGGCGTATATTTTATTGTAAACTATTGAATGATTTTAAATTAAACCGTAAACAAGCTGTAAAGGTCAAAAACGTTTGTAACGTTTATATTTGTTCCCTTCTAAAGATGTAACCAAAGTTTTTGCAATATATCTGATACGGTGGTGGGGAAAATGAAGGGGGGTAAGGGCTGGGTTAAATAAAAGATAGCGAAGATAGGGATCAAAAACAAGGGTAAGGGGCTCCCAAGAGTAAATCCCAGCACATTATACTCGCTCTTCTTCGACTTCACTGGCGCCCCCTGTGATGGGAGAGGGCTCAAAGTGAGAGAGAGATGGGAAGAGTGATGCTTGATTGAGAGGCGCGCCACAGCGGGGAATGAGTAAATATTGAAATGCGTGTTATAAAGGGAGGGTGGACAAACTAATATACCTTCCTCCTGCCCAATACATCACTTCTCGGAGATTTTTATTCCCTATAAATTTATATCCCATATAACTTATAGCACGTCAAATATCATTTGATTTGGATATCTTTAATTGAAAATTTTAAAGCCATTCATTTCGCAGCTTTCTTTAAAAGACAAACACGGAAAAACTAGTGGCGTAACATTTGATCTACGCCGCGGCTGAAACTGGGTATGTTTCAGATCCGGTGGGGATGATTGGTCCGTTTACTGATTGAGTGTATCTCTATTATTATTGAAACTGGCCTAATTTCAATTTATATTTTGATTCCAGCTAAGCCTACTTCCCCAGTAATTTAAAATATTTTAAAATTATTGGTATTTATATGAATTTATTCATAAACCAATGAGTCGAAAACCCTTTTGAAATTGTAACTCTCAAAGAGGTAGAGGTTTAAACCCCGCGTTTAAGTCATTTCCGCTTACTTAAGAATAGGAAATTTTAAGATCTAAGCTAAACAGTGTCATTGCGATGGGTCAGCAGACCCTGAGGTCCTAAAAGGGTCCTTTAAATTTGGGTTTTCGTTTTAGGAGTCTAGTTGGGGAATAGATACAACGCGGGACCCCGATACCACATCTCGCGTGAGTGACAAGATTTGATCCTACAACACTGATCATAAAGTTTAATTTTTGACATGTTTTCCATAGATCCATTTAAAATTTTATACGAATAAATTATTCCTTTTGTTTTTGGGTAGGACTTCATTCTCCCTTGAAAAGTTTTAAAAATGCCAGTTGATTTTTCATTCCCAATTTTGACACTTTCAATGCAAAGTCATAGCACGTGTTAAAACAAACGCGGATCTTAAAGACGATGATAGTCATTGCTTCTTAACTCTTTGAACAAAAGACAGGCAATCAATTTTTTCCCGCTAAAATAAAGCCCCAAAATGTAGAAGGTGGAGCGAAAAAGTGTTTAAAATACACGATAAAGACCCAATTTTCTGGTATAATTTCTTTCTGACCCTCCAAGTAGTGTAATTTCACTCGCTTATACGCGTTTCCACGTCAAATCACCATCTAAACTCTCGCCTGTAGTTTCACGCGTACTGCCAAATCAAAGAATGTTTTATAACAAAAAAGATATTATATTATATACAGTATTGAAGAAGAAATTTTAAACAGACCCTAAGTGGCGTTCTAATCACGGTCCCGCTTAAATAAAGGTTCATTTTTATTTTTCTTCTCTTTACACACGCTTAAGGCAGGTTTTCATTGCGCCTTTTGTTTTGCGATTCAAATATTTAGCGATATATAAGAGAAATAAGACATGAATTTAAGATGCTTTGTAGCTACGGAGTTCATTTAAGTCTGTGTATGCCACGTTAGAACTTATAGGAGAGTAGAAATCCATTCGAATCGTGTTTAAAACCGATTTTAAACTCAAACGCGAACATTAGCAGCGTTCATACTAGGCCTTGGATTCGATTTAAAACGTTTCTATAGAGTCGTGAGAACGAAAAACCGACTTTTTCACGAATCGATTTGATTGGATTTCTCGAAACTTCTTCGGGAACCAGTTTCATACCGATTCGGTTTCAACAACCGATAGATGAAGCTACAATAAATCGATTTATAAAGATAATGCGTAACATGACGCTTAAAACGATTCCCGGCGATTAGAATATCGGTTTGATTATAATGTTTTAAATCGATTAAGAAATGATAGTGTGACCGTAGGTATAGAGAACAATCAAATAAATCTGAGTACTTGGCAAGTGAAAACTCAGCTTTATACGCATCACATCGTGATATATAAAGACTCATTTTTCACGTAATATGGCTTTTTCCATAGACAAGGGGTTAAATAGGGGCTTTTAACGGGTGATTTATAGTTGGATTTAAAAAAAAAAAATAAAATAAAAAACCTTCACTATTTACCGAGCAAAGAGAAAGAGAGTGAGAAAATTGCATAGGATTTTAAACGCGTGAAAATAAGCCTTCTATTAGTGTGGAGCTAGATGGCCATTGGCGAGCGAATATTGTTCCGGGCGCGAGAATGAACAACTCCAAGAGAGTTTGGAATCGCAGTTGTCTACATGTAGTTTAAGCAGAAGAAGAACAGAGCGCGAGAAATATATACCGTCATTCATATACGCGATTTTGATTGGATTAAAATTAATTGGACGCGTGAATAAGGGATTTAATAAATTTACGATATAATTAAGCTTTATGGTCTCTTTAAATCTAAGAGATAATGGCTTTCAAATCGAGGTTATTACGTTTAATTATAATATTTTTCAGAATTACACAGAATTAATTTTGGAATTTGAATTAAATTCATGATATAATTTTCCAGGAAATTGATTTCGAGGGAGAATTAGTTTCGTTAATATATAAGTTAATTGATATATTTTAATCTAAGCTAAAATAATTTTCGCATGTGTAAAGTAGGTAATAATTTCGAATCGTTTTTAATTATGATTACGCGATTATTACTTAACGGTCGGAATAGTGCCTTTGATTAAGCTAAATACGTACAAAGCAATGTAATCAGTTTAGTACAATAAAAGCTACAGGCTTCTACAATGACCACGTGGAGTGTTCCGTTCCTCACGTGGGTTTATCTCAAAATATATGCGCCTAAATATATGAAGGAAGGATGCACGTGAAGTCAATTTCATAGCCTATCCACGTGCATTTCAGCAACCATATTGTTTTCTATTCTATATCGCGTGAACGCGAGGAAAACTCGCGCAACCTTTTGATAAACGTATTGTCACTATTTTTGAAATTATTTTATAATTTCAAACATTTTTTTAACCTTTTCTTCAAGAGACAAGAACGCATCAAAACTATTACTACAAGCAGTCCGGGAATTACCCCATTCTCGAGTCAAGATAAACCTTCATAAATTCTTGCCTATAATAGTTACACGAGGAGAAAGAGAGAGAGAAAAAAATAAACCGGATACGAGGCGCAAATTTGGTGCAGTGTTGCTATAAAGAGGAGCGAAAAATCGCCCGATTAAAATGGACGTAAACTAGCCGCAAGATTTATGGATGTACCCGTTGCTAAGCCTAAATGCCACCCCCTCCCCATCTAAATCACCTTCTGCCATATTTAATTCCATATTTTTAGCACGTAATCCGAGAAATAAATAGCCTCCCCCTTTAGAACCCCTCTGCTGGTGTTTCTATATATATATATACTGGCTAAATTATATAGGCAAGGACCATTGGAAATACGTGGAAAAATAGAAAATGGAATTTGAATGGAATTCTGAAATGGTTTAGTAATATCAATGATATTGCGGAGGAATACTTCGTCTTAAAACTGCACTGTGATTAAGAAAGTACCTTATTTTTGGGCCTTGATCTTCGTATCATGTATATATTCTTATTTTACTATTTAAGCGTATGCTTGACCTTTATGGAATACATAGCATTGGTAAATTCATTTCCACCCTTGAAATATCTATAATATTCCATTATAAAACCGGTTTTATAATGAGAAATATGTTCATTGAAAGGTCGAAACTAAGAATTTAACAGCTTGAATGATTATCTCATTGTTTACTTTATTTCTTATAGCCCTGATAAATTTTTATATTTTGATAATTTTACTCTTAAAATGAAACGCAATCAAAATGAAAAATTTTGAATAGTATTTTCTAAAAAAATTGCTAAAAAATGATAAATATATTAAAAATATGGCAAAATAAATGGTAATGGCAGTAAAAAACTGTAATTTTTTAAACAACAATCTGAAACTACCAACGTTTTCGTTATGATCAAGTGATTATACCGTCAATATTGGCACGTGTTACGGTTTGCTTTCGTGAAACCATTTAATCCAGAATGCTCTACCTTTCATTTTAAATTTAAAAATTAATCTAAACAAAATAACAAAATTTGCATATTTGCTTTTTAATTTTGATGTTTCTTAAAATAGAATTTTAATAGTATGACAAGGAAAATAGAGTCCTTAAGCCATCGAAAAAATGGTGTCAGAATCCCTTTATCGCGAAATTACCTTCGTTATCCCTTTAAATTTTTGGAATTACTAATTAAATATAAGGTTTTTGAAAGGAATAATACCCTTTTGACACCGATTCGATTGTTTAGAGCTTCGAACCGAACGAACTGAAATCTCCAAAATCATGCTAAAATAATATTCCCTATAAAGAATAACAAACTCCTCCTCGAAGTAAATTGGAAATTCATCAACTATGTTGAGATAGAAAATCTGTTTAAGTATAGGGACGCGAGTAGGAATGTTTTCAAATTTATTTTCCTATCAAGTCTAACCTAGAACACGATTTTTGAAACAATGGTTTTGGCGAATGAGCCTTGGAGAGATTTTTCAACGCGGATGGAGATATTTTAAGAGTTTATAGGAACTCTTAAAAAGAGAAAGTCTCCAAAAAATATTTAAGGTTATTAAATCTAATATCGCCAAAATAGGACCGCAAATAAAATATAGAATTATCGGTTCGCAGGGGGGGGTCAGCTTTTAGAAAGAGGACATAAATTAGGATTCAGAGATTGGGTTCATAAGACGTTGAAATCAATAGAATATGAAAGCTAAACTCAGTAAAATATACGAACACCTAGTTAAACTTTAATTGATGATCTAATTTAACAAGATTATTCTTTACTTGAGTTCTATTTGCTTCTATAACTAGCTAATAAAATGTGTATTTTTGCGAGACTTGTTCTTTTAAGAGTTAGACCTCTTTTAAACGAAATGGATTCTTCATCGAGAATAGTTTCTATATCCAAGACGCGGAGATGAGAGGATGATTAGAGACGAAGGATTAAGACGGATAGCTTTCTCGATGACAACGAAAACGTGATAGATGATAAATTCATCTTTTATTTATTACAATATCAAAAACATTCATCCCCTTCATTTTTATCAAATTCTTACAAGGTGGCCCTCGAATTAAAGGGCGTAGCCCTTTTCATTGTTTTAAATATTCAAAAACTAATCCCCGTATTAAAATCTCTAAATACTTATCCATGGGCATTTATTCAATTTATATTTTAAGAGTCTAAGGGTAGATAATCTATCCTATATTTCTATAATTCGTTTACTTGTATATAAAAGAGCAATTATGGACTGATATACATTATAATATATTTTTCTCTATAGAGATAACGCCTTAGCGAACGGTGTTTCACGGTCAGAAATTGACAATTCTATAGAATATATATTAAACATATTTCGAGTAATTAATTTTTCTGACAATCTCCCTTTAATTGGTGGATTAAGCAAAAGTAGTTTGCAAAGTAACGAATACTGAAGCGAATTAATACACAATGTTAATTCCCTTACTAGTGTATAAATTTAGTTTTGAAACCAGACGAATATAATGTTTATACAAGTTGGAGCAGTAACCTTGGCGTCAGTATAAACACGCGATAATAAAAACTTTAGGTTTAGTTACAGATTGGTATTGATCCTTCCTTTAGGTTAAGAACTTTCTAAGTTTTAGTTTTGATTTTTGGCGGAACAGTATATTGCCTCGCCTTGTGCAATCACTACGTAATCAGACAAGTTAGCGGACGTCTCTCCTATAAGGTTTTATCTTTTAAAAAGGCTCCTTGACGCGAGACGAATATATAGTGGTATTACGAGCCTCAATCAAATTGCAGAAGACACGAAATAATAAATATCATTTTTTGGACGCTACTAAATAGTCGTATCTTTAGCGACGGGAATTTTCAAGCTATTCCAAAACTTGGGCACTAAAAGGATTTTAGTGTCTGTATTGGCAACCACGCCGTAATTTTACTAAAAAGGTTTTTTAATATCATTAACGGAAAATAATGGACAAAGCGGTATGATTTATTTGGAATTTTTATGCATTTTAAATGGAGCATGAAATATTGAATTAAGTTGCTTTAATTTGTAAAATTATCATATGATAAGTAATTGACGGATTGAATTAATTAAAAATTAACGAGAATGTTTTGGTCAAAATTATTAATAACGGCAGTATTTAGTTAATGTTCGTTTTAAAGTTAAATATGAGCTGAAAATTAGAATTAAAATTAATTTTAGAATCAGAGGGATCAATATGACTATTAAATTAACCCGTAAACTATTTAATATTATATATAATTGGCTAGTTTTAAATTTAAATCGGTACCAGACGCAATTAATAATTAAGTAAAACTAAAATTAATGTTAAATTAATTTAGCGCGTACAATAAGTTAAGCCAAAATCGGAAAAATATTTTAAATTAAACCTTAACCAAAAATTAACTGGAAAGATAAATTTATTGATTGCTTTGGGTTTTGGTTTATTAAATCGTTAACCCTAATCATTGAAGTAAAAATAATTTCACGAAAATTAAATATTTCATATTGATAATTTAATTACCAAATAATTTTGATTCTAAACATTAAATCTATATCTTTAGCATTTTAAGCTCATATTTCCGATCACCCCTTGAGGGTTTAAGTTAATGTTTATTTTCGTTTAAAAGGATGGAGAAGGAAGCGATATTAACGTCGCGACAGTACTGGGTTCGGTAGCCGCTGTTCTTGCCAAACTAAAGGAACTAGCTTCCGTCCAACAACAAATGGATAAATTGGATCAGTTCGCTCGTGACATGAGCTTCAAAGGCCCGAGCGACGTTAGCACTATGAAGGGTTATTGGAATGAAATCACGGGTAAAGTTAAGGACATGTGTCCTAGGGTCAAGAACATCTTCGAAAAAGACGGGTCATATATTTGTAAGGCCGACTTTGACAAAATGATGGAGGAGATGCAGAAGGCCAAGGTCAAGATGGCCGAAGACATAGTCTTCAAGGGCGCCATCGCCTCGGCTGCTATTATTCTGGTACAACTTTGGAGACTCAAAGAAGTCTGGGATGCCATAAAAGACGCCGATAATATAGTTGACCAATCTGGCAGCAAAATCGCAGAGATCCGTGTTAATATGGAAGATTTGAAAGCTGGCGCCGATGAATTGAAAAACAAAATGGCCCATTTTGAACAAGAAGGAATCACTCAAGAAGAGAAGAACAAGATTCTGAGAAGAATCAGGATCCGGGTGCCCAGATTGACCGCTACTTACACGGAAACCAGATGTCTGATTTGTAAGCTAAAAATTGTAGTCCAGGAGCGACTTTTGTACAGGGAAATGGCATTCGCAGCGTTTCTCTTTGCAAAGGTCAAGTGATTTTATCTAATAATGTCATATCACGTGGTTCTAATTTAACCGCAATCGGTATGACGCGAAGTGGTCTGGAAACTTAAGTGTGCTTGGTTCGCTCGAGCCTGCACTAGCTTTGACAATGAAAAGTAGACAAGGCAAACAATGACGCCAAAACAAAAACACACCTAAATCCTGAACAATGCACGAAGCCAATGATAGGCTGTTTAGTTTCCAGGCAACTTATGTTATAGGCCTTTTGTCAAAAATTCTTGCCTTATGACGTATGACCTCAATGTTTAGCCGAACTAAAAGTGAAGCTGAGTGGAAAAGTGGAGTCTCTCGACGTCTACAGAAAAGAACAACTATCCAACGGAATTGTCAATGGAGTACACTTCGGGACCAATTTGCTACAATGCGTTCAATACGGGAATGTCTTAGGTGCCGGCGCCAAAGCGTTGCAAATAGGAATCACGGCTGTATTTGCTGGCTTGACCGTGGCCAACGTGACCATGTATACGTTGGCGGGCAATAGATTGGAGACAATCCGTAAAATACTCAAGGAACTTACAGAAATGGAGGTTCAACTTCGTTCCGTTATCAACCAGATCAACAACGCTGAAGACTTTCTCAGCGAACACGAAGAAGACTAAGTACAGAACTATTAATCGGCCGATTCTAAATTCTGTTCCAATACTAATATAAAAATTATACTTAAGAAATTTTGTATAAAACGCTGACCAGCTATGAGAGTTAAAACTAAAATCCAATTTTTTGGCTATATACAGCAATTGCACGCTTTTAAATAAAATTGATTAAATTGTACTCTCTAAACTAAAATTATGTTTCATTTTTATACCTAAGATGGACAAGAAGTCATGGACCAAAAAGTTCAAATTATTATTGCAACCTTGGACCAAGCTTTAGTAGAGCTACTATTAACACCTTCTTCTGGTAAAGATAAGTCATCCAATCATCGAAGCGCCATTTTTACATTTTAACCGACGATTTTTAACGAATCCCATTAAAACTGAACGATTTAAATTTTTTTTTTTTTTTTTTTTTGTTAATCTATGGGCGAGAGATGAAACCGTCTAAAATTTGGCCCCTTATAGAAAGATCAAGGTTATTTCGAGCAAAGAAGCCCATCATTCTAAACCTAACGTTCTATCTAAAGAGGAGAAAAAGGGAGGTGGAAGTTTGGAAAATGCCTCAAAAGTTTTTTTTTTCTTATACCGATAAGATCTGTTTGTTCAGCTAATTTCCATCCTTTAATAGAGCTATTATTAACACGTTCTACCGGCTCCGACACGACCGAGGAATTAAAGCTAAGCAAGCCCATCATTTTAACCATGAGGAAAACTTCGCCTACTATTATTATCAGACCTAAAACCCACACGAGAGTTTAAATATTAGGGATATGTGTTATATGTTTGAAAATATCTTAAGTTTCTAAGTAATTTTTCTTACTAGGTAACATTTAAATTAGTATTTGTAAAATTTCAAGCAATGTAGGAGAAAAATCTCTTGGCACGTTAGGTAATTAATATTGATTTGGTTTTAAGCTTTTAATAGGAGATTCTTCTCTAAGAACGTGAATTATCAAATTTTAATTAATATTTTCAAGCGCGCTAGGAAAAAGATCCCACCAAGTATTTTAAACATAAATTTTAAGCTTTTAATAGCAAATTCCACGAGAAAAATCACTCTGATGGCAAGTTTTTTGTTTCACTGGGTGACTTAGAACAGTAAAGAACAACTTTTTTGAATTCCACTGGGAAAATCAATCGCTCGCTAGGCAAGTGTTTTTGTTTTGTGTTTTTCGATAGAGCAATTAACAATTGTGAGAACTTTTTTAAATGATTTGATTGGTGGGAGTAATCTTTTTAAAATTTTACATTCCACTGCTCGATGCTCTTATAGCGAGCGAGGACAAAAATATCAGTTTTATTTATCATAGAGATTCAGAACACTCTGATAGTGCTCGATTGGAATTCGCTTCGAGATTTTTCTCCTAGCACGTGAATTTTCAAAACGTTTTAATTGGCTATGATATTTATAGATGCGTTCATACTAGGCCTTGGAATCGATTCATAGCGATTCGTTATAGTCGTATGAACGGGAAACCGTCTTTTCACGAATGGATTTCATTTAATATCTCTAAACTGAATCGGGAACCAATTTCATACCGATTCGATTTCAACAACCGATAGATGAAGCTATGATAAATCGATTTACGAAGATAATGCGTGAACACGTGACGCTTAAAACGATTCCTGGCTATTTGAATATCGGTTTGATTTTATGGTTTCAAATCGATTAAGAAATGCTAGTGTGACCGTAGCTTATCAGTGTTATTTCCTTGTCAATTTTATCTCAATGATAAACCCATCAAAAATTCATATATCCCAAAGGATCATGATAGATTTGATGAAAAATGTAAAATGATAATGGACTTGATAGTTTTTATCCTGTTATATTAAGCGTCAGCGCCTTCAAATTTGGCTCGAATTTAAGGTCAAAGGCACCGAAAAAAAGGTCACGTAAATGAATAAAAACCAAACTTGTGTAAGATAAAAACCGCGCGAAATATTTCAGTAAATGTAATGGTTTTATAAAGACATTCTTGACATATTTCTCCTATAACATTCCCACGCGAGTTCACCAAAAGGGGTGATGCCCCCTCTTCCCAATCTTCTGGCTTCTCGCCCTAAACAAAATAAGCGCCACCAAAGTGGGGGTGATACGGTAAACTTCAAACAACGAACTAAAAAAATTTCAAGTATGCGGTAATCCGTAAATGCAGTCTAAACACGAATTGAAAAAGATCACAAAAGCATTGTGTTTGAGCATCGCCCCCGTCAAATTCCAAATAATCCAGTTAGAGAATAAGGATATACCCGACTCTAAACGAGATCCATAGTTATATATTCACGAAAACAAGACCCGATCGTGAAGGTATCTTAAAGGTAAACTGACACGCGCTTAATTGAAAAATCAATACATAATTATCTGCTAGTATTAAAAATTTGTTTTTAACTTTAAATATTATACTCAAATTAAAGCCTTATTTCTTTAATATTAAATGATTAATTAGATATGTAAATCTTGTGTTTTTAAATTAATTGTTCCATTAACCAAAGCCAAACATAGTTTGCTTAAGTAGCGCCAATTTAAAAAAAAAACACCTAGATGCTGGTGGTGTAATTATGTAATCCGCCCTATAATTCGAGTCTTAATGCTCCATTTAATCTACTTTTCTTGAACCCTGATATTTGCTCGTTGTTCCAATGCATTTGCACAAATTTTACAGATCCTATATTTTGTCCTTAGAAGTTTAAAAAATGAAAGGCGCGCTTGGAATATTTTATTTAGGTACTTTGCACAAACACAAACGTACTTGTGCATTAATGAAATTCTCTAATTTTCAGGAAAATTACGAACTTTCTAAACATTTCCCGGATTTTTGGGAAGAATTTTCTTCATATTTCCCTGATTACCCCAAAAAATTACGAATTTCCTTAATATTTCCCTGATTTTACAGAAATAAATCTTTGGTATTTCTTGACATTCGGGAAAAGTTACAAATTGCCTTAATATTTCCAAAAATGTTTGTCAACATTATAATGGCTTGGAAACCAGATTTTCCAAGTTTGTATTATAACCCTGTTATTTTTAAAAACCACTTCACAATCCCTTTAAATATAAATGGCGCAAACTTTTGATAATACTCCTTATACTAATCATCCAATAGAAAATAGCGGATCTACATTCTACAAAAGCGGAGCTTCTATTTCAATGTCACGATATTGCGCGCACTTTTTTCACCCCCCGCGGCCGAATGGGGATTACAGGGATACGGTGTCACTTAGAAAGGTATTATCAAAAAGTATAGGATATTATTCCAACACTAACCTGCCTTCTAGTTAGAGAAGAATTCATCCAGTGATGGTAGCCGCCGTATGATTAGTGCCTTGTGTCATTTATTCCCCGGTTGACAAACAAGGTTAGATAAATTTTTCGTACGATGCCAAATAATACTTCCTGAAACCTAGTAATTTAAAATAGAAAAGAAAAAAGAAATTTATTTAGAAAAAACGTGTAATTTGGGAATGCTTCTAGGTATATATATATTCATAACACAATACAGCCGCTTTGTGTTATGTACCATTGCACCCTGAGCTTTATTTTGATTTTTTGTTGCGAAGGACGTATTGCTAGGTGGCAATTTTAGCGCCGAAGGGGATTACGAATGTATCCCCTTTTTTGTATAAGAGTTTTATTAGGTATTAAGGTTATTATACACTGATAATTCTCAGAATTTATAACTTAGAATTTACTGAAACGCAACTTAAAGCGTGGCATCAATTCGCGTTGAAATTTTCTTACGTAGGCTGGTTATGTCACGGGGACCATATGATATGATAAATAATATTATTTTGAAGTCCCCCACCTTTTCAAAACCTGCTTAGTATGAATTTTTGTGAATATAAAAGATGTATTCATCTTTATGATTACAGATCTAAGGGAGCTTATGGATTTGTATGTGTTGATATTTAAGAGTGATTTTGATTGTAATTCAAAGGTTCAGACTTGTATAGATCACGAATTTGAAAAAAAAGGGAATTTGGAGGTTTATATGAAATGAATTTAAGTTTATTGAACTATTTTCATACTATGATATTGCGTATTAGTCCGCATCAGATTTGCGTATTTTACAACACTGATCGCGAACAAACCTAAAATTAATATAATTATTTGTTATTAGTTGTTTGTAATTAACTATACTGCTGGTTAAAGGATAGTTTTTAAACTAGCGAAAGCGGAGGCGGAATGATATGTAATATCAAGCCCCATAGGAGTTAAAGTAGTCCATTCACCTGCAATTGCAACAAATCGGAGATTAACTTAACCCCATTTATATATCTTGTATTTGAGTGGAGCTCACACATAAGTACTAATTGACTTATTTAAATTGTTAGGAGTTGGTTTAATTTTAAGTATATGTTGGGATGGATTTTTGTAACTTTATTGATATTTGAAAGTAGAAATTTGACACTTTCAAAAAACAAATGATTATAAAAATCGTTATTAGACTTAAGTAGGCTTAGAGTTGATTTCTTTTTAACTATTTAATAATTACTACAAGGAATTTCCAAAAAAAGTGGGACCTACTTAAAAAGGCCATTATTTATAAAAATCTTTCGCGAAAAAAAGTTTTTACACCTTAAACAAAGCTAAAAGAAAGTAATAAAACATTAAAAAGGGTAAAATAAGACAAAAAAAAAAAAAAAAATTGGAAGAATCAGATAAAAAATAAAATATGTTGTAAGATATCGTGTAATTTCTAAACGAGACCACGCCTAAATATTCTAAATGATCTTGGCGCGTTTTTTCGTCAGCTCATTTAGAATCTTATAATACAAGAGGTTGGATTAAAATAATCCTACGTGTCGTAGTACTAGGTACACATTAAACCCATTAACTTTTAAAAATTCTTAACTGAGAAAGTTTTTATTAGTGAATAATTCGTAATAAAACGCCTACATTTCGAATATCAAGGGGGCATGTTAGGCTTTCTCGTAAAACGATTGGACTTTTAGAGAAGATAGCATCTAGGGGCTAAACCAAACATTTTTCAGATTTTGGAATAGAAATAAAATGCGACTAATTGCACTAACCCCAATAAATTGCTATAAATCTATTAAAAAGAAGAGAAACAATGTGTTTTTTATTAGAATAGTAGCGTAAAATATGCGTAAAAAAATAAAATAACAGAATGCCTAGGAGCAGACCGTCCTTCTGGCCTCTGCCCATAGAAAACACCTTATAAAGACGCGTGATATAACCAGCCAATAAAAATCCATTTCGATAGTCTGGAGGCTCATGATCTAACGTGAGGAAAAACTATTTCTCTTCTATACGCGCCCGCAAACACGAACTGTTACGTAGCGGCTCCGGATACTAATAATCGTTTTTACCGGTAAATGGGCAAGGGGGGACTGATCATTTCGTTTGAATATAATTACCAATTTCAAAGACAGGTTTCTAGCGTACTGGCCCAAAAAACATACAATGATAAAATATAAGTAGCGATATTTTAAGAATGTTCGAAATTGGTTCCGCGTATTTAAAAAAAAATATATATCTTACTATAAAGAAAATATGATTTTAAAGGGATGGTAAAATGAAAATTGATATTTCTCGGTTTTAAGTCTTCTTTAAAACCAATTAGAAAATTCCGATTAATTGCCGAAACTTCCAAACCGAGCTATAAAATAAAAACTCAACGCTGATTGGTCGTAGGTTTTTCTACGCAAACAGGAAATAAATAGGTATCTTTATAATTTAACTAAAATTTTGTTTTCACCCTCCATTTATTTATCATAATCATCTTTAGAGTCTGAGCACGCCGAATATCGATAGGGTGATGACGTCTCTCACGTTTCTTGACGCGACTGTTAGCCTAAGCACCGCTAATCATCGCGAAAAAAGGCTTAACAATCTATGTATAAATTCTATACTATCCCATTTCGAGAATGCAAAAACTACCAACGTTATTCAAGGTCAATATATTAAAAAGAAAATTGCTAATGTGGTTTTCAAGGCACGATAATGGGCTGGAATCATTAAATCGCGTATATAGAGAAGCGCAGTGTTCCAATAGTATTTAAGAAACTCATTTATCATTTTTTTTTAAGTGTGATTAAAACTCAACGTTCGCGTCTAATGATACTTAGACTAATCCATCAGAAATCATACCAGGAAGCTCGAAATAGTTATTTTCAATCAATTTCTTGACCCTTAAAAATAAGTCCAATCCGGCTAAAATGACCTATTTAATCACCGTGATCGTGTAGTTCTTTAACAATGGTTTAACTATTGCCTAGTTATAATTTCTTTTAAACTAATTAACGAGACTGCTACTTCATGGTTAAGTTTATTAAATAAATGTTTCTGAAGGGTGAGAAGTAACAGTTTCGTTAGTTATTTACCATGGCCAATAAATATTTCCTAGTTAAAGGGCGAATGCAACCTAATTACAAGTGATTTTTTTTATCGATTCCTTATCGTTTAAATAGGCCTAATCCATCGATAAAAAGTTTACAATACAAATATTAAACTAGAAATAAATTTAAAACTTACCCTGAAAATAGGCTTAGCGGGATTCATGGAGATCCTGAATTGCGTCCGTGTAAGGTCTAGCGACCAATGAGCAAAGGCCCGTCGTTCACGTGAGATCTCCACGAGACTTACGTCGCGTGCGATTGGTCGCTAGACCTTACACGCGAGGAAAACAGGACCTCCATGAACCCCAATAAGCCTATTTTCAGGGTAAGTTTTAAATTTATTTCTAGTTTAATATTTGTTTGTAAATATTTTCAGTAGTGGATTAGGCCTATTTAAACAATAAGGAATTGATAAAAAATCACTTGCTGTTAGGTTGCATTCTCCCTTTAATATTACAAAACTGTCGTCTGTACTATAAGTGGCTTAAAATAGGTTTAACCATGGGCCAAACTGATGGTGAAAATTCAGAGCTTTGCACAATTATATAAATATATGACAATGGCTTCAAATCTATCACACAATCTACCTCTGCTCATAAAATGGAAAGTGCAAAATTTTTAATATAATACTATGAAAAAAAAAATAGGCCTTGCCTTACATTAACTATTTTAGAAATCGCTAGCCAATAAATTTGGGATTGGATTAAATAATACTAAACTCGTGAACTATCGCGCGCTATTTCGCGCCAATTTCAATTCATTTCCTATAGTTTTAATGGCCGCGCGTGAATCATGGTTTAATATTAAAAAAAAAGGCGTTGATTACTTTTTAAAAAGAGAAATCCGTCTTCATTGTTTATAAATGATTTCCCCCTCGTCTTATACTAACTAGGCATATTTTAGGTTCTATTTTTCTTATCTTATCATATATCTTCCATCTGCCTCGCAGAACGTTCATCTTTTTCTCTCTCTCTCTTTCTATCTAGCGCTGTAGCAACTCTAACTGCAAACGGCGGAAGAAAGCAAACCACCCCCATGTTATTTGAAGAATATTACGGATCGTTTTTGTTTCACGAAATCTCTCAATGGGAATGAAATATTACGACCGACTACACCGTTATTAAAAGAAGAATTCATCGCTCCTTATATATTATTATTATTATACTTCCAAAATCAAAATAGCCAAGCCCTATTCGCATTTAGCACCCATTTTTGTATCTGAAATTGTGAAGCTTTATATTTAACTGAGATGTTTTAAATTGAAAGATAATGTTCTAATGTTTAAGCTGATTTTGATATTATACAACTTTCTATATTTAGGATAGGGTAGAATAACTCGGGCTAGGACAGGAGCTTACAGGAAATAGTCCCGCTAATTCAGAATCAAAACGGTGAGTTTAAGTTCCGGTTAACGCTAGAAAAAAGGTGACTTTAACAAAATAAACCTCTACTTGAGCGCTAAAATGGTTAAGAAAGGAGATAGGTTCACCGCGCAACCCGAGGAAATGGATACTACTAATGGTAAGTCTCGTAGAAAATGTTTGGGAATTTTCCTATTGGTATAAAGATTCTTAGACAGTTCCCTCGAAAACTAAAGATTCCAATAAATTCTTACTAGCATTTCCAAGAACTGGACGAAATAGATTAACGGGAAATCCTGTTAATTCCCATATCGTCAATAACCCAATAACCTAAACCTCCTATTATAATTGCTTCATGGGATTGCTCTAGTCGCTAAGTGGAAATAATATAATTTCCCTATATGCCCAGATTAGTCCATGACTGTGTACAATCAATAAAAACAAACCAATTTAAATGAAAATTACTCCTATTACTATTATTCCATAAGATTTGCTCTTTTAACCCAGTGGAAAACGATATAGCACTACCCCTTCTATGATGCCCAGAATATAATTCAAATCAATAGAAATAACCTAATTTAAATGCGAACTAATCCCGATCAAAAAATTGGCGAACGTAGATGCGTAATGACAAGGCGCGTGATATAATAGTTTGCACGGTTTCGGGCGTGCAACAAAAATATAATTCCGCGCGCCAAAACTTTTATGCCATCATTACCACACGAATGATCCCACCTTATATATATAATATATATACTCCCCACGCGCTTTCCACTCCATTTAGCGTGCGCGCGAAGGGTAAGGGGTCAAGCTCGCGCGGTCATCGGTTTCATGCTAAATTCTACGCTACATTCCGTTCCAAATCGAATAAGAAATACGAACTAAAGCCAACCCTCGTTAAAATAGATTGGAGTTAAGCGAAAACCTAGCTTAAAACGCTTTGTAAACTCGGAACGAAACGCGTGTATGGACCCGACACTCCTCGTTCATCGCACGCATCATACGGAGGCACGATTTTCGGTTTGTTTATTCTCGAAGCCGTGTTTCAACGATAACGAGCTATCTTATAAAAGTTTCAACCGAAATGAAGCGATATACGCCCAAAGGTAGCTCTCTTATTAGAACAGTCTTACAAGTGAATAAGATTTAATTTGAAATCCAGCTTTACGCCTATTGTATCGCGATAAAGAAATGGAAAATACGCGGTATTCCAAGTTCATTTTATCACGAATACGCATTGGGTAGGAAGCTAATTTCGACTGGAAGTGGAGGGCTAGTATTTAAGTCTTAACAACTTTTAAAAGAACAATGTTAAAATATTAAACGCGTAATTTTCAAGTGGAATCGGTGATATAGTCAAAGCTGTGGCGGATTGATACAAAATGGTATACCTCATTAGAAGAATATATAATTGTAAGACTATTAAAATTGCAAATTAATTTAAACATTGTCCTTTGAAAACAATAAAGGCAATGAAAAACAAAGAGAAAAGCATCTTGCCGCCTTGAACTTCATTAGCTCATTATCCCGGACACATTTAGGATAAAATTGACTCTATATAAAAATCCTTCAAACCCCCTTTTCACGTTGGTATCCTGAATATAGGTACTTAAAAAACGAGTGAAGATTTATTAGGGGAATAGGAATAGAACGGGTGAAAAGGCCCTTAGAAAAACACCCTTCCTGCCTATAGTACTCTATTGAAGATTCGATCTTGGACAAAACAATATAGATGAGTGTGTTGAAGGATGGTTTTAAAGATTCTTCTCTTTCTCTACCGTGTAATTACCTTTAAACTGTACCATTATCGCGGTGATTATGTAAATAACGAGGCTAGCTGAGAATACAGTTCAGATTTCCTTTTTTTTAAGCATTCCCGCACAACCACGCATCAAGGTTACTATACTATATAATTTGTTTAAAGCAGTTTGCAAACTAGCGAAAACTTGGCGGATAATTACACAATATTAAACCAATAGAGGATAAAGTAGTTTTGAAACTACACTCTTAAAAGGGATTAAAGGCCCTATCTGCTCCTTTAAAATGCTCTTCCCTTCTGCACTCAGCTTAGCTTTGACTGTACAATTTGCTATGTACAACATCGTCTGCTAAGCTAGAAAAAAGGCGACTTTAAAGGGGATTTTAAAACAGCAGATAGTCCCTTTAAAGGGAATAGAAACCAATACATCGTATGTGATCCCCGGGGTTTTTAAGTCGGATATTTTAAGAAAAGAATATTAAAAAAAGGTTTTAAAACATAATCCTCGTAAAGCAAGTAAATATCTAAAGTAAACGTTCTAAAGATCAAAATTTGTACATATTTCTCAAGGATATAAACCCCCTTAAAACAGTGTTTCGCAATTACTTTTTTCATTAAAAATTAATGTAGAAACATTTATTAAAAATCTTGATTTCCCTCTCCTTGTCCCCAGCCCCCTGCCCAAATCTCACCTAAAAGAACTAAAGTTTAAAACTTCTCGAGAATGAGTTTTCGTGAAATTTTAAATTTGATTAGTTTAAATCCAACTAATTTCTACTCGCGTCTACTTAAGCTTTGATAGCAATTAATGACGTTAACGTTTGCTGTAATTCGTTATACCTACAGAAAGGAATATATACACCGAGTGGTGTAAGTGATGTCACTGGGCTTGTAAAACAAATATTTTTTGTTCAACTTAAAAAAATCGAATATCTCTGTCGTTTTGCAAAGAGAGCGACCGAAAAATATCACTTTTTTTCACAGATTTGATTGCGGGGGTGCAATTTTTTTAAATTTTACGTTTCACTACTCTATGCTCTATAGAAAGAGCAAATAGGTTTGCAGCGAAATTCAGATCATTCCAAGAATGGCCCATTTAAATTTTTCTTTCCAAGGATCAATTGCATTTAGTTTCCATGAGAACTCCGCGCAAAGACGACAGAAAGAAAAAGACAGACACCACTTTTTAAAATAAGACTTTAATTTGTATCCTCTTTAATTGTAGTTGATTTGGTATATTAATTTAATTTTTGTTTTACATATTTTGACTAAGTTTGAATCAACAATTCGTTTAAAGTTGTTTTTAATTAGGAGTGTAGGATAAATTCTCGCTTCTATATACGTCTGCAAAAATACTTTTGAGGTATATTTTTTATCCTTAATTATAATAAAAATAAGTTTTTTTTGGGGGATATTATTAGCGCCTATTTACATTAATTACAAATAATTACATTTTAATTATTTCTCAACGATTAAACCAAAAATTGGGGGAAATAAAAATTAAAATTACGCGTTCTTTTCAATTCTCTGATAATCTATATTAAATAAATTGTTAATTATCACAGTGATTGAAATATTTTAATTAAACCTAAATCTTTTTTAAGAGATTCGTTAACTTTCAGCCAGGAATGGAAAAAAACAATAACATATAAACCTAATTCTGCAGCGTGGCTTTAAAAAGTCTTGAGCAAAAATTGAAAAACCTATTTCATTATTGGTCAAAAGTTCTCGAAAATTTTTTTATATAATTTTTTAGCTACGTTTATTAAAATAAAATTGAATTAAGTCAAATAAAGCCCTATATATCAATACCCAAAGCTTTATTAACTTGAAGGAAGTACTCGGTTTTCAAAGGTAAGAAAAACTGGCGTTCATCGGATATACGATCGCACTAAAATTCAAAAATTGTGTTTTATTTGAAATTCACGTCAAAATCAGGATTATTTAAATATTTCCAATTTTCTCCTCCGATGTCAAACACGTGGCTTTATTGAATTATGACCAAAATTCCCACGCAAAACAGTGACATGTAAGACGAGCAATAATCAAATTTCCCTCCAATATTGACAGCGTTACTTCTTAATTTCAAACTTCTAGTCAAATTAAAGTGTGTGGCTTCTTTAAATCAAATTCCCCACTAGAGTGTATGACTTCTTAATTTCAGACTTTCCATCGAAATAAAGAGCTTGGCTTCTTAAATTTCAAATTTCTCACCAAAACTGACTGCACGGCTCCTTAATTTAAAGTTTCCGCCAAAATTGACTCCGTGACTTTTTAATTTCAAATTTCCCACCAAATTAAAACGCATGGCTTTTGAAATTCAAATTTTCAACCAAAATTGAGCAAGTCACTTCCTTATTTCAAATTTCTCGCTTAATTTGACTGCATGACTTCGTAATTTCCGAACCAAAAACTGTTTTCAATTTCTGAACTAGAGCCCACGATTTCTTAATTTCAAATTAAGCTCTAAATTGGCTTCTTACGATTATTTTAACTGTGAAACTCCACAAAGAAGAAGCAAAATTCAATAACAATTGAATTGTAGAAGAATTTAGAAAATATTTAAAATGTATCCTAGAAAAACTACAATACTTACATTCATATTTAGGGCGTCTGGTTTACGCGTATAAGTTCTTTCTGAGGTAGAATTAACATTAATCTTTTCGATATTGGCATGATTAAGCATATGATAGTCAATTGGTATCGTTACATCGTTGAATAACTTTTTACGAAACCTCCAACTAATAGGAAATAAATGTCCCTCAGTCGTAAATATGTATTGCGTCGCTAGTTTATTAACAGGATTGTCCACATCAAAAAGCTTCAAAGTTAAAATAAACTATTAATTTAATAGTTCAATCTAAAATTATTTAATTGAAATACGAACCAAATAGAGATATTTACAAGTCTCGCTTAAAAAGAAACTTTCCATTCGATCTTCTAAACTTTTATCTTGAACATTATGAATCGTGGCATAACCGCATCTTCAAATTAAAAAAAAGATTCTATGTAAAATTACTCGACGAGTAACGGCAGAGTTTCGTGGTATGATCACGTTTAAGATTCAACAAACAAATTAATTACTATTTAAAAATATAAACTAGAAATTTAGACCAAAGATTCCAATATTTCGAAACAAAGAAAGTTATCAAGTATCAAAAATAATCTTAAAAGCTTAAAAATAAGATAAAATTATCAAAAACGTGTTTCCCCACGAGACTCGTGACCTTTTGTATTTTTTTTATCAAAAATTCTTACTCCGCTTTCGTAAACTTATTGAGACTTTCTAAAATATCTTTGCCAACGTGTAGATAAAAAGGATTTTTAGTCGCTTGATACAAAAAATAAGTTGATTCGATCAATTCTGGTCTCAAAGGATAAAAGGATAAATCGGGGGAGATTTGCTGCCAGTTGAATCTTTCAGGGAGGGCCCCAAATTTGGTCCATATGGCGTAATATAAAGCGTGGCTACATATAGCTTCTTCTATATCACCATTTAAAACCTGAATTCCGGCAAATGCGGCTTGCAAAGAATCAATCCATAGGGTAAAGGTCGAACCGTCAAACATGTTAACATTAATGTATACTGGATGTTCGCCTTTACCACGATTGCAAAATTTGCGCCTGTGAAAACATAAATACATACATGTTATAATTTAAGTAATTATACAAAATTAAAACAAACTAAACTGAGAATTTTGAAGGGTATCCCAAAAACACTGTTTTAACAACCCTTATTAACTTTTAAATTATCAAATTAATAATTACCCTTTTCGAACGTATCTCTTGATTGTTTCGTAACTTTCTTCGAACATGTAAAAATCTTCCTTTTCCCCGAACAAAATATAAACTTTGAGAAGATATTCGTAAAAGGAATCTAGGCCAGCTCCAACGCCACTCATTTTTCCAACCCATTCGCCAGTTTCAACGTCAACTACGCTTCCTAAGAGTCCCGTATTCTTAGATCTCAATTGCCAGAGCGCTCTCATGGCTCTTCGGGCCGCAGCTTCGTACACCGGGTCATCCAATAAATGACTCAAAACACCGAATTCTAAGAGTAAAGAACCGGCACCAGCTGTACAAGTATGTTTGGCGCAATTAGCCGGAACGCCGTTCTTCAAATTAACTCGTGGATATGGAATTCCAGTTTTTGTTTTCTCAAAAGCGGGTAAAAGTCGCTTGGCTAAGTCCTGGGCTAAAGTTAATAGTTCTCCTTGATAATCATCTGGTCTGAGATCACCGAAAGGTTGTTTAGAGTCAGTTATTAGCATATGAGCAGAGAGTAAAGCTCCCAATATTCTAAAAATAAAGAATTAATTTAATTACTCCATTGAACCTTTATTCCAATTCTTCACGAGCTATTTCAGCTTAATCGAATCAAAATCTTGGGTTATCTTACCTAATATTTGCTTCAAAAACTTGAACGGTGATGTTTTTATCAAAAGACACATTTTCAATAACTAATCGCACAGCTTCTTTAAATTCAGAAATGTTTCCCATAACCTGAAAGTTTAAAGTTGAGAGATTAAAATTATGTTTTATAAACAACTAAGACGAAAAATTTCAAACTTACGGCTAAAGTATCGAGAGAATCAACTAAAGTTAAGGAATAATCTCCCAATACGTCGTTAATATTGATATTGGACCTATTAAAAAACTTATTAGTCAAACACAAAATTTGAAAATCCACGAATATTTAAGTAAAGCAACTTACGGATTATCGTAATCTGGTCCTCGTCCCGTACAATAAATGGGATTTAACTCGTCTTTGGGGAAGGCGAATTTCATGTAATTATCGTAACCGAAATAAAACATTTTACGAACTTCGTCTAAAGTCTCTCGTCGCATATTTTCAGAGAAGAAACCGTATTTTTTGTCGTAAAAGGAAGGGCTTTTAGTTAGTATTGGATGCGCGAAGGAAGTTTTGAGAAGGTCCAAGTTTTCCGTTTGAAATGGAAGATACTGATAGAGGCTAGAATTGCGTTTACCACCGTTTCTTAAATTTAAACGCGTCAGCGCGATAAGGTCACTTTGCGTGGCATCCGTGAAGAATAACACCAATAAAAAGCTCATAAGGGCGATTGAAAAGCATATTTGAATCTTAGTTGATTTGCTTAAGGTTTGAGAGGTCATTTTCTTAAAAATTTGGGTCAAGTTTATCATTTTGAGCCAAAAAAAACCTTCATTTGCATAATTTTTTGAAGAAGAATTAAATCTTTCGAAGCACAAAGACGGTAAAGACCTTGGTAAGACGATGTATGGCACTTATTTTCATTCGGTACAAAAATATAAAAATTAAGCTATTTTAAAATTGAGGCGATTTCTTTAATACTTATAGACCGCCGTTTTTCGACCCCATTAAATTTTAGAAATTAAAACTATACAGAAAAAAAACTTAAAGTAGACCACCACTTGGAACATAAACGACCCTCTACAAGTACAATAACACGAATCATTGTCCCTTTAACTGGTCCACGTTTTGGTGACGTCACAATTTTGATTTTGACAGCTAATAATAACTAGTTCTTGGCGTGGCCCGGTAATTAATACCGCGTGTGTTGCGTTAACAATTTGAATTGCAATTGAACTTATTGGGATCTTTAGAAGACTTTACGTTTCAAGGTCAAAAACTGTACGTTTTAAACATAAATATTATCAGCAATTATCGACAAAAATTTGTGTAAAATAAGCTCAAATTATCTTTTCATAAGCGATAAAGGGAATAAACCCGAAAACCGGACGTTCTCATTTTCTTAGCCAATCAGGTGATTGTAGACGTTGTCAAAGTGGAAAACATTGCGCATGGTCGCGCGGTAGAGAACTTCCGCTTTCTACGTGTCTACTACCGTTTCGGGACGCTAAGGTGCGGATCGCGTCTTATTTTCTAAGATCCTGATAGGTTTTCGGACACATAATCCAAGATGGGAAGTAAGTATCCTTAATATAAAGTATCTTCTATTAAATACACTAAAGATTTCCGTATTTAGTTAAGTGCGAAACTTATAACTTTAGTATTATTTAGGCTGGAGTACTAGCTAAGCCTAGGTTAAAGCGTTAAAAGTCTTAGAACAGGCGTGGGGTCGATAAATATTTCTGGATCAGGGAGATTCGTGGCGTTTCTACCGGTTATTGACTTACGGGTCATATCAAAAATTTGTGAATTAACACAAAATGTAAGGTTTTATTTACGTATACCAAACCATTGTAAACGGTATTAGTGTGAATAAATTATTTAATTTGAGTTGAACTTAATTTCGGCCTAAAATGACCCAAATTTATGTAAAGTCAATGTGGCTCTTTTGGTACCAGATGGTACATTCCCAGGGCTTCTACAATACACTAGCATTAAAACTAATTATTTTAATTCATAATCACTTGATTAAAATTCTGATTATTAATTGCAGTTAAGTTCCTAGAAGTGATAAAGCCCTTCTGCGGTATATTACCCGAAGTGGCCAAACCAGAACGCAAAGTAAGGCATTGTTTTAATTTCCGCTTAATACTAGTGTCAAAAGAAAAAAAAAAAAATCTTCAGATTGCTCAATATTGCATAAGCTAATTGTTAATTTCTCACAGATTCAATTCAGAGAGAAAGTATTATGGACGGCCATAACTTTATTCATATTTTTAGTTTGTTGCCAAGTAAGTTACGCTTAAATTGAAACAAAACTAATCTGACTGACAAAAAAATTAATCTCATCCAAATAATTGTTAATTGTAGATTCCCCTCTTCGGAATCATGTCTTCAGACTCCGCAGATCCATTTTATTGGATGAGAGTAATCTTAGCGTCAAACAGAGGTACTTTGATGGAGTTGGGTATCTCGCCCATCGTCACATCCGGTCTCATCATGCAACTCTTAGCTGGAGCAAAAATTATAGAAGTAGGAGATACTCCCAAAGATCGCGCCCTCTTCAATGGAGCCCAAAAATGTAATTTTAACTATCAAAACTCAAATAACCTTAAAATCTAACATTAAACCTATTTTATTAGTGTTTGGTATGGTCATAACAATTGGTCAAGCTATCGTCTATGTAATGACTGGAATGTACGGTGATCCCGCTGATATTGGCGCCGGTGTTTGCTTACTTATTATCATTCAGGTAAAAACTGGTTTTGTTTTTACGCTTTTGTTGCGTGATTACAAAAGCCTAATAGATACTGAAGGGTATTTATTTTCAATAAATAGTCTAATATTGTTAAATGTCTAAATTTTTCAGCTCTTTGTCGCTGGTTTGATCGTTTTGCTTTTGGATGAACTTTTGCAAAAAGGTTACGGTTTAGGATCGGGTATTTCCCTTTTCATCGCCACTAATATTTGTGAAACCATCGTCTGGAAAGCCTTCAGTCCAGCCACGGTCAACACTGGCCGAGGTACCGAATTTGAAGGAGCTATTATCGCTCTATTTCATTTACTCGCCACCCGTCAAGACAAAGTTCGAGCTCTCCGCGAAGCTTTCTATCGTCAAAACCTTCCCAATCTTATGAATCTATTGGCCACAGTCTTAGTTTTTGCTATAGTTATATATTTCCAAGTAAGATACAATTCTTAAATTGCTAAATTCCATACCTCCCCCATCTAATCATTTCTTTTCTTAGGGATTCCGTGTCGATCTACCAATCAAATCCGCTCGTTACAGAGGACAATACAGCTCATACCCTATCAAACTGTTCTACACTTCTAATATCCCAATTATTTTGCAATCCGCCTTGGTTTCTAATCTATACGTTATATCCCAGGTAAGCTATATTGGAAGATTTACCATTCCAAAAATACGATATCAAGGTAAAGGGCCAAAAACTCTTTAAATTGATCTCAAAACTAGTGGTGTGCGGGCCAGTCTTAAATCTATCCTCATCAAGCATAGACGAGTACTCAACTTGAGTATAGAGTATTAAGAAATGTATTGAGTATTTGGGAAGAGGTGTTGAGCACAGTTAAAGCTATGACAGATTTTGGCCGCAAAACTAATAAAAAAGTTCTTAAATTCTCTTGAATGAAGCCAAGTACCTGGCTTGATACTCAATCGAGTACTTGACCCTAATATTACTCAATCAAGTATGTGACCCTAAGAGTATTCAACTCTAATTGTGGTCGTACACCATTATTCTAAACCATAAATATCAGTTTTGATTTTTCAATTTCGCCCTTTAATAACTTTGGAATCATTAAAATTAATGTTAGCCAACACAAGTATAAAACTAACCTAGAAACATCATCCTATCTTTTTTTTAGATGTTGGCTGTGAAGTTTAGTGGCAATTTCCTGGTAAATCTATTGGGTGTTTGGGCGGACGTAGGAGGGGCGGGTCCTGCTCGAGCCTATCCTATAGGTGGCTTATGTTACTACCTTTCGCCCCCCGAAAATTTGGCACATATATTCGAAGACCCCATCCACGCCGTACTCTATATATTCTTCATGCTGGGTTCCTGCGCTTTCTTCTCTAAAACGTGGATTGAAGTTTCTGGATCCAGCGCTAAAGATGTAAGTCTCTAATGCTTACAAAAGGTTTTACCCATACTTTTATAGATCTTAATCGTTACTTTAACTCTCTTTTAAGGTGGCTAAACAACTAAAAGAGCAACAAATGGTGATGAGAGGTCATCGAGAGAAGTCCATGATTCACGAATTAAATCGGTACATCCCAACAGCCGCTGCATTTGGCGGATTGTGTATCGGAGCATTGTCAGTTTTGGCTGACTTTCTTGGTAATTATTTTACCTTCCTTTCACGCGTTGTTAGCTCAGGGTGAGGTATTGTAAGAGCGAGGCTAAGCCCCCCTGTCCTATTCCCCAAAAGTTAAAATCTGGTTCCTACCTCGTCTTTATGAGATCAGAAGATTTCTGCCGAAGGTTGTAGATTCGAAATGGTCCATTGCATTTAGTTGTTCATCTAAATTAAAAAAAATAATGCATTAAGTAAAACTTGAAACATAGTTACTAATGATCATTAGAATTATAAATCCCATATTTTAAACTTAAAGGGAATCAACTTGGTGTTGGCTGGGGCGGATTTGGGGAAGTTACGAACAAGACCAAATTTCTGGATAGGCATTTGCCCTTTAAAAGCGTTGGGGTTATTTTCTCTTCCCCCTTAACAAGGTAGAGATAATTTTGAAGAAGCTTTCTATTAACTATCAAAGTTAATACCGTATTTAGAAGTAAATTATTCGATTCATAACACTGTTCGATATCCCAGAGGTTAACTTAGTTCTGTAATTTTTCCTACGATTTTGTTACCGATGATGAAAAACATTTGACTAATTGGTTCATTTAACTTTTAGGTGCGATTGGTAGCGGTACAGGAATACTGTTAGCCGTGACCATCATCTATCAATACTTTGAGATTTTTGTGAAGGAACAGAGTGAAATGGGAGGCATGAGTACATTGTTGTTTTAAAAACAAAAATAAGTGACAATGTTTAGACGTAAATTAAAAAGAAAGAGAGATAAAAACTTTTTTTTCGTAATATTTTTTTTCTTTGCAAGACATTCCCATTAACGCGTAACCTTTAGAGAAAAATCAGTCACCATTTCATTGTCTACGTTCGTTTCGTTGTTGGGGATAAAAATTATTTACCGCAATTGAAGACAAATACTTTTAAAATATTAACGTTCCATCCATCTCTTTTTAATTTACCGTACTTTAAAAAAAAATTACTTTGCCTTCTACCTTACGATTAAAAATTATAATTTAGGAATTGAAAAATATAAAAATATTTACGTTGTACATACGAAAGTGTGAAACATTAAAAAAAAGTTTTTTTAAGAAAATAAAACAGACCCAATGGAAAATAAAATTTTAAAAATGGGGTTGTGAACTTTTGACGAAATAAAGGAGGACCTTAAGAAGATTAATATTAAACTTGAAAGTAGTTTCAATCGGGGTTTGCATGGTTTTCAATTTAAATGAAAGGTTATGGAGTTTTTAGAACTTTTTCTAGAAGTCTGGTGTAAAGATATACCAGTTTTTGCGGGATTTTTTAATAAACAAGTTTTGTATCGAAATAAGACAGCTGCGGGATTAACTTTTGAATTAAATGCGTCAGCAGGAAACCAATCTTCATTCTTCAAACCATGCGAGAATATAAGATAAAAACTAATGTTAAGTGTTTCAATTCTGTGATGGTTTAGTTAATTAAAAATGTTTACCCCTCTGTCAATGTTTTTGTCATAAAAAATTAGAAAACTAATTAAAAGCATAGAACTTCTTTTTTTAGTTTTTGGGTACTTTTTAATGGGTAGATTCTTCGCGGTTAAACCCCATGATCTGTTTGGGGCAGCAAGAGTCGAGAAGAGACCAGCTACTTAAGCGTCCAATTGAGGGGGCGTTAGCCTCACCTTGGTATTGGTAATATGGTTTAAAATTCACTGTTTTTTACTCTGAAGTAGCGAAGGTTCATACGCAGTAGAAGCTCTAGCCCTATAACCCTACTTTGCCTGCTAAGTAATACAGCGCTGTTTAGCCCTTAAAATATAAACCAACTACACCCTCTCTCGCAATCTAATTGATAAGCTGTAGCGCAACCATCAACTACATAGTAGTTTGGTTTTTAAGTTTGTAACTTTCAAACCAAAGCAATACTAAAGAACCATAATGTTAACAAAAAAAATTGTAGATTAAGATAATAACTTAAAACTATAGCAAATAGAAAGTTACTGTAAATGTTGGTTTGTGAAGTTCAGATTAATCATTAGTGTATAATATGTCATTTAACTCTTGCACAAATTGGCTGTAGACGAAGCCCAAAATGTTTTTGACGTGGTCACGTTGACAAAATTTGTCAAATAATAAAAGCAGTTGATAGCAAAGCGAAACTTGAGGCGCATTGATACACCATGTTAAAGCAATGCATGAATCAACTAACACTAAGGAAACCGTTAGTAAATTTGCCGCCAAATGAAAATCACTAAGCCTTGGCGTAACTTTTAAATACCTAATACAATTACTCACCGTAAAGTTTTTGTCCAAAGTTCTTAGAAATTATTTGATTCAATAAAAAAGATATTCAAAATAACAAATTTCAAACAAAATCAGCTTTTTAAACTAATTACTTGATAAAAAAGTACGCGAAACAAATGTTAGCGTCTTGGGATTCGTAGCGCGCTTCAACTCGAACACCGCAAAAAAGTGACAAAGAGAGAGAGGGGGGATTCTGGGTAAGGAAGCGTTGTGACGTCCCGTACGCAAACTTAAAAATGAGTTGCTAACAAAGCGAAACCTGAGCTGAGGCGCATTGATACACCATGTTAAAGCTATGCACAGATCAACTAACACAAAGGAAGCTGTTAGTTAATCCATGAGCTATGTAATTTGTCGCCAAATAAAAATGACTAAGCGATAGTAAGCCTTGGCCGAACTTTAAAATCCCTAAAATAGATACTCACCGCTAATTAAAAGTCCAAAGTTCATAGCAATTACTTGATTAAATAAAAACTATATTCTAAATAAAACATTTCAAACAAAATTAGGTTTTTGAACTTATTACGCGAACCAAATGTTAGCATCTTGGGGTTCGTAGCGCGCTTCAATTCGAACTTCTCGAAGTTTCGAACATCGCAAAAAAGTGAAAAAGAGAGGGGTTTCAGGGGAAGGAGGAGTTGTGACGTCACGAACGGAAACTTTTAGGGTTTTAGCGACAACTACTAAAATCAAAATATATAAATTTATATTTTTAAACCTACTTTTAATTTAATTCTTTATCAAAACTCATTCAAACATTGAAAAATTACCCTCTAATTTTTAGGATCTAAAACTTTGACTATAATGGTGAGAGATTGGGGCTCTACCGATGAATCCTATATAAAAATCGACTTTGGGGATGGGAGTATGTAAAGGGAGTATAAAGTCACTAATTTGGGGTGGATCAACAAATTTATTATAGCTGCCAAGATGATATCTAGACGCGTGTTTTCTAGCCTAACTTGCGTTGATTTTAAAGAACATTTGTTAGATAGTGACAGGGGTGTCAATCAGTACCTTCCAACATGGATCAGAGCTTTATACTCCCATTAAAGGCCCTGCTCTGAAATTTGCCTATTTAAAATGCTCTTCTTTCGTGGCTTTGGCTGTACAATTTGTTATAATCAATATGAAAATAAGGCGACATTAAAGGGGCTTTAAAAATAGTCCCTTTAAAGAGAGTATAAAGCCCCGTTTTCAAATAAGATTTTTCAAGCTTTTGCTTTCGCTTTTTTTATCGATTGCTGCCGAGCTTCGAATGCAAAAAAAATTAAATATCAAACTCATTTAGATATCCGCTTCTCCGGGTAAAAAAAGCTCGTTGAAAAGAAAAGCCGAGATTCGAATCTTATTTGAAAACAACGAAAAGTTTAAGTCGAGATTTATTAAGCTTTTTTTAAAGAAAAAGGTGGATTTTTATCGCCAAAAATCTCTTTTGAAAACGGGGCTTTAGCTTGGCTCAAGGTACATAACATTTTGTTTAGTCCTAAGCTAAGCCGTGTGCGTAAGGGAGGATGATTTTCAAGGGTCCAGTTCTAGAGCAGATAGGGTCTTTAAAGGGACTATCAGCTTGGCGCAAGATCAATTTAACCAGACAAGTTGCATGTCAAGTTGCATGTCGACTATAAAGCCGCCTTCTTTTCTTGTTTATCAGAAAACGCCAGCCATAAAAAATGTACAGTCAAAGGCTCAAAGCTAGGTTGTGTGCGTAGAGGACGAGGGGTCCGACACTCTTGAATTCGATGTACACTTGAGTTCAGCTTTGAACTCTTGTGAACTCTGAGTTCAGCTTTGATAGTACAAAGAGTTTAAAAATTTTGTACACCTGAGTTCGGGAGTGTCTGTCTGTCCCCTCGGTAAAGGAAGATAATTTTCAATGGGAAAATTTAGAGCAGATAAAGCCTTTAAAGGAAGTATAAACCAAACCACGTGCGCAACGTCTTGTTTCCCATTTTAAACGAAATCTCAAGCTGTTCCATCCACCTTGGGTCTGAGTTTTTAAATTGAAATGAAATATGAAAATAAGTTAAATGTATTTATACATAGGAAACTAAAAGATAATTATATTGCTCAATATATCAAAATCTCTTACACCAAATTTAGAAGTGTCCCGATTCCTCGATTAAAACTTTAATTAATTAGGCTTATGAAAAACACTACGCGATAAAAACAGGTAACAAAGTTAACTAAACGCCAAAGTGTAAACATCTGATGTTTTCCACGCCCTAGGTATCAACGAAACCCATCTTTCACAAAGGTAGCCCGCCCTAAAAACACAATTTCTCTCTGCCCACGTTAATGACATTAATTACCAAAAAAAAAATCATTGATAAGGTTTTTCAAAAACACTTAATTTCCATGAACCCTCTGTACCCCTCTATTTCCCCAGATTACTCGGGAAAAAAAAAAAGAAAAAAAAAGAACAGAAATAAGCTCAAAAGAGTCAAAAAGCGTTGGAGCGAGTTTTTGGCCCACCCGATAACTCGTTATTAATGGTTTCCAGCTGTCAAGTTGAATCCCCCTAGAGACTATTTTCTCTGCCATACTCCGTAAATTATCCAGTGTACGAAAACGAACATGGTAGAAGGCACAAGCTAGTAGATTGAAGAGCGCGTAAAATCTATTTACACTTACATACCTTCATTCAGTCGGATTTTGTGGACGTAATACGTATTTTAACCATGTAGCAAAGCTTAATAGGTGTGAAGGCACTAGTGTCTAGAAATTGTATTTTTAAATAGAGGGTGAAAAGGAAAAACGTCAGTGAACTCATAAAAAGTTTAATTGTCAAATGACGTCACAGTGGTGTTGCTCGCCGCCCAATCCTGTGTTCCAAATTAACACCACTGCCAAACTTCGCGCTAAAGAGTACATCTAAACACTTGGTAGTTAGGCTTAGGGTAAATTGAAAATAAAGTAGAGAAAAAAATGAACACTTCATTGACAGAGAGAAAACTAAACACACTTGCTATATCTAGACAAGTTAGCGAAGTTTGAAATTAACAGAACGTGGGCTGATTTGAACAATTAAAACCACTTGATATTCCTTTTTCAGGCTCTTTTTAAGAACAAGCTTGCCGCGTTTCATTCGGGTTCGCTTCCTGAACAAAAGACGAACTCGTCCAACTGCGAACATCGAATAAAGTTGAAGTTTGCGTATTAAATTTATTTCCGAACAAAACCTTATCCTTCGGTTTAAAGACTTTCATTAACGGTTTCGCCTCAAACACCAGCTCTACAGAATAGTCAAAAGAGAAGGGGGTATTTTAGCCAGCGGAAAAATGCTTCCCGAAGAACTCTGGGCCAGATTTCTGGACTCATTACGAGAGTTGGAACTCTGTTGAGAAGGCAAAGCAGTTTTCAGTTCTAATTTTCCGGCAGGCTGACTCTTTTCAGAAAGAACTGGGGGGAAAATCTACTTCTCCGACTTTAATTAGGGGGTCCGGATTTCGTACACTGATAGTTTTACACCCACCACCATTCTCCCCTTTACAATTACCCAAAAAGAACCTTCATTTTAGATTCCCCCAGTGTAAAAACCTTACAAGTCCGTCAGGCCGCGATGGAGATAAGAGAAACGCTAAGCCTAACGTGTTTTTTTTTCTCTCTCTCTTTCATTCTTATTAATAAATGTAACACCCTTTTTTCGTTACGGTGGTGAATTCGTTTTGGGAATATATTACGCTTATAAAACTCCTCAAAGTGAATCGTAAAAGATACGTACTGCTTTTCTTTTCTGATGTAGTTTTATAAGATATTGGGTATCAGTCCGCCGTAATATCATTCAGCCATGTGTGTGGTAAATGTCTGGAACCAGAGCTGCAAAATTATTACATATATATAAAATCGTTCTTTAGAGTACTTAGAATCTATAGGTGTACAAGCTCCAAGGCTTGAGGTCAAAAGGTTAAGTGTTTATTGGAATATATATGGGGAATGCAGGATCTCCATGATCAATGTCATTGGTCGATAGTCCTTATACGGGGAGTTTAGGATATCTCAATGAATCCAGCTAAGCCTACTTTGTTAGGTTGCATTCTCCCTTTAACATTTTTCTCGTATTTGAATAACTCGCATATAAAGCTTTCTCGGATCCATTCACCAACTAGGTTAGGTAAAGAGACCAATTCAAATTTGCTTCTAGACTGTATACTCTAGAACCTGGTAGTACGATGGGGTTAACATTATTAAACCAAATGTCGATCTTGACCTCTGACATGATGTTAGCAGCGTAAATATAGATGCAGAAGTAGTTGAGAGAAGTGTACTCAATATTGTGATTTAATAAAAAAAATAGGTTAAGGATGGCCTTTTTATTTTGGGTTGAGAAGCCTGGGATCTGGATTAGGCTTAGGAAAGGAAGATTTATTACTTTTGGGACGGAGTGGCAGAATCATGAATCAGAAGATTACACTGAAGGTCGGATAAAATTCGTATATATATTTTATTGTATATTTGGCACACATACTTGATTTATTTATTTGTTTGTTTATTTTCTGTTTACGCGTATTTTTTTATTATTTTCTTTTAGTCTAAAATCTACGTTTTATTTTTGGTTATCTATAACTAGTAATCACTCACTCCTACATTGAATTAGGATTAGAAATAAGCTGCCATATTTGTGTTTTGGTTTTGTTTGTATGTTTGTTTTTGTTTTAGTTCTTCCACGAATCACAAAAACGAAATAAATTCCACTTTTTTACGCGCGTTTATCTATTTTTGAGTTATGCATTTAAACTGAAATATTTAAACTCTATTAGACGATAAAAATATGACTATTACTAAGAAAATAAACTACCTTATACCACCAAAGTGACCAGACCTTATATTTTAACTTTAATATTCGTATTTTGAGCTCTAATTTGCCCAATTTTTATAATCTAATAAATTAAACAAACTACGATTTTTTTACAACGTGTAAAATAATTAACTATCGCGTATTAGTTAACGTTACGCGTACGCGTTTGATTCTAACCAGTAGGGTAAAGCCTATAAACTATACGTTCGATAATAGTCAAGTGTTCAGACTTCATGTTCAAAGTTCAGACCACATCATTTTTAAAGTCACATTTTTAAAAACGTTTTTAGTAGCGCGCACTGTATTGTAAGCGCACGTTCGTTGTAGTTTTACCCCATTAACCCTTAGGTCATACTGAATTCAAAAGGTCAAGGACGTGGGAAAATGCATAAACGAAAATTTCGGATAGGGGTAAAATTTTAAACAAATTAACTTAAAATAAAAATAAGAAAATAGATGAACAAGTATAAGTTATTCTTATTTATTAATTAGGCTTAACAAATATTAAATGTCCCAGGTAATAAATATAACTTAAAAACTTGTCCAACTATTAAATAAAAAATGAAAATAAAACGTACCAGGATTATTTAGCGGGATAGCAATATACCTCGGTATTAAGGAAGGATCGCGTTTTTCATGCACATCACGAATTTAGGCCTAATATCACGGTCCGAAATGAGTCATCAATGGGCTATAGAGATTCTCCAATGGAATTTGCGACATGTTGTTGACCAGTTTCTTCTCGGGAGTCTCGTATAGTCTTTGTCTGTACTTTCGGGCGGCGACGGTCACCAAACAAATGACCAATAGCATGACTGCGATGATTCCCAATACGGCGGCCACTGCCACGTTACTAGTGTGATGTATGCCTTGCATCATGAAATTGGCGTCTCTCGTTAAGACTGTCGTACAAGAGATTTGAACGTACTGATTTTCTTCGTCGTCTTTCACCGCCAAACAGAATTTGTAGCGACTTTCCGGTTGCAAATTATTGATGGTGTAAGATTTAAAGAATTGACTCACCTATTGGAAGACAAAACAACAACAAAAAAATCCGATTGTTAGAGTTAGAGCGAAAGAAAGTTACTCTTATTACGGTGCTAGATGTTCTCTAAGTAGACGACGGCTAATTCGGTTTTATTTTTGGTTGGAATCAACTTTAATGATAATGCAAAGCTAATATTTTGATCACTAGTGGACAAGTACGCTTTATTTTTATATGACTTCTAGCCAGTAGCGCCGCCAGGATTTTACTCTAAGTAGGCACCGTGATTTAGAGGCCCCCCTCATTGGTTTTTCCTTGTCATTTTCAAGCTAATGTTATGTTATAAAAAAGGTTGTAAGGAGATAGTTGCTAGGTTACATTGGGCTCTGAACGTCGACGTTTCGTCGACGCTCGTGAACGTCGACATTCGGAAAAAGGGAGCGGTTACATTGTCGTCGTTTGAATGTACCCTTGTAGAATATTTCCTCCTAAAGGGGTTTTTCTGGTATGGAATGTTAGAAAAGGGTGGAGCGCGATCTATAAAATTAATTCAGGGTCTTTAAAATTGAATGGGGATCTTTAAAATTGAATGGGGATCTTTAAAATTAAATCGAGATCTTTAAAATTAAACCGGGATCTTTAAAATTAAATCGGGATCTTTAAAATTAAATCGGGATCTTTAAAATTAAATCGGGATCTTTAAAATTAAATCGGGATCTTTAAAATTAAATCGGGATCTTTAAAATTAAATCGGGATCTTTAAAATTAAATCGGGATCTTTAAAATTAAATCGGGATCTTTAAAATTAAATCGGGATCTTTAAAATTAAATCGGGATCTTTAAAATTAAATCGGGATCTTTAAAATTAAATCGGGATCTTTAAAATTAAATCGGGATCTTTAAAATTAAATCGGGATCTTTAAAATTAAATCGGGATCTTTAAAATTAAATCGGGATCTTTAAAATTAAATCGGGATCTTTAAAATTAAATCGGGATCTTTAAAATTAAATCGGGATCTTTAAAATTAAATCGGGATCTTTAAAATTAAATCGGGATCTTTAAAATTAAATCGGGATCTTTAAAATTAAATCGGGATCTTTAAAATTAAATCGGGATCTTTAAAATTAAATCGGGATCTTTAAAATTAAATCGGGATCTTTAAAATTAAATCGGGATCTTTAAAATTAAATCGGGATCTTTAAAATTAAATCGGGATCTTTAAAATTAAATCGGGATCTTTAAAATTAAATCGGGATCTTTAAAATTAAATCGGGATCTTATTTATTTTTAAGGATCCCGATTTTAATTTTAAAGATCGCCCTCCTCCCCTAAGCATACTTTACCCTGTAAATAAAAATGCTACATGAAGTTTCCGACAACAAGAACTAAAAAATGTAGTAGATCAAAAAATAGATTGGTAATTTGTAGACTTTAAAATTAGATAAAATCAATAAATCTTTTGGAAATTATTTCGGTATAATTGGTTGCATCTGATTTTTTTTAAATAATATTAATATAATATAGTATTTTTTATATAGTATAATATTAATTGTATGTACTAAATTATATACGCTTATCTTAAATAATATCAGTTAATTTCTTTTAAATTTTGAAAATCAAACCTCTGCTATTAAAGAATTTGTCAGTAGCTGGCTACTTAGTTCAATAATTTAAATATGTTAAAAAAAAATCGTTATTACGCTTGAGTATAAAATAGTTTAGAAAATAAAATGCAATATCAAAAAAATAGTAGCATTTATATAGTAAGAAAAATTCTACTATGCGGCGAACAACGACTTTCACGGGTTACATGCCACCTCGAACGTCGACGTAAGTCCTTAAATCGACGGTTCGAGGTAGTTTTCGTTAAGTCGACGTATCTCCTCGAACGTCGACGTTCGTCCGTTTACATGGAAAAAATGAGCGTCGACGTTCCCTTACGTCGACGTTCAGAGCCCAATGTAACCGTAGTAGTGACTTGTTCCCTCTGCTCTACAAGATGATAAATCATGATATGGAAAAAAATAATTTTCAGAATCACAAGTACTTTTCATAAAAATAAATACTCCAAATAATATAAAATCCACCCAGAGATTTCACCATGGGCGAAGTTAAACAACTATCTTTCACAAGCAGATCTCAGCGGTATAATAGCACTTGAAAGCGTATAGACTTTTCCGGGTGCCATTCCGCCTTCTTGGAAAAAGTCAACAAACCCAAATCACCCCCTATAGAGTGCCAAAACCAGTGCTTGCCACAAATTCCTTACTACAATAGTGTGCACAAAGGTTAGAATTATCAAAAATTAAAAGGAATCCCATGGCTATGAGCACAATATTATGCTGTTTTTCCTCTTGAAAACATTTTACCAGGTGGCAAACCTTTTTATTATATCCCACCTTAAATAGGCAGCACGTACAAAGCTATCTTATTCGTTATCTCCAGACCTTTTAGAGTGGATCAGTAAATATTTTAGTCCTATTAAGGAATGAAGAGATGCCGTTAAACGCCCCCTATGGTGAGACTAATATTCATGTTTTTGTCACTTGACACTATAAGGAGGGAAGTAAGAAGGTCTGTGAGCCTTTGGCAGCGATCTTTACACTTCAGTCTTTTTAACTTCTGTAGCTGTCTCTACAGTCAAAGCACCCTTTTACAGATGATTATTTACAAGAAATATAAATTTATTTAAAAAAGCCCACTTAAGCACTAAAAATTTAAAGGCCCTTTAGGCACCTGTTTCAAAATTCCGAGGCCCCCATAGGCACTAATTTCAAATTTTGGAGGCCCCCTAATTAGGCTCTAAATTTTTAAACGTAGGCACGTGCCTACGTGTGCCTACTGCTGGCGGCGGAAGTTCTAGCGCAGTTGCGACCCCAGTGGCGAAAATCTTCGCTTAAATTCCTATTAACTTTCAGAAGTGGTTTAAAAAAGCATTAGGGAATTTGTTGGGATTTTTCAAGGTAACCCAACTCAGGGAACCATTAAAAAAACATCATTTTTCAGGTTCCCCGGCAGTCTAGCGCTAAAATCGTTACTCCCTAATTTAATTAGGCATAGAATTTCTAAGCTTTGAGCTTCTTTTATTTTTAAAGTTAATTTGTTGGAGAGAAAAAAAGTCAAGATAACTTTATATTTGACACCGATCTAAATTTAATCACTTGATCAATATCTTTATATCGCAAACTAAGATATATATAACCACTCTCAGACTTTCCTTCCCTTCTTTTTTCTTTTTTGCATAATCGATTATAATTCGTCGTTAATTATGATCGATTAGGAAACAAGATAAAAAACAAAAGTATTGGTATACGTTCTTTGGTTACTAAGAAGAATTGCGTAAAAGCCAAAGCTGAGGCGGATTAATACACAATGCTGTGTTTGGTACGCGATCAAGACAATCTGGCAACAAAAGTATAAAGCATAGTTTCCACTAGCGCATGTAAGTTAACAATTTTAGCGTACGTAAAATATTGTCAAGTACCAAAGTCGATAATTTTAGGGCGCCTTAAAGTTTTGCATGTGCCCCAAGAGATTATGTACCAAAGGAATAGAAGGAGCGGTTTAAAAAGGAAAGAGACTACGAGAGAAAGGCGATCCTTTTATTTTAGATTATGACGTCAAATCTTGGGTCCAATCAGAGGTAAGCATTAGCTACACGAAATGGCAGTCAATGAAAGACAACCGGAACAGAGGAGATCCCTAAAATGGAGGGGAAACAATTGGGGCGCTCGTGACATTCTAGTAATGCCTGTACAAACGGGGGACCTTCTATTATCTGTGCCCCTCAAAGATGATAGGTTTAAGCTCAGTTTCCACACGCGTTTTTAGTTACGTGCGCTAGTGGAAACTAAGCTTTACTTCTTTCACGCGTGCAGCTATGTAAGATTTAATTTCTATCTTACGGTGACGGACTTGTACTGATCGGTGGCGTCTTCGCTGAGCTTGTAGAGAATCTCGTATTCGGGGAATCTGTTTCTAGCCGTTCCGTTCCAAACCACGGTGACGAAAGTCGAGGATACGCCCGAAGGGAATATCTGAATATCGACGTTCTCGACTTTCAAGTGCATTTCGCTGGTGGCTTCGCCGAATTCGTTACTAGCCAGACACTTGTATTTTCCGGAATCGGCCGGCTTCAGATGAAAGATGGTTAAGCTCCCTTGATGCGAGAAATGAATATGAATGTTCCCCGTGGACGATTCGTTCAGTAAGGAGCCGTTCGGCAAAATCCACCTGTAAAAATGTGAGATGTATTACAATTAATTTAAATGAGACACGGAGAATAAGTTTGAAAAATATGTTGTAAAGTTTAACATTGTAATATCCTCTTCAGACGAGGCGTAATTAGCCGGTTTAATCAGATTTAACTGAAGTTTACAGTTGTATAAACCTCGGTTAAATCTGATGAAACCGAGCTAATTACGCCTCGTCTGACGAGGGTATTTTAACCACTCGCTCGTGAGTACACAAATTTAAAACTTCTAGAATTGAACTTTTAACAATTAGATATTGAAATACAATAGCACATCAAAAACCAATATTATAAAACTAAATAAATCATTCTTCTATTACACGTATTTTCATTGTGAGAGAAGTCCTCCACCAGGAGCTAAAGTTCTTATGTATTTTCTATCCGCCCCTGTAGAAGTGTTTCAACCGTCGTACTTTAGTGTACAGAGAAAAGCTTCCATTCAGGGGCAGATTTTAAAATATATATATATATATATATTGAGAATTGGTATTTCCAACGCGGAACGATATACAAGTCATTTTAACTTTTCTAGTTATTTTTTGATTGATTAATTGATAGTATGTCTAGTATCCGTCACATTTTGACCGATGTCCAATCACGATGTCAGGATGCTTATTTAATTTCAAAGTTAAGAATGAAAAAAAGTTCTTTTCATTCTCTTACGTTATGTAGGCCTAACTTTAAGCCTAATTTGATTTTTTTTTTCATACCTAATTGTGGGAGCTGGTATCCCGTAAGCTCTACACTGAAAAACGTGTTGTCCTCCTATTTTCTTATTGATGGTGCTGTTTCTTCTTCCAACCAAAACTGGCGAACACTCCGTCGGTACCAACGAATGATGCAATTTTGAAACCGAATTAGTTTTCAAGTCACTAGGTTCGGCGCATTTGATAGAATCGCTTTCTAAAAATTCCACGTTCGACGAATCCGAAAACGAACCGTTCGTTATCGCGGTATAAATCCAACGCACGTTACAATCGCATAAAAGAGGGTTTCCGTAAATACTAATTTGTAAAGGACCGGTGACCCCTTTGACCGCGTTTTCGTTCAGGGCTAACAAGTTATTATCGTGTAATCGTAATACTTTTAAACTGGGTAAGTTTAAAAAAGCGTCCGGATCAATATATTGTAACCGATGATTACTATGAAGTTCCAACGTTTCTAACATCGGTAAATCCCAGAAGGCGCCACGGTCGATTAAATGTAGATTAGGGGCGTTACTAACGGACAGTTCCGTTATTGGTACGTGGATGAAATCACCAGTACTGAGTTCGTAAAAAAAGTTTTCGTTTAGTCTCAAAGTTTGTAGTCTTTTCAAAGTCTGTAGGGCCAACGCGGGAACTTTGGTCAATTGATTGTTATCCAGCATTAATGTGGTTAAATTATCGACGTCCGAAAAAGCGCGATCGTGAACTCCGCGTATTTTATTTCCCGATAGAATCAATTCTTTTAAGCTTTTAAGAAAACTAAACATACCGCCGTTCAAATACGAAATATAATTATTACCGACGTTTAAAACTTCGAGACGATGTAAGGTCACGAACCATTCGGGAAAAATCGAATGTAAATCGTTGTGGCGTAAGTCCATCACTTTTAAATTCTCTAAACCGTCGAAGACGTGTTCGTCGATAAATTTTACGTGCGCGTTGTTGATAACGAGTATTTCTAACCCGTGTAAACCCCGAAAAACGCCGTTAAAAAACGTTCGAATCTCGTTAAAAGATAGATCCAAATATTTCAAGAAAGTTAAATTATGGAAAACCATTCCTCGACCTAACTGCTTGATCTGATTACGAGAAAGGTCCAAATATATTAATTTGGGCAAAGGAGGTAATTGTTCGTACAAGTCCGATAAGTTGTTGCGACTCAGAACCAAAGCTTGGACGTCAACGGGTAAGGATTTTGGCACGAATGTTAACGACAGTGAAGAACAGTTCACCGTCGTTTGAACCAATCCGGGTTGAACTTGGCTACTGGAGTTAGATTGGCAGGAACATTTCCCGGGACAATTGAAGGAATTAGCCCGACGTATGACGTATGAGGAGAGAGCCGTGATTAAAAATAGGACTACGCGACTGGTCAAGAGTTGAACGTTCATGGTGGCTTGTTGCTGTCTTGAAGGATGGCCATTCCTACCGCTAGGATACGCTAGCGATGACCGGAAATGATCGACGCTTCATTCTGATCACGGGGTTCGTCAGACGGTTCTTCGGATGCTGGGCGATAGATCTGTTCGAGAAATAAAATGGCAAAATTTTAACGTTTAAATCAATTATTCAAGATAATTCTCAACTATTATCTCTAAGGAAACGTTGGTGTATAGCTGCAATTTCTGTTATTAGCCCTATCACATAATCTAATCTTTCGACAAAAAATGGCGCGCTAAATGTCTCCAGCTGATTTAGGGTACGTTCAGTAACTTATACCGAAGGGGCAGGAATTTTCTGTAGGTACGGTATCTCCGCTATACGTTAATGAATTTAGTTTTTAAAGAAAATAGTCTTTGGGGTGGAAAACTGAACTGAACTACTCTGCACCGCCTACATTAATCGAAAACATTGTATTGTTGTCCTAATTTCCTAAACTAAATACACAATCTTCTAAATCGTTTTGCTGCTCATAAAGTTTAAAAACTATGTAAACTAATTTTGTTAAACAATATTCATATTTTTAAATCTGTAAAAACCAATTTTCGTTCGGAACTGCTTTTAGTCCGCAACCGGATGTTGAATAGTATGATCATTTTAAAAATATAGTAAAAAGTTACTCTAAGCAAGGATATCTCACTACAGCGTGATCCGTAGTCTTAATTACAAAACAATTAAAAGGGGAAAAACAGTTTCAACCATATCCTAGTAAAATTCAAACTGATTAGGTTGAGGTCCTGGGATAAACGCTCAAATTGCTTCTACCATAAACTCAATAATAGACTCTGATAAAAAACCGCAAACTAATCTGAAAACCAGGCCTTTATATCCCTTTTCTCCTAAAATTGATTTACAAAACCGTAACCAAGTCTCGGAAAAAAATTATTAAAAAAAGAGTTGCTATCCTGTCATTGCGTATATAGCTGACAAAGATTAAAACTTTTTTCGTCGCTAGCGGGCCCTGTTAAACGCGCGTCCTCGTCAACAACTTCCTCTTCCCATTGAAGCTCTCGCGCGGGAAAAACTCTACGGTATGAACTAGGGTTTTTTTAGGGATCATTTTATCCGTCGTCCTCTTTTCTCTTCTAACCAAAATATCGGTCAAATATTGGTGCAAAAATGATATCTTAGCTAATTCTTAATTTCAAATTCAACCGGTTATTACATAATTTGAGAAATAAAATAATACCAGGAGATAATAAGGGAATGTGTATCGTATTTCAACTTATCTCGGGTTTGACTTAAAGTTTAATTTTCAACTGGTTATATTAAAAATATTTTAATTATTTAAACTCAGTTGCAACTTTGAAATTGAAAAAAAAAAAAAAAAAAACTGTATTATTTTATTATATACTGGACTGTTTAAGATCCATTTTTTAAATACTACATTTATCTTGGTATATACGAGGTTTAATATTGTGTATCCTAGAATTCTAAATCGGTAATTTACCATTTTATTTAATAAATTACCGAAATGATATTTTAAAATTCAAAACTTGTTTAAAGAGAAAAAACCGCTGCCATAGATCCAAATGCAACGTTTTAAATCGTCTAGAAAACCACCTATCAATAATTATTCTCGCGTGACGTCGTTAAGGGCATGTCAATGTCATTTTACGTGTCTCAATCACTTGTCTCTATCTATGAAATGTCAAAACGTAAGGCTCATGATGATAAAACATTGCATTTTTATGAGAATAGGGATTATCTAGTCCTAAATAGAGATATCAAAAGTCGATCACTTAATTCCATAAAAGTAAACAACGCTCCGTAGCTTAATACTATCAGCAAAGGACCAGGTAAACGTATACTAGCCTATCACTTAAAACTAGCCAATAAAAGTCAGAGTGGTGCCTACGATTTTCCTATTTACAGCGACTGCGGCCGCTAGAGTGTCTCGAATCACAATCTGCGGGTACATATACCTAGACCTTTGCTGATAGTATTAATTAACAAAACCATCTATCTCAACTTTCACTATTTTACCAAACTACTCACAAAACTTAAAAACCCCAAATTTTTAAAGTTACGATGGTCTGCCTGGGAAGTAGACGATTGGTTATATAGTCTGTCACACGCGCTCCATCGTCGCGTTGTCATGACAACGAAAAGCTATAAGAGAATGAGAGAGGCTAGCGGAGGAGAATGTTGGAACTAGTTCTCGGGTATCGGAACGTCCAGTCAGCTTTCTAAGCGTCATTTGTAGACACGCCGGTAATCAGTCAAAGGAACGACAGGACCTCATCGGTTACCAGGGGCCACTACTCGTTCCTATAGCTTTGCCTCGCTTCGAACTATGACGACCAGTCGACCGCTCATCCGAAGCATATATCCTACACCCTTCCCTCTTTGCTCCGTCACCCGAGCTGGTTTGACAAGCTGGCAAAACCTTCTCTTTCTATGGTTTTTCTTATAATCACCAGCCAGCCACCAATCCGTTTTTTTCCACATCACTTCCAAAGAAAAGTTGGAACGAGCTTAATACTATTTTTGGCCTATTTTATATTTTACAAAGTTGAACGAATTTAGAAACAAAAAAAAAAAATTTCTCGCAGAATCAAAGACGTCATCAATAAGAAAACAAATCTATATAGTTTTAGGTATTTAAATAAAATTTTAAGTTTCTTAAAAACATGTCAACCTAGAGGTGTAAAACTGTGAATATGTCTTTTTTATAGTTAGGCTGTAGTACCCCTTGACTATAAGTTGATAGGAAGTTAAAATTGTTATAATACCTCCTCTTGTTATTAAAATAAGTATAACTTCTGACCACCTTTTTTCTGACACCGCTCTTTAAACTTTAAATAAACAACCTCAGAATGAATCTAAAGGACATGGCACACTTTCTACGGGTTTTGGCTTTCAACGGATTTTCTTTAAATTGAAATATGTTGTTAAAAATAGGTAAAGGAGCAAAATTGTCCACGGGCACTTTTCCCTATAGCTCCAACGGATTGTCCAGTATCGATGGTTAAAGTTTGGAAACTCGTAGTTGGGTCTGAGATTTTCCATACCTTTTTTTGGTCAGTCCTACTTTAAAATATATTAAAAAATACATTGTCAACAATTAAAAATAATAAAAATCACAATTTAAGGTCAAGCCCATTAATAGCTACACCCCTGACAGGAGGTGACAAATGAAAAGTGGTAAGACAAATGAAAAGTGGTAAGACAAATGAAAAGTGGTAAGACAAATGAAAAGTGATAAGACAAATGAAAAGTGGTAAGACAAATGAAAAGTGGTAAGACAAATGAAAAGTGGTAAGACAAATGAAAAGTGGTAAGACAAATGAAAAGTGGTAAGACAAATGAAAAGTGGTAAGACAAATGAAAAGTGGTAAGACAAATGAAAAGTGGTAAGACAAATGAAAAAAGGTAAGACAAATGAAAAAAGGTAAGACAAATGAAAAAAGGTAAGACAAATGGAAAAAGGTAAGACAAATGAAAAAATGTAAGACAAATGAAAAAAGGTAAGACAAATGAAAAAAGGTAAGACAAATGAAAAAAGGTAAGACAAATGAAAAGTGGTAAGACAAATGAAAAAAGGTAAGACAAATGAAAAAAGGTAAGACAAAGGAAAAGTGGTAAGACAAAGGAAAAGTGGTAAGACAAAGGAAAAGTGGTAAGACAGAGGAAAAGTGGTAAGACAGAGGAAAAGTGGTAAGACAGAGGAAAAGTGGTAAGACAGAGGAAAAGTGGTAAGACGAAGGAAAAGTGGTAAGACAGAGGAAAAGTGGTAAGACAGTGGAAAAGTGGTAAGACAGAGGAAAAGTGGTAAGACAGAGGAAAAGTGGTAAGACAGAGGAAAAGTGGTAAGACAGAGGAAAAGTGGTAAGACAGGAAAAGTGGTAAGACAGAGGAAAAGTGGTAAGACAGAGGAAAAGTGGTAAGACAAATGAAAAGTGGTAAGACAAATGAAAAGTGGTAAGACAAATGAAAAGTGGTAAGACAAATGAAAAGTGGTAAGACAAATGAAAAGTGGTAAGACAAATGAAAAGTGGTAAGACAAATGAAAAAAAGGTAAGACAAATGAAAAAAGGTAAGACAAATGAAAAAAGGTAAGACAAATGAAAAAATGTAAGACAAATGAAAAAAGGTAAGACAAATGAAAAAAGGTAAGACAAATGAAAAAAGGTAAGACAAATGAAAAGTGGTAAGACAAATGAAAAAAGGTAAGACAAAGGAAAAGTGGTAAGACAAAGGAAAAGTGGTAAGACAAAGGAAAAGTGGTAAGACAGAGGAAAAGTGGTAAGACAGAGGAAAAGTGGTAAGACAGAGGAAAAGTGGTAAGACAGAGGAAAAGTGGTAAGACGAAGGAAAAGTGGTAAGACAGAGGAAAAGTGGTAAGACAGTGGAAAAGTGGTAAGACAGAGGAAAAGTGGTAAGACAGAGGAAAAGTGGTAAGACAGAGGAAAAGTGGTAAGACAGAGAAAAAGTGGTAAGACAGAGGAAAAGTGGTAAGACAGGAAAAGTGGTAAGACAGAGGAAAAGTGGTAAGACAGAGGAAAAGTGGTAAGACAAATGAAAAGTGGTAAGACAAATGAAAAGTGGTAAGACAAATGAAAAGTGGTAAGACAAATGAAAAGTGGTAAGACAAATGAAAAGTGGTAAGACAAATGAAAAGTGGTAAGACAAATGAAAAAAAGGTAAGACAAATGAAAAAAGGTAAGACAAATGAAAAAAGGTAAGACAAATGAAAAGTGGTAAGACAAATGAAAAGTGGTAAGACAAATGAAAAGTGGTAAGACAAATGAAAAGTGGTAAGACAAATGAAAAGTGGTAAGACAAATGAAAAGTGGTAAGACAAATGAAAAGTGGTAAGACAAATGAAAAAAGGTAAGACAAATGAAAAAAGGTAAGACAAATGAAAAAAGGTAAGACAAATGGAAAAAGGTAAGACAAATGAAAAAATGTAAGACAAATGAAAAAAGGTAAGACAAATGAAAAAAGGTAAGACAAATGAAAAAAGGTAAGACAAATGAAAAGTGGTAAGACAAATGAAAAAAGGTAAGACAAAGGAAAAGTGGTAAGACAAAGGAAAAGTGGTAAGACAAAGGAAAAGTGGTAAGACAGAGGAAAAGTGGTAAGACAGAGGAAAAGTGGTAAGACAGAGGAAAAGTGGTAAGACAGAGGAAAAGTGGTAAGACGAAGGAAAAGTGGTAAGACAGAGGAAAAGTGGTAAGACAGTGGAAAAGTGGTAAGACAGAGGAAAAGTGGTAAGACAGAGGAAAAGTGGTAAGACAGAGGAAAAGTGGTAAGACAGAGAAAAAGTGGTAAGACAGAGGAAAAGTGGTAAGACAGGAAAAGTGGTAAGACAGAGGAAAAGTGGTAAGACAGAGGAAAAGTGGTAAGACAAATGAAAAGTGGTAAGACAAATGAAAAGTGGTAAGACAAATGAAAAGTGGTAAGACAAATGAAAAGTGGTAAGACAAATGAAAAGTGGTAAGACAAATGAAAAGTGGTAAGACAAATGAAAAAAAGGTAAGACAAATGAAAAAAGGTAAGACAAATGAAAAAAGGTAAGACAAATGGAAAAAGGTAAGACAAATGAAAAAATGTAAGACAAATGAAAAAAGGTAAGACAAATGAAAAAAGGTAAGACAAATGAAAAAAGGTAAGACAAATGAAAAGTGGTAAGACAAATGAAAAAAGGTAAGACAAAGGAAAAGTGGTAAGACAAAGGAAAAGTGGTAAGACAAAGGAAAAGTGGTAAGACAGAGGAAAAGTGGTAAGACAGAGGAAAAGTGGTAAGACAGAGGAAAAGTGGTAAGACAGAGGAAAAGTGGTAAGACGAAGGAAAAGTGGTAAGACAGAGGAAAAGTGGTAAGACAGTGGAAAAGTGGTAAGACAGAGGAAAAGTGGTAAGACAGAGGAAAAGTGGTAAGACAGAGGAAAAGTGGTAAGACAGAGAAAAAGTGGTAAGACAGAGGAAAAGTGGTAAGACAGGAAAAGTGGTAAGACAGAGGAAAAGTGGTAAGACAGAGGAAAAGTGGTAAGACAAATGAAAAGTGGTAAGACAAATGAAAAGTGGTAAGACAAATGAAAAGTGGTAAGACAAATGAAAAGTGGTAAGACAAATGAAAAGTGGTAAGACAAATGAAAAGTGGTAAGACAAATGAAAAAAAGGTAAGACAAATGAAAAAAGGTAAGACAAATGAAAAAAGGTAAGACAAATGGAAAAAGGTAAGACAAATGAAAAAATGTAAGACAAATGAAAAAAGGTAAGACAAATGAAAAAAGGTAAGACAAATGAAAAAAGGTAAGACAAATGAAAAAAGGTAAGACAAATGAAAAAAGGTAAGACAAAGGAAAAGTGGTAAGACAAAGGAAAAGTGGTAAGACAAAGGAAAAGTGGTAAGACAGAGGAAAAGTGGTAAGACAGAGGAAAAGTGGTAAGACAGAGGAAAAGTGGTAAGACAGAGGAAAAGTGGTAAGACGAAGGAAAAGTGGTAAGACAGAGGAAAAGTGGTAAGACAGTGGAAAAGTGGTAAGACAGAGGAAAAGTGGTAAGACAGAGGAAAAGTGGTAAGACAAAGGAAAAGTGGTAAGACAGAGGAAAAGTGGTAAGACAGAGAAAAAGTGGTAAGACAGAGGAAAAGTGGTAAGACAGGAAAAGTGGTAAGACAGAGGAAAAGTGGTAAGACAGAGGAAAGTGGTAAGACAGGAAAAGTGGTAAGACAGAGGAAAAGTGGTAAGACAGAGGAAAAGTGGTAAGACAGGAAAAGTGGTAAGACAGAGGAAAAGTGGTAAGACAGAGGAAAAGTGGTAAGACATGAAAAGTGGTAAGACAGAGGAAAAGTGGTAAGACAGAGGAAAAGTGGTAAGACAGGAAAAGTGGTAAGACAGAGGAAAAGTGGTAAGACAGAGGAAAAGAGGTAAGACAGGAAAAGTGGTAAGACAGAGGAAAAGTGGTAAGACAGAGGAAAAGTGGTAAGACAGGAAAAGTGGTAAGACAGGAAAAGTGGTAAGACAGAGGAAAAGTGGTAGGACAGAGGAAAAGTGGTAAGACAGGAAAAGTGGAAAGACAGAGGAAAAGTGGTAAGACAGAGGAAAAGTGGTAAGACGAAGGAAAAGTGGTAAGACAGAGGAAAAGTGGTAAGACAGTGGAAAAGTGGTAAGACAGAGGAAAAGTGGTAGGACAGAGGAAAAGTGGTAAGACAGAGGAAAAGTGGTAAGACAGAGAAAAAGTGGTAAGACAGAGGAAAAGTGGTAAGACAGGAAAAGTGGTAAGACAGAGGAAAAGTGGTAAGACAGAGGAAAAGTGGTAAGACAAATGAAAAGTGGTAAGACAAATGAAAAGTGGTAAGACAAATGAAAAGTGGTAAGACAAATGAAAAGTGGTAAGACAAATGAAAAGTGGTAAGACAAATGAAAAGTGGTAAGACAAATGAAAAAAAGGTAAGACAAATGAAAAAAGGTAAGACAAATGAAAAAAGGTAAGACAAATGGAAAAAGGTAAGACAAATGAAAAAATGTAAGACAAATGAAAAAAGGTAAGACAAATGAAAAAAGGTAAGACAAATGAAAAAAGGTAAGACAAATGAAAAGTGGTAAGACAAATGAAAAAAGGTAAGACAAAGGAAAAGTGGTAAGACAAAGGAAAAGTGGTAAGACAAAGGAAAAGTGGTAAGACAGAGGAAAAGTGGTAAGACAGAGGAAAAGTGGTAAGACAGAGGAAAAGTGGTAAGACAGAGGAAAAGTGGTAAGACGAAGGAAAAGTGGTAAGACAGAGGAAAAGTGGTAAGACAGTGGAAAAGTGGTAAGACAGAGGAAAAGTGGTAAGACAGAGGAAAAGTGGTAAGACAGAGGAAAAGTGGTAAGACAGAGAAAAAGTGGTAAGACAGAGGAAAAGTGGTAAGACAGGAAAAGTGGTAAGACAGAGGAAAAGTGGTAAGACAGAGGAAAAGTGGTAAGACAAATGAAAAGTGGTAAGACAAATGAAAAGTGGTAAGACAAATGAAAAGTGGTAAGACAAATGAAAAGTGGTAAGACAAATGAAAAGTGGTAAGACAAATGAAAAGTGGTAAGACAAATGAAAAAAAGGTAAGACAAATGAAAAAAGGTAAGACAAATGAAAAAAGGTAAGACAAATGGAAAAAGGTAAGACAAATGAAAAAATGTAAGACAAATGAAAAAAGGTAAGACAAATGAAAAAAGGTAAGACAAATGAAAAAAGGTAAGACAAATGAAAAGTGGTAAGACAAATGAAAAAAGGTAAGACAAAGGAAAAGTGGTAAGACAAAGGAAAAGTGGTAAGACAAAGGAAAAGTGGTAAGACAGAGGAAAAGTGGTAAGACAGAGGAAAAGTGGTAAGACAGAGGAAAAGTGGTAAGACAGAGGAAAAGTGGTAAGACGAAGGAAAAGTGGTAAGACAGAGGAAAAGTGGTAAGACAGTGGAAAAGTGGTAAGACAGAGGAAAAGTGGTAAGACAGAGGAAAAGTGGTAAGACAAATGAAAAAAAGGTAAGACAAATGAAAAAAGGTAAGACAAATGAAAAAAGGTAAGACAAATGAAAAGTGGTAAGACAAATGAAAAGTGGTAAGACAAATGAAAAGTGGTAAGACAAATGAAAAGTGGTAAGACAAATGAAAAGTGGTAAGACAAATGAAAAGTGGTAAGACAAATGAAAAGTGGTAAGACAAATGAAAAAAGGTAAGACAAATGAAAAAAGGTAAGACAAATGAAAAAAGGTAAGACAAATGGAAAAAGGTAAGACAAATGAAAAAATGTAAGACAAATGAAAAAAGGTAAGACAAATGAAAAAAGGTAAGACAAATGAAAAAAGGTAAGACAAATGAAAAGTGGTAAGACAAATGAAAAAAGGTAAGACAAAGGAAAAGTGGTAAGACAAAGGAAAAGTGGTAAGACAAAGGAAAAGTGGTAAGACAGAGGAAAAGTGGTAAGACAGAGGAAAAGTGGTAAGACAGAGGAAAAGTGGTAAGACAGAGGAAAAGTGGTAAGACGAAGGAAAAGTGGTAAGACAGAGGAAAAGTGGTAAGACAGTGGAAAAGTGGTAAGACAGAGGAAAAGTGGTAAGACAGAGGAAAAGTGGTAAGACAGAGGAAAAGTGGTAAGACAGAGAAAAAGTGGTAAGACAGAGGAAAAGTGGTAAGACAGGAAAAGTGGTAAGACAGAGGAAAAGTGGTAAGACAGAGGAAAAGTGGTAAGACAAATGAAAAGTGGTAAGACAAATGAAAAGTGGTAAGACAAATGAAAAGTGGTAAGACAAATGAAAAGTGGTAAGACAAATGAAAAGTGGTAAGACAAATGAAAAGTGGTAAGACAAATGAAAAAAAGGTAAGACAAATGAAAAAAGGTAAGACAAATGAAAAAAGGTAAGACAAATGGAAAAAGGTAAGACAAATGAAAAAATGTAAGACAAATGAAAAAAGGTAAGACAAATGAAAAAAGGTAAGACAAATGAAAAAAGGTAAGACAAATGAAAAGTGGTAAGACAAATGAAAAAAGGTAAGACAAATGAAAAGTGGTAAGACAAATGAAAAGTGGTAAGACAAATGAAAAGTGGTAAGACAAATGAAAAAAGGTAAGACAAATGAAAAAAGGTAAGACAAATGAAAAAAGGTAAGACAAATGGAAAAAGGTAAGACAAATGAAAAAATGTAAGACAAATGAAAAAAGGTAAGACAAATGAAAAAAGGTAAGACAAATGAAAAAAGGTAAGACAAATGAAAAGTGGTAAGACAAATGAAAAAAGGTAAGACAAAGGAAAAGTGGTAAGACAAAGGAAAAGTGGTAAGACAAAGGAAAAGTGGTAAGACAGAGGAAAAGTGGTAAGACAGAGGAAAAGTGGTAAGACAGAGGAAAAGTGGTAAGACAGAGGAAAAGTGGTAAGACGAAGGAAAAGTGGTAAGACAGAGGAAAAGTGGTAAGACAGAGGAAAAGTGGTAAGACAGAGGAAAAGTGGTAAGACAGAGAAAAAGTGGTAAGACAGAGGAAAAGTGGTAAGACAGGAAAAGTGGTAAGACAGAGGAAAAGTGGTAAGACAGAGGAAAAGTGGTAAGACAAATGAAAAGTGGTAAGACAAATGAAAAGTGGTAAGACAAATGAAAAGTGGTAAGACAAAGGAAAAGTGGTAAGACAAAGGAAAAGTGGTAAGACAGAGGAAAAGTGGTAAGACAGAGGAAAAGTGGTAAGACAGAGGAAAAGTGGTAAGACAGAGGAAAAGTGGTAAGACGAAGGAAAAGTGGTAAGACAGAGGAAAAGTGGTAAGACAGTGGAAAAGTGGTAAGACAGAGGAAAAGTGGTAAGACAGAGGAAAAGTGGTAAGACAAAGGAAAAGTGGTAAGACAGAGGAAAAGTGGTAAGACAGAGAAAAAGTGGTAAGACAGAGGAAAAGTGGTAAGACAGGAAAAGTGGTAAGACAGAGGAAAAGTGGTAAGACAGAGGAAAAGTGGTAAGACAGGAAAAGTGGTAAGACAGAGGAAAAGTGGTAAGACAGAGGAAAAGTGGTAAGACAGGAAAAGTGGTAAGACAGAGGAAAAGTGGTAAGACAGAGGAAAAGTGGTAAGACAGGAAAAGTGGTAAGACAGAGGAAAAGTGGTAAGACAGAGGAAAAGTGGTAAGACAGGAAAAGTGGTAAGACAGAGGAAAAGTGGTAAGACAGAGGAAAAGTGGTAAGACAGGAAAAGTGGTAAGACAGAGGAAAAGTGGTAAGACAGAGGAAAAGTGGTAAGACAGGAAAAGTGGTAAGACAGGAAAAGTGGTAAGACAGGAAAAGTGGTAGGACAGAGGAAAAGTGGTAAGACAGGAAAAGTGGAAAGACAGAGGAAAAGTGGTAAGACAGAGGAAAAGTGGTAAGACAGAGGAAAAGGGGTAAGACAGGAAAAGTGGTAAGACAGAGGAAAAGTGGTAAGACAGAGGAAAAGTGGTAAGACAGGAAAAGTGGTAAGACAGAGGAAAAGTGGTAAGACAGAGGAAAAGTGGTAAGACTGAGGAAAAGTGGTAAGCCAGGAAAAGTGGTAAGACAGAGGAAAAGTGGTAAGACAGAGGAAAAGTGGTAAGACAGAGGAAAAGTGGTAAGACAGGAAAAGTGGTAAGACAGAGGAAAAGTGGTAAGACAGAGGAAAAGTGGTAAGACAGAGGAAAAGTAGTAAGACAGAGGAAAAATGGTAAGACAGAGGAAAAGTGGTAAGCCAGGAAAAGTGGTAAGACAGAGGAAAAGTGGTAAGACAGAGGAAAAGTGGTAAGACAAAGGAAAAGTGGTAAGACAGAGGAAAAGTGGTAAGACAGGATAAGTGGTAAGACAGAGGAAAAGTGGTAAGACAGAGGAAAAGTGGTAAGACAGGAAAAGTGGTAAGACAGGAAAAGTGGTAAGACAGAAGAAAAGTGGTAAGACAGAGGAAAAGTGGTAAGACAGGAAAAGTGGTAAGACAGAGGAAAAGTGGTAAGACAGAGGAAAAGTGGTAAGACAGAGGAAAAGTGGTAAGACAGGAAAAGTGGTAAGACAGAGGAAAAGTGGTAAGACAGAGGAAAAGTGGTAAGACAGGAAAAGTGGTAAGACAGAGGAAAAGTGGTAAGACAGAGGAAAAGTGGTAAGCCAGGAAAAGTGGTAAGACAGAGGAAAAGTGGTAAGACAGTGGAAAAGTGGTAAGACAGAGGAAAAGTGGTAAGACAGAGGAAAAGTGGTAAGACAGAGGAAAAGTGGTAAGACAGAGGAAAAGTGGTAAGACAGAGAAAAAGTGGTAAGACAGAGGAAAAGTGGTAAGACAGGAAAAGTGGTAAGACAGAGGAAAAGTGGTAAGACAGAGGAAAAGTGGTAAGACAGGAAAAGTGGTAAGACAGAGGAAAAGTGGTAAGACAGAGGAAAAGTGGTAAGACAGGAAAAGTGGTAAGACAGAGGAAAAGTGGTAAGACAGAGGAAAAGTGGTAAGACAGGAAAAGTGGTAAGACAGAGGAAAAGTGGTAAGACAGAGGAAAAGTGGTAAGACAGGAAAAGTGGTAAGACAGAGGAAAAGTGGTAAGACAGAGGAAAAGTGGTAAGACAGAGAAAAAGTGGTAAGACAGAGGAAAAGTGGTAAGACAGGAAAAGTGGTAAGACAGAGGAAAAGTGGTAAGACAGAGGAAAAGTGGTAAGACAAATGAAAAGTGGTAAGACAAATGAAAAGTGGTAAGACAAATGAAAAGTGGTAAGACAAATGAAAAGTGGTAAGACAAATGAAAAGTGGTAAGACAAATGAAAAGTGGTAAGACAAATGAAAAAAAGGTAAGACAAATGAAAAAAGGTAAGACAAATGAAAAAAGGTAAGACAAATGGAAAAAGGTAAGACAAATGAAAAAATGTAAGACAAATGAAAAAAGGTAAGACAAATGAAAAAAGGTAAGACATATGAAAAAAGGTAAGACAAATGAAAAGTGGTAAGACAAATGAAAAAAGGTAAGACAAAGGAAAAGTGGTAAGACAAAGGAAAAGTGGTAAGACAAAGGAAAAGTGGTAAGACAGAGGAAAAGTGGTAAGACAGAGGAAAAGTGGTAAGACAGAGGAAAAGTGGTAAGACAGAGGAAAAGTGGTAAGACGAAGGAAAAGTGGTAAGACAGAGGAAAAGTGGTAAGACAGTGGAAAAGTGGTAAGACAGAAGAAAAGTGGTAAGACAGAGGAAAAGTGGTAAGACAGAGGAAAAGTGGTAAGACAGAGAAAAAGTGGTAAGACAGAGGAAAAGTGGTAAGACAGGAAAAGTGGTAAGACAGAGGAAAAGTGGTAAGACAGAGGAAAAGTGGTAAGACAAATGAAAAGTGGTAAGACAAATGAAAAGTGGTAAGACAAATGAAAAGTGGTAAGACAAATGAAAAGTGGTAAGACAAATGAAAAGTGGTAAGACAAATGAAAAGTGGTAAGACAAATGAAAAAAAGGTAAGACAAATGAAAAAAGGTAAGACAAATGAAAAAAGGTAAGACAAATGGAAAAAGGTAAGACAAATGAAAAAATGTAAGACAAATGAAAAAAGGTAAGACAAATGAAAAAAGGTAAGACAAATGAAAAGTGGTAAGACAAATGAAAAAAGGTAAGACAAAGGAAAAGTGGTAAGACAAAGGAAAAGTGGTAAGACAAAGGAAAAGTGGTAAGACAGAGGAAAAGTGGTAAGACAGAGGAAAAGTGGTAAGACAGAGGAAAAGTGGTAAGACAGAGGAAAAGTGGTAAGACGAAGGAAAAGTGGTAAGACAGAGGAAAAGTGGTAAGACAGTGGAAAAGTGGTAAGACAGAGGAAAAGTGGTAAGACAGAGGAAAAGTGGTAAGACAAAGGAAAAGTGGTAAGACAGAGGAAAAGTGGTAAGACAGAGAAAAAGTGGTAAGACAGAGGAAAAGTGGTAAGACAGGAAAAGTGGTAAGACAGAGGAAAAGTGGTAAGACAGAGGAAAAGTGGTAAGACAGGAAAAGTGGTAAGACAGAGGAAAAGTGGTAAGACAGAGGAAAAGTGGTAAGACAGGAAAAGTGGTAAGACAGAGGAAAAGTGGTAAGACAGAGGAAAAGTGGTAAGACAGGAAAAGTGGTAAGACAGAGGAAAAGTGGTAAGACAGAGGAAAAGTGGTAAGACAGGAAAAGTGGTAAGACAGAGGAAAAGTGGTAAGACAGAGGAAAAGTGGTAAGACAGGAAAAGTGGTAAGACAGAGGAAAAGTGGTAAGACAGAGGAAAAGTGGTAAGACAGAGAAAAAGTGGTAAGACAGAGGAAAAGTGGTAAGACAGGAAAAGTGGTAAGACAGAGGAAAAGTGGTAAGACAGAGGAAAAGTGGTAAGACAAATGAAAAGTGGTAAGACAAATGAAAAGTGGTAAGACAAATGAAAAGTGGTAAGACAAATGAAAAGTGGTAAGACAAATGAAAAGTGGTAAGACAAATGAAAAGTGGTAAGACAAATGAAAAGTGGTAAGACAAATGAAAAAAAGGTAAGACAAATGAAAAAAGGTAAGACAAATGAAAAAAGGTAAGACAAATGGAAAAAGGTAAGACAAATGAAAAAATGTAAGACAAATGAAAAAAGGTAAGACAAATGAAAAAAGGTAAGACAAATGAAAAGTGGTAAGACAAATGAAAAAAGGTAAGACAAAGGAAAAGTGGTAAGACAAAGGAAAAGTGGTAAGACAAAGGAAAAGTGGTAAGACAGAGGAAAAGTGGTAAGACAGAGGAAAAGTGGTAAGACAGAGGAAAAGTGGTAAGACAGAGGAAAAGTGGTAAGACGAAGGAAAAGTGGTAAGACAGAGGAAAAGTGGTAAGACAGTGGAAAAGTGGTAAGACAGAGGAAAAGTGGTAAGACAGAGGAAAAGTGGTAAGACAAAGGAAAAGTGGTAAGACAGAGGAAAAGTGGTAAGACAGAGAAAAAGTGGTAAGACAGAGGAAAAGTGGTAAGACAGGAAAAGTGGTAAGACAGAGGAAAAGTGGTAAGACAGAGGAAAAGTGGTAAGACAGGAAAAGTGGTAAGACAGAGGAAAAGTGGTAAGACAGAGGAAAAGTGGTAAGACAGGAAAAGTGGTAAGACAGAGGAAAAGTGGTAAGACAGAGGAAAAGTGGTAAGACAGGAAAAGTGGTAAGACAGAGCAAAAGTGGTAAGACAGAGGAAAAGTGGTAAGACAGGAAAAGTGGTAAGACAGAGGAAAAGTGGTAAGACAGAGGAAAAGTGGTAAGACAGGAAAAGTGGTAAGACAGAGGAAAAGTGGTAAGACAGAGGAAAAGTGGTAAGACAGGAAAAGTGGTAAGACAGGAAAAGTGGTAAGACAGAGGAAAAGTGGTAGGACAGAGGAAAAGTGGTAAGACAGGAAAAGTGGAAAGACAGAGGAAAAGTGGTAAGACAGAGGAAAAGTGGTAAGACAGAGGAAAAGGGGTAAGACAGGAAAAGTGGTAAGACAGAGGAAAAGTGGTAAGACAGAGGAAAAGTGGTAAGACAGGAAAAGTGGTAAGACAGAGTAAAAGTGGTAAGACAGAGGAAAAGTGGTAAGACTGAGGAAAAGTGGTAAGCCAGGAAAAGTGGTAAGACAGAGGAAAAGTGGTAAGACAGAGGAAAAGTGGTAAGACAGAGGAAAAGTGGTAAGACAGGAAAAGTGGTAAGACAGAGGAAAAGTGGTAAGACAGAGGAAAAGTGGTAAGACAGAGGAAAAGTGGTAAGACAGAGGAAAAATGGTAAGACAGAGGAAAAGTGGTAAGCCAGGAAAAGTGGTAAGACAGAGGAAAAGTGGTAAGACAGAGGAAAAGTGGTAAGACAAAGGAAAAGTGGTAAGACAGAGGAAAAGTGGTAAGACAGGAAAAGTGGTAAGACAGAGGAAAAGTGGTAAGACAGAGGAAAAGTGGTAAGACAGGAAAAGTGGTAAGACAGGAAAAGTGGTAAGACAGAAGAAAAGTGGTAAGACAGAGGAAAAGTGGTAAGACAGGAAAAGTGGTAAGACAGAGGAAAAGTGGTAAGACAGAGGAAAAGTGGTAAGACAGAGGAAAAGTGGTAAGACAAAGGAAAAGTGGTAAGACAGAGGAAAAGTGGTAAGACAGAGAAAAAGTGGTAAGACAGAGGAAAAGTGGTAAGACAGGAAAAGTGGTAAGACAGAGGAAAAGTGGTAAGACAGAGGAAAAGTGGTAAGACAGGAAAAGTGGTAAGACAGAGGAAAAGTGGTAAGACAGAGGAAAAGTGGTAAGACAGGAAAAGTGGTAAGACAGAGGAAAAGTGGTAAGACAGAGGAAAAGTGGTAAGACAGGAAAAGTGGTAAGACAGAGGAAAAGTGGTAAGACAGAGGAAAAGTGGTAAGACAGGAAAAGTGGTAAGACAGAGGAAAAGTGGTAAGACAGAGGAAAAGTGGTAAGACAGGAAAAGTGGTAAGACAGAGGAAAAGTGGTAAGACAGAGGAAAAGTGGTAAGACAGAGAAAAAGTGGTAAGACAGAGGAAAAGTGGTAAGACAGGAAAAGTGGTAAGACAGAGGAAAAGTGGTAAGACAGAGGAAAAGTGGTAAGACAAATGAAAAGTGGTAAGACAAATGAAAAGTGGTAAGACAAATGAAAAGTGGTAAGACAAATGAAAAGTGGTAAGACAAATGAAAAGTGGTAAGACAAATGAAAAGTGGTAAGACAAATGAAAAAAAGGTAAGACAAATGAAAAAAGGTAAGACAAATGAAAAAAGGTAAGACAAATGGAAAAAGGTAAGACAAATGAAAAAATGTAAGACAAATGAAAAAAGGTAAGACAAATGAAAAAAGGTAAGACAAATGAAAAGTGGTAAGACAAATGAAAAAAGGTAAGACAAAGGAAAAGTGGTAAGACAAAGGAAAAGTGGTAAGACAAAGGAAAAGTGGTAAGACAGAGGAAAAGTGGTAAGACAGGAAAAGTGGTAAGACAGAGGAAAAGTGGTAAGACAGAGGAAAAGTGGTAAGACAGAGAAAAAGTGGTAAGACAGAGGAAAAGTGGTAAGACAGGAAAAGTGGTAAGACAGAGGAAAAGTGGTAAGACAGAGGAAAAGTGGTAAGACAAATGAAAAGTGGTAAGACAAATGAAAAGTGGTAAGACAAATGAAAAGTGGTAAGACAAATGAAAAGTGGTAAGACAAATGAAAAGTGGTAAGACAAATGAAAAGTGGTAAGACAAATGAAAAAAAGGTAAGACAAATGAAAAAAGGTAAGACAAATGAAAAAAGGTAAGACAAATGGAAAAAGGTAAGACAAATGAAAAAATGTAAGACAAATGAAAAAAGGTAAGACAAATGAAAAAAGGTAAGACAAATGAAAAGTGGTAAGACAAATGAAAAAAGGTAAGACAAAGGAAAAGTGGTAAGACAAAGGAAAAGTGGTAAGACAAAGGAAAAGTGGTAAGACAGAGGAAAAGTGGTAAGACAGAGGAAAAGTGGTAAGACAGAGGAAAAGTGGTAAGACAGAGGAAAAGTGGTAAGACGAAGGAAAAGTGGTAAGACAGAGGAAAAGTGGTAAGACAGTGGAAAAGTGGTAAGACAGAGGAAAAGTGGTAAGACAGAGGAAAAGTGGTAAGACAAAGGAAAAGTGGTAAGACAGAGGAAAAGTGGTAAGACAGAGAAAAAGTGGTAAGACAGAGGAAAAGTGGTAAGACAGGAAAAGTGGTAAGACAGAGGAAAAGTGGTAAGACAGAGGAAAAGTGGTAAGACAGGAAAAGTGGTAAGACAGAGGAAAAGTGGTAAGACAGAGGAAAAGTGGTAAGACAGGAAAAGTGGTAAGACAGAGGAAAAGTGGTAAGACAGAGGAAAAGTGGTAAGACAGGAAAAGTGGTAAGACAGAGCAAAAGTGGTAAGACAGAGGAAAAGTGGTAAGACAGGAAAAGTGGTAAGACAGAGGAAAAGTGGTAAGACAGAGGAAAAGTGGTAAGACAGGAAAAGTGGTAAGACAGAGGAAAAGTGGTAAGACAGAGGAAAAGTGGTAAGACAGGAAAAGTGGTAAGACAGGAAAAGTGGTAAGACAGAGGAAAAGTGGTAGGACAGAGGAAAAGTGGTAAGACAGGAAAAGTGGAAAGACAGAGGAAAAGTGGTAAGACAGAGGAAAAGTGGTAAGACAGAGGAAAAGGGGTAAGACAGGAAAAGTGGTAAGACAGAGGAAAAGTGGTAAGACAGAGGAAAAGTGGTAAGACAGGAAAAGTGGTAAGACAGAGGAAAAGTGGTAAGACAGAGGAAAAGTGGTAAGACTGAGGAAAAGTGGTAAGCCAGGAAAAGTGGTAAGACAGAGGAAAAGTGGTAAGACAGAGGAAAAGTGGTAAGACAGAGGAAAAGTGGTAAGACAGGAAAAGTGGTAAGACAGAGGAAAAGTGGTAAGACAGAGGAAAAGTGGTAAGACAGAGGAAAAGTGGTAAGACAGAGGAAAAATGGTAAGACAGAGGAAAAGTGGTAAGCCAGGAAAAGTGGTAAGACAGAGGAAAAGTGGTAAGACAGAGGAAAAGTGGTAAGACAAAGGAAAAGTGGTAAGACAGAGGAAAAGTGGTAAGACAGGAAAAGTGGTAAGACAGAGGAAAAGTGGTAAGACAGAGGAAAAGTGGTAAGACAGGAAAAGTGGTAAGACAGGAAAAGTGGTAAGACAGAAGAAAAGTGGTAAGACAGAGGAAAAGTGGTAAGACAGGAAAAGTGGTAAGACAGAGGAAAAGTGGTAAGACAGAGGAAAAGTGGTAAGACAGAGGAAAAGTGGTAAGACAGGAAAAGTGGTAAGACAGAGGAAAAGTGGTAAGACAGAGGAAAAGTGGTAAGACAGGAAAAGTGGTAAGACAGAGGAAAAGTGGTAAGACAGAGGAAAAGTGATAAGCCAGGAAAAGTGGTAAGACAGAGGAAAAGTGGTAAGACAGTGGAAAAGTGGTAAGACAGAGGAAAAGTGGTAAGACAGAGGAAAAGTGGTAAGACAGAGGAAAAGTGGTAAGACAGAGGAAAAGTGGTAAGACAGAGAAAAAGTGGTAAGACAGAGGAAAAGTGGTAAGACAGGAAAAGTGGTAAGACAGAGGAAAAGTGGTAAGACAGAGGAAAAGTGGTAAGACAGGAAAAGTGGTAAGACAGAGGAAAAGTGGTAAGACAGAGGAAAAGTGGTAAGACAGGAAAAGTGGTAAGACAGAGGAAAAGTGGTAAGACAGAGGAAAAGTGGTAAGACAGGAAAAGTGGTAAGACAGAGGAAAAGTGGTAAGACAGAGGAAAAGTGGTAAGACAGGAAAAGTGGTAAGACAGAGGAAAAGTGGTAAGACAGAGGAAAAGTGGTAAGACAGGAAAAGTGGTAAGACAGAGGAAAAGTGGTAAGACAGAGGAAAAGTGGTAAGACAGGAAAAGTGGTAAGACAGGAAAAGTGGTAAGACAGAGGAAAAGTGGTAAGACAGGAAAAGTGGTAAGACAGGAAAAGTGGTAAGACAGGAAAAGTGGTAAGACAGAGGAAAAGTGGTAAGACAGAGGAAAAGTGGTAAGACAGGAAAAGTGGAAAGACAGAGGAAAAGTGGTAAGACAGAGGAAAAGTGGTAAGACAGAGGAAAAGGGGTAAGACAGGAAAAGTGGTAAGACAGAGGAAAAGTGGTAAGACAGAGGAAAAGTGGTAAGACAGGAAAAGTGGTAAGACAGAGGAAAAGTGGTAAGACAGAGGAAAAGTGGTAAGACAGAGGAAAAGTGGTAAGCCAGGAAAAGTGGTAAGACAGAGGAAAAGTGGTAAGACAGAGGAAAAGTGGTAAGACAGGAAAAGTGGTAAGACAGAGGAAAAGTGGTAAGACAGAGGAAAAGTGGTAAGACAGAGGAAAAGTGGTAAGACAGAGGAAAAGTGGTAAGACAGAGGAAAAGTGGTAAGCCAGGAAAAGTGGTAAGACAGAGGAAAAGTGGTAAGACAGAGGAAAAGTGGTAAGACAAAGGAAAAGTGGTAAGACAGAGGAAAAGTGGTAAGACAGGAAAAGTGGTAAGACAGAGGAAAAGTGGTAAGACAGAGGAAAAGTGGTAAGACAGGAAAAGTGGTAAGACAGGAAAAGTGGTAAGACAGGAAAAGTGGTAAGACAGAGGAAAAGTGGTAAGACAGGAAAAGTGGTAAGACAGAAGAAAAGTGGTAAGACAGAGGAAAAGTGGTAAGACAGGAAAAGTGGTAAGACAGAGGAAAAGTGGTAAGACAGAGGAAAAGTGGTAAGACAGAGGAAAAGTGGTAAGACAGGAAAAGTGGTAAGACAGAGGAAAAGTGGTAAGACAGAGGAAAAGTGGTAAGCCAGGAAAAGTGGTAAGACAGAGGAAAAGTGGTAAGACAGAGGAAAAGTGGGAAGACAAAGGAAAAGTGGTAAGACAGAGGAAAAGTGGTAAGACAGGAAAAGTGGTAAGACAGAGGAAAAGTGGTAAGACAGAGGAAAAGTGGTAAGACAGGAAAAGTGGTAAGACAGGAAAAGTGGTAAGACAGGAAAAGTGGTAAGACAGGAAAAGTGGTAAGACAGAGGAAAAGTGGTAAGACAGAAGAAAAGTGGTAAGACAGAGGAAAAGTGGTAAGACAGGAAAAGTGGTAAGACAGAGGAAAAGTGGTAAGACAGAGGAAAAGTGGTAAGACAGAGGAAAAGTGGTAAGACAGGAAAAGTGGTAAGACAGAGGAAAAGTGGTAAGACAGAGGAAAAGTGGTAAGACAGGAAAAGTGGTAAGACAGAGGAAAAGTGGTAAGACAGAGGAAAAGTGGTAAGCCAGGAAAAGTGGTAAGACAGAGGAAAAGTGGTAAGACAGTGGAAAAGTGGTAAGACAGAGGAAAAGTGGTAAGACAGAGCAAAAGTGGTAAGACAGAGGAAAAGTGGTAAGACAGAGGAAAAGTGGTAAGACAGAGAAAAAGTGGTAAGACAGAGGAAAAGTGGTAAGACAGGAAAAGTGGTAAGACAGAGGAAAAGTGGTAAGACAGAGGAAAAGTGGTAAGACAGGAAAAGTGGTAAGACAGAGGAAAAGTGGTAAGACAGAGGAAAAGTGGTAAGACAGGAAAAGTGGTAAGACAGAGGAAAAGTGGTAAGACAGAGGAAAAGTGGTAAGACAGGAAAAGTGGTAAGACAGAGGAAAAGTGGTAAGACAGAGGAAAAGTGGTAAGACAGGAAAAGTGGTAAGACAGAGGAAAAGTGGTAAGACAGAGGAAAAGTGGTAAGACAGGAAAAGTGGTAAGACAGAGGAAAAGTGGTAAGACAGAGGAAAAGTGGTAAGACAGGAAAAGTGGTAAGACAGAGGAAAAGTGGTAAGACAGAGGAAAAGTGGTAAGACAGGAAAAGTGGTAAGACAGGAAAAGTGGTAAGACAGAGGAAAAGTGGTAAGACAGAGGAAAAGTGGTAAGACAGGAAAAGTGGAAAGACAGAGGAAAAGTGGTAAGACAGAGGAAAAGTGGTAAGACAGAGGAAAAGTGGTAAGACAGAGGAAAAGTGGTAAGACAGGAAAAGTGGTAAGACAGAGGAAAAGTGGTAAGACAGAGGAAAAGTGGTAAGCCAGGAAAAGTGGTAAGACAGAGGAAAAGTGGTAAGACAGAGGAAAAGTGGGAAGACAAAGGAAAAGTGGTAAGACAGAGGAAAAGTGGTAAGACAGGAAAAGTGGTAAGACAGAGGAAAAGTGGTAAGACAGAGGAAAAGTGGTAAGACAGGAAAAGTGGTAAGACAGGAAAAGTGGTAAGACAGGAAAAGTGGTAAGACAGGAAAAATGGTAAGACAGAGGAAAAGTGGTAAGACAGAAGAAAAGTGGTAAGACAGAGGAAAAGTGGTAAGACAGGAAAAGTGGTAAGACAGGAAAAGTGGTAAGACAGAGGAAAAGTGGTAAGACAGAGGAAAAGTGGTAAGACAGAGGAAAAGTGGTAAGACAGGAAAAGTGGTAAGACAGAGGAAAAGTGGTAAGACAGAGGAAAAGTGGTAAGACAGGAAAAGTGGTAAGACAGAGGAAAAGTGGTAAGACAGAGGAAAAGTGGTAAGCCAGGAAAAGTGGTAAGACAGAGGAAAAGTGGTAAGACAGTGGAAAAGTGGTAAGACAGAGGAAAAGTGGTAAGACAGAGCAAAAGTGGTAAGACAGAGGAAAAGTGGTAAGACAGGAAAAGTGGTAAGACAGAGGAAAAGTGGTAAGACAGGAAAAGTGGTAAGACAGGAAAAGTGGTAAGACAGAGGAAAAGTGGTAAGACAGAGGAAAAGTGGTAAGACAGGAAAAGTGGTAAGACAGAGGAAAAGTGGTAAGACAGAGGAAAAGTGGTAAGACAGAGGAAAAGTGGTAAGACAGGAAAAGTGGTAAGACAGAGGAAAAGTGGTAAGACAGAGGAAAAGTGGTAAGACAAAGGAAAAGTGGTAAGACAGAGGAAAAGTGGTAAGACAGGAAAAGTGGTAAGACAGAGGAAAAGTGGTAAGACAGAGGAAAAGTGGTAAGACAGGAAAAGTGGTAAGACAGAGGAAAGGTGGTAAGACAGAGGACAAGTGGTAAGACAGGAAAAGTGGTAAGACAGAGAAAAAGTGGTAAGACAGAGGAAAAGTGGTAAGACAGGAAAAGTGGTAAGACAGAGGAAAAGTGGTAAGACAGAGGAAAAGTGGTAAGACAGAGGAAAAGTGGTAACACAGGAAAAGTGGTAAGACAGAGGAAAAGTGGTAAGACAGAGGAAAAGTGGTAAGACAGGAAAAGTGGTAAGACAGAGGAAAACTGGTAAGACAGTGGAAAAGTGGTAAGCCAGGAAAAGTGGTAAGACAGAGGAAAAGTGGTAAGACAGAGGAAAAGTGGTTAGACAGAGGAAAAGTGGTAAGACAGAGGAAAAGTGGTAAGACAGAGGAAAAGTGGGAAGACAAAGGAAAAGTGGTAAGACAGAGGAAAAGTGGTAAGACAGGAAAAGTGGTAAGACAGAGGAAAAGTGGTAAGACAGAGGAAAAGTGGTAAGACAGGAAAAGAGGTAAGACAGGAAAAGTGGTAAGACAGGAAAAGTGGTAAGACAGGAAAAATGGTAAGACAGAGGAAAAGTGGTAAGACAGAAGAAAAGTGGTAAGACAGAGGAAAAGTGGTAAGACAGGAAAAGTGGTAAGACAGAGGAAAAGTGGTAAGACAGAGGAAAAGTGGTAAGACAGAGGAAAAATGGTAAGACAGGAAAAGTGGTAAGACAGAGGAAAAGTGGTAAGACAGAGGAAAAGTGGTAAGACAGGAAAAGTGGTAAGACAGAGGAAAAGTGGTAAGACAGAGGAAAAGTGGTAAGCCAGGAAAAGTGGTAAGACAGAGGAAAAGTGGTAAGACAGTGGAAAAGTGGTAAGACAGAGGAAAAGTGGTAAGACAGAGCAAAAGTGGTAAGACAGAGGAAAAGTGGTAAGACAGAGGAAAAGTGGTAAGACAGGAAAAGTGGTAAGACAGAGGAAAAGTGGTAAGACAGAGGAAAAGTGGTAAGACAGGAAAAGTGGTAAGACAGAGGAAAAGTTGTAAGACAGAGGAAAAGTGGTAAGACAGAGGAAAAGTGGTAAGACAGAGGAAAAGTGGTAAGACAGAGGAAAAGGGGTAAGACAGGAAAAGTGATAAGACAGAGGAAAAGTGGTAAGACAGGAAAAGTGGTAAGACAGAGGAAAAGTGGTAAGACAGAGGAAAAGTGGTAAGACAGAGGAAAAGTGGTAAGCCAGGAAAAGTGGTAAGACAGAGGAAAAGTGGTAAGACAGAGGAAAAGTGGTAAGACAAAGGAAAAGTGGTAAGACAGGAAAAGTGGTAAGACAGGAAAAGTGGTAAGACAGAGGAAAAGTGGTAAGACAGAGGAAAAGTGGTAAGACAGGAAAAGTGGTAAGACAGGAAAAGTGGTAAGACAGGAAAAGTGGTAAGACAGAGGAAAAGTGGTAAGACAGGAAAAGTGGTAAGACAGAAGAAAAGTGGTAAGACAGAGGAAAAGTGGTAAGACAGGAAAAGTGGTAAGACAGAGGAAAAGTGGTAAGACAGAGGAAAAGTGGTAAGACAGAGGAAAAGTGGTAAGACAGGAAAAGTGGTAAGACAGAGGAAAAGTGGTAAGACAGATAAAAAGTGGTAAGACAGAGGAAAAGTGTTAAGACAGGAAAAGTGGTAAGACAGAGGAAAAGTGGTAAGACAGAGGAAAAGTGATAAGCCAGGAAAAGTGGTAAGACAGAGGAAAAGTGGTAAGAAAGAGGAAAAGTGGTAAGACAGAGGAAAAGTGGAAAGACAGAGGAAAAGTGGTAAGACAGGAAAAGTGGTAAGACAGAGGAAAAGTGGTAAGACAGGAAAAGTGGTAAGACAGGAAAAGTGGTAAGACAGAGGAAAAGTGGTAAGACAGAGGAAAAGTGGTAAGACAGGAAAAGTGGTAAGACAGAGGAAAAGTGGTAAGACAGAGGAAAAGTGGTAAGACAGAGGAAAAGTGGTAAGACAGGAAAAGTGGTAAGACAGAGGAAAAGTGGTAAGACAGAGGAAAAGTGGTAAGACAAAGGAAAAGTGGTAAGACAGAGGAAAAGTGGTAAGACAGGAAAAGTGGTAAGACAGAGGAAAAGTGGTAAGACAGAGGAAAAGTGGTAAGACAGGAAAAGTGGTAAGACAGAGGAAAGGTGGTAAGACAGAGGACAAGTGGTAAGACAGGAAAAGTGGTAAGACAGAGAAAAAGTGGTAAGACAGAGGAAAAGTGGTAAGACAGGAAAAGTGGTAAGACAGAGGAAAAGTGGTAAGACAGAGGAAAAGTGGTAAGACAGAGGAAAAGTGGTAACACAGGAAAAGTGGTAAGACAGAGGAAAAGTGGTAAGACAGAGGAAAAGTGGTAAGACAGGAAAAGTGGTAAGACAGAGGAAAACTGGTAAGACAGTGGAAAAGTGGTAAGCCAGGAAAAGTGGTAAGACAGAGGAAAAGTGGTAAGACAGAGGAAAAGTGGTAAGACAGAGGAAAAGTGGTAAGACAGAGGAAAAGTGGTAAGACAGAGGAAAAGTGGTAAGACAGGAAAAGTGGTAAGACAGAGGAAAAGTGGTAAGACAGAGGAAAAGTGGTAAGACAGAGGAAAAGTGGTAAGACAGGAAAAGTGGTAAGACAGTGGAAAAGTGGTAAGACAGAGGAAAAGTGGTAAGACAGAGGAAAAGTGGTAAGACAGAGGAAAAGTGGTAAGACAGAGGAAAAGTGGTAAGACAGAGGAAAAGTGGTAAGACAGAGGAAAAGTGGTAAGACAGAGGAAAAGTGGTAAGACAGAGGAAAAGTGGTAAGACAGAGGAAAAGTGGTAAGACATAGGAAAAGTGGTAAGACAGAGGAAAAGTGGTAAGACAGGAAAAGTGGTAAGACAGAGGAAAAGTGGTAAGACAGAGGAAAAGTGGTAAGACAGGAAAAGTGGAAAGACAGAGGAAAAGTGGTAAGACAGAGGAAAAGTGGTAAGACAGAGGAAAAGTGGTAAGACAGAGGAAAAGTGGTAAGACAGGAAAAGTGGTAAGACAGAGGAAAAGTGGTAAGACAGAGGAAAAGTGGTAAGCCAGGAAAAGTGGTAAGACAGAGGAAAAGTGGTAAGACAGAGGAAAAGTGGGAAGACAAAGGAAAAGTGGTAAGACAGAGGAAAAGTGGTAAGACAGGAAAAGTGGGAAGACAGAGGAAAAGTGGTAAGACAGAGGAAAAGTGGTAAGACAGAGCAAAAGTGGTAAGACAGAGGAAAAGTGGTAAGACAGAGGAAAAGTGGTAAGACAGGAAAAGTGGTAAGACAGAGGAAAAGTGGTAAGACAGAGGAAAAGTGGTAAGACAGGAAAAGTGGTAAGACAGAGGAAAAGTGGTAAGACAGAGGAAAAGTGGTAAGACAGAGGAAAAGTGGTAAGACAGAGGAAAAGTGGTAAGACAGAGGAAAAGGGGTAAGACAGGAAAAGTGATAAGACAGAGGAAAAGTGGTAAGACAGGAAAAGTGGTAAGACAGAGGAAAAGTGGTAAGACAGAGGAAAAGTGGTAAGACAGAGGAAAAGTGGTAAGCCAGGAAAAGTGGTAAGACAGAGGAAAAGTGGTAAGACAGAGGAAAAGTGGTAAGACAAAGGAAAAGTGGTAAGACAGAGGAAAAGTGGTAAGACAGGAAAAGTGGTAAGACAGAGGAAAAGTGGTAAGACAGAGGAAAAGTGGTAAGACAGGAAAAGTGGTAAGACAGGAAAAGTGGTAAGACAGGAAAAGTGGTAAGACAGAGGAAAAGTGGTAAGACAGGAAAAGTGGTAAGACAGAAGAAAAGTGGTAAGACAGAGGAAAAGTGGTAAGACAGGAAAAGTGGTAAGACAGAGGAAAAGTGGTAAGACAGAGGAAAAGTGGTAAGACAGAGGAAAAGTGGTAAGACAGGAAAAGTGGTAAGACAGAGGAAAAGTGGTAAGACAGATGAAAAGTGGTAAGACAGAGGAAAAGTGTTAAGACAGGAAAAGTGGTAAGACAGAGGAAAAGTGGTAAGACAGAGGAAAAGTGGTAAGACAGAGGAAAAGTGGTAAGCCAGGAAAAGTGGTAAGACAGAGGAAAAGTGGTAAGACAGGAAAAGTGGTAAGACAGAGGAAAAGTGGTAAGACAGAGGAAAAGTGGTAAGACAAAGGAAAAGTGGTAAGACAGAGGAAAAGTGGTAAGACAGGAAAAGTGGTAAGACAGAGGAAAAGTGGAAAGACAGAGGAAAAGTGGTAAGACAGGAAAAGTGGTAAGACAGAGGAAAGGTGGTAAGACAGAGGACAAGTGGTAAGACAGGAAAAGTGGTAAGACAGAGAAAAAGTGGTAAGACAGAGGAAAAGTGGTAAGACAGGAAAAGTGGTAAGACAGAGGAAAAGTGGTAAGACAGAGGAAAAGTGGTAAGACAGAGGAAAAGTGGTAACACAGGAAAAGTGGTAAGACAGAGGAAAAGTGGTAAGACAGAGGAAAAGTGGTAAGACAGGAAAAGTGGTAAGACAGAGGAAAACTGGTAAGACAGAGGAAAAGTGGTAAGACAGAGGAAAAGTGGTAAGACAGGAAAAGTGGTAAGACAGTGGAAAAGTGGTAAGACAGAGGAAAAGTGGTAAGACAGAGGAAAAGTGGTAAGACAGAGGAAAAGTGGTAAGACAGAGGAAAAGTGGTAAGACAGAGGAAAAGTGGTAAGACAGAGGAAAAGTGGTAAGACATAGGAAAAGTGGTAAGACAGAGGAAAAGTGGTAAGACAGGAAAAGTGGTAAGACAGAGGAAAAGTGGTAAGACAGAGGAAAAGTGGTAAGACAGGAAAAGTGGAAAGACAGAGGAAAAGTGGTAAGACAGAGGAAAAGTGGTAAGACAGAGGAAAAGTGGTAAGACAGAGGAAAAGTGGTAAGACAGGAAAAGTGGTAAGACAGAGGAAAAGTGGTAAGACAGAGGAAAAGTGGTAAGCCAGGAAAAGTGGTAAGACAGAGGAAAAGTGGTAAGACAGAGGAAAAGTGGTAAGACAGGAAAAGTGGGAAGACAGAGGAAAAGTGGTAAGACAGAGGAAAAGTGGTAAGACAGAGCAAAAGTGGTAAGACAGAGGAAAAGTGGTAAGACAGAGGAAAAGTGGTAAGACAGGAAAAGTGGTAAGACAGAGGAAAAGTGGTAAGACAGAGGAAAAGTGGTAAGACAGGAAAAGTGGTAAGACAGAGGAAAAGTGGTAAGACAGAGGAAAAGTGGTAAGACAGAGGAAAAGTGGTAAGACAGAGGAAAAGTGGTAAGACAGAGGAAAAGGGGTAAGACAGGAAAAGTGATAAGACAGAGGAAAAGTGGTAAGACAGGAAAAGTGGTAAGACAGAGGAAAAGTGGTAAGACAGAGGAAAAGTGGTAAGACAGAGGAAAAGTGGTAAGCCAGGAAAAGTGGTAAGACAGAGGAAAAGTGGTAAGACAGAGGAAAAGTGGTAAGACAAAGGAAAAGTGGTAAGACAGAGGAAAAGTGGTAAGACAGGAAAAGTGGTAAGACAGAGGAAAAGTGGTAAGACAGAGGAAAAGTGGTAAGACAGGAAAAGTGGTAAGACAGGAAAAGTGGTAAGACAGGAAAAGTGGTAAGACAGAGGAAAAGTGGTAAGACAGGAAAAGTGGTAAGACAGAAGAAAAGTGGTAAGACAGAGGAAAAGTGGTAAGACAGGAAAAGTGGTAAGACAGAGGAAAAGTGGTAAGACAGAGGAAAAGTGGTAAGACAGAGGAAAAGTGGTAAGACAGGAAAAGTGGTAAGACAGAGGAAAAGTGGTAAGACAGATGAAAAGTGGTAAGACAGAGGAAAAGTGTTAAGACAGGAAAAGTGGTAAGACAGAGGAAAAGTGGTAAGACAGAGGAAAAGTGGTAAGACAGAGGAAAAGTGGTAAGACATAGGAAAAGTGGTAAGACAGAGGAAAAGTGGTAAGACAGGAAAAGTGGTAAGACAGAGGAAAAGTGGTAAGACAGGAAAAGTGGTAAGACAGAGGAAAAGTGGTAAGACAGGAAAAGTGGTAAGACAGAGGAAAAGTGGTAAGACAGAGGAAAAGTGGTAAGACAAAGGAAAAGTGGTAAGACAGAGGAAAAGTGGTAAGACAGGAAAAGTGGTAAGACAGAGGAAAGGTGGTAAGACAGAGGAAAAGTGGTAAGACAGGAAAAGTGGTAAGACAGGAAAAGTGGTAAGACAGGAAAAGTGGTAAGACAGAGGAAAAGTGGTAAGAAAGGAAAAGTGGTAAGACAGGAAAAGTGGTAAGACAGAGGAAAAGTGGTAAGACAGAGGAAAAGTGGTAAGACAGGAAAAGTGGTAAGACAGAGGAAAAGTGGTAAGACAGAGGAAAAGTGGTAAGACAGAGGAAAAGTGGTAAGACAGAGGAAAAGTGGTAAGACAGGAAAAGTGGTAAGACAGAGGAAAAGGGGTAAGACAGGAAAAGTGGTAAGACAGAGGAAAAGGGGTAAGACAGGAAAAGTGGTAAGACAGAGGAAAAGTGGTAAGACAGAGGAAAAGTGGTAAGACAGGAAAAGTGGTAAGACAGAGGAAAAGGGGTAAGACAGAGGAAAAGTGGTAAGACAGAGGAAAAGTGGTAAGACAGAGGAAAAGTGGTAAGACAGAGGAAAAGGGGTAAGACAGGAAAAGTGATAAGACAGAGGAAAAGTGGTAAGACAGGAAAAGTGGTAAGACAGAGGAAAAGTGGTAAGACAGAGGAAAAGTGGTAAGACAGGAAAAGTGGTAAGACAGAGGAAAAGTGGTAAGACAGAAGAAAAGTGGTAAGACAGGAAAAGTGGTAAGACAGAGGAAAAGTGGTAAGACAGAGGAAAAGTGGTAAGACAGAGGAAAAGTGGTAAGAAAGAGGAAAAGTGGTAAGACAGGAAAAGTGGTAAGACAGGAAAAGTGGTAAGACAGAGGAAAAGTGGTAAGACAGAGGAAAAGTGGTAAGACAGAGGAAAAGTGGTAAGACAGAGGAAAAGTGGTAAGACAGAGGAAAAGTGGTAAGACAGGAAAAGTGGTAAGACAGAGGAAAAGTGGTAAGACAGAGGAAAAGTGGTAAGACAGAGGAAAAGTGGTAAGACAGAGGAAAAGTGGTAAGACAGGAAAAGTGGTAAGACAGAGGAAAAGTGGTAAGACAGAGGAAAAGTGGTAAGACAGAGGAAAAGTGGTAAGACAGGAAAAGTGGTAAGACAGTGGAAAAGTGGTAAGACAGAGGAAAAGTGGTAAGACAGAGGAAAAGTGGTAAGACAGAGGAAAAGTGGTAAGACAGAGGAAAAGTGGTAAGACAGAGGAAAAGTGGTAAGACAGAGGAAAAGTGGTAAGACAGAGGAAAAGTGGTAAGACAGAGGAAAAGTGGTAAGACAGAGGAAAAGTGGTAAGACATAGGAAAAGTGGTAAGACAGAGGAAAAGTGGTAAGACAGGAAAAGTGGTAAGACAGAGGAAAAGTGGTAAGACAGGAAAAGTGGTAAGACAGAGGAAAAGTGGTAAGACAGGAAAAGTGGTAAGACAGAGGAAAAGTGGTAAGACAGAGGAAAAGTGGTAAGACAAAGGAAAAGTGGTAAGACAGAGGAAAAGTGGTAAGACAGGAAAAGTGGTAAGACAGAGGAAAGGTGGTAAGACAGAGGAAAAGTGGTAAGACAGGAAAAGTGGTAAGACAGGAAAAGTGGTAAGACAGGAAAAGTGGTAAGACAGAGGAAAAGTGGTAAGACAGGAAAAGTGGTAAGACAGGAAAAGTGGTAAGACAGAGGAAAAGTGGTAAGACAGAGGAAAAGTGGTAAGACAGGAAAAGTGGTAAGACAGAGGAAAAGTGGTAAGACAGAGGAAAAGTGGTAAGACAGAGGAAAAGTGGTAAGACAGAGGAAAAGTGGTAAGACAGGAAAAGTGGTAAGACAGAGGAAAAGGGGTAAGACAGGAAAAGTGGAAAGACAGAGGAAAAGGGGTAAGACAGGAAAAGTGGTAAGACAGAGGAAAAGTGGTAAGACAGAGGAAAAGTGGTAAGACAGGAAAAGTGGTAAGACAGAGGAAAAGGGGTAAGACAGAGGAAAAGTGGTAAGACAGAGGAAAAGTGGTAAGACAGAGGAAAAGTGGTAAGACAGAGGAAAAGTGGTAAGACAGAGGAAAAGGGGTAAGACAGGAAAAGTGGTAAGACAGAGGAAAAGTGGTAAGACAGGAAAAGTGGTAAGACAGAGGAAAAGTGGTAAGACAGAGGAAAAGTGGTAAGACAGGAAAAGTGGTAAGACAGAGGAAAAGGGGTAAGACAGAGGAAAAGTGGTAAGACAGAGGAAAAGTGGTAAGACAGAGGAAAAGTGGTAAGACAGAGGAAAAGGGGTAAGACAGGAAAAGTGATAAGACAGAGGAAAAGTGGTAAGACAGGAAAAGTGGTAAGACAGAGGAAAAGTGGTAAGACAGAGGAAAAGTGGTAAGACAGGAAAAGTGGTAAGAGAGAGGAAAAGTGGTAAGACAGAAGAAAAGTGGTAAGACAGGAAAAGTGGTAAGACAGAGGAAAAGTGGTAAGACAGAGGAAAAGTGGTAAGACAGAGGAAAAGTGGTAAGACAGAGGAAAAGTGGTAAGACAGAGGAAAAGTGGTAAGACAGGAAAAGTGGTAAGACAGAGGAAAAGTGGTAAGACAGAGGAAAAGTGGTAAGACAGAGGAAAAGTGGTAAGACAGGAAAAGTGGTAAGACAGTGGAAAAGTGGTAAGACAGAGGAAAAGTGGTAAGACAGAGGAAAAGTGGTAAGACAGAGGAAAAGTGGTAAGACAGAGGAAAAGTGGTAAGACAGAGGAAAAGTGGTAAGACAGAGGAAAAGTGGTAAGACAGAGGAAAAGTGGTAAGACAGAGGAAAAGTGGTAAGACAGAGGAAAAGTGGTAAGACATAGGAAAAGTGGTAAGACAGAGGAAAAGTGGTAAGACAGGAAAAGTGGTAAGACAGAGGAAAAGTGGTAAGACAGGAAAAGTGGTAAGACAGAGGAAAAGTGGTAAGACAGGAAAAGTGGTAAGACAGAGGAAAAGTGGTAAGACAGAGGAAAAGTGGTAAGACAAAGGAAAAGTGGTAAGACAGAGGAAAAGTGGTAAGACAGGAAAAGTGGTAAGACAGAGGAAAGGTGGTAAGACAGAGGAAAAGTGGTAAGACAGGAAAAGTGGTAAGACAGGAAAAGTGGTAAGACAGGAAAAGTGGTAAGACAGAGGAAAAGTGGTAAGACAGGAAAAGTGGTAAGACAGGAAAAGTGGTAAGACAGAGGAAAAGTGGTAAGACAGAGGAAAAGTGGTAAGACAGGAAAAGTGGTAAGACAGAGGAAAAGTGGTAAGACAGAGGAAAAGTGGTAAGACAGAGGAAAAGTGGTAAGACAGAGGAAAAGTGGTAAGACAGGAAAAGTGGTAAGACAGAGGAAAAGGGGTAAGACAGGAAAAGTGGTAAGACAGAGGAAAAGGGGTAAGACAGGAAAAGTGGTAAGACAGAGGAAAAGTGGTAAGACAGAGGAAAAGTGGTAAGACAGGAAAAGTGGTAAGACAGAGGAAAAGGGGTAAGACAGAGGAAAAGTGGTAAGACAGAGGAAAAGTGGTAAGACAGAGGAAAAGTGGTAAGACAGAGGAAAAGTGGTAAGACAGAGGAAAAGGGGTAAGACAGGAAAAGTGGTAAGACAGAGGAAAAGTGGTAAGACAGGAAAAGTGGTAAGACAGAGGAAAAGTGGTAAGACAGAGGAAAAGTGGTAAGACAGGAAAAGTGGTAAGACAGAGGAAAAGGGGTAAGACAGAGGAAAAGTGGTAAGACAGAGGAAAAGTGGTAAGACAGAGGAAAAGTGGTAAGACAGAGGAAAAGGGGTAAGACAGGAAAAGTGATAAGACAGAGGAAAAGTGGTAAGACAGGAAAAGTGGTAAGACAGAGGAAAAGTGGTAAGACAGAGGAAAAGTGGTAAGACAGGAAAAGTGGTAAGACAGAGGAAAAGTGGTAAGACAGAAGAAAAGTGGTAAGACAGGAAAAGTGGTAAGACAGAGGAAAAGTGGTAAGACAGAGGAAAAGTGGTAAGACAGAGGAAAAGTGGTAAGACAGAGGAAAAGTGGTAAGACAGAGGAAAAGTGGTAAGACAGGAACAGTGGTAAGACAGGAAAAGTGGTAAGACAGAGGAAAAGTGGTAAGACAGAGGAAAAGTGGTAAGACAGAGGAAAAGTGGTAAGACAGAGGAAAAGTGGTAAGACAGGAAAAGTGGTAAGACAGAGGAAAAGTGGTAAGACAGAGGAAAAGTGGTAAGACAGAGGAAAAGTGGTAAGACAGAGGAAAAGTGGTAAGACAGGAAAAGTGGTAAGACAGAGGAAAAGTGGTAAGACAGAGGAAAAGTGGTAAGACAGGAAAAGTGGTAAGACAGAGGAAAAGTGGTAAGACAGAGGAAAAGTGGTAAGACAGAGGAAAAGTGGTAAGACAGAGGAAAAGTGGTAAGACAGAGGAAAAGTGGTAAGACAGAGGAAAAGTGGTAAGACAGGAAAAGTGGTAAGACAGAGGAAAAGTGGTAAGACAGAGGAAAAGTGGTAAGAGAGAGGAAAAGTGGTAAGACAGGAAAAGTGGTAAGAAAGAGGAAAAGTGGTAAGAAAGAGGAAAAGTGGTAAGACAGGAAAAGTGGTAAGACAGAGGAAAAGTGGTAAGACAGAGGAAAAGTGGTAAGACAGGAAAAGTGGTAAGACAGAGGAAAAGTGGTAAGACAGAGGAAAAGTGGTAAGACAGAGGAAAAGTGGTAAGACAGGAAAAGTGGTAAGACAGGAAAAGTGGTAAGACAGAGGAAAAGTGGTAAGACAGAGGAAAAGTGGTAAGACAGGAAAAGTGGTAAGACAGGAAAAGTGGTATGAGAGAGGAAAAGTGGTAAGACAGGAAAAGTGGTAAGACAGAGGAAAAGTGGTAAGAAAGAGGAAAAGTGGTAAGACAGGAAAAGTGGTAAGACAGGAAAAGTGGTAAGACAGAGGAAAAGTGGTAAGACAGAGGAAAAGTGGTAAGACAGAGGAAAAGTGGTAAGACAGGAAAAGTGGTAAGACAGAGGAAAAGTGGTAAGACAGAGGAAAAGTGGTAAGACAGGAATAGTGGTAAGACAGAGGAAAAGTGGTAAGACAGAGGAAAAGTGGTATGACAGAGGAAAAGTGGTAAGACAGAGGAAAAGTGGTAAGACAGAGGAAAAGGGGTAAGACAGGAAAAGTGGTAAGACAGAGGAAAAGTGGTAAGACAGAGGAAAAGGGGTAAGACTAGAAAAGTGGTAAGACAGAGGAAAAGTGGTAAGACAGAGGAAAAGTGGTAAGACAGAGGAAAAGTGGTATCAGGAAAAGTGGTAAGACAGAGGAAAAGTGGTAAGACAGAGGAAAAGTGGTAAGACAGAGGAAAAGTGGTAAGACAGAGGAAAAGGGGTAAGACAGGAAAAGTGGTAAGACAGAGGAAAAGTGGTAAGACAGAGGAAAAGGTGTAAGACAGGAAAAATGGTAAGACAGAGGAAAAGTGGTAAGACAGAGGAAAAGTGGTAAGACAGAGGAAAAGTTGTAAGACAGGAAAAGTGGTAAGACAGAGGAAAAGTGGTAAGACAGAGGAAAAGTGGTAAGACAGGAAAAGTGGTAAGACAGAGGAAAAGTGGTAAGACAGAGGAAAAGTGGTATGACAGAGGAAAAGTGGTAAGACAGGAAAAGGGGTAAGACAGAGGAAAAGTGGTAAGACAGAGGAAAAGTGGTAAGACAGAGGAAAAGGGGTAAGACAGGAAAAGTGGTAAGACAGAGGAAAAGTGGAAAGACAGAGGAAAAGGGGTAAGACTAGAAAAGTGGTAAGACAGAGGAAAAGTGGTAAGACAGAGGAAAAGTGGTAAGACAGGAAAAGTGGTAAGACAGGAAAAGTGGTAAGACAGAGGAAAAGTGGTAAGACAGGAAAAGTGGTAAGACAGGAAAAGTGGTAAGACAGAGGAAAAGTGGTATGACAGAGGAAAAGTGGTAAGACAGGAAAAGTGGTAAGACAGAGGAAAAGTGGTAAGACAGAGGAAAAGTGGTAAGACAGGAAAAGTGGTAAGACAGAGGAAAAGTGGTAAGACAGGGGAAAAGTGGTAAGACAGAGGAAAAGTGGTAAGACATCAGGTTTCAAATAAAAGTATAATTTAAAATTTCTGATAAATAAAAAATTTCCGACAAAGGCATCGAGTGAAAAAGAAGTTAAGTTTTTAAGAAAATCAAAAAGCGATAAATATGTGGTAAAAATGCTAAATCAACGGCGTAATAAAGCTATCCTATATTTTCCTATAAATTCGCTGTTTTTTATCCTACATTTTCCTATATTTTCATTTTTATTTATCCTATAGTTTCTATAATTTTCAATTTTCAATCCTATTTTCTCCTATAATGGGATGTCAGGGGTGTAGCTATCTTAGGGGCTTGACCATCTTGTTAGCACCTTATATTGTGATTTTTTTTTTTTTTTTTGTAATTGTTGACAATGCTATAGTTTAATAATTTATATAGGCCTAATAATTTCCTTTTACCTAGGTTATCGTAGATCTCCTGTCTCACCTCCTGTTCATTTGTCCCCCTTATCATTTGTCACCCTATTCATTTGTCACCCTATTCATTCGTCACCCGTTTCATTAGTCACCCGTTTCATTTGTCACCCATTTCATTTGTCACCCGTTTCATTAGTCACCCGTTTCATTTGTCACCCATTTCATTAGTCACCCGTTTCATTTGTCACCTGCTAACAAGATGGGCAAACCCAGAAATAGCTACACCCCTGACAGGAGGTGACAAATGAAAAGTGGTAAGACAAATGAAAAGTGGTAAGACAAATGAAAAGTGGTAAGACAAATGAAAAGCAATGGCAGGGACCGTCTAGCTATACATGGGCTAATTTTAAAAACATATTTCAATTTAAAGGAAATCCGTAGAAAGCCAAAACCCATAGAAAGTGTGTGCCATGTCCTTTCTAGTAAAACTCCATACATTTATATATACGAAAATTCAACCATTTTAAGACTGTAACAATAACCTATATAGAAAACCACAAACTTTTATAACTTTTGATAGGAAATTTATTTTCCTAGGACTATATACGTTATATTTTTAGTTAGAGTTTTAAGCGAGTTGAAAGCTGGGCTCCTATTTATCTAAAAAGAAACAAATCCTAGAGATAGAATGTAGTTACCTTATGTAACGTAGTACAAACACGATCTGAAAATATTTGACGCGCGTTTTCGAAGCTGAGTAACTCCATAGTCAAAGATATCAAGTTTGATAGTTTGATGGGGGCGATGTCAGACATTTAACCGAGAAAAATAAAAAAATTGATGGATGATATTGAGTCAAAACCATATTCGTTGCACGAGTACTGGAACATCTTAGTTTTTCTTTGAATATAATCAAAAGTCTATCACTTTATTCCATAAAAGTAAACAACACCCGTAGCCTAATAATATCAGCAAAGGGACATGTAAAAGTACTAGCCCATCACTTTAAAACAAGCCAAAAAAGTCTCCACCCCTGTCTGGCTCGAGTGACTTGGACTCTTTTGGATAGAATAGAGGGACTGAACAAGACGGGCCGCTCTTGGCTATATTGTCTTCCCACCAATTCCGGAATTTCTTCAAAGAGTGGTGCTTCCGATTTCACTAATTTACATCGACTGCGCCCGCTAGAGTGTCTCGAATCAGAACCTACCGGTACATTTACCTGGACCTTTGCTGATAGTATTGAGCTACGGGGCGTTGTTTACTTTTATGGAATAGTGGGATAGACTTTTGATATCATATATATATTTCACCACTAAGCTAAAAGATTATTTTTGTTTTTTGTTTTATAGTAAGACAAATAGCGTAAAAATTTAGAGGATATTTTTCACTCTGTGCCTCGACGTGGTACTTAAGTTTCTATGTTTTTTTTTCTAAGGTCCTTCTAAACTTTGTGGTGTGGTTTTTAAGAAAAGAGAAAAACTTTCAAATGTTTCTAATGGTGTCAAATAAAAAAAAACATCGGGATCTTTTTCCTCGCTTTTAATATTATAAGTTGAAGCCGTTTTTAAAGAGTAATAAATCATTATTTTTTCCTTTCTGAAATTTTTCAAAGCCGTAGGGTAGGAGTTCTAATTTTTTTAATTAATTATCCTAAAAGCCATAGCTATATGGAAATACTATACTCAATCACGATATCACTCTTGAAAGCTGAAATATGATTGGTCCGAAATTAAACTACACTGAATTCAAAGAAAACCCAACAAAATAAACCACTAAAATGTCTCCTAATTTTATGCGCAGATTCTGAAAATAAATTCAAAGATTGTTCTATTTTTTTTAACTCGAAAAGTTCCGCGTTCTTGTAATTTAACCATATTCATCCAATTTTAAAAATATCTTAGCTCTTAATTTATTACGCGTTACAAAATAAAATAATAAAACCTTATTGCGTGAAATCACGTCGTCGAGAGACAACCTTACAGTAATAATGATTGAGTTAGGAAAATAAGGATAGGATAAGAAAAATAATCATTTTACTATCCGCGAGCAGTTTTGTAATACTGCGAAAACCATGGGGGAATAATACACAATGTATAAATGTAATTGAAAATAAAAGTAGTACCTACAAATAGAATGTCGGGAAGTGGTGTTATAAGGCGTTATGACCAGAGAGAACTGAGAAGAAGGGTGGTAGAGGAATTTACTATCGTCGCCTGGTTGGAATAGCAAAGAGTTCCCTTGATAGAATTTTGCTCAACGACGTTTCCACGGTTAGTATATGGATGGAACTCGGGAACCATAAATTAAATCGCTCGAGTTTATATTAGAAAAGGGGCTATACCAGCTATAAAGCGTAGCAAAGGCCTAGCTACGGGGTTCCTCTCGGTACCCATTATCTACAAAGTGATTTATAAGGCTATGGCAGGGTTCCATATAAACGGTTGGGACATCTACCTTTTAGAATAGGGCTCGCGAGTCATTTAATAGCCCTGTCGTTGCCCCTGTCCCATTTCCTACACTTTTCTCCGACCATCATTGGGAATACGCCAGTTTTGGAAACGACCTGTTTTCAAAACACCTAAACGTTTGCTCACATTTTTATATTTATATATATATCTACCCCCTAGAGTCGGACCATCTTTAAATTGCGCGAATATTCTATCTAGATTTGATGTAACGTAAATTTTAGGTGTTTTCGCAAAATATCCTAGGCCTAATCTTCATTTTACTGTCTACAGACATAATAACTTACGAAAAATGGCTCGTGACGTTGGCGAATGGCGAAGAAAATTTTTACAAAGCTTTCTATATTTAGTCACGTGATGTTTTAGTGAAGGTATAGGTTTGCGTTACAAGTATCTAAATATATAATTTTCTATTTAACAATGTCCGTCTGTCGGTCACTAACGCTTAACTTCAAACTCGACTAAAAGCTCAGTAGAAAAACAAAATGGTGAAAATACGAGATAGGCCCTCCCGTTCTGTTCGACATGCGTTCCAGAAAACGTCATAATTTGGAGACGCTCCAGTTTGCTTGTTTAAGAACCAATAGTTTCGAGTGATGACATTTCTAATTGAAGTTGTATATTTAAGAAATAAACGGTCCATTTGAGAGGGGGTCCGGAAAAATGTCACATTGTCACTCGACTCACGTCGCAATTGATATTTGGGGTTTAAAATAACATTGGAGATCCAATACACTTAGCAAAGGCAAATCTATAAGGTTTTTTTATTGAAGGAATTCAATAGTGGCTATAAATACTCCATAATATTCGCCTCAATTCCTTTCAATTTTTTACGTATTTTATTTTATTGGGACAGTGTATTCTAGCGTAGCTTCTATACAAGAAAAATGTGAGAACTGTATATATTTTTCTCAACCTATCTGTACTGAACTACTCTCTATTTTCCAAAGCTATGGCGGAGTTATACCCGATATTAATCTCCCTATAGAAGAAATAGTACGGGAATCTTTTCAGTTTGGCCCCTTATAAAGGAAAGAGTTTTTCAAGAAGGGTTTCTAAGGCCCCAAACGCGAGACTATGAATTGGAAGTGCCGCCAGTTGGGTAAGGCGGTCGCCAAACGAATTTGCTGACTGCGCCCCCAAAGGGACGTTTTTTTTCAACAAAAAAAAAGGGTGGATGGAGGTCTCTTTACTTCTCTACGATAAAAGACCCGTTCCCATTTAGCCCTAACAAATTTGTAAAAAAATATTTGTTTATCCTAATAAAAAGTTATTATTATTTATGTATTGTAAAATATTCGAGGGAATGGTAGAGTTTAAGTGTACGTTATTTTGATTTTAACTCACGTATCAATTCACGATTTGAGTATTGCAATATGCGCATGCCCGCGTTCTTAAAGGGAGAATGCAACCTAAAAACAAGCTATTTTTAATCGATTCATTATCGATTAAATAGGCCTAATCCAACAGTAAAAAAATTTAAAAACAAATATTAAATTAGAAATAAATTTAAACCTTACCAGGAACTCAGTGACAGCCTCACTTTAAGCTGTATTATTTATTTGTTTCGTTTTCTATTTATTTCAATGCCTGTTTTTATTCTTATTAGTAACATTTTTAAATTAAATACGAATATGGCATTTTGAAGGTGAGTGAACTGTGAACATATATTTCATTTTAGTGTTTAATAAATCGGAAACTTGGCCAGAACCAAGAGGCTAACGATTAGATACGTGCGAACCAAACTTGGGTAAAATAAGAACCTTAGAAAAACAAAAGAGTATGCCAATGATGGAGGGTATGAGGGGGTCATGTGGGTGGCAAAAGAACGGAAAGATATAGAAGAAAAATTTGGGTCGAATGATTGGCCAAGTTTTTTGAGCGCTGGAGAATAGAATCGTTTTGCATTCCGAGAATACATCAAAAACAAAGGTAATTCCCCATTTTGAAGATCATTTTTAATCCGGTCGTTACAACAATGGCGTAGCTTTTCCGTTTGTTACAAACTCAAAACAAAAAATTGGACCATATTCCGAATCGTTTTTGATAATTCAATACAGCAACATCAGTCTCCCATCTATTTCCTTTGAAACTAACCATGAAGTTACATAAGTCGATGATTGGTTTAAAAATACCGAGCTCTAGCAGTTCATTAGCCGCGGTCATACTAGGCCTTGGAATCGATTTGATTCGATTCCTCGAAACTGCTTCGGGAACCAGTTTCATATCGATTCGGTTTCAAAAACCGATAGATGATGCTACAATAAATCGATTTATAAAGATAATGCGTGAGCACGTGACACTTAAAACGATTCCTGGCGATTTGAATATCGGTTTGATTTTACCGTTTCAAACCGATTAAAAAATGATAGTGTGACCGTAGCTTCTGTTTTATTCGTATATATTATGTAAATATACATGCAGATGATCATAAATTGAAGCTTTCTAAGAACCATAGCTTTAATCTTTGAATTTGTCTATAAAACGTTTATTTTTACGACGGATAATCACTTCATGGAGTTAGTTACTTAGAGTTATAGTCAACTTATGAACTTATAAATGAATGGATAGAGAATTTTTACTCACTGAAGATTCTGACTGATTTTTCGTGACTCTAAGGTTTACAAAAATGGGGGTTAGGAAGAAAAAAAATCTAACTTTTTTTATTCTAAAAACACCCCCGTCCGTCGTCCCTTTGGTGAACATTCGATTTATTTCAAACAAGGATGGTCGATTGGGAAATAGAAAGAAGAAGTACAGGGCGTTTAGACATGCAAACCAACCCATAACAGCTTTGTACGTATTGTTTCCAAAATATCGAACGGAGTGTATGTATAAACCGATAACATTAAGGAAAGAACTAAAGAAACGGGGGAAGACCAAAGTTTTTTTCCCCTTTTTCGTTCTTCATCTTATTCAATTCCTGTTCGCGATAAGTTAGTTGAACTACTTTATCATCTATGAACTTTTAACATTCTGTATTAATACGCCTTATCTTTAACTCGTTTGTAATACTGCTCTCGTACTGAAGTATTGTCAGAATCAATCGGAGTTTTCAGCGCGTATAAAATTATGTTCTTCCTTTTAAACTCTAAGAAAGCAAATAAGAGAAATTCTTGAAGCATAGGCTTGAATGTTTACTGAAAACTTATCCCGATAATACAGTTTTTTTTTTGAAGGCTCACAGAAGAAGGGAGAGAAAAACTGTAAAAAAAACTAGGGTGATGTCAAAATCAATATAAAATAGCTCTATAGAGTGGTATGGAGACGGCTTGGGTACAGTTTTATATTTCTGTCTCTCGTATATTTAGTTATAACTTATATACGTGTTAGGAAGGAATTTAAGCTCCTATTGGAAAACCTAGTTTTTCAATGGGAATTAAATCCTTTCTAAGAATGTAACTGTCTCTTTATATTGCAAAATGGGAACCCCGACTCAAACCCGCAATCTTTTCGAGTCTCAGCAGACTGTTTTAAGTTATATGACGGAGGGAAAAAAATGGAGAGCCAGACAAATTCCGGTATATTTAGGGCAAGAATAATATAAAAGTTAAGCCTAACTTAGGCCTAACTAACAATTTATGAAAGGTTTTCTAATATCTTAATCTAATAACTAACAATTTATGAAGTATTTTCTAACAATTTGCGCTCGCAAGATTCTTTACTATTGAAAATAAAGTAGAATGGTGTTTCGCCTTAGATTAAGGTGAGAATTGTGTAAAAGTTAAGCCTATAGGCAACATTTTAAAAAGGCTTCCCTTATAAATTATTAAAAATCTATGAATAAATGTATTTTTAAAGTACTACTTGGTACTTCTCCCTGGAAGGCAAATTCTGGCCTAATTGAAGGATTAGGGACTTGGGGAATCTTGTTTAACCAAGTTCTTACATAAATTTATTTTAATAACTATGGAAAGCACTAAAGATTTTAAACAAAAATTCAAATCTAAAAGTATTAATAATAAATATCTCTTTCGATCTAAGGTAAACACTTTAAAAGGATTTCTAAGAAAAAAAAAAGAAGGCTTTAAAATTTTAAATATAGCCCTCCGAGGATGATGAATGAATTACTTCGTGGAACACTAGCTTTAGGTACGATTTCTTTTTATTCGCTTTTTTTATGTAAAGAGCAATAAAAAGCCGTCACCGGAAAAAAGCTATTAAACTTTATGCCTACACAAGACATTTCCCCTTAAAAAGATCTTGGGGAAAAAACCTCCAAATAAGCACGAAACCCAAATAAGCTATAAAAATGTAAGTGAGACCGAGGAAAAGAGATTTCTAAGTAAATCTGGGTGGTGGAAATAAAACAAGTTGTACCAAATATAAAAACTTATTTAAAGTGAGGCTGACACCATGTTTTATATCTGGGTTGACGCGTTCTTAAAGGGAGAATGCAACCTAACAACAAGTGATTTTTGTATCGATTCCTTATCGTTCAAATATGTCTAATCGTTGGGTAAAAAAAATGATACTTCTAATAACATTCGATTGGTTGCTGACCCTTCAATAGACCTCTTTCATTTGTTTTAACTCCTCCGAAGAGGGTAGGCAACTCACTGAATCAGATCTGTAAAGGAGGATGATGAGCTCATGCGCAGTGACGACGATGTTTCATTCCCCTTAGCCTCTTCGATTCTGTGGTTACCTACTTCCTTTGGAGGGGGTAATAATAAATGCAAGAGGTGTACGGGAAGAAATTCAGGATCTCTTTAAATCCAACTAAGCCTAAGTGTCACAAAAATGGTGACAGCATCATTTTAAAGAAGCAGTAGGCAAGCTACACGGATGATTGATATGAAATGTTTAATTTCATGGGGGAAAAGTATTCGATACCAACTAATCTTTAAACTTTTATTTAATTATATTAAAAGAGAACCTCCTATACGAAAGATCAAGTGAAGTTTTAAACCCCGTGACTTAACCTGCCTGAATAAAATTATATTGGCTATCCCATTTGAATTAAAAAGACAGACATCTCGCGAGATTTATAGCATTTCCGCCACCTACTTCCCAAAAAACTCGACAAACTCGACGAAAAAGAGTTCGGAAAAGATATCCTTCGCTTGTTCTTGGAAAAGCGAATTTATGAGAAGGACGATATAGATAGCGAGGCTTCCGAGGGAAGCGAGTTTATGTGTCCTGAGAGTTATTTGACCCTTAAAAGGTCATTTATCGCCCGGATTATATACGTGAACCGTGAGAGAGGATGACCAACGGTCAATCTTGAAACGATTCTAACCCATTTTCTGGCTCACGCACGCACCAAAGTACCGACCATATAGTCTCGCCGCGTCAAATCGAGACGAAAGACTACTTAATAACGTTCGGGACTATAAACTATCAGAAACGGAACAAGTTTGCCGCGCGTATGAAGTTAGAGTTCTCTATCTCTCTAACACACATAACGCGTTAGAGATAGACTTAAACCATTATCTTTATCCTTGATGAAAAGTAAGACTGATTCTTACTAAAATTTTGTTCGCGAACACTGCTGCAATATATTTAAAACTAAGGAGGAAGAATACACATTGTTAAATCTCTCGTAGTATGAAGAAAATAAAGGAACACCTAATTGCTTTAGTACCTATATTTTAGGAGTCTTACCAACTTCCCCGTATTTTTGGCTTTCCTTCTGTACGCGGGTCTACTTTACAGGTAAGCCAGTGAAGAAAGGGGCCAAAAAAAGATACTTAATAAATATATATAGTAACCGCGGACAACGCGCACGAGCAGAAGAAACATAGTTAAAAAAAACCAATGAATTTAATCAAAAGTTTATAGGCCTAATAAAATTTGAGAAAGCTATACTCAGCTTGATGACATAAGTATATATAATCTCATGGAAAAGGTACTGAGCTAGGCTTTTGATCCACATTGAACCCAAAGGTTGAAAACTTGATACGAACTCTATTTCAACACAAAGGTTGATCCATTTACTAAGGTTATAATTAGTTAAAAAAGTATACAACAAATTTACATAATTCTCATCATAGAAAATGGCACGTATAGGTTATGATCCACAGAAATCTGGTAATGAAATGAACTGTACGAAGTAATTATGATTGGGAAGGGAACTTCGAGGATAGCGAGTGACGTCCCTCTTCTCGTCCAAGCAATTACGAGCAATGGAGAGAGAGGCTGGTAGAATGAGAGACATAATTTCGCTTAACTTTATCTTCCTGCCTTCAAAGTAAATTAACTGTAAGGGAATATAGACGGACGATAGCGTGTTCGGGTTCCTAATGGTCAAGTAATGGGTGAGCCCGTTTAGCCCGCGAAATTAATGGTCTCTAGCAATAGCGCTAGCAGTTAGACGGTAAACATCTAGGTACCGTTAGGTCGTTATACGTGGACCCTATAAACCAGCGAAGATGTACGACACCCGAAAAGCCAACGATTTGCTATATATATATATATATATATTTATATATACGGTCGGGCCTTGACTATTAGATTAGGCTGACGATTTATGGCATGACCTAAAAATAATGTTATTATAAGGATGATTAATAATTTGGGGACCTGATGTTATGAAAATTTTAATTTAGGAGCTGGACTCTCTTTGGAATTATTAGTATTTTTAGTATATGCTTAGTTCATGATGGTTATAAAAATTGTTAAAAATTAAAGGTATAATGAAGGTGTTTAACTTGTTAATTGTATTTAACTTCGAAGCCGAATAAAAATTTTAAGCAATAAGTAACTTATGTCAAAAATAAAAATATTAAGATGAAATTTGCCTTTAAAATAAAATATGTATTGATATTTTCAAATACCAACTACTGAAAATGCTGGATCAGTATTCTCGAGTTAATAAAATTAAAATTCTAGAATGAACGAGCAAGAAGATCAAATATAGGAACATCATCCACATAATTTTATTTTAGAATAACTCCGAGGAAACTTCATCGAAGACACGGAGCTAAAACGTCGTAAAAACTAAATAGACTGCTTCAAGATAAATTCAAAGTTAGGCCTAACACGATAAAAACTTTCTCGCTCCAAAGTTCTGGGTGGAAGGTTTGTTAGCGCGCTGGCGAAAGGCATTTCGCGTGCCTTCATTTCTTTCAATTTGCATATTCTTGTCATTTAAGGAACGAAAACTCGAAAGAAAAAGGGCGTCAAGAAAGTAAGAAAAATAAAAAAAGAACAAAATAGATTTCACGCCTTATAAGCTCCACGATCTTTACGTCAACGAAAAAATAAAAAAATAAAAAACTCGGGAAGAAAAAAAATTCTTAAAAAGAAAAAGAAAAAATTCTTAAGCGTTCATTCTTGCGTAAAGACGAAAGGCGTCGCACTCGTTATGAATGATAACAAGCTTCTTTAAGAGAGATTCTACCAAGCGAAAGAAAGTGACTCGAACGTCTCGAAGAGAGAAAGCCTGGGAGAGACGTAAAGGAGAGGGCTGGTGGCCGGAGAGTAGGAGAAAACTTTCTACTACGCCATCCAGAATTATTTTTATATTCTTAAGAATATGTACCGCTACAACTCCTTCTATAAATTTACGCTTGCTTTTAATTAAAGAGATACTTAAAGGGAAACTTGAAGCTAAAAATAGAACAGCTTTTGAATTTATTTGCGGAATCACCGTGCCAAAATACGTTTGAGAATTATTTCAGAATCTTTAGACACGTGTTGGGTGTTTAAAATAATTTCTAAAGTTTGGTAAAATTTTAAGTAAATATAAATTCGGACCAATCATATTATTTCAGCCTTCAACAGTGCTTGTAATGTCTTAACATTAAAATAATAAGCCGACGTTTGTTGGCCTATTCATTTAATGTTTCCCAACAGCCAATCATCAAAGGTGTTGTGTGACGTCGCTTTCAGAAAAAAAAAAAAAAAAAAAAAAAAAAAAAAAAAAAAAATCAAATCAGCCTAATCGAAAAGAAAATGGCTACCAGAACACATGAATATTTTTTTCACTTTCCAGATTTAGAGGATAATAATCCCAATCACGAAGGATATGTCATAAAGTCTCTCTAATCGGTTAAAATCTTGAGGTTATGGAGACAATTTTCATAGGAATTGGGCCCAATGTTTCTGAAAACTAAAAGCAAACCCGTATTGTATTTTTTTATAGGTCTATTAGACTAAATTGACATTCCAAATGACATTCCATCAAATCAATCTATAAGCCTCTAATATTGGATATTTGAACATTTCTTCAAATAATGTCACAAAAGATGATGCTAACATTTTTCGTTAATCCTATCACGTCTTACTTTTCTTTTGTTAGCATTACGTGATATTTCTAAATCTATATATATATGTATATAGTCGCTAAGCCTTAGCTGGGAGCTATAGGGTTGCATTTCTTTCGCGCGCGTATACGTCACGTACTGCGGAGTTGGCAGTCCAAATATAATTCCACATACTATAGCATTACGTGGTATTATCTATTTATCTAAGACATTCGGATAGTTAGTATATATATTTGGGAAAAAATAAAAAAAATGTAGACGTGGTTATCTATAGAATAGAGTCAAAGAAGGAAAAAAACTCTGTGGCCATTTCCTCATTTCTAGTATTGCCAAAAGCTCGTACCTTATTCTAGAGAAAGTAATTTAAGTGACAGCTTCACTTTACTTCCTATAATAAATGAAAGTAGAATTTAATTCATATTTTTCCTTTCAAAACTATGAATGTTGCATCATAAATAATTTGAATCAAATACGAATTTTATTATTACACATTTTATTTAAAGGGAGAATGCAACCTAACAACAAGTCATTTTTTATCGATTTCTTAATCTTTTAAATAGGTCTAATCCTAAAATAAAACATTTACAAACAAGTATTAAACTAGAAATAAATTTATAACTTGTTCGGAAAATAGGCTTAGCTGGATTCATTCGCCTTTGATGGGTCAGCAACCAATGAGGAAAGGCGCATCGTTAAGGCGTGATCTCCAGAATACTTTTAATAACTTTAGATTGGTCAGGTGATCTCCATAAATCAAGCTAAGCCTATTTTCCGGGTAATTTAATTTATTTCTAGTTCAATGTTGGTTTGAAATTTTTGTTACTGGTGGATTAGGCCTATTTAAACGATAAGGAATCGATAAAAAACACTTTTTACGTTAGGTTGCATTCTCCCTTTAAGAGAGGGCTTTTTTATATATATATAAAAGACAGGGACCTTAGATTTATCCGTTTTTTGGGGAAAGAAACTCTAAACTTATCGTTTTTTTTTTTTTTTTTTTCTTTAAATAAAAAATAAAAGGTGTACGTGACTTAAAACCTAAAACCTTTATTATTGGAGATCTTTTTATTTATTTTTTATTCTAGAAAAAAAAAATCAGGATTTACGCGTTTCACTTCGCTCTCAGTTTAAAGTTTAATTAATCTACCAATAAGAAATCAAATATTAGCGATAGTTCTATACCAATTGACAGCTTATAAGTTAAAAATATTTGTTTCTAATTTTTTTCTTAAGTCGCTTATTTAATTAATTAGTAACCGAAAGAAAATCACCGGTTGTTGGATTCCATTCTCCCTTTAAGCTTATATTTAAATGGTTTTGATGAACGAATTTTTATTTTGAATCTAATAATTTGAGTTTCGTGTTCAGAGGAAAGGTGACATTCAGGGTCTAAGAGTCCCATGTATTTCCTACCAGCGCCTGTAGAAATGTTTACTCTGTCGCGCTTCATTGTACAAGAGAAAGGTGTCATTTAGGAGAAGTGTCAATGCAGGAAGTTTATTTCGGCACCGTTATGATGTTGATTGGTATATGAGTAGAAAAACTCTACGACCCAGATGTGGAGTACATATATTTAATAAATGTGTGCATCAAACTCTCTTGTATATTTTTTGCTCTGGCTCCTTAAAGGGAGAATGCAGCCTAACAAGTGATTTTTATAGATTCCTTATCGTTTAAATAGGCCTAATCCAAGAGTAAAAATTCCAAACAAATATTAAACTAGGAATAAATTTAAAATTTACCATCAAAATAGGCTTAGCTGGATTCATGGATCACCTGAACTCCCCGTATAAGGACTAGCGACCAATGAAATTGATCATGGAGTGCCTGCATTCCCCATATAAGAGCCATCGATCAATGTCATTGGTCGCTAGTCCTTATATGGGGAGTTCAGGTGATCTCCATGAATCCAGCTAAGCCTATTTTCCTCGCTTTAATATTAGTTTATATTTTTTTTTACTGTTGAATTAGGCCTATTTAAACGATAAAGATTAGGTTTAGTTTTAAAACATTAATTGTTTCGGATAGAATAAAATAGGGAAGAGAAACTAAAGAAATAGAATAGTTTTCTCAATTCGAAAGAAATATATTTCCAAACTTATATAGCGCGGTAGAGAATTGTACCAAACTAAACTAGATATCTTTAGTTGAAGAATACTTATAGTTAGAACTATAAGATATCATCCTAGAGTTTGAAGCGTCCTCTTACGCGAGATATATATATACCCCGGGGGCCGAATTACAATCTCCAAGGCTTCTCAAATTATAAAAGCTCTTGAAGATTCTCTTATAATCCCATCTGAGAAGCCGAATGAAAACTCCGAGTTATTATACAAAAGTATAGCGAGAAAAGTTGTAACAGCTATGGGTTCCCGCCTTTTATTCTATTCAGCCTTTCTCCTGGAATAGAAGACGCCGTGAGGACACTACGCACTATAATTTTAACATGAGGAGATGCGTACTCCGATTTCTACTCCAAAACTTGTCTGAACTGGGTAAAGTAAAGTTATAAAGTCCAAGTAAAACCTATTTTATTGGCGTAAACCCAAAACCAGTTTTCTACTCTCACATTTTTTGTCGAAGTTAATTGTTTTCAAGACATTTTAGATATTTAGCAAGGAATGAATGATTATAGTGGCTTATTTGATGTTCATTAACTGTCATTAACCAATAAAGTATTTAGCTTGCATGTGGATTTTAGTCTTATAAGGAAATTGGAGAGGGAGTAGTCATTATGGAAACTTTTCCAATGTAGTATACGTGTTTTAATTATATGTAGCTTCTAATTACATCAAACTTCCAATTAAAATGTTATGGGCGTGCTTTCAACGTATATTTAATTAAAATTAAAAGTCATCTCAAATAAATATTTACAGCAAGAAATAATAAAATAAATAATATTTCAAAATTCTACCAATTCTGGTTAAGAGCGTCAACCAATTAATATAAGCTCAATAGAAGGTTAGGTTAGATAGCCATCATTATATTGGTATTTTGACAGTCATCTAAACTTTGAAATGGTAATATTATACTTGCTAAAGGAGAATTACAGTAAAGGAGAGAATCAGCTTGAGGAAATAGCTAAAAAATCATTAGTCTAAAACAATAAGCGTAACAATTAATTTGAATCTCATTAGAATCGTAATTTAAACTAAATTAAATTAAAATTTATGTTAAAAAGGGATCTAACGAGACGGAAAAAGAACTGTTAACAAAGAAAAAACGCCGTGAGGGATAAATAGGAAATCCAGGGCAACTAAATCTATATTTTCTTGCCACTCACGACAGCAACGTCAGTTTAAGAAAGGCAATAGGATATGTATAAAGTTTTGATAGAAGTTGATGGGTGGAGCTCTTCCTTGCGCTATGAGTCGGCATAAAGTAAAGCCAATAAGTTCAATATTCTTTCTATATTTATTTATGAATCTCTGGAGTAACACATTTTGAAAAGTAGCGCATATACTATTGCTATACTCCACTAGAGTATAGAGGTTTGATATAAAAAACTAACGAAAAAAATAAGTCAATTTAAAACGAATTACGAAGCAGCTATAGACCCTTGTTGCTTTAAGAGTAAAAAGCTATTTTTTTCTAAAAATTTACGTCGATTTTTCTTTATGTTCCATTATATAAAAAAAAACTAAAGTTGGTGCTCTATATAATTTGAGAAAAAAGAGCAAACTTCAACCTGAAATTTCTCATCGCGTTAGTTTTGAGAATAACCAAGGTTTAGCCTCGTAAGTACTGGATACTTATATTGGAATACGTGGGTATAACAGCTAACGTCAACTACCCCATCATTTCGTGAAAGTAAAGCGCTAAAATGAAATCGACATTTATAGAGCCCGAGGAAACTGTATCATTTATCTTCCGATATAAAAAGAATACGCTCCGAAAGGGGGGAACCCTTATGGTCCTAATCTATATAAGGTAATTGCTCGTTGGTAAACTATAGTTTTCGTTGCATTGGCTTCGTTTCGTCAAACTATATTAAGAAGAAAATGACGCGGTAAAAGTTTTCCATCCAGCTTGAAAGCATTTTACTAAAATACCATAAATCTCATAGTAGTGTTGATATAAGTAGATTTAAGTGTTGAGCTTTTGAAGGAGAGCAAGAGCGAAAGAGAGAGAGAGAGAGAGAGCACCGTGTGACACTCCACCCACATAATAAGATTGAGGTCATCATATGCATAGCTAACTATGAAAATTATAGTTAAATTCATCTTAGCTCTACCTGATGTTATTAATCCATGACACCATGAGGCAATTGCCATCTTTTCACCTCGTGCGTCATGGATTAATTGCATCATATAGCAAGAACTAATTGAAGTACCACACTAATATCAACAGATAAACACAGAGAAACAAAAAACGGACGATATTGTGGCGTCATCAAGTGGAAAACAGTATCTGAATTATACGTAACTATAACATAACCTAACGCGTGTTTGCCGAATCTTAGAAAGAGCAGAGCTCTTATCTGACCGACCAATAGTATATATTGACCATTTGTCAAGGGTTTACACGTACCGCCTACAGTAGCTTCGTGAGAAATCTTTAAAGACTACAAATTTTGGCAATGTTCTTCAAGTTTACAATTAAAATGAAGTTGGTCAGTCTCATAAAACACAATTACAAAGCTGGTGTTTCATTTCTCTTATTATATCCGTCTGCTGTAAGTGCTACTGCCTTAGATAACAAAACAGATTATAGCCATAGAGATACTTGGAGTCCCTTAGCTTTGTACGCGTTGCAAACTCGGATTGATTCTATATATATGTCTAGTCACTCAATATTCTCTAGTATTTTTCTTATAGCCTGTATTACTCGTATCAACTCCATCAAGGAGCTTGTACTCGTATTTTTTTTTTTCGTATTTTTTCCTCCTTCGAACTATTCTTTTTTTGTTCCTCCTCATCCTCTTTGGATGAGACGGATTCTCCGCAAAAAAAGATGAATCGTCAAAAATAGGTCAAGATGTACTTTTGTTAGGGAGATAGAGAACCCAATCTGGCTTGAAATTATAGCCAAATCTAAGGCGTATTAATACACAATGTTAAATCTCATAGGAGATAAAAATAGTTTTGTAAACCTATATTAAATGGTTTTATTTTTATTTTTCTATCTTGATGGTCCTTGTGTGTTTGAATTAACGATGCTTTCGTGGTTATGTGGGTTTTCTCGTAACTGGGTTGAAAGGTTAAATTAAGAGGTGAATAGGTTATCAGAAAGAGTTTGGATTGAGAAGGAAAAAAATGGACAAGTATAACGCGCAGTTCCTCTAGTTTTTGACATATATTGATGAATATCAAAGATTTTATTTCTACTCAGGGTTTATTTATAGTCTCTCCCACATGGATCTACACTGTAAAAAATGAAGGTATTTTTGGGGTCGTTTTAAACGCCTTAAAAGGTACTTTTAATGGAAAAACACCTTAAGGTATTTATTAGTACTACCGATGGCGCTTAAACACACCCTAAGAATTTTTAAGGGTTCTTTTCAATACCATTAGGGTATTTTCGACTTCCGAAGGGTATTTAATGAGTAAAGAAGGTCTTTTTTAGAACCCCAAAAGGTATTATCGAACCAAGCTCGTGAAATTTTTTTCCTAAGCCTACTTTTGTCAAATTAGGCTTAACAATCGGAAACCCCGCGAAATGAAAACTACGCTGGAAATTTTATTCCAAAATCATTGTAAGTCTTATTATACATATTGTTGATATTAATGTTTTATTGGGATCTTAATTGGAGAAAAGTAAAATATCTAATGTCATTAATAGAAGGTAAACTAAAACAAGCGCCCCAAGGTTTAAATTGTATTTTGTGGATTCAAATGTTAACGCTCGGGAGACTAGAACCCAGCGAAATATCTCTAGCAACCTTGACGAGAGAATAACGCTTGGTGCCGCGTCACTTTTTGGCGGAGGTGATATCTATCTCTGAGTGAGTAACAAACGAGTGGAAGCTTGTACCTAGCGCACAATAAGCGGTAAGCGCGTTAGAACGGGAAAACGGGCAGTCTCTTTCACCTCTTTCGTTTAAGTATTCTCTCTGTTTTCTTCGTAGTAGAGACGCGACCGAGCCATCAATTTAGGCGCAAGCTTAACTTGTATTTAACTCTTTGAAATCGAAGGTTGCTGAAACGCAGATTGAAAGGTAGGCATATCTATTAATTTATATATGTTATAAATCTTCATGATTTTCCAAATTTCAAGTTTCGAACATATGCAATAATTCCTTCACGAGTATGTTAGCTGCTTAGCATAATCCTATCAAGCTTAAGCCTTTGCTAGTTATTTCAACTTGAAGAAGGAGTGAAGGACTCTTATTTTTTCAGGAACAAACTGAATGTGATTCTGATATAACAGAAAAGGGAAAGTTTATTCTGCCGATCACTGTCCTAAAAGATAGAATAACATGGTATGGAGAAGGTTTTTAACAACCATTAGGTACGGTTTAAACATGATTTAAGTGGATAAACAGGAATCCTGATATGACAACATAAGACACACCTCAGGGTCGTTCAGTAACTGTCCCACACTCTAACCAACTGAGCTACCAAGGCCTACACATGAGACTATTAACGGCAGAACAGAAGTGTTGGTCTAATCCAACTACAGGGCAAGAACCGACCTGTGGTTCCGACACGTAAAAGCAAGGATCGAATGGAGGAGGCTTTTAACAACCGTTGTTGTATTATACAGAGCAGTGGAGTGAAGAATTTTTCTTTATCAGGCTTACCGCAAAGGGAGGATGGGGTAGAAAGTGTTGACTGAAAATCACCATGAAAAAATAACGCCACTGGTTTGAAATTTTAACTGACACTGGCTGCCAGCGGTAGAAAATGCTTTGGCGAACAGAATTTTAGACAGAATATTTTGATTCACGTGACAATCGAACAATGATGAAGAAGATTAATTTAATTATGATAAAATCGATTAACACAGTTTAAACGCTTAATTCCATTTTAATAATTATAATTTAAATATAATCAAAAATAAATCTAATCGATGAAGCTAATCCTAATCTAAATTAAAATTAATCACAATTTTACCAATAAAAGTGATTAAATTTATTTAAAGCTTTATGACTGATTGAAATTTATTGATGATAGAATCAAATTAACTATGATTAGACCAATTATAATTAAAATGGATTTTTCATGGATTATTAATACTAGATCAGAATTTAATAATTACTGGATTAATTTCTCTTATTAATAATTCGTATTAAATAATTAATAATTCGTATTAAATAATTAATAATTCGTATTAAATAATTAATAATTCGTATTAAATAATTAATAATTCGTATTAAATAATTAATAATTCGTATTAAATAATTAATATTTAATTCATAATTAGTAATATTTAATTCATAATTAGTAATATTTAATTCATAATTAGTAATATTTAATTCATAATTAGTAATATTTAATTCATAATTAGTAATATTTAATTCATAATTAGTAATATTTAATTCATAATTAGTAATATTTAATTCATAATTAGTAATATTTAATTCATAATTAGTAATATTTAATTCATAATTAGTAATATTTAATTCATAATTAGTAATATTTAATTCATAATTAGTAATATTTAATTCATAATTAGTAATATTTAATTCATAATTAGTAATATTTAATTCATAATTAGTAATATTTAATTCATAATTAGTAATATTTAATTCATAATTAGTAATATTTAATTCATAATTAGTAATATTTAATTCATAATTAGTAATATTTAATTCATAATTAGTAATATTTAATTCATAATTAGTAATATTTAATTCATAATTAGTAATATTTAATTCATAATTAGTAATATTTAATTCATAATTAGTAATATTTAATTCATAATTAGTAATATTTAATTCATAATTAGTAATATTTAATTCATAATTAGTAATATTTAATTCATAATTAGTAATATTTAATTCATAATTAGTAATATTTAATTCATATTTAGTAATATTTAATTCATATTTAGTAATATTTAATTCATATTTAGTAATATTTAATTCATATTTAGTAATAAATAATTCATAGTAATTTTATATAAATCATTATTCACAATTAGTATTTAATGGTTTATTATTAGTAATTAAAGACTCATTATTAGTATTTAATGACTCATTATTAGTATTTAAAAATAAGTTTGTTGTAAAAGGCCTTTTTGAAACCCATCTTTGTGGTAAATACTAAACCCATAAATTTGTGATTAAAACTAACGTATACATAGTTTTCAGTAAAGGGGCAAAAGATAATTCCACCCCTCTTACCCAGCTTTGCTTTCATTCCCAGGTTGCCAGGAGCTTGTGAGTGCAGTTCAGAACAGATCAGTTTCAAAACTGAACTCTAGCCTTTCCCTCTGCACTCACAAGTGGTTGGCAACATGGGGGGAACGGCACTTACCCCCTTTAGTGAAAACTATGTATTCATATATTTGTGATAAAATTCCATTTCTCAAAATCCATAAAACCCATCTTTCTCAAAATGCATAAACGTCTTATAAAAAGCTTTCTTTTCCAAATTAATGAACTTCTTTTAAAAACCAAAATCATAAACTTGTTAAAAACCTCTTTTCAAACCCATAACTTTGTACTAAAATTAAAGTTAACAAACTTGTAACCTCGTGAAAAACCAATTTCTCAAAGTGCATCAACTCGTGTTAAAACCTCTTTTTCAAATGCATGAAACCATAATACAAATCTGGATTTATTTTGATTTTTAAATCATTGTGATGTATGATAACCCATTATTTTGTACAAATAAATCTTCCAGGTTTGCTACTATTTAAATAATGAAAGAAGTATCTTTTATTTTCCCGAAAAATACCTTATATGGTGCCAATTAGTACCTCTAATGGCCGAAAAGGTATTTCTTCACACCCCCAAAGCGAAATTTTGAAGTATGAAAAATACCTTATATGGTGCCAATTAGTACCTCTAATGGCCGAAGAGGTATTATTTCGTACCCCTAAAGTGAAGTTTTGAAGTCTGGATAAATACCTTATATGGTGCCAATTATTACCTCTAATGACCGAAAAGGTATTATTTCGTACCCCTAAAGCGAAGTTTTGAAGTCTGGATAAATACCATATATGGTACCAATTAGTACCCCTAATGACCCAAAAGGTCTTTTTTCGAACCCCAATAGTATTTTTTTGAAGTCTGAATAAATACCATATATGGTGCTAAATAGTACCCCAAAGGTCTTCATTAATACCCTTAATAGAAGGTATTTTATAATACCCCTAAAGTAGGGTATTAATAAGTACCTAAAAGGGTGCGCCTGGGGTGGCAAGCAGAAATACCTTTAAAGGTATTTATCCGACCCTTTATTTTTTACAGTGTAGTTATCAAAACTTTGAACCAACCTTTCATGAAAAGTTCGATCTCTAATCATACAGTTGACCGAAATACTTTACAATTTGACCGTCCCAAAATAGCTTATGGCTACATACCCTTTTGATCATCACTTGGGCAACAACTCTCTAAATTCTGGTAACGTAGCAACTTCGTTACGTAACAGTATTAATTGATATTACAGAGATGGTTAAAATGATATAAAAAATTGTAACACCCTAAACCATTCCTTTAAAAATATTACTAAATGTAAAACAACAAAAGATGAGCAGTTATTGGATTGCAAATTTAATGAGCAAACGTTTAGTTAAAATAAACGAGGGTTAAAAAGCTTTCATAAAGATATATATAAAAGTTGGGCGAAAATCTATCGAGTTAAACTCTTCTTTGATGAAGTTTATATAGTGTTCAGGGGGGCGGGAGCGAGAGGGTGTGGCGAATGCCCTGTCTTTCCTCTCTTATATAGCTCGAACCCTTGCTAAACATTTCACTCTTCATTAGAGGGGCCGTTCAATTTATTTATCCAGCTGCTCCGACACTCTTATAATATTAACCCTCCCTTACATCGTACCGTTACTCCCAAAACTTCTCCTCTTTACTTTTCTATATATCTTTGTATTTTCCTAATTTCACGATCGATAACTGGCCGCGCCACGCCAAACCTTTTCTTTACTTCCAACCAGAGACTAAAACTTCTTCCGGGGCCGAATTCACGATGGAGGAAAAGTTAAAGTGAGAGTCTCAAGAATTTGGGGAAAAGTTTGCGATCGAAATAAAAACATATTTTCTATTATTTCTGGGACAATTTCATTCATTTAAGGAAGTAAATTGAAGTATGGCTCATTAATGTTTCTCTCCATGGTGGTTTTACTAGTTTTGGGCATTCATAGAGTGTAAGGGAACACATATGAAATTTTGTATAAGTTAGCTATTTAACATGTCCGTCGACAGAAGTTAGAAAAATTAGAAAAGCTGATACGCAGTGTTAAATTCCCGTTTAGTGATTAAGCTAGTATTCCTCAAAATTCGAAGTTTCCAAGTCTATCCCTTTAGGAAGGAAGGATTATTTTTCTAGCCCGCTCGACTGGCCAGGAGTTTTGCGGGACTTAATTTAAAAATAGAATTTAATCGAATTCAAAAAGCTTATATTTTATTCCCCGCTATCTGCGCTATATACGAAGCCGTAAGACTTTTCGGATTAAATTAAATTATCCAATTGAAGTTAGTTTAAACTCGGGGAACTATTAAATTCTCCGTACACCTTTCCTCTCTCATATTTATTGGCTCGAAACGAGGCTGTAGGGTCCACTTTATTTCTATTAATTTTAATCAATTTAATAAACGGGTTCTCTCTATTTTTCGCGTATATTTTAAGCTAGAAATGAATTTAAAGTCATGTTGTCACCATTTATTTCGTAACTATTAACCAATTATTTAAAAATTTCACACCTCTGGGGTTTTTAAGAAACAAGAATTAAAATGCCTTGACGACGTAGAATATTTCAGGAACGTAATTAACGATACGTTTCTAATGAATAAAATATTAAAAAATGAAAATTTCCTGAAATTATTTGCGCGATTTGAACCTAAACTCCTATAAGGTTTTAAGGCCTTATTAAAAAGACGAAGTCGTAAAAATAAAAATAAAAAAATAAAAAAACTGTTTACTTTGGTAATAAAAGGGGTTCGAAGTTATATAGGGTGGGGTGGAACCATTACCACCCTGTCCCTACCAGATGTTTCTTGTTAGCGACATATGGTTCTGAAAATATTTCTCAGCTTCTCCGATCACCAGAAATAACGAAAACGGGAAAGTAACGGCAGGTGATAAAGAAATGTTGTTGGATTTTTCGAAAAGAGTTTATGTATATTAAACGTATGTTACCTAAAGATACTCGTTTATTGGCTCGAGTATACAGGAGACCCGACCAATCACAACTCCGAAAATTCCTGTGATGGTATAAGGAAAAAAGTAAACCGTAAAACCAAACAGCGTGAAGAACACTGAAGATTGAAGGAAATAAATGGAGTGATGTGTTATGGTTATTTGGTTAGAATATCTATAATAACGACTAGCTTCTTGAAACCTTCTAAGTACAGTACCTAAGAATACGTCAGGTATGTATTTTTATGGGAATATTATAGATAATTATCAATGAGGTAGAAAATGATCAAACCCTAACATTATCATATACTAATCTCGAAAACCATAATGAACTAAGGTAGAAACTGATCATGGAATAAGGTCGAAAGAAATTGTAGAATATGATTGAAACTGCTCATTGAATAAGGTCGAAACTGGTCATAGAATAAGGTCGAAACTGGTCATGGAATAAGGTCATAACCTATTGGGGAATAACGTCAAAATTGATTGTGTAATAGGGTTAAACTGATCGTGGAATAAGGAGCCAAAATATCATAATATAGGGCCGAAATTGAACATGGAATAAGGTCTAAACTAATCATGGAACAAGGTCTAAACTAATCATGGAATAAAATCTAAACTAATCATGGAATAAGGTCTAAACTAACCATGAAATAAGGACAAAAAATATCATATAAAGGTCAAAAATAATCCTTATTCTATGATAATTTTCAAAATAAACAACTGATCATTGAACAAGTTTAAACACTATCATAGAAGGTCGAAAACAATTGTAGAAATCAACAGTATATAGCTAATTTAACTTTCAAAGAATAAGTACAGATCCACCAATTTTTACCAATAGATTCGAAAAAAAACTGGAACCAAAATCCCTTATATTCAGTTAAACCATCAAAACAACTTGTTTTTACTTGGAAAAAAAGTGTGATTTCAGATAGCGGTTAGAAAAATATCATATCATAGCGTTATAGGAGTTCGCGTGATTTCTCCGCAGAGTAGTATAGTACATTGAAAGGCGGAGAGATGCCATTACCGGAATTTACCGCGCTTAAGGGAATAAGACTTTTATACATTTGGGAAAAGAAAAGATAAGGGTTTTCCCAATATGTAACGATATATAGAGCGCATCTAGATCGAATTTTGGATGTTTTTAGGGTTTCGAGAAAATAGCTATTGTCTTTTGGTAATGTTGCGGAGAAAAAGCAACGGGGATTTGTTTTGGAAGCGGATCGAGAAGTCCGAAGGAAAAACAACGATCAAGTCATCAATCGTATTGATGGTTTTAGAGAATCTTCCAAAATCGAAAAAAAAAGTAGAGCGCAATAAAAACATCACTCTAACAGTTTTTCCATCTGATGTATTCTATTCGACCACCCAATCTCTTCCCCCCTCCCTCTTCCCCCTGGTCTTTCTGATTTCACGCTAGATTAAACCGAAAGTATAGAAAAAATAGGATTTCATTTTACCATTGGTCAGCTAAAAATATAGGATCGTATTTGTTTTTCGTACCCGGTATTTCAATCAATCATTATTTAAATTTTTGCGTAATATATTTAAAAATAGAGTCAAAATTATTTGAAACATTTGCATATTGCTTATCCTACATCACATCTTGGGGGTATGAACGTTTTCGATCGAGGAGTACGGCATAAATTTCATTTTTTACACCCTATGCCATTGATACGCTTTTGGCATCCTTCTATTTGGCGTCCTTCAACTAAATCCTATCGAATCTAACCCTCAGCCTAATCTTAAAACTTTGGAAACATTTCCCAAAGAGAAGGGTGTCGTTAAGGATAATAGCTGTAGTAGATGTATACCTAGATATATATATATATATAAAAAGAAATAGCCTATATCATCCGTATTAAATCTTCCCATCATCATCATCGTGACGTACGCGTCAGAAAAAAAAAAAAAAATAATAAAAGAATTACTAGAAGTTCTCCTCTTAAAGAGAATGAGAAATAATAACCGGGGAGATGGGGCCAAAATCTTTCGTTTCTATAGAAACCGGGGAATGCTAGAAATGTCATTACATGGAAATTTCACCGCCGCCTAGTCTTTTAATACATTCCCTGTCTGTTTATATGTTTCGCGGTTAACAGATATAAGCTACGGAGAAATTGAGGGAAACGCTTCTCCAGCGTACAGGGTATATATACTCCATTTCATTTATGAGTAGTAAAAATTAACCTCTTCTCAATAAGGAGTCTTAAGGTATAAGTTCAACTGCGTACATCAAACCTTCTTGTACATATTTCTCCGCCAAAAGGCGGGAAGGAGAAAGGGGATTGCTAAGCGACCATAATAAATTTTAGTTTCCAAAAATTCCGAAGTAAAGTCGAATTCTTAATGTTGTGGTAATTATTCTATGAAATAATTTTTTAACTATCTTTCCGAGATGGCTAATCAAATTTCGTTTGTTTATCATTGGAAATCGGTCATTGCATATCTTTAAAAGACCAATTGTCTACAAGGCTGGTTTATTTTGGTTTACACCTACTTACTTCTAGAGCTTGTATCAACTTATGGTTGTAATACTACCTTGAAATATAATGTTATTGATAATCTGTTTCGATCTATCTATCAGTAAGAACTAAAGAGTACTTGGTTATGATATAAACTCACAAATTTCCCAACCTACGCTTGCCCTCGGCTCTTATAATACCGTGATCAGAAGCGTATCATCGCTCGAAGTACACAACAGAAATTCTCAGTAAGACAAACCAAATAATCCGAAACGAGCTCGAATAAACGCTAGTGACCGCCAAACACTCTTCCGCGAAACAATATTTCAAAACCCTATCAACCGACCTAACCTTTTTGTTCTCCAAAAGGATGTGGCTGTAAAGCGAATAAGAAACCACAAAGCTAGTAGATCAAAATACTCGGAGACGGTCCGGCCGTCCAAAACATTAGCGACTTAAGTGGTGTATAATTTTCAGAAAGTATACGCATTTAACCGACTTTAAACCAAATTTACAATACATTAAGCCATAATTTTAGAACTGAGAATGTTACTTAAACCTAGGTAATAAAATATTAAACCAAAAAATTAGGCCCGTCTAAGAGGGGTATGGTGCTCTGAGAGAAATTGTCCCAAAAAATAAAAATTAGGGAAAATATCAAAAACAGGCTGGGTATATACTTCGAATCTCCTAAACTTCTGCTATGATATATAGATTGGTATACTGGAAGATTCTTAATAAACTGACTACAAGTAGGAAAGGTTGTACTCACCACATGCCTGATTCAATTATAGTTCTGGAACATTCCGCGGAACCAGTGCGGGATATAGTTTGGCCAGAAACGTAGCCGGCACTTCTAGCGTAATGATTCTGAAATTAAATTACAACCAACATTAATATCGGGGATGCTAGTGGACCTACTCGCCGAGAGAAGAGAATCTTAATTATTATAAGCAACAGATCAACAATATATCGAAGATTATATACGCCAGAGAATTCCCCTGATATATAATTTAGCATATATGCCCGTATATTTGCGCATTCTTGAAATTATTAATGTCACAAGCTAAAATAATGATGACATACGTCAGAGAACGAGGAAATTTAGGTCGTGATACGCGAGATTCTATTATTTTGGCAAATTTTAAAGAGTTTCCAAAAATTGTTGAGAAATGAAAAATTGAGATAAATTCAGAAATATATTTCCTTGATTCTTGAAAAATACGAAGAAGTCGAGAAACTACAATAAGATTAAACCCATATTCTGTTATGAGATGATATTATTTAATATTTATTGGTTGATGGCTCAATATTTATTACGTTTTATACACACGAGATGATTTTAAAATCTTCGATAAATCCCAAACTAGTGTAAGGACTGTTTCAAATCGAATGAAATAAAGTCCAATTCATAATTCATATCTCGCCAATTCATCATTTATTCTATATAGTTCCATCTCATGTTTTACGCATACCCATTATTTGACATAAAAATACTGGCTCCAAAAGCTCCAAGAATCAGTACAGATATATAAGAGTACGATAAATGTCTAAAATGTCGTCGAAAAACGCTGACAGGAATTGCGCCATCACGCAGCGAGAACGGGAAACGAGATGACCAGTGTCTCCGGCGGATTTCGCCTTATATCCCCATTATATTCAGCTACCATCTTAATAAGATATAAAAACTATTGTTAAATAAGCTTTTCCCACGAAAACGCGTAACCAATCTAAGACTGCGACGAATGAGATGAACGTAAGAAGAAAACGTGCTTCAAAAAGCTCGATATTTTTCTCCTAATAAACGAGTTCTGTTTGCTTTTATTCTCGCGATCAGTGTTGTAAAGGAGCGAAGGCTTACGCGGAATAATACGCTATACAATCCTTATGGAAGATAAAAATAGATTTGCAATCTGCTCACGAACAGCGTATAGTATATTTCCCCTTGATTTGACAGCTCGTACAAAGGTAGTTTTCCCTCATTCAAAAAAATCACGTGGTACCGTCCGCGTGAAGGGATCGGCTAATAGCTTTGAGCTCGCAACCAAACCTAGTTGAAACGTTTTCTATATAAGCACGCGTTCAATGTTATTTTCTTTGAGTGGCGTAGCTTCATCCAATATATCCTATTTGGACCGAAATGACCACTCTTAGATTGCATGAAATCCCGAAAAGCTAAGCACCAATCAATACCTATGGCTGTGATTATTAGAGATAAAGCGAAGCCTCGGTTTGTACTTGTTGAAAACTCGAACTGATACTACTAAGGCATACATAGATAGGGTAGAATCATGGCCTCGTATTTCCGTTTCCGGTTGAAATGACGGTCAGCGGTTTTTCTACTTTTCTCTTGAACTCCTTCTCTCTAGAGGAGGATTACCGCTGCGGGAGTTCTACTTCCGGTCCGGAAGCGACTTTCCCAAACCCTCCTCCCGAAAGAGCAAAGGGCTTAGTGGTCTCCGGAACGCGCGTGGCATTGTACGCGATGTCTTCTTTCCAATTTAGGCCTAACGTATGTTAGAATTTAGGATATTTGATCCGATAGTGTTTACTTTGATTTAATAAATGATATTACTAATAGAAACACAATACTTCTAATCGATAGTTTTATGTTATAGGTTTAACATTGCGTATTTCTTCAACTATTCTATATAAAAACTACCAGCTCCGAAATTAAACCTCAATGGCATTTTTAAATAAACCCAGGAGGATATAATAGTGGAAGTACGTCACTAATCTAAAGGAAATTTTACCGAAAGTCTGACCAGAAGCTCATCACCCTTAGAAGTTTAACTATAGAATCTCTCCAAGCCGGGCGTTTACGATAAAATTTCCCAGTCATCGTGACTGCAAGCGACACACCTTGGTTAAAAGTAAGGCGACGCCGTGATGGCAAACCTCCTTTACGCCCCATGGGTGTGAAAACGAAAGAGGCTAGCAAATTTCATCGCTAAAGCCAGTTAAGAGTATAAAGCATAGCTATCGGCCACTCCTTATAGACAGATTCATATATTGAGAAAGCAAAGAACCTTTTACCGGGACGCAGCCATTAAAGTTAGAGGATGAAAGAGGGAGGCAGCGGTCAGCGAAGGGTGAGAGACGAATGAAGAAAGACATACGTGGATGAGCACCATCTATAGTCTCTCTCGACTTTTACCATATAGAGAATACAGAAAAGGAGTACCAAGTCAGAGGCACCTTTGTTGCGCTATAGTTAAGCTTAGGTCTACATACGCGCATCTCTACGCGCAAACCGAGGAACTTCCGGTTCTGATTTCTAAAAATGAAACCAAAAACTCTAGTGTTTGCTATTTTTAGCAACATCGTTAATTACGCTTTCTCCTTTTCTGAATTCTCTATGCTTTTACCTCTCATGGCGCGCTGTTTGGAGATTTTTCTCTCTAGGGAATTTATGTTAAGTGATAAACTCCTGGTCTAACCAAAATATCACTTTGCGTCACAGCAGAACGCTAGTGACGTACAATTTACTTTTCAAAAACGTCTTTCCGTACCCACCCTATTTTAAAGGTTTCTACCAAAAATGAACTTGGGATAAAAAATTTAACCAAGATATTGCATAAATTTGTAAAGTCAATTATTCACTAAGGATCGGTCCAAGTTATCGGTATTACAAAAAACGCATTAGCCTCTGATCGTTCCAGAACTCCCTCGTGCTATTACAAAAACCATTTGTTACTTTTGACAGCTAACATCTCCATTTTTTCACGATAACTTAAAATAAAACGTTAGTTTTGCATATCATAGTTCTTTCCTCCTTTTAAATGGAGGCTATAAAGGAAATTTTTTAAATTCATTCCTTTACCCGTCGTTAAAAATTAGCCAATAAAATGGTTAATATTAAACCGAGCTAAATGTCCGTCTTAAATTATAATTAAACTGGGTTTAAGTCCTGACTCTTGGGTATACGCGTTGAAAAGACACACACAGCCCTTAACAACAGACAGACAAACACATAGATGGGTACGGTTGTAACAAAACCTCCCCCGTGAACACGGTTCACACCAGGAGTTAAAAAATTAAAAATGGGCCTTTGTTCAAAAACAAATTGATGGCTGAATTACTTTAAACACGAGAATAGTCTTAGTTACTTAAATACTGATATGTAAAGATCATGAATTTCAACTTATCGAACCTAATTTTGCATTTCACACCCTCTTTAAAGTTAAAAAGAAAAAAAAAAAAAAACTCCATATTCCCATTAGAATAATCGATCCTTGATACAAGAGAAAGGTACATATATTCGCGTCTAGACTCTCATCAGAGAACGTATTATTTCCGATCTACGCTAAAAGTTTGTAGAACTACTTTTATCCAATATCAGGTTTTACGTAATGTATTAATCCGTCCAAACTTTCACCTATAGTTTAGGACAAAACGATTGGAAAAGTCTAGAATCTAGATAAAATATAAATCAGGCTATAGATTATAATTGACCTTATATCACGGAATGTTACAAAGCGAACGTCTCAAATCAAATTTAAGAAAAAAAAAAAAATAGAAAAGATGATATCATCCTATAATATGTGGAGAAAAAAATCGGAAAAAGTAAGAAAATAATCTTTAAAATAAAAGAAAGGCCAAAAATCTCCAAGATCCGCTCAAAGAGGAGGAGGAGGAGAGCAAAAATACGAGCTTAAAGTCCGCGGAGGACCAAGATGAAGGATGGATTCAAAAAAGGTAAGAATAGAGAAAGAAAAGAAAAATTTGAAAAATAAATGGAAGCCTTAGGAAAATAAATGGGAGTTCATTTCAAAAAAAGACTTCCGCGTATACGATGGTATGTTGAGTTAAATTTAAAGAATTTGTAAAAATATTGAATATATAAATTGAAACTTAACTACGGTATATTATTATGCTACATTTTATAATTTGAATTAAATCATGAGCAGAAAGGAAATTTAAATGTAATTTAAAGATAATATAATTATAATTTAAAGATAATATAATTATAATTTGAAGATAATATAATTATATTTTAAAGATAGCATATTTATAATTTGAAGGTAATATAATTATAATTTGAAGATAATATAATTATAATTTAAAGATAATATAATTATAATTTAAAGATAGTATATTCATAATTTGATATTAATATAATTATAATTTGAAGATAATATAATTATAATTTGAAGATAATATAATAACTTAAAGATAATATAATTATAATTTAAAGATGATATAATTATAATTTGAAGATAATATAACTATAATTTGAAGATAATATAATTATAATTTGAAGATATTATAATAACTTAAAGATAATATAATTATATCTTAAAGATAATATATAATTATAATTTAAAGTCAATTTAATCATTGTTTAAAGCTAAATTAAATTTATGAGAAAACAGCGCATAGTTCCCTCCAAAAACCATTATATTTATAAGTTACTTTTTCCAATATCACATTTAAATTTCCTAGCAGTATTATACACTAGATGAAAGCTGAGGCGAACTAATACGTAATGTTAAATCTCATCAGAGATAAAGTAGTTTTGTGAACATCTCTAGAATCGGAATTTATACATATATAGGTTTTGAAAGTTTCTATACATAAAAATGTGGGCGTGAAAATATTATCTTTTCAAGACTTTGTTAGGGGAAATTGAACCAATGTATTTAAAGTTTGAGTTGAAGATTTTTGGAATAGGAGAAATATTTACGTAATCTCAGCTAACTTTAGCCCTCCAATGTCATTGCTGTCTCCGTTAGAAATATCACGGGATTTAAAAAAAAAGAAAAAAAGAAAATAAAGTCCACTTTTTGGGAATTTTGCGCGTCAACCCGAATCTGTCATTGCGCGCCGTTTCTAAACTCATACTCCCACTTTAAAATAAAATAAAAAAAAACCCAAAATATTCTCTAGCAGTTTTTATTCCAGAAATCTATAAGCGAATCACGTTTTACCTGTCAGCGTTGATAAAGGCGACAGGCAATGTTACCCTATTATAGAATGCAATGTCAACTGAAGAAGTGTTTGACGCGAAAAATGGTTTTGTATCTTTTGCTTTTTTTTTTTTTTTTTTTTTTACAACAGACAAGAAATCTTTTCTTCCGCTTGGCTCGTTATTTCGGGATCAGATTTTTAGTTTCATTCTTTTGGAGGGAAAGAGAGAGAGAGATATAGAGAGAATAGGGTTTAAAAAATAAGATAAAAAAACTAGGTTATAATAAAACAAGCTTAGGAGGTAAAATGTACACGATATTTTTTTGTTGCGAAATTTAAACAAAAAAAAATGGGATTTGAAATCAAAATTTTGCTACGATGATACGATTATTTTGCTTCTAAGAGTAAAAATTCTTGTATGTATTTAAATACAATATTATATGTCCTACTAAAAGGTCTGCGCTACTAACAGACTGCAGTAGGAGAGACATTTTAATGAAATAATGGAGGCAGAAATGTCGGAAACTAAACTTAACATATCATTAAGAAATATTGTTCATAAACCTTCATATCATGATATTATTGCACACTATGCATAAAACAATTCCAATGGAAAATGTAATTATAGCTTCAGACACAGCTACAGGGTTGGATTAAGCGATTTGGGGCCCGGGGGCAACAATTATACGCGCCCCCTAATTTGAAAATCCAACGCCTTCACTTGGGCTCCCTCAATAGCTTCGAGCCCAGAAATCATTTCAAATTCAATAATTAACGAAGTTTTTTCCAGATTTTAGTAAAATAATCGCTCGGATTTCGGATATCCTCAGATTTCTTGGGAGCCCTTATTTGGATAGCGCCCGGGGACAGGTGCCCCCTCTGTTCCCCCCGTTTCCTGCAATATAGCTTTAGCAAAGCTTCTGGTAACATTCTAGAATTGTTTGAAGGCAAAATTCGTCTACTATTCGCTTTCTCAGATCTCTAACGTCCCATTTTTAGGATGGGGCTGATTCACAAAAGCATCGTTCATACTTCAAGCGTTTTTAATTTTCCCTGGTTAGAATATTTTTGCACACATTGTCTTAAAGGGAGAATGAAAGGCCGAAACAACCTATTTTTAATCGATTAAGAATGCTAAAATAATGAGAAGGCAGCCAAGGCTTAGCATCTGAAAGTTTCGGAACTTTGGGAATTGATTATAAAATAACGAAATATTTTTGGTGAGTTATATTATTGTTTTTCTCATTATTTGAGCATTATTTATCGATTAAAAATAGGTTGTTTCGGCCTTTCATTCTCCCTTTAAATGAGTTCTTGGTTTTGGTTAATATTACGCAATCTTTAACCGTGCTTTTAAGTATACGAATAACAAATCCGAACCACTACGTATACAGAATCACACTTTGCAAACTATATAGCGTATTATTTTACTAGAAAAGCTTGGTTATTTTTCACATTTTTTAGGCCTTTGTATATTCAACCAGTGGATATATATAAATATATATAGTATTTGCCTCCGAGGGGAGAAATTGCCAAGTTAGGGAAAGCTGAGTGGGGAAGGATTTCCGGAAAGTACTCGGATGGAATCCGAGATGAGAACTCGAGGCGCCGCGCCTCTCCTTTTTACGATTGGAGCAATTCGCGAGAAGAAGAAGAAGAAAAAAAAAGAGGAAAAAAAAGGGATAAGAGCTTCTAGGCTAAAAATGGAAAAATAGAGAAATACATATCGAAAAAGTTTCTATCCAACGCTGACTTCGCCAAAAGATTCGAATCAATTTTTAGCCCGCCCATCATTCGCTCGCTTTAGGTGTATAATAAAAACTGTAAATGCTGTATTGTAATGTGTAGACGCAGCGCTCTATGAAGCTCAATTGACCAAATAATTTAGTTACGAATTTCTTTCATCTTCTTTGGTTGAAATAATAATATTTCAGACAAGAGACCACGAATATCTCGGAAAAAGGACTAAATACAAAGACCTCATGAATGAAGGAATGGATGAATGTTTATTGGCTCTCCATTTACTACAAAATGAATTCCTTTTGTATCAGGTTCGCAAGCGTATAACCACGCTAAAGTTACACGTTAAAGTTAAGAAATTAAAATAAAACAAATATAAGTAAAACAAAACAAAACTGAAGTACATATATCAATGTCATTTAACAGACAAGGGACTAAATACACAAACCTCAGACAAAATACTAAATACAAAGACCTCAGAAAAGGGACTACAAAAGATTCCAAAATGGACCAGAAAGTTCGAAAAACTCACCAAACAGTGTAGTATTAAAAACTAAGACAAAAGCTTCAGACAAAGAACTACCAAAACTTCAGAAAAATAACTTCTACAACATGGGACAATGTCAGAAGGAATTACTAAAACCTCAGACAATGGACTAAAAAAACCTCAGACAAGAAACTACAAAAAGCTCAGACAAGAAACTACAAAAAGCTCAGACAAGAAACTACAAAAAGCTCAGACAAGAAACTACAAAAAGCTCAGATAAGAAACTACAAAAAGCTCAGATAAGAAACTACAAAAAGCTCAGACAAGAAACTACAAAAATCTCAGTCAAGGAACTAGAAAATGGCCATGACAAAGAACAACAAAAAACTCAAAAAGCAATTATGGACGGGAAACCGGAAAATAAACTAATATAAAAATGTAATATACATATTTCAAAAAGAAATGACATTCCATTATGTAGGGAATAAATTAAAATCGTCTTTTAAGTATATTCCAAATACGAAAGAAATCAAAAGTAGAATTTAGATTAAATATCAATTTTAAAGCTCTACTCAACAGCGAAACCAATTAAAACTGCATACTATATATGAAAGATAAAAAAAAGATTTTGCGAGATTAAAAATGAAATATAAAACTAAGCCTTCTATTTTCCAAAAAATGTCGTACTTTCATTTCGGTTGGTTCTTATTTCGTAAAGGCATAAAGGAAATGCGAAATGAAATGAAATGAACAAAGAAAAAAAAATGAATTTAAAGTATTCGAAAAATATTGTCAAAGACATATGTCTTCTTACGTAATTAAAATTAATTAAAAAGTATGTCAACTTCATAAATTCGAGACCATTACCTATATTGCGCAAGTTTGTGAGTTCGTGAATAAAAACCTTCTACCAACAAGGGCGAGCTTTACTAATTTTAAATCTCGGTGAAGCCTAATTTAAATATAAATACTTAGATATTTTTCTCTGTCCAGATAATGAAAAAGTATCGTTTCCAATTTTAAATAAGGATAATTCAAAGCAGATTCTCTAGGATTCACTGTGTTCAGCTTTGATGGTGCATTGAATTCCAACAAAATTCCAAAGGGGGAAATTTAGTTCGCCAATTTTCCACTAAAGAGGCGCGATTAACCAAAGATTTTGCAGCTTCGTCTCTCCCGTTACCGTGGCAACCCGACGTAGATACATCTCCTACGTCGGGTTGCCACGGTAACGGGAGAGACGCGTCTGAAAAATCATTGAATGATACCGCCACCTATCGAGAAAAATGACAACACTATACAAGCTAAAGATCTCTCCTGCTTCAGGAGCGTGCACTGGATTTAATAAAATATAGGAGTAGTTGTTTCAGCTTAGATACAGTGAAAGAGTAAAAAATGTGTACACCAGACTCAAACAAGACTTAAGTACTTGATTAAAATATAAATAAATAAGTACAAGTACATTTGTTTTTCACCGCTCCTTTAAAGGGAAAATATTTACAAACAAATATTAAACTAGAAATAAATTTAAAACTTACCCTGAAAATAGGCTTAGTGGGATTCATGGAGGTCCTGTTTTCCTCGCGTGTAAGGTCTAGCGACCAATAGCACGCGACTATAAGTCTCGTGGAGATCTCGAGTGAACGACGGACCTTTGCTCATTGGTCGCTAGACCTTAAACGGACGCAATTCAGGATCTCCATGAATCCCGCTAAGCCTATTTTCAGGGTAAGTTTTAAATTTATTTCTAGTTTAATATTTGTATTGTAAACTTTTTATCGATGGATTAGGCCTATTTAAACGATAAGGAATCGATAAAAAAATCACTTCTAATTAGGTTGCATTCTCCCTTTAAGTTATGAAATATATCCTCCACTACTATAGATAGCTGGGATAAAAACGATCTTATTCATGCATTTATTCATCACGACCAAACTATGAGAGTTTTGCCCAGAAAAATAGCCCCCCAGGGAAAAAAATAGACTGAATCCTGACTCGAGACTACCGAGAGTATCCTCTGATATATATACCACTATATAAAGAACCTTATTATGGCCAAAATACAATGAAATCAAAGGCAAACCTACATTAAGTAGTCCGATTGAAATATATTAGTAATAGACGCGTGCCATGCTTTGACCACAAAGTACATTTTGATTGGAACAAAACATTCAGTCTGTATATAGTGAATTCCAACTTGAGTTGACATCGTGTACAAAGCTAGACTATCCGTTATACCTTTTTGATTTGTTGATTTATATATAATGGGAACATATTTTTGTCAGTGCTACCAACTTATGGTGGAACTGTCTACGGATACATACTTCAAGTTGGAAAGGATGGAAATAAGGAAATAATATTTTGCAATAACGGAATGTACTTTGGTTGTTTCGTATTGTAGATATTTTTGGAAACCGGCAAAAGATGAAGCGCGAGTTAAAGAAAAACAACATCAATGAAACGAAAAAAAAAAATTTGAAATTTTGTTTTGAATGAAATGGAAGAATTTGAATTATATTTTACGCCACTATGGGGAGAAATAAAAACTACGTGAGAAACATTTGTAGAATATGCAAATTGAGACGTCTACAAAATGTGAGAGCTCTGTTTATACAAGTTATAAAAGGCAGTTTGGTGTGATGAGTGATGAGGATACACGTCATACACTTTTAAATCTACAAGTTAGAGTTCACGCGCTAAATCTAAAATAAGCTTAAGTTATAGTAGGGTATTTCCTCCTTCAATGCTAATTTTTACCGGTAGGAACAGAAAAAAATTGGTAGTGTAACTATAATAGCAATTATCATTAGGCTGTGCTCAAATAGCGGTTGTTGAAAAGAGCAAAAAAGTATTTTAGCGGTTTTGGTTCACAATATATAAATAACAATTTTATATCACTCGATATCCGCTCGGTTTTAGGTAAATATTACATCAATCCACGAAAACTCTGCTAAACCTGATACGAATTTTATATCCACACAAAACTGCTAAGCCTAACCAAAATATTTTTCCATCCAAAACTGTTAAGCCTAATCTAAATTTTATTCCAACCCAGGGAAACTGCTAAGCCTAACTTAAATATTTCATATATGAAATATATTTTTTACAGGGCTTTCAAAATCAAAAACGCATTAAGGCCAGGCGATATTTGAACTTAAAGGCTTAAAAGAAATCGAAAAATTATGGAATTCTAGAAAAGAATAAATAAGAATTAGGGGCTCCAATTTACATAAATATTGCAATCCAGAGCCATTTCATTTTTTTTCTGGCCCGTCTTAAGCCTAACGGCCCTTACACGGGGCTCGCAATCCTGCTCGATTTCTATCCCCGAGAGGTGCAAAAATTCGAGACGATAAAAGAGAATTATTTTTCCATTAAAATGTAAAACAGCTTTCAGACGTCATTCGATCGGAATGGACACAAAAAAACGCAAAAATCGCTCGTCTCCCCTTTCAATTCCTCAATACAGTGTTATATACGAAGTTGCAGACTTAAAAAATGGATAGGATTTTGAAATCCCGTACCTTTTTAGATAAATGTCTCACCCTCGGGGGACGGGGGACACTGGCAAAGACACAAAAGCAATTATAATAAATTTAGTTGAAAACAAAAAGGGCGCGAAATTTTTCTTATTTACGTGAAGATAAAAATTAGGTTACGAGGCTTAACTGATACAATAGAATAAATATGGAAAAACAAAGACAACAACAATAGAGCTTTTTCTAAATAAGCCTTCGAGTATTTCTAAAAAATAGTCTTAAAATTATAGTATTTTAAAGGATATTTCAAGGAATAATATAAAACATGTTTGAAAATAAAGGCTTTAATAAGAATTATTGGACTCTCGTTGCCTATGTACTCCATCCGGTGCCAGGTTGACACCGAGGTCACTTCGGGTAAAAAGATAGAAGGGTATGACGTTGCAATACGTAAGTCATGTAATATAGTAACGGGGAAAATTGTTCTAGAGGTCGATTTAAAGTTAATTCCCCTAGAGGCACTGAGGCAGATCTCCTCTGATCATTACAATACTTTTGTTAAAGTTCAATTTTATAAAAAAATAAAGCGAAAGTAGAAGCGGATTAACAAGCAATGTTAAAATTAATATAGAATAAAAATAGTTTCTTCAAAACTGCTCGCGAAAGAAGTTCCCTTTTACAAATTCACGCTAATAAACCCTTTCTAGAATATATTACAATTCGAGTTGGCGGCGAGCCCGAAAGTTAGGAATCCTTATCTCTATGAATTATTTTCTTAAAGAAAAATAGTATGAGCCTAGCTTTGAACGTGCTGCAAACTACAGCTGATATTAATAGTGTAAGGTCAAATTGGGCGAAGGTTCCATTCTCTTTTAATCCGTTTTCGGCAGTTAGTCCTAACGAATATGCAGTAAAAAAAGACCAAGATAGGGAGAAAGGGAACAATTATCAATAGCTAACACGAAAATAAATGGATTCCAAATGCTAAACAGAGGAAAGGGGGATAGAATGTCCAAGGCTTAACTCGAACGGGAGGAGAATTAGGTTTTATAACTTTCAGGGGATTCGATTGAAATGGAGGAAAGTTCTATAGAACCAGTTCTTATTCTCAGGCTCTTGTTTTACAGGAATATTTTCGCTTGGACGAACAATTCTTTAGAATTTAAAGGTTATTTTTAAATTAGTTATAAACCTTTATTCTATTTTCTCGAGAACAATTTGATGAAAATTATTCTCAAGGAATGTTTTTAAATTTTTAATACGAGATTCTTTCGCGTCAACTATTTGTAACAGCCACTTCCACAGATATAGATTGCAAAACTTCTCTCAAACTTCTCTGGTTATTTACGGGTTATTTCTTGAGCGGCACAAACTACACCCTTTTGAATAAGAACGGATTTTTAATGTATTTTTAATTTATTTTTAATGTAATTATTTCAACTGAATATATCTGAGGAGCAGAGTTTATTGATTTGTGAATGATGACACAATTTATTAAAGGGTAAAATTCACGATAATGTGAAAAAAAATGGCCAAAAAGAAAACGGGGGATCTCAAACTGGAATTTATGGACGACCCCCTATTTATCTTCCTAAAACTTATAAGGATCAATACGTGTTTAAATAGGCTCAAAAGTTTGAAAGTTTAAGGCGCGTGAAAAATTAAAAAGGAGTAAAATTTATGGAGCGTGAATTTTTAAAAGCAAGCGTTGGGGAAGGAAAAAGGAACGACGTTGCACGTGAGTTGGTTTCATCGAAATTAGCGGGAATTTTTGGCGCGCGGTAAAAAGAAATTAAAGTGAAACTGTTACCGATTTCTCGTAAAAACAAAATGGAATTTTGAGAGGCATTTTGGGAAATAAATATATCAAATTAAAAAAAAAATATTTGATAAACGACATCTTTGAAATGTTTGGGAAGAAAAGAAAAAAATTCTAACATTCAACGTCATCAATATATGGTCACGTGGTTGTTAAAGAACCAACAGTTGATTCTCGCGCGTTCTAGGTCGTGATATTGTATCTTTTGCGCTAACTTTTCGTTACCAGAAAGTTGGTAGCTCTTATACTTGAGGAAATCAGGGTCTCTATGAATCGCGCTAAGCCTATTTTCTGGGTAAGTTTTAAATTCATTTATAGTTTAATATTTGTTTGTAAATTGTATAACTGATGGATTAGGAATATTTAAACGATAAGGAATCGATTAAAAATCACTTGCATTCTCCTTTAAACGCGTCAAATCTCAGGGCTAAAATTTTAATTTTAGATTTTTAATATTTTGGGATTCATAAACCTTCGACAAAAATGTGAACAGCATCACTTTAAACAACCACTCTATAACATTATTGTCAATCTAATGGGTCCTTAATGGTTATCATTTTCAAGTCCAATTAAAAAGCAATTTAATACGACCAATTAAATGTAACTTATACATTAAAGAGGAAATGTTAAATTGAGATTAATTTATATATATATTATATGTTCATTGAGTATTACACAAATTACACGTATTAAATTCGTGTTAAAATCCAATTAATTTTTGAAATAAAAATAAAAAGGGTAATGGCTTAAAATAAATTGATATTAATGACATCCGCGGCATGGCTTCCCGGTTTAAAATGTTATTTAAGGCTATATCATTATTTTCCGAGTCTTATCCCTCTCATCCCCATCACGAAGAAAATTTTCCCCCACGAAAAATAATGATAATAATAACAATAATAATAATAAAAAAAAACCTGATCCCTAGAGACAATTAAATTTCCAATTAGAGCAAAGGGATTATTATTTAAAGGGACAATGTTAGACGTTTTTCTTACATGATATATGATTAAAGTGATATTTACTCGCAACTAGACTCGTTTCGGGCCTTGCCAAATTTTAGAAATCTTTAGAAATTGAAAGAAATCGCGAGGATATTTTTACGCGTGACGTCGGTTTTACTTTTCATTTCAATATGCTCCCAAGAAATGGGCTTTATCAATCAGGAAAAATTTGTTAAACCAATATCTTTGGCACCAATTATTTCAGACAATGAATATTTTATTCATTCATTCGTAAAGAATAATTGTTAAAGCCTTTAAGTATCACTTTAAAATCCAGATTTTAAAAAATAACATTTCAATTACCCTTTATATAAAAAAAAATAGAAAAAGAAACGTCTTTAGAAAATAAAAAAATAAATTCCTTTCGCTTTTCCAAAAGATTTAAAATAAATGGTTAAAACGGATGAGCGCGAGATAACGAGAAAGCGCGTGGAGTATCCCACTTTAAAGTTTCAATTCAACACTAGGCATTCGCTAGTGATTGGTTCCTTAAAGACGAAGGCGAAGCTTAACTTCTCGCGTGCTGAAATCTCGAGGTGACTAAAAAGAAGGGGGGATATGATCGTTTTAATTCCCTAAAAGGTCATCGCGCGCTGGAAACCTCAATTTTGAAGCTGGAAGGAGAAAAGGGAGGAATTTAAAATTACGCGGGATTAAGCTTGGCACGACCTTAAGCTCGAGCAGCTATTAAAGCGCGCGGCCGGAAATTTAAATGGTCTATAGCTTTAACTAGGCATGAATGTATTTTTGTTTTACAAATCCAAGTATCTCGAGTTACTTGGTATTGTCACGTATTAACAATTAACGGAAGACTGAATTATTCATAAACGGAATAACGGTGTAAATAAATAAACGGAATAAGTCATAAAGTTAAAAACTTGGATTAATTCTTAAAAGGAATGATTCATATAGCTCATCAGCTACGAAAATGGAACAAGTCATAATCGAAATGTTTATGGTTAGGTCTGGTTATGTTTGGATAAGTTAGGTTAGTGTAATTTTAGATTGGATAGGTTTAATTTGGTTAGGATAGAGCCTAATAGAGTAATATCGGTGTGACGTGACGCGACGTCACCCACGCTATTTCCTATAAGATAAATGTTGCCGCCAAAATGGCCGCCATGGTCAATGCTACTCTATATATACCGACTTCAATGAAAGGGCTGAAATTCCTCCATTTCTCCTATCCTTACAAATATTCCGCGATTTTTAAAAATAGCACATTTTTAAGATTTGCACCCTCAAAATGGCAGTTCTTTATAGTCCAGCTGCTCTTTTGGGGAACTGCTATTATGGGAAACACTCCCTTATGAATCAATTGAAAGTCGATCAATTGGAAATAACCACTTACTGAATATCCTAGGCGAAATATCAAATATCAAATTATCATTTTTCAATTATCTCGATACAGAAATCATTCTTAGAAGCCGTATATAATTTAAAACGAAAGAAAAAGGGTGGAAATTATAAGAGTTTTAAATAATAAATTGTATTATTTTAAAGCTTCTTGTTTTATTTTTTATACAATTTGAATTAAAACAAAGAATAAAATAGATAGGTGATTTTCGCTTTCAGATAAAGAACATAGGAGGATATACATTACAGTGGAGAAACGCACGAAGGCTAATTAACCGAACGAAAATCATCATTAGGTTTAAGAGAAAAACCGGAGGATGGAAGAGGTTAAAGGTTAAAGAGAGGGTAAAGAATATTTTATTCGAAAACTGTTAAATTTTAAATATATTTCTAAAATGAGACCCTATAACCGGTTTCTCTCGAAATCTAAATAGAATTAGTGTAGCGTTGTTTAAAAAAGATTCCAAATAAAATTTACGTAAAACAAAATTAAACAATAACAACAACAGTAAAAAAAAAAAGTATAACCGACTTTCTAGGTCATCATTACGGTCGCGTGACTATTATAGAACCAAAAGTTGATTCTCTTTCGTGAAAGTACTACCTTTTAATTTAATTTATCGTTAATCATTTTCCCAAATTCTACGTTAGCAAGCGGAAAAAATTTAATTTAAATATTTTTGGCATTTTAATTTTGATTTTCTTAAAAAAAGATCAACCCAAAGGTGTAATATTTTGAATTATGTTGACAGCTACGCTTGAAATTATAGAATTTTGCAATAAAATATCATTTTCACCTTCCCTTTAACGTAAGATGCAGAGGGATTCGGAGTTTATTCGGCCGTATACAGTTGAAACCGAAAATATACTCTTTGTTCTCGATTAATTTACAGGAACTATTTTAAACTCCTACGTGGTTTATCATTGCGTATCAATACGCCTCAACTTTATCTATATTACAACATTGTGAGCGAAAGAGGGTCCTAATCGCCTCAGTCTGACAAAGCCAAATGCTGTACCGTTTTAGCCTATATATTAGGAAATCTCATTTTTAAAAGGTCCACTTTTACAAATGTCTTTTAATTCTTCGAAAGAAACAAAAAAATAACTAGATTACGGTTGAATTCCATATTAAATTGATAGGCCTATGTATAATTTATTTCAATTTATTTTCTAGCGCGCATGCTTAAATATAAGTGCAGGGGTAACCCCTAATACGTCTGATATCGTAAGTAAGGATAATTAAATTTAAACTAGATTACTCCAGGCTTTTGCGCTTCTAGTAATTAAAACATGAGACCGTAACTAAAAAGAGACCGGTTTTAAATACGTAAGTTCGAGTGCTAAAACACAAAACCGGTTTTACAAAAAGATTTGCACGTGCTAAAACATAAAACCTGTTTTACAAAAAGGTTTGCGCGTGTTTAAACGCAAATGACGGCTTTACAAAAAGGTTTGCGCATGCTAAAACACAAAACCGGCTTTACAAAAAGGTAGATTCGCGTGCTAAAACACAAAACCGGTTTTACAAAAAGGTTTGCACGTGCTAAAACATAAAACCGGTTTTACAAAAAGGTTTGCGCGTGTTTAAACACAAAACCGGTTTTAAAAAAAGGTTTGCACGCAGTGGCGGCGGAACGGGTGGGGACAGGGGGACATTGTCCCCCCTCAATTAAACCAGATGGGGACAACCAATATACGTGTCCCTCCCCAAATTGTTCAGTCAATACTCTGATTAATCTCAGAATATAATTGAATTCAATGAATTATAAGAAAAATCAGTCTATAATCTCAACCTGTTTGGAGTTTTTAAGAAAATAATATAATATAATAACAAAAATTATAAAGAGACTGTCTTTAAATAAGGTATATGATTTATTTCTACGCGAGTCCGTCTGTAGAAGAGCGATAGTACAACCATAGCCTTCAGGTATATTGGTCTTGAGCAACTTGTTTCCAAGTTCTTTAACGAAAAATGTCCCCCCCCCCCCCCCAAAATAAGAACCGTCCGCCGCCACTGTTTGCACGTGCTCAAATATAAAACCGGTTTTACAAAAAGGTTTGCGCGTGCTAAAACACAAAAACCGGTTTTAAAAAAAGGTAGATTCGCGTGCTAAAACACAAAACCGGTTTTAGAAAAGGTCTGCGCGTGCTAAAACATAAAACCAAAGCAAAAATATTGCGTGAAACCACGAGTAAAAATGTTAAAACACAAGATTGGAATAATTTAAGTTCGTGAATTCCAATAACTTTAAATTTTGGGTATTTTAATACTGAATATTATAGGCCTATATTCAATTAGTTAATTAAACTTACCTAGTAAAGTTAATATATATATTTATGAGAGTGTCAATTAGAAATAGGCCTAACTTCATAGTCCAAAACAGTCAAAGATTTCAGAGCTGCAGAACTCACCTTTCGTATTTAATCATTGAATTCGTTCCTGATGGATTTATATAGAGAGACGAATTTACTATAGGACTAAATATTCGAGGTAAAATCTTTGACTTTATGATGCGTGGCGATAATCTTAAGGTATAATCTCGAAAATTGGCCATTACGTTTCGTACTTGGAATTAATATACAGCTAATAATATGGTCCGGTAATGCTTGGAACTTTAGCTACTAAAACGGGCCAATTATCCAAATGGTCTAAATGGATATTCTAGAGAGAGAGAGAGAGTAGTTTCAGTTCCGAGACTTTAAAGTATAGCCCTCCATTAAGAACTATACGTGTAAATTATAATGATAAATAACGCGGGGTATTTAAAAGTGAAATTTCCCGCCAAAATTTTTCCGCTTTATATAACCTATCTAATGGCAATAACGATATCCAAAAATGCGTCGGAAAATGAGCTTTTGAATATATCGAACCAATTTATATTCAAACTGTTATTAGGAATATTGAGAGATTAGAAAGCGTTTATGGTTTTCCATTTTGCGGATTTAATGTTGGCTGCAAAATAAGACAAGAACAACCATGATACAACAAGGAGAAATTTGGCGGGAAACTTTAATCTTGGCGGGAAAATACAGAAGCTAAACCGATGTTCAATTAAATAGAGTACCAAGAGTGAAAACACTGGCGGATTAATACATAATGTTAACCACATATACGGAAGAAAGTAGTCGGGACAATATCCCATTGAACTCGAATATAGAGATAGCGCGCGCTTATTAATTTGTCTCGCTCTCTAATCTCGCGAGCTTTGTAAAATACGCAATTATCAATCTATGTTTTCATCGCGTGCGAAGTTACGTTCCCATATTTCTATACAACAAATCTTCTTAGAGTTTATAAAATATAGTCTATATTTTTACGCGCTGCAATCTAAGACTGAAATTATACGATTGAAATTAATTTCAATTGGGAGATTACATCGTGTAACAAAGCTATATGTACAAATTTCCTTACGATCAATTTGATTCGGGATAAAAGGTAGCGTAGCTTTATACGTACTGCAATATTAAATTTAATTACACACCCTATATTGATTGAAGTGACAAGGGAGGGAAATGGGTAAAGTATAACGTCAGTTTCAATTACGATCATATAGCCTATATCCCAGCCTTTAACACTCACGGAAAAGTAAGAGTGACAAAGAATAGGAAGGTAATTTCATCACAATTAATTGGCAGTGAGTCAAAGTATGAGAAAAATAAGATATATTTCACAGCAATTCGTCTAAGGAACGGGGATAAAGTGATTGACAGACGTGGTGAAATGGGGTGGAAAGAATTTTTGTGGATTAATATTAAATTAAAATCAAAATTATACGAATCTTTATTATTTGCCTGACAATAATAATTATTAATTTGGCAAAAGGCTTAATTTTGGACAATTTCTATATCACTTAAAGTTCTGGATATAAGTCACAATCTAGGGTCTAATTATAACTTTAAAAATAGCGTTAATGATTTGTAGTTCAAGGTCAAACTGATTAAAACTAAATTAACAATATATCATAATTAATATCCACTTAACCATAACTAAAATAGTTCACAGTGACTATTTTTTTTTCCTATGAGATATAGCATTGTGTATATCCGCCTCAGTTGCCCTCATTTTATAAACTGCAGGTGTTAAGCATATTTCATTCTAGAGCGCAGTTTCCCTCGGTCTCTCAAATCAAGGTGATGAAGTGGGCCTAACTTTATTGGTATATTACGTACTGCCAGGTTAATATGTCACTGACATATATTTAACACACTTTAATACGGTATTTTATCAACTAGACTCGGGAGCGAGTTTTAAAAGGATGAGGGTTGGATGAGCAATGACGTTTTCCAGTCGAACGGATGACAAAATTCGGGAGGATGCGACAAATTCCAATCAAAATTGCGACCAGGGAAACTTTCTATATCAAAATCACTTTGAAATTGCATATCGTACGAAGCTTTTGATTCTCTAGTTTTCTATTTTGTTAACGCGTTGACACTAACTTCGCGTGTGTAGAAAACACAAACTGATTTTTGACCTTGCACGCGAGGCTCGAGGGTGCATAGTTTGGCGCCAAATGTTAAACTAACGCGCGTGCTACGTATAGTTTATAAGCCTATAATATCAGGCGATGTGGAATGAAAGCTCGTGCAAAGCACGCGCCATTCCCCTCTCAATCGTGTTTGGAGCGCGAGGAAAATTAGTCGTTACCTAGCGACCGAACGAGCGCTTGGAACTTAGAAGTTTAACGTTCATTTATATGGGAAAGTTTACACCCTCCCCCGCCCCTGGGTGACGAGGTTAAGGTTTCTAAAGCTATGTTCTCACTTAAAACTTTGAAAACGTTTTAACCGTTTCGAATAATCAAATGGACTCTTCGAGATATTAATTGGATTTATTGGCCCAAAAAAATGTATAATTTGACCTTTCCAATGGTTCAAAATGGTTTCAAAGTCTATTGTGGGAACGCAACTAGACCTAAACGACGTAAAGGACGCTGTTTCCCAATTTTAAAGTTGTTTCGAAGAGTTTGACAATGAGCATCTATTTAGAAGACCTTAAATTTGTTTGTAGGGGTTATGAAATATTTTCGAGAATAAAATTTTCTTTGACATATTTAAATTTCAAAAGATTCCACAGTGCTAGTCTTGTGATATCGGGTACTCCAGATCATCCTAAATTACAACCTTTTTTCTTCTCAAGTGTCTTATTACCATTATACGCCCACCTTGAAGGTATCCTGGGATGTTATTTAATTAAAAGTGGTTTTTACCTCTCCGAGTGAACCGCGTTCATGAGGTATGGTATTACTGTAGTCGTATCAGTGTATAAGATAAGAGAAAAATAATGCTTGAAAAGACACTTCAGCTTTGCGTGAAGAATTCGTCAACTAATTGCGAGAAATATCTACTATTCGAGTTCCAATTTCCAACTTTATTTCACTGCGCGACGACGCTTCGAGAGCAGCGCTTTCATCTTCAGGGTGTACTTTAAATCCTTATTTTTTTAGCTACACCAAAAGTGTAGCTATTACATTCGGTGGTTCGCCGCCGTCGCCGCCGTTGGAAATGACGAAATTCGCGAAAATCAAGCATTCGCGTAGAAGCTCGCGTACAAGAAAATAAATAATATTAGATATAAAGCCGCGTTCACAAGATAAATTAATAAAGATTAGATATAAAAGCGCGTTCACACGGGTTAATAATTTGAAAATTAATAACACACGGGGTTATAAGTTGAAAATATAAAATGATTAGATGTAAAGGCGCGTTCACACAGGTTTATAATTTGAAAACAAGATAAACTAATAAAGATTTGATATAAAGTGTCGTCTGTTTCAAGTGTCGTTTGTTTCAAGTGTCGTTTGTTTCAAGTGTCGTCGTTTGTTTCAAGTGTCGTCGTTCGTTTCAAGTGTCGTCGTTCGTTTCAAGTGTCGTCGTTCGTTTCAAGTGTCGTCGTTCGTTTCAAGTGTCGTCGTTCGTTTCAAGTGTCGTCGTTCGTTTCAAGTGTCGTCGTTCGTTTCAAGTGTCGTCGTTCGTTTCAAGTGTCGTCGTTCGTTTCAAGTGTCGTCGTTCGTTTCAAGTGTCGTCGTTCGTTTCAAGTTCCGTCGTTCGTTTCAAGTGTCGTCGTTTGTTTCAAGTGTCGTCGTTTGTTTCAAGTGTCGTCGTTTGTTTCAAGTGTCGTCGTTAATTCAAGTGTCGTCGTTTGTTTCAAGTGTCCTCGTTTGTTTCAAGTGTCGTCGTTCGTTTCAAGTGTCGTCGTTCGTTTCAAGTGTCGTCGTTCGTTTCAAGTGTCGTCGTTCGTTTCAAGTCTCGTCGTTTGTTTCAAGTGTCGTCGTTTGTTTCAAGTGTCGTCGTTCGTTTCAAGTGTCGTCGTTCGTTTCAAGTGTCGTCGTTTGTTTCAAGTGTCGTCGTTTGTTTCAAGTGTCGTCGTTTGTTTCAAGTGTCGTCGCTCGTTTCAAGTGTCGTCGCTCGTTTCAAGTGTCGTCGTTCGTTTCAAGTGTCGTCGTTCGTTTCAAGTGTCGTCGTTCGTTTCAAGTGTCGTCGTTCGTTTCAAGTGTCGTCGTTCGTTTCAAGTGTCGTCGTTCGTTTCAAGTGTCGTCGTTCGTTTCAAGTGTCGTCGTTCGTTTCAAGTGTCGTCGTTCGTTTCAAGTGTCGTCGTTCGTTTCAAGTGTCGTCGCTCGTTTCAAGTGTCGTCGTTCGTTTCAAGTGTCGTCGTTCGTTTCAAGTGTCGTCGTTCGTTTCAAGTGTCGTCGCTCGTTTCAAGTGTCGTCGTTCGTTTCAAGTGTCGTCGTTCGTTTCATGTGTCGTCGTTCGTTTCAAGTTCCGTCGTTCGTTTCAAGTGTCGTCGTTTGTTTCAAGTGTCGTCGTTTGTTTCAAGTGTCGTCGTTTGTTTCAAGTGTCGTCGTTTAATTCAAGTGTCGTCGTTTGTTTCAAGTGTCGTCGTTTGTTTCAAGTGTCGTTGTTTGTTTCAAGTGTCGTCGTTCGTTTCAAGTGTCGTCGTTCGTTTCAAGTGTCGTCGTTCGTTTCAAGTGTCGTCGTTTGTTTCAAGTGTCGTCGTTTGTTTCAAGTGTCGTCGTTTGTTTCAAGTGTCGTCGTTTGCTTCAAGTGTCGTCGTTTGTTTCAAGTGTCGTCGTTTGTTTCAAGTGTCGTCGTTTGTTTCAAGTGTCGTCGTTTGATTCAAGTGTCGTCGTTTGTTTCAAGTGTCGTCGTTTGCTTCAAGTGTCGTCGTTCGTTTCAAGTGTCGTCGTTCGTTTCAAGTGTCGTCGTTCGTTTCAAGTGTCGTCGTTCGTTTCAAGTGCCGTCGTTCGTTTCAAGTGTCGTCGTTCGTTTCAAGTGTCGTCGTTCGTTTCAAGTGTCGTCGTTCGTTTCAAGTGTCGTCGTTCGTTTCAAGTGTCGTCGTTCGTTTCAAGTTCCGTCGTTCGTTTCAAGTGTCGTGTTTTGTTTCAAGTGTCGTCGTTTGTTTCAAGTGTCGTCGTTTGTTTCAAGTGTCGTCGTTTAATTCAAGTGTCGTCGTTTGTTTCAAGTGTCCTCGTTTGTTTCAAGTGTCGTCGTTCGTTTCAAGTGTCGTCGTTCGTTTCAAGTGTCGTCGTTCGTTTCAAGTGTCGTCGTTCGTTTCAAGTCTCGTCGTTTGTTTCAAGTGTCGTCGTTTGTTTCAAGTGTCGTCGTTCGTTTCAAGTGTCGTCGTTCGTTTCAAGTGTCGTCGTTTGTTTCAAGTGTCGTCGTTTGTTTCAAGTGTCGTCGTTCGTTTCAAGTTCCGTCGTTCGTTTCAAGTGTCGTCGTTTGTTTCAAGTGTCGTCGTTTGTTTCAAGTGTCGTCGTTTGTTTCAAGTGTCGTCGTTTAATTCAAGTGTCGTCGTTTGTTTCAAGTGTCCTCGTTTGTTTCAAGTGTCGTCGTTCGTTTCAAGTGTCGTCGTTCGTTTCAAGTGTCGTCGTTCGTTTCAAGTGTCGTCGTTCGTTTCAAGTCTCGTCGTTTGTTTCAAGTGTCGTCGTTTGTTTCAAGTGTCGTCGTTCGTTTCAAGTGTCGTCGTTCGTTTCAAGTGTCGTCGTTTGTTTCAAGTGTCGTCGTTTGTTTCAAGTGTCGTCGTTTGTTTCAAGTGTCGTCGCTCGTTTCAAGTGTCGTCGCTCGTTTCAAGTGTCTTCGTTCGTTTCAAGTGTCGTCGTTCGTTTCAAGTGTCGTCGTTCGTTTCAAGTGTCGTCGTTCGTTTCAAGTGTCGTCGTTCGTTTCAAGTGTCGTCGTTCGTTTCAAGTGTCGTCGTTCGTTTCAAGTGTCGTCGTTCGTTTCAAGTGTCGTCGTTCGTTTCAAGTGTCGTCGTTCGTTTCAAGTGTCGTCGCTCGTTTCAAGTGTCGTCGTTCGTTTCAAGTGTCGTCGTTCGTTTCATGTGTCGTCGTTCGTTTCAAGTTCCGTCGTTCGTTTCAAGTGTCGTCGTTTGTTTCAAGTGTCGTCGTTTGTTTCAAGTGTCGTCGTTTGTTTCAAGTGTCGTCGTTTAATTCAAGTGTCGTCGTTTGTTTCAAGTGTCGTCGTTTGTTTCAAGTGTCGTTGTTTGTTTCAAGTGTCGTCGTTCGTTTCAAGTGTCGTCGTTCGTTTCAAGTGTCGTCGTTCGTTTCAAGTGTCGTCGTTTGCTTCAAGTGTCGTCGTTTGTTTCAAGTGTCGTCGTTTGTTTCAAGTGTCGTCGTTTGCTTCAAGTGTCGTCGTTTGTTTCAAGTGTCGTCGTTTGTTTCAAGTGTCGTCGTTTGTTTCAAGTGTCGTCGTTTGATTCAAGTGTCGTCGTTTGTTTCAAGTGTCGTCGTTTGCTTCAAGTGTCGTCGTTCGTTTCAAGTGTCGTCGTTCGTTTCAAGTGTCGTCGTTCGTTTCAAGTGTCGTCGTTCGTTTCAAGTGTCGTCGTTCGTTTCAAGTGCCGTCGTTCGTTTCAAGTGTCGTCGTTCGTTTCAAGTGTCGTCGTTCGTTTCAAGTGTCGTCGTTCGTTTCAAGTGTCGTCGTTCGTTTCAAGTGTCGTCGTTCGTTTCAAGTTCCGTCGTTCGTTTCAAGTGTCGTGTTTTGTTTCAAGTGTCGTCGTTTGTTTCAAGTGTCGTCGTTTGTTTCAAGTGTCGTCGTTTAATTCAAGTGTCGTCGTTTGTTTCAAGTGTCCTCGTTTGTTTCAAGTGTCGTCGTTCGTTTCAAGTGTCGTCGTTCGTTTCAAGTGTCGTCGTTCGTTTCAAGTGTCGTCGTTCGTTTCAAGTCTCGTCGTTTGTTTCAAGTGTCGTCGTTTGTTTCAAGTGTCGTCGTTCGTTTCAAGTGTCGTCGTTCGTTTCAAGTGTCGTCGTTTGTTTCAAGTGTCGTCGTTTGTTTCAAGTGTCGTCGTTCGTTTCAAGTGTCGTCGTTCGTTTCAAGTGTCGTCGTTTGTTTCAAGTGTCGTCGTTTGTTTCAAGTGTCGTCGCTCGTTTCAAGTGTCGTCGCTCGTTTCAAGTGTCGTCGTTCGTTTCAAGTGTCGTCGTTCGTTTCAAGTGTCGTCGTTCGTTTCAAGTGTCGTCGTTCGTTTCAAGTGTCGTCGTTCGTTTCAAGTGTCGTCGTTCGTTTCAAGTGTCGTCGTTCGTTTCAAGTGTCGTCGTTCGTTTCAAGTGTCGTCGTTCGTTTCAAGTGTCGTCGTTCGTTTCAAGTGTCGTCGTTCGTTTCAAGTGTCGTCGTTCGTTTCAAGTCTCGTCGTTTGTTTCAAGTGTCGTCGTTTGTTTCAAGTGTCGTCGTTCGTTTCAAGTGTCGTCGTTCGTTTCAAGTGTCGTCGTTTGTTTCAAGTGTCGTCGTTTGTTTCAAGTGTCGTCGTTCGTTTCAAGTGTCGTCGTTCGTTTCAAGTGTCGTCGTTTGTTTCAAGTGTCGTCGCTCGTTTCAAGTGTCGTCGCTCGTTTCAAGTGTCGTCGTTCGTTTCAAGTGTCGTCGTTCGTTTCAAGTGTCGTCGTTCGTTTCAAGTGTCGTCGTTCGTTTCAAGTGTCGTCGTTCGTTTCAAGTGTCGTCGTTCGTTTCAAGTGTCGTCGTTCGTTTCAAGTGTCGTCGTTCGTTTCAAGTATCGTCGTTCGTTTCAAGTGTCGTCGTTCGTTTCAAGTGTCGTCGTTCGTTTCAAGTGTCGTCGTTCGTTTCAAGTGTCGTCGTTCGTATCAAGTGTCGTCGTTTGTTTCAAGTGTCGTCGTTTGTTTCAAGTGTCGTCGTTCGTTTCAAGTGTCGTCGTTCGTTTCAAGTGTCGTCGTTCGTTTCAAGTGTCGTCGTTTGTTTCAAGTGTCGTCGTTTGTTTCAAGTGTCGTCGTTTGTTTCAAGTGTCGTCGTTTGTTTCAAGTGTCGTCGTTTGTTTCAAGTGTCGTCGTTTGTTTCAAGTGTCGTCGTTCGTTTCAAGTGTCGTCGTTCGTTTCAAGTGTCGTCGTTCGTTTCAAGTGTCGTCGTTCGTTTCAAGTGTCGTCGTTCGTTTCAAGTGTCGTCGCTCGTTTCAAGTGTCGTCGTTTGTTTCAAGAGTCGTCGTTCGATTCAAGTGTCGTCGTTCGTTTCAAGTGTCGTCGTTCGTTTCAAGTGTCGTCGTTCGTTTCAAGTGTCGTCGTTCGTTTCAAGTGTCGTCGTTCGTTTCAAGTGTCGTCGTTTGTTTCAAGTGTCGTCGTTTGTTTCAAGTGTCGTCGTTCGATTAAAGTGTCGTCGTTCGTTTCAAGTGTCGTCGTTCGTTTCAAGTGTCGTCGTTCGTTTCAAGTGTCGTCGTTCGTATCAAGTGTCGTCGTTCGTTTCAAGTGTCGTCGTTCGTTTCAAGTGTCGTCGTTTCAAGTGTCGTCGTTCGTTTCAAGTGTCGTCGTTCGTTTCAAGTGTCGTCGTTCGTTTCAAGTGTCGTCGTTCGTTTCAAGTGTCGTCGTTTGTTTCAAGTGTCGTCGTTTGTTTCAAGTGTCGTCGTTTGTTTCAAGTGTCGACGTTTGTTTCAAGTGTCGTCGTTTGTTTCAAGTGTCGTCGTTCGTTTCAAGTGTCGTCGTTTGTTTCAAGTGTCGTCGTTTGTTTCAAGTGTCGTCGTTTGTTTCAAGTGTCGTCGTTCGTTTCAAGTGTCGTCGTTCGTTTCAAGTGTCGTCGTTCGTTTCAAGTGTCGTCGTTCGTTTCAAGTGTCGTCGTTTGTTTCAAGTGTCGTCGTTTGTTTCAAGTGTCGTCGTTCGTTTCAAGTGTCGTCGTTCGTTTCAAGTGTCGTCGTTCGTTTCAAGTGTCGTCGTTTGTTTCAAGTGTCGTCGTTTGTTTCAAGTGTCGTCGTTTGTTTCAAGTGTCGTCGTTTGTTTCAAGTGTCGTCGTTCGATTCAAGTGTCGTCGTTCGTTTCAAGTGTCGTCGTTCGTTTCAAGTGTCGTCGTTCGTTTCAAGTGTCGTCGTTCGTTTCAAGTGTCGTCGTTTGTTTCAAGTGTCGTCGTTTGTTTCAAGTGTCGTCGTTTGTTTCAAGTGTCGTCGTTTGTTTCAAGTGTCGTCGTTCGATTCAAGTGTCGTCGTTCGTTTCAAGTGTCGTCGTTCGTTTCAAGTGTCGTCGTTCGTTTCAAGTGTCGTCGTTCGTATCAAGTGTCGTCGTTCGTTTCAAGTGTCGTCGTTCGTTTCAAGTGTCGTCGTTTCAAGTGTCGTCGTTCGTTTCAAGTGTCGTCGTTCGTTTCAAGTGTCGTCGTTCGTTTCAAGTGTCGTCGTTCGTTTCAAGTGTCGTCGTTCGTTTCAAGTGTCGTCGTTTGTTTCAAGTGTCGTCGTTTGTTTCAAGTGTCGTCGTTTGTTTCAAGTGTCGTCGTTTGTTTCAAGTGTCGTCGTTTGTTTCAAGTGTCGTCGTTTGTTTCAAGTGTCGTCGTTTGTTTCAAGTGTCGTCGTTTGTTTCAAGTGTCGTCGTTCGTTTCAAGTGTCGTCGTTCGTTTCAAGTGTCGTCGTTCGTTTCAAGTGCCGTCGTTCGTTTCAAGTGTCGTCGTTTGTTTCAAGTGTCGTCGTTTGTTTCAAGGGTCGTCGTTCGTTTCAAGTGTCGTCGTTCGTTTCAAGTGTCGTCGTTCGTTTCAAGTGTCGTCGTTTGTTTCAAGTGTCGTCGTTTGTTTCAAGTGTCGTCGTTTGTTTCAAGTGTCGTCGTTCGATTCAAGTGTCGTCGTTCGTTTCAAGTGTCGTCGTTCGTTTCAAGTGTCGTCGTTCGTTTCAAGTGTCGTCGTTCGATTCAAGTGTCGTCGTTCGTTTCAAGTGTCGTCGTTCGTTTCAAGTGTAGTCGTTCGTTTCAAGTGTCGTCGTTTCAAGTGTCGTCGTTCGTTTCAAGTGTCGTCGTTCGTTTCAAGTGTCGTCGTTCGTTTCAAGTGTCGTCGTTCGTTTCAAGTGTCGTCGTTCGTTTCAAGTGTCGTCGTTCGTTTCAAGTGTCGTCGTTTGTTTCAAGTGTCGTCGTTTGTTTCAAGTGTCGTCGTTTGTTTCAAGTGTCGTCGTTTGTTTCAAGTGTCGTCGTTTGTTTCAAGTGTCGTCGTTTGTTTCAAGTGTCGTCGTTTGTTTCAAGTGTCGTCGTTTGTTTCAAGAGTCGTCGTTTGTTTCAAGTGTCGTCGTTTGTTTCAAGTGTCATTGGTGTAGCTATTATTATGGGCTTGACCATCTTGTTTCTATAATATATACGCGTGTGTGTGAATGAAAGATTGGTTTTGGTTGGCGCATAGCCCCGAGGTGTAAGTTGACTGTTAAAGAACGGAAAACGATAAAAAGAGAAAAAGGAGGAGAGACTACGGAGCAGAGAGTCCTTTGTCCAAATGGCAGGCCGATATTTCAGAGTCTTAGTTAAAAGGACCCTGTGGACCCCTGTTCTTTATTTTTCCTCGTGACACGCGTAAACATCGTGCGCCAGACCTCGCGACTCCAAAGAGTTCAAAGTGACTGGTTGCCTCGTGAGACAATCGAATACACCACTCACCCTCCTTCCCCCACTTACAATTCCGCACCTCGTGAACTTAGCAGCACGTGCAATGGGATAAACAAAGTCCATATAGCGTTGACCGTGCTGCCAGCTCGAGATGGACTATTATAGGCTAAGAGTGGTTACCCTCAAATTGGCAGTACGCGCAAAGCCAGGCTATTCGTTATCTCTATTAACTGGAAGATAAAGGGCACCTATAGTTGGCGCTCGCTGCCATTTAGAGATGTATATGACTATATACATTCAGGCACCCTTTTCTCTCGTGGAGACGGCTGGCAATTTATTACTTAAAGGGCTAATGTAGTAGAAATTGCTATAAACATGCCGGGATATCAAAAGTTAAAGGATAAACAAGATGATGCAATATATTTCTAGGCCTTTGTCAAGACAATTTAAAATCCTGCTTTGGTTATTTCCATATCCGCGAAGGCTCTTGTTGGCTGGAATGTGTCGTCAGCTTAAAGTTCAATGGGTTAAGGGAAACATAGTAGGGAATAGAGCGACGGTTACTAAAAGTTTAAATTAGGCTTAGTTGGATTCGGGATGATTAGAAACTTGAATTAAGTCCTCAAAAGGTCAGATTAATAATACCGAATTTTAACTAGAATCGACAAAAACCTAAAAATTAACGATTTAATTTCATATTCCCTTTAAATTTAGACTTCTCCGGCTCTGTTTGTTTGGAACAATGTGACCCCATTTAATGGGGCCGCAAATCCCGCACATGCCATTTTCAAAATCCCAAATAATTAATTCAAGACCCCAAACTGTTTGCGCCCAATTTTTCCAATAATAAACTTTTACTCACGAGAAGGAAAAGAAAAAAAGAAATTTTTCCACCAAAGCGTGAAGAATGAAAAATTACGGGAAGGGGGGGGGGGGGGGCCTCCGGTTAATTTTGGGACGAACGGGGTAAAGGCGAGTTTAATTTAGCTTCCTTCGTTGGAGTGTACACTGATATAAACCGCTCTTAGAATTCAGCGGGTGTAAACCTAGACCATGATTTTCTCTAAGAAACCAAATTCATAGAGATTGAAGACTATACCAAATACAAAGTGTATTCTGAACTAATTCTAAACGCGTGAAGTTTGAATTTTTAAGTTTGAAATGTAAAATCAACTTATTTATAGTAAATCATAATACAATTCATAAAAAAGCATGCCCTGTTTGAACTATTTTAAAATTTGTTAATTTCCATACATAGGTTCCATCACTCTTTCGCAGTTTCTTGAGGAGCCAAGAACTGAACTGAACTGCTAGCCTTTCACTCTGCTTAAATTTAGATAGGCTCATTAAAAAACTGACAACACTGGACCCGAACGGATTTCTCCTCTTTAGTAATTTGAATTATGAACACAATACTGCGTATTAACTATTTTAACCAATCACAGCGCGGAATTATAAAATTGTTAGTATTTCGTAAAGGGTTAATATTTCTTTTCGAATAATTTTTAATTAAAAATCATTCTTTTTCATCATCTCTTTACTCGTCCCAGATTTTGGAATAATTACTTTAAAAGAAGAATTAATTAAGCTTAACTTTTTTCCAGTACACCCTTTTCGAAATCTGGGCGGGAATTTTAACTATCTGGGCATAGGCTTAACTGTCGCTGCAAAGTCGGAAAGTAACTAGCAACGCTCCACCCCATGAATATTCATTTTCAGAATCTCGAGAGGGGTTGTTTGCGTTTTGGACCCTTCCGGGAAAAGACCTAGAGGATAGTAAAGTTGTTTGTATTTCCTCGCGAGCTGCAAGCTTGATTGAAAAATACACGCGCGTCTCCTATATATTCACTTCCACCTCGACTTGGCAGCGCTCTTAAAACTAAACTATGCCAGTGATCTCTATTATTTTTTGGCTCAGAGATAGAGGGGAACCTATAGGTTTTTCTTCGCTGCCAACTCCAAGTGGAATTAACGACTTCTTTTGCCTGATGGAGCGCGCGCTTGAAAGAGGATGATTTTTTATAAGACTCGTTACCATGGCAACAGAGTTTATATAAATATTGACAGATATAAAGAGCGCATCTTTTCTATCCGAACGTCTATAGTGATATACCCAACCTTACTTTGAGTAAAAATTAACATAATAAAAAACCAGTTCACGAAGCAAAGTTGAATAAATACTGTTAAATGAGCACGCATCAAAAGTGGAAGAACAAATAAAAATAAACCATTTCTTTAATTAATTTTTTTTTTTCTAAAGAAATAATCGAATTAGCTCCAAATCAACCTCCACTGTCTAAAGTGTCTAGTTAACTTTACCAGTTGACCAGATTGGTTCAAAGTTAACTACTACCGCACCTTCTATTCCACATGAACATCCACTGGCGTCTCGTTAACTTGACACCACGTCCAGATATCCATTTGGAATCGATAGCGGATGTCTATGTGGTGGACGTTAACTTGGAACCAATTGGTCAGATAGGTCTCACGTTAACTTTCATGGTATGGTTACTTGGTTTCCACAATTGAATCATAACGTATGACAACTCTAGGTTTAAAAGCTACTATTTTCAAAATTTGTTATAAACAAGATATCAGTATTCTATTATCGAAATAATTTGAAATTAATTTGAAACGTTTTAATATGTTTAGGCAAAAGATCATAACTTATTCCCAGAAAAGTAATTAAAGCCCGGTAAGGTAACGCTATCAGAAAACGCAAACCTTCAAGTTATAGTCCAGTAGCCCACTCCCTTAATTGTGGCGCATCTGGAAAATTGGCGTAATCGATGTACAAGCCATTACCAAATTGATTTTGTAACTGAGTACGTATTTATCATTACCAAAGGCTGTAATCAGTGTACAGATTTCACGGAAGAGGTTAATTCCTCGTAAAACGGTGAAGATTTTGTAGAGTTCAATATAGAAAATAAATCGATATTTGTAGCTAATCTTGTAGCTAATATAGACGAGAAAAACTGTTAGTCAATTTTATCGAACAGTTATCGGTCCTATTTATTCATTCGGTCCATATATCGTTTTTCTAGGGATGAGGATCGAGAGAGAGGAAGCTCATTTAACCGGAAGTTCTTCTTATCTCTCCTTGAGGAAGCCCATATAACCCCCCCAGTGACATCAAGGATCACTAAACACGGAACCAAATTGCCCGCATCATCATACTGGGCCGTTCTCTGAGCACTTTTTGAAACTATTTTCAGTCTTTATGAGGTTTAGCATTGTTTATTAATCCGCCTCAGTTCCTAGGTAGTATCATCGCAAAACTGCATCATGCTTACAAAGATTTCTAAAGGAACCGTTATTCCGATATTATTAAAGCTAAAGTAATATAGCTTTAGTCGCATTAGTGTATAACTTACAATATTTTTAGTGATTTTTTTAAGGCCTAAGTACATAAATTAATTATAGTAAATATGGAAAACTTTACCCATGCTGATAAAGAAGAAAATTAAAAAAAAAAAAAAAAAAAAATGATAAGAGTTTTAAAATTTTTTATCCATCATTTAACTGGCCTAGTTGTGAATTTTTCTAAAATTTTAATCTCCCGTTTTAATCTTACAGAGTTTATCTCCGTTTTAATCTCATAAAGTTAATCTCCGTTTTAATCTTATAAAGTTTATCTCCGTTTTAATCTTATAAAGTTTATCTCCGTTTTAATCTTATAAAGTTTATCTCCGTTTTAATATTATAAAGTTAATCTCAGTTTTAATCTTATAAAGTTTATCTCCGTTTCAATCTTATAAAGTTTATATATCTCCGTTTTTATCTTATAAAGTTTATCTACGTTTCAATCTCATAAAGTTTATCTCCGTTTTAATCTTATAAAGTTTATCTACGTTTTAATCTTATAAAGTTAATCTCAATTTAATCTTATAAAGTTAATCTCCTGTTTGAACGAAGTGGTTCTCTTTATAAAATATTGCCGTTTTTGTACTTCGAGTAAATAATACGCTTCTGATATAAGCGTATAAGCAATTGTATATGTATTTCCTCTTATATATTCTTACAGTTAACCCTAAAATAAAAACAAGTAATTTCAGTTGGTATAAGGAGGGAAATAGTAATATGCTAGCAATAAACGTCCCGCGGAAGAAAATAATAGTTGTAATAATATATAGAACTGGGCTATCTATATTGTACGTAGCAGTAAGACATTTAGGAGTAGTTTAGCCTCTTTTGGACTTAAGCCCAAATAAAGCCTGACCATTGGCTCTGCCATTGGGGACCTGATCAATGGTCCGTGACTATACTATTCTAGTACTCGTTTTCTTCTTTTTCCCCTTAAACCAGAAGTAGCAAAGAGGAAATACGTCAGGAAATGAAATTGGACCCGAAAAGCTAACATCATTAGTTTTGATAAACTGCATGAAACCTAGGAGTACCAATAAACAGCACGCTTTACAAGGAATCCGTGATTTCCATCGACTAATGTATTCCAAAATGGTGAGACATTTTCTATTGGATATTTGAATAAAGCCCCGTAATTGGTTAGAATTCCGTGAGGGATCGGGAACAAACGGAAGTGGATTTTAAGGTTTTTATGAATATTTAACGCTCCTAATCGATTAACTATAATTTGATTAGAATTTTCTGTATATTAAAGCACGTGATTGCTTTCTTACGCGCTGTCTCTTTCATGAAAGTGTACATTCCAAAAAGCCATATAACTTTTAAATTAAATTTATCGTTAATTAATAATTACGTTCCAGAATCCATCGGAAATTAATAAAATATATATTTTTGGTATTTTAATTTGAATTTTTTTTTATACTTTGCGCATCAAAAAGAATAAATAAAAAATGCTAATAGTTCGAAAAAATGATGACAGTCTCACTTTAAGAAATATTGTTGCATTGATTTTTTGGTATTAAAAAAAGAAATATCATAGCGTTTCTTTTTGCGAGAACTATTCACTATTTTTTATTTATGTAGTTTAACATGGCGTATTAATCCGCAACAGTTTTGGCTATTATTTAACGCTACAGGCGATCCAAAGAAAAATAAATAAGAGAGCATTCTTGAGAGAATATCCTTGGGAATCTTAAGTAAAATCCGGAAAAATGACAAAAGCTTTAAAAAGAGCTGCTGTCACGAATATTTTACCCTAACGTAAGCAGGAGTAAAAAGAACGTGTACATTGGTCTACTACCAGCGAAGCAACAATTAGAATTCGGTATAGGTGGATTAAGTAGAAGTAGCTTACTATATCATGGATTTACTAAGTCTCTTAAAACAATTATAATACAAATCATTTTTAAACTATAAACAATACTAATAATACTAATAACCCCGACACTATACTACACCCCCAAAATAATTATAATATACACCCCTCAAAATAAAATACAGCATGCAGCCAGATTTATATATATATATATTTTAACTTTGCCACTCTCTAGATATATTTCCTTTACGTAAATATATATTGTACTTATCACAAGTTGGAGCGCGTGGAGTTCACAGATCGTCGCGTATGCTCGTGAGTTGGAAACGAAGAATGTAGAAGTTGGTGAATATAGTCTTGTGGTTTGGCGCCAAAGGTAAAGGATTTAGATTGATTCCACAGGATTAGGATGATCGGAAACGGCTAAGACCGGGCGAACTCATCTCGTACTTTTCATTCTCTCTCCGAGCTTCGATCTTAAAAGTGGGTGTTTTCTCCTTCAAAGTTATTTTCTAACTGCCTTTTTGTCCTTCTTCAAAAAACGAGATCTCAACGAGGTTTTTGAATTCTAGAAGATACCAAGGCTTGGCAATATAATAAGTTGCAGATGTATATCTCTCATCGATAGTTTTTGTAAGGGACGCCATCTCCTAATTAGTTCATGACGGGTTTCGCGCACATGGCGGGTGGTGATTCTAAGATGGCGCACTTAACTCCGAATGTGTAGCGAGATCTTTTGCGCGGCCGGGTTGAAGATGAAAGGCGGCCAATAATAAGGGCACGGTCGAGGGCAAAGATTTATGGTGGCAAAGTTTTGTTAGCGAAGCTATTATCTGGCATCTGGCTTCAATACTTAAAATTACTTTTAAGACTATTTTCTATCAATCCATGGTACAGTAAAATATTTTAAAAGGGAAATAAAAAGACGTGTGTATCGAAAATATTCGTTACACTGCCTCTGAGCTTCTTTGCATTTAAATGGAAGAGAAACTGACTTTATACAATAAGAAATAAAGCGCAAAAAATCGCGGAGAGAAAGCCAAGCACTAGCGTCCATCTCATCACTGATCCGTAAAGGAAACGGAAATCCTGATAGGGACTCAGTCGAAAGATATCAGAGACGAGTGGACCGTATCACTTGACACAATGTTATAAAGCGCGGAAAACCCTCTAAGCCTTTGCTTTCAGTAACGAGTTTAAAAAAATATATTCCAAAGGGTTAGGGCAAACAACTTCAGGGACTCAGACGTAAGAGGGAATATTCGTGTCGCTATAATGGTCTGCGTTATCATTTTTAAGGAAGTGTTCAATTTTCAAAAATAGGCGAATAAAGTCTAAATTTCTGATCTAAAGAGCTCCACAGGGCCGTACCGAATCTAGCTGAAAACCTAATTGCTCTTCAATGAAATATCAGAGAGATTTTTCCTCAACGCCAGGTTTTTTATCCTCTCACTTTTTCGACGTGGAATAGGTCTATGTATATTGAATTTTCTAAAAACTATCCGTGCTAGTGAAAGAATTTATCCGTTATATATAGTTTAAATTTTTAAAATAATATTAAAGTTTTTTTGTTTTCTCTAAAATAAAACTAAACATAGTGTAACAAACCCTTTAAAATCCTTAATGGACTAAAAGGTCACAAAATGGAACCCTTTTTGCCATCCTACGGATGTGACCGAGTCTATTCGCGATAAATAAAGCAACGAACTTATTTAAGACCGAATGAAATCGATAGGAATGCCATAAAATACCAAAATTTGATTTGCCTAAAAACAGTATTAACAAATTAAGCACGAACATATCGAGTTTATCCTTCAAAGTTATTCCTGCCAGAGTCTTTTAACGCGACAGACGAAAAAGAAAGAAATTGGAAAAATATTTTTCAGTTAAATGGCTGCTCTGTTCACTTCAACCATATTGGGAGCGCTGACGCGGATTGACATATAATGTTAATCTTCTCAGAGCCATACAAGAGAACTAAAATGCTACCAGGCCTTTGCTTAGGAAATTTTAAATTATGCATTCCAATTGTTGGGACATCCGGTTTCGGCCCTTTTCTCTTAAAAGATTTAATAAAATTGGAGTTTAAATAATTAATAATTATTTTAAACTACAAAACTTTGTTCTAATTTAACCACTCTCGTTAAATCTGAACCCCAATTACGCGATTACGTAACTGATTACAGCCTTTGGCAATGTTTAACACGTACTTAATTAACAAATTCCTTTAGTTTAGTCAAAGCTACAGTCTTGTCTTCGAGTAACCCGCCCCTCGATATCATGTTATCATGGTTATCATGATTTCGAGATAACCAGAATAGAGCGTCAAAAAAGTTTCTCACACTGAATTATAATTTTCTATACATTATTGAATACGAGCCGTGTAACTTAGAGATAATCCACTTAAGGCCGTATAAATAAGCTAGTGTTTGATTAATTAGACTGAAATTAAAAGAGGGATTATAATTAACGGTCTCCGGAAGTTTTCTCGGCGGATTGATCAGGGACCCTTAGAAAGATTCCCTCATGCTTGCAACTTGGAGGAATAAGTTAAAGGAAACCCCGACTTCTTCATTGTTTGGTTGGTTTGTTTATTAGGATTTTTAAAACTTTAAAACTACCCAAAGGGGTTTTTTTTTTGGGCATCGTTATGATTATCTAAAACCGCCGAAAATTGATTAACAATGATCATGCTCAATTGGCATCCCCGAATGTTTGAGGATCTCGGCTTACAATCTGTACAGGCGCCTCAATAACTACGGTCACACTAGGGTTTCTTAATCGATTTAAAACGTTAAAATCAAACCGATATTCAAATCGCCAGGATCGTTTTAAGCGTTATCTTTATAAATCGATTTATTGCAGCTTCATCTGTCGGTTGTTGAAACCGAATCGGTATGAAACTGGTTCCCGAAGCCTTTTCGAGAAATCGAATCAAATCGATTCGATAAAAGACTGGTTTCACGTTCACACGACTGCAGCGAAACGTTTTGAAACGGTTTAAATCGATTCCAAGGCCTAGTATGAACGCGGCTAATGAGAAAACTGCCTGTCTGTGAATTCCAGGCTCATTCCTCCATCATTTGCAGAATATAAGAGACAAATTCGTATTTCGGTGAACCCATCACTGAATCTCTCTTCTCTCGGAAACTCGACGTTGTTAATTGCTTTTCTCGTCGAGAGTAGCTTCCGATCGCCACTTATAAAACTATTTACAAAAGACTCAAACTGGCCCGCCCTATCTTTGTAAATTTTGGAACCCTAAAACTCTTTCTCCTCTTCACCAAAATTAAGTCCTATTAAACCTTTCAGAAAATTTCTTAAAGGACAAGTATCCCTAAACGTCACGGAATCCTATAAGCCAATCAAAAGTTATAACCGCTTTTCCCTTACTCCTATTAACTTATAGCTAGACATGATATTGGAAATTATGTTTTTGTGAAATGGATTTTTGCAAAGGGGAATTAGAAGAATGTTTTCAAAGAAGTTGATTTTTCTTAAAGGAGTTTTTTAAATACCCACAAAAAATTACAATAAAATCTAAAATATACAGGTTTCGGCCAATTTACCGGTAATTACGATATTTATTGTAGTCATTTATCAGGGTAAAAATATGGTATTTGAAAGTCGATAAATTACCGACGGTAAATTATATATTCTCATTTATATTTCGACTTATTTTGTTTTGTAATTTATCTCATTTTGATTTTAGGTTTTGTGGATTTTCACAATGGTGTTCCTTAGGAATGATATTTCTACTTATATTTTCAAGGAACCAATTTTAATTCCAGGACATTATCCACGTAAGGAATTACCGGAAGAAGGTTCTTATATATAATATATATTTGCTGGAGTTAATTGGAATCATCTAATACACGTTGATGGTTAAGCTGACACGAGAGCGAGGGGCTTGTCTTGGATGTCCAGAAACGAAACGAAAGGATGAAAAAGGAACCCTATAAAGGTCAAACGCCTAGAACTCCATCCCTTCCTCGTATATTCCTGCCTCCAAGCACGCGGACTCCCTTCGTTCTTCGTGAGAGAAACTTCCGGACGTGACAGAAAGTTTCATCGGTTTTTTCCTCCCCCGCGCGTTCTTTCTCTTTTGCCATCGTTTAGTTTCCGCGACACTTTTCTTGTTTTCTTATATTGGTCGAGTTCGCATCGTAGCCACTCATCACGAATTAAGGCTTATAATAATTAAAATTTCCTTATTCTGACCTCTACATCCTAGTTGGTCAATTATTCTTAGATATATCTTAGAAAGGTTTTAGAAGTGTACTTATATGCAATAAGTGTAAATAATCAAGTTTTAATTTACTCGAAATGTAGACTTAACACAGACTCATAGAGAGTTTGAAATGTCAACCAATTGCGTGCGCCAATCACGTGAGAAACCCGTGCAACCATTAATTTTTTTTTCACGGATTTGATTGGAGGATACAATTTTTCTAAAATTTTATGTTCAACTGCTCGATGCTCTTAAGCATATATATTTGACAGATAAGTAATTGATAAAAAACACTTTGTTATGACACTTCATTCTACCTTTAATGCTCATAATTATCAACATCATAAATGCGAACTCGACCCTAACTGACACCGACCTACTTTGTTATATAGGTTCGTTGGCGGATAAGGAGGGAACCATCACGAACGAAGATGAGATGGACGAGAAAAGAAAGTTAGTTTAGCTTCAACGTATATACTATATTGCCCGAGAATCGAGTCCAATTTTCATCAACTACAAACTAATCTTTAATCATCCCTATATACAATAACCATCTCTAAAAACCATATAGCCCTGATAAAAAGGAGAACTATAGCTTTGTTATCGCTGCAAATTAAGTCTGATACCCGGAATATAAGGAAGAGTGGCAAAAAGATAGACATATATCCCCTTTATGGTCACGCGACTCACACCCGGGCCGGATAACGATCCTTTCTTGACCAAAAAGAGTAGAATACGTATAGACTATGACCCCTTGGACGCGGCACCTCAATGACCCCTTTCTCGTACATAACCCCTTAGGGCTAGCGAGCTTTCCAGTTACATTAATCGAATGGCCCCACGGTGTGCTGACGTACGAGATTAAAACTCTCGGTTCGCGAGAGGGCCAAAGCACTTGACACTTTTGTGACGAATATATTTGTTTTATACCGTGTACTATAGCTCTATGTATATAACAGATCTTCAAGCAACGAAGAGCTTGACATTATCATTAAGTTTCTTAATTAATTATCTTATTGTTGAGGGTTAACACGTAATAATATTTGTATCCCTTTAAAAACACACTTTGAGGAAGTATGGAAACGATTGAAAACCCCGTTATAACCCAGTTTTGCCGTAAAATTACGCGGATTGAGATTATCAGCCGAAGGTTAAGGAAAATGAAGTGATTTTCTATCGATTCGGGTATTTAAATATTCGGGAAAATGTCTATGTGCGCAGTAATACGCACGATTGAGCGTGTGAAAATAATCTCGCACGTTTCCTGATCCATTTTATTGAAAATGGTTTAATTTAAAAATATATTGAAATATACGAAAATCACATTCACTCTCCCTTTATAAATATAATATCATCTTTTGTATATATAGGTTTCACTGCACCTTTCACGAAATTGGAAATGACGACATTCTTATCGGAGATGGAGTCTATATCCAATAATGAAAAAAAGGAAGGAAAAAAAAAAGGATATATATAGAGAGTAAGTCTGAACCTAACATTAATTAGAGTCTGGGATTTATCCGAAGACAGACTTTGTTAACAAACCGGAGTAACGAAATTGGCTGTCTCCATCTATAAGCTCCTTAGGACCGAATCAAAAAATCCCACTTTCTCCAGCCCTAGTTTATATTTCAACGCGAGTTTTCAGCGCGGTCGAAACTATGGAGCTATACATTACAAATCAAATATCAAAACCAATACTCCCGCCTTTAATAACGCTTCTATTTCGAGATGAAAAATACGTAATCTCTTCGGAAAAAGTCCTTCGTAAATTTCAACTCGAAAGGGAAGTAGAAAAAAAGGCGTTGTCTATATAAGTTTTGTTCATTTTTAGGTTTAAGATACGTAATATCAGAAGAACATAAAAGAATACCAGACATTGTATCTCTATAATGCATTAGTTGTGTAAATAGAGTCTTGCCAACTTTTCTATATTGTTAAATAGTCTGCTTACAATAAGCATTAAATTTTAGGAGTTTTTATTCCACTCTGTTGCAAAAGGCACCAGCGTACAGGTCCGTAATTAGAATGTGTTATGAACAGTAATAAGGCATCAAACGGTTCAAAATAGACAGAGAGCCATGATTATTATCAGAAGGAAATAATAGTAAGAGTCTGACCCAAAGTTCTTCCTAAAAAAAGGGGTCAAAATTAACACTCACAGTTCAACTTGACCAGTATACGCGTTATCTACCAGCTTCTATCTTAATTCCAACCGTTAACAGCTCCAAATTAAGGAGTTACTGTTTGACGCGTTGCTTCAGGCTTACCTGGGATGTAAGTCTTTACAAGAATAAATTCAAAATACAGGAAAGTTTGCATTGGAGAGATTCAGTCCCCTAGTTTCTCTTTTTTCTAATTTTTCTCAGGTTTAAAAAGGATCTACAACCGAAGTCATTATTATTATTAAACGTGGGACCTTGTAAAATATACCCCTACTATTAGTCCGCTGCCCTTGAATTGCACAGTACAAACTTAACGTGAAAATATTTCCACAGACTATATAGAAACAAAAAGATTACAGTTTCATCTCTTTCCAAAAAAAAAAAAAAGGGGGGGGGGGGGGAACGAAGATAAGAGCACAGGATGATAAACTCTTAAACTGTAAAACTACTTTTATTCCTATGAGGTTTATCACTGTGTATTAATCCGCTCCATATTTATCTAGTTTCCAAAACGAAAGTATATATATAGGGATCCCAGGAGAGTTTTCCCCAAAGAGAAGGGGAATTCGGGAAGCTCTCTATTAGGGGCATGATTCTTCGATCCCCGGGTGACGAACAAAAGAGTATGAAACGCTAAGCTTATATCAGTTGAGTCTAGGTTGAGTTACGCGCAAAGCCACGCTTCCATCGCGTCATAAAAAACCTGGTACCATAGAGATAGAATAGACGATCCTAGCTTTGTAAGTGTTGAAAATTAAAACTGATTTCAACTTTAGCTCGTATGTCTTGTCAAGAGCAGATGAGATGAGAAGGGATCAGCTTGGTATATAAGTTGAAACTCCGACACCGATTCAAATATATATCTAGTTGAGCAGCACCGTATTTTTTTCCTGGGATGGATCTAATATAGCTAAAGGTAAAAGCTGCCGTTTCTATACAAGAACAAGTTTTCGGTGTTGCTATGTTAATTTTCAACTAGTCCAAACCGATTTAAAAAGTATTACAATAGAATTTTAATTATACAAAAAAGAGGTTGCTTCGCACCCTTCTAACTCGAATCAAACCCGTAAAGGGACACAAATTAGTTGTTAGAGAAAGAGCAATTAAATATCTTCAAAATTATAGTTAGTAGATTTAGTCTACTGCTCCAAAGATTTTATTATTATTAAATATTTCCCAAAAAACGGATAAAAGACGACCTAGGAAAAACCTAGGTCGTCTTTATCCGTTTGTCCGACTTGTCCGACCTGTCCAACTTGTCCGACTATTCCGACTTGTCCGACTTGTGGTCGGACAGGTCGGACAAGTCAGACAGGTCGGACAAGTCGGACAGGTCGGACAGGTCGGACAAGTCGGACAGGTCGGACAGGTCGGACAAGTCGGACAGGTCGGACAAGTCGGACAGGTCGGACATGTCGGACAAGTCGGACAGGTCGGACAAGTCGGACAGGTCGGACAGGTCGGACAGGTTGAGAGTTAATTACTAGCTATTAATTAATCAGCGAGTAACTAAGACGAATTAAACTTAATTACAAGAATTGTTGTTTGGTTCTCATCACTATCTATACAGACAGAGATTTAAAGGCAATGACTAAAAAAAACTGAAATATAAGTATCGGGTCTGTTTATAAAGTTACTCTTAAATTATCAGCGACTCAAAATTTTAAAGGATTGAACTTTAAAGTGTTTGGTACAATTTAGAGACTCCACAGATACCGAACTAATTCGTTCACGAAATCAATCGAGTGTTACTGTAAGCAGTGTTTAATTTTTAACCTTATTTTCTTATCAACTTTCCGCCGATATCGACCAAATCAAATTTCTCTCAAAGAACGAAAGTTAGAAGTATTCCGAAATCGAATTATATTTTTTCGGATGAAATCCGAGGCTAAAAAATCACGTTTGACTCGAGATATAGTTTCTAGTTTTCCCGAAAACTGAGCTCCAAAAATGTTCCGAGACTAGAATACACCTCGAAAAATAAACTGCAAGCCAAAATTAAATCAAAAGTTGTAGAAGAAATTCGAACGCGTATCCCGTCGAAACGAGACCCGTGAACTAATACTATATCAAAATAAATAAGAGAATCACAAGATAGAAAGTCGAAGATGAAGAGCTTACATAGAGATGTGGGAGAGGGAAGGAATGAACAAAAAAAAAGCTAAAAATTGTTCTCTGGTTTTGATTCGCGCCAAGGAACCAGCTGGGGATGATTGAGTCCAAATATAGACTCAATTTCAGCGCGAAATTTCAGCACGTAACACTCGAGCCAATTTTTGTACCAATCATTGCACTATCTTTAAAGGCTAAGTCTCGTGAAAGTATTTACCTTGAGACCAGAAGTTCATAAAAAGCACTTCAAGGGAAGTTTCTACCTCCATATTCTCGCCAATTATAAAGAATCCGCAAATGAGCTCGTGGACAGCATTATACGCGCTAAACTTTTCGATGTATTTTAAATAGCTCGCCGTAAAAAACATTGTACGGCTCACTGAAGGGTAATTTTTGTAGAGCTATTGTGATTTAGGAACACTGCAGCTTAATACATTTTATCACATTCAATTGAATTCATGTTTCATTATATTGTTATTTTTCGGACGAGGATCGCGCGTGCGATATAAGTATATACGATATTGACTATATGTGGTTCTCAGAATAGAAAGTGCTGGCCGCTTATTTCCCGCCATTTTCCCACGTAACCATTCCATATACCCCAAAATCCTTTTGACCTATCACGCGAGGATAAATCCCCAAGCGCGCGCTTCGTATATACCACCGTAGTTATATATCAGTCTTCTGCTGTATAATCATACGTATAAAATCTCGCGGTGGGCAACTCTCGCGCTCTTCTTTCGCGCCATTTTAGCACGGGTAATAAGAGGAAAAAAAATGATAGAGCGTGTGCACTCACCCCTTCTCCGCGTATAGAATCCTGCGAGGGAAGCTTGGGAGGGATTTCAAAGATGAGCTCGTGGTCACGCCATTGTCTCGTCTTTTTGATCCGATGTAGAGCCCGCGAGAATGGCGTCCCTTTCTCCTCTACACGCTCTCTCTCTCTCACTCGAAGGATGGAGATCTGAAAAGGAAGAAGGGAAGAAAGATACGGTTAAGACACTCCGCTTTTATTATATATACTCTATTTATATGTTGTGGTTGGTGTCTGTGCAATGTGGTTCAGGTTGGAACGAAAATAAGATCCGTGTCTTCCTTGTAAAGATTATGATTAAAGACGTCCCGATGCCTGCATGCGGAGAGTAGGAGGGAGTGAGAGAATACGGGATTACGATGTCGTATACGAAGTCTTAAGCCTAACTAAAGGATTATACCTAGAACTTTGCTCGAACGCGTGAAGACTTTGTATCTAGAAAGTCTTACACATTCTTATATTTAAGACTTAGTTTCTAACCACAATCTTTTTTAAGGGTATTACGTATGACTGGCGAAGGCCAGTGTTAACTTTATAGGAAAGTAGGCTTAACGAGGATTCACGGAGAGTCTGTTATCTCAGCGTTAACGATCGAGTCTCCGCACGTGCTTCTTAACTATTTTCCGACTAATTTAAGAATTATTTTTAGTTTAATATTAGTTTGTATTTTAAGGCAAAGAATCGATAGAAAATCAATTGAGCCGCGTTCATATTAGGCCTTGGAGTCGATTCAAATCGTTTCGTTGCAGTTGCGTGAACGGGAAATCGTTTTTCTCGAATCGATTTATAGAAACTGCTTCGGGAAACAGTTTCAAAAAAGGATTCGGCTTCAACATCCTACACATGAAACTACAAGAAATCGATTTATGAAGACGATCCTTGAATAGATGGCGCTTAAAACGATTACAAGCTATTTTATTTTATCGATTATAATCGATTGAGATACGTTAGTGTGAACGTAGCTTAATTGTCAGGTTGCATTCTCCCTTCAAACAAAATCGAGTAAAGTAACCACCATGAAGATTAAAGTAAATATATAGAAAGAACCTTCCCACACGATGACGTAATACAAAGGGAGTTTTAAAAATAAACTGGGTATAGATACAAGGACATTGATATTAATAAAACCGAAAGGGAAGGACGTGCGAGGTCGCGAGGAGAAAATGATAGGCGAAAGAATTTTCTCTTTAGTTTTGTGTACCAATTTGTCAAAGTGGATCTCATAAATTTTATTTTTCGCCGTCTTTCCCGTTTCTTTCCCTCTCTAGCTATCATCTCTTTCTTTACTTTTCAATAAATTCTTAATCCGTCATCATTTCCGAAACTGTCATATTTTGTCACCTACTTCCCCCCGAAAACTTATCTTATTCGTTTAACTACACGACCTTGAAAAACCAATTTATTCAAACGACTTCGCGAGTTACGGACAAAATATTTTTTAAAGAATTTTTCGTGATAAAACGGATAAACGGCGACTTTTGAACACAACCGATTTTCAAGAAATAATGAATAACGAACCACGGTTCGAAACTGTCTCCAATTTTTAAAACTTTTAAATAAACCAATTTTATTTTTAATTCTTTCACGTGTTTTTCTTCGCTAACCCAACTTATATTTAATTAACATTCTCCGTGATAAAAAAATAATGAAACTTTTCGAAATAATGAAAACATTTGAACAGTTAAACATTAAAGGCTAAACGGTAATTCGCGAAGATATTTTAAATTTAATAAAAGGGCCAGAATTAATTATGTCAATTTAGCTACGGTCACACTAGCATTTTTTAATCGATTTGAAACAATATTCAAATCGCCAGGAATCGTTTTAAGCGTCACGTGTTCAAGCATTATCTTAATAAATCGATTTATCGTAGCTTCATCTATCGGTTGTTGAAATCGAATGGGTATGAAACTGGTTCCCGAAGCAGTTTCGAGAAATCGAATCAAATCGATTCGAGAAAAGACGGTTTACCGATCACATGTCTCTAGCGAAACGGTTTAAATCGATTCCAATGCCTAGTATGAACGCAGCATAACGTTTTCGCCTTTAAAATAGTACATGTATCAAAGAGGTGTTTGTTAGAAATAGTTAAATTAGTTCATATGCCATTTTAGAAAAGTTTCTCATGTAATAGCCCTCCACCTTTTTGACACTCATAGGCAATAGCTTTCCCACCCCCAGCTGTTCTTAACTTAATACAGTCAAAATTTTCTTCGAAACGGATTTAGGCTTAACGAGTCCATCAGCAACAAAATAACTTTACCAGACGATTTTAACTGTTTAAATTGATTAAAAATAACTTGTTTCCAGAGACTATCCCTTTAAAACAAGAACATAAGGAGTATTTAACTATATTAGACTTAATTGTTTGACGTATATTTTATATAAATAATATTATATATTTCAATAAAAAATATTCAATTAAATAAAATGTGGAATTTAAAATATCGGTATAGAAAAATTTGAACTTATTGACTTAATAAATTTAAATTATATTCATGTTTGAATCCGGTAATTTCTAAATTAAATAAAAATGTTTTAAAAAAGTGTAAAAAAAAAGGCAAATATAAAAATTTCGATGGAAGGAAATGGTGAATTCCAATGGGATGGCGCAAAAACATCATTGAATAAACTGTCTGAGTAAATAAAAAGTACTTTTTTGGGAGATATAAGGGGGGAATGAAGAGAAGTCTGCGCTGGAAAGCCAGGAATATCGACGGAAAGGAGAAAGAGAGAAATCTAATATCGTTAGGCTTAACGAATTCGTTTCGGCAGGGCAAATAAAGAGCTAGAAAAGAGCGGATTTATTTGAATAACAGCCAAATAACCAAGAGCCGAAACTACTCCAGATCCCTTCTTATTAAATGGAGGGTGAAAATGAAATATTTAATAAATTAACAGTGATCGTAAAAAATATAAATATTAATTAATAAAAATGAATTGAATTTTAATTATTATTGTCCCGAAGAGGTTAAAGATAAAATATTGAAAATAAGTTTCGAAAATAGCACATGATTTAAAAATAAAAACTGGTTTTTAATGAACCAGCTTGTTGGAAACTGTCCTATATCGTTTGCATAAATAAAAATCGCTTTTAGTTTAGTTCGGACCCGAACGAAAAGTCGGATCCAAACGAAAAGTAGGCTCGAAACACAAAGTCGGACCCAAACGAAAAGTCGGACCCAAACGTGAAGTCGGACCCAAACGAAAAGTCGGATCCAAACGAAAAGTAGGCTCGAAACACAAAGTCGGACCCAAACGAAAAGTCGGACCCAAACGAAAGGTCGGACCCAAACGAAAAGTCGGACGCAAACGAAAAGTCGGACCCAAACGAAAAGTCGGACCCAAAACGAAAAGTCGGACCCAAACGTGAAGTCGAACCCACAACGAAAAGTCGGACCCAAAACGAAAAGTCGGACCCAAACGTTAAACGGACCCAAACGTTAAGGCGGACCCAAACGTTAAACGGACCCAAACGTTAAGTCGGACCCAAACGTTAAACGGACCCAAACGTTAAGTCGGACCCAAAACGAATGTGCGGAATTAGCCGAACTAGCCGAATTAGCCGAATCGCCCGAATCGCCCGAATTCCCCTAATTGCCCGAATTCCCCGAATTGCTCGAACTGCCCGAATTGCTCGAACTGTCCGAATTGCTCGAATTGCCCGAATTGCCGAAATTGCCCGAATTGCCCGAAACGAAAAATCGGTCCCAAACGAAAAGTCGGACCCAAAACGAAAAGTCGGACCCAAAACGAAAAGTAGGACCCAAAAGGAAAAGTCGGACCCAAACGAAAAGTCGGACCCAAACGAAAAGTCAGACCCAAACGAAGAGTCGGACCCAAACGAAGAGTCGGACCCAAACGAAAAGTCGGACCCAAACGTAAAGTCGGACCCAAACGAAAACTCGGACCCAAACGAAAACTCGGACCCAAACGAAAAGTCGGACCCAAACGAAAAGTCGGACCTAAACGAAAAGTCGGACCTAAACGAAAAGTGAGACGATACTGAAGTGTCATTGGTGTAGCTATGCTTATGGGGCTTGACCATCTTGTTTAACATTACAAGAGGAGGAGAAAAAAATAGGAGGAGGCTAATTTTTCATCCTATTCCTGATGCTTGATCATTCGCTTCAAACGACGAAAATTGGTGGCCCTACGTAAGCTTAAAAACTTTCTAAATGCAGTAATTCTCACCGAAATTAATTATATAAATTCTTCGAATAGTTGGTGAAAAAGAAATAAAAATAAGTATTATATATATATATATATATATATATATATATATATATATATATATATTCTCTCGAAATAAACCTTAAACCAAGCATTTACTTTTAGAGAGCTCAAAATTTTTATTTGTCGAGAGTTTAAAGATGGGAAGGTTGCTATAGCAACTATAGTGGAAATCTTGGTATTTTCAAAAAACCTTTTCTAGGAAGAAACAAGATGGTTAAGCCCTTAGTATAGTCACACCTCTTACGGATGTGAACACCTAAAGTCACGTTTATTGTCTTGAGGACATGTAGGTGTTTTTTTATTTATTTATTTATTTATTTTTTTAAGTAAATGTTTCATGTTTTTCAAGTTTAATTCTACAAGATTTGTGGTTTAATCTACGTGACCATTGGTTTCTTGGTATAGCCCGTCAAACCTAATCCAAAATTTAGGTGCTGAGATCATCACATGGAATAAACGTGTAATCAAAGCAAAACGAAAGTCGGGGATGAATTAAAAACGGTGGTAGACAATTTCACCGCCCTTTTTTACTACATTACATAAACTGCGTTCATACTAGACCTTGGATTCGAATATCGGTTTGATTATACCATTTCAAATCGATTAAGAAATGGTAATGTGACCGTAGCTATACTACAACCATGGATAATACAATAGCTACACCACAAATTTCGTTAAAAGTAAACGCAGTGAAGAATTTGGCCCATAGGTCTTAAATATTTTTAAAATCCTAGGTGTTCCTTTATCAAGAAATCTTTTCCAAACTCTCGAGTTTTACGATCAGATAAAAAAGTATATAGCGTTGCAATCTTAGTTTAGGGAACATTTATGTCATTTTTCAATTGGTATTTCGGTACCATACGAGTATCTTGCACTAAATTCGTATTTAAAGTCTTCGAAGGAACCGAAGGATTTAATATTTGGATTTCAAGGCCAATTCAAGCTTGGAATTAAATAATAAATTTTATATATTGTATACAAATTATATCAAAAGCTTATTTAAACCATATAGGAAATATGTCGAAAGCTAGCTAAACTTTATTTTAAATAAAGTTCATTCAAATGTTATCCATAATACCCTTCATTTTTTAAATGTCAATTTTTAAAATTAAAATAAAGGAAATAAAATAGTTTTGCTGCATTTTGAAATGCGCTCTTTTAAAACCGTCCTCCTGATATAGAGACAGATTTTTAGGCACTACCTTAAAGGTTTTAGTAGTCGATCTTCAGAAAAAGTATAACATCATAGTTTTAGATGTTGTTTTAGATATTGTTGCGTACATTTGTTCTTGCAAAAACTAAGACTTCATTCTATTCTATGAGATTCAACATTGTATCAATATACCACTGTTTTTCTCATTATACCAACAGAAATATAATTGCTCCTAATTATAGAGATTTGATGGAGAATATAATTGTGGCAGAAGCCGATGAAACCCTCCTTTGAAGTCTATTACTCCCGGGTCTTGTCTACCCCTCTCTGTATGGGTTAGTTTCAAAAAGCGCGATTCGTACGCCTCCTAACGGTAGATATTTTCGGAGCGGGAGTTCGTCGAGCGAATATCTCTAGCAGCCTTGGAGTTCGTCAAAAAAAACGTCGTCGTTTGTGGAGAGAGAGAATTTCCTATTTTCCGTAGACAGGGGGTATGAAGTAGGACCCCTCCGATCTCGTAAAATTGGGAATTTTACCCATACAGAGAGGAGCGCTATATGGAACATTAGAGTAGTAGACTTCAAAGGAGGGTTTCATCGGCTTCTGATTGTGGGTATTGACAACTAAAACTGTTTAGATATAGAAATTATTTTTTCACAGCCTGAATCAATCTATGTTTCAATTTATTTATATAGGACTATGTATGTATGTATATATATATAAGATTGTGTGTACAAATCTTACACCGATTCAGATTGTACGAAATTCAGGGCGGAGGGGGAGTTTCTTATAACACCAGCTGCTCTCGGCTATATAGATGGTCGATTTCGTTTCTTGCAAGGGTCGATCCAATATTCGTTGCCTTGACCCCCTTCCAACCACATGGGTTTAACCCCACTCTTAAAAAGAGAGAGAGAGTCTTTTTATTATTTCACTGATGTCTGTCCCACATCTATTTTAATTATTCTAAGAACTAAATTACCATATATTAATATATCCTCTGATTAAAAGTGCTAGTCAAAGAGGATGAAATTTCATCTTTCAAATATGCCTATATTTCTTTCGAGTAATTTGATCCGGGCTTTTAATTTGAAAAGTGGTAATTACTCTCGTATAAAATGTATCTTTACAAAATATAATTAGGTTTAATTATTGTCAGTAAAATACTACGTAATTAACTTGAATTAGTGACAATTGAAACGATACTAAAAATTAACTCGTTACAAAATTATCAAGACAGGATCATTTCCCCAGAATTTATATAATTATTTAAGAGTCCCGAATTTAGTTGGTGATCAAATTACCCTACGACCCGAGTCAAAATCAGCCCGCCTGATGTTTTATTTAAATAGATAACATTGCAATTAAATATCTTCATGATAGACATTTCCCATAATCTTTAGTTTTCGAAGAATTTCTAATTAAATTGAGACCAGATTGAATGTAGAGCCGAAATCAGTCCAAACGATTTTTTTATTCCACAATTAAGTCGGCATTAAAAAAATATAGAATACAATAGAATGTTCCTATCATATTTCAAGAGTGAGATCCAACTTTTAATTTTACTCGTTGGAAATATGGTTTTGATTCAGTAAAAGTAGAAAGCTCAAAATCCCACTACATAAAAATGTAGTTTATAAGTTTTTCCCCCAACTATTCGATCTCTCTCTCTCTTTATCGTCTCGCCTCGGAACATTCTCGAATAAAATATTAAAACCTTTGTTATTCCTATCTGTAAATAAACCTCTCTTAAACATTAAACTAAAAAAGAGAGATTTGCTTTCCCCCTTTTATTTTAAAGTGAGAGATAAATGGAAAATAAAAATATTTATTAAAACGCGTACTCTATGTGGAGATGCCTTCAATAAAGCTTGCTTTGGTCACGGGATAGAATCAACGTATATGCACTGAATTCCCGCCTAATTATTAAAATAATTTTCATCTTTGTTTCCGCATGGGCACGTATTGTTGGCAACAACTCATATATCTTAATTTGAACCATTTTTTCGTTCATAACGCCTCAAAATTTAGGACCTACGTTTTGGCACTTTGTCCAGGTTTAATTAGTTGGGAAGTAGATCCGTACTGTAAGAAATCCAACAACGCAAGAGAAAAGTTGGTCGGATTCTTGTTACGCAACTAAAATATTAATGAGATATTGGGGTTCCCATAATATTATGTGCTTCTACTAGAGAGTATAGCGTCAAGACATTTTTATTTGCTTTTCCACGTTCAACAGCGACCATAAGGCTTTGGAAATTCAATGACGCGTTAACCTAGCAGGAAAACGTAATGGTGGTTGCGTAGCCTCCCTAAATGGACATAAATTCATTCTACAAATATTTTTACATATACTTCATTCATCTTGGGATAAGTTAGTGCTCTACAGTTAAAATTTCAGGAAGTTGAAAAATAAAGCTTTCTCTTACGCCTTTCAAACTAAATATTAGAGATACGAACAATTTTAGCTGTGCAGTGATGAAATTACAGCCTGATTCTGATCATTATTTAAATATTTAAATCAAAAACAACATCTTGATGTTTGTTAACAATTAATGTTAATTAAGAAGACGTTTGCTAGCGGTTTACTGAACCAATCACATATCCTCATAAGTTAAATCTAGTTAGACATTCATTTACACAATACCTTTAAATAAAAAATAATAAAAAATAAAAAAATTAAAGTAGATTGGATAAAAGAAAATCGTGGAAAAAACCTCAATTCCAAAAAAATATATATATTCGTGTAATGAAAGTTACTAGAGATATGTTAGACTCTAAAAGGATAAAGGATACTGATATGATGTGGAAATTCACACGCTTAGCTTTCGAATCTATTCAACTTCTTTTCCCTTACACACGGTATATAATCCGAAACGGAAAAAGGGGACCAAAATCCGGAGACGTTTTTGAATTAAGAAGATTGCTTTATATAGCCCTATTCAGGAGCGTGCAGTTTGGAAAACTATTTTTTTCTCCTACGAGAACTAGCATTAGGTATTTATGCCTCGCAACTTTCGCGAGTTTGCAACACTGATCGCGAATAAGTTTACAGTGTCCGGGACGTACTGAGGTTGCGCTGGGGAATGGAAAAGCCTTCGTTTACCCATCTCCCGGTTCTTTCCTTCGCTTTTTCTAACCCTGGGCTTGTTATCGGTCTGAAAGATTTCGATAAAAGGGGTTTGCCCTTGGTTTTCCCCTTTCTTTATCCATTGATTGCTAAGCCTCGGCCTTCGGTATCTTTTTCTATAAGGAGAAAGGCTCATTCGCACTATTTTGGACAAAAACATTAAACCGAGAACGAGCTGGGACTTTGAATTTACCATTTATCAGATTTTGCTATAAAAATGATTAAGATCACGGCTCTAACAGAAGAGTTACTCGGGGTTAAAATATATTTTCGAATCCTCTTGAGAATGAAGAGATAGTTGGACTGAATTCCTGGTTTGTTTACGTAGCTTTTGAACTTACATTCCTACCTTGGTGGTAGAGTTCATTCTGATTTACAGAGAAGATATTAATTGAATAAACAACGCGCGCGAAAGGGTCTTAAGCCTCGGTCGGTAGGGCAGGACGTACTTCTTAGGCGGGACGCGGGAAAAAGGGGTCACTCCCAATCTAATCTGAATGATGAGATTGAGTTTAGGCTGGCCGCGCGCGGGGAGGTAGCGTAACCTCGCCACTTACCAGAAGAAAAGAGATAAACCTGCCATCTTATCGACGCCCCCTAAACCCTGCCCCGCCATTCAATCTATAACGGAAAGAAAACGCCGAGGTGCATTAGCCGATAGTCTACCGATATAGGAAAATAACCCGGGGAAACTAATTAGGTAAAAACCTTAGAAAAATAATGTTTCACGGCCGAAGAAATAATAGAAAACGGTACGACTATGAGATGAAACGTTATTTGACTAATGTATTTTCTACGAACGCCTGTAAAAGTGTTTCAACTACTACGCTTTGGTGCCATTGTGAATGCCACCCACCAGGAGCAGAGGTTCCCATGTTTTTTCTATAGGCGCCTGTAAAAGTGTTTTAACTGCTACGCGCTAATTATAATATATAAATTCAAAAGTAGTGCATGAAATATAATAACTATCGCGCTTCCTGGATCTGGGAAAGGATTTCAAAATAAAGTAATCCAGGATTTTTAATGCAAGATTATTAAATATAAAGTTTTAATATGAAAATATTAAAGCGCAAATTCTTCTTTAATTATTAAAAGACTAGTTATTACCCGAATTTGAAAATAAGATAACAAATTAGGTTTTTTTAATATTAATTAGGTATTGGTTATGTTGCAAATCATAAACGTAATACATTAAAGGGAGAATGCAGCCTAACAACAAGTTATTTTTTATCGATTCCTTCTCGTTTAAATAGGCCTAATTCAACAGTAAAAAATTTACAAACAAATATTAAACTAGAAATAAATTTAAAACTTACCATCAAAATAGGCTTAGCTATATTCTTGGAGATATCCTGAACCCCACGTATGAGGACTAGCGACCAATGAGATTGATCATGGAGTTCCTACATTCCCCATATAAGAGCCATCGATTCATGTCAATGGTCGCTAGTCCTTATCCATAATTTCCAAGGATCCAAGCTATGCCTAATTTTCAATTTTGTACGTTAAAAATTCATTTTTATTGGACAATATTTGATTTTAAATCATTTAAAATGATAATTATATTTGAACTTTAATTTAAACATAGTTTTCTGTTTGTACTTAACTAAATTAGGATTCCCAAGTACATTAACGTGAAATTATATATTTCCACGAAATGGGGATTCTCGTAAAACGTAATTCGGTAATTCGGATTTCGTAATATAATATACATATATTTAGTCTAGCTAATATACTACACTTTAAAGTTTTAAAAGCTCCCAGCTTAAAATATGGGGTTTCTCCTTTGATCTTGATGGCATTTGACGGGGTTCGGCCCCCAGGGAAGCGTCCCTCTTTCAAGCCCTCTATGCCTGCAGACAATCATCCTTTCATTAAAGAGCCCCTTTTCGACAAGCTTCTAATTATTCTTGGCATTTCAAACCCCATCCCTTTTCCTCGAAATTCCATCAAAGTAAATGTTTTACTTCAATTACAAGGAAATTTTTTTTCTTAGTAATTCTAAGGGAGTTTACAAAATTGGAAAAAGCTGAGGCGGATTGATACGTAATGTTAAACTCATAGAGAAAAAAGTAGTCTTCAGGATAAGTTTAAATATTAATAATAAGAATTGAAATATACTTTAAGTGATGTGTATTGAATTTTTAGTAAATGATCCTAAATTCTTTTTGAAATGGTTTAAAAGAGTAATAAAATTAAAAATTCATAGTGAAACCATATCATTGAAGTCAATATTAAAATATTAACGAGCAATTAAAGGAAAAACATGAGCTAATTTTCAGAATCTACACACAAAATTTTGATAAAAAGAAATATTTCTACAATTTTTAGGCTAATTTAAATAATGAAGTATTTTCTAAGTTTGAATTTCAGCGTAGGGTAAATTCAACAGCCTTCAACAGCCCTATAGTCTTTGAGTTTTTTGAAAAGCTCTACCTATGACAAGAGCGAAACCGTCAGAATATCTTGAAAAATCTTTACTGTTGAAGATTGGATTTTAAACTTTAGAAATTAATTAAAACACCAAAAATGAGTTTTTTTGCATTCTTCCGAAAATAAAAAAACTGATATTTAATTTTTAAATCATATTTTCCCTTTAAGTAACCAATCAAAGAGTCATATTAAGAGCAGGGAGCCAAGGACATCCAATAGAAAACTACCCAGGTTAAGGGTACGTGGTTACAAACAGTATTTAAATTTACTCTCTCATGTCATTTAATTTTCTAGACACGGACAAAGTTTCAATTTCAAATATTTTGTTTATAATATTTCTTTTCAACGTAAAAAAAAGGTTGTGTAACATTACCCCTTCAAATTTAAATAACCTTGGGAATATTTTAGACAATTTTCATTTTCTATAAAAATTTCCCATGAATAATGTATCAAGCCTGAAATATGGTCGTAACTATTACGTACCCAGCCGACAGTATAAAAAAAAGACTGAAAATTAGAGCATGAGGCGTAAATGTAAATGATGAAATAACATCACTGAATAAAGCTTTAAATTCTGCCTTTAACCGACATTATCAAGATAATCTGACGTACCTTAAGGTTAAAATAAACTAAACCATTTTAAAACAATACAAAACTAACCAAGTTAACTTAACATTCAGTCTCAGTACCTATTCCCGCCTTTAAAACCTAGTGTCAAGTAATATAGTATATATGCTTTACAACATTAAGCCTAGTACCCCGGTTTTTATGGCATGAGAGGAAAAAAAAGTATTAGGAGTAACGTACGGTCCAAAAATATAAAATAATGAGAATAGTTTGCAAAACTAACCAAACCTGAGCGGATTGATATTAAATGCTAAATTACATATAGAAAAAATAGTTCTAAAACAAGAATAAACTGTAGAAAGTAATACCCTAATTCCATAGCGCTTTACAGTTAAGTTGATAAGGTATTATAGTAAACCTTTGAGTATTATCATAGTAACTTGTTAGAGATGTTGGAAACCCATATCTTTTATAGTTTGATTTGGTACCATCATAAAAAACGTATGATACTAAAAAAAAACCTAAGGGTAACGTAGATATATCAAAATATATTCGAGTTTCCTGAACTACTTTTAATCCCTCTGGAGTTAAACACTGCGTATTAATCCGCCACGACCTTAGTGTCTTTGAAACACGGGCTATTAGCTAACAAAATAGTGGGCAATATAGCTGTTAAGAATTTTCATATCGCGCCGGAAGAGCTTAATATTTACTAACCATCCAACGCTTCAGAGTTAGTTTGATTACATTTAGGCTTAAGTGCGTTATTAAAATGTGAGAAAATCAATGTTTCTTGATATTATGGGAAAAAAGGTAGCGAGAAAAGCCATTCGATCAAGTAAATTAAATTTTGCAACCCGCCCCTTCTTCCTTCCTCTTCCAAAGAATGTAAAACTCGAGCTGTTTAAAAAAAACTAGGTTTTCCCGAAAGATGCTAAAGGAACTATAGAAGCCAAACCCGGAATTTAATTAACGAAATACGTGTTAAGCTTATAGCTTAAAAAAATTCGACCAATAACTTATATTAAACAATTTTTGTCAAGTACATCAGGTTCCGCTAATTAAAATCCGAAATTATGTGTATTAAACTTTATTGTCCAATTTTTAAAGAACAAGTCTGGGTTTTGGCTGACAAGCAATTTGTGATTTTTTTTTTTTACTAGTGGATTAGGCCTATTTGAATGAAATGTAATGGATAGAAAATCACTCTCTACAAGGTTACCTTCTCAGTTTTATATTGGTTTATGTTTTTTTAAATATATTACACTTACCATGAAAATAGGCTTAGCCGCGTAGATTCATGGAAATCACCTGAACTCCCCATATAAGGACAGCAACCAATGATGGCTCTTTTATATGGAATGCAGGAAATCCATGATCATTGTCATTGGTCGCTAGTTCTTAAACGGGGAGTTCAGGATATCTCCATGAATCCAGCTAAGCCTATTTTGATGGTAAGTTTGAAATTTATTTCTAGTTTAATATTTGTTAGTAAATTTATTTACTGAAGGATTAGAACTATTTAAACGATAAGGAATCGATAAAAAAAATAACTTGTTGTTAGGTTGCATTCTCCCTTTAAGAAATGAGTAAATTTAGATCTTCAAATTATACAACCTATCTAACTTGAGAAAGACAGGGTATAAGATTTTAATCTCTTCGACTGAATCGAAATATCTATAGAAGTTGTGACCGGCGAAGTAGACCACCTTTATGAAGACAATAAAAATTGATCCAAGCATGTACAAAGAGATTCAGGTGGGAGATTTCCTGACCTTTCAAAATAGCAGAGTATTTGATGTTGTCCAGGTCAGTTAGGTTTCCGGATCTATATAAAATCAACTAAATAAACCCATTTTCGTCGACCAAACCGGGTTAATTCCGCGTTCTATAACGGTGCAAAGTTTCAGTGTAATTGTTTAATATTAGGGCACGCCAAAGACCCGAATAAATTAAAGGGAAAACGCAACTTGAAATATTTATAAAATAAGAACCCAGAAGAAAAATATCGATGTCAAGTATTTTCCTCACTGTAAGGGAACAGAGCGACATAATACATATTATATCAAAAAGGCCTTTGTGAACAAAGACCTAGAAGGACATGTTATGATTTTGTATTGCTGAAGTGACAGATATTGAATTTAAATTTTCTTTTAAAACGTAAAATTTAATTATAATCGCCATCTGACAGGATTTAGAGTCTAATTTCAAAACAACTGATTTTATTCACAAATCGGACAAGTCGGACAAATCGGACAAGTCGGACAAATCGGACAAGTCGGACAAATCGGACAAATCGGACAAGTCGGACAAGTCGGACAAATCGGACAAGTCGGACAAATCGGACAAGTCGGACAAATCGGACAAGTCGGACAAATCGGACAAATCGGACAAGTCGGACAAATCGGACAAGTCGGACTAATCGGACAAGTCGGACAAATCGGACAAGTCGGACAAGTCAGACAATTCAAGTCGGTCAAGTCGGACAAGTCGGACAAATCGGACAATTCAAGTCGGTCGTAAAAATCAATAAAAAACAAGACCCCTCTGAGACTCAACCTTCTACCATTCCTGCAATATTCGCCATGAAGTGGTGTATTGCTAGCGCATTTACATCACGTCTCTACTGATATATTTTAAGGTGGCTTTTCCCCTTTAAAGTTCATTTCCCGATAGTTTTAGAGAACTGATAAACCTTGGAGCTTCTGAGTTAGACCGGGCTCTATTCAGGAAACAATAGGAATTAAGTACGGGACGCGGAAGTGATGGAGGTATTAGTATCAGAGTTTTCATCGCGTACAAATCTAGGCTCTCATTTATTTCCGTTTGATTTGGTTCCTACGGTTCTTCGGCGTTGCGGGTAATAGCTTAAAACTTAGTTCCACTGACAAGTTATCCCGATTCTCACCAATACAAAGCGATATAGAGAAGGGGAGAATGTGCCCAACTCGAAGCCCTTGAATTAAACGGGGATTATTACAAACGATTAAAGTTAAGTTAGCTCTCCTTCCCTCGCTCAAAATGATACGCTTTTCTATTCGATTTACTCTGCGGAACTAGCGTTCGCAATGTTAGATCAGGTATGATAGCTACCGGCTATTTTTACGTGTCACTTTACCTACTTAATTATCTCAATTTAATCGAACAGAGGAATTATGAACGGAAATCGAAACTATATATATAATATTATTTTTGTTACAATGTACAACAAACTGTAATGTAAAATAAACGAAAACTACGGCGGATTAATATATAATGTTAAACCTGATAGGGATGCAAATAGTATTGGAAACTTCTTGAGAGTATGCAATTTTGCAAGAGGCAAGGTTTTGAACGAGTACAAGTTTAAAGGGATTGTTTCACATTCTGGTCAATATTTTAATCGGGGTGCAAACGCCTCTATTGTGCGAGGAACTCGTAGATGAACAAGAAATTGTCCGGAGTTCACCAAAATTAGTTACATTCCCTAGAAATCAACAGCGAAGATTTTGAGAAATTTACGATAGAGCTATGACGTCACGATCTTGCGCTTGGTGTTTTCAAATAAAGCGCTGGATATTGAATTATTGTCACCAACGTATGATTAAATAAAATAACTGTAATTAACCAAAATCTCCCAGATAAATTATGGAAATTACAAGGTCGATTTTGGGAGAAGCCACTGAGAATTTTTAAGAATAACCTTATATTATATTTCATGGTTGCCAAAAAAATTGTTATTTTAAATTAGCATTTTGTCTGACCAAATAACTAAACTATCTCCCTTTCTTCCGTGAAACCATTTGGTTTCACAATTAGCTGACTTTTCCCTGACTTTTTTGGCAAAATTTACAAACTCTATGACCTTTTTTTTACGTTTTGACATAATTTTACAATTCCCTGGCCTTTGGACATAATTTATAAATTTTTCTTGAACTTTTGGTATAATTTCCCAATTCCCTGACTTTCTCTGACCTTTTGGTCAAAGTGTAAAATTCCCTAACTTTTTCAGGTAACCATGGTGAAATCCCCTGCACCCTGAAGTAAAAAAAGGCCCAAAACCGTGTGAAACAATCCCTTTAAATGTAGAATGAAGGCACGCTAAGCGTATATATACAAAAACAAATTCTTCAATTACCAATTTCATAGAAGATCGAGTTTCGAATATCTGTTCGATTAATGAGTGTTAATGAAAGGATGTGGGGAGAAAGAGAGATCTGGGGAATATGTATGGCTTCTATATAACACCCTTTCCCTCCAGTTACACGCGTTGAATGAACTAAATCAAATTGAATGAAAATTTAGTAATGAAGACCTTGTTCTCGATACGGTACCGTTAATCCAGTAATATTATAGAGAGATTAGAGTTTGAAACGGTTCGAGATTCGGGGGTTAGATGTATGGGAAATGGATTAATTTACCTTTGGTTTGTAGCGCTAGCTAGCTATAGCTTTAAAGTGATATTGAATTCAAACGCGTAGAAATTTAAAGGGATTATAAATTATAATCAGTTTAATATAAAGTTTGGATTAAGAGGATGGGATTATTAATATAAAGGCAACTGATGATCGCGAATGTATACGGATTTAGTTTAAAGCGAAGCCTATACTTAATATATTTATTTTTTATAGAGTATTGAGGTTAAAGAAATAATTTAAATTAAACTTAAATACATAATTATATTTGGTTAAAGAAATAAATTAAACATAACTCGATATACTTCTGTTCAAGATAACTTTGTGTAATATGTAATAGGACAAAGGATCTGGGGTTGGATTGATAAATAATGTTTTAACATTGAGATTAAATTAAGTATTCAGTGCCTGCCGTTCTCCCCTTGAAAAAGAGTTAATAAAAAAAACTACTGTGAACTCATCCATATTAATTTAGACTTAAAATGTAAAATAAAAAAAATATATAAAAGTTCAAGGATTATTTTGTAAGATCCTTTCGACTCTTCAAAAAATTCCCTTCGAAAAAAGCGGAAGGGAAATGTCTATCCCATTTTTTTTTTTTTTTTTTTTTTTTTTTTTTTTCCTAATTAACGAGGAAACGTAAGAGGATTAATTCAATAGATACCAGATCAGAAAATATACTCTCGGATATACCAAGTGCTCTACACCGATGAAAACTACTTCAAAAGACAGGAATTCTTTCCCCCCTTTCGCCTCTTTAAAAAAGGTTGGATGAAAAGTCTAAAACAAGTGGTTATAATTATCAATGCTTCTTTACTAATGATTAGTTTAATTATTGTCCTGGTTTAATAAAAATTAATTGACAAACAACCTCAGGTTTGAATCATGTTGTCAGAAAACGTTTCCTTTACAACAATCAAACAAACAACTTCAGAGAACTTTGTTTTTAATAAGTTATGAGAATAATTATCAATGCTTCTTTACTAATGATTAGTTTAATTATTGTCCTGGTTTAAGATAACTGAGTAATTAATAAAAATTAATTGACAAACAACCTCAGGTTTGAATCATGTTGTCAGAAAACGTTACCTTTACAACAATCACTTAAACAACTTTACATAAACTTTGTTTTTAATAAGTCATGAGAAATTTGTTAATTAATTAAAAAGATATGATTCTCTACTCTTTAATTAGCCTCATTATTCAGTGAAACAACATTTTCCACCAAATATTATAAGAGATAATTAGCGAAATAATTGGGAATGTCTTCCTTGACTGGTTACCGTACGAATATAAATTAAAGGGAAACTTGGAGCTAAAAATGGAACAACTTTTGAATTTATTTTCAGAATCACCATGCCAAAAAACGTATTCGACAGTTTTTCGGAATTTTTAGACACGTTTTTGGTGTTTAAATTAATTTCTAAAGTCGGACCTTTCAGATTACCTTTAAAGAAATCAATTAACGAACTGAGAGTACACTGTACACAGCTAAAAATAAAACTTAACTATTTGTACGAGTGAGAAGAATTAACTAAGTGATATTGGGGGCAAGGATAAATACCCGAAGGATGGTGACAAAGGGACATTCAAGCGTGATACAGTTGTTACCCATTAATCGAAGTAAACCAAACGCATTGTTAATTGGATAAATACGATTTTTTTGGATGAGATTAGAAAAGGGGTGATGAAAAAAAGCTTCTTAATTAATTCCTAAGTCCAAAACAAGGCCCGAATTATAACAATTTAAGCCTTTAACGTTTAATTAACCTTACTGTTAATTAAGGATAAAATATAAACACATCTAGTTACTGAACATTTAGAGATTTAATAGGCTTTTGAAATTTAAAAGGAGTATATTTAGTAGTTCAAGATAAAGCCAGAATTACATCTAATTAAACAGCTAACTTTAATTAACCTAATCGTTAATTATAGAGGAAATATAAACAATTACTGAACATTAGAGTTATAAGAGGCTTAGCAAAGTTTGAAATTTAAACACCTATTTACCTTTTACAGGGGAGTTGTAATTAGCCGTGGTTTAATCAGATTTAACTGAGGTTTACATAGTCTTCTCAGTTCAATAACCTTGATTAATTGTGATTAAACCTCGGTTAAATCAGATTAAACCGGCTAGTTACGCCTCGTCTGAAGAGGGGTGTTAAAATATAACTGTAAATATAAACCCTTTGTTACACATTAGAGCTACAAAAGGCTTAGCGAAGTTTGAAATTTAAATCTCATACACTTAATAGCCCAAAAAAGAGGAAATTATACATATTAAGCTTCTAACGTTAATTATCCTTACACTTTTAAAAAGATGAAGAATCATGCAATAAAATGACTTGAAATTCTTTTTCCCGGTTCATTTATAGTTCAGCCCTTTGTGACACAATACGGCTTTAATTGTGTCTTAGTTATTGTTTGTAATTTGAATCTTTTTCATTCGTTAAATTTCTTTAACAAGATTAGTAATTAGAGTCGCTAATATTTTAATTAAAAGCCTTTTCCTCATATAAGAAGATAATAAATTAATTTCCTCCCAAATTTTCCAAGAAATTCTAATCCTTTTTGAAAACTTTAAAGAGAAGAGCCTTAATTTAAATTCGTCAGGAAATTTTTGGCGCCAAAACTACTATTTAAAGTGGGAGTGAAAAGGAAAATTATTTTTAATCGATAAATCAATTAAACCCAAGATAAAGTCCTCAATAACTACCATTTAAAGGTACATCTGCTTAAATTATTGTTTAAGTTAAGATATAATTGATTCGGTTATAATTACTCAACAATTAGGCTTAGCGTAATTTTCAATTTAACTCGCGAAAACAATTAGTTTATAATTAACAAAATGGGTCTAATTTAAGCCGAAACAGCTACAATATTCTATAAAAATGGGTAGTTTATTTTCCATTTCATTCGCCTTTCGATATTTGCATGAGCGCGGTGCGCTAACAGGATCTCTCAACCCGCCAGCTCTTCCCACTTTTCACGGAGGAGATTTGCATATTTTGATCTCATTAAAGTTTTCCACGTAAAACCGCGCCTAAAGCACGCGCGTGCGAAGAAAATTTGCCCGAAGTTTAAAGTTTTAGAAAAACTTTAAAAAGAAGGTGGCAAAAAAAAAATAAATTGGGATGAAATATTTTAAAGTGATAGCGAAACACTATTAACTGTGTACAAGAGGTTTAGATAATTTTGGTGGTCAAGAAATAGTTTCTCACGGTATCATGAAACTGGTTCCCGAAGCAGTTTCGAGAAATCGAATCAAATCGATTCGAGATAAGAAGCGGTTTAAATCGATTCCAAGACCTAGTATGAACGCGGCTTAACTTAAAGTTTTCATTCCCGGGATAAATATTTCTATATCCCTTTAATTTAAAGAGTAGAGTGATTCGTTAAATTGCCGCCTAATTAAGACGATCATCTTAAGTATAAGGAGAGAGAGAGAGCTTGCGCGACTAGTAAGCCCTTTTCTTCCACTCCATCCCCCTATTAATAACAGCTCACTTATGCCAGGGTATTATAAGGAGCTAAATGTACTTCTGTTTCAAAAAGATTTGGAAGACGGGTGAAAGCTGAGGCGGATTGATACGCAAAGTTAAACCTCGTATAACTAAAAAGTAGTAGTTCCAAATTATTATTGAACATGAATATATATATCTAGCTGGTTTTTTCTCTCGTTCAAATTATGTAAGGAGTACGTCTAGCAGTTGAGTGCTAAGAGCCAACCAGAGTCCAGAGTGGGGGGGAGAATATGTTTTAAAGAGAGGGTGAAATGGAAATGAAAGATATATTTGTTTTATTGTACATGCAAGTTGCAAGGCTTAGTTATTCGAACCCAATTGCTTCTATGGAATAAAATTATCATACAGAATATGTATACTTTGTAGCCAAAAATCGTCTGCTTTTTGTCTTCTCTCACCTATAAACTTTTCTAGAGCGCACGTCTCTGGCATTTCATTTTTTCCCGAGGGAGTTAGGAATCCCCTCCCCCATTATAATACACTTCTGCTGAAATCACTTAGGCTATTGTAGGAATGTTACTCGAAAATCTGTCAATAATAATAATATTTGTATATAAACACGATCCGTGGACTAATATTAACCTAATTTTAAATAATTAATGTTTTAAATCTAAGTATATTAAATTTTTTATAGAATATACGAATTATTATTCACAGTACGACCTGACTTTATGTACATAAATTTGAATTTATTATGTCAGATAATTGTGGGTTGGGTTTTACTACTCCTACATATAGATATGGACCAATCCTTTAATTTCGAACTACGCTAAGCCACGTAAACTCTAGATCCCAGTACTCAGATAAAATTCTTTAATTGTTCAATCAGCGTAAACGGTCAAATTTGTTCAATTTTCTTTAAACAAACTATACGTAATCGATTGAAAATGACGCGAATATACGTATCTCATTTCATCCCGCCTTTGAAGGGGTATAGTAAGAATATTTTTGGAAGTTTGCCAAGTTTTCCGGGTCAGAAAGTTTCTAGTAGAGCATTCGGACTTTTCTCTTTCAGATAAAAGATCGATTGACCATATCGATAATGAAGGGAACCGAAGCATCCTTCCTTTTCGTCCTCTTTTGGAGCGTTTTCTATAGCTGTCGCGCCAACTATAGGCCTAACGCTCTAAAAGACCTATCATTTATTTGACTACTACGTCTTGGCGTATATGCTACAGTCAGAATACATTTGAGAACTCGGAATATTCGAAGCTATACGAGGCCTTTGATACACTACGTTATTTCTTCATTGGAATTAATACGGAAAAAGATAGGGATGAGATACAACTTTCCCTATACGAGTTGAAAACTGAAAGGGTTCACTAACTTAAATACCAATTGTTTTACAAACTTTTAAAATAAATAGCTAAAGCGATGTTGTCACTGATTCGTCACGCAATCCAAATGGAATACTTGATATTATAAAAGGGGAGGGGCTAATCTAGGTAAAAATTCCTCTCCAAGTCATTGCTAGCCTAGCGCATGAAATTGGGGGTAATATATAAAATTTACTTCCATAAATAAGCCTATCACAGACGAACGCAATTACTATTTCCAATGTTGCACGAAAAGTGCCAACGCTGTACCCACGGTACAAACACCCTCCCCCCGTAACAATAGACACACCCCTTAAACACAGACACGATAGGACAGGGTATTAGCGAAACTTCCAGTGAACGCGGTTGAATAGGGGAGTTAAATAAAAACTAAAAATATAATCAATATGTCTCGATAAAATAAATGGTGACAGCATCACTTCAATAAAACCCTTTTCGAAGTCTGAACATGGAATAATAAAACAAAGGAGGAGCATTTTCTTGTAATGGGCACTCTTGGTATACTTATTTTATGCCATCTTTAATTTGAATTTATTACCGGAGCGAAAAGGATATTGGAAATATTTAAATCACGCTCTTTAAAATAATCAAATTATGTTTTAAGTGGTATAGTTTTCCTTTAAAACTTCCAAAAGCACTTAAATATAGAGAGGGGGGACGCGAAATAGAAAGCTAAGATGTCGATTTAAAACGAAAATCATATAGGTATAAAAATATAATATATGAACATAATAAAGGAGACTATTTCGATGTAAATCGCGAGCTATTTCCTCGCTGCCTTCGTCTTAATTAAATTCTAAAAGTGTCAAACGAGTCAAAGCCTCGTGGAGAGTTTTCCCGATCTCCATAGAACTATATAATCCTACAGAATACACGCGTTATAAGATTCAAGAAGGTGCACTCGCGCTATTGTTCAATTTTTCACACGCGCGATCTATTCCCGACCCTAATTAAATCGTCACGCTTTCGCGATTCACCAATTAAAATTCGAGAGGAACAATTAGAAAGACATTACCGTAAGATAAGTGGTTCCCCGATATTCCTAGCACCTATATATTGAGATATAGACTCTATTCTATGTAGCCATTCTGTTCCCATCTCTGCTACGATCAAGTTCGGAGAGAAACGGTATATCTCGATTTATTTCAAACGAAATATATTCGGAATCGGGAGCCTTATCGCTTCTTGCGCGATGCAAACACGGGATGGAATTTTTACAATCTACGTGGACGATATCCTTCAAAATCTATACGATAATAAATTGAGAACGAAAGGTTAACCTTTCTATATAAGGAGTATAATATGATTTATATACAAGTTGAAAATGATTACGTATTTTATGTTTCATGTCAGAATTTATATTAATAATTTAATAATATTATTCTATATCATAATTTATGTGGGAAATGAGATATTATTAGAAAAATATAAAATTGAAGGATAGGGGGAAGAATAAAGGGAAAATTAGAGTAAATAAAAAATTGCGTAATAAAGAAAAATATGGAAATATAGAAAATATAGGAGAGTATATAGGACAAATTGGATTACAGGAAAATATGGGAAATAAATAAAATATGTGAATACTATGCGTAAAAGATATAAGATTACAAAATCCATTCTTAGCTATAAGTGTAATTTTGAAATTAATGAAATTTTAGAAAGAACTATTTTTTAGTTCTATTAAAGGGAGAATGAAAGGCCAAAACAACCTAAATCGATTAAGAATGCTAAAATAATGAGAAAAACAATAATATAACTCACCATAAATATTTCGTTATTTTATAATCAATTTCCAAAGTTCCGAAACTTGCAGATGCTAAGCCTTGGCTGCCTAGCTCCGCGAACTAGGCGAGCACGAGCCGTATAGTTTTTTAATATTCCCGTCTGATCTTTATTTTTAAAATACGCGTACTCGCCTTTCATTCTCCCTTTAATTTATTGACTGAATCGTAAACTATTTTTCCACTTTACGGCAAAATTACATTATGATTTTTCCCATTGAGCTTTTTGTATCTAAGTCATCATGAGTATAGGAAAAAATGGAAGATTCCAGGAAAACAGTCGAAATTAAGAAAATGGAGACTATGAAAATAAATGAATTAATAAAATATTCCAGCATGGAAAGTTTATAACTGTTTTTTTTGGTTTTTCTCTGACAATGGAAATTGCTATACATTGGCAAAAGAGTTAGAATATTCAATCGGAAATTCTCTTCTTTCCGATCAGATATGCTAAGAAGAGACTTTTACATACTGAAAACGCTCTCAGCAAATCAAGGAACGAGAGAGCACGGTGAATTCTTCCCTCTGGCAAGATAATCTAATAATACGAGGCTCCTACGATCCTCTCTTCATTATTTACAAGCTCACCCTCCCTATATCCTATCCAACAACCCATCTTCCCCTGCAGGCCGTCTCTATAACAACTTTTATACCTGTATTTTATAGCCCAGTGTCTATGTATATCCTAGCCATTAAATCAGATGATTTCATTAAACGAAAATATTTATATAACCTTCTTGGAAAGGTTCAAAAGCAGGATTCAAAATAAATCATATATAAGGAATAGATTTCAGATCACGTGACACGGTTAGTAATTAGTATTTTAGACTTCAAATTGGCTGAGGGTTTTAAACATATTTAAAATTACGTACTTTTTTTTAATTTTGCTGTTTACTTTATATAAAAACTCCAATATTAATTTCTATTGGAGCCTAGGGTTAATAATTAGTATTATTTCATTATTATTACTTTAAAATTTACTGAGGTTTTAGTCATTAAGTTCCATGCATTCTTTTATGTTTAAAAAATTTAGGCAATACTCAATGTATTTTCTATTTGAGCCTATATAGCTATAAATTGATAATTAATACTGACTTAAGTTTTTGACGTTTTAAATTCCATGAATTTTCAAATTACAAGTAGAATCTTAAACCCACTAGGTGCTGATAATTCAATTGTTTCGACGTACCCAGAAGAATATAATATCAGAACGGAGACACATTTTATACATTCTTTTAGTGGTGTGTTATCAGAGTCTTACTAAGCAACATTGGTTAAATTACTGTACGGGTCTGCTTTCTAGGGAAGACAGTGAAGAAAAACGTCAAAAACGTTCATTGATTGGCTGGCGATACGATAATAAAACCCCCAAGAGTTGAAATTAAGATATAGGAGTGACGTTCAACGCCAAAAGCCAGCTGATACTATTTCTTTATAATGAAACGAACATATTTCCCATATATGCGCCTGTGGCCTCATTAGTGTAACCAGTGTACCTAATTCTTGGAAATTAATCAAAATCATTTTTATCTCCTTTTTAATAATGGTTAGTTGAATTTTTGTTTCAGCCCCGAAGACATCAATGTTTATATAGAGTACTTAACCATGCAGTAATCCTAGTGGGGATTATAGACGTAGTTCGTTGTTTGTTTTGTAAATTGGTTAGTTATTCTTGTTGAAAGTGTAGCGTCTAAATTATTAAAGCGAACTCAAACAGTGAACGAGGTTAGGGAAACATTTGCTTTGATGTTTAACTACAAAGATACGTTCGCGTATGCAAAGCAAAACAAAGCGTATACTGCAAAGTTTGTGGATATTATATAGGGTGGAAGGGATTATTATAATATATAGTTCATTCCACCTTGATTTGCCATTGCTTAATTACCTTACGTAAGATTAAGATACTTCAAGAGATAATGAAGATTAGTAACGTGTTATTTTTAATAAATTATAAGCGTTAAAATATTTATAATAAATCGAAATTATGGTTAATTTTCGAATGTCTATGGATTATATTTTTAGTTTTATCATACTATTAAAACGTCATATTCAAATTATTATTCTGAACTTCCGAAGAAGGTAAATCCAACCCCGAAAATTTAGAAAATAAAACATCTTTAATAGTTATACTTAATTAGAGACCTCAAATTGCAAATTTAAATTATGATTAACTTCAAATTAAAAAGATTAATAGTTTTATACATATTTTAAAGTTTTTAAACGATTAAAAATAACAACTTACTAGTCTTAATTATCCCTTATAGATAGAGTAGATTCGCAGAAAGTGTTGACAAATCAGGATGAAATTATCATATTTTTAAATGCGCAATTACACTTTTTAAGTGGCAACATCAAAAGACTGAATTTGGAATTTTAATCTATATAATTTAAAATATCTGAAATTTGTACGTAGAGAAATTAGTTTTTAGCTGCTTTAACGTTTTCATATTTAATTCAGACGCGTTCATTACGATAGAGAACTGAACTGAACCGCTTTTTAAAGAAAAAATGCATCAATTTAGTTCAGTTCCTATTTTTATTGCAAAGCTCATTATTTATTAAAAATGGTAAAGCAGACGATTTCCTTCGTTATGATTCAACCTCAGAAAAAATATTTCTATGGTTTCAAGCTTTTTCTTTTCTGAGAAAAGACTTCTGAGAAAAATATCTAAATACGACATTAAAATAAAAATAAACTGGACAACTTAAAAAATTCAACTCACATCAAAGATGGTTCAGAAATGGAATTCAAAGTACTTTTAAAGAAAGCCCACACAGTTCTGTTCAATATAATTTCGGGAAGAGAATCTTTTTTTTTATATATAAACGGAAAACTTTACGTAACAGGCATTATAAAAACGCGTGTCTAGAACGTGGGCGGACGAGTGGCGAGCGGAGTCGACCTCCTCTACGGATGGCGAGATTCCCTCTGCCGCGCGCGCGGATGGAAGAGGCTGCGAGAAAGGCGATTCGCATCACCAGAGAAGAGATCGTCTAACTAATAGCCAAAACCAAATATCTCCAGATACGTTGTTTTAGATTAAAACCGAGAATATCATTTCTTTCGGTATATTTTCAAAGAAAACAGTCTTTTTAGATAAACACGATTTAAGATTCATAAACTCTCAAATTCTTCAAAAACATAAATTAGAATATTTAGAATTTTAAAATAAACAGTAAAGAATAATATTCAATTCTGATATATTAATAACGACATAATAAATTTGGTGATTCAATAATTAGAATAAAATAAGTTTCATAATTTTGTCAAAAGTCTAACCTTTTCAAGATTTAAAAGCAATCGAAATTATCTCTAAAATCATTGAAATTAATTCAATTTATCAACGACAAGGAACTGAATTGAACTGATAGATTGTCTACCGAGTAGAAAATAGCCAAGGCTTAGCTGCTTAGTGTTATAAAAGACTAATAGAGAGAAATACTTCAAGCTATTTAGCGTGACATATCTTATTCGATGTATATTTGTTCAATCATAAAAACTGTTATCAGTTATAACAAGATAACGAGGTAGATTTTCATCAAGTTGTAATTAGAAGCCGAAGCTCTTAGATCACGCTACTTTCTAAGTCACGGCATACACACAATTTAACCTACGCTGTTTGCCGCTAGACGACGCTTATGGGCGTTAGTTTTTATGTCTCAATTGACATTAATCTCCACGAGTTAATCTTCTAGACTGTAGCACTGGATAAATACACGTATGCATGTCAGATACGTGGTTTTGGACTGGCTATTGACGAGATGCCTCGAGCAAGCGAGAGTTACAGAGGAAGAAAACAAAGAGGCGGGCGCCTGCGTGACCGAATACCCATACCCGGCTTGAACCTTAGACAGTTCCGAAGGCTAAGCCTATAAAATATGTTAACACATTCCCGAGGAAACTTGAATAGTCTTTCCCTTTTCCCTATAGTATCGACTTTGAGTTGGAATTTAAGCAGCTTCGGAGTTCCAACAGTAGAGAGAATGAAAGAGAGAACGTGACCTCTACGTTGATGAGGTGAAGGAGCTATAGGATATATAGGCCAAACTATAAATTCCGATTCTTTGGCATGCGGCGCATCACTGTTTGCGCCTGCAGGTTCGATTCTTTGGCAATATAGAAAGCAACGGGGTATTTTATAAAAGCTGATTCGAGGTCGCTCGGATGTTAAACCAAATTGCAGCTAGAATCTCGAAGTGTTTGTAAACTTCACGAAATTTCAAGTTTTTATTGTTCACATCTAAATTCACTCATTTATGATAATAAAGTTCATCCACTGACTTAGAAAAGAGGATAGAATGAGTTGATATTTTTTAAGCGTGCCTTTCACCCTATTGCATTTGATGAATGCATACTCGCGTGGAAAAGCTTGTAGGAGTACACGCCAAGGGGTAAATGTGGAGTAATAACTACAACAGAGGTTCCTTCATTGTTCAAGAACCTAAATACCCCGTTGTTATTTCTCCACTTTCGCTCTCGTGTCGGCCTCGCGTATACAAGCCTTTAGGTGATGTTTGGTAATAAAAATTGAACGCTATAGGGTTCTCCGTTGTCTTTGTATAAGAGCAAGAATTGGCGATTGGCGAGATTGGACCCTGGGGGGAAACTCGAGTTTTCGCGTACTGTTCCCCTAAGATATTACGAGAGAGTGCTAGAAACAAGATATCCCAGTTAGGCCCACTCTCTGAAAAAGTAATTGGTGTTGCTAGCAATCCGTGGCAATTCCGTGTTACACGCAGTTACGAGAGACAAAAAATACAGTCTGTCCGTTTCTATTTCAATTTATCTTTCAGGCTTTTCCGCCTACGCATTCGCCTATACTATTTCTTTTGTTTATCATAAGCTACTGATGACCCTAAAGCGGCAACTAAGCACTGTTGAATGAATATTGAAATATATTTAAAATAATCCTCAATAAATTATATGGAGAAAAATAAATAATTAAAATTTGATGAGATATTTGATATCGGAAAAATGTTTGAAAAATGAAAATGGGTAATTTACTGCTAAATATATTAATTGAATTGGACTTAATTGTAAAAACAAATCTTCAAATATTCAAATTATTAAAAAAAACTGGGAAATATTGTCCAAATTTGATGTAATTTCGAAAATAACACTCATTTTGAAATTTTATCATGATCAAATTATTTGCATAACAAATTTAGTCTTTAAATTATATTATGTTCATATAAATGATTCCTATTTTTTCCCGCGTACTAGGCTAAGTTCAACAACGCATACCAGAGTATACCGAGGATACCATCTCCATAGAAAAGAATACATTAAGCGGTAACCTACCGGACGTTTCGGTAGGCGTCGCTGTACACGGCTACAATGTTATTTCATATGAAAAACGTTGAACAATAACGTTTTCTTCTGAGCCAAAATTGTAGCCGAAAAGAGCAAACTAAGTTAGGATTAGGATTATCCTCAAATTCTGAAAGCCAAGCTATACACCCCTTTGGTATGAAATAAAAGAATTAAGGGATTAACCACTTAACCCAGCTCGGCCACCTTTCGCGAATGAAGGTAGATTAGAAGAGATATGATAAGTTCCGCAGTCTTTTCATCTTTGGGATTATATAGGGACGAATAGATGTATTTTAAAGATCTTTCTCGGCTGGCACGCGTGGGGGTACTGAAGCTCGAAAATGGAAAGTCTATAGCTAAGGGTAGAGGTTCCTTTATTACAGCCTCTCAAAGGGGTTATCTTTTCAGTCGAGGTCCTTTTCTTTGCCTAACCCCTAACCCACCTCATCCGCGCGACCCCTATAGGTCCGCGAGGCCTAAGGGTTAGCTCTTTTTTTTTTGTTTTCGTAGAAGATAATTAAATGAGATCAAGCGAATAAATGTATTATTTCCCTAGAAAGAAAGAACCTTAGATTTCGCGCTCACTGATTTTCTCTTGCCTCCCTTTTGTCATCCATTCGCGTCAACCCAATGAATATGCGGAACGAATGACGCTTATTATAGGTAAGAGTCAAGTCTCGTGAATATTCTCCCTAAAATTCGAAGATATACCATTATGACTGCGCGTCAATTATTCTCATTATATGTGCGTCAAAGTACTAAGCATTCTTCTCTTTGTGGATGCGTCAAAACAGTAATAATAATAATTCTCATTATGGGTGCGTCAAAGTAGTAAAAATTTCTATTGTGGATGCATCAAAACAGTAATAATAATAATTCTCATTATGGGTGCGTCAAAGTAGTAAAAATTTCCATTGTGGATGCGTCAAAATAATAAGAATTCTTCTCATTATGGACGCCTCAAAAATTCCTCAAAGTATTAAGCATTTAATGTCGGTGTTTGAACAAGATGTTTCCTATTACTTTATCTTTATTCAAAAATATAAATATTATTTTTTTTCTCTTTATTCATCAATAGAGATTATATTTTATATTTATCACAGGAATTCTATGATAAATCCATGATATGATTATTTTGTCCAAACGCGGATCCTCTAAGAATTCTTCAAGTTATAGTGAATCAAAGTAATATGAATTCTTCTCGTTATGGGTGCGTCAAAGTACTAATAATTCTTCCCATTAAAAGAATTGTAATACTTCGCACTGTTTACAATGAATATATATAACTTATAATAATAATTGTGGAAACATTTTCCTCGAGTGATAATCACAATCATTATTTATGTAAATATATTTTTGTTTTCATAAGACTTGACCTTTAGCTTTATAAAGTTTTCGTCATTCCCGTGGCGCTATTGTCTAATATTAACGAAGTGCGCAAGTATTCTCTTCACCGCTCCGGAAATCTCTTTCAGTCTCCCTAACCAAATTGAGTCGCGCAAAAAAGAGAAAATATATCCCAATTTCTTCACTATTTCTAGAATTTTACTTTTAGGGCCGAATTTAACTTCAATTTTGGAGCAATTTATTTTAAAAAAACGTTTCTACGAATAGTTTACGTCTAATTAGGTCTACCTAGATTTTTTATCGTTTTTAGAATCAATTCTCAATTTTCTACAAGATATTTAGGGTATAAAAAAATAATAAAATTTGGAAAGTTTTCCTATCGGCTTCAAGCGCAGCATTTTTCTTCTACAAAAGTCACGTGATAATATCTCTATAAATTATCCAGGCTTTTAGATACTCAATAAGTTAGGCTTAATATTGTTATAGAATAACGAAAGAAATCGCCTTAGCAATGAATAAAAATCTTCTAATTTGGCCAAAATGGGCCCAAATTGGAACTAAAGAAATATATAAATTATATTCTCAAAAATTCCGTTACATTTCAAGCTTTTATGCCTTCTCCGTGATAATACGGTATATTATAAGGTACCAACGAAATAATGGATCGCCATTCTAGCGAGATAAACGTAATTTTGAAACTTCTAGATAAAGAAGAGAGAGACCAAACGTATATAAGGAAAAGGCAATATCCAAAGATATTAAGGTCGAACGTGCTTTTATATAAAAAGGGTGGTTCAGATCAAAAAACTCAATAGCTTCTATGAAGGGATAAAATTAACATTTGCGCAAAGACCTAGAATTTCTTCTGCCTGTCACCCTGGAAACAAACTCACCATCTGGGGTTCCACTTGCCTCGCTTAGTCGCTTCCCAAGGGGAAGCCCAGAAGGCGAGCCCACTTCCAGGCCGACAGGCAGAAGAAATTCCAGGCCAATAAGTTCCTTTTTAAAACAAGCCGAGCCAGATCACGTGATCTGATTGGAGGCGCCGAACGAAGGGTCGAAGCGTGCCGATCAAGCGCGAGAAGGCATTCATTGTCTACCAAAAACAGAATTAAGCGAAACTTAACGGCATAGCTAGAGGATAAAAATAGTTTCAGTCAACTTCTCGCGAATAGATTTTTTACAAGAAACAAGAAAGAAAACTTTTGTTCAATGTTAAGGCCTAAAAGTACTTTAAGATAGAGAAAAATTGTTTTCCCCTTACTTTGGGTTTTTCTTTAGATATTTATCATCGATTTCCTTCAAAAGAGGTGTAATTATTATATCAACCTGACCGGAAATCACGTGCCTTATTTTTAGAAGCGCCTGGTTTTCATTTTCACACTCCCTTTACAATAATTAAAAATACTAGTTCAATAAAGACAGAATTTTTTCCGTATAAATTTACAAGACCCCTTATAATATTTAAAGAAGTAATAAAAAAAACCTTCATCCTTAGGGATTAAAAGACGACAATTCTTGTTTGATTCTGGAATTAACATCGCTTCGCCAAGTCGCCGCTTTTCCCCCATTTTACGAGCTGGAGGAATTTGTGTAGAAAGGGGAGAGAACGACCAAACTTGAGCCTTTTTTGGTAAGAAATTAAATGTGGATTTAGGATGGTGTCAACATGGAGCTAGGCAGGATGGGTGGAAAACAGAGAAGAGAGAAAGAGGCGTAAAACAATTAAGAACATCTCTAATTAAAAGTTTTGATATACACCCCTTACAAGCTAAGAATGAGAACATTTTTGAGTGACATAGGAAATAGTTTTAGGGTTAGAAACTTTGAACAAGAAACTACAATTTTAATAATGGGGATATAAGCTAGAAGTCCAAGCAGACGACTTTTGTAATATACAGAATAACTTGTTATCTATTTAGAAGACCTAATGCGCATTTGTTAAAAAAAAACTCTGCCTACTTAGAAGATATCTATCGTAGCTACCGAAAAATATCGTCTGCTTATAACGTTTTACATTTATCGCTCTAGAGCGCTGTGAGAGTTGTCTGAGACAGGTGAATCTAACTGAAACCTGTGCGTATTCCATTTGATGATCTAGATCCGCTCGAGTACGGATTTGCGTGTTCCATTTGGCAAATCGAGCTCTCCCGATATCACTCAAAACCGTTCTGGCAATTTCTCAGATATATACGGATTGAGAGCGCTCGCCAAGCAAGTTCTTATTCCTGTTTCATTGTTTTGCCAACACTTAAGCGGACGAAATCGTAAAAACGATGGAATTTTTGATGTGGAATGTTCATTATGTAACATTTGTCTCTCTGTCAGGGCGAGAGCAACCTGGATTAAGAGCAAATCTCAAGCAGTCTAATGAAAAACGCTATATAGAGGACTTAAGAGCAGTTTCCTAAAAAAACATCATCTGCTTAGAGAATCTGTAGCGCAGTAACGATACTAGCTTTGAGAATTTTATCGTTCATCCACATTAAATTGACCCTAAAATAACTTAATTAACAGGGGATAATAGTCTAAGAGGGACACAAATCTATGCAATTTTAATTGGTGTCTGATCAACCTCCGAAAAAATGGGGAATTTCAGCTCCAGGTTTCAAATTAATAAACAGAATCGCTACCCATGTATCTAAATCCGCTGGTGGTTAAAATTGATCTTAATTTCGGGTTTATTTAGGAAACAGACTCATATATTAGGAAAACAAAAATTTATAGAATTTGGTGAGACTTCTATTACACAACTAAAATATTTGGAAGATACAAAGTGTCTCCCTTCTCCTTAAATTTCCTTCTGGTATTATTAAACCAATGTTTTTAATGTATTTTCTATAGGCGCCTGTAAATCGGTTTAACTGAGGTACTTTATCGTTCAGGGCAAGGACCCCCACCAGGCGTAGAGTTTCTACAGGCGCCTGTGGAAGTGTTTCAACCATCCCACTTTTGCCGTATAGGGAATAAAACCATCCAGGGATAGAATTTACAATTAAGAAATATTGAAAAGTCGAATTGGAACGTGCAGGGATGCGTGAAGCTATAGCTTTAACAGAAGTAAAGGCATCACGTGACAAAAGCAATGTAAAAGGTATAGTTTGACTTTCACGACCGATTGAAGCTAATCAATAAGGGCAATGTTTTCATTCGTTTTATTACTGTATATTTTACTGATCAATACTGGCAATCGTAGCGAGGTAGCTTTTACTCAAACTCAATAGTTAGCTCGATCGATTCTAAGGTTGCGAATAAAGCGAGGTAAGTTAGTTGCTGGAATAATTAACGTCGTCTTTATGTCAACATAATTAAGCGAACCTTTTCATCTCGTCCTTAGTTTCCTAAAAAGGACAATTTCCGCACTAAGTGTCCCGTTTGTTCTAAGGTACAACGAGAAAAAGGGGGAAAAAAAAGAAAAAAAAGGGACAGACATTCTTATTAAAGTGAATGGCTCTAGGTTTAGAGGTAATTAGGTTTCTAGCGGGTTAATTAAAACAATGGGAGCACTACCTTGACTAAGATCTAACTCGATAGTAACTTATATGTTATTAATAAAGTACTCTATAGAAGAAAATGCATTTACTGGCAAATTAAACTAATTCATTGATCAAATTATTTCGTAGCTTTCCCATTTTATCAATCGAAGCATGAACTAATAGAAGTTTTCAATAACGTGAGGGCATATATATTCATATATATTCTAAAACACTTCCTCTCATACTTGATTTAGATAATATTCTAAATTAAAACGAGTTATGGTGAAATGCGTGTCATGAAAACTATAACGTGACTATTAAAAATATAACAGTTGGTTTTCGCGCCTTCTGGCACGTGATAAAGTTTCTCTCGCGCGGGCTTTTTCATGAAAGTACTTAATTTAGGAAGTCGTATCAATAATTTTAAACTTATAGTTAATGATATTCACGTTTTTCATACATTCTACATTAACAAGCGATAAACGCATCAACACAAAGGGGTAAAATTTATAATTTAAGTGTTTAATAGTGTGAAAAAAATAATCCAAAGGCCTTCGAAAAAGATATTAGCAATTTAGATCGAATGAAACGCAAGAGTGCTCTCGATCCAGAAAAAAAAAGCAGACGAATTTGCTAAAGTTTGTCACTCTCTTTATCCCTTCCTGGGAGATTCCTCTTAGGCCTAATTGTAAGCTTAACTTATAGACTAGGTCTATAAACGTTAATAGATCAAATTAAGATAAACTTTTCAAAGGAAAATTTGATCCTTTTCTATACCACCCTTTTCTCTAAACCTTTTTGTTTTACACTTTTACTAGAGATATTTCCTCTCCATTACGGAAGATTATAAGATGTTACGGTGTAAAGCGTCGACAAGCTGCTGCTATGAGCCAAATGTCTTTATACTCTCATCCAAAAATGATATTTTTTCTTTATTTTTTATCTCTAATCTTTCTCGCGAGTTACCCGTTATTAATGGGGTTCGTAATCTAAACGATATTTTTCCGAAAGACGTTCAGGTCTTTTGGTTCCTTTTAATAGCGTAATTAGCGCCCAACTCCTTCGGTACAACACGAGCGTTCTACCAGAAGTAACGATTACCATGATTAGAAACAAGTGACCCGTGACTGTTAAAAACTTTTTCTAATTAATGACATAAAGTATATCTACTTAATATTCCCAATTTCGTAAAAATAATAAGATACGTTCAATTTCATCTTCATTTGGTAACACGTAAGAAGTTGAAAACCACATTAACTTTATGTATAAGTATATTTAAAAAATATTTTAACTTGGATGTAATTAGTTTCGTACGCGCTGTCCATTTCAGTTGAAATTCGTGATATATTTGTTTACTATGACTATAGATTCTGAAGCAAATTTATGTTTCCCCGCGATTCTCTCTACTTTTTCACTTAACTATACTTCAAAGAACTTGAAAAACCTCTCAAACACGATAAAAAAAAAAGCTACTTTAAAAGATCTTGAAGGATCAAATCAATTATTCAAAATAATATTCAATTCAAGGTGTAAGTGACTATTTGTATAGAGTTCATCAAACTAGCACCCACAACACCGAAAAATGAGATTGATATACAAGAAAGAAAAAGTATTCATCTTGAAAACGAAAATAGTTCTTTTAAAAAATGTAAAGTGAATATATTTATGTTACTATACGCAGGAATTAGGCCTAAAAATCAATTTCTATTAGTGTTTTAGGATGGATGCCAATATTATAGAGAGATTCCTATAGGGACAAACTGGGTTAAGCGAAAAATGGTGCGTACGCTTGAAAGGGCATTCTTATCGAAAGAACACCTTGTAGCGAGACGAGGGGTCGAGGGTTTTCCTATCACGGAAAAGCGCGAAAATCAGAATTCTCGAGAGCGGAACGGGATAAATGACTATCGAGGGATTTTTACTCCTTTTTCTCCGAAAGAAACTATAAACGTAAACCTTAACCGGGCCAGAAAACCCAAACTTGTGATAATAATAATAATACTAGTAAAAAAAAAAAAAAAAAACACACACACACACACACACACACACATTGGATTTATCGATCCCTAGAAATAATTTTGCAGTCAGTACCTAATACATATTCTTAGAATATATTTGTTAAATTATCCTTCGAAAGAGATAGCTCTTCTAAAGTTGACAAGATTGTGTATTAATAATCTTGACTTAGTACTAATGGATATTATCATGTTATTACACGGTCTTATCTACGTTTCAGTGAAATTAATGTTTAAGTGTAATTTCATACTAATATAAGGATATTTAAAAATTCATTACAAAATGCAAAGGCAATTTTATGCAAAAATGGAATTATTTTTAGCAAGATGCAAACTTTTAAGTTTCAAAAATTCTAGGGATTTTATATTTTTACAACTGTTTCGTTAATGCGATGTAAGGGGATTCCTAATTCAATAATTTCAATAATTCAAAGGATTATTTTATCACAGTTTCAAAAATGCGAGGGAATTTTCAAAAACGCGAGGTTTTTTTTTCAAAAATGCGAGGCTTTTTTTCAAAAATGCGATTGAATTTTCAAAAATGCGATTGAATTTTCAAAAATGCGATGGAATTTTCAAAAATAAAGTTTAAAAAAAATGGGAGGGATTTTTCAAGTTCCATACATGTTGCAAAAGGGTTAACATTTTCACCTTTAAAAATGCAAAATTTGTCTAAAAATAGTTTCAACATTCAAGCATGCCCCTAATGAAATTGTTTACAGCAAGCATATACGTGTACAAAAGGTTATTGGCATGCAAAAATTAATAAGTTAAATAATTATGATTTCATATCATATCCCAGCCTAGGTTGGTAGGTGTAACTGATCCTGGATCCTGGCTAGATCATTATAAGTGGGTAACAGAACTGTCACCATCTTTTAAAACCCCTAAAACTAGGCCCCCATGATTCAGTATATAGTTTTAAATAAATGAATTTGGAGAAAAATATCCCAAAATATTGAATGACCATTTCAAAACACCACTTCGAATGGAATATCAATAAACCTACGACCAATTAATTACATATTACCACACAAAGAAGCATGCTTAATATTTAGAATGAACGCTTACATATTGGAGGCTCTCGAAGAAAGCTGGCTGATAATTAATCCAAATAGTTCACAATTTCGCAATTCAAAACACACACTGGAGAACTATAGATGTGAAAACACACACTAAACCTAACACGCGCAAACTTTGAAAGCTAGACCTAATATCGAACAAAACAGAGTCATTTCTTGGGATTGAACGGAATTGAACGCGTTTGGAAACACTAGGGCACATTTTGACATAAATTCCAAGATTTGGTTTCCACAACCCTATAACGATGGGCTGTTCTTGATTAAGTCGTGGGTCTTCCTTTTACAGCTCCAATGTTGTCTCAAAGTACAGTGACATCCAATGATGTCTCAAGCCAAACTGCAAAGATGAGGAAAGAATAGATTTGGTTAACTGATTAAACTATGCATATACTTGTACCGTAACTACAGCCTAAAAGAAACATGGCCCCAAAAATAATAACTCTTCATAAGTTGACTTTAAAACATGTATATTTTAACATAGATCTCCCCTTAAAAACTAAATTATAGAAAGTTTCAATAACACACTTACTAATTTATGCTCGAATTCAAATTTAAAAACACAAATAGCCAAGGCTTACGATTGACTGTTTTGTTTTTAATTTACCGTATTAAAGTTTTCGTAATAGTAACCAAGACATCGAAATAATTTAATTTAACGTTCAATTAATCCGCAGAAGACTTTCTCTAAAGTTAGGGTGATTTTTATCTTAATTTAAGCATCGAAATAATACAACCATAATCCATTCGCCCGCTTTTAAAAGACCGCCATCTCAACATATTTGATAAAGTATTGAAGTCTGATCGACGAACGGTTGGAATATTAGGACCTATAGCGCTATCTATTTCAACTTTTCAAGATTCCATTTACTATACCAAAGACTATTGAGGATAGTAAAGTTGCAACCGGAAGTGGACTGGCATCATATTACGTCATCGATATTCATGTAGTCTTTAGGCTAGGGAGACAACCAATGAAAGAAGCCAACTACAGGAACTACGTAAGTGAAAGTCTCCAATCAGAAAACGATTTCACTACTTTCCCCGCTCTTTTCCCCTAAATTTGGCGCAAACATTCCGCAATTTTCGTTTTTAGCCATTTAGGCCTAACATGATGTACGTTCAGATTTTACACGTAACAAATTTAAATTCTTTTTCTAGAAATAAGTATGCGAAATTTACGAATATAAATTTAAGGTGTTGTACGTCTTGATCGACTCTATCGTTTTAACTCTTTAATCTTTAGTTTAATTATTATTTAAAAGTAAATTTCTTGACTCGCTTAAAAGATGCCTAAAGGCAAGCGAAAGCCCAAACAAGGTAAGCCTTACACTAAATGGGGAAAAAGACCCTGGCCTTGGTTCACGTTATGAAATATGCTATGACGCAAGTTTCACGCTAACTTAGTAATATTTTAAAGCACTTTCTATATAGTAAACATTTTTTTATAAAATATGATAACCAAGTTAGCTTTAAATTAAAAATTCTTAACTAAACGGACCATTCGCCTTGGACTTGAAACTAGGCCAAGGACGTATTAAAAACCACATTTTTTTCCTTATCTTTTATGGTTGTGTGGCATATCTTAACCCTTTTTCCCACCATATGGTGAAAACCACAAAATCCAATATTCACAATACACGAATGCAAATTATGGGGTTAATAATATGGGTTATATCTAATCCTACATTTTAAAACAGGAAAAGGTCAGTCCAAAATAGAATCAGCACCGTTCAACAGCGATGATGAATCTAATTTAGACAACGAAAGTGTCATTTCGGCAGCTACTGAATCCAAATGTGGCAGTGACGATTTGTGTAGGTGTTCCAACTAAAAAATACCTTTTAACACCCTCGTTAGTTGACTCAAACCCTTTAAAAACAAAATAGATGGTGACCCTGAAGTAGAGGATGGAGGAGTTTACGATGATTTTGAGGATAAATTGCAAGATGCAATCGATGGAACGAGCCAAAAAAGGTAGTTATCTAACAAATTAAAATGTGTTTTAAAATTAAATGTATCATTTTCTGCAGCACTAAAGGTCGGCAAACATGCTTGGAAGCCATCAAAAAAGCATTGAGTTGTCGTTTCGAGTACGATTTCTTATCGGAAAGAAAAATGACTGTGTTTGATATGTTAGAACGCTGTTTAAAGAAAGGGAAAGATGACGAGCAAGCCGCAGCAGCCTTATTGGCTGCTATGATCTGTATACATTTTGGAGCTGGTAGTGAGAGCGAACAGCTCTATTTGGATCTACAACCTATCCTAATGACCTTGATGAATGATCCTTCCGTCAACGCCAACACTAGAGCCAAAGTAAGTCTCATTTCAAATATATTCCAGTAATATTTTCCAATTATAACCAATTCTTTTCTTCGCAGTGTGCAACTGCCCTTGGTATTTGTTGTTTTATATCGGGAGAAGGTGTAGAGGTAAAGATAGATAATACTTCAGTTATATTTACATTTTACAACTTATCCTATAAATCATCGTTATCTAATTTTTGATCGGTTTTAGACTATGAACTCTGTTTTGGAATCATTACACATAATATTCAGCGCTTCCTACCTGAAGGGTAATGGAGCGGTTCCTAATCATAGTCCGGAGATGATGTACTTGCACAGCTGTGCCTTAGTATCCTGGAGCCTCCTTCTTACTCTTTGTTCCACCTCTTACATCAGCAAGACTCTTGATATGTAAGTTTCTCCGTATTCATGTATCAATCTCATTCATCTAATTGTTTTTTTTAGCCAACTTCCACGTCTACCGGAATTACTCGAAAGTCCAGATGTAGATCTTCGTATTGCGGCTGGAGAAAGCATCGCTTTACTTTACGAACTGGCTCGAGAATACGATGATGTAAAAATGTTAATTTATCTAACCTTTAAATATTTAGGAGCTAAATAGTTTGGCTCTTAATTTGTTGATTACCAATTTAATACTCCTGTTTTTTTGATTATCTCATCAATAGCACTTTGAAGGCGATGATATTGATCAACTTTGTGAGAAACTGCGTCTGTTGGCCACCGATAGCCAGAAATTCCGCGCTAAAAAAGACCGTAGACAACAGCGATCTAGCTTCCGCGATATAATGCGTTACATCGAGGTATTTATCTAAATAAATTATCCATTAGTATAAACTATAATATAATTTAACGTAATAGACTAGAGAAGCACCGGATGTCAGGATCAAATTTGGTCGAGAGATTCTTGAAATCAACACGTGGTGTCGCAAACGGCAATACGATTCTCTTTGTCAAATATTAGGATCCGGAATGAATCTTCATTTGACTGTAAGTTACAATCTGTTAGTAAATTATTTTTTAGGCTAAGATGAATTATTAATTAGATTTTGTTCTTTTAATTGATAGGAAAATGAATTACTAAGAGATATTTTTGAACTTGGATCGCCGCTTTTATCCAATTCCCTAACGCCGAAAACTAATAAACTAGAAAGAGTAAGTAATTTGATGGAAATAATAAACGTTGAAGGACCGTGAACTGTTCGAACACTTGGCAGAGATTCTTAAATTTAAATAACTGAAACGTGAAACATGAATACTTAAAAATTAGCGCATGCCATCTTCATTATCCCTTTAAAAAGTTAAGGTCCTGGCCTCCAATTCTTCATCAGTTATTTCATCCATCTCTAATGCTAGGTATACGGACCCTCACTAATTATAGTGTATTTCTTCATAAATGTAAGGGAAACTGCATCAAACCAGCAAGTGTTGAACAGTCAAATGGGCGATACCAGAGTTTAGAAGGTTATAATCTTTAACAATTTTTTTTCTCCTATTCTAGCATATTGCCAATATTGCGTCATGCAAAGCTCGAACCAAGAGCAGAGGCCGTTTGAGAGATAAAAGAGCCGATCTTTTAGGATAACGATTAAACTGATTTTAGGCAATTTGAAAAATTTGTAAAAAGGAAAAAAAAAAATTAGGCTTTAACCAAATCAAATTCTGAATGATCAGTTTTGATCGTGAAACTTTTTAAAAGAAATTCAAAAGAAAACTTTTTCAATTTAAAAATTGATCAAGTATTATCTTTTCCGCGTTTATTTATTTCTTAGCATCTTTAACTTTGAGTTAAAAACCTTATAATTTGAAAGAATAATCTAAATTATTACTATTAGGAAACATATATTCAAATTAATGGCTTTAAAAAATTTAAGTTAATTAAAATTAGATCTTAATATGATAATTATATTGTATTTAAATTATTTTTTAAGACAAGACTGTCAAAAGTTTAGTCTCTGGCTTTTTTTTTTGTTCGCTGAGAAAATAAATTGAAAAAAACTCTTTTTTTGAAATTTGTTGAATTATTTATAGAGATGGGACCAAACTGATGATTGAAAGAGATGGTAGCCTTTTATACAAGGTTGGGGTAAAGCGCGGGCACTGCTATATTATTAGATTTATTACGTATTTGGGGCTGATTAAGAAGCATGTAGTGTAGCGGGCAAAAAATCAATTAACGCTCGAGCTAAGCAAAAGATAGTTTACACCGTGATTTTTCTTTTGATGCTATTCTTACATTGTCAATCGAAAAATCATTGAGTTTTAGATTGAAATAAGATCTGTATTTAACCAAAGAAATGGTTTAAGAGTTTCCCCTGTTAAGATTTATCAATTAAATCGTATCGGAATTTGAAACCAGGCTTTTTGGATTAACATAATAGCTAGAAAATGTGATTTTGAACATTCCAAAGTCTGATGTGAAAGTAGTTTAAGAGACATTTTTCCCGTCAAAGCCTAGTCAGCGATTCCGTGTATTGATCATCGGTTTCCCGTCACAATGGCAAACCAAAAAAATATGAAAGTGACACCTTCCCAAATAGGCAAGGATATTATTTATCATTATCGACTATCGGGTATATTAAAATATCAGCCAACAATATTTATTTTACTTTGTTACTCTTGATTTAAAACATATTTATTTTAATTTTTTAAATATTAAAAACATCGCCGGGGTTTTTAAAGGAGATTTCTGTCGAAAAGAGCGAAGAAAAGTTTACACAATTTTAAAAAGGATAAAATAAATCACAAAATCAGTGTTAGAATGAAAATTTTGCCCTTTTTAAGACCGCGACAGAGTTTTAAAGATAAGAAAACAGTGTTTGACAGGAGGAAAAATGGAGCGTTGTACACATATCACAGGGCTGGAGTAGTTTTGTGGAATCTATCGATTCGTAGTTCAAAAAAAAAACTTAAACAATTAGTTCTATTTTTCACAAGCGCGACACTTGCTGTATAATTCCGGATGGAAGTAAACTCTCTAAACGTTCGAAAATAAATCCAACTGGCAGAGAAAACCAATTCAGCATCTGTTAGGAGGGAAAAAAAAAAAAGGGTTAAACGTGGTACCTGGAAGTTACATAATTTAAAATAGAATATAAAATAGGCCAAATTTAATGTACAATAAAATTGAATGTAAATTAAAAAGAAAAACCCTAAAGCTTTATTTGATAAGAAATTAACTGAAATCTTAGTTCTTAGGATTGCGTAGGGAAGGGAATTCCAATTGCTTTAAAGAAACTCGAGCTAAGCTTTTTTTTTTTTGAATGACTTCATAAAACGGGACTAAAGTTACAATAAGTGGCAGTAAAGTTTTTCAAACTTAGTTCCATGCCTTAGTTAGAGTTCCTTTAAGTTACAAATTTAGACTATTGCAAGCGTAAATTAAAACTTTAAATCCCCAGAGCAATTCATAATTAAAATCATTAGTCTTTTATATTAAATTACTTAAACATGGTAATTCAAATATTTAAAATGTTTTGATTGATGAGACTGATACTGTAAGTACCAGTTTCATAGCATTAATCAAAAGAATTTAAATATAAAATCGTGAGTGTTAGTTCAAAATAATGTTTCATGGCCAGATTGTGATATTAAGATTATAAGATGCAATTGAATTAATCTACAAATTTTATAAGTTCAAGATTGCAATGAAAACAAAGGAATTAGAAGGCTGGGACGAATACTGCTTCTATTCGAGTATCGAATAACAAAAACACGCCTAACTGAACTGCGTGACTGAATCTGGCGATATGCTGAACAGCATCTGATGAAAAATATTAGGGGCTTTTTTTTCCAGAATATTAACAACCCTAGTTATTTTTTAGGAACTAGAGTATTTTGGACTATTTTCAACCTACTATAGTATCAAGATTTAATCCAGTTTTTACATCTACAGTAGTACATGTAGTAAGTCGAGTACTCGGGTAAGTTACTCAACTTAAACGAGTATTTACCCATCCCTAATAATTAAAAACTATTACTTAAGTGGGTTAATTACGGATGAAATATAACTATTTCAAGATATACTAAATTAAAATTTAATGCAAAATAAAACGAAAACAACTTTTAGGTTTTGAGAACGTGCGTAGATTAATTAACACGAGCCACTAAGTTGGGAAACAAGCGAAGAGAAAAAGGAAAATTAAATATTAAAGTGAAAACATTCCTAGAATAAAGCCTTAAAGTTACTCTAAATAGTAGATCCCATGCAAGACTAACACTTTTGGCGAGGAAACCCATGGGCTCGGGATACTGATGAGTCAACAAGGCCAGCAAAGCCGTGAACGAACACAGACCAGCAGTGAACAGAATGAAGAAAGGAAGCTCCTTCTTCGGATACACGGACACCTCGTGAAACGCTAAGATTCAATTGGCAATAATCCATAAGTAACAACCACCAGTTGAGGAGAAAAAGGGTACGAAACGAACCTGGTAAAAGTTCCCGATCAGTGTTCTCCGTACACGTTGGATAAGGATAAAATAGATGACCTTTTTCAAGAGGATAAGGAATCATTCGAAACGCTACGGAAGATACCAATTTTTGTTAGATAGATTTCTTTATTCTAGCTTTAAACTTTAAAGACTGAGTAACAATTAGCTTTGCCATTGAGACACACACTTTAAAGCAAAAGTCTCAAGTCGACAAACTTGAACATTTACAAAACTTGTCCTTTTAAGGGATAATGAATTGCTAGGTGGTGCAAGGCGTGCAAAAAATATCAGAACTTTATTTGATTTAACTATTTTATATCGGAATGGGTTCAATTAAGATATTAGTTTTCAGTTTTTCACTCATCACTAATTTTTGAATTTTAATGTTTTTTTGCATTTACCAATAAGATGTTATTCGTCTTCATTATCTCTTTAAAGAAAACAATTGTATGGTTTAGTTTTGAAACGTACTTCCTTCCCAGGTGCAATGCAACAGATTGAGAGCGCCTTCAACCCTCTTCCAATGCGTTAAATGAAAGAAGGCGTAGGCGATGGCTTCACTATCCCCTCGTTTTAAGATATGTTCCGGTGGTAAGATTAAACTCTTCATCTCGAGTAAGTATTTAGGAACGTGAGGGTTAAACTCCACCGCTCTATGGATGGCTTCCACCGCATTCATCTCGGCTGTACTTAAACCTCTCCGAGACGCTACGTCAGGTGAGAATCTGATGTTACAGAGTTCAGGGAAATTAGAAATAAAATCTAAAAAGATTCAATAACTATTCTTACTTATCACTGACTCCTCTGGCTTTCAATAACGCCGCTGTATAACATATTGTGGCTGACTTGGGTAAATTAATATCATCAAATTTGGCTAAAACGGCCTGCACATCCGCGTAAGCTTGCATTTCCAACAGAGCTTCGATGAGATTCTCGTGAATATTAAAGACATTGATCATAGGAAACTCTTTCATCAACTCTCGCATCATTTTAACCGCTTCTCGATATTTCCCCAATTTACGCGCACACATGGCCAGTCTACGCCTTATATAAACTAGAACGTTCGTATCTCGCCCTAAAATATTTCAAATTCAATCCAACATGAAACAGCGATGGAAATCTAATCTTTGAATGAAATTTTCAAAACATTTAGATTACGCTTACTGTGCAGGGCCTCCATCGTCGTGCCCTGATGTTGAAATGGTTGGCTCTTTCTGTAATTCGTTTCAGCTACCTTAAGAGCTTGTTTGAATAATCTCTCGGCTTCCAATATTGTTGAAGCTTCCTCCTCGGCTAATAATATGCATGCTGTAGCGCAGCTTTGAAATAAAAAAAAAAAGGAATGTAAAAATATAATTACACTTTTCTCATTGAACAATAAAACTAAATTTACTCTGGATTTTTAAGTAAAGCTTCGTGAGCAACTTTAATTCGAACATCAGGATCTCTTTCACGCCACGCAGATTGCATTATTTCGTAATCTGGCTTTCCTACATCAGCTTCGCAAGTAAAGAATGTTTGATGGTCTTGGGCGGACAGATTCATGTCATAATAGGTTAAGGGTTCCTTGCCAGTCACCCAGTAGAAACGATTATACTCAGCACCTCTAAAGAGACTGAGAGGGTTCCGCCAAACTTTGCATTCGGCCACTTGTTGGTTAGTGGTTGATGTAGAATTCTGATTATTTTCCTCGACAACATTCTCGTTTCCACCGAACCACGGCGAAATATGACTTAGAGAGACCTGTTCTATGAAGGAGGTTCCGTACTTACGAAAATACCACCACTCGAAGATGAGAATGAGGCCTGATATTAATGAAGAGGTTCCCGTTAGTGCCACGTAGAATTTTGGAGTCAATGTGTTTAAGAACATAGATGCTAGAAAAGAAAAGAATGAAGCACTATGTTAATTCCATGAAAAAACTCGCAAAGTGCATCTTAGTTTCAATCCCAACATTTTTCTGACAAGCGAAATCTGAAATTTACGTAACGTACCGTACATGTTTCCTACGTTATGCGAATGCGAAAGCGTTTCAAAGAATCCGATATAAACACAACATTAAAATTCAATCAATAAACGCAGAATCAACCGAAAAAATATAATATAAATCCCAATCTGTCACATATGGTGCCCTTGCTCTTGACAAACTTGTAAAGAGCGCCAAGGCTTAGGACACAATATATTATATTGACAGTTTGAATTATTTTAATAAATAATCAGATTTCTTACCCATTTGCATTAATAATTATACAGAGATAACTTTAAAGTAATTTTGCACTACAATGATAACTTAAAAACATTGGAAATTAACATAAAATTGGAAATATTGCCGATGTTAATTTCGCGAGACGGGAAATTTCAGATTCCCCGGCTTCCAGCAGGCTCCTTCAAGTCTTCTACCACGCAGCGCTAACCTTCGCAATGTCAAACACGCCAATTCTGATTGGATGTATAACTAACAGCTAGGACTATTTGCAGTTCCTGAAAAATCCGTGACAGCCTCACTTTAAATGTAACCAGCAAATCAGAGAAGGCGCGAAATTCAAACCAACTTTTTATTCAAAATATTTCGAATCTTATAATTCCTATAAGTTATTTTTTAACAAAAAGAGTTATTAGGCCATTTAACAAACTAGTAACCATATTATAATTAAATAAATAAATATAATAAATGTAGGGTTTAACAAATAAAATATTTTAAATTTTAAGCCTTGTTTAAAAATGATTCCTTAGGTAAGGTTAAATGAATGAAAAAATCAAATATTTAATGAAGAAATGAGTAATTTAAGGCCTAGAGACGAAAGTAAGACGAATCAGTTTGTATTTGACCAACTGTTAAGAGTCTGAAACGCCTTAAAACGTTAACCCTGAATGAAACGAGCGAAGATCGGGGGGATTAAGCGAAAATATAGCATAAGATTTATAGGAAACCGCGCCAGTTAAATTTCCCCCTATATCAGAATATATTAATCCATTGTACAACTACCGATTACATACGTGGCACACAAGAGAACATTTAATCTCGTACCACCTGCCACAGAACCCAGGCTCCAGTCTCAACAACACAAATACAACCAAACGTTGGTTTTATCCTTTACTACTATAAGCCACAACCAGAAATAAAACAAAACTCCCGAGCTTATTTGCTTAAGTTATCTATCTTATATCAAATACTCTTTAAGAGGGTATTTTATCGTAAATTATATTATTTGAGATTAGTGTCAGAGCTACGTTATCAGTTTTGCGAAAATTACAAGGTGTTAGAAGAAAAAATATATGTCTCGGTTGTTTTAAAAATAATGTCATCTTTGATGCAAGTACGGTTGGACATGTTAAACGAGGTTAAAAAGAGACCCTTGGAGAGGAAAAACACTCTGGATGGACTCTTGACCGAGATTCAGTTTGGACTGAATCGTAGAAACAGTTTCTGCGATAGTGACACGGGCAATTCTTCGGCCGGGGAATTAGCCTCTAGTTTGACCAGCTGTTTATTGCCAGATGTAGTTCAGAGGACTACCTATACAAAGCAAACTCTACTCACCAAAGGTAAACCGATTTATGTAACGGATTTTCCTTTTAACGCACCCCAAAAAATATATAAATACAAGATAAAGCCTTTCTAAGACTCTTAAGCCTCCATATCAATGAAAGAATTTTAAGCTTTTTCTTTCACCTTTCCAAAAAAAGCTTATATGAAATTAATTTTGATATTTGCATTTAAAGCGGCTAGACGAAAAGCTCGATTGAAAATGAGCCTTTAGAATCAAGATACATGGTTTCTGCTTTAAAGTCAAAATTCATTTAATTATAATAGGTTTTTTAGCGGTTTCATTTTCATTATTTATTGAAATTTAAGAATGAATTGTTTTTACGGAACAAAACTGATTGAAAAATGGTTTTCAATATGATAACTATTCAAATTAACCGTTATTCTCTTTAAAATGGTTTAATTAACACAACGAGTTATTTCCGATACTTAATTCAAGATCAGTTGGCTAAACTAATATGTTTACTCCTTAATTATGCTTATCCCGAGAACTGAATAATTTAGTACAGGCGGCTGAGAGTAATATCGTCAATTATTATTGTGAAATTTATGAAGAAAAACGTAATTTTTATTTAAAAAGCTTTTGTGCGCGGAGAGAGCTTTTGGTTTTCCAATAAATTATATCTTTTTTCTTTTTAATCCCACGAATACATTCCTCTCGATAATAATTAAATTTATTTTTAACTTTCTAATTTATCTAAATTATTAATTACCAATTTTCATAAAAATCTTAACTACCAAACTACTAACTATAAATCCCTTACCCTTATCTGTATACAAAATCTGCAGTACCTTAGAACTAGTCTAATTATACCATCATATTCAGTTAAAGTTTTCTTTATACCTTTCCATCTCGAATATTTGTTTCCCTGTAGAAATAAGGGTAGCCTAGCTTCATACTATCTGTAAATTCAAACTGATTCTGAGCAAAGAATTAAACCAGCAGCATGCTTGACACGTTGTATATCGTACGTTTTCATTAAGGATAAATTAATTAAGAGAATCGCGGATGGGGTTGGGAAGGTACGATTCATTAAACCAAAAGGCGCCAAGAATGAATAAAAAAACGGCTTTCTTCCTTTAAGAGACCTCGAAGAAAACGCTACTCATTATTAATTGCAGGAAGCCATAGCTGCAGGAAACAGATTACGGGAAAGAAAAAAAAAATAAAGAAAAAACTGAGTAGGGGGACGATTGTTATCGTCTCAAAGAAAAGAATTAGTTTGGAATCCTAAGATCATTAGAAATAGACCAATCAAAGTCTTGGCGTGGTTCTATAATATACAACAATGCTAAGATTTTTTTCATTAACCAAAAAAACAAGGGACCAGAGAAAGGATTCCATAAATCCCTAACACCTTTCATTTCCAGTTTACGGAACAATAGTCTTATATATTTGTTAATTTCAACTAAATATAGACACGGATAAAATTAGGCTCGATTAGATTAAAGAGAACGTCTCCATCAATCACCTTTGACATTCAATGAATTTTCAAAGGCAACTACTCTGCCAAATTAAGACCCAACGGACCGTGGAAGTTTAAATTAGATTAACTTAATAATATGAAACCAGCCATTTTTGACTTCAAATTTACACGTTCGATAGGTCAACAGTTATAGACAACAACGACTTTCAATTAACTTTCATTCAGATATGAATGTATTAAAGTCCCTGACTTTTCCCGGTTATCCCTGACTACTTATATTCCTAAAATATACTATTTTTAAAACCTCTAACAAACCTAAGTTGACCCAGAGACTAAAGCGAATCTTATAGCTCTTATAATGGTAAAAGGAAACCTTATTACTCCGTCTAGAGACTTTGAGACAATAGAGTAAAATAAGACACTAGAAATAACTCCGAACACACTCTTATCTCTTTCTCCGTTGCTTCTAATTCCTACTCTGTCCCCTCCTTTCTTCCTTTCAAGCTACAATAAGCACGAGCAAGTTTTAATCAAGATTCCAAGAAACGCGCTCTTTCAGCGTGTGAAACTAAGTTCTCACTATATCTTCATCATTTTCTATCTTATATGGAGAAGAGCTTATACTTTTAGCGTTATGAAAACTCAGACTGGATCTGTCTATATACACTCGTAAGAATAATGTTATAACAAAGGCCTAGCAATGATAATCCCAAAGTTATTGCCGAAACAGTGACACTTCTAATGCGAGTTTGATGAAAGTATAAAACTTATAGATATATAGTATTTCCCCCTTACATGATGGAGGCCCGAATTATTAATCGTTTTAAATCCAAAGGCCCTTGGCCCTTGCAAAGCTCTAGTTTAAGAGCGTTGAACCGAATTAGGTCTGTTTCGAAGTACGGAAATTTATACATCGAAAATGGAGCGGGTGGAGTAAAAAATACGCGAGCTGACTACGCGTCAACGTATAGCCTCGTTCCAGTAATTAATTACTTTGGAATATGACGGTTAAACGGAAGAATTAACAACCTACACGTATTGTTGTTTAATTTATCGCTGAAGTAAACGTTGGTTGAAATAATAAATGTCATTAATTTAAATATAAAATTATAATTAAAATTGACCCACTTTATTGTAAAAAAAAAATTGGTAAAAGTAAAGCCAACTTTGTTCCTACTTTATTTAAACAGGGCGGAACCCTACAGGAATCCCAGCACCAAAACATAAATATTTAATTTAAAAATGGTTTACTGGGATAATGAAGACGAGTAACGTAAAATTTCTATTCAATTAGGGGCGTTAAATTGTTCATTAAAACAATATTAAAGTTTATTTACAAGATTACGAATTTCTTAGAAGTTCGGGGCAGAGCTCGCCTCCAGGGGCAAAGGTTCTAATGTATTTCCAATCTGCCCCTGTAGAAGTATCCCAACCAAACCGCTTCAAAGCTCAGGGCAAAGCTGGCTTCCAGGGGCACAGGGGCTAAGGTATTTAGTATCAAGGAGGATTAGACAAGGAGAGGAAATGTGGGGCTGCGTTGAGTTAGAGAGAGAAGAGCCAACCTCCCACTCGGGTGGAAAGGGGGGATAGGAAATTCTCGAGGTAAACTGTTGTCACGTGGTCGCTAGCTAGCGCGTCTCATAAAGGATTCGTTTTACCCACGCGACAACATTTTACCACGAAACGTCTCTACCCCCGTTCTCCCAGAGTGGGAGTTTAGGCCGACGCAGTAGGAACCGCGCCGTCCCCACATTTCTTCTCCTTGTCTAATCCTCCTTGTTAGTATTAACCCCTGTAATAGTGTCCCAAACATAGTGCTTCGGAGTTGGACTATTTTCGGGGACTTTGAGAACTTTATTTTAACTGTAATTAGATTATCTGGGGAAAAGGGCGGGAATGCTACAGAGTTAAAAATTAGGTTCTTAGCTTACAAAAAGGCAGGACCCTAAATCTATGCCTAAATTAGGAAAATTAAGCGTCTGAAAACATCCAATTACAGAAGTTGGCTCATACACTACCTAAAATTAAAATTTAACTAAAATTTACGTAATATTTTAACCATTCTTTAATTTAATTAACGAAACTGCTACTTCATGGTTAAGAAAAACAGTTTATTAGATAAACGTTTTGCAGGTTTTCTCAGCCATGAAGTAGCAGTCTGGTTAAATGCTCGCGGTGCAACTTTTATGGTTGTCTTTTTCGAGAGAGAGAAAAAAAAAAAAAAAAAAAAAAAAAAAAAAAAAAAATCGCACTTTTTCCACTGATTTGATGGGTGATTGCAATCTTTTAAAATTTTACGTTCCATTCATCGCTGCTCTAAAGCGCGCGAGGGCAAAAGCAATTAGGTTTTTAGAAAGTTTCAGAGCACTATATGAGAGTGGTGCAGTGGAATTAGCTATTAATTTTTAATTTCTTAATAAAAACCTCCTTTATATAAGTATATTTGGCTCAAAAAAGCAGGTGTTAATAACATTTAAACTCCTTTCTTTGTAGTCACCTATTTAGGCCTAATTATCTAAACATATGTACGAGAAATCTAATTTTTAAACATTTTGGAGTGGCATAATTTTTTTCGCACCTTTCTGAAGCGTAATTTAACTAACCAACCTCTTTAACCCCGTCAAAAATCGCGTAGATAAAGAAGAGCTACTTAGAATGAAGTGCTTTTTCGACACCCATATATCTCGTCTAAACCACGTATTGCTACTTCAGCTTAAAATCAGGGATCGAATTTTGAGGAGGAGAGATTTCAAATTCGATATCATCACGGCTTCTCTTCAAGCTATGTCGCCAAAACGCCGTAAGATTTAAGACCAAGTCTTGTAAAAATTTACATTATCATGTATAGATAAGATAAGAACACTACTCAACCTTAAGCTCGTAAATACAGTCACACCCTAAAAAAACGGTAACATTTTCATTTGAGGGCCAATTTTGGAGTAGTTACTCTTATTTGGATTTTGGAAGTAATCAAATAGAGTCGTATGATTGGGGGATAAATGTCACAGGTGTTTTAGCTAATGAACTGCGCTCATCGTGCCTTCACCCCCACGCTTGGCCGCTATAGATTCCGTGTTAAATTTTCCCTCCAAATGGAAGCTTAGTGAAATCCTCCAACTCTATTGTCAGCCGATATTACTCTAACGCTACTTTTCGTTAGACAGACTAGACCTTCTAGAATGAACGAGCTAAGAAAGTTGTTACAAAAAAAAACTTATACTCTATTAAACTAACATTCGATTGAAAAGAAATGGGGGTTGCAACCCTTAAAAGATTAAAAATAGAACAAAAATCTTCGATTGAATAAGATTAGTTGACAAAAATCCCGCAAGAGCAGAGCGTGTGAATATACCATGAAATACGCCATAGTCGGCACCGGCTTTCTCTCTTCAACGATCAAAGCAAAAGCCGCCTTCTTTACGAATTCAAACCCAATATGAATTTAAATTGTCGCGAAACAACAGAGTAAGGAGTAACCACGACAATTTAAGAATTGAGTTTTAGGGCTAAAGATAACGCGTGGGTAGACAGTGTTTTCGCGTAAAAACGCCAGAGAGATCAGTGGAGAAATCAGTGGAGAGATCGAAAGGGTAGTTTTTCCAGCTCGACATCAGCTGTAGGTTCGGGGGAGAATTTTTCCCGTGATAAACAATTTTCCCGAAGATTACCGGGCTGTACAGTCATGAAAATTCGTAATTTCGACATTCCTTGATCGTAAAAGATGCCAAAAAGTAAGGTTTAAGCCTAATTTATTCATTTTCTACTTAGTTTAGGATAGAAATCTGTTATAGAATCTTAAGCCTTAGTCTGCTAGGTAATGTTATGGGTAGGAAACTAGGAAACCAGGAACTAGGATAGTTGAATGGGGAAATGAACTGAAATAAAAAAAAAATTGTCAAAAATCTATAATCTATATTTACTCCCCTATAAGTTCGGCTTTTTATTCATGTTATCGCCTATATTGCATAATTTTTTTCTGTATTTGGGGTTTGGGCATACATGTTTCGTGTTTAAACATTTTTTATGAGTTATTTTTAAACGATTTGATTGATTTATGGATAAATCTGGTTTCTATTCATATTTAGAATTTATCAAAGCCTAAAAATAATCTTCGGGAACCGATCAGCAGCTGATGTCACCAAATTTATAATAATTTATTCCGGGGTCAACAAAATGAACAACATTTTTAATTCGGCGTTAAAAAATTTTGGTATTAATTACCACGGGAATAAAGGTATTATTTAAAACTGTTAAACATGTGGCAGTCTTAGAAGGGTTCAATTTTGAATGGAAAAATAATTAACAGATGGGTTTTCCATTGGAAATTTGATAGTTTCTAAGGTTATGACTTAATTTTATTAGACCCTCATATAATATTATTTTTTAAATTAATATATTTATATTTTTAATTATAGGGGTTGACACCAAAATGAAATTTTCAGTCGACCCTTTACCAGGTGACAGTGGTTTTTCACAATGGTGCGCAGCCATGCAAATGGTTTCAAGGTTGCCAGGTGGTATTCCCATAGAATTTCGAAAAAGGGTAAGATCCAAGATTATCCGGTAATTTATAAGGGGTATTTAACATCAGTGCAACTACTAATTATAAATATATTGTTTCTATTTTCTTCATTTCTTTACAGTTGTGGTTAACTTTAGCCGATAAACACGTGCTCTCAAAACGTATAGATTGGAAAAAAACCAAATACATTTGTTTGAATGAGAAAATGAATCCCGATGATGATAAATTAGGAGTGCAAATTGTTAAAGTATAAAATGGATATTAAAATTACTTCTAGAGGTCAGACACTCGCAAGATTTTGAGAATTTTGTTTCCAAACGTAACTTTCCACCAATTTTGGAGAACATTTGTTAGGCAGAAAGTTTTACATTCCCTTTAAATCTTTTTAAAACATTCATGTGTGTCTAATTTGTTTTAAAATCTAAATATTTCTCATATTAAATGGTTATATATAGCCAGGAATCCATAAAAAAATTATGAACTCCTGGTTATATAGAAACCTTAATTATGAGTATTATTAAGATTTTTTAAAACAAATTAGTCGAGCATGAATGTTTTAAAAGATATTTAAAGGGAGTATAAAGCTCTGGTCCAAGGTAGTTGATACAGATTGATGTTCTACCACTACATCTAACAAATGTCAAGCGTGTTAGTTTTTGGTTTATACTACCTTTAATTTAAAAGAATATTTTCAAAAGGTATTTTTGCCATAAAATTTGACATTTTTACAGATCTTAGCGAGTGTAAAACCCATCAAACCTTTCTATATTTATAATTAAGTAATTTAAATATCCCTCAGGATCTTCATAGAACGGGATGTAGCATGTTTAGCGGTGAAGAAACGGAACACAATCAAGCTTTACTAAAAAAGGTTTTGCTGGCATACGCCAGATGGAACAAAGTCGTGGGATATTGCCAAGGGTTCAATATGTTGGCAGCTATTATACTAGAGGTCATGGAATGGAATGAAGAAAATGCCTTAAAGGTCTCCATCAACTGCAAATGAGTTTAATAGTGATAAAAAATATTGATTTTTTTTTCTTTCTTCCGTAATCTAGGTAATGATTTACCTTATAGAAGAAGTTTTGCCAGAGGGATATTTCGCTAACCACATGAGAGGACTCTCGGTAGACATGGCTGTCTTTCGAGAACTTCTTAAAATGCGGTTTCCTGTGCTTTCGCAACATTTAGATAGATTGCAATTTGAAGCTCAAGACAGTGGTGCTGGTAAATATTAACCCACCCATAATTTTCCCTCGATTTACGATGTTAATCTTATATTTTTTCCCCGGGGATAAAATAGGTACTAGCTACGAGCCACCTCTAACTAACGTATTTACTATGCAGTGGTTTTTGACTTTGTTCTCAAACTGTTTACCTAAATCTACAGTCCTACGTGTCTGGGATTTAATTTTTTTGGAAGGAAATGAGGTTTTGCTAAGAACGGCGCTATCTATTTGGGGAGGATTAGCCGAGTAAGTTTTGCTACCCGATTTTCCATTTTAAACTGTCAAAATTTAAGTAATATATTTATATTATAAATATTAATATTTTTCATTTCAGTCGTGTTTTAACGGTGGAAAGCGCTGACGAATTTTATAGCATAATGGGGGTCCTAACGCGAGAAATGCTAGAATTTGGTATTATGGATGCGAATGATTTAGTCAAGGTATATACATCCTTAGATTCAGTAAGACACTCTTGACAAATAAATAAAAATAAATTTAATCTTGATAGACAATCTGCAGCATGACCCCTCTTTCTCCTTCTGAACTGAACGATATGAGGGATAAATACGCCTACAACATTCGACCCTTAACATCGCCATTCAGCTCCTTCAAGAAAAATCTGAAGCTACTTTACAGCGATGATGAGGATGAATGCGATGACGATAACTTAGCCATGGCCACTTGGTGCCTCTCAAACACCATGCAAATGCCAAAATCGAAAGGTGAGGTTGCGATTAGAATAGTTAGGCTTTAAAAGAGGGCTAAGAGAATCCTTAATTAATAGGTGGACCCATGGGCTTCGGAGACATTAGCCCTGGGGCTGTGGGTCACGGATACAGCGGCAACCACCCAACTCCTTCCGCCAATAACGTTGATGCGGAAAGAATGTCGCTGGATATTTCCGCCTTAAAAAAGCAGTATGCAAAACTCAGAGAACGGCAAAAACAGGCTCATGTCATTCTCACAGGTACTCTTCTATTTATAGTACCAAACAATCCTCGAAAATTAATTGAAATCGTTTTAAATTCAGGTGCCTTTGCCAATAATACATTTTCACGTCAAAGATTGCCAGTGGCTGTGAACCACTTGTTAGTAGGAAAGAAACCATTAGTTAGGAAGAACAAACCGACCTCCAAAATCACGTTTGAATTCAAATCAGCCACGGGTACAAAGTTGCCAAGCGGAGAATCATCGACTTATCATTCCGCGGAAACTAAAAAACCCACGGTACAAATCACTAGGGAAGGTGGGAAAACACTTTCGTGGGCCGAAGTTAAAAAGGAGAGGGAGAAAGTTAAAAGACAAAGCTCAAACAACAACGAAGATGATGATGAGGAGGAGCTAAAAGAACCCAACGAAGCGAGAGTTATAGTCAGAGATTTATCCGAGAGCTCGAGTAGTTGCAGCAGTAGTTCCACTGAACTTTGCGATAACGTTGATATGGATGATGAGGACGATGATGAAAACCATTTAAGTACCATCGTAGACTTATCTCCGGAAATGGGGAAGAAATATTCTACCTACTTAGAAGAGCCTTTAACTAGCATTAAAGTCTCCAGTTCCTACGAAGCGGACGAAGATAGTATATCTGAGTCAATTAGTTCCAGCACCCTAATTCCCTCCTGTAATATACCCAGCCCAGGAAGCAATAGTACTTTGGGAGACGATCAACTGGTGTCCAGTAGCAACAGCCTTGGGCTGGAAGATATAACTAGTTATCTAGGTAACTACCGGCAATCTCTCGATACATCACCACTCTCAACAGATTTGGACAGTGATGTTAAATTTGACACTAAAAGCTATCTGGCTAACTATAGATTGAGCCAAGATTTCTCACCTGACAAATCTAATAAATCATCGGATAGTAGCGATGATAATCTCAGCCCGGGAAGTTTACTATCAAAATTACGTACAGAACAGACGCAGTTTGGGAAATCTCCTGAAGAAGAGGAGGAATATGATCAATTGGACACCATGAGCTTTTTACAAAAAATTGGAATTTCCAGAGAAATTTCTCCAAAATGTACTGGTAATTATTCTCCCACATCAAAGTCACCCAGTACGACCGAAAAATATGGGCTTTCGAGTTACCTAGCCAAATATAAACAACCAGAATCCTTAGAATCTTCACCCGATGAAACAAAATCAGAGTTAGAAAAAAATAGTTTGACTCTCGTCGACTATCAAAATAAATTTAGTCGGACAGATGATAAAATTGAGGAAAAAATTCAATCTCCCGTAGATGAAAGTCCATTAGACTCTTCAAAATACCTAAATCAGTTTTCGTTGCAAGATTCATTTTCATCCCAACTCGATGATAAAGAGAATAAAAGCGACATTCCATCTTTCGTGAGTAGTTATTCTACAACTGAAGAGTCCACGGAAGACAAATATGGCTTGTCGAAATATCTAACAGATTATTCAACTTGCGAAAAATTTACGGCAAGTCCTAGGTCCCCGGAAGATGAAGATTTGGGCGTAAAGAAGGCGATTATTGAGAAAAAACAATCCCCTAAGACTCCCAATAGCGGAGACTCTTCTAGTCCTTACGATTCTGGTTCCGATCCACCCTTAAGTAGTCCAGATATAACCAGCCCAGAACTGGAAGGCTCAAATCAAGCTACCGCAAGTATCTTAACATTGGAAGGTAGTTCGAGCTATTCCACGTCCCGCAAGGAAGAATCGTCCAACGGAACCACCTCTCACTCTTTCAACCCCTTCCCGACAGTTAAAAAAATTGGTTACATCGCCAACGCTACTGCCAAATTAGGTTTGTACGCCGAAAAAGAGTTTGGTTTAAAAGAAAATAACCCAGCCCGTAACAACTCCTTTAAACAAAAGTTTCAATTTACTAAAACTCTGAAGTAAAACATTATCTTCGCCGCAATGTAACATAGTGGAAAAATTCATTTCGACGTAGATCCCTTTTCAACTAAAAATAACCTAAGATTGTTGAGTGTGGATTCATTTTTTTCTAAATTCCTATCATTCCATGAACAACGTGATAATTTTAAAAAAAGGTTTTCATTCGAGGTAATAAGTGTGACTTCCAAATGTATAAAAAAACGTAATATATAGTGAGGAATGTATTCTTTTACGAATAAATTTAATGTATGTATTGTAGATTTAAGTACCTATATTATTTATCAAAATATTTCACCTTATATCAAGATAAACACCGCCACAAATTAATCAGTTAAATAAAGGGAAACGGGCTGTTGTTGCTGTATCCACTACCCAATGCCAGTGGCCAATGGGCCACTGGTCCCAGTCCCACTGTTGTCAGTTTGTAGGCCTTGGACCTTGATTTAAATTTTAACTTTTGATACCTTAATTCCCAGAGCGTAGTCTTCGTCTGAACTTCTGAAGGATAATCCGTCGATAAACAACTACAGCCCTTGCTACAGCGAACATTTTGGGGTCTAAACTTACATTAAAACAATTGAACATTATTTTAAAACACTCTTTCTGCCGACTTTCAAAAAGTTACAAACTGAATAATATTAAGCTTTCAAGCCTCGCCATTGGCTGTTTGGGTTTACAAACTGAGTTGCAATTCACAGCGATTATTAGGCTTAATAGATTGAGCAGACAATGCTTATGTTTTAAAAGGTTCCTATTGGCTGAAAAGAACAAGGTCTCCAACAAGGCGCGATAATAGAATTTGTATGCCCCGCCTTTATCGCGATGGCCGACACTTTTCTTGGATTGAGCAGACAATGTTTACTTTTTTAGGACTCGCTATTGGCTAAAATTATTTGGGAAAAAAGAGACGTTTACGCGCGGGTTTCAAAGCTACAAGTTCGGCAAGATAATTACGGTCGTTAAATTCAACGCCATAAATAAAGTTAAGTTTTGTACCAAATATTCTACATCCACTGGCAATACACTAGTTGGTGCTTCCGGTAAATACCGTTGAACGAGATGCCTAGAAATGTATAAATCGATTTATTTAATTAGTCGTTCTTTTTCCCGATTCCAGAAACTTCATGAAAAAATTGATGGACATTACGGGGCGAGATCTCTTGTAAACCTAGTAAAAATAAAATTTAATTGATAGCAGGTTTTTAATTATTAAGAGTTTGTTTAAATTCATTTTAGTAGGTTGCGATATCTACATTTCAAAATTATTCTATAGATTGGAAACATTTTGTCAACCTAAGATTAGAGCGGACGTAACCTTCTATCATTATCGATGTCTCCAGAGGTATATAATAACCAAAGGGGGTTATTATATACCTCTGATGTCTCCTATTTTTTATCGTTGGAATAGTTCAGAGTCATTTTCTACACGCTATACTCTTAGGCTTATTTTTGAATAGAATATCAATACGATATGTCAGAGATAGCACTCACCGCGGTTAATCTTAGAACAAGATTTAGCTGTAAATTTGCATAAATTCTATAATAAGCGATTAAATTGGATTCTTATTAGAATTGAGAAAGCAAGAACCATTTGTAATTCATATTAACTTTAACTTTAGTAAATTAATAAACTATTTAACTTTAGTAAATAGTTTCAGTTAAGTTTTGAATCAATATTCGTAAAATTTAATTTCAAAACGTAACAAATATTAGAAATATCTATTCTGTTTTATAAATCTCAACATATTTTGAATTAACAATACGTAGAATTTCTAATTATCCTTAATTAAAGCGATAATTAGTGTTTATTTAAGTTAAATTAGTAATTTTTGATGCAAAGTGGTGGAAATGTTTACCAAAATTGATTTATAAACATTTTTAAGCGTATATTATATCGTAATATCTTTGTAATTAATGTTAATTGACATAATTAAGTTAATTAAAATATGTTTTTCGCATTTTGAGGCTAAAAAGGGTTAATTTCGTTATTTAAAAGCGCGAGGAGTGTTTCTAAGCGCTTATATATTACTAATCAAGTTTAATCGCGATTAAAATTAATCTAAATAAAAATTAAAATTGCTCGTACGATCTCAAAAATATTTTTATCGGGTAGCCCGTGTTCTCAAACCTAAGAATACGTATTTTTATTTTTAATTTATCTTAATTAAGGTCCATAATTAAATTAAAAGTAAATTAAAATCGCGTTTAAAATTGTAAAATCAGATCTACGAAAATCCTATAGCAGCGTATCCCGTCTTGAAATTTTCGTTTAGAGAAAAACGTTTTCGAACGAGTCGCTTCGCTAAAATCTAAATATTTGGCTTAATTTTAACTAATTTTAAATCAAAAACTATGTCATCTGATAGATTAGAATACGAGGAATCCGCTCGTGTTATTACAATTAATGTCAGGCTAATAGTTAATTAGTTATTTGATTAGAAAGTCAAGCCTAACTCATTTTTCAGTTCGAAAAATTTAATTAACGCTTATAATTTGATTAAATCTCGATTATATTTCCAAAAAGCATACTTAATTTAGATAATTAACGCGCGAGAAACTCAAAAAAGCTAGTTTCATTGTCCTGGGATAAGCGGTTAATTAGTTACGTAATTTAGTTCCACGATTTTAACCAATTTGTTTTGTTTCGACGTTTTTAAATAATTTTCCTGCCTTGAAATTAGGTCTCGTTTAAATGTGATATAAGTAAAAAAGTCAATTAAGATACGGAGAATAAAATAAAATTAGTCTCGTTGTCCTACGACGATCCGTTAATTATTTATCTAAGAAAGTTTGGGGCTAATTAATCAATTTTCTTTATTTTAAAATGTTTATGACGTCACTACGGCTTTAAAATAAAAAGTAATTAAGATAATTAAACGTGTTTCGATAGATTGGCGCGCGAGGATTTCAAAAATGTTAATTTCGACGCTCAAGATATAGTATTTAATTAAATATTTAATTTAAATCAAACCCCCTCCGCATTTTCTTCCATTTTTTGGTTTACGGAGCTCGTTGTAATAGAAGGGAGGCTATAACTGAGGTGGAAAACGTTTCTTTACTCCATAGCCCCATTCGCTTTCTTCCATGAACGATAGAAGTTACTAGTGTTCGTGCTTAAAGACTGAATAGAGCGAGAATCCAATAAAGGGTAAATCTTAACCTTATTTTTTTCCCTGTAGTTTAAATAAAACATCATTCGGTTTTTTGGGTAAACGGAGGTAAAAGGGGCTGCTGAGTGCGAGAGGGGAATGAAATTCCCGGCGAAACTTGGCGCGCGCCGAGTCAGCTTTCATTTTCAGCGGGAAAATAATAAACCGTAAACCTTTTTCCGTAGAAAACATTCTGCAAATTACGGCTGATCTTAGCTCCAAAATGGTTTGCATTAGAAGGCGTTAAAGACGAGCCAAAAATGTGTCTGGATTATTCCATTTTAGAAAATGGGGGGTTTAAGTTTTTCCATATATATTTGTACAGCCCGAATACGCTACGGATATAACTCAACTTCCAATGGAAGATTAGTATAATATTTAGGAAAACTCCGACTGGTAGATATTACAATTTTAATAATTAGACTAAATTAACGGATTTAATTATATTTAAACGAATGAATATTATTCTAGGTATTATTAAGCGTCGGCTAGGCGTTCAAATGTTTTATTACGGATTGGATTAATGTTATAGAAATTAAATAAATAATGAAATTAATGTAAATTGAGTGAAATTAAGACTCCATTATTTAAATCTATTTAAATCGGTTTTAAACTTAATTATAACTGTAACAAAATTCAATTTTTTAAGAGTTCCGTCCTATAGTGATATATTTTGTTCCATATGTTTCAAAATGTGGCGGGAAATTTCCTTGGCCCGTGATTGGTTACCACTAGTTTCTATTGAAATTTAATTAAATTCACCGTGATTTTTGTCAAAAATGTCTAGTATTAAACGTAATCAAGACAATTTAATCGTATCGTATCAAATATTTTATGTTTTAAAATTAATTTATACCAAAATGATTCGAAATTAAAAAGTGTCCTAGGTTTTTTGAAGTTACATCTGTATTCTTATTGGACGCTTGGGATGCCAGCAAACTCTTTACACCATTACGCCGGGGGGCGGGGACGCAAATAAGCGAGTATTCGAGTCTCCATCTGTTGTGTTCTTCTTGAATGTCAGTTTATAAGGAGAAGCGGGAAAATCGATTTGAAATTATTAAATCCTACTTTGACAAGATTCAAAATCAAATGCCAAACTACGATTAATTTCATTTACATTTTTATTTGCAAAAACATTTACAAGTGGTTTCTTCGTATTAATGTAAAAACAACCCAAAATCTGATTAGATTTTTAAGTGCCTACATTCTAAGAGATAAACTAAACGACAGGACATACTCTTTTTCTGCCACGAAACATCTTTTAAGATCAAATATTGGTGGAGGAGAGATAAAACTACAAATTTATCACTACACTTTGTCTTGGGGAGAGTTGGAAGTATATTATTATTTAACTGTACATATTTTATCGTATACCAGTAAACAATGTGTATAAAATGTTTATGGTCATAGTTTATTTCGCCCCCTTTATCATATTTAAATGTTCAAAACTTCAAGCACTAAAATCTATTCTTCGAGAAAATAAAAATGGATGATTCATTTCGGTTATTATTACTGAAAATTAATTTTCTGCTAACGTTTTTCCTATAAAAAGCTGCCCCTTATAGGTACTGTTGAATATTTTCCTGATAAATTTATTTTTCAAGTGTTGGAAGATCCTAAACCTATCTACCATACATATTTCTCGCAGGGGAATTAACTTTAAAAGTTTACATTCAAACTTCAAGGTTTTTTTAAACAGATAATGGACCACCGCAAGTTATTCTTTAAATAATTTCTTCGTAAAATCTTCAAATGATATAAAGTATAGCTATCAAAGTTATAGTAGAAACTAGCAAAGTTTAAAATGCGTAGCAAAATATTCAAATATCATAACTAGACATCCATATCTTGATAAAATCTAAGGTAAAACATCAATATATCGGTAAAACCAAAAGTAAAACATTGTTATATGGGTAAAACAAAGGTAAAACTTTTGAAAATAACTTGTGAAGATTCATTATCCATTTTGAAACTCTGTGTTACGAAACTAGAAACCCAAATGATTTCTAGTTGGTTTAAATTATCGTTAAACAAAACTTCAAATTGTAAAAATCAATCAAAATAAAAAAGGTAGTGAATTGAATTTTTTCCTTTATACACTTTTCTAGTTTAACACGCAAACACTAATTAAATAATTAAAAAAACCAATTAATTTGAACAATTAGGATGAACCATATATCCAAGTATATCGGGAAAAGTTCTTTAAATTTTATACAATAGCGATTAACGCGTACTAAGTCTACCAACGGTTATTTTGCGTAATAATTAGACGTTATATAAAAAAATTCTATATTTCCTGACAAATTTTTTTTTAAAATTAATAAACTTTTTTTTTCCTTCTGCGACGAAATATCATTATTATTTTATTAAATTAATAACGCAAGTTTCACGCATTACGCAATCTATATTACAAATTGTGTTTATTATGTTCATTAATGGTTATAAAGATGAACCCGGCGATATATTAATTAATATTAAATCCATTTAATTTGATTTCTATCCCACGATAAATTTCTCCCGCATATTACTGGTCGAAAAAAAAAATGAAAATGAACTTTATCAACTTTCACGTTATTTCCCCTCTTTCAATTCGATTATTTAAGTTTGTAATTGGCACAGATGGCTTCTTTTTGTCGAATATTTTTTATAATACCTGATTGTTCTCTTCAAACATTCCTTGTTAATTGTGTTGAATGATTTTTTAATTGACATAATTTGTGGCTAAATTTTGGAATAAAGTTGCGGGAGAAAAACTGTTGCGAGGAGAGGAGTGGGAAATGTTTGTAGGTGTTTCTTAACGACTACGATTCAAAAAACATGTCATGTATTTGATTCAGTCGCGTCCAAGGTGGCCGTGAAATATGACAAATAAGGGCATATGGCTAAAAGAATGGCCAGACATAGCAATATCAATGGAATCACTGAACACGCCGATACCTAAATAAAATTAAAAGTTACTTGTTTAAAGGGAGAATGAAGGACATCTAACAATTTTCAATAAAGGGATAATGAAACGTTTAAATTTGAAAATTAATTCTAAATAGAGTAATATTAGCTTAGAGAATAGAGTAAAGGTTTAGGAGGCAAAATTTTACATAATTTCTGTAACTGCCCAGCAGGATGAGCATAGTTCTTTGGCTAGAACACTACCAAATTAAAAACTGATCTTTCCTGATAAATCTTTCTTAGAAGAATCGGTAAAATTACAAGACTAATTGAAACATTTCACTTTTCCTTTAATAATAAAATAGCAAACTCACAGTCTTAGTTTGGTACGCGATGAGCTGCATCTCTTCGCTCACTGCTTTCAATTCTTTTTGTAAAATGGCTTTCTTTTCGTTGCACTCCGCGTAACTTTCCTTCACAGTAAATAACTCCTCCCTAGTTTCTTCCAACTGCGATAAAAATGGTTGTAACGTCAAAACGCAAGTTCTAAACTTTAAAGATATTGACTGACTTCTTTCTCAATGCTTTCAAGTTTTGCCTCCAATTTCAAATAATCTTCGCCTTTCCCTGTCTTTTCAGATTTTGTATTATCGACACTTCTAAGCTCCTCTTTCTTCGTTTTATCCTTCGAAGTATCGCTAAAGGTATTAAATGAATCAGTAAAGTATTCTGTGGATAGAAGAGAGACAAACTTCAGACATACAGCGATTCCACTTTGGCTTTAAGAGTATCACAAGCTTTACTAAGATATTCCGAGCATTCCGGAGGTTGAACAGAGATTTTGCTTCTTTCTTCTAATAATTTTAGTTTTTCTGCAAATGTAAAAATTTAAGTCAAAGTAAGTTTAATTTTAAGATCATGAAATAAACTAAAACCTTGAAGGGTTATTATTTCGTTATTCTTTTCTTCGAGGAGTTTTTTTTGTTCCGCAATCTCAGATTCCAACATTTCAGATTTCTTTTCCGAATTTTTGCAAGAATTTAAAACTTCATCCAGTTCGTCTAAAAAAAGAAATTTTTATTAAAGGGAGAATAAAGCTAGACAGGCGAGTGATTTTCTATTAATTCATTATTGTTCAAATAAGGTTTATTCAGTAATAAAAAATCTAGAAATTTTAAGAATTTAAAACCGAAATCAAATTTTAACTTCCACAAAAAGTAGACTTATCAAGCATCCATGGAGTGTTTGGAATCTAACCAGTGAACAGCACGCTTTATTTAGACAATAAACATTCCAAACTAGATTTTGGCCCAATGCAAAATTTTGCAACTTTACATTGATCCTTGTACTTTCCAAATTATTTTATGCTAATATTTATTACCAGTGAATTAAGCCTATTTTAACGATATGGAATCAATAGAAAAATCACTTGTAAGGCCTCATTTTATCTTCATAATCACAATTAAAACAAAAATTATAGTGATAAGGTCTGTCACCTTTTAATCGCGTAACTTCGCTTTCTAAAAGACCTTTCTTCTTTCTTGTTTCATCGAGCAATTCTAAATATTTTTTTAATTGGTTTGGAGAAACAAATCAAAATTAGAAACAAATTGCACTTGAATTCTAAATTAATGTCTAAAGCGTTAAATTTGTTAATAATTGTTAACGCAGAGTGCAAAAATAAAAAAAACCCTTTTCAAACAAAAATAAAAAATAAAAGCTAAAGTAGCAAATAATGGTGAAAAGAATAAAAGAACTAAAATAAAATTAAACAAGTAATAATCATGCACGAGTGAACCTTTGTTAAGTTCTACCTTTAAGTAGTACAACAGTACATGCCAAATGGTGCAAATTAATTTCAAGTCCTTCATTCTCGACTATAAAAAGTGGGTTAAAAATATTAACGTGAAACAAAACACTAATTAAAAGACAAAAGACAAACCGACAAAAATCATAAATCGAGAAAACCAGAATGAAAAAATTATCAACGCAAACCAAATAAAAAACCAAACAAGTAGTTTCCTCCGATAATTTAAAAATGCACGTACCTTTATGACGTTCTATTTCGGCTTTGAGTTCAATGAAGATATTATGCTTATCGAGATCGTTGAGTTCCCCCTTAGAATTGTTCTTCTTCGATTCGTGACCCTCGTCTTTCCCATTTTCGTTGAAAAGTTTAGTTAACAAAGAATCGCTAGAATCTTCCGAAATCAAAGTCGTCAGCTCTTCCATTTTACCTTTTTCATCTGAAAAATAACGGTTTAAATACAAGAGATAAGTTTGAAATTAACGGGGTTAAATTGTCAAACGCAAACCTTCTAGACTTTTATCCATGAAACTCTGATAATCGTCATCTTCGCTTAATTTTTCCTTTTGAGTTTGGTCGTAATGAGCTTTTAGGCAACTAAGTTGTCGGCTTGCAAAATCCTTATCGGCTTGTAAAGCTTCAACCTGTTCGAGTTAAAATTAGTTTTAATAATTAATTTTAAGTATTATTATTACCTTAGCTAGTAGAGCGGCCATATTTTCCTTTAAATTAACAACTTGTTCTTCCAAAAGGATTTTTTCCTCCATAACTTTGTTCGCTTTTTCCTCTTTCTCCTCTGCTTCCTTTTAAATAAATTTTTAATTAATCAGGTATATTAGAAATTATTACAGGGTTCTAACAAAATTTGGCATTTCAAATTCTCCCTAATGAAGTCTAGATTTTTGATTAATTTAGAGAAAGCCTAGCTTTACAAGTGCTGAAATAAAAAGCTGATTCTGAGTACTATTCAGAATAGCAATTTCGCTTGTGGGTTAAGGGGATATTTTTGTCTCCTGGATTATTTTATCGAATTCAAAACTAAAGCCATTTGAGTCTCAAACCAAGGACTCTTAAGGAGAGTAAAAGAGCAACCCTAATTAATTTAAATATTATATATTCCCTTACTCTCAATTTCTGCGTCAATATCGTAATTTCTTTTAAATATTCATCAGCTTTCTCCGCCAACAATTGAATTTCCTTTTGGGCTTTCTCATACGATTCCCGTAAATGTTGGCCTTCTTCTTTAGTAGTTCCTGTCGTGTTCTGATAAGAAAACAAATAACAGTATAATTAACTTAATCAAATACTTAAATTAATTAAAAACATACTTCGATATCTTGAAGTTTTCTGAGAACCTCCAATTTCTCTTGAAATACTTTAATTAGCGATTCCTGCATTGCAAAATTTATTTTTTAATTTTTAATCAAAGAGATTTAATAAAAAATTTCATTAAATTACTTTAGCCGTGTTTTGATAACGATCTTTATCCTCTAATAACTTAACGACCTCTTCGCGTAACTTCTCGTCAGAAACGTTCTTTGAGACGGTTATTAATTGGCTTTCTAAATTTTCTATTCTACTTATGAGTCTATCTTCGTCAATTAAAGCCTTAAAAATGTAAAATTAAAGTTAATTTGAATTTAATTACTGCTTTATCGCAATATTTACCTTCCAGTTGGTATTGGATGCTTCGTAAGTATTATTAACCATTTTCTGAAGTTTCGCTAATTTTGCCTCTAATTGTTGTTCTCTGTGTAAAGCTTCCTATTTAGATAGAAAAATTACGTTAATTATCATTTATTAATTACTGTTAATGATAATAAAATTAATCAATGACCTGTAAACATTGAGATAATTGGTATAAATCTTGAGAACTTATTGTTGAGCCGTAAGCATTCGTAACTCCAGTAGTTGGACTGAAATATATTTATCTTTTAAGTATTACATAGTTAAATATTTAATTATCTAATTCTTTAGGAAATTTTGTACCTAGCTTTAGCTTCCTTTCCATCGGGCAAGAATAATTTTAAAGTTGCGATAATGCAACCGTGAGTTACTAATTTAACAAAAAATAAACTTCATTAAATTAGGGATTGAATTATTATTAGACGCAATTAAGCATTTTATAATAAAAAAAAACATTAAAGACGAATATAGACAATACGTCGTAAAGAACGATTGAGAATTTGTGAAGAAATAGCAGTGACATTGAACGTTTAACGAAGAGGAAGAAAAACAGAATGATAGCCACACCACGGTTTAAAGTAAATGTTTTGGATTAACTAAGATTAAGTAAATGGTTCGACCCTTACCATCTCTCCCGAATAATGAAAAACAAACGTCTTCTTCTCCAAAAAATTTACTTTAAATTTTACAGAGAAATAAAAAAATACCTTTACGTGTATTTTCGACAACGTCGACACCAAATTGTACTATGTCTCCCGAACAAACCTCCCGGGCTTGCGATTCTTCCGAACCTTTGCTGAGCCTCTGGTTGTTAATGAAAGTCCCGTTACTGCTCTTCGTATCTTGAAGGAAGAACTAGGGGGACATACGACGAGTTACTCTAGCACGCAAACAACTTTTCCCAAAGAGAACATCTGACAATATACCTTGCCATTTTCGTACCACACTAAGGCGTGGTTTCTCGATAGTACTTTACAATCAAAAATGGCATTGGAAGAACCAGGCCGGCATCTGGCCACTGATCGGCCAATTTTAACGGGCTGATCGAGAACCAAGTGTCTCTCTTGAAATGGATGGGAGTTTGGTCGACACATCAATATGGCGTGAGGGGCCGAATTATTGGCCAGCGTCACTTTTTTCTCCGTTTCATTGTTCGGCGCGTCATTGTTCGTAGTGATATTTATTTTGGGTATCTCCAGGTCAGGAGCGATTCTCCGGTAAACTACCATGAACGACCGAGGATTATATCGCGTTGATAAGCCTGACAATGATCTAAAATGACGTATTTATTCAGTTTTCAAACGTAGTAATTCGAGGAGCAATAATGATGATCTAATTAAGGAAACAGACTACTTTCCCCTCCAACGAATACTCGTTTGGCCAGGTTAAGCAAAAGGGTAATTAATATTCTGGCACGTTAATTTCGCCTCCGGGATAATTAACCAGTAAAAGTTGTTTTTAGACTACGCCTCATTTTATTAGATCAAGGCTCCGTACGGAATTAATAAGCTAGACGACGAAAAAATGGGTTGAACCTCTGCCGCAACCTATTTATAGATTCTTCTCCCAAATCTCTAATGGGAGCTAAAGAAAAAAAGAAAGCCTGGCCCTAAAGGAGAGCATTCCAGCAAACTTCACCAATCAAGGAGGGACGGAATCCTAACCCTTGTCACCCCAAAAATGACCCGTATTAAAACGTTCCTATTGGAAATTCTAGAACTTACATTTTGGGTCTCGCATTTAATATGAGTAGATGTACCTTGGTACATTTTGAGATACGGAAATAATCATTAAAATTTTGCGTTGATTAATTAAAACTTATTAAAATTCAGTAACGTATACCACTGTTTACAAAAACCTGAACAACTTTCTTCTTCTGAAGCAGTAGATGATCATAGATGGCGGATAATAGCAGGAGATCAATTTAATAACGCTCCCTAGAATCCAATTAAAAAGTAATCTTAAAAATTAAATCGTAAAATGTTAAATTTAAAAAAATTGTATTATACAGTTAAAGTTAAAATCAATTAAATATAATTAAAAATTTATAGTTTTCATTCCTATACATAGACGGCGCGCAAATTTATTTTTAAAGGTGGGAAATTTAAATACTGAAAATGACTGGTCAACCAATAATACAAGTTTAATATAGACATATACTATTTATTTTTCCTTTTTTCGAATTAAATTGTCCTTAAACTAAAGATGAGATTAAAGTCATTTCTTACCCTAAATATCACTAATATAACAAATAAATAAAAAAAAAGAAAATCACTAATAAATTGTACAACTTCCTGTATCCTAATTCGGAAGTTCTTTTAATACAACAGGATGCGAGAAAAAGCGATCTAGAGTTTGATTAAAGCTTTCTTTGATCTCATTATAACTAGAAATAGTCAACATCGCCATGGCACTTCGTTTAATTACGCCCGCGATCGTTTTCATATCCATTATTTGTAAGTGTTTAATCGAAAACTACACCGTTTTAAATATGGATTCCAGCCTGATTAAAGTTACTTAATATTAATTGCAGCGATTCATTGTCAAACTATGAAGGAAGAAAAATGTGAACCTATGTTGTCAGACGACTGTTTTCAAGATGTTCAACGCGACTTGAGAAACATACTTGATTTTTCACATAATCTCCCGCGAAATGTTACGTTGAAATCTGTCGAGGGATTTTGCATGTGAGTTAAAAATGTAAAACGAAAGAAACATCGCAATTAGCTTAATTTATTGCCTTTGTTAAATCCCACTATTTACAGATCAATGCAAGATGCTTTAGATTGTTGTGAAAATGTGATGGATTCGAAAGAGTGTAAAGTTGACCCCAGAAAAGCCTCTTTTTCGGAATGGATGTACGCGTTTAAAAGCACTTTCAATCATATGTGTGTCGATAAAAGAGATCGTTTGACAGGTAAGTTCTACCCCTGATATCTGTAAACAAGGCTGTAAATTAAAACTAGCCAAATTTCGGTTTCTAGATATTTTTTTATCTATTAATTGCTGGAATTTGGAGCGATTTTTCCAATGCTCTCGCTCAGTAGCTGGAATATCGAAAGTTGAGGATATTTTCTTCAAACCTTTGAATAAGGAAGAATGCCAGTAGGTTAAATTCAATTGTAACGTTAATTGGTCCTAATAATATGTTTTAATTGAATGAATCAGAAATATGACAAACGGATTTAAAGTATGCGACGTAAGAGCTAAAGTTGGTTCTTGTCGAGAAATGGAGGAAGTCAAGTCGGAAGTTAAAGATTTGATCGATTATTTCTTGGAAGAATCCCACTGTGTTGGCGCTTCTATGACTGGAGAAGTTCTGAATTTTGGCCTTTCTGTTTACACGCCTAATGTAATTAATGTGTTAATATTAGTCTTGATTGCAACAACTTTGTTTGCGTGAGAATATCAATTAAAACGCGCTTGAACCAAATTTAAGGTTAAAACTATGTAATATAACAAACATGTTTGATATGAATATTACTTTTTGTTTGATAAATTAATAAATTACAATTTATAATACTAAAATCATTTAAATCTATTTTAAACAGACAGCAACCAGATTGTAGGAGAACATAAACCAGTTTTAATCTAGGTGAAATGTCGAGCATGCGCATTTCACGTAAACTACCATCAGAAAACTCAAGGTTAGTGGAAATACGCTATACAATACATGCAGAAAACTTTCTTATAATAACTTAATAAGGGTTCCCCACTTCCCCATTGGCCGTCCCGTTTGGTTCCTTCCAACCGGGGCCCACTCCATCTATTAGTGACGTATGAAAAACCGTTAGTAAGCGCGCGGGAAACCATCATTCGGCAGGTAAAGGATTGCGGGCTCCGCAAAGGATGAAACAATTAATGTTTTCGTATTTTTAAGTATTTCAAGTTAATTTTAAACGTTTCTAAGTTTAATTTAACGTACAAAATGTACCTAATTCACTTAATTATCTCGAAACGAGAGATTAAATCTTAAGCGCGTGAATTCGGTTTCGTGTACTAATGGAGCGAAGTGAAGTGATGTAACATTACACAAATCAAGACAACTGGATTACCATCTTCAAACGGTCAAGTAAACTTTTTTAGGCCTGTCGTTCATACACGGGTGTTTTTTTGGGTGAGTTTTTATTTCATCCGTTAAATTCCAATCCATATTTGTATTATTTTGGAGGATTTCAAAGGGTACCTGTTTCTTAACTGCTGTAATTGCCGTTAGGCCCTAGCTCGTCAATAAACGGAGCAAAAAAACGTTAGTACGTAGAATAGACAGAGCATTATGGGTCCATAAATATAAAGATAAATGAGCCACTATGTATAAACCTAAAATGATTAGAGACCCTACGACGATCTTCATTTATTTACGAGCTGGGTTAAGAAAAGGAAAAGAGAGGCTAAAGACAGTCGAGTTCAATACTAAGTGTGTAGTATTTCACTGTATCCACCTAAAGGAGTTCATATAATCGGTGTAGAAGCCTGTAGCTTTAGCTGTACTATAAATATTACGTAACTGAGTATGTAATTAGTTGTAACAAAAGGGTTTAATTGTTGTGGTTAACCCCTCCAGTTAGTTTTCAATGATTTGGGTTACGACAGTTTGGGTGGCTCATAAGTTTCATCTTGTATTTTGTCTTTAAAATAAAATATTTCTCTAACTACACATCGATGGCGCCAGCAGTTGTAGAAAAAGTAATTTTTGAAGTTGTCGGAATGACAATTTTGAATGTCTTATACGATTTTGCTTAGTATGTCCGTCCATGGATAAATAATTATTTACAAGCTATTTATCCGTGGTTCGTCCGAGTACTAAATTTTATTAAAACGTTGTTTTTAATCACAGCTGTTACGTTTAAATATGAATAAGTATGTAAAATATGACGAAAAGTTTTATAAAAATTACTTTTTGAGGGAGATTAACTTGAGTATTTAAAATTAATGGGATGTTTTTGCGAAATGCAATACCGATTTGAATTAAAGTATTTATTCAACAACGGAAAACTTTAATAATTAACCGATGCAAAACACTAATTATTTCTCACGCCCCGTTAAAGCCAATCGATATTACCACGGTATCAATGACTATTAACTACCGGTCAACTATTGCACGTGGTCAATAATCTCCTTTAACCAGCAAAAGTCGGATAATCTTTCATTTTAATGAAGAAATAGGATAGTGTCGTTGATTTAAGATCAAATGTTATCTATCCCGAATTATTCATTTAAAGCGGGTTGAATGTTTTGGCTTGCTACAGATAATAAAACTCCCATTAAGAGTAAATACTCGTGTAAATTTAAACTAAATTTTAGTTTTCAATATTCATTTCACTAATTATTAATGTTAGTTAAAACTTTTTGAAGTTTTAATTCATATTGTAAATTTAATGGCTGAATGATAATATAATTAGGCCCTTTGAATCCTCTATTGCACCATAATTTTTCTGTTTCTCGTAAATTGAATTTTCTTCGACCCAGTTCCGAGTACCAGTAGGCGTAAAGCAATTTTGAGTCCATTTTTAAATTGGTTTGAAACATACCCATTTCATAAAATTCAAAGAGTCTTTTTTTTATTATTATTAGAAGAAACTTTTCAAAGAATAATGGAAAAATTTTGGGTTTCGTTTGCATTAGAATCAGAAGGGACATGTTTGGGAGATATGATATGCCATAAATATAACTCAGTCTATAGCAACTTCCATTAAAACGTTGATTTATAATTATTTTAATTAAAAAACTAATACTTCATGGTTTAAGCCTCAAAAACCTTTGGAAGAGTCTTTGGGGCACAATCTCCTTTTCAATCCAGAAGTCACAGCGCGGGACTCTCACCAGGAATAAAAGTTCTAATTTTATTTCTAGTTCCCTAAAATACCCTGAAAGCGCCATTTGGTCCCTAAAGTACCAAATTTTAAATAATTCCAGTAAATATCCAGATATTTTGAAATTTACCCTCTTATAGGGTTTGGCCAAAATACTAAATCGATTTAACACGAAAGAAGGTAATTCTTTTAAGTATAATTAAGAAATAATTCCAAGGATATTGATGCACAATGTAGTTACCATACACATCTGTGCTCGCATAAATAAATAAGATTGCTACTGAATGATTAAAGAGGAGTTAAAACATATCTCGAAACTTTAAAACGCAATTTATATTTAGACCATAAGACCGTTGTTATTTTTGACGCTATCCTTAGCTTTCTCTAGGAGAGAAATGAGAACCCGGCAGCCCTTATAAAACTGTTCCTAAGGCTTCGCCATCGTTTGCCGCGTGGCTTTACGAATCTATGGGTGTGAAATAGACAAAAAGAGAAGACTCCGAAGAGTCGAAAGAAGTTTAGGGCCTAAAAGATATATTTTTCTTTTTCTTAGTTTATTTTATTTTATTTTTGTTCGGTAGTGTCGTTTTAAATCTTGCTCGGCATTAGGCTTGACGCTTGAACCATTCTTCTTTCTAGGCTTCTTTTTATACAGGGCCCTTCCTACCTCGCCTTAGTCACCACAGGGGGCCAACAAATAAATTTATGACCCTAGCACGAATTCTTCTATTTTATCTATTTTTCTATTTTGTTTTATTTTTGGGATTGAATTTTTTCAATCGCAATTTGCAAAATGGCGAAAACTAAGTCGGATTAATACGAAAGGCTCGTTCTAATAGGGTAAAATAAAAGTCGTTATTGCGATGTGAAATAGTACAGTTGTGAAAAAATACATTACAAATGAAGTTGATTTTATGGTTATTTCAAATCTATACACTACACAATTTTTATACGATACTTCCCATCAAGGAGAGGTGTCTCTAAAGCGTAATTCTGGAGCGAATTGATACGCAAGGCTAAACTTTATAAGAAACAAACTTAAGAAAGTAGTCGTGGAGCATTTTTGAGAAATCGTTCTTGGAACTCTTATTTCAAGCTACATTTCACGGAACTGATGTCATCAATTCATCACGTGATCAAAGAATTTAAAGGGAGAATGAAACTACAATTGATTTTCTATCCATTTCTTATCGTTTAAATAAGTTAAGAAGATTTAAACAAGTATCACACTAGAAATAAATTTTTAACTGACTCGGAAGGTAGGCTTATCAAGAATCAATTGAGAGTTTGGTATCTCGTCGTCAACGAACAAAACTGCGCCTTTTAAGCCTAGTTTTGCAGCCGGAATAAAGCCGTATGTTAACAGCGACATATCAAACTCTTAATGAATAGTTGTTAAGCCTACTTTCCGGGTAAGTTAAAAATTCATGTCTAGCTTTTAAATATTAAATTTTTTCTGCAGGATTTGGCTTACTTATATACGTAATCAATAGAACACGACCTATTGGGTTGCATTCTCCCTTCAAAAAATGAAATGCCTTAGTTAATTCACGTTAAGATATATAAAGTTTAGATATTGGAGTTTCCTAACACACAAATAAGCATATTTTTGCTGGATACTGTAGTATACTGTATATTCCATCTTGGTTTGTCAGAATGTACAAATATCTTCCCGATTATTTACTGAGGAGAAAGTCACGCCTATCTTTGGGTATACTGACAATTTAGGGTGGAAACTAGCAGGAAAGTCTGGATGGAACGTTGGGGTATAGACTTTAGTGTCTTTGTCCGGGTGGGCAATCGCCTTACGGATGTTCCCGGGGACGTCTTTTGACGGCTCAGGGTGGGCGGGAAAACAGTGCCGCTTGGTCGGGCGTGCCGCGCGTGGCGTATATGTACCCGATGGAGGCACGCGGCGTTTCACCCCATTGACCAAAGCGTACGTCACCGAGATACAACGGAGCACTTCATTCTTTTCTGGCTTCGAGCTCCGATCTACGCCCCACCCCGCATCCATCCCGGGCCTCAGTCACTACTAGCCGAGGGAGTGAGAGGATTTTGTCCCATTGATTCATTCATAGTGACCACTGGTGAGTTAGACCGTCTGGAAAAGATTTTTGACGCCGTTTTCTCCCCGCTTTTATACGCCTTCAGGCCAGGAGCTCAGTGGTCCTATAATTCGTATCAAATCTTATATTTTCAAACATGTCTTATGTTTTTCCGTATTTCGTTGAAATGTCCCATAAAGTCCCATAATTTTGAGTTAATAGACATTTTTGAATCAAAAATATCGCGTAAGTAGATCCTTAGCTAAGATTTGTATATAGCTTTCCACAATTAGAGATGGAACAACCTAACAGGGTGGGGGTGGGAGGTCGAACAATCCCTTAACGTTTCACGCTAGTTCAATATCTAAACAAATTCAACTGAACCGTGTTTATGAGCAAAGTATAACAGGAAAATAAAATTTATCCTTTTATAAAAGGTATTTTGCTTTGCAAAATCCTTTATTTGAGATAGTTTTAATCCTATATTATCCTATAAAACCTAATTGTTTCCTGTATAATCCTATATTTTGGAAAAAAAAAATGATAATATTTCACATATTTATGGCTGGGCTAATTAAATACATGTAATACTAGGAAATATAAGGGAATTTGAATGTTGATAAAAATAATGGAAATACCAGGGAAACTCTTGAAAATTTGACGTAAATCAAGGGAATTTGATGACATTTAGTACGACCTTAATCATCTAATGCATAGTGTTTTATTAGGGTTATGCAAAACCTTTGGTTAACGTGGAAATATCTGCTAGTTTTCACCGGTAAAGCCAGGAAAAATCAGGTAGATGGCTTTTCCAAATGATGTATGAACCTTGTCGTATAAACCCACGTTGATTGGTCGAAGGTTTATATTCATCAAGACTACCACAGGTCTAGTGATTTGATCTGGAAAGTTTTTAAACAATACATTTGGGTTTTAATCCTATCAATGAAAAAAAAAAACTAATTTTCCTTTTCATATTCCCTTTAAAAGGATAAATAGAAAACGAGGGATTCCCGGTGAAAATGTATGTGGTGGAAAAAAATAAGGTCGGGTGCGTGGCGTCCGAGAGAGAGAACTTCTTAAGCCTAATGACGTCCATTAGGGACCCCTCAGATTCTTCCCACACGCCTTTTCTGTATTCTTTCTATCCTCTTTCGCGCGCCTGGGTTTGAAGAATAGATTTTGGAGTAAAATGGGATGAGAGAGAGAGAAAATCCCGAACAGTAATACCAAGAACTAATTTATGAAACAAAAGAACCTATGAAGATGGAATTTAGTTGGGATGTTTTTAATTCAACGCATGGACTCTCTAAACTCCTATAAATTGTATTTCCCAGACAGGAGTATTTTATTTTACGAGTTGCAAATGGCATTTAAATTTTGTATTTTCGAAAATATCGTTAAAAATATATTTACGTATGCCATGGAAAAACTACCGCGATAGAAGAAAAAAATACATATAGTTGTCATCTTAGAAAACCAAAATTGCCCACAATACTATAATTATGGTCGCTTACCTAATACCTATTAGAGCCGTACAGAAAGTCTACATCATTAAGCTTACAATGATTTTATTCACTTATTTTTGGTTATTTTAATTTTGAAGCTGCTTTTGAAGACGTCACCCCAGAGGTATAAAATTTTGAAACAATGCAATTTAAGGGATAATTCAAATCCCCACAACAATTGATTTTTTTATCCATTCCTTACCGTTTAATTAAGACTTATCTACCAGAAAAAAATTCAAACCAGTATTAAGCTATTATATATTTTAACTTACTCGAAAAGTAGGCTTATCAAGGATCCATGGAGAGTTTATTGACCGTATATATAGCGCTCGATATATGATTTATACATGAAAATATTAAATTGAAAAATAAATAAACTTCTTTTTTTTTTTTTTCATTTCAGAATATACTAGCCTTAGAGTTTCCTAAATGACATTATCATCATCGTCTAGATCGTCTCTGAAGGGTCACGTGAAGTCATTCAAGCTTAATTCGCGGTTCTTGTTGGAGAGGATCGCGGGAAACCACGTGGTTTACCTAAGTCACAAGTGCCAAGGAATAGTTTCGGAATGCGTTAGTGTCATAAAGTTAAAACGTGATGAACCAACACTAAGTCGCGTCGTGGATTTGAACGCGTTAATCCCATCAGATCTGAACTATACTTTCTTCGAAGAACCTACTTCGAGTTGGTAAGTACTAGCTATTTTGAATTGTTCTTGCGTGATAGATGGGTACTCTTAATTTTTGCTCGAATTACATCACTCCCAAAAATACTAGAATATCCTACCTAGTAGACATTAAAAGAAAAGGGCCAACCTCAGTTAGGAAATGCGAATTATCGTCTAAAACATAGGCTAGTGAATGTTTTAGCACTAAAGTAAAACTCCAAAATCCGAGTAAACAAAACACATAACTTTTGGCCAAAGTAAATATTGATTGGCTGCCATGTACAATTCTAGGTGGAAAAATATGCTCGACTTTTAAAACTTGATTTTGACATAATTACTTAAATGACTGGAGTATGGGGCTTTTTTATTACTGTATTAAATCAGCAAAATATGGCTTTTGATTTTCCATTCAGGCTCCCTTTATTTTAAGAGACAGGAGATATAATTTTAATTAGAATTTTCGTTATTTTTACGGAACATCAGCAGCTGTAAATCTCACCTTTTTTTTGAGTTCGCGAACTACACATAACTGGGACAAAATAACTTTTGGTTTTAAGGCTTCTAAGTGGCTCGATGGACAATAACCTTTGCCCTTTTTTAAATCGCGAATATACCGTACATTTTCTAAAGCTTAAAATATACGCGAATTATCAAAGCGGATGAGATTCTTTAGTATAAAAACCAACGTTGTTGCTAGCAATATACCTAGGTGCATGGTTTTGTAAAAACCAAAAAAAGAAAAGAAAGCAAAAAAAAAAAAAAAAAAAAAAAAAAAAAAAAAAAAAGAATGAATGCCGTGAGCAAAATTTGAATTTGTATTGGAAGAAGGTCTTGGGAATGATAAAATCTGGGTTAGGACAATCTATCAACGTCCTTTTCAACTTCTTTTTTGATTAATCAAACGATGAAGATGAATTTTAGTTTGAATTTTCAATACGTACGAAAGATAAAGTGCCCCTATTTCTAAGATATAAATACGTAAAAATATATGGAGGGAAGATAACCCTGCCTTGTACTGGTTGAAATATATCAGATTTATATTCTAGGCAAAGATTCCCAGGTTAGGTCTCCAACGAGAGTCTTCCCGGGATAGCATTAAAGGAAAATGTATTATCATAAAAGGTCTTTATGGAATCCTTTACCCTTGGGCTACAGTCATAAAATATAGAAACGTTCCTTATGGTAAATTAACATTGAAATCACAAAAATAGCTTTGATCTCTCAAAATCTCTCCAAAATCCTAAAATCCTTTACACAAGAATGACGCAGTTCCAGGTTGAGAATCGCTTGTTTTTGGGATCATTCCTAGAACTATGGAAATTTTCCTCAAAGAATGCCTCGTACTTTCGATTCCCTTTAATGAGTTTTTTTAATTGTCACGAAAATTCCGGGACAAATTTGAAGCAATTAAAATCAACCAATCACCGCGCAATTTTTAAAGCTCTTTGATTTCTTAACCTTCTTTTAAAGTGAGGCTGTCACTTAATTTTTTTGCGTAGTATTTTTAGTTTTTACATTCTATTTAAAACCAACATTCAAATTATATCTGGGTTGACGCGTTTTTAATTTATTTCCACTTGATAACGAGGATTTTTTGTCAAACGAGGATTTAGTTTTGTTAAAATAAAATATTTAAAATCCAGATTTGCCATGTTAAATCCCCATAGAGCTTAGACAATGTGTTATTTTTACAATTTAAACGTTTCTGACCTGGTTTTTGCTTCGTAATTAGTTACGTAAATTATAATTATATCGTTTAAACGTCTTTTAACGAGAAAAAACCCGGTTAAAATCAACCAAATACTGCAAATAATATATTATTGGCGCCCTATGGAGATTAAGTATGGCTAATCTGGATTTTAAATATTTTTTTTGACAAAACTGATTAACGGATTGGTCTCAACTCGCTTTAATGGAAATAGGACCCCGAAATGAACCGAAATCCATCAAAAAAAGTTCCAGATTCGAAACTTTATTTTTGCTCATTTTCGAAAAAAGCAAAAAAGGGAAAATGAAGTTTTGAAGTTTTCGCGGATTTCCAAAATGTCAAAAATAAAGTTTCGAATCTGGAACTTTTTTCGGTGGCTTTCGATCGCTTTTGGGGTCCTATTTCCATTAAAGCGAGTTCAGACCAGTTCGTTAATTAGTTTTGTCAAAATAAAATATTTAAAATCCAGATTTGCCATGTTAAATCCCCATAGAGCTTAGACAATGTATTATTTTTACAATTTAAACGTTTCTGACCTGGTTTTTGCTTCGTAATTAGTTACGTAAATTATAATTATATCGTTTAAACGTCTGTTAACGAGAAAAAACCCGGTTAAAATCAACCAAATACTCCAAATAATATATTATTGGCGCCCTATGGAGATTAAGCATGGCTAATCTGGATTTTAAATATTTTATTTTGACAAAACTGATTAACGGATTGGTCTCAACTCGCTTTAATGGAAATAGGACCCCGAAATGAACCGAAATCCATCAAAAAAAGTTCCAGATTCGAAACTTTATTTTTGCTCATTTTCGAAAAAAGCAAAAAAGGGAAAATGAAGTTTTGAAGTTTTCGCGGATTTCCAAAATGTCAAAAATAAAGTTTCGAATCCGGAACTTTTTTCGGTGGCTTTCGATCGCTTTTGGGGTCCTATTTCCATTAAAGCGAGTTCAGGCCAGTTCGTTAATTAGTTTTGTCAAAATAAAATATTTAAAATCCAGATTTGCCATGTTAAATCCCCATAGAGCTTAGACAATGTATTATTTTTACAATTTAAACGTTTCTGACCTGGTTTTTGCTTCGTAATTAGTTACGTAAATTATAATTATATCGTTTAAACGTCTGTTAACGAGAAAAAACCCGGTTAAAATCAACCAAATACTCCAAATAATATATTATTGGCGCCCTATGGAGATTAAGCATGGCTAATCTGGATTTTAAATATTTTATTTTGACAAAACTGATTAACGGATTGGTCTCAACTCGCTTTAATGGAAATAGGACCCCGAAATGAACCGAAATCCATCAAAAAAAGTTCCAGATTCGAAACTTTATTTTTGCTCATTTTCGAAAAAAGCAAAAAAGGGAAAATGAAGTTTTGAAGTTTTCGCGGATTTCCAAAATGTCAAAAATAAAGTTTCGAATCTGGAACTTTTTTCGGTGGCTTTCGATCGCTTTTGGGGTCCTATTTCCATTAAAGCGAGTTCAGACCAGTTCGTTAATTAGTTTTGTCAAAATAAAATATTTAAAATCCAGATTTGCCATGTTAAATCCCCATAGAGCTTAGACAATGTATTATTTTTACAATTTAAACGTTTCTGACCTGGTTTTTGCTTCGTAATTAGTTACGTAAATTATAATTATATCGTTTAAACGTCTGTTAACGAGAAAAAACCCGGTTAAAATCAACCAAATACTCCAAATAATATATTATTGGCGCCCTATGGAGATTAAGCATGGCTAATCTGGATTTTAAATATTTTATTTTGACAAAACTGATTAACGGATTGGTCTCAACTCGCTTTAATGGAAATAGGACCCCGAAATGAACCGAAATCCATCAAAAAAAGTTCCAGATTCGAAACTTTATTTTTGCTCATTTTCGAAAAAGCAAAAAAGGGAAAATGAAGTTTTGAAGTTTTCGCGGATTTCCAAAATGTCAAAAATAAAGTTTCGAATCTGGAACTTTTTTCGGTGGCTTTCGATCGCTTTTGGGGTCCTATTTCCATTAAAGCGAGTTCAGACCAGTTCGTTAATTAGTTTTGTCAAAATAAAATATTTAAAATCCAGATTTGCCATGTTAAATCCCCATAGAGCTTAGACAATGTATTATTTTTACAATTTAAACGTTTCTGACCTGGTTTTTGCTTCGTAATTAGTTACGTAAATTATAATTATATCGTTTAAACGTCTGTTAACGAGAAAAAACCCGGTTAAAATCAACCAAATACTCCAAATAATATATTATTGGCGCCCTATGGAGATTAAGCATGGCTAATCTGGATTTTAAATATTTTATTTTGACAAAACTGATTAACGGATTGGTCTCAACTCGCTTTAATGGAAATAGGACCCCGAAATGAACCGAAATCCATCAAAAAAAGTTCCAGATTCGAAACTTTATTTTTGCTCATTTTCGAAAAAAGCAAAAAAGGGAAAATGAAGTTTTGAAGTTTTCGCGGATTTCCAAAATGTCAAAAATAAAGTTTCGAATCCGGAACTTTTTTCGGTGGCTTTCGATCGCTTTTGGGGTCCTATTTCCATTAAAGCGAGTTCAGGCCAGTTCGTTAATTAGTTTTGTCAAAATAAAATATTTAAAATCCAGATTTGCCATGTTAAATCCCCATAGAGCTTAGACAATGTATTATTTTTACAATTTAAACGTTTCTGACCTGGTTTTTGCTTCGTAATTAGTTACGTAAATTATAATTATATCGTTTAAACGTCTGTTAACGAGAAAAAACCCGGTTAAAATCAACCAAATACTCCAAATAATATATTATTGGCGCCCTATGGAGATTAAGCATGGCTAATCTGGATTTTAAATATTTTATTTTGACAAAACTGATTAACGGATTGGTCTCAACTCGCTTTAATGGAAATAGGACCCCGAAATGAACCGAAATCCATCAAAAAAAGTTCCAGATTCGAAACTTTATTTTTGCTCATTTTCGAAAAAAGCAAAAAAGGGAAAATGAAGTTTTGAAGTTTTCGCGGATTTCCAAAATGTCAAAAATAAAGTTTCGAATCCGGAACTTTTTTCGGTGGCTTTCGATCGCTTTTGGGGTCCTATTTCCATTAAAGCGAGTTCAGGCCAGTTCGTTAATTAGTTTTGTCAAAATAAAATATTTAAAATCCAGATTTGCCATGTTAAATCCCCATAGAGCTTAGACAATGTATTATTTTTACAATTTAAACGTTTCTGACCTGGTTTTTGCTTCGTAATTAGTTACGTAAATTATAATTATATCGTTTAAACGTCTGTTAACGAGAAAAAACCCGGTTAAAATCAACCAAATACTCCAAATAATATATTATTGGCGCCCTATGGAGATTAAGCATGGCTAATCTGGATTTTAAATATTTTATTTTGACAAAACTGATTAACGGATTGGTCTCAACTCGCTTTAATGGAAATAGGACCCCGAAATGAACCGAAATCCATCAAAAAAGTTCCAGATTAGAAACTTTATTTTTGCTCATTTTCGAAAAACCAAAAAAGGGAAAATGAAGTTTTGAAGTTTTCGCGGATTTCCAAAATGTCAAAAATAAAGTTTCGAATCTGGAACTTTTTTCGGTGGCTTTCGATCGCTTTTGGGGTCCTATTTCCATTAAAGCGAGTTCAGACCAGTTCGTTAATTAGTTTTGTCAAAATAAAATATTTAAAATCCAGATTTGCCATGTTAAATCCCCATAGAGCTTAGACAATGTATTATTTTTACAATTTAAACGTTTCTGACCTGGTTTTTGCTTCGTAATTAGTTACGTAAATTATAATTATATCGTTTAAACGTCTGTTAACGAGAAAAAACCCGGTTAAAATCAACCAAATACTCCAAATAATATATTATTGGCGCCCTATGGAGATTAAGCATGGCTAATCTGGATTTTAAATATTTTATTTTGACAAAACTGATTAACGGATTGGTCTCAACTCGCTTTAATGGAAATAGGACCCCGAAATGAACCGAAATCCATCAAAAAAAGTTCCAGATTCGAAACTTTATTTTTGCTCATTTTCGAAAAAAGCAAAAAAGGGAAAATGAAGTTTTGAAGTTTTCGCGGATTTCCAAAATGTCAAAAATAAAGTTTCGAATCTGGAACTTTTTTCGGTGGCTTTCGATCGCTTTTGGGGTCCTATTTCCATTAAAGCGAGTTCAGACCAGTTCGTTAATTAGTTTTGTCAAAATAAAATATTTAAAATCCAGATTTGCCATGTTAAATCCCCATAGAGCTTAGACAATGTATTATTTTTACAATTTAAACGTTTCTGACCTGGTTTTTGCTTCGTAATTAGTTACGTAAATTATAATTATATCGTTTAAACGTCTGTTAACGAGAAAAAACCCGGTTAAAATCAACCAAATACTCCAAATAATATATTATTGGCGCCCTATGGAGATTAAGCATGGCTAATCTGGATTTTAAATATTTTATTTTGACAAAACTGATTAACGGATTGGTCTCAACTCGCTTTAATGGAAATAGGACCCCGAAATGAACCGAAATCCATCAAAAAAGTTCCAGATTAGAAACTTTATTTTTGCTCATTTTCGAAAAACCAAAAAAGGGAAAATGAAGTTTTGAAGTTTTCGCGGATTTCCAAAATGTCAAAAATAAAGTTTCGAATCTGGAACTTTTTTCGGTGGCTTTCGATCGCTTTTGGGGTCCTATTTCCATTAAAGCGAGTTCAGACCAGTTCGTTAATTAGTTTTGTCAAAATAAAATATTTAAAATCCAGATTTGCCATGTTAAATCCCCATAGAGCTTAGACAATGTATTATTTTTACAATTTAAACGTTTCTGACCTGGTTTTTGCTTCGTAATTAGTTACGTAAATTATAATTATATCGTTTAAACGTCTGTTAACGAGAAAAAACCCGGTTAAAATCAACCAAATACTCCAAATAATATATTATTGGCGCCCTATGGAGATTAAGCATGGCTAATCTGGATTTTAAATATTTTATTTTGACAAAACTGATTAACGGATTGGTCTCAACTCGCTTTAATGGAAATAGGACCCCGAAATGAACCGAAATCCATCAAAAAAAGTTCCAGATTCGAAACTTTATTTTTGCTCATTTTCGAAAAAAGCAAAAAAGGGAAAATGAAGTTTTGAAGTTTTCGCGGATTTCCAAAATGTCAAAAATAAAGTTTCGAATCTGGAACTTTTTTCGGTGGCTTTCGATCGCTTTTGGGGTCCTATTTCCATTAAAGCGAGTTCAGACCAGTTCGTTAATTAGTTTTGTCAAAATAAAATATTTAAAATCCAGATTTGCCATGTTAAATCCCCATAGAGCTTAGACAATGTATTATTTTTACAATTTAAACGTTTCTGACCTGGTTTTTGCTTCGTAATTAGTTACGTAAATTATAATTATATCGTTTAAACGTCTGTTAACGAGAAAAAACCCGGTTAAAATCAACCAAATACTCCAAATAATATATTATTGGCGCCCTATGGAGATTAAGCATGGCTAATCTGGATTTTAAATATTTTATTTTGACAAAACTGATTAACGGATTGGTCTCAACTCGCTTTAATGGAAATAGGACCCCGAAATGAACCGAAATCCATCAAAAAAAGTTCCAGATTCGAAACTTTATTTTTGCTCATTTTCGAAAAACCAAAAAAGGGAAAATGAAGTTTTGAAGTTTTCGCGGATTTCCAAAATGTCAAAAATAAAGTTTCGAATCTGGAACTTTTTTCGGTGGCTTTCGATCGCTTTTGGGGTCCTATTTCCATTAAAGCGAGTTCAGACCAGTTCGTTAATTAGTTTTGTCAAAATAAAATATTTAAAATCCAGATTTGCCATGTTAAATCCCCATAGAGCTTAGACAATGTATTATTTTTACAATTTAAACGTTTCTGACCTGGTTTTTGCTTCGTAATTAGTTACGTAAATTATAATTATATCGTTTAAACGTCTGTTAACGAGAAAAAACCCGGTTAAAATCAACCAAATACTCCAAATAATATATTATTGGCGCCCTATGGAGATTAAGCATGGCTAATCTGGATTTTAAATATTTTATTTTGACAAAACTGATTAACGGATTGGTCTCAACTCGCTTTAATGGAAATAGGACCCCGAAATGAACCGAAATCCATCAAAAAAAGTTCCAGATTCGAAACTTTATTTTTGCTCATTTTCGAAAAAGCAAAAAAGGGAAAATGAAGTTTTGAAGTTTTCGCGGATTTCCAAAATGTCAAAAATAAAGTTTCGAATCTGGAACTTTTTTCGGTGGCTTTCGATCGCTTTTGGGGTCCTATTTCCATTAAAGCGAGTTCAGACCAGTTCGTTAATTAGTTTTGTCAAAATAAAATATTTAAAATCCAGATTTGCCATGTTAAATCCCCATAGAGCTTAGACAATGTATTATTTTTACAATTTAAACGTTTCTGACCTGGTTTTTGCTTCGTAATTAGTTACGTAAATTATAATTATATCGTTTAAACGTCTGTTAACGAGAAAAAATCCGGTTAAAATCAACCAAATACTCCAAATAATATATTATTGGCGCCCTATGGAGATTAAGCATGGCTAATCTGGATTTTAAATATTTTATTTTGACAAAACTGATTAACGGATTGGTCTCAACTCGCTTTAATGGAAATAGGACCCCGAAATGAACCGAAATCCATCAAAAAAAGTTCCAGATTCGAAACTTTATTTTTGCTCATTTTCGAAAAAAGCAAAAAAGGGAAAATGAAGTTTTGAAGTTTTCGCGGATTTCCAAAATGTCAAAAATAAAGTTTCGAATCTGGAACTTTTTTCGGTGGCTTTCGATCGCTTTTGGGGTCCTATTTCCATTAAAGCGAGTTCAGATCAGTTCGTTAATTAGTTTTGTCAAAATAAAATATTTAAAATCCAGATTTGCCATGTTAAATCCCCATAGAGCTTAGACAATGTATTATTTTTACAATTTAAACGTTTCTGACCTGGTTTTTGCTTCGTAATTAGTTACATTAATTATAATTATATCGTTTAAATGCCTTTAAACGAGAAAAACCTGGTTAAAATCAACCAAATACTCCAAATAATACCTTTATTATTTGGGAAAACAGGGAAAAGTAGGGGAATTTGAAAATGTACCAAAAATCTCAGGGAATTTAAAGATCTTTCGAGAAGCCAGGAAATTGCAGTCATTATCCGCGGAAAAGATTCTCAGCTGACCGTGTCAGTTGTATAGATAAGAACAAAGATACGCGTGCAAAAAGTTTGGCGAACGCGATTATATAAAAAATAAAAGCTTAAAAATTGTGTAGTATTAGCCGAAACGGTCAGGGAACATAGTTAGAAATGGTCAGGGAAAACCTGGAAAAGTCAGGGAATTTGCATCTGAAAAAACTGTGGCAACCCTGAAAAAAATGTTCATTATATAAAGCCCCGAAGTAAAAAAAAAAATAAAGTTAACAATACGCGCGCTAATCACCACGCAAAAGGAATCCCCCTTTTACACTGGAAACCTGACAAGGGAATTTGAAACTTTTCGTCATTTGAAAGCGGGTACAATGCCAGGTTATCCGACGTTAAATCTTGAATTTACTAACTTAGATTTAAAGGGAGCTTATAGTTTTGTGCCCGTTGCCAAGTCAAGTTGAAATTTAGTTTTATAGAGGAGACAGGGAGACGGGAAAAGGGGTTGAAAAGTCGCTAAAAAGTAAAGAAAAGAATTAACATTTTACGGCAATAAAAAGGTGCAGGGAGGAAATCCGGAGAGCCAAAAAAATTCCCATTTTCATTGTAACTCGTTAATGAGAACCCCAGTCTGTCTTTACATTTTTAGTCGCTGTTTAAAATCTATATTCTAATGTTATGTTATATATTTCAACTCGATTTTGTCTCTTTGAGACTATTTTTAGCTGAGGATAGTCACGGGTCTTTAAAAACCAGGAAAAAACAAGTAATTTAAAAATTGGGCCAAAACGTTTAAGATTTAATTGCGTCTGGAAATATATAATAATAAATTAATAATATAATAAATACCTGTAAAGATCATTCGTATAACGATATCCCGGAAGAAATGCAAATATATCATAAACATTTTTACATAAAAATGGTCAGGAAAAACCTCTAAAAGGAAAAAGAAAAATTAGATATTTTCTGGCAATCCTTCTGAGATTTAGAAATCCTTATTCTGGTTGCAAGTTAAATTCATTATACAGTTAATAATTCACAAGGAGACACTGCACTCTAACTAATAAATCTAATTTATTTATTTGCTGACAACGTTTCGAAGCAATAGCTTCATCTTAGGGTCATTATCTACCTGAAGATAATGACCTGTAGATGAAGTTATTTTCGAAACGTTGTCGGAAAATAAATAAATAATAAGAATTATTAGTTAAAGTGCAGTGTCTCCTGGTGCATTAATAACTTCATAATAGAAGGTATATTTGATTCTTTGACACTTTTGAATCGAGATTTTAACTTTGATACTATTTTTGAGTTCAGATTTTGATTCTTTGAAACGACTTTTGGGATTTTGGGATGTTATTCTGAGAGACAATATATATTGAGACGAAATTTTAATTTTTGTATAATTCTATGAAATTTGGTTCTCTTGACTATAAGCTTAGTACATTTTGGCCCTAAGCTACTTGATGTCTAAAATCTATAAAACACATTGCAACCTCCTCCATCCAAAAGCAGCCTGTCTGAAGGGTATCGTCTCTCCATGATTTGTAAGCGGTGAAAATCGGATCTGCTAAAATCTCTCGATCGTAAATTTGGGATTTTCCGCTCGTCCCCGAGATTCCAGACACTGTTATGACCCGCGATCTTTTCCCACCCACGCATTCACACTCCCAGTTCCGTAAAAATCCTGAAGCTCCTGGTCCATAATCGCTTATTCTTTGTCAGCTTCGAAATGCGTAGAAGTATACCTGCGCAAATCAGTCTAGTATACAAATCAGAATGAATTTACAGCACGTACGAAACTGATTTGGTTTGTTAAAGCTATTGGAGAATATATTTTTTATATTCCTTGAAATGCTTACAGCATCAAGCTTCTAATATTAGCTTCTCCATGACAGCTTGATTAGAAAATGTATCTGAATTTTAAAAGGTATCAAAATTCCCAAAAATTTTATTTGCATATTAAAACGGTGCTTATTTTTAATAGAATGCCCTTTAAAATGACAGAGAATTTGTAGATAATGCCTTTAAACGACAGGGATTTTAAAAATAGGCCGAAATTCTGGGAAAATCACTCAGAATATTTGAAATAAGCCTCAAAAGGAATACGGGAAATGACTGGGAAATTGAAAATGGGCTTTAAAACGGTCACAGGAATTAAAATAGGTCTTTCAACGAAAGGGAATTTGAAAATAGGTCTGAAAAGATCAGGAAATTTGAACCTAGACCTAAAATGTTAGAGGAGTTTGGAATTAGGACAAAATTAGATAAAATGAAAACTGGCGGAGAAGGATAAAGCGAATTATTTCGTCGTAAAATAACATTTTCCAAATTACGTCAATTCAAAAGGTTTTAGATGGTTAAGGAAAACTCGTAAAAATCAAAGAATTCTAATTATAATTACACAACTATGAATAAAATTGATAAAAAAATAGGTCATGTTTCTATAGTATACCACGCCCTCGTATATATAATTCCCTTTTCATTTGATTTAGGCGTTAGAGAATGAAATGGCTCCCGAAAGATAAGCTTTATAGAGTATATATACATATATGTAGCCGCCCCTGCGCGCCTGTTAAGATGGCTGTCTGCCTGAAATGGGTTCGCGTGGCGTAGAGCGGGCGAGGCGAGGGTGCGAGCGAAAGTGGGCCTATAAACGCCCTTGTACCGTTAAAATGAAGAACGACCTAGGAGTGGAGCTTCCGGATCTTGAACCCCCCTCTCCCTCTCCCGCCTTTATTCTCCTTCTTCACATCATTGTTATAATTCTATCGGAGGAGGCACTTAAGAAAAGAGGGACCCGCGGCCGCCTTACAAAAGAACGAGTCTCACGCGTTCTACTTGATTCAAGGGATAGTACCACGGTTTCAATTACAACAAAAATCTCCGGCGGATACTTGCCAAAATCCCGTACACTTTATGCTATTTAAAGTCAAATTTTTCTCTATAAAAATCAGTGGCGGCGCCAGGATTAAAAGGCTAAACCTTTAGGCTATTTAATTAATGTAGGGGCTCCAATCGATTAGAATTTGGGAGCCCCCTTGAAATTTGCACGTAGGCTAGCCTACCCTTTGGCAACGCCATTGTAAAAAATTGACATTAAAATCCTAAAATCTCTCGAAAAACCTTTCTCATCGTAATCTCAATATCCCTTTCAAAACAATGGAAAATGTCGTGCCCCTTTGTAGGGGACCCTTAGAGGAAAAACCAAAATATATAATTGTCCCCCAAAATATTTCAACGTTTCGTAGTAATTTGGGAAAGTTAATGTTAAAACAACTTTGCGTTTCAAATTTCAAAATTCAAGATGTAACTATCGCTTTATATTCTATCGTTACAAGAATAGGTTGGATCTAAGAGGTTGCGTTTCTAGTCCGAAAAGCCGCGATACTCGCTCTTTAAGTCTATCATACACTCCTAGCTCGAGTAGAGAAGAGAGGGCAGAAATTGTTTTTATGGAATAAGATAATCATAAATTAGAATTTAGCCTCTACGCTGTTTTTTACTTTCCAGGCATATTCTTGTTGAGTACAGTGGAGAAATAAGCGAAGAAAAAAGTATACGTTCAAGGTGCTCGTAATTTTCTCCTATCGGTCCTTGTCACTTTTTTGGCGCGCCAGGCGAGGATTATTTTGGCGGGAAAAGAAAATCGTGTAGACAAGGGGTGGCGGTTTATTAAAAATCGTAAATTTCAGAGCTAGTCTCGAGGCATCGTTTCCCACTCACAATGTCAGTAGTTCCCACTTCAGTAGCTCGGGCATTCTAGTCTTTTCTTTTTTTCAATTTTAAGCGCTTGAATTTCTCCGTCTTTATCGTACCGGAAAGGCTAGCCAGATGACTAGATTGTATTTGAAGAAATGATGTAATGAAACAAGTTTATTTTATACCGTATATATATATGAAAAACGAAGTCTAAGTTGTCAATAAAACCTAGCAGAACATCCTATATATATATCCACTGTAAAAGCTGTATATTAATTAATGTTCTGGCGCTCGCTTTGATTAGCTCCATCGACGCACGATGGTCAACAACATTAATTGGAAAATTAAAGAAAAGGAAAAACGCCCCTGTCTTGAAATGCGGTTTTAGAAATTTGCGCAATTAGATGATTTAATTCAATTTGGAAAAATCTCTGACAGTCTCACTTTAATTTTATTTGTATCTCGATATATTTTACCCCGAAAGCTGATAGAATTTCGCCTTTTCTTAAGCGTATCAATTCGAATAGAATTTGTAGACCAATATATAAAGACAACTTATACGTTAAGCCTAACGTTCCTTCTCTAATGGTCAAACAAAAATCTTTTAATTCCGCGCTCTATCCGATATATACGAACTTTACAATCTTAGAAAGAAGTTATTCCTATTCCGGGAAACCGTATTTTACCCCTCAAATATCGGTTACAACTAAGATTGAATCGAAGTTTAGCTTCGATAGCCGCTATCAAATTACCTAATCGATAAACGGCGCCCAATTTAATCAGAGTTTGGCGCGAAGGGACCCAAAAAGTGGGGGAGGAGAGAAAAGACGCTTAAGAAAACCGTGGGAAGTGGGAGGTAGACCCCGAAATTGGCCGTTCTCGGCCCTATTATGCCTAAGTAGCTTCGTTAGCGACGTCAGCAAAAATAAGGAACCACTAGGCACACTGCGTTAGTTAGTTTTCCCGGATTGGAGGCAACGCCTACGAAGTTAAAAGGGAGAAGATATTCTAAACATCATCTTACCCTAGTTTTCCGTTTCCCTTATTTTATCTTCATTGACTTTAATAAGCTGAACATTCTATACATATAAGGCCAGGCACTCTGGCCAAATCTCTCTCTCACTCTTTCCGCAAATAAAAGTTTCTTCCTCGCGTGTTAGCTTTGGTAATTAGCGGGCGCTTAACATTTTCCGAGTCCCTTTTATTTTCGGTTTCACCCAGAAAGTTCCTAGTACAGTTATTTCCACGCATCCACTCATCCGAAACTGTAATTTAGCTTCTTTGTGATTTGAAGTTGAATTAGATTGTAATTTTTATTATATTTAAAGTTATCTAACGATTTATTATTATAAAGTATTTCACGACCTCGCATATTTGAGAGAGAGAGAGACCATTCTAACCATCGTTTAAGGGATATCCTAAACTCTGAAACAAGTTACTTTTAATCGATTTGGACTGTTGAAAAATTAAAATATTTCCAAATTAGCCCCTCGAAAAGTTTTAAAATTTAATTGTTGATGTTAATGAGGGTTCGTCTTTGAAACAACGTGTGAACCAACGTGCTTTTTAGATAAGTTGCTTCACGCTCAGCAGTTCACTCTTGTAGGCTTAGCGGGTATAGTTATTAACTTATATTACTTCCAAACTAATTACCGTGTAATATTTGGCGAGTTTTGATAATTTTTTTTTAACAATCTTAATGGATTAAAATGATTTTTTTTCAAAGACAATTATTAGATATCGACCATGTTAAAGATAAACAATATTACCAAACTAAATTTATACCCGACTGAAAATCGTCCCTATAGCAAAGATTGATTCAATATCGACCACTTTTTGAACCCATTAGACATCGAAACTAATAAATAGAACCTGCTGAAAATCGACCCCATATAATGAAACCGAAACTTATAACCAACTGATATACTAATAACGATCATCCAAACTAACAACGGACCTTACACGAGTAACTCGTTAAGTATCGCGACCTAAACTTAACTATTAGCGTAAGTTTAAAAATTCGTAAAGTTTGGTTTATAGGTTTATTTGGAAAAAGGGATACAAGCCGATTATAAATAACGATCTTCGATAGATTCGATTTTTCTTTCTCTCTATCTTTTGGCCTCTGGCTATATTTTCTTTCAGGTTTATTTCCCTTTTTTTTATTTTTTCAAGTCGATAGGGAATTTCCAAACATTCGGTTACGAGAGAGTGAGAGAGTGAGAGAGAGAATTTCGATTTTTTTCCCCAACAATCCAACAAGAAAAAGGTAGAAAAAGAATTCTAGGCGGGAAAAAAACTATTTTTCTTACTTTAGATTATGCACTGATTCATTGATTATTCTTCAACCATAGTCCATAGAATTTTTTTTTTTCTTTTTCGGATTGAGAATAAAAAAGCTTTATTTTTCTTCCTCGCTCTTTATAGTTCCTTTTTGTTTTTACACGCGCAAGCTCTTTATTGGATACCACGTGCTGCGGATAAAATGGCGCGAAAATAACATTATTATACGTAGTATACACGCTCGCTGATAAAAGCCCGCGAGAATTTCCCATATTGGTATAATACTTACAAGTTAGTTAAGGAATAAAATTATGCTCTTCACGTCATAGCATAGATATAGTGTTAACAAAACCAAACTTATTTATATTTGGTTTCGGTATTAATTGGGCTAGATAATCTATCTACCTAATCATCGAATGGGACTTAAGGAGCGATCACAGAGGGAGCTGAGACAAGGTTCCAGCTCAGTTAAATATTGTTGTACCTCCTGTTATATGCCCCAGAGCTAAAATGGAATTAGAAAATAATTTCTGGCGCTAATACTCGCTTTTCACTGAAAAAAAAAAAAAAAAAATAAAAAAAAAAGACACATAGGGACATGTCCTTCTGTGGTGTGTGTAACTTGTACAGTGAGAAGTAGGGATACACATCTTCCATATTGCGTATCTAGCCCATAATTCCATGGTTGATATAGCTCGCGAAATAGCGCATTTTTCGTTACAAGTGCTAATTTACTAACTTTTATATTGCCTGTTAGTTTAAATTATAACATTTAACCAATGAAAGATCATTTGAGCATTTAAGATGATCAAAACCGAAGTGGGCGGACAATTGCCATATTTGTGTACGTTATTTTATTGTATTTTGGAAATATTTCGATATTTCAAAGATACTTTACGAGATATTTTGGGATCTCAATGTTATATTCCCATAAAGAAGGTTTTATAGAAATTTTGAGATTTCGCCCAAATTAAAGGGACTTTTGGCTAGTGGTCCCCTGCGGTCAAATCCCAACTTTTGTTTTATATATCAAACCAAGTATTCATCTACTCGGATAGAGAGAGAATCAACGATTGGTTGATTAATAATCACGTGAATACGCTAATTAAATTAACTTCATTCATTCAATATATTCATTAATATCAAACGAAGTTGAACAAAGTTTTGATTGAGGCTCATAATAATATTTGATTGTATTAATTTATTTCCACGTTTAATAAATTCTCCCTCGGGCTAAACCATTCAGCGAAAAGGGCCGGAAAATTTACAGAAATACATTCAACCAATAGCTTATTAAATGGAGAAGATCTATTTCATCTTGATTAGACAATTCTATCAAAACTAGAGAACCTTCATCCGTGTTAATTTTTTTCTTAGATTTTTAAAGAGGGTGTAGCTTCGCGCGTAATATCAAATCAAGGTAAAATATATTTTAGGACTGAAAGGGAAAAAAAAAAAATCGAAGATTGGGTTTGTGGCGTGGAGCGCGAGTAAGCGAGTTTCGCGGCATGCAGAAATAAAAGAAAAAATTCCAACTCAGCCCAAAAACAGAATCAAAAATGCTGTTGGGGCCAGAATTGCCGATTTATTGATTATCTTTTTCCCCTTTATAAAGGCGCGTAGAAGGGGGTTCATCGACATGCTCTATCACTCGCGATCAGTTGCTAGCTTGCTCGCTCGGCTTAGGGAAATGCTCTTGAATTATAAAGTCGATCCACCACTCCTTCCCGTTGTTCCCCCATCTCGATTGTTTGAGGTTTTTCTAGGCGGGGGAAGTATATACCAAACTATACGAACCGATAACCGAAAAACTTTCTTTATACACGAAAGAATTTTTTTTTTCTTATCATTTTTTCGCATTTTCTTCGAATCGCGCGAAAATGGAAAGGTTGTTTAAAAATGGGATTTTGAAAGGTTTAGATTAAGTTGAGATCTTTCAGTTTTTTTTTATAAAGTTTCCTTCGACCAATCAACGTGACTTCTTTTCGATTTCAACATTCGCTAAGTCTAATTTAATTAATTTAACTCCCTCGTGAATATCGTAAATAGTTTCAGATATTTAAAAACAAATACTTTAAGACCCAAATTCCTTTCAAAAGTTTCAATCTAATCACAAGTAAAATTAATAATGCAGCTTTTTTTATCTGTCTCCTCCCACACGCCCGTATTTCCGATAAGAAATATAGGGGCGTAAGTTTCTGAGAAACAAACTTTATTTTTTTCCGAAACCAAAAATTATTTTTGGTCTGGCACGTCAGAACGTCGTTTGGTGACGTAGGAGAAACGCGCGAAGGGTGGAGTATAAAGCGCGCGCGGATCGCGAAAACCCCTTCGGCGCTGCATGGGTCACGTGACGTACCATGTACTAGTTAATGGCGGCAATCCATCATCCCCGCTGTCAAATTCTAGCGCGCGCGCTCGCCAAAGCTCATTCAAAAATACAAGGGCGCGCGCTCTTCATACTCCCCATGTTCAAAGAACGCCGGAGAATGAAGAGATCTTAACTAGACAAGGGAGAGAAGACGGTTAAGGTTTCGTAAAGATATTGTCTAATATATTCAACATTTTCGGGTGGATAAAACTATAGTTTGTTTCATTTTCATTTGTCCACGTGTTTAAAGCTATCCTACCAGTAATCTCTATGCATTATGTACGCGGATTTAAAGGAGAACCAGTAGATTTAACTGCATTGAAAAATGACAATGAAATATAGAAATATTCCAGCGTAAAGTATACGGCTTTATCCGATTGCCGCTTCGGCACTCATTGTAATATTTCTATGGGCTCTTATATTGTTAAAGATAGGGGCTTGTCATTACTCTATTATACATATATTTCGCAGGATGAAAAGGGGTCAGGAACCTATTTTGAAAGTTTTTCCCTCTTTTGTATCTAGTACCTCATTTTCTACTATCTACTTATACACGTATATATATATCCAACAATCACGGTCCTAAAATTGGCCCTCCGTCAAATTAATTTTAGCCCCCTTAATAATCCATTCACTGCCTCGGATATTTAGTTAATATTATATTCAGTGTTTTTCATTTTCTCTAATAGGATACGACAGAGGTTAATGACCTTAAGATGCTCTTAAAACTGATGTTTTTAACGTGGTTTTAATTTAGTAGTATACTTGTTAATACGAGTTTTAATTTGACAGTAAACTTTTAAATATAAGTTTTAACTTTTATATAATACGGAATAAAATATTTATTTCCAACGTGAATCAACCCTGCTATAACACATACAAGGTCTCTAATAACGTTTTTTCTATGAGCCCCTTTAAAAGTGTTCTAACTACCGCGCTTTGGTGTGCAGAGAGAAGCTACCAATCAGGGGCTGATGTTCCCGCCTGTAAAGTGTATTAGAGTTAAGGAATGGAAACTGATTTGTCCTTTAACAATTATTTTCGCACTGTAATAATAATTAATAACGATGGAACAAGTTAAGACTCGTTAATTTGGTTAATATTTAACACATTTTTATTTGAAATTATCGTGAATGAACGCCAAAAGGGCATCAAAAAAAAAAAAAAAAAAACTACCTTGAAAATAAACTCGAACAAAAACTATAGTGAATGAAAAGGTGGTGGGTTTGAAGATTTATATTTTGAAGGAAGGGCTAGAACGGTGTGATGAAATACTTTCATAAGGCGCCTAATACACCCTGTAACGAAGCATGTAAATAGCTCATTAGGGGCATTGGACTACCCCCCACCACCACTTCCATTCTCTCCCTCAATCTCTCTGTTCTTTTCAGGATTTGATTTTGGCGGGAATGAGCGATGAGAGACAATTTTTCAGGCAGCGCGCGTGCATAAAAAAAGAGTAAGACCTGGAAGAAGGTGTATAAGGGGAGGGCTTTTCATTCCATGGCGCGCTAAGCGGCTGCCGGGAGATTCCAGCTCGTTTTTGCTTTGGCGCTCTCCCTCCGAGCATCCTTCTTTATAATTCAGGTTTAAAAGGTCGTATCCTAAAAAATAAATGATTTTTGACGTAATTGCCTTGAGAATGATATAATTAAGTGTTCTATATTTCGCAAATTTTAAATTTAAAAGCCGTGTTCACATTGGGGACTTTGAAACTGTTTTGGGAACTTAAAAATGTTAATTTTTTAAGTCAAATATATAGATCTTTTGAAAAAAGAAGTTTTTACTTGAAAAGCGGATTTGAACACTTGAACACGGTTTCAAAGTTCCTAGTTTGAATAAATTATCCGAATAAACTAGGGGAAGTTGTGATTTTTGAGTAAAAATGTAAGGAATTCCATGTTAGTTAGGGACTAGCAGAGGAATTGGACTTTTTTCAACCGTGAATTTTTTTTCGTATCTTGAAAGTCATGTTTTGTGACCTTGAATGTCTTTTTTGTCGACTTTTAAAGTCAGGGACAATAGAGAAATCTTAATTTTTTGGTTTGAAAGTCAGATAGGACTTTTTGGAACCTTGTGACCTTGACAGTGATTGTCAGGGTTAAGGGAGAAAATTGGAATTTTGTGAATAGAGAAATTAAAATTTTTGGAGAAATGTTAAAATCCCAATATTCAACCGCCGATTATAAGGAAGATACGATAGTTTTGTTCTCGGGTGAGATTAGTGGAGCTGGAGCGTGTTTTAATTTTCATTGAACGATGCTCGATCGAAGAAAAGGCGCCAAAGTTTTAGTAGGCCGAGTTCTCTATTCATCCGAAAACCACGGGGTGAGAAGGCCGACCAGCTTTTCCCGAATATTTGGAACGCGCGGAGAAAAAGCCCCTCCCCCTTCGAAAACCCCCTTTTGATACCCTTCCTCCGGCAACCGAATCAAGGAAGGGAGAACCGAAAGATGATTAATCATTTTTCCCTCCCCCCTTTCGTTCCAAACTCTGCTAATAAAGGAGAACGTACCTATTATGTGATATCTCGCACCCCAAGACGTTTTTAAAATCTTATTAAAAAAATCTTCCTAAATTAAATTTTTTTAACCTAGTTATACAAATATAAGGGAATCTATAGATATCTTCAGGGCTTATAGATATTTATAATAATTTATAAGCCATTGATTTCACGTTATTATTCTACCCAACTAGAAAGGAAAGGCTATTTCTGCCAGATATTCAGCCAACCCGTTCACAAATAACTCTGCCTCTTAAGTATTATCCTTTAATGCATAACGTAGTATGCATCATAACAGGATGATTTAAAATTTAACTTTTAAAAGTTAATTTAAGAAAAAATAATTCATTTTTAAGAAAGAAAAAAAAAAAACTAAGCTGTAGATATCTAAGGAGGAGTTATAGGCTAAATTAATCCCCATTTAGAAATCTTCTAAAGGTAGTTGAAAATAGATATGTGACGTCATATTCCGGTAACTTCTATTATTTACTTTTCAGAAAAGTATTCGCAAATAAAAATAAGGATTACATGTACCGGTATTTATAAGAACTTTACCGTTTATATATGCGACCGGGATAAAATAAGTTTACTTTGGCACTGTTGCGTTTTTAGGAGGAGTTAGTCTGACTACTTTTTTCCATAAAGTTTAACACTTCGTATAAATACGCATTAGCTTTGATAATTATGCCAACTTCACTCGAACAGAAGTATATACGTCGTATAAATGTTTTTTTTTTTTTTTTTTTTTTTTTTTTTTTTTTATTTTATTTTATATTTGGGGATATCAGAAATTCGCTCAATGATAAATTGCATTCGGCTGAGGATTACGAAGAAAGCGTCATCTATCATTTTTCGTAAGATTTCGTACTTTTTGGGGGCGAAATTTTCTTTTTCTGGTAAATCCATCCCACTCGGAAAATTCAATACTTCGTATTTCAAGCATACAATACCTTAAAGGTACATTCCAGAATAAATACAACTCATAACAGCATTTACCAGTACTTTATTATTATTAATAAATATAAAGGCTTGTACTAAGAAATGATAACATCTTCATATCATTCGCTGATTTACAAGCGTGTCCCTTTAAATTAAGGGGGGCATCTTTGGGGGTCAAATGGAGCACCTCAGTTGGAACCAAATTCGGGGCATAAAATTCACACTATAGTTATCGCCAAAAATCTCCAATATGGTTGTCGGAACTGAGATAGAAGGTATGATGTTGGAGTGACTTTACTGTTAGCTCTCTAATCCCTTTTTGATTTCTAACCAATCTTAGGCCCACTTGTTGCCTGGCTCCTAAATCCCGTTATTTTCCTATAGAAACCAGAAATTTCTAAGATGCAGGTAGAGAATTCGGGATTTCGGGGGGTTGGGGTACTTTAAGATAACTGAAAATTTCAATTCGCCACGGGTAATAGTAGTTTCCGGTAATTTGAAAAGCTGTTTACCTTGAATGAAGATATTCATTACGTCGTCTTGTTTTTCTAGGTTGAGATGTCGGTCAACGATCCATGAGCAAAGTTCCGTCGTTAAGGCGAGATCTCCACGAGACTGACTCTTCAATGCGAAAAAATTCAGGATCTCCATGAATCCAGATTCTTATATTTTCCGGGTAAGTTATAATTTGTTAGCATTTTTTTGTTACTGGTGGATTAGGCCTATTTAAACGATAAGGAATCGATAAAAATCACTTGTTATTACGTTGCATTAACCCTTTAAAGTTGTAATCGGAACTTTCTGGTAAAATTCGTAGCCGGAGGTCTCAGACGTATATACAGTCTTAATATTTTAAGAGTTTTAACTTTCCGTTAAGTATTTATCGAACTTGGGTTTATTCCTGCCTGAAACTAGGTCACAGACTCATTCATTTAGTGAAGTAGTTTGCAAGTTAAATTAGCGTGTCCTCAGTATAGTTTACGTAAGCTTAAAGGGATACTTTATAATCTGTGAAAATATATTTTTTAATCGAATCAAGTTTACCAAATAGTTCGATGTAGATATTATTATAGTTTTAAAATTAGGCTGCAAGAATTTCAGATGGAAAATGTATAGAAAGTCCAGAAATTCTGAGAGTTTAGAGTTTATTGTAGCCGCATGAAATTAATATTATAAGAAACAAATCAATGTTATTTCATTATCTTCTTTTTAATACGAGTTATTGTGGGTTGTTATTCAAAACAATATTACAGGGCTCGCGTTCATTCACTATTTTCTCCAAAATTTACAATTTTTTCCTTGGTTCACTAAACCACCCTGAAACTACAGTTTGGTCACTTTATAAACCTAGTTTCCAACCAATTCTAAAGAATGGAAAATGTTTTATATATTTCTCATGGTTAAATGCATAATATATTTAGAATTTAGCTAATTTAAAAAAGTTTTGAATTCGTAGTTATATATTTTTAATTTGTAAAAAGACGCCAGCTCTATGAATCGTTTCATATCAAGCACAAATTCGTCCATAATCATACTTAGCCAATTAAGGGTCCTTTATGCGGGTTGGGAGAAGAGTTGGGAATATTATTCTCATTAATTAGATCATATTTTCAAACTTTTGGTCACTATTTTCACGAAATTACTTGCAATATGCTGAGAGTAAATATCTCACAAAAATATTTAGATTTATACTCAAGTTTTCTATAAAACTCCTCACTAACAAAAAATTTGGAAAACAATGGCTTCAGTCGCAGCCATAAAAGAAACAACTGGAATAGCTAATTTCAAATCAATTCTATCCTAGGATTTTAAACCCTATCTAAGTTTGCAACGAACTATATGTTCAAAACATCTTGATTTGGCAGTACGTTTAAAGCTAATTTACGCTTTATCTCAATGTATATTTTAGCTAGCGATGAAGATAGGCTATCTTTTCGCACGTGCTGACAATTTAAGTTGAAGTTGAAGTTGACTTTGTAAAGTGTACCTACTTTTATATTCTTCCATCCAATTGATCCCCAACAATTTTTTTTTGGGATGTAAGCTGGGAATATACAAAAAACGAATAAGCCTAAATCGTTCGCGAGAACTTTGTATAAAACTACTTTTATTCCTATGAGGTTTATCCTCTTGTATTAATCCGCCATGGCTTAGCGTAGTTTCCAATATTCTTCGCGAACCAAAATATACGGGTCGAAGTTATCTCCATGCTGCTATACTTCTGTTCACTAGTAGTAAGCTGGTAAAGACTATTTTTATTCCAATGAGATTTAACATTAGGTATTCATCCGCCCACCCTTGAAAAAGAGTGTTAAGGGTTTGTAGGAAGGAAAAATCCCCCATTTTCAAACTTTTAAACTTGTAATCCCTTTGAGATATGGAGCTTTGATTTTTTTGAATAGTATATGTAAAGAAAATACAAAGAATATATGTGGTCTATTGCAGTCTTAGAAACGGTAGAGTTTAAACACGAATTTATTTATATACACATGAATTTAACACTGCATTAAGTACATATTCAGGGAGGTACTGAATTTGGTGGCTTTGACGTGAAGAATATATAGACAAGGCTTGAAATTTCGGCCACTTTTGTTTAAATTAGGAAAAACATTGTATGTACTATAGCATAGGTTATAAACTTAACGGAAAACTTCAATATAAAATTGGAACAGCTTTTGAATTTATTTGTCAGAATAGGTAATATTTTCACACTTTTTAGGCAACATGTTAGTGCGCACAGATTTTCCCTCTAGCCCATTTCAGTTCCTGTTATAATTATTACATGCGCACATTAAAGTTCTAAACTTACCAAATAATATATTCTTAATCCCATCTATGAATCTTACAAACTCGATCCTCATCAACTTGAATTTAGGATAATAATCATCGTGGGAACATATTTAAATAATTTAAAGAGGAATTCCACGATAAAAAAATTGTGATTTCCTTTAAATTTAGTTTTAACATCCGTTCGTCATAAAAAACGTGAATAAAAGAAAAATAGGAAACCTGAAACATTTCGATATAGAAATATTATTAAATCCAAATTTAAGCCCCACAAAAATTGTGTTTCGAATTTCGTATAAATTTTCGAACTTTTAAAATCGAATTAAAACCTAAAAAAAGATCAAAAATTCAGGAGTAAAGGAAAAAAAAGGCCCTATACATATATGGTGGTTTCGGTATTGATCGGAGCCCCAAAAAACTCCAGGTAAAAATGCGCCAATTCTCCTAGAAACAGGCGCTATTCTGCCGAAGAAATAAAATACCCATAGTGGGGTTATAATTCTTTGCCAGTCGAAATCAAACTGGGTATCATCATCTTATTGCCTAAAACCTCGCCATAACTTTCCAGCCGTAGAATCATTTTGAAATTTCAGCACTTACTAAACTTAAATACGCTTTTCCTAGCCATCTTTCAACGTGGCAGCTTATAGCTTCGCCTAAACTGATTTTTCTGTTGTAAATGATATACGAAACTTAAGCCTAAAACCATAGCTCGTTTTCCGTCTTTAGCGTGGATAAAGGTTATAGACCAATCGTACGTTAGAGTTCGCTTTGAAGTAGGGTTGTAACGAAAAGCCCCGTGTTTAAAGGGCTTGTATTGTACCTTAGTGACAGGTATTTGATTGATGAGGGAGTCTTTCCCTCGGTACAAGGACCCAACCTTTAAGATCCCGATTTAGGCGCACTCTCCTTCGCCTCTGGTACCTTCTCTGTCCAGCATCTTCCTCCTAGGTATACGAAGAAAAAGATTCAGTTTTCAGAGGGTAGGAAACTATACTATCCAGGCTTTATTTCTATGAGGAACCAAGTCATATCCTAAGTTGATTAACCCCTATAAGATAAAATCCGAAATCATTTTAAAATGTCTTAACTTTAAATTTAGAAATGAAATTAAACACGAAAAACATGTCCAATAATAATGAAAGAATGATTTTTAGCGTAGTGATTCCTATTCTTTATTAAATGACCCGCAAATAGGCTTAACGCGTATCCAAAGTTATTCACGCTCGGTGTTTAACTTCCAGATATTTATGTACTTATGATCATTAAAGTTGAAGGGAGACTGTGTACATTGTACTCGCTGAAATTTCAAACTGATTATATAACTTTAGTACTAAAGGAGAGAAAAAAAGGCGCCCATCCGGAAACCTTATCCTAAGCTTGGCTTCGCTACCAACCTAAAGATATTTTCCAGGCGCAAAAACCCAACAATTTTACTCTTTTAACAATTACTGCGCTCTGAACGTCGTTGAACGTTCTCCCTTTAAGAATGAAAACGCTCGCGCTCTCTGATACTCGTCCGTTACGGATACGTTCACATTACCTGGTTTATCTGGAAACAAAGGCTACGGTCACACTAGAATTTCTTAATCGATTTGAAACGGTAAAATCAAAACGATATTCAAATCGCCAGGAATCGTTTTAAGCGTCACGTGTTCACGCATTATCTTTATAAATCTATTTATTGTAGCTTCATCTATCGGTTGTTGAAAGCGAATCTGTACGAAACTGTACGAGCAGTTTCGAGCAATCGAATCAAATCGATTCGAGAAAAGACGGTTTCACGTTCACACGACTCTAGCGAAACGTTTTGAAACGGTTTAAATCGATTCCAAGGCCTAGTATGAACGCGGCTAAAGGGCTTTGGAATTTAAATTTTTATGGGTCGTAAACAATAAAATTTTATCTCATGGTTATTCTTGACCAATTGTAGACCAAGACCAGCTTGCTTGTAAATTTAGTCGAAAAATAATTGTTAACAAAACATTAGTCAGTTATACTGTTCAGCTGTAAAGTTCTGGGGGATCATCGAGGCATTATTAATTTGATAGATTTAAATTAATTGTTTAGAGTAGGCGTTAACTGAAAATCGTTTATTAGTTGTTAGGGATAATCAGGCGAACTTCAGACAAATATTGTTGCGGAGGCATAGATCGCTTATTGTAGACAGACTGCTTACTCGAGTCGGGTAAGGATGGGATAGGTGTTTGCTGTCATTTCACCGCGATTTCCAAGTAGCCGCTTCGGTTCAACAAGCGTTTCCGCTAAGGGAAATTACAGGAGGTTTTTTTTTTGTTTCATTTATTCTTTTCGCTGTGAAAACGGTATAGTTAAAATTTAGTCTTAATGCGAACTCGTCGGTATGGCAGAGTGAGGAGCGCGAAGGATGAAGGCGGGGACGCATCTTGCAGATTTCTTGATCGCGTTAAACTCTTATTTGCCCTAAAAGCAAAGATGCGGGGATTGAGGGCCCAAAAACTTTTCTTCGAGGTTTTTTATTCCTCCCTCCTCTTACCCACAATTCCCCGTTTTTATGGGAAAAATATTGCAGATGTTATTCTTTCTAAGGTAAAGAGAAATTCCCTCCCCCCTCCATCATCTTTCTCTTTTTCGTTTATACCTTTATATTTTTCTTGTTGCGCCAAGGAGAGGCGTTTTTTTTTATTTAATATAATATGATGAGTTTTTGATTAAATTGTGATGATAAAAAAATATATTCAGCGCGCAAGGCGAAAAAGTTTCGCGGTAGAGTATTTTTTTCTTTCAGATTTTGAAAAGAAAAAAGCATTAGGCCTATCTATACTCAGCTTTTCGCAAGATGTTTTTAAAAAAGAAAGTTTGTGGTTTAATATTGTGTATTAATCCGCTTTAGACTTAAGTCACATCGAGCCAAGCACTTAAAGAACGTTTACCAAAAAACTACTATAAGCAGAAGCGAATAATTAAAGAAGAGAGACACTAATATCTTAACCAGAGTCAGACCAATCTCAGAAAAGGCGTCATTTGAAATAATATTTTTTTTTCGCGAGAGCGGTATCGCGACAAGTAGAAAGTCAAAGCTAGATAGCTGCTATATCGCAAATATCGGTGTCGCTGGACCTTTCTCGATATTTTAATTAAGTTGTCGATAGAATTAAAAAAAACATTAAAATTTCTAGCTCAAGTTTTTGGGGGTTTTTAATCTAGAAAATAGCTTTCATAAAATCGGAATTGTATGAAATTCCGAGACTGATTCATTTTGACCTCTTTGTTTCTGGCTGCACGCGTTGTACGCTGCTCCTATATACTAATTTGAATCGTTGTAGGCTTAATCGTCTGTAAGACCTCCAACAAAAGGAACTTCCTTTCGCAGTTTTCTTCAGTTTTACCTGGGACAATAAGGAAGCCATCAATAGTATATTGAGAATTAGCTCACTCCTGTGACAGTTTCTCCCATCTCTTATCTCCTTCTGATATGATAGCTAATACCAGGGTTTTTATAGACTATAATACTCTAAAAATCTAGGTTAATGAAAAATTTGACTTCAGCAACATTAAGCGTTAGCATACCGGGCGCTTCGGTATACAACGTTGAACGGAGCCAATCACTTAATTGGTTATTAATTCGTAGTTATGTTCAAGTGGAGTTCGCAATAGCTATAGTTTTTTTTTTAACGTATTGCCCATTCCCCTTGGAAAATCTGTGTCTGTTGAAATTGAGATTGAATCCGTCTATGGTGTAGTTTCGATTTTTATGGCGCGTGGCATATTTCGGCTATTCAATCCCCGGTAAAAATCCCATGATTGGCAGTTTCTATAATCCTATAGGAGTATTGAAACAAAAACAGATTTCGGGATGCTGGAAGATAGGCCTAAAAGCTCGCGCGCGTCTCGGGCTATAATTCCGGATGAGGCTCGCTTCTATCTATATCCGGGGCGCGTGACGAGGATTTGACCGGTGTTTCCCGCCTTTTTTTCCCGCCTTTTTTGTCTTTGAGTGACAATTTAACCCTAGTATCACCTGCTTGCGCGATCAGGAAAAATACAAGAGAGACACTATATCTATAAAACAAACCAACATAATTTTTACCAATTTCATTGGGGATCGTGTAAATGGCACGTTATAATGTATGATTTTTCGCCAAAAATATAGGGTGCAGACACTTGATAAATATATTAAGGAGAGCTTCAAAACGTTTCTGTTGCGAAACTCATGATGCAACTCGAATACATTACATAAATTAAATTTGAACCAATAAATTAAACATTAATGAGTTTGAATGAAAATATTTTGGTTCCCCCCCCCCCCCCCCTTATGAAAAGTTTCTAAAAATTTCGAAACCTCGGCGGGTTTCTAGTTTTGTAAACTAATTTAATAAAAGCTCAGTATAACGGGAAAGAAAGAAAATCTAGTAAAGGGAACTCGCGAAAATCTCCGCTAAGGTTTCTGCATAATTTATTCGTCTAACTCTTTAAGTTAGCCCAAAGATCGGTAAGGGATTTCCGAGCATCGGAGAAACGAAAACTACCTTACTCTCGGGGCAAAAACGGCGTAAATTTCTTTTTTCTTAACTATATACGTAAAAAGTTAAACCGTTACTGATTTTATTTTCACATTAAAGATAAAATACAAACTTTAATATCTTAATATGTATAGGTAGAAAGCAACCTTGAAAAGCGTAACGTTTTACGAGGCCTTCCCAAAAGATATAAGCATGGTGCGAACAAACCTGGAATACATTGAAGTATAAAATAAAAATCTTGCTAAAAAATCAGGGAAACCTTTTACAAAATTAACATACATCAGGGAAATTTAGGGAACTACAAGTACTTAATCATAAACTTCAATGACATTAAGTTGGTACAACCGTAATTAGCCGAATTCATAATTTGTATTTTTAAAAACCTTTATTACATCTGGAAAAATCGGGGAAATTTAATGCACTGGAAAAACCTGAAAAATCATGTTTCATTCTCCAAATGTTGTATTAATTAACCCTTTCAGTAACCCAATAAAGGTAGACTTTAATTAGTCTCGATAACCATTACGAATTACTCAAAAAGCACTGTTACGATTTTTATTCAGGACCAATTTGGGGGTTTCGCTATACCCCCCATTACATGAAGATAGTTGCAAGTTCAGTCAGGATCGCGTTTCTCAAACAAGCCAAAGTCTGAGACGGGCGAAAGAGAGTAGCCCAAAATATTTGTCAATGTTCATCCAGCTTTGTATAGCCACTGTTCCGTTTGTATTAGACGAAATGAGCTTACCAAGAGAAGGCAAAAATAGTTACTTTTCCCAGGTTGGCTTCTAATATGCATATGGACGAAAAGTTATTCCGGTCATTTGGTCCAAAGTGCGATTGTCGAAACATTTCTATAAACGTCCCGTCCGTGAAAAATGCTTGGGCCATTTTATCCTAAATATGAGGACTTTCGTACTCACAGCCACTTAAAGGCGGAAGTTATAGTTACCTCTCATAGAAAAAGCTCTAGAGTTTGATTTATATATTGGTCTATACAGCGCGTATGAGCACTCTTAAGAGCCTTGAGCTTACATAACGTCTTCACGAATATAATAGCTAAACTGCTTCATGAATCATTGAGATGTTAAATCCCACGAGTTCAAACTTGAGCTATTTATTTTAGCGTCTGCGCATTTAAATAATAATACTTTAAAAAATTCTTGGAGGACTAGACGTTATAGCATATTCATCGTTTCCTTAGTGTTTTCGAGATAGGATATTTTTGCTCTTTGGTTGGGCACTGCCAAGGTAAAAAGGGGGTAAAACAGAAGATTTTGGTAAGATCCCTCGAGACCAACTTTGTCAGTAGAACCAATAGTCCGTGTGTGGGGCCCCAATCTCTTTTTCTACCCAATAAATATCGAGAATGCATAATTTCTTTCTCTCTCTCTTTTCCCGATTCCATGCTCTTTTCTTTCCACGCTTAGAATAATAATCTCCACTCGTTTTTCTTACGTTCTTCCTCCGGAATCTTACATTTCTTCCCACTAGAGAATTCAATTGGCGCTAACCTGTACTCCTGATCCTTTTGCTATAGGAGTTTGCAAAATTACCCTTCTATTTTAATAGGCTTAAGCCCCTTAACGTTGTGTAGCAATCCGCCATAGTTATTTTGGTACAGTTTTCACAAACAAAAATATAATTAATAATTATTTTATCTTGATAAACACGTGATCAAATGCTTTTAGTTTAACTACAAATTATTCTTATTTCTCTCGTCAGTAATGACGTCACTGTGAGGTAAAAGCTATAAGATTTGTTCAGTTATAAAGATAACTTTTAGTTATTGTTTTTCTAATGTACCTTTGGTATGAAATGAACCGATAAGGGAATTCGCCGTTTTCCGATCCTATAGGATTACGTAGATAAGCCTTGTTTCTTAAGTGTTCTATTCTATTTACGATTTGCCCCCTCCCTCGAGGATCAGCTGGCTTTTCCAAATTGTTTATTAGGAAATTGAGAAAAATATAAGAAGTTCATTTAGATGGCGGGACCTGATACAATTAGTTCTGTTAAACTTAGTTAAAGGGATAATGAAGACGAGAAACGTTTTTTTTTTCAACAAAATTTAACAATTTCACCTTTTTCTAGTGTAAACCGTCTTTTTATAAGATTTTACGATAAAAATAAATAATAAAGCGAAAGGTGTGGCAGAATAATACCCGATTGTATAAGAATTTCGAAGAACTTATTCATAAATATGTTCTTGGTGTTCTATTATAGGAAAAATGAAAACCTAACCAGGCAATAAAAATCCATAGAATTTCCCGAAGAATAACCTCTTATAAATAGATAAGTTATCTAAATTTCGGTATACAACACTCCTTTTGTTGGCTTTATTTTCATACCACCCTTTAACTAAAAAAAAAAAAAATCCTTCAGCTATCTTAAGACATCCTTTAGCGCCGCTTACTGTGGGAAGATCTCTATGGCACCGTCCTTTACTCCACATACATAACCTGTAAGTTGCCTACCCTTACAGAGATGAGTAATGTTAAATCAATACGTGAAGCACACCCGAAAATATCTGGATATTAGATAAGGATATCCACCATCCCTCCTCTAATTCTCTCGCCACCCGACAGCATGTTCATCCCATCTAATTAACATTATATTCAGTCAAAGGTTCATAACTAATTCTAAAATAAGTAACGAGCTTTTGATTCAATCGCAACCTAATTGGAACGAATCACCAGGAGTAACTTAGAATTAAAACTTTCTGGATTAAAAGTGAAAAAATTGCTAAGAAAGGTCAAAGTTTAAAGCTTTAAATCGTCGACAAATCTACTTTTCACTTTAGAGTTATTATTTACCATGATTAAGATAGAGTAGAAACTGTGTTTTTTTAGAGAAAAAACGACATGTTATTTATAGAAAAACTTTATTTACGAGAGAAATTGCTACATTTTCCACCATCTTATTAAATTTTGTTTATCGCAAAGAAGGAGAAATTCTCTGTGTCACAGAAGTTTAACTTCTCTGTCAGCGACAATTTTGTTTTCCATTCTTTTCCTGACCTTCCTCCATCCGTCACATACTCTAGACACTTATTTTTCATCTTTAAAGAGCCCTATTTCCTTTGTTTATTTACTAGTACGATGTAAAAACATCTAAATTCGATTGAATCTTGATCTAATTCCGACTTTGATTATTTTAAAGTTAGATCTTAATGGTTTTAATTATTCCAGTATTTCCAAATGTAGCAGCAAAATATCATGAAAACAGTCATAAAATATTTCCACAGCTATCAAATCATAATTTTGAAATTAAATGTAGAATGGGTACCTCACAATTTGATGGAACAAACGTTTTTTTAGGCCAATAATTGACGCTGTCTTTATCACCATATTGTGGTGAGCAGTAAATAAGCTAGATACTGCTTCAAATTTGCTAGCCAGTCAAAATTAAAAAAAAAAAAGACAATGTGGCTAAAACCAGCTAAAACGTGCAGCGATCAACCCCTCGATTTTTCGTTGATCGGAAAAGACGTTAGCAAGCTTTTTAGAGATGATTTCATTAGAAAAATCCCTTGAAGAAATCGGCGGGCGACTTTTTTACATACTTGTTGCTGTTTAACAAAAGTATATAGTTTCTAGGATAGTTTATTAGTGGTTCAATCAATAAATTGTTCTTTAACACTAAGCATCTACTTTCTAAGATTCGACAGAGACGCGCGTACTTTTGTTTGTTAGTTATACTTTGCTTGCATGTCAAATTCATTAGAACGTATTGGTTAAGAAGTTAACACCCTAACCCATTTAATTCAAATATCTAAAGGATATTCTCACCTCTTTGTTTTATATAAGATCGTAAACGGCGGCGGCCATCAGAAAGTCTATAGGAGAAATAATATTTTGAGTAAATGGAGCCCGAAATTCTAGCGAATCGTCTGTTTTCAGCAAGGCATCGTTCTATATTTATCCAAGCACAAAATGAAAATAGGGGAAAAGGTAGAATAAAAAAAAGCCCTTCCCAAGTTTTCAGGAAAGTTAAACCCTCGGGAAGGAAAGAGAGAGGGAGAGAGAGCTCGCAAAAGGGGTTTAGAAAAATGGAATAATAAATGACACCTTTGGGGGATCGTTCCCCCTTTCGGAACATTAAGGGGGCTTTCGCGATGGGGCGAACGCCTCTTCCCCATACTTTCCTTACGCTCTTTCTCTCTCTGCTCCTATATCCTCTACATCCGCAAACTCCCTATTGCCAGATTCGTCTTTCTAGGATGGTGTATTTTGGGCGCTGTCTTCTCCGCCGATCTCGCTCCCTCTTTCCAACGCTCTTCAGCCTCTTACCATCCCTCGAATCTCTTTTACGTTTTACCGGGAGCTTTTTTTTTTCTCTCCATCTTCTTCTTTCTCGATCTCCAGATTTGTACACTCTCTCGCTAGACTTAACACGGTAAACGTGTTTAAATACCTTTCTGGCTTTTATCCCTTATGTTCGTACACATACGCCTATAAGATTTTTATTTTTGACCCCGTATTTTCAACTAGGAAGCTTAAACTGTTTTAGTACCATGTAGGATTTCAAAAGCGGTTTTGCAATTTTTTTTTTTTTTTTTCATCTAGTAGGATGTATTTTGATAATCGATGGTGTATATCTTATATAAGGGTTTTAATGGTTCCCCTAAAAATAACTTTAACTATGTTTAATTGTAATGGAAATTCTTACGCTTAATTTGGTGCAAAAAATTGAGCAAATAACAGTTTAAAATAGTAATAACTTTTAATTCCTTTGTAGTACATTTTAAAAACGGTAACACGTATGGTCGCCTTAAATTAATTTTAATTAAATTTAAATTATTATACATAATTGGCTCAAAATAATTGAGCAAATGTTTGAAATCGTAAAAACCTTGAATTTGAAGTACATTTAATTATTCAAAAACCTCGCCTCTAAAATTAAATTTAATTATGTTTAAAATTATTATTTTTTGAAGATATTATTCAGAATCTGCGGCAGTTTAAAAACATAATCAAAGTGTGAATTTTCCCGCCGATAATTTCCTCGAGAATTCTAGTCTTTATGTTAGTTGTCAAAGCCTCCAAGTTGCAAAGCTTCAAATTAAGATACACTAGCGGCGGCAAAGCTTACGAGTATATAGCTTGAAACCTTCATAAGTGTCTTCCAATATAGGTATAGGATTGCAGTGAGTAAAATTAGGTCAAAAATAATTTTACAACAAAACCAAGTACAACATTCGATAAAGCGTTAAATTTAGGCCCTCTGTTATGAGTTCCTGTTATTATTAATATTATTATAACTGCAATTGTACCCGTCTTATCGCGAATATTTTTTTGAATTTGAAAGAATTGAACGCGTATAATATTATACTTAAAACCGTGACCAATTTTCTAATTGAATATAGTTAAATAGACTAAGGAAAACAACACTTAGACGCAGGAGGAGAGAATGAAGGTTTTTTAATGCTAGATTATACGCGGTTGAAGAACGGAAAAGATACGCCTGGTGTAAAAAAAGAAAAAGATTTATTCGAGCGCTGGCTTTCTAAATTTCCTCAGCGTCCCAAAGCGCAGGGAATCTCAAAACCAGGAAGGAGAGAGAGCTATATAAAAGGTTTTTGATATGTAAATTTTGGCACCTAATGCAACGGAAAAAGGATTCATTCCCTTTACGCTTGTTATTGCAATCGGATTTTGACTCTAAAGGCTGGCTCAGACGAAGTGAATTTAGCAGTAAACGTGGAGTATTAATAATAGGAGTTGTACGTTCTTTCGCTAGGGTTCTTACACTAACCTACAAAAGTCAAGGAATTTGTAAAATATCAATTCCAAAATTGGTTAATTATCGTCTCAGTAATTTGCCAATATTCACAAAATGATTCGTATTTGAATTTCTGTTATTTTAAATGTGGAATTCCTGTTTCAAACGCTTCAAAATTATCTTTTCTGACTAAACAAACTCCTGCACTCGTGAAAAATTCAATGTTTTTCATGATACGCTTGACCATTTAACTTTGCATTGATAGAGAAATTGATTCACTTGAAAAACTACATTAACACGAATAACTATTGAAAAGTAGACTTGTAGACGATTTAAAATGTTAAACTATAACCTCATTCAGCCATTTGTTGACTTTTGATCCAAAAAGTTGTAAATTATAAATTATTTTGGGTAATATGCAAGAGCAAACCTAAATTACCATTATTACGGTAATTTACCTCGTAAATTACTATTACGTTGATATTTTAGCTCCCAAAAAAACCACTACCTAGTATAATTTTACCTCGAAAAATTAACAATTTAGAACTAGATATTTAGCGGAAACCTTATTTTTCTTTGGGTGGCTTGTCAGGGAAAGTCAGAAAAAAATTATTTCAAAACGAAGCCTATATGGAACCTAGATCTCCAGTAGTTATTTCTCCACGTTCGCTTCTCTGCTCGTCCCGTCTGAACTAGGCTTGACGAACCTTTAGCCATACCACTTCCTCTGTAAGATTATTTTTGGAATCTTTAAGAGGAACGTAGCTTTGTACGTTCTGAAAACTGTAAATGTTATCTTAACAATAACGGAGTTTATTTTGATTAGCGGCATCCCTCTTTGTTTGGGATCTTAATAGGATGTGGATATAAGATTCTCACGTTCCGTTTAAAATATCTCGTGGGAGGTTTTTTGCTCCCGAAAGTTTTCTTGACAGCTTTTTACGCGTTTTTTTTTTTTTTTTTTTTTTTTTTTTTTTTTTTTTCTTTCTTCTAGTAAAGGTTTTAAGAATTCTTTTCTTTCTTACTGATGGGTAACTTTGGGGTATTTTATGACATTTAAAAAGTATTTTAATTCTTTGGGGCTCAATTCTCTTAGTTTTTAATTGAACTGGGGGATTTTTAGGCTCTTGACTGATTTCGGTTTTCGCTGATGTTGGCTGTTCACCGGGGCTTCGTGATTTATTTGATTAAATTTGACTTTGGAGACGCAACGGTGGGGATTAATTATGATGGAGATTTTTTTGGGGGAGGGGGCTCTTCAATGAATTTATGTATTAATTTATTATGGAGATTAGAGGTTCGGATACGCTTCTCACTGAAAACAGAATTTCCACAGATATATCTCATGGAAAACCTGGAAAAATAAGGGAATTTAAAAATTGCGCCAAAAAGTCAATTAAAGGACGAGGAAGTTAAAAGTTAGGTCAGATAAAGTCAGGGAAATAAGGCACGAAACTTTGCCGAGAAGATGGCTCTGACCAGATGATGTCAAGGAACAAAGAGTAATATTGTATAGTCATTTGATCCAGTAAAATCGAGGAAAATTAGTCAAAGATGGTGGTCAGGGAAAACATTTTTTTGCTCAAGTAATATTGGATTATTTTTATTGCCAAGAATGATGTCTTAAATTTTTAGTACTTTGAATTTGAAGAACCATTCCTACAAGTATTTAATTAATTACAGATTAACGTTACAATCAAATTGAACGGTATTGAATCCGTTTCAATCATAGTTTAATTAATTTTAAGTCTTGGAAACTATTTTCCATTTTCGGTAGAAAAAGGTTTTTCTAAATGCGAAGAATTATATTACCGGGATTGGATCAGCTGTTTCTCCATCATTTGATTATTGAAAAATATATTCTACACATGCAATTTCCTTATACCTAACTATTAACTATACAAACCAAGTCCTACTTGACTTTTTTCTATTTGGAACGTACCATTATAACCTCGGTAAATTTGACCTTGAGTTTTCTCCAACCATAAGATAAATGACATCGTGTTTCCATTCCGTTTTGTCGAACATGGCGACAAAGTAGCGAAGCGATTAAATACAGCCTAAATATATCGCCACCCATTTTACTCTTTATATCTTTCTCTTTCTCTTCCACTTTGAAGATATTTCGTCCTGGCTCCAAAGCGATATTCCATTAGATTCTAACCCGGGGGTCGACCCCTATATATAGAGTCATTCGCGGTTCGAGTGTTCGGAACGTACGAAGCTGTATGCTCTCCTCTATCTCTACGAACCCAGTGAACAGTTAGAATAGATATTACGGTCTTGTACGAACTGAAAGCTCGAAAGTCTTGGGTATACGCGATGGTATTTGAAGTTCTCTTTCGGGGGTGATTTCCTTTTTGAAGAAAACCCCTTTTTGGCTAAAGAGATAAACTTTTAAAAGCCCGTAGACTCTTAGGAACCCTTGGAATGTTTCTTAGAGCGTTTTGGTCAGAGTGGTGGTGAGACTACGAAGTGGTCAGACCTATTTTCTTCGCGGGTTGCGTGGCGCGACTTTCTCCTCATCTATCATAATTAGGGGAAAAGGCGAGAATGGGAATAGAGTAAGGGATCCCGCCCTTTCAAGCGCCCACCCAAGAAGTCCTTTGCCCACCTCGTCCTTCCTCGTATATAGACAGGAACATCGTGAGATTTCAACACGTACCAGATTACCTTTCCTTCTATCTCCGTGAAAGATAAATAAGATCAGAAGTAGATATATATTTCACCGAGATTTTAATTCCATCAGGAGTTGTACAAGACACCGTCACTATAGCTCTAATAGGTAATCGAGCAAAGAATTTAAAATATGATAAAATTTAAACGAGTTATATTTCCGGGTAATATTATACTACAAAAGACTTGGTATTAGCATAAGGTGATAATAGGAGAAGGGAGATATTCTACAAGGTTTAGTTCCGTATTGATAGTCTGACCAACTTCCCCGTGTTGTTGGCTTTCTTACTGCGCGGGTCGGTTGGTCTCGAAAATAAAAGGGGTTGTGGAGTTTTTTTACTACTCTTATCGACAGGTAAAAGTAATAAAAATAATAAAATTAAACCAATGGTGGTTTTTTCCGCAATTCGCTTATGATAACAGAAGTGATATTGTGGAAAGATCAGCCTTATGCAATCTCGGACTGTTTTCAACAGATAACTCCGTTACATTGGCAACGGGTATCGGCTTAGAATCACTTGCGCGTGAAATGATCATTTGTCTTTCCGTGGCGGATAGCTATATGTATACCGAAGCCTCGTGACACCCGACCTCCTGCCACGCGCTCCATGGAGAAGGTTTAAAGCCTAGAGTCTGATTCCTATTTCGAATTCCAACGCCCATCGATGCTAGTCTTCTTGTACATTCCTTTAGGGTAAAGATAAGACTTATAATAAAGAGAAGCACTGTACGAGCTGAAATTACGTTTGAAACCGACTATTTTTGGTCCTGAACTAGCGCGGATTACTTTCACCCTCTGATCCCTATAACGATTCTCTTTTCCTATTGGTCGATTGTTTCAAAAAGGGAACCTATAATTTTCTATGTTTTCACAATCTCTAGGATTAATTCAAGGGTTTGTCTCATTTACATTTACATTTTTGTTACCAAGATACAGTAATAGATCTCACTGTAAGCGGCATTTGGTTTACCCTAGAAAAATCAAGGCCTGGCAGAGGGAAATTATTATTAAACTTCTTGGACTAGCATCGGCGCCCCCTTGGCTGAAAACGCAAACTAGTGATAATAACCCCTACTACCATCATTTAGTTTAATGCTCTGAAAAAAAAATGAACATAGACTGATAACTTTTAGAGGCCCCATTTTCGTCCTAGCTAAAATTTTTGCTGGTACACAGTAATTAGAGAACCGTTTTGAGAGAATTAAGAGGCCCATTCGTTTCTTTTCGAGTCCCCTTTTAAATTTAATGTTAGCCTACTCTTAGTTTCATCTAGGACTTTTATCACATGGACACTGTAGAGTTTTTCTTTTCATGGGATTGATTCTAACTCTACAAAGGTTATTAAAAAAATATGTATAGCCCGGGTACCCGCTAAGGTTTCACTATTGGGACTTGCGGGGCAAGAGAAATTAAATGGTCTGTTGTCTAGGGGATTGAATGTTAATGAAATAAAGAAATTATTTAGGGTTGCCAAAGTAACAATTAGGTTTAATTAAAAAAAGGTAACTTAACTATACAAATAAAGTTTCAACATTTAAAATAAGGTATACCTTTATCTTAACTTAATCTTAAGGCGCCTTAACAATATAATAAAAACCGCAAAGCGGGGTGGTACAATGTACCGATACTTAAATGTTTTCCAGCGTGAGTCCAACGGCAGCACGAGGGTTTATCTCCCAACAGGAAACCAGGGACGGCATATAGATGATTTATTCCTGGCACCCACACACACGATTTTAACAGAAGGTCATTACGGTACGCGGTAACGCGAATTTGCGCGCGATGGTACACTCGGCGTGGCGTAGATTTTCGGACATCGGTTCAGCTCGGTCGCCCGTGGGTGATCGATTTCGGCAAGGCCGGAGGATCTGGTAATCAGCGGGCTGGTTCGGACATCCTGCTCATCTCTTCGCAAAATCAGGGATCTTGGGCGGCTAGCCTATCGGTTTTTCCTCGGCGTCAGTTACTTTTCAGCTTACCGATTCCCGATTTTATTATTAACGCGGAGTCGCGAGTATGGTTTTTAACCGCGTGGTCAACGAGGACAACTCTAGCTATATTTTTAACCTTCCATGGTCATGGCCGAAACGAGAATCATCTCTCGAGTTTTTCTGGTCCTTCTTCAATCAACACCATCGACCTTCACGGATAGTATTTCTCAATTCGCACCTGGTCGCGACCCTCTTGGGGTTTTTCATTTTTCACACTTTATAACGTTAATGTACAAATATATATAAAAAAAAAATACATACAATGGGTTTGGCAACCCTAGTTTTCTATGGGATTGGAATGTTAAAATAAATGGGGAAAATAAGTTGGAGTTCAGCCTCGCAAGTCCCTGCAGCTGGACCTAGCGAGGAGGGAGGTATGTTATAGTAGGTTAGCAGCCTTTGCGCGTAGGGTCAACTAACCAATGTAGATGGTAAAGAAATATTTTTGGGCATCTCCCATTCAATTGTTCCGAACGCCTGCGTTCTTCGCAACGGGATGAAAAATACCCAGCTGGATTTCTTGAACAGTATAGGCTTAGTAAAAGCAGAAACGTGGAAATTTTGTGTAAAATATAATTATTATAAATGAGTTAAATAGATAAATTTAAAATTTAGAAAACCCCTAAATTCCACGCTACAACACTAGTCTCAAAAGGGAGGGAGTTCTAACCACAAAATTTGCAATTTAATACTTTAATCATGTGAGAAGATGGTAAATTGTTTGTATTCATATTACCAGAAAAAACGCAAATTATTTTTTATGAAGTATATATGGTACAGCCTCGTTTTCAAATAGTTTAAAAATATATTAATAATTTTAAATATTTCTTAGGTAAACGAACGATGAAATGATGCTGAGTCATCCAGCATCGACGATATAGGCCGACGAAGATGGAGCGAGCTCAAACGCACTCGAAAAACGCTTTATTTTGGATATTACAAACTCAAACAGAATTCATTGTGGAACCATCAAACAGCATTCGTCGTAGACCTTCAAACTGGTAAGCTTTTATATAATTTCATGTTTTTGTGTTGTTGTTTTTTGTGGGTATATTAGTTTATCGTTGCTATTTACGATATTGAAATTGAATAATTTAATACCCTCGTTTGAGAATTGTGTAATATGAAGCAATTTGTGGGATTACTTCTATCGCGTAAATTTGTTTACTTTATTACTAATCCGAAGATATAATATTACCAAGTGAGGCAACTTTTATTTGCTCTCACTTTTTTTTGCTCGTAAGTAATTAGAGGCCCTTTTTGAGAGGATTATTGTACCTCTTTCTTTTGTTTTCTAAGTCCCTTTGAGTGGATTTTGGGGCCCCCTTGAAATTTACGCGTAGGCTATAGCCTACACCTAGCTCCGCCGCAGAAAATTCTAATTCTCAAATGCGGAGGGAGAATTTTCATATACTCTTGTTATTACAAAAACATTTTAAGAAGTTAGGAGAATTTATGTATCCAGAAGAAACTTTCTTTCTATCTATTGGCAATGAAAACGTCTTAGGTTTCGCCATAATTTCGCTGATACGCACGATCAATTAAAGCTGACCACATGATCTATCAATTTTAACGTCAACTATAGTTGAGCTCAGTTTTAAATCAGAAAGTGTGTTAATACACGCGGGGTTGCCAATTGATCCGCGATTTTGTAAATCGTGGCGTTTTATCTAGTTCTTTGTTATTTGCTTTTAACAAAGCTTTAAAAAATATTCCGTGAAAGGTTTTAAATCGGAGCTTTTCAGAGCGATTAAGTTATATGGTGAACTATTCTTGCTTTTACATATAGCGTGTTGAAAGTTATAAAATTAGAAGGGTATGGTGGTATTTTTGGCTGTGAATTGCCGCATATGGATCAAAGCTATACGCCTATTTTCGTAATAATAAGTTAATAACTTAAAGTACGGTATAATTTCTAATTAAAATACTTCGTTAAGACTAACGAACCTGTATATACTTAGGATAAATCCTCTCATTCTTATACTATTACCAGCGCAGGGTTCCCCAAATACGCTACCTGCTATCTAAGTATAGATAATCACCAATTTCCTCTGACATATTATGAAATTTTCCAAGTAAATATCATCAAAGTATTGGCTAAGTACCGGCAGAAGCGGAATTTGAAATTAGAAAGCTTTTCCATCGCGAGAGTTCTCGAGAGGATAGTCGTATCATATAAGCAAATATAGCTAGGTGGTACTGAATGAAATAGATCGTTATCTAATGCCCTAATTTGCGAAAGAGGATATAACTTGGATTATCGTGCCGTTTTATACATCAGTAACAAAATTGTCACTTGCTATATTATATAGATTCTTAGAAAAGTTTGGCCCTCTCTCATTTTCTATAATTAGCTTGAAATATTTAACCGGGTTCGAGGAAAATGTAAACTATCTTCATAAAGATCCACCTTATTGAAGTACAAATGATTGTAAATGATTTTAGTTGATCGAATCTCGAATCTTATCGAGTATAATCGACAAATTTTCAATTACGAAATGGTCTTAAATATTTGTCCCCATTCACATTGTATGTACCCAACCTAATTTGGCAATTAATGATATAGAGGGTGACCATTTTTCCTATATTTCCTATTTTTTCCTATATTTTCACCTCCGTCCTGTTTTCTTCTATAATTTAATGGCAATTCCTATAATATCCTATATTTCTACTCAAAATCTCTAGTTAAGGGTAAAGTTATAAATCATACTGTCAGCTAAGGCTGTATAAGATTATTTTAGCTTAACTGTACATTTTCCAGCTAAAATAGTCTGTAAATTTCCATACTATTTAAGCAATTGGATCATATTAATTTAAACCGGTGGCGAGAGTTGTGATGCAATAATAAACCTGGTTCCTACTTTTAATTAATTATTTTCCTATTTTATTAGAAAGAAGATATTTCCTAGATTAATTTAAAATAATAAAATTAACATTAGCCACTCGTTAAAGACTATTTTGCCACTGATGGAAATCTAGCAAAAATCCAAAAATGACCCTATCTTGCTATCTTGAAATGGCCGTAACTTTTTTATTTTAACACTTAGGCATGAACCGATTGCTCCATTAGAAAGAAGGTATTTCCTAGATTAATTTAAAATAATAAATTCAACATGAGCCACTCGTTAAAGCCAATTTCGCCACTCATGGAAATCTAGCTAAAATCCAAAAATGACCCCCATCTTGCTATCTTGAAATGGCCGTAACTTTTTTATTTTAACACCTAGGCATAAACCGATATCTCCATTAGAAAGAACGTATTTCCTAGATTAATTTAAAATAATAAAATTAACATGAGCCACTCGTTAAAGATTATTTCGCCACTAATGGAAATCTAGCAAAAATCCAAAAATGACCCCTATCTTGCTATCTTGAAATGGCCGTAACTTTTTTATTTTAACACTTAGGCATGAACCGATTGCTCCATTAGAAAGAAGGTATTTCCTAGATTAATTTAAAATAATAAATTCAACATGAGCCACTCGTTAAAGCCTATTTCGCCACTGATGGAAATCTAGCAAAAATCCAAAAATGATCCTATCTTGCTACCTTGAAATGGCCGTAACTTTTTTATTTTAACACTTAAGCATGAACCGATTGCTCCATTAGAAAGAACGTATTTCCTAGATTAATTTAAAATAATAAAATTAACATGAGCCACTCGTTAAAGACCATTTCGGCACCGATGGAAATCTAGGAAAAATCCAAAAATGATCCTATCTTGCTACCTTGAAATGACCGTAACTTTTTTATTTTAACACCTAGGCATAAACCGATTGCACCATTAGAAAGAAGGTATTTCCTAGATTAATTTAAAATAATAAATTCAACATGAGCCACTCGTTAAAGCCTATTTTGCCACTGATGGAAATCTAGCAAAAATCCAAAAATTACCCCTATCTTGCTATCTTGATATGGCCGTAACTTTTTTATTTTAACACCTACTAATCCTAACCTAACTAAATTGTTTCGATCCATAATGTGTTTTTAAACGTAGGAGCTCGTGTGAGAATGGTTTCAAGGGTCTTAGGTGCAAAAAAATTGTTCTTGTCTAACCATTTGAGATTCGATCGAACCATGAAGCGCTTTTCGATCACTTAAAATTCGATCAAACCATGAAGCGCTTTTCGATCACTTAAAATTCGATTAAACCATGAATTGTTCGTCGATCAATTGGAATTCGATAAAACCATGAATTGTTGGCGATCGATTGGAATTCGTTCAAACCCTGAATTGTTTGTTGATCAATTGGAGTTTGATAAAACCCTGATTTATTTGTCGATCAAAAAATGAATTGTTTTTCGATCGATTGGAATTCGATCAAACCCTGATTTGTTTGTCGATCAATTGGAATTCAAAAACGCATGTTCTTAACCAAAAAATATATAAATACGGATAGTGCGCGACAGCCTTTAAATGAAACTTATAAAGCTGATAACTTTTAAATTCAAATATGGTATAGTATATTTAAATCGCGATCGATAATCACAGGGTCTAAACGGCCCCTAATTTCGTGGCCCCAAATGACCAAACAATTTTTGACGGATTAAGAAAAGACCGGGGCTTGTATGGTTGGGGTGGAAAAGTACCGATTAGCTTTTAAATACCTTGAAGGAGGAAGCTTGGGCTACTTTCGGAATTCGTTAATTTTGGAAATTATAAAAGGACGGTGCTGAAGGAAGGAGACTGTATATAGGAAATAAAACCTTTCATTCTAAATTTATCCCTCCCCTTATTTTAAGCCCATCAGAATTTCTCCAAAGTTATCTCTGAAAATCTAATCCTATATTTATAACTAACTCATAAGGCTTTGCTGTAGCGAGAATCTTAGCTGGCACATTTCAGGCGTAGTTTTCCAGTAAAGTCTTGCACTCATTTGATTTCTATTCGTGACCGAAACATCGTCTGCTAAAGTGAGTTTTCGTAGCCTGGATTTTTAAAGGGATCATAATGAGAAAAATTAACTGATTTTTATGGAATCTGCTACTGAAAAAAGCCCTGTAAACACTTCCAGGGAATGTCTCTAAATTGAGGAGTGATTTTACAGGGTTGCCACAAGTCAGGGAAAACAGGGAAAAGTCAGGGAATTTGAAAATGAACCAAAAAAGTCAGGGAAAAGTCAGGGAATTTTAAAATATTTTAAAAAGTCAGGGAAAGTCAGGGAATTTAAAAATCTTTCAAGAAGCCAGAAAATTACAATAATTATCTGCGGAAAAGATTTTAAGCTGACTGTGACAGTTTTATAGATTAGAACAAAAATATGCGTACAAAAAGTTTGGCGAACACAATTGCAAAATTTGTAGCGCTTTTTATGAAAAATATATCGGCCGAGGAAAATACAGACAAATTAGAATTAGCTGAAACGGTCAGGGAAAATCGTTGGAAAAGGTCAGGGAAAAACCTGGAAAAGTCAGGGAATTTGAATCTGAAAAAACTGTGGCAACCCTGCCTTAACTTTTCTTTGCAACCACTAGGCATAAACCGATTGCACCATTAGAAAGTAAACATTCCGTATATTATTTTAAGATCATAAAATATTGCTTCGCCACTCATAAGAGTTGTTTCGCCACTCGATACAAATCGAGCAAAATTCCAAATATCAGCTCTGTATTAAAATGCAAAAAGCCTTAACTTTTCTTTGCAACCATAGGCATAAACCGATTGCACCATTAGAAAGTAGACATTCCATATATTATTTTAAGATCATAAAATATTGCTTCGCCACTCATAAAAGTTGTTTCGCCACTCGATACAAATCGAGCAAAATTCCAAATATGAGCTCTGTATTAAAATGCAAAAAGCCATAACTTTTCTTTGCAACCACCTAGGCATAAACCGATTGCACCATTAGAAAGTAGACATTCCGTATATTATTTTAAGATCATAAAATATTGCTTCGCCACTCATAAGAGTTGTTTCGCCACTCGATGCAAATCGAGCAAAATTCCAAATATGAGCCCTATATTAAAATGCAAAAAGCCATAACTTTTCTTAGCAACCACCTAGGCATAAACCGATTGCACCATTAGAAAGTAAACATTCCGTATATTATTTTAAGATCATAAAATATTGCTTCGCCACTCATAAAAGTTGTTTCGCCACTCGATACAAATCGAGCAAAATTCCAAATATGAGCCCTATATTAAAATGCAAAAAGCCATAACTTTTCTTAGCAACCACCTAGGCATAAACCGATTGCACCATTAGAAAGTAGACATTCCGTATATTATTTTAAGATCATAAAATATTGCTTCGCCACTCATAAAAGTTGTTTCGCCACTCGATACAAATCGAGCAAAATTCCAAATATGAGCCCTATATTAAAATGCAAAAAGCCATAACTTTTCTTAGCAACCACCTAGGCATAAACCGATTGCACCATTAGAAAGTAGACATTCCGCATATTATTTTAAGATCATAAAATATTGCTTCGCCACTCATAAAAGTTGTTTCGCCACTCGATACAAATCGAGCAAAATTCCAAATATGAGCCCTATATTAAAATGCAAAAAGCCATAACTTTTCTTAGCAACCACCTAGGCATAAACCGATTGCACCATTAGAGAGTAGACATTCCGTATATTATTTTAAGATCATAAAATATTGCTTCGCCACTCATAAAAGTTGTTTCGCCACTCGATACAAATCGAGCAAAATTCCAAATATGAGCCCTATATTAAAATGCAAAAAGCCATAACTTTTCTTTGCAACAACCTAGGCATAAACCGATTGCACCATTAGAAAGTAGACATTCCGTATATTATTTTAAGATCATAAAATATTGCTTCGCCACTCATAAAAGTTGTTTCGCCACTCGATACAAATCGAGCAAAATTCCAAATATGAGCCCTATATTAAAATGCAAAAAGCCATAACTTTTCTTAGCAACCACCTAGGCATAAACCGATTGCACCATTAGAAAGTAGACATTCCGTATATTATTTTAAGATCATAAAATATTGCTTCGCCACTCATAAAAGTTGTTTCGCCACTCGATACAAATCGAGCAAAATTCCAAATATGAGCCCTATATTAAAATGCAAAAAGCCATAACTTTTCTTAGCAACCACCTAGGCATAAACCGATTGCACCATTAGAAAGTAAACATTCCGTATATTATTTTAAGATCATAAAATATTGCTTCGCCACTCATAAAAGTTGTTTCGCCACTCGATACAAATCGAGCAAAATTCCAAATATGAGCCCTATATTAAAATGCAAAAAGCCATAACTTTTCTTAGCAACCACCTAGGCATAAACCGATTGCACCATTAGAAAGTAGACATTCCGTATATTATTTTAAGATCATAAAATATTGCTTCGCCACTCATAAAAGTTGTTTCGCCACTCGATACAAATCGAGCAAAATTCCAAATATGAGCCCTATATTAAAATGCAAAAAGCCATAACTTTTCTTAGCAACCACCTAGGCATAAACCGATTGCACCATTAGAAAGTAGACATTCCGTATATTATTTTAAGATCATAAAATATTGCTTCGCCACTCATAAAAGTTGTTTCGCCACTCGATACAAATCGAGCAAAATTCCAAATATGAACTCTATATTAAAATGCAAAAAGCCATAACTTTTCTTTGCAACCACCTAGGCATAAACCGATTGCACCATTAGAAAGTAGGCATTCCGTATATTATTTTAAGATCATAAAATATTGCTTCGCCACTCATAAAAGTTGTTTCGCCACTCGATACAAATCCAGCAAAATTCCAAATATGAGCCCTATATTAAAATGCAAAAAGCCATAACTTTTCTTTGCAACCACCTAGGCATAAACCGATTGCACCATTAGAAAGTAGACATTCCGTATATTATTTTAAGATCATAAAATATTGCTTCGCCACTCATAAAAGTTGTTTCGCCACTCGATACAAATCGAGCAAAATTCCAAATATCAGCTCTGTATTAAAATGCAAAAAGCCTTAACTTTTCTTTGCAACCATAGGCATAAACCGATTGCACCATTAGAAAGTAGACATTCCATATATTATTTTAAGATCATAAAATATTGCTTCGCCACTCATAAAAGTTGTTTCGCCACTCGATACAAATCGAGCAAAATTCCAAATATGAGCTCTGTATTAAAATGCAAAAAGCCATAACTTTTCTTTGCAACCACCTAGGCATAAACCGATTGCACCATTAGAAAGTAGACATTCCGTATATTATTTTAAGATCATAAAATATTGCTTCGCCATTCATATAAGTTGTTTCGCCACTCGATACAAATCGAGCAAAATTCCAAATATGAGCTCTGTATTAAAATGCAAAAAGCCATAACTTTTCTTTGCAACCACCTAGGCATAAACCGATTGCACCATTAGAAAGTAGACATTCCGTATATTATTTTAAGATCATAAAATATTGCTTCGCCACTCATAAGAGTTGTTTCGCCACTCGATACAAATCGAGCAAAATTCCAAATATCAGCTCTGTATTAAAATGCAAAAAGCCTTAACTTTTCTTTGCAACCATAGGCATAAACCGATTGCACCATTAGAAAGTAGACATTCCATATATTATTTTAAGATCATAAAATATTGCTTCGCCACTCATAAAAGTTGTTTCGCCACTCGATACAAATCGAGCAAAATTCCAAATATGAGCTCTGTATTAAAATGCAAAAAGCCATAACTTTTCTTTGCAACCACCTAGGCATAAACCGATTGCACCATTAGAAAGTAGACATTCCGTATATTATTTTAAGATCATAAAATATTGCTTCGCCACTCATAAGAGTTGTTTCGCCACTCGATGCAAATCGAGCAAAATTCCAAATATGAGCCCTATATTAAAATGCAAAAAGCCATAACTTTTCTTAGCAACCACCTAGGCATAAACCGATTGCACCATTAGAAAGTAAACATTCCGTATATTATTTTAAGATCATAAAATATTGCTTCGCCACTCATAAAAGTTGTTTCGCCACTCGATACAAATCGAGCAAAATTCCAAATATGAGCCCTATATTAAAATGCAAAAAGCCATAACTTTTCTTAGCAACCACCTAGGCATAAACCGATTGCACCATTAGAAAGTAGACATTCCGTATATTATTTTAAGATCATAAAATATTGCTTCGCCACTCATAAAAGTTGTTTCGCCACTCGATACAAATCGAGCAAAATTCCAAATATGAGCCCTATATTAAAATGCAAAAAGCCATAACTTTTCTTAGCAACCACCTAGGCATAAACCGATTGCACCATTAGAAAGTAGACATTCCGTATATTATTTTAAGATCATAAAATATTGCTTCGCCACTCATAAAAGTTGTTTCGCCACTCGATACAAATCGAGCAAAATTCCAAATATGAGCCCTATATTAAAATGCAAAAAGCCATAACTTTTCTTAGCAACCACCTAGGCATAAACCGATTGCACCATTAGAAAGTAAACATTCCGTATATTATTTTAAGATCATAAAATATTGCTTCGCCACTCATAAAAGTTGTTTCGCCACTCGATACAAATCGAGCAAAATTCCAAATATGAGCCCTATATTAAAATGCAAAAAGCCATAACTTTTCTTAGCAACCACCTAGGCATAAACCGATTGCACCATTAGAAAGTAGACATTCCGTATATTATTTTAAGATCATAAAATATTGCTTCGCCACTCATAAAAGTTGTTTCGCCACTCGATACAAATCGAGCAAAATTCCAAATATGAGCCCTATATTAAAATGCAAAAAGCCATAACTTTTCTTAGCAACCACCTAGGCATAAACCGATTGCACCATTAGAAAGTAGACATTCCGTATATTATTTTAAGATCATAAAATATTGCTTCGCCACTCATAAAAGTTGTTTCGCCACTCGATACAAATCGAGCAAAATTCCAAATATCAGCTCTGTATTAAAATGCAAAAAGCCTTAACTTTTCTTTGCAACCATAGGCATAAACCGATTGCACCATTAGAAAGTAGACATTCCATATATTATTTTAAGATCATAAAATATTGCTTCGCCACTCATAAAAGTTGTTTCGCCACTCGATACAAATCGAGCAAAATTCCAAATATGAGCTCTGTATTAAAATGCAAAAAGCCATAACTTTTCTTTGCAACCACCTAGGCATAAACCGATTGCACCATTAGAAAGTAGACATTCCGTATATTATTTTAAGATCATAAAATATTGCTTCGCCATTCATATAAGTTGTTTCGCCACTCGATACAAATCGAGCAAAATTCCAAATATGAGCTCTGTATTAAAATGCAAAAAGCCATAACTTTTCTTTGCAACCACCTAGGCATAAACCGATTGCACCATTAGAAAGTAGACATTCCGTATATTATTTTAAGATCATAAAATATTGCTTCGCCACTCAAAAGAGTTGTTTCGCCACTCGATACAAATCGAGCAAAATTCCAAATATCAGCTCTGTATTAAAATGCAAAAAGCCTTAACTTTTCTTTGCAACCATAGGCATAAACCGATTGCACCATTAGAAAGTAGACATTCCATATATTATTTTAAGATCATAAAATATTGCTTCGCCACTCATAAAAGTTGTTTCGCCACTCGATACAAATCGAGCAAAATTCCAAATATGAGCCCTATATTAAAATGCAAAAAGCCATAACTTTTCTTAGCAACCACCTAGGCATAAACCGATTGCACCATTAGAAAGTAGACATTCCGTATATTATTTTAAGATCATAAAATATTGCTTCGCCACTCATAAAAGTTGTTTCGCCACTCGATACAAATCGAGCAAAATTCCAAATATGAGCCCTATATTAAAATGCAAAAAGCCATAACTTTTCTTAGCAACCACCTAGGCATAAACCGATTGCACCATTAGAAAGTAAACATTCCGTATATTATTTTAAGATCATAAAATATTGCTTCGCCACTCATAAAAGTTGTTTCGCCACTCGATACAAATCGAGCAAAATTCCAAATATGAGCCCTATATTAAAATGCAAAAAGCCATAACTTTTCTTAGCAACCACCTAGGCATAAACCGATTGCACCATTAGAAAGTAGACATTCCGTATATTATTTTAAGATCATAAAATATTGCTTCGCCACTCATAAAAGTTGTTTCGCCACTCGATACAAATCGAGCAAAATTCCAAATATGAGCCCTATATTAAAATGCAAAAAGCCATAACTTTTCTTAGCAACCACCTAGGCATAAACCGATTGCACCATTAGAAAGTAGACATTCCGTATATTATTTTAAGATCATAAAATATTGCTTCGCCACTCATAAAAGTTGTTTCGCCACTCGATACAAATCGAGCAAAATTCCAAATATGAACTCTATATTAAAATGCAAAAAGCCATAACTTTTCTTTGCAACCACCTAGGCATAAACCGATTGCACCATTAGAAAGTAGGCATTCCGTATATTATTTTAAGATCATAAAATATTGCTTCGCCACTCATAAAAGTTGTTTCGCCACTCGATACAAATCCAGCAAAATTCCAAATATGAGCCCTATATTAAAATGCAAAAAGCCATAACTTTTCTTTGCAACCACCTAGGCATAAACCGATTGCACCATTAGAAAGTAGACATTCCGTATATTATTTTAAGATCATAAAATATTGCTTCGCCACTCATAAAAGTTGTTTCGCTACTCGATACAAATCGAGCAAAATTCCAAATATCAGCTCTGTATTAAAATGCAAAAAGCCTTAACTTTTCTTTGCAACCATAGGCATAAACCGATTGCACCATTAGAAAGTAGACATTCCATATATTATTTTAAGATCATAAAATATTGCTTCGCCACTCATAAAAGTTGTTTCGCCACTCGATACAAATCGAGCAAAATTCCAAATATGAGCTCTGTATTAAAATGCAAAAAGCCATAACTTTTCTTTGCAACCACCTAGGCATAAACCGATTGCACCATTAGAAAGTAGACATTCCGTATATTATTTTAAGATCATAAAATATTGCTTCGCCATTCATATAAGTTGTTTCGCCACTCGATACAAATCGAGCAAAATTCCAAATATGAGCTCTGTATTAAAATGCAAAAAGCCATAACTTTTCTTTGCAACCACCTAGGCATAAACCGATTGCACCATTAGAAAGTAGACATTCCGTATATTATTTTAAGATCATAAAATATTGCTTCGCCACTCATAAGAGTTGTTTCGCCACTCGATACAAATCGAGCAAAATTCCAAATATCAGCTCTGTATTAAAATGCAAAAAGCCTTAACTTTTCTTTGCAACCATAGGCATAAACCGATTGCACCATTAGAAAGTAGACATTCCATATATTATTTTAAGATCATAAAATATTGCTTCGCCACTCATAAAAGTTGTTTCGCCACTCGATACAAATCGAGCAAAATTCCAAATATGAGCTCTGTATTAAAATGCAAAAAGCCATAACTTTTCTTTGCAACCACCTAGGCATAAACCGATTGCACCATTAGAAAGTAGACATTCCGTATATTATTTTAAGATCATAAAATATTGCTTCGCCACTCATAAGAGTTGTTTCGCCACTCGATACAAATCGAGCAAAATTCCAAATATCAGCTCTGTATTAAAATGCAAAAAGCCTTAACTTTTCTTTGCAACCATAGGCATAAACCGATTGCACCATTAGAAAGTAGACATTCCATATATTATTTTAAGATCATAAAATATTGCTTCGCCACTCATAAAAGTTGTTTCGCCACTCGATACAAATCGAGCAAAATTCCAAATATGAGCTCTGTATTAAAATGCAAAAAGCCATAACTTTTCTTTGCAACCACCTAGGCATAAACCGATTGCACCATTAGAAAGTAGACATTCCGTATATTATTTTAAGATCATAAAATATTGCTTCGCCACTCATAAGAGTTGTTTCGCCACTCGATGCAAATCGAGCAAAATTCCAAATATGAGCCCTATATTAAAATGCAAAAAGCCATAACTTTTCTTAGCAACCACCTAGGCATAAACCGATTGCACCATTAGAAAGTAAACATTCCGTATATTATTTTAAGATCATAAAATATTGCTTCGCCACTCATAAAAGTTGTTTCGCCACTCGATACAAATCGAGCAAAATTCCAAATATGAGCCCTATATTAAAATGCAAAAAGCCATAACTTTTCTTAGCAACCACCTAGGCATAAACCGATTGCACCATTAGAAAGTAGACATTCCGTATATTATTTTAAGATCATAAAATATTGCTTCGCCACTCATAAAAGTTGTTTCGCCACTCGATACAAATCGAGCAAAATTGCAAATATGAGCCCTATATTAAAATGCAAAAAGCCATAACTTTTCTTAGCAACCACCTAGGCATAAACCGATTGCACCATTAGAAAGTAGACATTCCGCATATTATTTTAAGATCATAAAATATTGCTTCGCCACTCATAAAAGTTGTTTCGCCACTCGATACAAATCGAGCAAAATTCCAAATATGAGCCCTATATTAAAATGCAAAAAGCCATAACTTTTCTTAGCAACCACCTAGGCATAAACCGATTGCACCATTAGAGAGTAGACATTCCGTATATTATTTTAAGATCATAAAATATTGCTTCGCCACTCATAAAAGTTGTTTCGCCACTCGATACAAATCGAGCAAAATTCCAAATATGAGCCCTATATTAAAATGCAAAAAGCCATAACTTTTCTTTGCAACAACCTAGGCATAAACCGATTGCACCATTAGAAAGTAGACATTCCGTATAATATTTTAAGATCATAAAATATTGCTTCGCCACTCATAAAAGTTGTTTCGCCACTCGATACAAATCGAGCAAAATTCCAAATATGAGCCCTATATTAAAATGCAAAAAGCCATAACTTTTCTTAGCAACCACCTAGGCATAAACCGATTGCACCATTAGAAAGTAGACATTCCGTATATTATTTTAAGATCATAAAATATTGCTTCGCCACTCATAAAAGTTGTTTCGCCACTCGATACAAATCGAGCAAAATTCCAAATATGAGCCCTATATTAAAATGCAAAAAGCCATAACTTTTCTTAGCAACCACCTAGGCATAAACCGATTGCACCATTAGAAAGTAAACATTCCGTATATTATTTTAAGATCATAAAATATTGCTTCGCCACTCATAAAAGTTGTTTCGCCACTCGATACAAATCGAGCAAAATTCCAAATATGAGCCCTATATTAAAATGCAAAAAGCCATAACTTTTCTTAGCAACCACCTAGGCATAAACCGATTGCACCATTAGAAAGTAGACATTCCGTATATTATTTTAAGATCATAAAATATTGCTTCGCCACTCATAAAAGTTGTTTCGCCACTCGATACAAATCGAGCAAAATTCCAAATATGAACTCTATATTAAAATGCAAAAAGCCATAACTTTTCTTTGCAACCACCTAGGCATAAACCGATTGCACCATTAGAAAGTAGGCATTCCGTATATTATTTTAAGATCATAAAATATTGCTTCGCCACTCATAAAAGTTGTTTCGCCACTCGATACAAATCCAGCAAAATTCCAAATATGAGCCCTATATTAAAATGCAAAAAGCCATAACTTTTCTTTGCAACCACCTAGGCATAAACCGATTGCACCATTAGAAAGTAGACATTCCGTATATTATTTTAAGATCATAAAATATTGCTTCGCCACTCATAAAAGTTGTTTCGCCACTCGATACAAATCGAGCAAAATTCCAAATATCAGCTCTGTATTAAAATGCAAAAAGCCTTAACTTTTCTTTGCAACCATAGGCATAAACCGATTGCACCATTAGAAAGTAGACATTCCATATATTATTTTAAGATCATAAAATATTGCTTCGCCACTCATAAAAGTTGTTTCGCCACTCGATACAAATCGAGCAAAATTCCAAATATGAGCTCTGTATTAAAATGCAAAAAGCCATAACTTTTCTTTGCAACCACCTAGGCATAAACCGATTGCACCATTAGAAAGTAGACATTCCGTATATTATTTTAAGATCATAAAATATTGCTTCGCCATTCATATAAGTTGTTTCGCCACTCGATACAAATCGAGCAAAATTCCAAATATGAGCTCTGTATTAAAATGCAAAAAGCCATAACTTTTCTTTGCAACCACCTAGGCATAAACCGATTGCACCATTAGAAAGTAGACATTCCGTATATTATTTTAAGATCATAAAATATTGCTTCGCCACTCATAAGAGTTGTTTCGCCACTCGATACAAATCGAGCAAAATTCCAAATATCAGCTCTGTATTAAAATGCAAAAAGCCTTAACTTTTCTTTGCAACCATAGGCATAAACCGATTGCACCATTAGAAAGTAGACATTCCATATATTATTTTAAGATCATAAAATATTGCTTCGCCACTCATAAAAGTTGTTTCGCCACTCGATACAAATCGAGCAAAATTCCAAATATGAGCTCTGTATTAAAATGCAAAAAGCCATAACTTTTCTTTGCAACCACCTAGGCATAAACCGATTGCACCATTAGAAAGTAGACATTCCGTATATTATTTTAAGATCATAAAATATTGCTTCGCCACTCATAAGAGTTGTTTCGCCACTCGATGCAAATCGAGCAAAATTCCAAATATGAGCCCTATATTAAAATGCAAAAAGCCATAACTTTTCTTAGCAACCACCTAGGCATAAACCGATTGCACCATTAGAAAGTAAACATTCCGTATATTATTTTAAGATCATAAAATATTGCTTCGCCACTCATAAAAGTTGTTTCGCCACTCGATACAAATCGAGCAAAATTCCAAATATGAGCCCTATATTAAAATGCAAAAAGCCATAACTTTTCTTAGCAACCACCTAGGCATAAACCGATTGCACCATTAGAAAGTAGACATTCCGTATATTATTTTAAGATCATAAAATATTGCTTCGCCACTCATAAAAGTTGTTTCGCCACTCGATACAAATCGAGCAAAATTCCAAATATGAGCCCTATATTAAAATGCAAAAAGCCATAACTTTTCTTAGCAACCACCTAGGCATAAACCGATTGCACCATTAGAAAGTAGACATTCCGTATATTATTTTAAGATCATAAAATATTGCTTCGCCACTCATAAAAGTTGTTTCGCCACTCGATACAAATCGAGCAAAATTCCAAATATGAGCTCTGTATTAAAATGCAAAAAGCCATAACTTTTCTTTGCAACCACCTAGGCATAAACCGATTGCACCATTAGAAAGTAGACATTCCGTATATTATTTTAAGATCATAAAATATTGCTTCGCCACTCATAAGAGTTGTTTCGCCACTCGATACAAATCGAGCAAAATTCCAAATATCAGCTCTGTATTAAAATGCAAAAAGCCTTAACTTTTCTTTGCAACCATAGGCATAAACCGATTGCACCATTAGAAAGTAGACATTCCATATATTATTTTAAGATCATAAAATATTGCTTCGCCACTCATAAAAGTTGTTTCGCCACTCGATACAAATCGAGCAAAATTCCAAATATGAGCTCTGTATTAAAATGCAAAAAGCCATAACTTTTCTTTGCAACCACCTAGGCATAAACCGATTGCACCATTAGAAAGTAGACATTCCGTATATTATTTTAAGATCATAAAATATTGCTTCGCCACTCATAAGAGTTGTTTCGCCACTCGATGCAAATCGAGCAAAATTCCAAATATGAGCCCTATATTAAAATGCAAAAAGCCATAACTTTTCTTAGCAACCACCTAGGCATAAACCGATTGCACCATTAGAAAGTAAACATTCCGTATATTATTTTAAGATCATAAAATATTGCTTCGCCACTCATAAAAGTTGTTTCGCCACTCGATACAAATCGAGCAAAATTCCAAATATGAGCCCTATATTAAAATGCAAAAAGCCATAACTTTTCTTAGCAACCACCTAGGCATAAACCGATTGCACCATTAGAAAGTAGACATTCCGTATATTATTTTAAGATCATAAAATATTGCTTCGCCACTCATAAAAGTTGTTTCGCCACTCGATACAAATCGAGCAAAATTCCAAATATGAGCCCTATATTAAAATGCAAAAAGCCATAACTTTTCTTAGCAACCACCTAGGCATAAACCGATTGCACCATTAGAAAGTAGACATTCCGTATATTATTTTAAGATCATAAAATATTGCTTCGCCACTCATAAAAGTTGTTTCGCCACTCGATACAAATCGAGCAAAATTCCAAATATGAGCCCTATATTAAAATGCAAAAAGCCATAACTTTTCTTAGCAACCACCTAGGCATAAACCGATTGCACCATTAGAAAGTAAACATTCCGTATATTATTTTAAGATCATAAAATATTGCTTCGCCACTCATAAAAGTTGTTTCGCCACTCGATACAAATCGAGCAAAATTCCAAATATGAGCCCTATATTAAAATGCAAAAAGCCATAACTTTTCTTAGCAACCACCTAGGCATAAACCGATTGCACCATTAGAAAGTAGACATTCCGTATATTATTTTAAGATCATAAAATATTGCTTCGCCACTCATAAAAGTTGTTTCGCCACTCGATACAAATCGAGCAAAATTCCAAATATGAGCCCTATATTAAAATGCAAAAAGTCATAACTTTTCTTAGCAACCACCTAGGCATAAACCGATTGCACCATTAGAAAGTAGACATTCCGTATATTATTTTAAGATCATAAAATATTGCTTCGCCACTCATAAAAGTTGTTTCGCCACTCGATACAAATCGAGCAAAATTCCAAATATGAGCCCTATATTAAAATGCAAAAAGCCATAACTTTTCTTAGCAACCACCTAGGCATAAACCGATTGCACCATTAGAAAGTAAACATTCCGTATATTATTTTAAGATCATAAAATATTGCTTCGCCACTCATAAAAGTTGTTTCGCCACTCGATACAAATCGAGCAAAATTCCAAATATGAGCCCTATATTAAAATGCAAAAAGCCATAACTTTTCTTAGCAACCACCTAGGCATAAACCGATTGCACCATTAGAAAGTAGACATTCCGTATATTATTTTAAGATCATAAAATATTGCTTCGCCACTCATAAAAGTTGTTTCGCCACTCGATACAAATCGAGCAAAATTCCAAATATGAGCCCTATATTAAAATGCAAAAAGTCATAACTTTTCTTAGCAACCACCTAGGCATAAACCGATTGCACCATTAGAAAGTAGACATTCCGTATATTATTTTAAGATCATAAAATATTGCTTCGCCACTCATAAAAGTTGTTTCGCCACTCGATACAAATCGAGCAAAATTCCAAATATCAGCTCTGTATTAAAATGCAAAAAGCCTTAACTTTTCTTTGCAACCATAGGCATAAACCGATTGCACCATTAGAAAGTAGACATTCCATATATTATTTTAAGATCATAAAATATTGCTTCGCCACTCATAAAAGTTGTTTCGCCACTCGATACAAATCGAGCAAAATTCCAAATATGAGCTCTGTATTAAAATGCAAAAAGCCATAACTTTTCTTTGCAACCACCTAGGCATAAACCGATTGCACCATTAGAAAGTAGACATTCCGTATATTATTTTAAGATCATAAAATATTGCTTCGCCATTCATATAAGTTGTTTCGCCACTCGATACAAATCGAGCAAAATTCCAAATATGAGCTCTGTATTAAAATGCAAAAAGCCATAACTTTTCTTTGCAACCACCTAGGCATAAACCGATTGCACCATTAGAAAGTAGACATTCCGTATATTATTTTAAGATCATAAAATATTGCTTCGCCACTCATAAGAGTTGTTTCGCCACTCGATACAAATCGAGCAAAATTCCAAATATCAGCTCTGTATTAAAATGCAAAAAGCCTTAACTTTTCTTTGCAACCATAGGCATAAACCGATTGCACCATTAGAAAGTAGACATTCCATATATTATTTTAAGATCATAAAATATTGCTTCGCCACTCATAAAAGTTGTTTCGCCACTCGATACAAATCGAGCAAAATTCCAAATATGAGCTCTGTATTAAAATGCAAAAAGCCATAACTTTTCTTTGCAACCACCTAGGCATAAACCGATTGCACCATTAGAAAGTAGACATTCCGTATATTATTTTAAGATCATAAAATATTGCTTCGCCACTCATAAGAGTTGTTTCGCCACTCGATGCAAATCGAGCAAAATTCCAAATATGAGCCCTATATTAAAATGCAAAAAGCCATAACTTTTCTTAGCAACCACCTAGGCATAAACCGATTGCACCATTAGAAAGTAAACATTCCGTATATTATTTTAAGATCATAAAATATTGCTTCGCCACTCATAAAAGTTGTTTCGCCACTCGATACAAATCGAGCAAAATTCCAAATATGAGCCCTATATTAAAATGCAAAAAGCCATAACTTTTCTTAGCAACCACCTAGGCATAAACCGATTGCACCATTAGAAAGTAGACATTCCGTATATTATTTTAAGATCATAAAATATTGCTTCGCCACTCATAAAAGTTGTTTCGCCACTCGATACAAATCGAGCAAAATTCCAAATATGAGCCCTATATTAAAATGCAAAAAGCCATAACTTTTCTTAGCAACCACCTAGGCATAAACCGATTGCACCATTAGAAAGTAGACATTCCGTATATTATTTTAAGATCATAAAATATTGCTTCGCCACTCATAAAAGTTGTTTCGCCACTCGATACAAATCGAGCAAAATTCCAAATATGAGCCCTATATTAAAATGCAAAAAGCCATAACTTTTCTTAGCAACCACCTAGGCATAAACCGATTGCACCATTAGAAAGTAAACATTCCGTATATTATTTTAAGATCATAAAATATTGCTTCGCCACTCATAAAAGTTGTTTCGCCACTCGATACAAATCGAGCAAAATTCCAAATATGAGCCCTATATTAAAATGCAAAAAGCCATAACTTTTCTTAGCAACCACCTAGGCATAAACCGATTGCACCATTAGAAAGTAGACATTCCGTATATTATTTTAAGATCATAAAATATTGCTTCGCCACTCATAAAAGTTGTTTCGCCACTCGATACAAATCGAGCAAAATTCCAAATATGAGCCCTATATTAAAATGCAAAAAGCCATAACTTTTCTTAGCAACCACCTAGGCATAAACCGATTGCACCATTAGAAAGTAGACATTCCGTATATTATTTTAAGATCATAAAATATTGCTTCGCCACTCATAAAAGTTGTTTCGCCACTCGATACAAATCGAGCAAAATTCCAAATATGAACTCTATATTAAAATGCAAAAAGCCATAACTTTTCTTTGCAACCACCTAGGCATAAACCGATTGCACCATTAGAAAGTAGGCATTCCGTATATTATTTTAAGATCATAAAATATTGCTTCGCCACTCATAAAAGTTGTTTCGCCACTCGATACAAATCCAGCAAAATTCCAAATATGAGCCCTATATTAAAATGCAAAAAGCCATAACTTTTCTTTGCAACCACCTAGGCATAAACCGATTGCACCATTAGAAAGTAGACATTCCGTATATTATTTTAAGATCATAAAATATTGCTTCGCCACTCATAAAAGTTGTTTCGCCACTCGATACAAATCGAGCAAAATTCCAAATATCAGCTCTGTATTAAAATGCAAAAAGCCTTAACTTTTCTTTGCAACCATAGGCATAAACCGATTGCACCATTAGAAAGTAGACATTCCATATATTATTTTAAGATCATAAAATATTGCTTCGCCACTCATAAAAGTTGTTTCGCCACTCGATACAAATCGAGCAAAATTCCAAATATGAGCTCTGTATTAAAATGCAAAAAGCCATAACTTTTCTTTGCAACCACCTAGGCATAAACCGATTGCACCATTAGAAAGTAGACATTCCGTATATTATTTTAAGATCATAAAATATTGCTTCGCCATTCATATAAGTTGTTTCGCCACTCGATACAAATCGAGCAAAATTCCAAATATGAGCTCTGTATTAAAATGCAAAAAGCCATAACTTTTCTTTGCAACCACCTAGGCATAAACCGATTGCACCATTAGAAAGTAGACATTCCGTATATTATTTTAAGATCATAAAATATTGCTTCGCCACTCATAAGAGTTGTTTCGCCACTCGATACAAATCGAGCAAAATTCCAAATATCAGCTCTGTATTAAAATGCAAAAAGCCTTAACTTTTCTTTGCAACCATAGGCATAAACCGATTGCACCATTAGAAAGTAGACATTCCATATATTATTTTAAGATCATAAAATATTGCTTCGCCACTCATAAAAGTTGTTTCGCCACTCGATACAAATCGAGCAAAATTCCAAATATGAGCTCTGTATTAAAATGCAAAAAGCCATAACTTTTCTTTGCAACCACCTAGGCATAAACCGATTGCACCATTAGAAAGTAGACATTCCGTATATTATTTTAAGATCATAAAATATTGCTTCGCCACTCATAAGAGTTGTTTCGCCACTCGATGCAAATCGAGCAAAATTCCAAATATGAGCCCTATATTAAAATGCAAAAAGCCATAACTTTTCTTAGCAACCACCTAGGCATAAACCGATTGCACCATTAGAAAGTAAACATTCCGTATATTATTTTAAGATCATAAAATATTGCTTCGCCACTCATAAAAGTTGTTTCGCCACTCGATACAAATCGAGCAAAATTCCAAATATGAGCCCTATATTAAAATGCAAAAAGCCATAACTTTTCTTAGCAACCACCTAGGCATAAACCGATTGCACCATTAGAAAGTAGACATTCCGTATATTATTTTAAGATCATAAAATATTGCTTCGCCACTCATAAAAGTTGTTTCGCCACTCGATACAAATCGAGCAAAATTCCAAATATGAGCCCTATATTAAAATGCAAAAAGCCATAACTTTTCTTAGCAACCACCTAGGCATAAACCGATTGCACCATTAGAAAGTAGACATTCCGTATATTATTTTAAGATCATAAAATATTGCTTCGCCACTCATAAAAGTTGTTTCGCCACTCGATACAAATCGAGCAAAATTCCAAATATGAGCCCTATATTAAAATGCAAAAAGCCATAACTTTTCTTAGCAACCACCTAGGCATAAACCGATTGCACCATTAGAAAGTAAACATTCCGTATATTATTTTAAGATCATAAAATATTGCTTCGCCACTCATAAAAGTTGTTTCGCCACTCGATACAAATCGAGCAAAATTCCAAATATGAGCCCTATATTAAAATGCAAAAAGCCATAACTTTTCTTAGCAACCACCTAGGCATAAACCGATTGCACCATTAGAAAGTAGACATTCCGTATATTATTTTAAGATCATAAAATATTGCTTCGCCACTCATAAAAGTTGTTTCGCCACTCGATACAAATCGAGCAAAATTCCAAATATGAGCCCTATATTAAAATGCAAAAAGCCATAACTTTTCTTAGCAACCACCTAGGCATAAACCGATTGCACCATTAGAAAGTAGACATTCCGTATATTATTTTAAGATCATAAAATATTGCTTCGCCACTCATAAAAGTTGTTTCGCCACTCGATACAAATCGAGCAAAATTCCAAATATGAACTCTATATTAAAATGCAAAAAGCCTTAACTTTTCTTTGCAACCACCTAGGCATAAACCGATTGCACCATTAGAAAGTAGACATTCCGTATATTATTTTAAGATCATAAAATATTGCTTCGCCACTCATAAGAGTTGTTTCGCCACTCGATACAAATCGAGCAAAATTCCAAATATCAGCTCTGTATTAAAATGCAAAAAGCCTTAACTTTTCTTTGCAACCACCTAGGCATAAACCAATTGCACCATTAGAAAGTAGACATTCCGTATATTATTTTAAGATCATAAAATATTGCTTCGCCACTCATAAAAGTTGTTTCGCCACTCGATACAAATCGAGCAAAATTCCAAATATGAGCTCTGTATTAAAATGCAAAAAGCCTTAACTTTTCTTTGCAACCACCTAGGCATAAACCGATTGCACCATTAGAAAGTAGACATTCCGTATATTATTTTAAGATCATAAAATATTGCTTCGCCACTCATAAAAGTTGTTTCGCCACTCGATACAAATCGAGCAAAATTCCAAATATGACCCCTATATTAAAATGCAAAAAGCCATAACTTTTCTTTGCAACCACCTAGGCATAAACCGATTGCACCATTAGAAAGTAGGCATTCCGTATATTATTTTAAGATCATAGAATATTGCTTCGCCACTCATAAAAGTTGTTTCGCCACTCGATACAAATCCAGCAAAATTCCAAATATGAGCCCTATATTAAAATGCAAAAAGCCATAACTTTTCTTTGCAACCACCTAGGCATAAACCGATTGCACCATTAGAAAGTAGACATTCCGTATATTATTTTAAGATCATAAAATATTGCTTCGCCACTCATAAAAGTTGTTTCGCCACTCGATACAAATCGAGCAAAATTCCAAATATGAGCCCTATATTAAAATGCAAAAAGCCATAACTTTTCTTAGCAACCACCTAGGCATAAACCGATTGCACCATTAGAAAGTAAACATTCCGTATATTATTTTAAGATCATAAAATATTGCTTCGCCACTCATAAGAGTTATTTCGCCACTCGATACAAATCGAGCAAAATTCCAAATATCAGCTCTGTATTAAAATGCAAAAAGCCTTAACTTTTCTTTGCAACCATAGGCATAAACCGATTGCACCATTAGAAAGTAGACATTCCAGATATTATTTTAAGATCATAAAATATTGCTTCGCCATTCATATAAGTTGTTTCGCCACTCGATACAAATCGAGCAAAATTCCAAATATGAGCTCTGTATTAAAATGCAAAAAGCCATAACTTTTCTTTGCAACCACCTAGGCATAAACCGATTGCACCATTAGAAAGTAGACATTCCGTATATTATTTTAAGATCATAAAATATTGCTTCGCCACTCATAAGAGTTGTTTCGCCACTCGATACAAATCGAGCAAAATTCCAAATATCAGCTCTGTATTAAAATGCAAAAAGCCTTAACTTTTCTTTGCAACCACCTAGGCATAAACCAATTGCACCATTAGAAAGTAGACATTCCGTATATTATTTTAAGATCATAAAATATTGCTTCGCCACTCATAAAAGTTGTTTCGCCACTCGATACAAATCGAGCAAAATTCCAAATATGAGCTCTGTATTAAAATGCAAAAAGCCTTAACTTTTCTTTGCAACCACCTAGGCATAAACCGATTGCACCATTAGAAAGTAGACATTCCGTATATTATTTTAAGATCATAAAATATTGCTTCGCCACTCATAAAAGTTGTTTCGCCACTCGATACAAATCGAGCAAAATTCCAAATATGACCCCTATATTAAAATGCAAAAAGCCATAACTTTTCTTTGCAACCACCTAGGCATAAACCGATTGCACCATTAGAAAGTAGGCATTCCGTATATTATTTTAAGATCATAAAATATTGCTTCGCCACTCATAAAAGTTTTTTCGCCACTCGATACAAATCCAGCAAAATTCCAAATATGAGCCCTATATTAAAAAACAAAAAGCCATAACTTTTCTTTGCATTCACCTAGGCATAAACCGATTGCACCATTAGAAAGTAGACATTCCGTATATTATTTTAAGATCATAAAATATTGCTTCGCCACTCATAAAAGTTGTTTCGCCACTCGATACAAATCGAGCAAAATTCCAAATATGAGCCCTATATTAAAATGCAAAAAGCCATAACTTTTCTTTGCAACCACCTAGGCATAAACCGATTGCACCATTAGAAAGTAGGCATTCCGTATATTATTTTAAGATCATAAAATATTGCTTCTCCACTCATAAAAGTTGTTTCGCCACTCGATACAAATCCAGCAAAATTCCAAATATGAGCCCTATATTAAAATGCAAAAAGCCATAACTTTTCTTTGCAACCACCTAGGCATAAACCGATTGCACCATTAGAAAGTAGACATTCCGTATATTATTTTAAGATCATAAAATATTGCTTCGCCACTCATAAAAGTTGTTTCGCCACTCGATACAAATCGAGCAAAATTCCAAATATGAGCCCTATATTAAAATGCAAAAAGCCATAACTTTTCTTTGCAACCACCTAGGCATAAACCGATTGCACCATTAGAAAGTAGACATTCCGTATATTATTTTAAGATCATAAAATATTGCTTCGCCACTCATAAAAGTTGTTTCGCCACTCGATACAAATCGAGCAAAATTCCAAATATGAGCCCTATATTAAAATGCAAAAAGCCATAACTTTTCTTAGCAACCACCTAGGCATAAACCGATTGCACCATTAGAAAGTAAACATTCCGTATATTATTTTAAGATCATAAAATATTGCTTCGCCACTCATAAGAGTTATTTCGCCACTCGATACAAATCGAGCAAAATTCCAAATATCAGCTCTGTATTAAAATGCAAAAAGCCTTAACTTTTCTTTGCAACCATAGGCATAAACCGATTGCACCATTAGAAAGTAGACATTCCAGATATTATTTTAAGATCATAAAATATTGCTTCGCCATTCATATAAGTTGTTTCGCCACTCGATACACATCGAGCAAAATTCCAAATATGAGCTCTGTATTAAAATGCAAAAAGCCATAACTTTTCTTTGCAACCACCTAGGCATAAACCGATTGCACCATTAGAAAGTAGACATTCCGTATATTAAGATCATAAAATATTGCTTCGCCACTCATAAGAGTTGTTTCGCCACTCGATACAAATCGAGCAAAATTCCAAATATCAGCTCTGTATTAAAATGCAAAAAGCCTTAACTTTTCTTTGCAACCACCTAGGCATAAACCAATTGCACCATTAGAAAGTAGACATTCCGTATATTATTTTAAGATCATAAAATATTGCTTCGCCACTCATAAAAGTTGTTTCGCCACTCGATACAAATCGAGCAAAATTCCAAATATGAGCTCTGTATTAAAATGCAAAAAGCCTTAACTTTTCTTTGCAACCACCTAGGCATAAACCGATTGCACCATTAGAAAGTAGACATTCCGTATATTATTTTAAGATCATAAAATATTGCTTCGCCACTCATAAAAGTTGTTTCGCCACTCGATACAAATCGAGCAAAATTCCAAATATGAGCTCTATATTAAAATGCAAAAAGCCATAACTTTTCTTTGCAACCACCTAGGCATAAACCGATTGCACCATTAGAAAGTAGGCATTCCGTATATTATTTTAAGATCATAAAATATTGCTTCGCCACTCATAAAAGTTGTTTCGCCACTCGATACAAATCCAGCAAAATTCCAAATATGAGCCCTATATTAAAATGCAAAAAGCCATAACTTTTCTTTGCAACCACCTAGGCATAAACCGATTGCACCATTAGAAAGTAGACATTCCGTATATTATTTTAAGATCATAAAATATTGCTTCGCCACTCATAAAAGTTGTTTCGCCACTCGATACAAATCGAGCAAAATTCCAAATATGAGCCCTATATTAAAATGCAAAAAGCCATAACTTTTCTTTGCAACCACCTAGGCATAAACCGATTGCACCATTAGAAAGTAGGCATTCCGTATATTATTTTAAGATCATAAAATATTGCTTCTCCACTCATAAAAGTTGTTTCGCCACTCGATACAAATCCAGCAAAATTCCAAATATGAGCCCTATATTAAAATGCAAAAAGCCATAACTTTTCTTTGCAACCACCTAGGCATAAACCGATTGCACCATTAGAAAGTAGACATTCCGTATATTATTTTAAGATCATAAAATATTGCTTCGCCACTCATAAAAGTTGTTTCGCCACTCGATACAAATCGAGCAAAATTCCAAATATGAGCCCTATATTAAAATGCAAAAAGCCATAACTTTTCTTTGCAACCACCTAGGCATAAACCGATTGCACCATTAGAAAGTAGACATTCCGTATATTATTTTAAGATCATAAAATATTGCTTCGCCACTCATAAAAGTTGTTTCGCCACTCGATACAAATCGAGCAAAATTCCAAATATGAGACCTATATTAAAATGCAAAAAGCCATAACTTTTCTTAGCAACCACCTAGGCATAAACCGATTGCACCATTAGAAAGTAAACATTCCGTATATTATTTTAAGATCATAAAATATTGCTTCGCCACTCATAAGAGTTATTTCGCCACTCGATACAAATCGAGCAAAATTCCAAATATCAGCTCTGTATTAAAATGCAAAAAGCCTTAACTTTTCTTTGCAACCACCTAGGCATAAACCGATTGCACCATTAGAAAGTAGGCATTCCGTATATTATTTTAAGATCATAAAATATTGCTTCTCCACTCATAAAAGTTGTTTCGCCACTCGATACAAATCCAGCAAAATTCCAAATATGAGCCCTATATTAAAATGCAAAAAGCCATAACTTTTCTTTGCAACCACCTAGGCATAAACCGATTGCACCATTAGAAAGTAGACATTCCGTATATTATTTTAAGATCATAAAATATTGCTTCGCCACTCATAAAAGTTGTTTCGCCACTCGATACAAATCGAGCAAAATTCCAAATATGAGCCCTATATTAAAATGCAAAAAGCCATAACTTTTCTTTGCAACCACCTAGGCATAAACCGATTGCACCATTAGAAAGTAGACATTCCGTATATTATTTTAAGATCATAAAATATTGCTTCGCCACTCATAAAAGTTGTTTCGCCACTCGATACAAATCGAGCAAAATTCCAAATATGAGCCCTATATTAAAATGCAAAAAGCCATAACTTTTCTTAGCAACCACCTAGGCATAAACCGATTGCACCATTAGAAAGTAAACATTCCGTATATTATTTTAAGATCATAAAATATTGCTTCGCCACTCATAAGAGTTATTTCGCCACTCGATACAAATCGAGCAAAATTCCAAATATCAGCTCTGTATTAAAATGCAAAAAGCCTTAACTTTTCTTTGCAACCATAGGCATAAACCGATTGCACCATTAGAAAGTAGACATTCCATATATTATTTTAAGATCATAAAATATTGCTTCGCCATTCATATAAGTTGTTTCGCCACTCGATACAAATCGAGCAAAATTCCAAATATGAGCTCTGTATTAAAATGCAAAAAGCCATAACTTTTCTTTGCAACCACCTAGGCATAAACCGATTGCACCATTAGAAAGTAGACATTCCGTATATTATTTTAAGATCATAAAATATTGCTTCGCCACTCATAAGAGTTGTTTCGCCACTCGATGCAAATCGAGCAAAATTCCAAATATCAGCTCTGTATTAAAATGCAAAAAGCCTTAACTTTTCTTTGCAACCACCTAGGCATAAACCGATTGCACCATTAGAAAGTAGACATTCCGTATATTATTTTAAGATCATAAAATATTGCTTCGCCACTCATAAAAGTTGTTTCGCCACTCGATACAAATCGAGCAAAATTCCAAATATGAGCTCTGTATTAAAATGCAAAAAGCCTTAACTTTTCTTTGCAACCACCTAGGCATAAACCGATTGCACCATTAGAAAGTAGACATTCCGTATATTATTTTAAGATCATAAAATATTGCTTCGCCACTCATAAAAGTTGTTTCGCCACTCGATACAAATCGAGCAAAATTCCAAATATGACCCCTATATTAAAATGCAAAAAGCCATAACTTTTCTTAGCAACCACCTAGGCATAAACCGATTGCACCATTAGAAAGTAGACATTCCGTATATTATTTTAAGATCATAAAATATTGCTTCGCCACTCATAAAAGTTGTTTCGCCACTCGATACAAATCGAGCAAAATTCCAAATATGAGCTCTATATTAAAATGCAAAAAGCCATAACTTTTCTTTGCAACCACCTAGGCATAAACCGATTGCACCATTAGAAAGTAGGCATTCCGTATATTATTTTAAGATCATAAAATATTGCTTCGCCACTCATAAAAGTTGTTTCGCCACTCGATACAAATCCAGCAAAATTCCAAATATGAGCCCTATATTAAAATGCAAAAAGCCATAACTTTTCTTTGCAACCACCTAGGCATAAACCGATTGCACCATTAGAAAGTAGACATTCCGTATATTATTTTAAGATCATAAAATATTGCTTCGCCACTCATAAAAGTTGTTTCGCCACTCGATACAAATCGAGCAAAATTCCAAGTATGAGCCCTATATTAAAATGCAAAAAGCCATAACTTTTCTTTGCAACCACCTAGGCATAAACCGATTGCACCATTAGAAAGTAGGCATTCCGTATATTATTTTAAGATCATAAAATATTGCTTCGCCACTCATAAAAGTTGTTTCGCCACTCGATACAAATCCAGCAAAATTCCAAATATGAGCCCTATATTAAAATGCAAAAAGCCATAACTTTTCTTTGCAACCACCTAGGCATAAACCGATTGCACCATTAGAAAGTAGACATTCCGTATATTATTTTAAGATCATAAAATATTGCTTCGCCACTCATAAAAGTTGTTTCGCCACTCGATACAAATCGAGCAAAATTCCAAATATGAGCCCTATATTAAAATGCAAAAAGCCATAACTTTTCTTTGCAACAAATGAAACGCGGCGACAGATGAGAAGTAAAATATACATTAGTATATATATTAGTAAAAAATACATTGTCAATAATTAAAAATAATAAAAATCACAATTTAATATAATAGAATAGCTACATCTTCTGTCCTACCTAATTTAAGGCGCTAACAAGATGGGGAAGCCCATAGTAATAGCTACACCCCTGACATTACCTGTCTTTCATTCCTATCTTCAGTAGCCAGAGAACCTAGCTTAAAGGAAATTATTATACTCTTTATTAAAATATAGTAAAAAATACATTGCCAATAATTAAAAATAATAAAAATCACAAATGAAACGCGGCGACAAATGAAACGCGGCGACAAATGAAACGCGACGACAAATGAAACGCGGTGACAAATGAAACGCGACGAGAAATGAAACTCGGCGACAAATGAAACGCGACGACAAATGAAACGCGGCGACAAATGATACGCGGCGACAAATGAAACGCGGCGACAAATGAAACGCGGCGACAGATGAAACGCAACGACAAATGAAACGCGGCGACAAATGAAACGCGGCGACAGATGAAACGCGGCGACAAATGATACGCGGCGACAAATGAAACGCGGCGAAAGTAAAACGCGTCCACAAATGAGAAGTAAAATATACATTAGTATATATATTAGTAATAAATACATTGTCAATAATTAAAAATAATAAAAATCACAATTTAATATAATAGAATAGCTACATCTTCTGTCCTACCTAATTTAAGGCGCTAACAAGATGGGGAAGCCCATAGTAATAGCTACACCCCTGACATTACCTGTCTTTCATTCCTATCTTCAGTAGCCAGAGAACCTAGCTTAAAGGAAATTATTATACTCTTTATTAAAATATAGTAAAAAATACATTGCCATAATTAAAAATAATAAAAATCACAAATGAACGCGGCGACAAATGAAACGCGGCGACAAATGAAACGCGACGACAAATGAAACGCGGCGACAAATGAAACGCGACGACAAATGAAACGCGGCGACAAATGAAACGCGACGAGAAATGAAACTCGGCGACAAATGAAACGCGACGACAAATGAAACGCGGTGACAAATGAAACGCGACGACAAATAAAACGCGACGACAAATGTAACGCGGCGACAGATGAAACGGGACGACAAATGAAACGCGACGACAAATGAAACGCGACGACAAATGAAACGCGGCGACAGATGAAACGCGGCGACAAATGAAACGCGGCGACAAATGATACGCGGCGACAAATGAAACGCGGCGACAAATGAAACGCGGCGACAGATGAAACGCAACGACAAATGAAACGCGGCGACAAATGAAACGCGGCGACAGATGAAACGCAACGACAAATGAAACGCGGCGACAAATGAAACGCGGCGACAAATGATACGCGGCGACAAATGAAACGCGGCGACAGATGAGAAGTAAAATATACATTAGTATATATATTAGTAAAAAATACATTGTCAATAATTAAAAATAATAAAAATCACAATTTAATATAATAGAATAGCTACATCTTCTGTCCTACCTAATTTAAGGCGCTAACAAGATGGGGAAGCCCATAGTAATAGCTACACCCCTGACATTACCTGTCTTTCATTCCTATCTTCAGTAGCCAGAGAACCTAGCTTAAAGGAAATTATTATACTCTTTATTAAAATATAGTAAAAAATACATTGCCAATAATTAAAAATAATAAAAATCACAAATGAAACGCGGCGACAAATGAAACGCGGCGACAAATGAAACGCGGCGACAAATGAAACGCGACGACAAATGAAACGCGGCGACAAATGAAACGCGACGAGAAATGAAACTCGGCGACAAATGAAACGCGACGACAAATGAAACGCGGCGCCAATTGAAACGCGACGACAAATGAAACGCGACGACAAATGTAACGCGGCGACAGATGAAACGCGACGACAAATGAAACGCGACGACAAATGAAACGCTACGACAAATGAAACGCGGCGACAGATGAAACGCGGCGACAAATGAAACGCGGCGACAAATGATACGCGGCGACAAATGAAACGCGGCGACAAATGAAACGCGACGAGAAATGAAACTCGGCGACAAATGAAACGCGACGACAAATGAAACGCGGTGACAAATGAAACGCGGCGACAGATGAAACGCAACGACAAATGAAAAGCGGCGACAAATGAAACGCGGCGACAGATGAAACACGGCGACAAATGATACGCGGCGACAAATGAAACGCGGCGACAAATGAAACGCGGCGACAGATGAGAAGTAAAATATACATTAGTATATATATTAGTAAAAAATACATTGTCAATAATTAAAAATAATAAAAATCACAATTTAATATAATAGAATAGCTACATCTTCTGTCCTACCTAATTTAAGGCGCTAACAAGATGGGGAAGCCCATAGTAATAGCTACACCCCTGACATTACCTGTCTTTCATTCCTATCTTCAGTAGCCAGAGAACCTAGCTTAAAGGAAATTATACTCTTTATTAAAATATAGTAAAAAATACATTGCCAATAATTAAAAATAATAAAAATCACAGATGAAACGCGGCGACAAATGAAACGCGGCGACAAATGAAACGCGACGACAAATGAAACGCGGCGACAAATGAAACGCGACGAGAAATGAAACTCGGCGACAAATGAAACGCGACGACAAATGAAACGCGGCGACAAATGAAACGCGACGACAAATGAAACGCGACGACAAATGTAACGCGGCGACAGATGAAACGCGACGACAGATGAAACGCGACGACAAATGAAACGCGACGACAAATGAAACGCGACGACAAATGAAACGCGGCGACAGATGAAACGCGGCGACAAATGAAACGCGGCGACAAATGATACGCGGCGACAAATGAAACGCGGCGACAAATGAAACGCGGCGACAGATGAAACGCAACGACAAATGAAACGCGGCGGCAAATGAAACGCGGCGACAGATGAAACGCGGCGACAAATGATACGCGGCGACAAATGAAACGCGGCGACAAATGAAACGCGGCGACAGTTGAGAAGTAAAATATACATTAGTATATATATTAGTAAAAAATACATTGTCAATAATTAAAAATAATAAAAATCACAATTTAATATAATAGAATAGCTACATCTTCTGTCCTACCTAATTTAAGGCGCTAACAAGATGGGGAAGCCCATAGTAATAGCTACACCCCTGACATTACCTGTCTTTCATTCCTATCTTCAGTAGCCAGAGAACCTAGCTTAAAGGAAATTATTATGCTCTTTATTAAAATATAGTAAAAAAAACATTGCCAATAATTAAAAATAATAAAAATCACAAATGAAACGCGGCGACAGATGAAACGCGGCGACAAATGAAACGCGGTGACAAATGAAACGCGACGACAAATGAAACGCGACGACAAATGTAACGCGGCGACAGATGAAACGCGACGACAAATGAAACGCGACGACAAATGAAACGCGGCGACAAATGAAACGCGACGACAGATGAAACGCGGCGACAAATGAAACGCGGCGACAAATGATACGCGGCGACAAATGAAACGCGGCGACAAATGAAACGCGGCGACAGATGAAACGCAACGACAAATGAAACGCGGCGACAAATGAAACGCGGCGACAGATGAAACGCGGCGACAAATGATACGCGGCGACAAATGAAACGCGGCGACAAATGAAACGCGGCGACAAATGAAACGCGGCGACAGATGAGAAGTAAGTAAAATATACATTAGTAAATATATATTAGTAAAAAATACATTGTCAATAATTAAAAATAATAAAAATCACAGTTTAATATAATAGAATAGCTACATCTTCTATCCTACCTAATTTAAGGCGCTAACAAGATGGGGAAGCCCATAGTAATAGCTACACCCCTGACATTACCTGTCTTTCATTCCTATCTTCAGTAGCCAGAGAACCTAGCTTAAAGGAAATTATTATACTCTTTATTAAAATATAGTAAAAAATACATTGCCAATAATTAAAAATAATAAAAATCACAAATGAAACGCGGCGACAAATGTAACGCGGCGACAGATGACACGCGGCGACAGATGAAACGCGACGACAAATGGAACGCGGCGACAGATGAAACGCGACGACAAATGGAACGCGGCGACAGATGAAACGCGACGACAAATGGAACGCGGCGACAGATGAAACGCGGCGACAGATGAAACGCGGCGACAGATGAAATGCGACGACAAATGAAAGACAGATGAAACGCGTTGACAGATGAAACGCGACGACAAATGAAACGCGGCGACAAATGAAACGCGACGACAAATGATACGCGGCGACAGATGAAACGCGACGACAAATGAAACGCGGCGACAGATGAACCGCGGCGACAGATGAAACGCGGCGACAAGTAAAACGCGTCCACAAATGAGAAGTAAAATATACATTAGTTTATATATTAGTAAAAAATACATTGTCATTAATTAAAAATAATAAAAATCACGATTTAATATAGTAGAAAAGCTACACCTTCTGTCCTATATAATTTAATTTGCTAACAAGATGGGGAAGCCCATAGTATAGCTACACCCCTGACATTTCCTGTCTTTCATTCCTAACTTCAGTAGCCGGAGAACCTAGTTTAAAGGAAATTATTATACTCTTTATTAAAATATAGTAAAAAATACATTGCCAATAATTAAAAATAATAAAAATCACAAATGAAACGCGGCGACAAATGTAACGCGGCGACAGATGACACGCGGCGACAGATGAAACGCGACGACAAATGGAACGCGGCGACAGATGAAACGCGACGACAAATGGAACGCGGCGACAGATGAAACGCGACGACAAATGGAACGCGGCGACAGATGAAACGCGACGACAAATGGAACGCGGCGACAGATGAAACGCGGCGACAGATGAAACGCGGCGACAGATGAAATGCGACGACAAATGAAACGCGGCGACAGATGAAACGCGGCGACAGATGAAATGCGACGACAAATGAAACGCGGCGACAGATGAAATGCGACGACAAATGAAACGCGGCGACAAATGAAACGCGACGACAAATGATACGCGGCGACAGATGAAACGCGACGACAAATGAAACGCGGCGACAGATGAACCGCGGCGACAGATGAAACGCGGCGACAAGTAAAACGCGTCCACAAATGAGAAGTAAAATATACATTAGTTTATATATTAGTAAAAAATACATTGTCATTAATTAAAAATAATAAAAATCACGATTTAATATAGTAGAATAGCTACACCTTCTGTCCTATCTAATTTAATTTGCTAACAAGATGGGGAAGCCCATAGTATAGCTACACCCCTGACATTTCCTGTCTTTCATTCCTAACTTCAGTAGCCGGAGAACCTAGTTTAAAGGAAATTATTATACTCTTTATTAAAATATATTAAAAAATACATTGCCAATAATTAAAAATAATAAAAATCACAAATGAAACGCGGCGACAAATGTAACGCGGCGACAGATGACACGCGGCGACAGATGAAACGCGACGACAAATGGAACGCGGCGACAGATGAAACGCGACGACAAATGGAACGCGGCGACAGATGAAACGCGACGACAAATGGAACGCGGCGACAGATGAAACGCGGCGACAGATGAAACGCGGCGACAGATGAAATGCGACGACAAATGAAACGCGGCGACAAATGAAAAGCGACGACAAATGATACGCGGCGACAGATGAAACGCGACGACAAATGAAACGCGGCGACAGATGAACCGCGGCGACAGATGAAACGCGGCGACAAGTAAAACGCGTCCACAAATGAGAAGTAAAATATACATTAGTTTATATATTAGTAAAAAATACATTGTCATTAATTAAAAATAATAAAAATCACGATTTAATATAGTAGAATAGCTACACCTTCTGTCCTATCTAATTTAATTTGCTAACAAGATGGGGAAGCCCATAGTATAGCTACACCCCTGACATTTCCTGTCTTTCATTCCTAACTTCAGTAGCCGGAGAACCTAGTTTAAAGGAAATTATTATACTCTTTATTAAAATATAGTAAAAAATACATTGCCAATAATTAAAAATAATAAAAATCACAAATGAAACGCGGCGACAAATGTAACGCGGCGACAGATGACACGCGGCGACAGATGAAACGCGACGACAAATGGAACGCGGCGACAGATGAAACGCGACGACAAATGGAACGCGGCGACAGATGAAACGCGACGACAAATGGAACGCGGCGACAGATGAAACGCGGCGACAGATGAAATGCGACGACAAATGAAACGCGGCGACAGATGAAACGCGGCGACAGATGAAATGCGACGACAAATGAAACGCGGCGACAAATGAAACGCGACGACAAATGATACGCGGCGACAGATGAAACGCGACGACAAATGAAACGCGGCGACAGATGAACCGCGGCGACAGATGAAACGCGGCGACAAGTAAAACGCTTCCACAAGTGAGAAGTAAAATATACATTAGTTTATATATTAGTAAAAAATACATTGTCATTAATTAAAAATAATAAAAATCACGATTTAATATAGTAGAATAGCTACACCTTCTGTCCTATCTAATTTAATTTGCTAACAAGATGGGGAAGCCCATAGTATAGCTACACCCCTGACATTTCCTGTCTTTCATTCCTAACTTCAGTAGCCGGAGAACCTAGTTTAAAGGAAATTATTATACTCTTTATTAAAATATATTAAAAAATACATTGCCAATAATTAAAAATAATAAAAATCACAAATGAAACGCGGCGACAAATGTAACGCGGCGACAGATGACACGCGGCGACAGATGAAACGCGACGACAAATGGAACGCCGCGACAGATGAAACGCGACGACAAATGGAACGCGGCGACAGATGAAACGCGACGACAAATGGAACGCGGCGACAGATGAAACGCGGCGACAGATGAAACGCGGCGACAGATGAAATGCGACGACAAATGAAACGCGGCGACAGATGAAACGCGGCGACAGATGAAATGCGACGACAAATGAAACGTGGCGACAGATGAAATGCGACGACAAATGAAACGCGGCGACAAATGAAACGCGACGACAAATGATACGCGGCGACAGATGAAACGCGACGACAAATGAAACGCGGCGACAGATGAACCGCGGCGACAGATGAAACGCGGCGACAAGTAAAACGCGTCCACAAATGAGAAGTAAAATATACATTAGTTTATATATTAGTAAAAAATACATTGTCATTAATTAAAAATAATAAAAATCACGATTTAATATAGTAGAATAGCTACACCTTCTGTCCTATCTAATTTAATTTGCTAACAAGATGGGGAAGCCCATAGTATAGCTACACCCCTGACATTTCCTGTCTTTCATTCCTAACTTCAGTAGCCGGAGAACCTAGTTTAAAGGAAATTATTATACTCTTTATTAAAATATAGTAAAAAATACATTGCCAATAATTAAAAATAATAAAAATCACAAATGAAACGCGGCGACAAATGTAACGCGGCGACAGATGACACGCGGCGACAGATGAAACGCGACGACAAATGGAACGCGGCGACAGATGAAACGCGACGACAAATTGAACGCGGCGACAGATGAAACGCGGCGACAGATGAAACGCGGCGACAGATGAAATGCGACGACAAATGAAACGCGGCGACAAATGAAACGCGACGACAAATGAAACGTGCGACAGATGAAACGCGACGACAGATGAAACGCGGCGACAGATGAAATGCGACGACAAATGAAACGCGGCGACAAATGAAACGCGACGACAAATGATACGCGGCGACAGATGAAACGCGACGACAAATGAAACGCGGCGACAGATGAACCGCGGCGACAGATGAAACGCGGCGACAAGTAAAACGCGTCCACAAATGATAAGTAAAATATACATTAGTTTATATATTAGTAAAAAATACATTGTCATTAATTAAAAATAATAAAAATCACGATTTAATATAGTAGAATAGCTACACCTTCTGTCCTATCTAATTTAATTTGCTAACAAGATGGGGAAGCCCATAGTATAGCTACACCCCTGACATTTCCTGTCTTTCATTCCTAACTTCAGTAGCCGGAGAACCTAGTTTAAAGGAAATTATTATACTCTTTATTAAAATATAGTAAAAAATACATTGCCAATAATTAAAAATAATATAAATCACAAATGAAACGCGGCGACAAATGTAACGCGGCGACAGATGACACGCGGCGACAGATGAAACGCGACGACAAATGGAACGCGGCGACAGATGAAACGCGACGACAAATGGAACGCGGCGACAGATGAAACGCGACGACAAATGGAACGCGGCGACAGATGAAACGCGGCGACAGATGAAACGCGGCGACAGATGAAATGCGACGACAAATGAAACGCGGCGACAGATGAAACGCGTTGACAGATGAAATGCGACGACAAATGAAACGCGGCGACAAATGAAACGCGACGACAAATGATACGCGGCGACAGATGAAACGCGACGACAAATGAAACGCGGCGACAGATGAACCGCGGCGACAGATGAAACGCGGCGAAAAGTAAAACGCGTCCACAAATGAGAAGTAAAATATACATTAGTTTATATATTAGTAAAAAATACATTGTCATTAATTAAAAATAATAAAAATCACGATTTAATATAGTAGAATAGCTACACCTTCTGTCCTATATAATTTAATTTGCTAACAAGATGGGGAAGCCCATAGTATAGCTACACCCCTGACATTTCCTGTCTTTCATTCCTAACTTCAGTAGCCGGAGAACCTAGTTTAAAGGAAATTATTATACTCTTTATTAAAATATAGTAAAAAATACATTGCCAATAATTAAAAATAATAAAAATCACAAATGAAACGCGGCGACAAATGTAACGCGGCGACAGATGACACGCGGCGACAGATGAAACGCGACGACAAATGGAACGCGGCGACAGATGAAACGCGACGACAAATGGAACGCGGCGACAGATGAAACGCGACGACAAATGGAACGCGGCGACAGATGAAATGCGACGACAAATGGAACGCGGCGACAAATGAAACGCGACGACAAATGATACGCGGCGACAGATGAAACGCGACGACAAATGAAACGCGGCGACAGATGAACCGCGGCGACAGATGAAACGCGGCGACAAGTAAAACGCGTCCACAAATGAGAAGTAAAATATACATTAGTTTATATATTACTCGCCACTCATAAAAGTTGTTTCGCCACTCGATACAAATCGAGCAAAATTCCAAATATGAGCCCTATATTAAAATGCATAAAGCCATAACTTTTCTTTGCAACCACCTAGGCATAAACCAATTGCACCATTAGAAAGTAGGCATTCCGTATATTATTTTAAGATCATAAAATATTGCTTCGCCACTCATAAAAGTTGTTTCGCCACTCGATACAAATCCAGCAAAATTCCAAATATGAGCCCTATATTAAAATGCAAAAAGCCATAACTTTTCTTTGCAACCACCTAGGCATAAACCGATTGCACCATTAGAAAGTAGACATTCCGTATATTATTTTAAGATCATAAAATATTGCTTCGCCACTCATAAAAGTTGTTTCGCCACTCGATACAAATCGAGCAAAATTCCAAATATGAGCCCTATATTAAAATGCAAAAAGCCATAACTTTTCTTAGCAACCACCTAGGCATAAACCGATTGCACCATTAGAAAGTAGACATTCCGTATATTATTTTAAGATCATAAAATAATGCTTCGCCACTCATAAAAGTTGTTTCGCCACTCGATACAAATCGAGCAAAATTCCAAATATGAGCCCTATATTAAAATGCAAAAAGCCATAACTTTTCTTAGCAACCACCTAGGCATAAACCGATTGCACCATTAGAAAGTAAACATTCCGTATATTATTTTAAGATCATAAAATATTGCTTCGCCACTCATAAGAGTTATTTCGCCACTCGATACAAATCGAGCAAAATTCCAAATATGAGCTCTGTATTAAAATGCAAAAAGCCATAACTTTTTTTTGCAACCACCTAGGCATAAACCGATTGCACCATTAGAAAGTAGACATTCCGTATATTATTTTAAGATCATAAAATATTGCTTCGCCAGTCATAAAAGTTGTTTCGCCACTCGATACAAATCGAGCAAAATTCCAAATATGAGCTCTATATTAAAATGCAAAAAGCCATAACTTTTCTTTGCAACCACCTAGGCATAAACCGATTGCACTATTAGAAAGTAGGCATTCCGTATATTATTTCAAGATCATAAAATATTGCTTCGCCACTCATAAAAGTTGTTTCGCCACTCGATACAAATCGAGCAAAATTCCAAATATGAGCCCTATATTAAAATGCAAAAAGCCATAACTTTTCTTTGCAACCACCTAGGCATAAACCGATTGCACCATTAGAAAGTAGACATTCCGTATATTATTTTAAGATCATAAAATATTGCTTCGCCACTCATAAAAGTTGTTTCGCCACTCGATACAAATCCAGCAAAATTCCAAATATGAGCCCTATATTAAAATGCAAAAAGCCATAACTTTTCTTTGCAACCACCTAGGCATAAACCGATTGCACCATTAGAAAGTAGACATTCCGTATATTATTTTAAGATCATAAAATATTGCTTCGCCACTCATAAAAGTTGTTTCGCCACTCGATACAAATCGAGAAAAATTCCAAATATGAGCCCTATATTAAAATGCAAAAAGCCATAACTTTTCTTTGCAACCACCTAGGCATAAACCGATTGCACCATTAGAAAGTAGACATTCCGTATATTATTTTAAGATCATAAAATATTGCTTCGCCACTCAAAAAAGTTGTTTCGCCACTCGATACAAATCGAGCAAAATTCCAAATATGAGCCCTATATTAAAATGCAAAAAGCCATAACTTTTCTTAGCAACCACCTAGGCATAAACCGATTGCACCATTAGAAAGTAGACATTCCGTATATTATTTTAAGATCATAAAATATTGCTTCGCCACTCATAAAAGTTGTTTCGCCACTCGATACAAATCGAGCAAAATTCCAAATATGACCCCTATATTAAAATGCAAAAAGCCTTAACTTTTCTTTGCAACCATAGGCATAAACCGATTGCACCATTAGAAAGTAGACATTCCATATATTATTTTAAGATCATAAAATATTGCTTCGCCACTCATATAAGTTGTTTCGCCACTCGATACAAATCGAGCAAAATTCCAAATATGAGCTCTGTATTAAAATGCAAAAAGCCATAACTTTTTTTTGCAACCACCTAGGCATAAACCGATTGCACCATTAGAAAGTAGACATTCCGTATATTATTTTAAGATCATAAAATATTGCTTCGCCACTCATAAAAGTTGTTTCGCCACTCGATACAAATCGAGCAAAATTCCAAATATGAGCTCTATATTAAAATGCAAAAAGCCATAACTTTTCTTTGCAACCACCTAGGCATAAACCGATTGCACCATTAGAAAGTAGGCATTCCGTATATTATTTCAAGATCATAAAATATTGCTTCGCCACTCATAAAAGTTGTTTCGCCACTCGATACAAATCCAGCAAAATTCCAAATATGAGCCCTATATTAAAATGCAAAAAGCCATAACTTTTCTTTGCAACCACCTAGGCATAAACCGATTGCACCATTAGAAAGTAGACATTCCGTATATTATTTTAAGATCATAAAATATTGCTTCGCCACTCATAAAAGTTGTTTCGCCACTCGATACAAATCGAACAAATTCCTAATATGAGCCCTATATTAAAATGCAAAAAGCCATAACTTTTCTTTGCAACCACCTAGGCATAAACCGATTGCACCATTAGAAAGTAGACATTCCGTATATTATTTTAAGATCATAAAATATTGCTTCGCCACTCAAAAAAGTTGTTTCGCCACTCGATACAAATCGAGCAAAATTCCAAATATGAGCCCTATATTAAAATGCAAAAAGCCATAACTTTTCTTAGCAACCACCTAGGCATAAACCGATTGCACCATTAGAAAGTAGACATTCCGCATATTATTTTAAGATCATAAAATATTGCGTCGCCACTCATAAAAGTTGTTTCGCCACTCGATACAAATCGAGCAAAATTCCAAATATGAGCTCTGTATTAAAATGCAAAAAGCCATAACTTTTTTTTGCAACCACCTAGGCATAAACCGATTGCACCATTAGAAAGTAGACATTCCGTATATTATTTTAAGATCATAAAATATTGCTTCGCCACTCATAAAAGTTGTTTCGCCACTCGATACAAATCGAGCAAAATTCCAAATATGAGCTCTATATTAAAATGCAAAAAGCCATAACTTTTCTTTGCAACCACCTAGGCATAAACCGATTGCACCATTAGAAAGTAGGCATTCCGTATATTATTTCAAGATCATAAAATATTGCTTCGCCACTCATAAAAGTTGTTTCGCCACTCGATACAAATCCAGCAAAATTCCAAATATGAGCCCTATATTAAAATGCAAAAAGCCATAACTTTTCTTTGCAACCACCTAGGCATAAACCGATTGCACCATTAGAAAGTAGACATTCCGTATATTATTTTAAGATCATAAAATATTGCTTCGCCACTCATAAAAGTTGTTTCGCCACTCGATACAAATCGAACAAATTCCTAATATGAGCCCTATATTAAAATGCAAAAAGCCATAACTTTTCTTTGCAACCACCTAGGCATAAACCGATTGCACCATTAGAAAGTAGACATTCCGTATATTATTTTAAGATCATAAAATATTGCTTCGCCACTCAAAAAAGTTGTTTCGCCACTCGATACAAATCGAGCAAAATTCCAAATATGAGCCCTATATTAAAATGCAAAAAGCCATAACTTTTCTTAGCAACCACCTAGGCATAAACCGATTGCACCATTAGAAAGTAGACATTCCGCATATTATTTTAAGATCATAAAATATTGCTTCGCCACTCATAAAAGTTGTTTCGCCACTCGATACAAATCGAGCAAAATTCCAAATATGAGCCCTATATTAAAATGCAAAAAGCCATAACTTTTCTTAGCAACCACCTAGGCATAAACCGATTGCACCATTAGAAAGTAGACATTCCGTATATTATTTTAAGATCATAAAATATTGCTTCGCCACTCATAAAAGTTGTTTCGCCACTCGATACAAATCGAGCAAAATTCCAAATATGACCCCTATATTAAAATGCAAAAAGCCTTAACTTTTCTTTGCAACCATAGGCATAAACCGATTGCACCATTAGAAAGTAGACATTCCATATATTATTTTAAGATCATAAAATATTGCTTCGCCACTCATAAAAGTTGTTTCGCCACTCGATACAAATCGAGCAAAATTCCAAATATGAGCCCTATATTAAAATGCAAAAAGCCATAACTTTTCTTTGCAACCACCTAGGCATAAACCGATTGCACCATTAGAAAGTAGACATTCCGTATATTATTTTAAGATCATAAAATATTGCTTCGCCACTCAAAAAAGTTGTTTCGCCACTCGATACAAATCGAGCAAAATTCCAAATATGAGCCCTATATTAAAATGCAAAAAGCCATAACTTTTCTTAGCAACCACCTAGGCATAAACCGATTGCACCATTAGAAAGTAGACATTCCGTATATTATTTTAAGATCATAAAATATTGCTTCGCCACTCATAAAAGTTGTTTCGCCACTCGATACAAATCGAGCAAAATTCCAAATATGACCCCTATATTAAAATGCAAAAAGCCTTAACTTTTCTTTGCAACCATAGGCATAAACCGATTGCACCATTAGAAAGTAGACATTCCATATATTATTTTAAGATCATAAAATATTGCTTCGCCACTCATATAAGTTGTTTCGCCACTCGATACAAATCGAGCAAAATTCCAAATATGAGCTCTGTATAAAATGCAAAAAGCCATAACTTTTTTTTGCAACCACCTAGGCATAAACCGATTGCACCATTAGAAAGTAGACATTCCGTATATTATTTTAAGATCATAAAATATTGCTTCGCCACTCATAAAAGTTGTTTCGCCACTCGATACAAATCGAGCAAAATTCCAAATATGAGCTCTATATTAAAATGCAAAAAGCCATAACTTTTCTTTGCAACCACCTAGGCATAAACCGATTGCACCATTAGAAAGTAGGCATTCCGTATATTATTTCAAGATCATAAAATAATGCTTCGCCACTCATAAAAGTTGTTTCGCCACTCGATACAAATCCAGCAAAATTCCAAATATGAGCCCTATATTAAAATGCCAAAAGCCATAACTTTTCTTTGCAACCACCTAGGCATAAACCGATTGCACCATTAGAAAGTAGACATTCCGTATATTATTTTAAGATCATAAAATATTGCTTCGCCACTCATAAAAGTTGTTTCGCCACTCGATACAAATCGAACAAATTCCTAATATGAGCCCTATATTAAAATGCAAAAAGCCATAACTTTTCTTTGCAACCACCTAGGCATAAACCGATTGCACCATTAGAAAGTAGACATTCCGTATATTATTTTAAGATCATAAAATATTGCTTCGCCACTCAAAAAAGTTGTTTCGCCACTCGATACAAATCGAGCAAAATTCCAAATATGAGCCCTATATTAAAATGCAAAAAGCCATAACTTTTCTTAGCAACCACCTAGGCATAAACCGATTGAACCATTAGAAAGTAGACATTCCGCATATTATTTTAAGATCATAAAATATTGCTTCGCCACTCATAAAAGTTGTTTCGCCACTCGATACAAATCGAGCAAAATTCCAAATATGAGCCCTATATTAAAATGCAAAAAGCCATAACTTTTCTTAGCAACCACCTAGGCATAAACCGATTGCACCATTAGAAAGTAAACATTCCGTATATTATTTTAAGATCATAAAATATTGCTTCGCCACTCATAAGAGTTATTTCGCCACTCGATACAAATCGAGCAAAATTCCAAATATCAGCTCTGTATTAAAATGCAAAAAGCCTTAACTTTTCTTTGCAACCATAGGCATAAACCGATTGTACCATTAGAAAGTAGACATTCCATATATTATTTTAAGATCATAAAATATTGCTTCGCCACTCAAAAAAGTTGTTTCGCCACTCGATACAAATCGAGCAAAATTCCAAATATGAGCCCTATATTAAAATGCAAAAAGCCATAACTTTTCTTAGCAACCACCTAGGCATAAACCGATTGCACCATTAGAAAGTAGACATTCCGTATATTATTTTAAGATCATAAAATATTGCTTCGCCACTCATAAAAGTTGTTTCGCCACTCGATACAAATCGAGCAAAATTCCAAATATGACCCCTATATTAAAATGCAAAAAGCCTTAACTTTTCTTTGCAACCATAGGCATAAACCGATTGCACCATTAGAAAGTAGACATTCCATATATTATTTTAAGATCATAAAATATTGCTTCGCCACTCATATAAGTTGTTTCGCCACTCGATACAAATCGAGCAAAATTCCAAATATGAGCTCTGTATTAAAATGCAAAAAGCCATAACTTTTTTTGCAAAAACCTAGGCATAAACCGATTCCACCATTAGAAAGTAGACATCCCGTATATTATTTTAAGATCATAAAATATTGCTTCGCCACTCATAAATGTTGTTTCGCCACTCGATACAAATCGAGCAAAATTCCAAATATGAGCTCTATATTAAAATGCAAAAAGCCATAACTTTTCTTTGCAACCACCTAGGCATAAACCGATTGCACCATTAGAAAGTAGGCATTCCGTATATTATTTCAAGATCATAAAATATTGCTTCGCCACTCATAAAAGTTGTTTCGCCACTCGATACAAATCGAGCAAAATTCCAAATATGAGCCCTATATTAAAATGCAAAAAGCCTTAACTTTTCTTTGCAACCACCTAGGCATAAACCGATTGCACCATTAGAAAGTAGGCATTCCGTATATTATTTTAAGATCATAAAATATTGCTTCGCCACTCATAAAAGTTGTTTCGCCACTCGATACAAATCCAGCAAAATTCCAAATATGAGCCCTATATTAAAATGCAAAAAGCCTTAACTTTTCTTTGCAACCATAGGCATAAACCGATTGCACCATTAGAAAGTAGACATTCCATATATTATTTTAAGATCATAAAATATTGCTTCGCCACTCATAAAAGTTGTTTCGCCACTCGATACAAATCGAGCAAAATTCCAAATATGAGCCCTATATTAAAATGCAAAAAGCCATAACTTTTCTTAGCAACCACCTAGGCATAAACCGATTGCACCATTAGAAAGTAGACATTCCGTATATTATTTTAAGATCATAAAATATTGCTTCGCCACTCATAAAAGTTGTCTCGCCACTCGATACAAATCGAGCAAAATTCCAAATATGAGCCCTATATTAAAATGCAAAAAGCCATAACTTTTCTTAGCAACCACCTAGGCATAAACCGATTGCACCATTAGAAAGTAGACATTCCGTATATTATTTTAAGATCATAAAATATTGCTTCGCCACTCATAAAAGTTGTTTCGCCACTCGATACAAATCGAGCAAAATTCCAAATATGAACTCTATATTAAAATGCAAAAAGCCATAACTTTTCTTTGCAACCACCTAGGCATAAACCGATTGCACCATTAGAAAGTAGGCATTCCGTATATTATTTTAAGATCATAAAATATTGCTTCGCCACTCATAAAAGTTGTTTCGCCACTCGATACAAATCCAGCAAAATTCCAAATATGAGCCCTATATTAAAATGCAAAAAGCCATAACTTTTCTTTGCAACCACCTAGGCATAAACCGATTGCACCATTAGAAAGTAGACATTCCGTATATTATTTTAAGATCATAAAATATTGCTTCGCCACTCATAAAAGTTGTTTCGCCACTCGATACAAATCGAGCAAAATTCCAAATATGAGCCCTATATTAAAATGCAAAAAGCCATAACTTTTCTTAGCAACCACCTAGGCATAAACCGATTGCACCATTAGAAAGTAAACATTCCGTATATTATTTTAAGATCATAAAATATTGCTTCGCCACTCATAAGAGTTATTTCGCCACTCGATACAAATCGAGCAAAATTCCAAATATCAGCTCTGTATTAAAATGCAAAAAGCCTTAACTTTTCTTTGCAACCATAGGCATAAACCGATTGCACCATTAGAAAGTAGACATTCCATATATTATTTTAAGATCATAAAATATTGCTTCGCCATTCATATAAGTTGTTTCGCCACTCGATACAAATCGAGCAAAATTCCAAATATGAGCTCTGTATTAAAATGCAAAAAGCCATAACTTTTCTTTGCAACCACCTAGGCATAAACCGATTGCACCATTAGAAAGTAGACATTCCGTATATTATTTTAAGATCATAAAATATTGCTTCGCCACTCATAAGAGTTGTTTCGCCACTCGATACAAATCGAGCAAAATTCCAAATATCAGCTCTGTATTAAAATGCAAAAAGCCTTAACTTTTCTTTGCAACCACCTAGGCATAAACCGATTGCACCATTAGAAAGTAGACATTCCGTATATTATTTTAAGATCATAAAATATTGCTTCGCCACTCATAAAAGTTGTTTCGCCACTCGATACAAATCGAGCAAAATTCCAAATATGAGCTCTGTATTAAAATGCAAAAAGCCTTAACTTTTCTTTGCAACCACCTAGGCATAAACCGATTGCACCATTAGAAAGTAGACATTCCGTATATTATTTTAAGATCATAAAATATTGCTTCGCCACTCATAAAAGTTGTTTCGCCACTCGATACAAATCGAGCAAAATTCCAAATATGACCCCTATATTAAAATGCAAAAAGCCATAACTTTTCTTAGCAACCACCTAGGCATAAACCGATTGCACCATTAGAAAGTAGACATTCCGTATATTATTTTAAGATCATAAAATATTGCTTCGCCACTCATAAAAGTTGTTTCGCCACTCGATACAAATCGAGCAAAATTCCAAATATGAGCTCTATATTAAAATGCAAAAAGCCATAACTTTTCTTTGCAACCACCTAGGCATAAACCGATTGCACCATTAGAAAGTAGGCATTCCGTATATTATTTTAAGATCATAAAATATTGCTTCGCCACTCATAAAAGTTGTTTCGCCACTCGATACAAATCCAGCAAAATTCCAAATATGAGCCCTATATTAAAATGCAAAAAGCCATAACTTTTCTTTGCAACCACCTAGGCATAAACCGATTGCACCATTAGAAAGTAGACATTCCGTATATTATTTTAAGATCATAAAATATTGCTTCGCCACTCATAAAAGTTGTTTCGCCACTCGATACAAATCGAGCAAAATTCCAAATATGAGCCCTATATTAAAATGCAAAAAGCCATAACTTTTCTTTGCAACCACCTAGGCATAAACCGATTGCACCATTAGAAAGTAGGCATTCCGTATATTATTTTAAGATCATAAAATATTGCTTCGCCACTCATAAAAGTTGTTTCGCCACTCGATACAAATCGAGCAAAATTCCAAATATGAGCCCTATATTAAAATGCAAAAAGCCATAACTTTTCTTAGCAACCACCTAGGCATAAACCGATTGCACCATTAGAAAGTAAACATTCCGTATATTATTTTAAGATCATAAAATATTGCTTCGCCACTCATAAGAGTTATTTCGCCACTCGATACAAATCGAGCAAAATTCCAAATATCAGCTCTGTATTAAAATGCAAAAAGCCTTAACTTTTCTTTGCAACCATAGGCATAAACCGATTGCACCATTAGAAAGTAGACATTCCATATATTATTTTAAGATCATAAAATATTGCTTCGCCATTCATATAAGTTGTTTCGCCACTCGATACAAATCGAGCAAAATTCCAAATATGAGCTCTATATTAAAATGCAAAAAGCCATAACTTTTCTTTGCAACCACCTAGGCATAAACCGATTGCACCATTAGAAAGTAGGCATTCCGTATATTATTTTAAGATCATAAAATATTGCTTCGCCACTCATAAAAGTTGTTTCGCCACTCGATACAAATCCAGCAAAATTCCAAATATGAGCCCTATATTAAAATGCAAAAAGCCATAACTTTTCTTTGCAACCACCTAGGCATAAACCGATTGCACCATTAGAAAGTAGACATTCCGTATATTATTTTAAGATCATAAAATATTGCTTCGCCACTCATAAAAGTTGTTTCGCCACTCGATACAAATCGAGCAAAATTCCAAATATGAGCCCTATATTAAAATGCAAAAAGCCATAACTTTTCTTTGCAACCACCTAGGCATAAACCGATTGCACCATTAGAAAGTAGGCATTCCGTATATTATTTTAAGATCATAAAATATTGCTTCGCCACTCATAAAAGTTGTTTCGCCACTCGATACAAATCGAGCAAAATTCCAAATATGAGCCCTATATTAAAATGCAAAAAGCCATAACTTTTCTTAGCAACCACCTAGGCATAAACCGATTGCACCATTAGAAAGTAAACATTCCGTATATTATTTTAAGATCATAAAATATTGCTTCGCCACTCATAAGAGTTATTTCGCCACTCGATACAAATCGAGCAAAATTCCAAATATCAGCTCTGTATTAAAATGCAAAAAGCCTTAACTTTTCTTTGCAACCATAGGCATAAACCGATTGCACCATTAGAAAGTAGACATTCCATATATTATTTTAAGATCATAAAATATTGCTTCGCCATTCATATAAGTTGTTTCGCCACTCGATACAAATCGAGCAAAATTCCAAATATGAGCTCTGTATTAAAATGCAAAAAGCCATAACTTTTCTTTGCAACCACCTAGGCATAAACCGATTACACCATTAGAAAGTAGACATTCCGTATATTATTTTAAGATCATAAAATATTGCTTCGCCACTCATAAGAGTTGTTTCGCCACTCGATACAAATCGAGCAAAATTCCAAATATCAGCTCTGTATTAAAATGCAAAAAGCCTTAACTTTTCTTTGCAACCACCTAGGCATAAACCGATTGCACCATTAGAAAGTAGACATTCCGTATATTATTTTAAGATCATAAAATATTGCTTCGCCACTCATAAAAGTTGTTTCGCCACTCGATACAAATCGAGCAAAATTCCAAATATGAGCTCTGTATTAAAATGCAAAAAGCCTTAACTTTTCTTTGCAACCACCTAGGCATAAACCGATTGCACCATTAGAAAGTAGACATTCCGTATATTATTTTAAGATCATAAAATATTGCTTCGCCACTCATAAAAGTTGTTTCGCCACTCGATACAAATCGAGCAAAATTCCAAATATGACCCCTATATTAAAATGCAAAAAGCCATAACTTTTCTTAGCAACCACCTAGGCATAAACCGATTGCACCATTAGAAAGTAGACATTCCGTATATTATTTTAAGATCATAAAATATTGCTTCGCCACTCATAAAAGTTGTTTCGCCACTCGATACAAATCGAGCAAAATTCCAAATATGAGCTCTATATTAAAATGCAAAAAGCCATAACTTTTCTTTGCAACCACCTAGGCATAAACCGATTGCACCATTAGAAAGTAGGCATTCCGTATATTATTTTAAGATCATAAAATATTGCTTCGCCACTCATAAAAGTTGTTTCGCCACTCGATACAAATCCAGCAAAATTCCAAATATGAGCCCTATATTAAAATGCAAAAAGCCATAACTTTTCTTTGCAACCACCTAGGCATAAACCGATTGCACCATTAGAAAGTAGACATTCCGTATATTATTTTAAGATCATAAAATATTGCTTCGCCACTCATAAAAGTTGTTTCGCCACTCGATACAAATCGAGCAAAATTCCAAATATGAGCCCTATATTAAAATGCAAAAAGCCATAACTTTTCTTTGCAACCACCTAGGCATAAACCGATTGCACCATTAGAAAGTAGGCATTCCGTATATTATTTTAAGATCATAAAATATTGCTTCGCCACTCATAAAAGTTGTTTCGCCACTCGATACAAATCCAGCAAAATTCCAAATATGAGCCCTATATTAAAATGCAAAAAGCCATAACTTTTCTTTGCAACCACCTAGGCATAAACCGATTGCACCATTAGAAAGTAGACATTCCGTATATTATTTTAAGATCATAAAATATTGCTTCGCCACTCATAAAAGTTGTTTCGCCACTCGATACAAATCGAGCAAAATTCCAAATATGAGCCCTATATTAAAATGCAAAAAGCCATAACTTTTCTTTGCAACCACCTAGGCATAAACCGATTGCACCATTAGAAAGTAGACATTCCGTATATTATTTTAAGATCATAAAATATTGCTTCGCCACTCAAAAAAGTTGTTTCGCCACTCGATACAAATCGAGCAAAATTCCAAATATGAGCCCTATATTAAAATGCAAAAAGCCATAACTTTTCTTAGCAACCACCTAGGCATAAACCGATTGCACCATTAGAAAGTAGACATTCCGTATATTATTTTAAGATCATAAAATAATGCTTCGCCACTCATAAAAGTTGTTTCGCCACTCGATACAAATCGAGCAAAATTCCAAATATGAGCCCTATATTAAAATGCAAAAAGCCATAACTTTTCTTAGCAACCACCTAGGCATAAACCGATTGCACCATTAGAAAGTAAACATTCCGTATATTATTTTAAGATCATAAAATATTGCTTCGCCACTCATAAGAGTTATTTCGCCACTCGATACAAATCGAGCAAAATTCCAAATATGAGCTCTGTATTAAAATGCAAAAAGCCATAACTTTTTTTTGCAACCACCTAGGCATAAACCGATTGCACCATTAGAAAGTAGACATTCCGTATATTATTTTAAGATCATAAAATATTGCTTCGCCACTCATAAAAGTTGTTTCGCCACTCGATACAAATCGAGCAAAATTCCAAATATGAGCTCTATATTAAAATGCAAAAAGCCATAACTTTTCTTTGCAACCACCTAGGCATAAACCGATTGCACCATTAGAAAGTAGGCATTCCGTATATTATTTCAAGATCATAAAATATTGCTTCGCCACTCATAAAAGTTGTTTCGCCTCTCGATACAAATCGAGCAAAATTCCAAATATGAGCCCTATATTAAAATGCAAAAAGCCATAACTTTTCTTTGCAACCACCTAGGCATAAACCGATTGCACCATTAGAAAGTAGGCATTACGTATATTATTTTAAGATCATAAAATATTGCTTCGCCACTCATAAAAGTTGTTTCGCCACTCGATACAAATCCAGCAAAATTCCAAATATGAGCCCTATATTAAAATGCAAAAAGCCATAACTTTTCATTGCAACCACCTAGGCATAAACCGATTGCACCATTAGAAAGTAGACATTCCGTATATTATTTTAAGATCATAAAATATTGCTTCGCCACTCAAAAAAGTTGTTTCGCCACTCGATACAAATCGAGCAAAATTCCAAATATGAGCCCTATATTAAAATGCAAAAAGCCTTAACTTTTCTTTGCAACCATAGGCATAAACCGATTGCACCATTAGAAAGTAGACATTCCATATATTATTTTAAGATCATAAAATATTGCTTCGCCACTCATATAAGTTGTTTCGCCACTCGATACAAATCGAGCAAAATTCCAAATATGAGCTCTGTATTAAAATGCAAAAAGCCATAACTTTTTTTTGCAACCACCTAGGCATAAACCGATTGCACCATTAGAAAGTAGACATTCCGTATATTATTTTAAGATCATAAAATATTGCTTCGCCACTCATAAAAGTTGTTTCGCCACTCGATACAAATCGAGCAAAATTCCAAATATGAGCTCTATATTAAAATGCAAAAAGCCATAACTTTTCTTTGCAACCACCTAGGCATAAACCGATTGCACCATTAGAAAGTAGGCATTCCGTATATTATTTCAAGATCATAAAATATTGCTTCGCCACTCATAAAAGTTGTTTCGCCACTCGATACAAATCCAGCAAAATTCCAAATATGAGCCCTATATTAAAATGCAAAAAGCCATAACTTTTCTTTGCAACCACCTAGGCATAAACCGATTGCACCATTAGAAAGTAGACATTCCGTATATTATTTTAAGATCATAAAATATTGCTTCGCCACTCATAAAAGTTGTTTCGCCACTCGATACAAATCGAACAAATTCCTAATATGAGCCCTATATTAAAATGCAAAAAGCCATAACTTTTCTTTGCAACCACCTAGGCATAAACCGATTGCACCATTAGAAAGTAGACATTCCGTATATTATTTTAAGATCATAAAATATTGCTTCGCCACTCAAAAAAGTTGTTTCGCCACTCGATACAAATCGAGCAAAATTCCAAATATGAGCCCTATATTAAAATGCAAAAAGCCATAACTTTTCTTAGCAACCACCTAGGCATAAACCGATTGCACCATTAGAAAGTAGACATTCCGTATATTATTTTAAGATCATAAAATATTGCTTCGCCACTCATAAAAGTTGTTTCGCCACTCGATACAAATCGAGCAAAATTCCAAATATGAGCCCTATATTAAAATGCAAAAAGCCATAACTTTTCTTAGCAACCACCTAGGCATAAACCGATTGCACCATTAGAAAGTAAACATTCCGTATATTATTTTAAGATCATAAAGTATTGCTTCGCCACTCATAAGAGTTATTTCGCCATTCGATACAAATCGAGCAAAATTCCAAATATCAGCTCTGTATTAAAATGCAAAAAGCCTTAACTTTTCTTTGCAACCATAGGCATAAACCGATTGTACCATTAGAAAGTAGACATTCCATATATTATTTTAAGATCATAAAATATTGCTTCGCCACTCAAAAAAGTTGTTTCGCCACTCGATACAAATCGAGCAAAACTCCAAATATGAGCCCTATATTAAAATGCAAAAAGCCATAACTTTTCTTAGCAACCACCTAGGCATAAACCGATTGCACCATTAGAAAGTAGACATTCCGTATATTATTTTAAGATCATAAAATATTGCTTCGCCACTCATAAAAGTTGTTTCGCCACTCGATACAAATCGAGCAAAATTCCAAATATGACCCCTATATTAAAATGCAAAAAGCCTTAACTTTTCTTTGCAACCATAGGCATAAACCGATTGCACCATTAGAAAGTAGACATTCCATATATTATTTTAAGATCATAAAATATTGCTTCGCCACTCATATAAGTTGTTTCGCCACTCGATACAAATCGAGCAAAATTCCAAATATGAGCTCTGTATTAAAATGCAAAAAGCCATAACTTTTTTTTGCAACCACCTAGGCATAAACCGATTGCACCATTAGAAAGTAGACATTCCGTATATTATTTTAAGATCATAAAATATTGCTTCGCCACTCATAAAAGTTGTTTCGCCACTCGATACAAATCGAGCAAAATTCCAAATATGAGCTCTATATTAAAATGCAAAAAGCCATAACTTTTCTTTGCAACCACCTAGGCATAAACCGATTGCACCATTAGAAAGTAGGCATTCCGTATATTATTTCAAGATCATAAAATATTGCTTCGCCACTCATAAAAGTTGTTTCGCCACTCGATACAAATCGAGCAAAATTCCAAATATGAGCCCTATATTAAAATGCAAAAAGCCATAACTTTTCTTTGCAACCACCTAGGCATAAACCGATTGCACCATTAGAAAGTAGGCATTCCGTATATTATTTTAAGATCATAAAATATTGCTTCGCCACTCATAAAAGTTGTTTCGCCACTCGATACAAATCCAGCAAAATTCCAAATATGAGCCCTATATTAAAATGCAAAAAGCCATAACTTTTCTTTGCAACCACCTAGGCATAAACCGATTGCACCATTAGAAAGTAGACATTCCGTATATTATTTTAAGATCATAAAATATTGCTTCGCCACTCATAAAAGTTGTTTTGCCACTCGATACAAATCGAGCAAAATTCCAAATATGAGCCCTATATTAAAATGCAAAAAGCCATAACTTTTCTTTGCAACCACCTAGGCATAAACCGATTGCACCATTAGAAAGTAGACATTCCGTATATTATTTTAAGATCATAAAATATTGCTTCGCCACTCATAAGAGTTGTTTCGCCACTCGATACAAATCGAGCAAAATTCCAAATATCAGCTCTGTATTAAAATGCAAAAAGCCTTAACTTTTCTTTGCAACCATAGGCATAAACCGATTGCACCATTAGAAAGTAGACATTCCATATATTATTTTAAGATCATAAAATATTGCTTCGCCTCTCATTTAAGTTGTTTCGTCACTCGATACAAATCGAGCAAAATTCCAAATATGAGCCCCATATTAAAATGCAAAAAGCCATAACTTTTCTTTGCAACCACCTAGGCATAAACCGATTGCACCATTAGAAAGTAGACATTCCGTATATTATTTTAAGATCATAAAATATTGCTTCGCCACTCATAAAAGTTGTTTCGCCACTCGATACAAATCGAGCAAAATTCCAAATATGAGCTCTGTATTAAAATGCAAAAAGCCATAACTTTTCTTTGCAACCACCTAGGCATAAACCGATTGCACCATTAGAAAGTAGACTTTCCGTAAATTATTTTAAGATCATAAAATATTGCTTCGCCACTCTTAAGAGTTGCTTCGCCACTCGATAAAAATCGAGCAAAAAGTCCAAAAATGAGCCCTATATAAAGTCAGGTAATTTTAAGATATTTTAAAGATAGTTTAAAGATCTTCCAAGAAGCCAGGAAATTACAATCATTATCTGCAGACAATATTTCAAGCTGTGCAAAAGGTTTGGCGAACGCAATTATCTAAAAAATAAAAGGTTAAAAATTGGATAGAATTAACTGAAATGGTCAGGGAAAATCGTTGGAAAAGGTCAGGGAAAACCTGGAAAAGTCATGGAATTTGAATCTGAAAAAACTGTGGCAACCCTTTTTTAGAAGAGAAATTAAAAGCAGTCCCTCAGACCAATCAAATAATTGGTGGCTTAATAAAATACCCGTGACTTCAAGGAAAACAGTCAGAAAATCTTTTTAGGTCATTAAATCTCTTGAAATTAGTGTTTTCTCTAAAGTGTATATATTTAACCTTTTTTCTCATATTCATAAATTGAAACCACAGCAGTTCAAAACGACGGTTTAGTTCACTTATAAATAATTTAATTGACGAAACTAAACTTATTTAACTTAAACTCTTGCATAAACATCGCGAAAAACGTTATAACCTCAAAATTCTAAATATGTAAATGAAATTCAAACTTGTGCGCTTCAAGTTTAATTTAATGCCGCGCGTTTACAATGAAAAGTCGCGCGCTTCGAGTCTAATTAATTTAAAACCGCGCGATTTAAAAATTCTAAACTCAAGGGGAGTTTCCATCGACTTTCTTCCCAACGAAGTTTAATCAATCAATCACTTCAGCTTTTCTCAATTTGCTAAATTAGTTCTTGGGAAAATAGATATTATAGTACATGTTTGTATACTTAAAACTTTCTATAAAGTTATTCCGTAACTATATTTCATATATAGCTTCTCGGCTTATGGATTGCAGGGAGATTCCAATATTTGATTTTAGACCAAGGCCTATTTATATTTCACCTTGAATTGGCAGCGGGAATAAAGTCAGGCTACGATTTGTTAATACTTGACATATAAAGGCTTGAGTTCGTAACTAAAGGTTTTCATAGGTTGCAAAATTAAAGTGAAAAATTAAGAACCCCAATCGGGTTTTTGAACTAGTGATACGATAAGCTTTCGTAGCGTTAGTGAGAGACTTGTAGGTTTGTACACGTTGTAAATCGAAGGTGAAATAGGATTTATAAAGGGGGATGGATTGAGGAGGTGTATCGCGCCTTCGCTTGATTATTATGGGATGTTTTCTCGCTTTTCTTGGGCATTAATCTTGGAAATGGACGAAATGACACGGATCTGCCGAAAAGAAAATCAACAGCTGCGCCTAGCGAGTCAACAAACTGCGCGCTACTCATCCATCAAGTTCTACGTACCCCCACTCGAGTTCTACCATACCTACCATAAGTGGATTAGTATCTGTAAGTTAAACACTAAGCCTGGAAGCGACGTAACGTCGGCGATATCTTACAAACATAAAACTATTCGAACATATACATTTGCCGGTTCAGGATCATAATTCAATGATAACTGTAGAGTTAGTCTTTACTCCCTTGGGTGGCAAAAGGAAGGTATAAGAACCCCTTTTGGGGGGAAGTATAAAAGCACCCATATACTACTAACGTAGAAACAAACATCCTTTGAGTAGAAGGATCATAAACGAGGGAGAAAGAAATTGCTTCAGAAAGTGAACACAATGACTTAAATAAACGGTAGCTGGTTCTCGCGACCAATCAGAGTCGTAGCTTTTACGTCACGTGCATCGTTATGTCATCCAGATATACTGTTTGTCGTGACGTCGTTTTCATTTAAAATGCCGGTCCTTTCATTCGCGTAAAAAATAAAACGGATAACATCATTAAGCAGAAAAAAATTAAGACTAACGATTTGAAACTTGTCTAGTAGAGTCATTTAGAAAAACATGACTTTAGTTTTAATTTGTAGAAAACACCAAATTCATCAGAGAAAGTTTACAGTCAAAAATTTAACTACAACCTAATTTCGTCAGAGCCAAATAAGCCAATCCGAACATTACCGACAAGTGTTGTGAATTTGATGGAATGAGAGTGGTCGGTTTTGCCATTTTATAGATACGGCTTCGTTTTCCGTGCGAATCTATGCTGAAAAATATTCTATAATTTTGGATTTTTGGCTTTAAACACACAAATGTGCTTTATCTTTCTCCCGGGTATTTAGTCCTAGCTCTATATGAATTTTATTTCTACTGCATTGATGGACTGACAGTTTTATAAGAACTATAAAATACTAAAAATATTCTCCTCCTCCATAAAATATATATTTTTAGAGTTTTTATCGAGGGACCAGACAATATTGAATTCGTTGTTCATCTGTGTTCTTTGGAGTTCAGCTTTGCTATGGTGTGCGTTAAGTTCAAACTCTCATCAACGCTAGAATTCAGCTTTGGTAATGCAGAGCTCAAAACCTTTGTACAACTAAGTTCCCAAGTGTCTGTCCCTCGGTGTTTAGAATATTGGCAATCAGACTGTCCTTATGTACAGATTTTTAGCCACAACTCCTCGTACCATAAAGCTATTGTATTGTCAGATATCTGATGATCATGTGAAAAAAGGCGAAAATAGGAAAAATCATTTTTATCTATTAATATTCCTAGCTTTCAATATTCTTGCATGCTTTTATGGGTTCTTGTTGGTCCTCGTCTTCATCATCCCATAGAAATATTTTTTTCCCTATTGGTATTTTAAGTCATTCTAAGATTGTATAACCCGATACATAATGAACATAAAGGAAAGTAGCTCATCTTAGGCGCGCATCTCTTTCCATTGTCTTTGAAGAACCCATTCCACTTTTAGCCGAGCTAACACCTTAGAGAACTAAAATAGAGGGGGGATGTGAAATCTTGGTACTTGTTTTATGAAGAGAATGCCTTCTTGGGTTGGTCCCCATCATTAATCTAACTGGCTAATTGCTGTCAGCCGCATCTGTACCATTAGCTTGAGTAAACTCGGACGTTATGCGTCTGTGCAATACACCCCGTTCACCTCCCCTCTTCAAAAATCTCTGTACCAAACTTTGTTCCATCGAAGATTGTTAATACACCCAAGGACCGAAAGGGGCATATTTCTAATATACTATATACTTTATGTTAAGGCGTTTTTATATCCCCCTCTTTCAACCATATTAAGTAGGTTAATGCGAATAGCGCGATGGTCTTTATATTTTTTGTCAAAGTCAAAATTCAACGCGTTTAGGAATATGATAGAGCCAAGGTACAATTTTATTCATTTTTTATTTCAACATTAGTGCATTAATTTAGGGAAGGCTTACGCGTATGAATACGTATTGTTAAACCTAATAGGGGATAAAATAGTTTTGGAAAACTCCTCGCGAATAGTATATACTTTTATTCGCGACCTGTTTTGTAAAATAGCGAAAACTGATGCGGATGAATTTATAATGTTAAATCTAATGGGAGCAAAAGTAGTATTTCTAACTTCACTCGAATACGTTTATAATCCATTCAATCTTGATATGACAGCGTGTACAAAGCTAGATTCCCTTCGCCTCCAAGTTAACAATTCTTAGACATAATGGCAATGATAGATCTACCAGTACTGCCAAGTCAAAGCCGAATTGAAGGGAAAATGCTTGGTCTTTTATTGCAAATTCTAAATGAAATGAATTACTTATTTCAATTTGGCCTCTTTTCATACGGCGGTTCCAATTCTTTTTTGGCAACCTCTTTTCTTTATTGTTATTTTGGTGGTGTTCCCTTTAGGTTACATTGTGGACTGGGTTTGAACTAATTTTTAGATTTCACAGGGACTAAAGCTTCCATTAATTTGAAAGGTTTTAAATTGGGATTTTTAACTTTTTTTAGTTTTTAAATTCGTTTTGTTAAACTAGCTTTATGGGTCATTATTTTTAGCCCGGGGTTTGTCTCGCGTTTTGAGAGTTGAATTTAATTAAATCTTATATAGAGGACGTCATTGTTTTAAATAATTACGTAAAAAGTTGTTAATAAGTCCGTTAGCGATCAATAAAAACGCTCCTTTATGATTAATTAATTTTGAATTTAAAAAATATGGTTAATTCTTCCACTTGATAGAGGGGATTGATCATTCAACGTAATCAGCGTACAAGTCTGGAACTTTGATTTTTCTAAAGTTCTTACGTATCGCTAACCATTAGTAGGCTAGTCATTCTAATATTATTTTTCGTGACGCAAAATGCCCAACTTTATCGGGCCTATATCGAAAATAAGGGCGCAATTTTCGCGCGCTTGTGGAAACTTAGCTTTTATGTAAACGCTCGCGCCCCATATGTATAATAACCAAGGGATATAACTCGCTCTATGCCTATAGGTTTTTTATTCACGCGCGCGCCGTGTCTATACATAATTCAATCTGGTTGCGCGAGGATAGAGGGTGCCGCATGTTAAGGAAGTGCGCTCGCTCGTGGGTGCAGCGCGTGGAAGACAGTATTTTATTTCCTGAGGAAGACCCCAACTCTCTCCTCGTGATGGTGGCGAAGTTTCGCGCACTTTTTTTCTTTGATAGTCATCTCAACCGTCCGACTCACAATGGATTTAGTTATTGAAGATATGCTACGGGTTTCTTATCTATATCCTTATCGCCTATATACGCTTTAGTTTCAAAATGTATTAACTCGATAATACATATAATATAATATAATATAAGCATCGTTTTATTATCGCAGTTCTCTTTATATTCATAACATCATTGATATATATTATTAAAAATCGTATTACTGAGTGAGCAATAAATTTTAATCTTTCAAAAAGAGACACTAAAATTTTTTTCGAAAGTTAAAGTTTGGATTATAACTTTAGTTACAACTAAGTAGTAACTGATAACATCCTTTGGCAATGCTAAATACGTAATCAGCCAAGTAATCACTTTAGTACAGTCAAACCTACGTGCTTGTACACCGACTACGTGAAGTGATCAACCTCACGTTTTTTTTTATATTGATAAAAATTCTAAATTCAAAGTTATATACACCTTTAGGTTGAAGTAAATTTAGAGACACTTCAAAATTAAAATGACAAAAATTTGTAAATTAAAATTGTTCCACTTGGTGACGTAGAATGTAGGAAAAACGCGATTCATACGAAAGGTTATACTTTCAAGATTAAGTACTTTCACTGAAGAGATTGCTCGAAAGTAGAATCCGTATCAAGTGCCAGTTAAAAAGCCAGATTCAATTGTAAGATCTATGGTAGTTTGGAGATTTTGGTGATAACGTAGAATTAAGGGGATATATGGTTGCGTTAATCTATTGATGGCATATATTTAAAAATATAATTTGAATCGAGTTTCCGAAAATGCTGTACCAGAATTCATTAGAAGATAAGTATTTCCCGTGAGTTTAATATTTTACTCCTTCCACTACAGTTTAGGTTAAATTATACTGTACAGGGTGGCTCAGATCAAAAAACTCAATACCTTCTATCGAGAGATAAAATTAACATTGAGCACTTGCTAAGAGAATTAATTTTTTTGAAACTCTCGCGTTAGAATAATGAATAGCTTAACAAGCGACAAACGTAAGCGCTCAATCTTGAATTGTTTACCACGCGTTTAATGAAAATTTTATCCTTCCAATAATTGAGTTTTTTTATCTGAACCACCCTGTATATGAAGAAATAAAGAAGAAAAAATGAATATATTTAATTTATTACATCCTTGCACTAAGGTACACCAGTTCTATATTCGTGTACCTATGTCTATACGCCACATGGGCAGTTTTATAGGGATCGTATATGTATGGTTTTTCTAAGCTAAGCCAGAGTTAAGAGCGTCCCCCTCTCTCGCTTAAACTCCCCGTCCCCACTCCGACGGCCGCCTAAGCAGGAACTTGTATAAAGTGGGCGAATGCCCCATCAGTATAATAGGGCACTCTCGTATTAAAGGGGACTGTAGATAAAGTTCCGTCTTGATCCGAGAATAAACCCCGGATTAAATCGACCTTTTTTTACGAAAATACCCTGTCCCGATTCTTTTTTTTTTTTTTTACTATTTCCTTACTTTTTCTCTCTCTCTCCCGTATTGATTTTCTTTCTCTCCATCTTCCTTCACTTCCTTTTTCGACTCTTCCTCAACCGGAAGTGAAGAAAAAGGAACGGATTTATACTCCGAACGCGTATCGCTTGTCCCTACTCGCTTAAAGTGAGCATGAAGTATTTTATTTGATATCGTCTGCTAATTAGTGAAGTGTAAAGTTCTCAATAAGGCTTACCAGAACGTGATGATGGAAATTCAAGATAGTTTGGAGTTTTATTTTATTAAAACAGCTCTCCGTTGCATATTGAACATTCCTAGAGTACATTTCAATTATATTCTTGGCATTTATAAAGTTTGGCACGTGACAACCCACCTTAATTTCAGTAAGTGATAAAAATGCTAGTCCGTCCCGAAGATTTGAGAAATAAATCGCACACAGAGAATATAAATGGAACAATTCAATGGTTATTATTTAAAATTCGCCTTGAAGGTACTGCACCCCTAGCCCCCTTTTTTTTTTCGTAATTATATCTGTCTTTCTTTTCATTTTGCTTAAAACTAAAATGTTCCCAATGTTTTATTGATGCCTTTAGACCATCTTTACACCTATATTAATAGATACAGATAAGCGTGACAGTGACAAAAGTAACTAAACCTCTTGCTATGGATAAAGAGACGCCCACGTGGTTTTAATTAGTTCCTACTTTTACATCTATTGCCATTAGAAGACGCTAATGAACGCCAGGTTTTGTTATTCATCCTTATCTATTACGCTATAGGTGTCCGTTGTTAATAGCACTAGTTATTAAATAAAAATCCCTTGTTTTATTACTGCATGCTACCTTTAAAACCACATTCCCGACTCCTTCTTACGACTGGCTCTCTTTTTACATACCTTCGATATTAGCTGTCGAGCGAGGTTGTAACTCGGTTATAGGAATGAGAGGAAGTAAGTGAAGGGTCAGTCGCGCGCGGAACTAGGCCCGCTTCCATTTTACATTTGCATACGTCAGGGTGATTTAATGCCTTAAAACAGTTTTAAGAGATTTCTCAATCCGGTTAAACGAGGCACCACGCGGGCCTACTTTCTTTCTTTCTTTCCCTATACTTCAGGATTTCTTTTAATATCAGACCCGGCCTGAAGTTGACGAAGATGGAAACGTATATAGAACCCTTCGGGTGGGCCCATCCCAATATACCAAAACCATTCCGATCTAGCTAGCTAGCTAGAGCTTTAGCACGCAATTTTAGAAGAATAAACCTCAAAACCTATTCTTATAAGTTATATAAGCATCTCTTTTCAACCGCGTTTTTATGTCGGGGGTGCGTGAGAATATATTATGGCGATATTACTTTTTCGTTCTTTCGGGTGATGATATGCCATCGAGGTCGCTGCGGTTTTTTCAACCCATCATACTCGTTGGTTTAAATCGAATAAAAATCTTTGGGTGACATATTCTCATATACGGGGTTTAAGTTAGGCCGATAATATGATTTTTTAGTTAGTTGAAAATATCCTAGAGATTATCTTTTATATTAAATTTATTAAGCATGGTGAAATAACTGGGTTGAAAAGGATCTTGGGTACTCGAAAAAACTCCCAAATATATAAAGATTTTCAGGTTAAATTCATGAAGGAGTCGCGTCAATAAAAGTTCTTTAAATATCCTAGAGATTGTCTGTGTACATGTTAGTCAATAGTGTTTGCAAATCGATGATTAGATGAATACAAGGTGAAAATTTATTTCTATTTGGGAAAACACAAATTTCTATGCTATTGGTAAACATTTCAACATGGTAAATTTTACTTAACAAATAGGACGAAAATGAACCAATATTGCTGAGAAAATATCAGATTTATTGCCTTATTTGGTCCATTTCGTCCTGTTTTGAAGCAGGTTTATTTCAAAATATGACGAATATGAACCATTTTGAAACCAATGAGATATTTTTATTGCTTTATTTGGTCCATTTCGTCCTATTTTGAAGTAAATTGAAATTTTTTTAATAGTTTTAATCAATATAATTGAATTAACATAAAAAATAATTCGCTAGACTTTACATATTTCACGGTTTAATTATTTTTAACCGATTTTTTTAGAAATATAACTTATATATTTTGTTTATCGTTATCTCAGACAGATTCTAAAGTCAGTTTAAAAGGCACTTACATCGTCTGAAATAAATGTTTTACCCTCTTGCAACCAAACCATTCGGGAACTTGCATTAGATTTTAAAACTCCTATCCTCTATAACATTGATTAAAAGACGTCATAACGCTCGAGATATCTCCTTTCCTCTTATATAAAATAAGACGCGTAAACCCTTTTAGACTAAATGTCCTAAATATATAGCACCGCGTGACAGTTTATTTAGTTTATTTCCCAAATACGCCCGTCTCTATAGCTCCTTTAATTCGAAATAGTCGAGCCATTCGAAGACACCCACTAAACGTAGTTAGATTCTGACGATTGGTCTGAAAAAAAATCCTGAAAAACCATCGCTTTTATACCTAAATAGCTAAGACAAACGAAATCAGCTCGTGTTGCGCGAATATTATTTAAAACAAACTGTAGGGCATCGTTTGATTGGTCGGAGGGAATTCGTTAAATTACAGTCTGAAACCTAATTGAAACTGAATCTGCGCAAACTTTTACGTTAGAATTAAGGGCCACTCTATTATTTGGCGTCCCTTTATATTTGACCCCAATACCCCCAATTTCCGAATTTAGTGGACCTGAAAACAAATATCAGAGTATTTCGGCCTACTCGAAAACTGACTATGTTTTGTTTCGCGATTAGTGTTGTAATCGAATGAAAGCTGGGGAGGATTAATACACTGTTTTAAATCTCATAAAGATAAAAGTAGTACCTGCTAAGAGACTTAATAAATGATCCCATCAAAATCTCATTTTCTCGATCTTTACACCTAAAAGTTTTAAATCCTCCAAGACGAACGAAGCTTAAGGAAAAGAGCGAAAACATTTTACTCAAAAGTGTTCTCTCATTCTCACTTAAATTTTTAGTCCTACATATGAATTGCCTTCTTAGAAATAAGGTTTCCATTACGTATAATAATCCCCATTTGTAGCAAAATTTGGTTTCTTCTAATACTGAAAATATCTATATCTAAACTCCGCATCATCTTTTACATCTAGTATATAGTACTTTACCTAAAGATATATATATATATATATATAAATAGAAAAAAGGCTTTTGAATATTTTCTGACGCGTTTTAAAAGTTTGATATCTTTCTCAACGATGTTTTATTCTCAGGTCGAATTTCATAGTAGAGAGGTGATAATGCTGAAGGTAGGGGAGGGAGAGATACACGTAATGACGTCACTAATCTCTTAACATTCTCCACTCTTTTCGCACTATTATCTGTAAGTCTTCGAATGGGATATATATTCTTTCCATCTTCGTTTGGCAGCACTAAGTAAAGCATATATGTATATATCCCTATGATATTTTTGCAGGCTAAATATAAATGTATCCTACCATTGTATGTAGTGTCAATTAAAGGCAAAAATAGTTTATATATCCCGCGTATCGTTTTCGTCCTTTTGCAGATCGTTTTAAATAAAAAATAGGTTTCTATGTAGCTCGTTTTAGGGATGTATGTCCGTAATCAATGTAATATTAGAGTGTTATAAAAGCTGGTGATGTTTATTCCTTCCCTATCTCGCTAGTACTTGGTTTGAGTTGATATGGTATAAACCTCTAGTTGTAAGGGGGTTCATTTTTAAGAAACGCCAAAGTTTGAAAATTGTCACTTAGAGCCAGTTATATCCTTGAATGGTAAAAAATAGGGGAAAATAACCTGAGTCTCTTTTCATATTTATAGTCATCTTAAGACGAATTGGGAATTTTTTTCTACATATATGAAACAAAATCCAGGGCAAAAACATTCTAAAGCTGTCTACGTGTAAGTCTATTTTTAACTTAAACGGGATAATAAACCCTAGAAACCCGTCGAATAATATTTATAATGGATTAGTATTGCTATAATACGAATATAAACAGTATTAAAAATTAGCCACCAACTCTTTCAGGGTCGTCACAAGTCAGGGAACACTGGGAGAACCGGAAAAAGTTATGGAATTTGAAAATGAAACAAAAACGTTAGGGAAAAGTCGTAGAATTTTAAGATATTTTAAAAAGTCAGTAAATTTTAAGATATTTTTAAATATCAATTTTTAATTATTTTAATAAGTTAAGATCTTTTAAGAAGTCAGGAAATCAAATTTTAGTCGCAGAACAGATATATAACAATGAATGTTCTGCCCCTGGTGATTATCTTTTCTCTGCACAGCGAAGTTCGGCTGTTGAAACACTTTTACAGACGTCTATTGGAAATAGCGTAAGGAAAATTAAAGCCTCGAAAAACCAAATTTGAAATAATCTAAAGGAGCCTTGAACTATAAACCCCATTTGGCTACACAGAGGCTTTTATTTACTTCTAGAAATGCATTGAAATGTGGCAAATTCCTTAGCCCTTGCTATAAAATTTAGAATGTTGGGTTTTTATAGTACGTAAAAGCTAAAAATATAATTCAAATATTTTCGAAAAAAATGTTGAAAGCGTATTACTTTTTTTAAAATTAAAAATACAGTCGTTGAAACCGAAACGGGCTTGTTCCGCCTCTTTAGCGGAAGTTGCGGTATTATACAGCTTAAAACATGAGAGAGATAATGGTTTTTTGGTCTTTGTGCCCATTGATATGTATATTATTAATCTCCCACCAAAAACCCACAGTTTTATGTAAGCCCGTTTTTTTTTTCTCTCGATTCTTCACTGTATCTCCGTACAAAAATATATACTTTCAACCTGAAAATGATTTTAAATTTCCATCAGAAAAACCTTTTACACCATTTGTAAATATTATATCTTAGATTGTAACTTTTATACAATCATAATAATCCAATTTCAAATTGCATTTAACGTACTATCTTAACCTTCCCATAATACATATATTGTATTATAGAGTTAATATGATCTTAGCATTGTTAGGTATTGATATCTCCGACTGTTTTCGTTCGAATCGTTAAAGTTATTGAAGAAATATTAGGGGGAAATAGAAAAGGTTGTTTATATATATATATTTTAAACCACTGAGTATTGTAAGCCTCTCTAGCTTTGTAGATATTGTTTGAAATTACCTTAACGTTGAACACATTGTTATATGGTGTTCCGCACCCGTGTTGAAATCCCCTTTAAAATGCTATGGAGAAGAATTGTTTCCCGTTCCCGTCCGCGTAAAGGAGGGGCCAAATGTCCCCCCTATTAAAAGCTAAGTGCTCTGTAATCTAGCGCAAAGTTTCTGAAAATGATGGTTAAAGGCTGTGGGAGGATTTAGGGGTTGTATGAAGGAGGGAGGGTTTAACTCGAATACGTAATGGATTTTGTATGACTCATAGAAAGGAAACTCCTGGTTTTAAATTTTGTCTCGCATCGTGTAGTTTTGATACCTAGTTGTCTATGTATACTGAAGCTCTAAAACTTGGACAATGTTACGAATTTTTTAACTGTTTGTCAGTCTAGGGATCCAAGGATTATATCTTGAAATTTTAGTTTAATTTTAAAATTTTCGATTTTTAATTTTTTAATTTCAAGATCGTTCAGAACTGACGATTATTATGAGCTTGTTTTTGGGGTTTAAAAACAAATTGATATTATTTAAATGTACACTGGACTTATAATGTTCTTTTAGGCTTGGTACGCGTCAGAGATTTTGAAAATTAGTTCTAATGTGCGAAAATTTAGGAAATTTGGAAATTGTCTTGAAAAGTTTGGTATTTTGAAAATTTGGAACAAAAAGTCAGATATTTTGGAAAATAGACCTATAAAGGTCTGTCAAAAGTCTGGAATTTTAAATATTGCAGTTAAAAAATCACTGAAAAGTCAAAGAATTTAAATATTTGGGTTTCAAGGTCAGCAAACTTTATATAAATATAATTAATTAATATATATGGGCTAAGAAAGGTCAGTGGAAAGTCAGGAAATATGGAAATTTTTTCTAGAAATGAAGAATGGTAAATATGATTTTTGGGTGTACCGAGAAACATTTGGTATAACCCTATCTCATTGAATTTAAATAATAGTTGAAAATAATATTTAGCAAAAAATCCTGACAAATGATTATATATCGGACCCTAATATTCAAGCCACGGATAATACTGATTACCATATAACAAAACAACGTTATAAAAATCTCGTTTTGTATAACGACTCATTTCTGTTGTAGTACCATTTTCTCCGTATAGATAATAGGGAATCTGATGTACACGCTTATACCTAACCCCAGTTTAGGGAGAGAATAATGGAAAGAAGAGGGAGGTTCTTGGATATTTTAATTTCTGTAGTATACGGCTCAAACTACAGACAATGTTCCCCCTCATCCGCTTGTCATGTCTGAAATATTCTATTTTTACCCCGGGTGCGATGCCGCCACGAGGTTATAGTGCAAGCGGAGATTTGAATGAATGAACCCATAATAGGAAGTGGCGTTTTTGATCTAACCATACCTTCCTCCCTCGTGCTAGATCCCTTCATTTTGCCCTCACTCCTATACCGCGAGTTTCATCCTTGGAATGTGTTAGTATGAACAGAAGGAGATAATAGAAGAAGGCTACATTTTCCCACTAATCTAGACAATTTCAATAAAAGTCTGAATAGCTTCAGAAAAGGCGAAACCATTAGCGTCAAATTACGAAGTTGTTTCCTAAACGTAACTAGCGCTTAAAGGGAAACTTGGAGCTATAAATGAACCGCTTTTGAATTTATTTTCAGAATCAACTTGCCAAAAAATGTATTCGAGAATTTTTTTATAACTTCTTTGGTTTTTAAATTAATTTTTAAAGTTGGGTTAAGTTTGAATTTTAGTAAGAATAAATTCGGGTCATTCATATTATTTCAGCCTTCATTAGCGCTTGTAATGTTCTAACATTAAAAGAATTGGCCAGCGTTTTATGTCCAAGAGCAAGGGCGTCAAACGCCGGCCTATTACAATAATGAAATAATATGATTGGCCCAAATTTATATTTATTTATATTCAAATTTTAACATGGTGATTCCGAAAATAAATTAAAAAGCTGTTTCATTTTTAACTCCAAGTTTCCCTTAAATCAACGCTATTATCTTAAAATTCAATATTAAATAAATACAAAATGCTAATCATCAATGATGATACGAAATTTATTGAAAATAAATTGAATCTTTAAATTATTACTTTTTAAAGTGAGGGTGTAAGTAGACCGGTAAATAAAGAAAGCCAACAGTACATTGAAATTGGTCAGACTCGTGTTACACATTAGGAAGATGCAGTGTCTCCTTTCGCATATTATTACCATCTGGTATTACTAAGATAAAGCTTAACTATGAAAATTTTATCAAGTTTTAAGATTGTTTTGGGATATAGTTTTATTACGGTGTTAGCGTAACCATATTTGGCATCAATTTGGTGTTGCATACTTCTGTTCCAAAGAGGTTGGAATTATGGAAAAAGCTAATGGGGATGACTACATAATGTTAAAACTCATCTAGAAGGAAATAGTTAGTGCCAACTACTTTTCTACACTGGTTATAGCAAAGTTACATTATACTATTTAATTCTGAAAAAATTACGCAAACTATTTTTATGCCCTATGAAGATTAACATTGCGTATTCATTCGCCGCAGCTTTTGCTGTTTAGCTTGCGAATAAAACTATATATTGAAGTTCAAAAGTATATATGGGGCTGCGAACTATATATAATAAAGAAGGCTGAGGCGTATTAATACATAATGTAAAACGTCATAGAGATTAAACAGTTTTTGGCAAAAGCTCTGGAAGAAATTGGGATTTTTTTGGGGATTCGTTCTTCGTATATTAAAAATTGATTAGTTTTTCGACGCGGGTTCTGTGAAAATATGGTAGCATCGCTTATGCTTGTAAGAAAACTATTTTGACATTGATTTGGCAGGCGCGGGGTCGGAGGTGGTCTGGGAATTTTGACCCGCCATTTACAAATGTTTCTTAATTTTATTTGATAGAAAAGCCATTGTTTTTTTATTCGTACTCGAGTTCGCGTGTTCCACATAATTTTGGTAATGATTTTACTTTAAGTTTAACATTAAATATTAAAACCCTCTTTGTAAACTCTCTTAAACTGCGTGAAATAGATTTTTCAGTAATTAGTTTGGAATATAGAAAATATACATGGCTTGTAAATAGCAGTAATTTATAATTATAATTAGTTAGAGTTCCTGTAAAAGGTTATTTGCGTATTTATTAAATTAATCTATATATATATTAATATATAAATTAATGGTAAAATAAAATACTGGAATACTACGTTCCGTGAAAAGTACTTTATCTCTAAAGAGGAGTTTAGATGATGGAGGGAATACGATAAGAGGCATAACTGACTACGATTTCAAAATGCATTAATTAATTAATTGTGTCTAAAGTTCTGAAATTAAGTTTTTTTACATAGTATTTATCGAAAAACTTTATTTACGAGACTTTTCAAGCCGAGGCTCTTCTTAATTCGTTCGTTAATGCTACTTTAATTTAGAAATAGATCTCTTAAAGGGAGAATGCAACCTAATTACAAGTGATTTTTTATCGATTCCTTATCGTTTAAATAGGCCTAATCCACCGATAAAAAGTTTACAATACAAATATTAAACTAGAAATAAATTTAGAACTTACCCTGAAAATAGGCTTAGCGTCCGTGTAAGGTCTAGCGACCAATGAGCAAAGGCCCGTCGTTCACGCGAGATCTCCACGAGACTTACGTCGCGCGCGATTGGTCGCTAGACCTTACACGCGAGGAAAACAGGACCTCCATGAATCCCACTAAGCCTATTTTCAGGGTAAGTTTTAAATTTATTTCTAGTTTAATATTTGTTTGTAAATTTTTTCACTAGTGGATTAGGCCTATTTAAACAATAAGGAATCGATAAAAAATCACTTGTTGTTAGGTTGCATCCTCCCTTTAAGTAATTGAATAAAAAATAAATCAAGTGACAAATAATTTACAAATATTTTTTTTCTTTTTACTGTGAAATATACTTAATTTGAACTATATCGTAATAGTTATAAATAATACTCAACCTCTTGCTGATGAGTCTTGAACGGAAGTAATGTTTTTAAATTTAAAATATGGCGTGCAGTTTCTCTTTTGGGCTAAGAGTTTAAAAACTGTATTTGATGCTCTCTTTTCAAATATAAGTTTAATAAGATTCATCAAGGTTCTCCTTTTCAGGCCTCAATTTTTAATATAAGGATGAGATAATAGTATAATTATAACCTTAGCATGAACTTTCTCTCACGAAGATTAACCCCCTCCCACTGTATACGTTCCGTTAACTTTCATAAAAGCAATAGAATAAAAGGCAGTAAAGATAGTAAAACCATTGTTAATATATACATAATTAAAGATCACAATGAAAGCTTCTATTTTTTCCCCCTCTTTTCAGTCTAATGCTTCCAAATCGATGAATGGAGTATAATTTAATATGTAAGGGGTTCGTCTCTATACCACGAGAACAACCACGCCTTAATACCCGATCCTTTTTATACATTTATATAAAACGTATTAAACGTATAACTTTGTAGCGCTATCAATGCTTAATGTCGCTATTTTTCTATCCATTTTCCTACTACCGAGTGAAATTGATTTGGAATATATATACGCAGAGGGTATTTCGTGCGCCCCTTGATCGCTAGGGACCGCAAACAGGAGGACCCCCGAATATTTTTACGCTTCGTTCGAGGTTTGAAGGCGAACGTTGCGATTCAAGAATATGTACACGCGCGAGAGATAATAACCCAAAGGGAGAATGAACTATTCTCATGCCTTTTGTCACGTGATAGGGTCTCTTTCGCGCGGTCTTTTTCGTAAAAGTACTTAATCCAAAAAGTATTATCCTTTGAAAATTATAGTTAATTAGGTTCCAGTATATGGGAAAAAATTTCCTATAAATTCTTGACATTTTCAATTTGAAATTTCTTAGTAGACTCTGGAAACAAGTTATTTAAGAAGAATAATAACAAAATATTCCTTGAAACATCAAAAGATGCTAAAGGTCTCGTGGTAGTTCGCGGTTAATTATAAAATTAAAGTTGGGAAATTGGTCTAGAAGAAATTTAACGAATTTAGGCTTAGTTCTATTTCTCGACTAGGACAATTAACTGTAAATTACCGCGAAACCTTTGGTGAGTTTCGATAATATTTTTAAGCGTATTTTAAAAGTGGAAATTAATTAAAATTAACTAGTAGTCTAGTGTCCCTTTAAACTTTTCCTCCAAATTAACTACTTTTTGGCACCTTTCTTCAAGCCATCAATAAAGGGAAGTTAGTCAGACTTCTATTACAAAACTAAATCATTATGAAGATACGGTGTCTTCCATCTCCTATTATCTCTTTCTAGTTCTAGTTCGAAATCCCGAAACTATGACGCGCTGTATATGGGCGAATACAAAACTTTTGCGGTTGTGGGCAGGACCTGTTCTTGTATTTGGTATAGAGAGAAAGGTAGTGGAAATGGCAACTATCAATGTTTTAGCCCATATTTTAAAGGCAGACCGAGGCTTAAGGTTGCCATTAGTCTTTTCTTTACCGATATAGTAAAAAGGGCGTCCCCCTTTTATCCACTATTTTACAAAATACGATGAATCCGCAGAAATATTTCCCTTCTCGTAATATTCGCGGATTATCTGGTAATTAAATATAAGGCTATAGTACAAAGGTTTCATTATATTGCCTTTATACATTTTTCGACTTTCCCAGAATCCCAAAGATTTTGTTTTAATTCACAGTCTCGTGGCGAATAGAATTGAGCGTATAGAAAATACTAATGTACGCGATGCGTTGTTTAATAGTACGTAATCCTATGGTTAGGGATTTATACCCATCTTTTTGTTCGTTTTCTTTATTCATAACCTAGGGTGGAATGAATTTCGCGGTTTAGAAAATAACTCTGTGTGGTACGTGGGAAATTGTCCGTATGTTACCGTTTTTGGGTAGTTTTGCGGCCAAAATGTAAGTGCTCACCGGCGTGGAGGTTGATTTTCTCTCTCTCTCTAAAGTGGACTGGGGTATTGTGTGGGGATTAACGGACATGCCTTCCCCTCTTTAGAAGCGCTCGCTCCAAAAAATCGAATGTAATTATTAGTTTTTTTCTTATTCTTTAGAGAAAAAAATGAATTCTATTCAGATTGCTCTAATTTTTAGGTTGTTTTCGCAACAAAACCGTACCACGATAATCTCTCTAAAGTGATCCTCTCACCAATTCTTTTCAAAGAATGATATTTTTTAAATTTTATAAAATTATATATTTTTTTTTTTCACCTTTCGTTTAACGCCAAAAATAATATCGATTTATTTTTTCTCGTGATAGCGTAGAATGTGGAAAATACTATCAGTAGTACTTCCAGCTATTAAGAAACAAAAATTAAACTATATCCGTAAAATAGACTTAGCTGGATTCTGAGTTTCTTCGCTTTGGTTGGTCAGCGACCAATCGAATGTTGTTGGAAGTCTCATGCAGATAATGACGGACCTTTGCTCATTGGTCAATTACTCTACAATGCGAAGAAATTTAAGTTCTAGATGAATCCAGCTAAGCCTACTTTGAATTTATTTTTAGTTTAATATTTGTTTGATAACTTTTACTGGTGGACCAGGCCCATTTAAATGATAAGGATTTTAGGATACTTTCTCACTTTAAGGTGACTTTGCATCTATATTACTTTTTCTCGAATGAAATTTAACATTTGTGAATCAAATAGCTACAGATTTTTCTCGTTTTCCTAACGTCGCGTGTAAACTTCAGCGTTCCCGAGCTACTTATATATATTTTAATAATATCTCAACGAGATTGTTTAGAGTATAGAGAACGTTCCGAATGAGATGAACTATTATTTTAAAGCTACGTTCACTGTATAGGCAACATTTTGAAAACTTTGAATGCTTTATTGTACATTCAATTTTTTTTTAATTCGATCCGATCATTCCATTTTGAGAAAGGTTGTAAAGTTCACCCTTCCAAAACGTTTCTGAAATATTTTAAACTATGTAGTATGAACGCGGCTTTACAAAAGCGCGCTTTCTCGCTTGTCATTGCTTCAAAGATGGATGAGGATTCTAAATCCTGTCACGAGCAAAATGGGCCTACAATCTCTATAGATAGTAGCTCGGTACAATATTTCTCCCTTTATACCTCTTCGTATATGAGCTTGAAAGAGCCGATATCGAAAATATTCTATCCCCTCGCCGCGGTATGGCCGCTATAGGGACTTGTAAACAGGCTTATTTCGTAACTCTCACCCCGTAAAAACATCCTCCATCTAGGATAGGGCTAGCGAGATCTATACGTTCACGCCTCTGATTGCTATATTGCTATAAAACAACAAAAATAGATAAATATTGGGTGTTTTTACGCTGTATATGCAATTCGGCGCCAAATGGAAGGCGAATAAGCGACAATGTGTGACAATTTATATCGTATCAGAAGTATATAATTAACTTAAAGGTAGTATGAAGCATGACATCAATTATTCAGCGGAAGAGTTTTGAAATCTGTTACTTTAAACAGTCGCGGACCAATTACGAGAGAATAAGAAGCGCGCGAAAATAAATAGTGCTTTTGTACGTTGGTCGGGGTGATTTTAAAGTCTTTCTTCTATGTTCAGAGTAACTATAGCTTAATATTGGTTTGTCATAGCTAAACTTACGAGAACTAAGGTGTAATTCGAATTCCAGACTAACGTAATCTTCGTAAATATGCTATATACGATTTTGCATATGATAATGTTGAGAACAAACAAGCGGGAAAGCTATGTCTGGTTGAATATTCATTTATAACTTAAAGTTTCCACCAACTTGGTTTAGATTGACATTATAAATAGAACACGTTGCTAGAAGAGCATGTTTTACTCTGAACTATGAAAGGCACCATGGGGTAGATACGTAAATAAATAAGTGAAAAACCAAAAATAAAAATTGGGGAGTAATAATAAAAAATGAATTTTGGTCTAGCCTGGAATATATATATCTTTATACAGTATGTTATATCGGAGCGTGTTTTTATTTCGACGCTATTCATTTTTAGCCACGTTTATTCAAAGTTCTCTTACATTTATTGTGTCGTTGTCGGTGTCGGCTTCAGAAAAAGACTATACATCAGGACTAGGCTTATAATGACTAATAATGAATGACGAGATTACTCTTAAGCTACGTTCATACTAGGCATTGGAATCGATTTAAACAGTTTAAAACCGATTTCCTGGAGTAGTGTGAATAAGAAACTATCTTTCTCGAATCGATTTGATACGATTTCTCGAAACTGCTTCGGGAACCAGTTTCACACCGATTAGGTTTCAACAACCGATAGATGAAGCTACAATAAATGGATTTATAAAGTGACGCGCTTAAAACGATTTTTGGATATTTGAATATCGGTTCGAGTTTACCGTTTCAAACCGATTAAGAAATGATTTTTTGACCTTACCTTTTGCGTAACGATGGAATCTCGGGTGTGGCTTCTTTAATTGTCTTTACCATCTTGTTTAAGTCTATTTTTTGCGTTTCTCAGTTTTTATTTCGCTAGTTTTTTCTTATTTTTCGTGTCTGAGAAAGAAAATAGAATATTTCTACGCGGTCAACACAGCTTCGGCAATTCCCAGGCCATTTCCCCACAACCGAAAGAAAACTCTTTCGAGCTTATATGCCTATTTCTCTTTTTAGTTTCGACCGCGCCGGTTTTTCATTTTCGGATGTTTCTTTATTTTGTTTTTCTTCTATTTATTTTTACGAGATATAAACTTGTCTTAGAATCGAAAACCAAGATATATCCCCCGTGTGCCAACGTGTTTATACACTGTTAAAATTGGAAAATTTAAACCACTAAAATTTAAACGAGTAAATAAGAAAAATCATGGAATTAATTGACTAACATTTCTGAAAGATGTTGGGTCTATATTTCTTGGATTCTTTCAGAAGTATTGAAGCTGGTACAAAGTAACTTTTTAAAGTTTCATCTTAATTCGGAAAATTTGAGATAATAAGGATTGAATTTCCAAGACTAATTATGGCTCTTTAATAAAGAATCACTATTCTCTCCTATTGTCATATTATTTTTGAAATTTCTTAAAAATAACTTAACCCTATAGGACTTTTAAGAGATAAAGATGAATAACGAAAACTGAAGTTCATAAGCATCCTCTAACGGCAAACAGTGTGGGCAAAATTAGTAACAAACAAAACCATACGCGCTTCTACATATTGTCTTTCCGCAACAGCGACTCACGAGGTTGTATTATCATGGACTAATTAGAGTATACTTTAATTAGTACATGGTATTAGTTACTACTTTTACCACTGTTTGCAAATGAACGTCATCCCTTTTTGATTTAATTAAAAATAAAAATAAAATTCTCAGGCTTGGAATCCAATCCGAATCGTTTCAGTCTGAAATCGGATAATGAGAATTTAGTGACGGAAACGTTAACCATTAATTACGTCATGATACTTAGTGTTTCCTTTCTTTCTCGCTCTCTTACGAAATTATAATACCAATTTCAGACGAGGCGTAACTAGCCGTTTTAATCAGATTTAACTGAGGTTTAATCATAATTAACCGAGGTTTATTCAACTGAGAAGGCTGCGAAAATCTCAATTAAATCTGATTAAACCACGGCTAATTACGCCTCGTTTGAAGAGGGTATTACGGTCTAACCTATCACGGAGTGTTGTCTGAATAGCCAAGCGAGTCTGCAACTGGATTACAATAGAAACTATTACACAAATTGTCGAAAGCCAATCGTCGAAATCATCTTTGTAGTTATATTAGTGACTTAAATTATTAAAACTATAATTTTATTGTTGTTTTTAATAAACGGGCGAGTTATTTTATCAAACAATCGAAATGTAAAAACAAGAGCCTGCAAGAGGGATGGAAAAATAAAGAGTATAAAGTACTATAAACTATATAGAGAGAAAATCTGAATAATTCCCAAACGGCTCGAAAATATCTAAGTTTATTTCCGACGGTTGTTGCCAAGAACAAATATTGACATAAAGAAGCCGCCACGCTTCATACTGACATTCATTCGCGCTTATATTATATTTCTCTCTTTCAATATGCGCTAGTATAACAATCACGAGGAATTTTCATTCGATATAATGGCGTAATTATACCTGACTACCCTTAAATCTCTGTTATAGTATCAAGAGATAAACGACGAACTTTGCTTTGTATCCGCTGAAAACTCACGTTGAAACAAACTACAATTCGTCCACGAATCAAAACCGAATGAGAGGCAAACCATAGAGAATAATCCGATAGGAGTAGAAAGTTATTCCTTTGCCAATGTAATTTAAAAGAATACCGTCCAGTTTTAGGGATCCATACATCCGGTTTTGATTTTTCCATAGTTGCAAAGGCTCTTTTCTGGAATGCGTCGTTAGCTTAAATACTAAAGTAAAAAAATTGTTTTAATAATTAAGGGAGCACAGGGTGTCAAAAAAATTTATTATTAAAACTCAAATCACACGGAATTAGAAATATAACGTTCATAAGAGGGTAAACAGTGATTAAATTTTGTAACTAACAGCAAAATCTCGTGCTTTCTTCTGCCATGAGCTTGAAAATAGCGTTACTAACTACCTATGGAGCTTGAACTATTTAGCTCTTGATAGAAATCGAGTGTGTTATCCTGCATGCAGCTAAGCTTTGGCTCGGCACGTGTTAAATGTCCTCGCCTATGGTCTCAATATTCTACTCCTCTTGCTTTATTCTCTATGGGAAAACCGAGTAAGCTGTTATAGCATCGGTGCTTTCTAATATATCTTCACGCTTTCCGTAATATTCGGACTCTTATACAATATTTTCTCTCGCTTCGGATCCCCGGTTTTCGACCCCCGAAGTTTTATATTGTTAAGAAAAGTCCTCTCGTAACACCTCTAGAACATATTTTGCCTTATAGTTTGCAGATATAATAATAGCCAGTTTCATACCTTACTTCGTATACACACATATATAGACGTCCAAATTATATTTATATAATATAAATATATAGTGTTATATTTTATTTCATACAAGACAAAACTCTGTCAGGGCATCGTCTATGTCCAACATAGTGCGTTAATATCTTATCTAGAGAAAAATTGAATAATTCAACTGTTTTAACTGGTTAAATTTGTAGTTATTCAGAGGCGTAAATCAAAACATGTTGAAATGTTTTAAGTGGGCTTCGATTGTTCGAATGTTAAGGCATTTTTTGTAGGGCGAATGGCGAATGTTGGCAATCACAAAAACCAATCAGTATGGTCGTCAGCACCGATTTGAGAATCTTGGCAAAAGATTCAAGACACAAAGGGTGGTTAAAAACCTTATTTAATTTTGAAAAAAGAACACTTAGACACCCGATATTAAAACATTTTTCTATTAGTTGCAGGTTTAAATTAATTTGAATTCCCCTATGGACATGTTAGTACCCATTTTTTGGAAAATACATTCGGTTTCTACCCTTTCTCTCTTTCTTTTGATTTTACTTCAAAATCGTCGTTTACTTCTTCTCTGAATATAAACTTTTGTTTGTGTTCAGGGAAGAACTAAAGACTTTTTGGCAACTTTTACGATGTTCAGGAGTTGGGACTTTCTAGTTAATTAATTTTTAAATACGTGTACGTTGTCTGCTCATTCAGAATTAGGAATTTAGAATTAATCAATTTCATATCAAATTGTCAAAAGTAGACTCTAATTATTTACTTCGATCTAAAGATTCCAGATGCAGTTTTAAAAGTTGCTGTTTAAAGTTGTATATATTAATAACGTGAAAAGTTTCTCATACTTAGAAATTCGAAATATCAGCCTATTGGTTTGAAAGAAACGATTAATAATTTATTAACCCCATAATAATAAACACTTTTGTTCTGCATTTTTAGCAAAAATTGACTTAAAGTGTTTTGGATGTCAAACCGAATTTTTGAATTTATATTTTTGGTACGCGGATCTAGGGTTCTTAAAACTCGCGACTCGAGAGAGGATGGCAGTTACGATGGGGATGGGGAGGTTAAATTTGGTTTTCTGTCTCTCTCTCTCATTCTCTAGGGGGGTAACAGCGAGGATATTGTTTATTTTTGCACGTTAGTCCGGACGTTAGCAGCCTAAGGGGAAAAATTACTGCGAATACAAATGGGAAAATTATAGCGAGAAACTAGGGATCCCAGCACCGTGTTTTTGGGTAAAAAGGAAAATTAAATATTTTGCGCTTAAAACCGTGTCAATTTGAATTTTCAACGGGAAAAAGTTGAAAACGGACGAAATTGTAAAACCGGCCCTTTATAATATTCCTACGTACAGGCTTTAAAATAATGTAACGATATTATTTCACCAAATAATATGCAATTGGATCAAATTGTATGAAAAATCAAAAGCGAAGTGAATTATCTGCGTTTGCAGGTCGAATAAAACCCGAAACAGGGCTTTCTCATATTCTTATTTCGTGTACTGTATGCGCAATATAGCCATATATGATGTAACGAGAGTCTGAACAACCTCAGAAAAGGCGGGAAAATAAGTAACAGGCTACAATAAATCGAATCACCCTTCATTTATTAAATTCTACCAGTGGTTAAATTAGGCCTTTGTGTCTGGACGCTCATATAACTCAGTTTGAAGAAATAGGGTTGTAATTATCATTCATAATGCTTCCAAATAAAGTAAACACTTTTTTAACTGGCCGGGGAATGAATGAAGGAATGAATGAATGGTTTATTTACTCTTCCGAGGAATCCTTTTGATATCAGGGAGGAGCGTAGCTCACAATCATGTTAAGAAAGCCAACATTACAATGAAGTTTGTTTAACCCTCTTTAAATTTCGCAACTAATTCGTAAAGGAGATGCACTGTGTTGGTTCACCTATTATCTCTTTCACTGTCTGAATCGTTTGAATTACGCGGGTTAAAGAAAACCTTGGACTTCTTGTGAGGGGTGCTTACTCATTACCAAATTACTAAGAAAGTTGTCCTTTGATGAGAATTAGTATTTTTATATCTATTCCTCAATTTTTTTACTTTTAAAGGTGAAATTGTACAATCATCGCGTTTATGATATCCAATAATACTGTTTAAATCCCAACGCGCCTCTCTTAGTAACCTACTTAAATTAGGAACTATGTTTATTTATATATATATAACATATAATATATTAGAGTATATACGCGTAACACGCTCGTGTATAAAAGGAAGCGATCGAACTCCGTTGGGAATTCCTATCCTCTGTAGAAGAGTTGAACGGAACACGCGATATAGTCAATTCCACTCATAGAATGAATCTAAATTGCAACAATATTCTGTTATTGTAATGTAAAAATAGGCGTTTTCTAAGATGCAACTCGTGACAATATAGAGGTTATTTTGGCAATGAACGTTTCTCTCTCTCTCGCGCGCTCTCTCTCTAAACTCGGTGCATAAATTAAATCGTATAAATGGTGTATCTAGAATGTCAACAACGCCGTTTGAAAATACCCGAGACACACACGCAACGCGGACCGATCCTCTGCGGAACACCGGAACAATTCCCTCCTACAGTTGAATTCAACAGTTTCAATTTTCATTAGTGTTCTTAACTATAGAACCCTCTTTACCCTATGATTTGGTGTTATATTTGAACATAAATCGTGCAGAATATATATAATATAATGTTTGTCGTGCTGAAGACCCAAACTGATTATGTAATAGTTCTATAAACATCTCCCGAACTCACTTTCCCCCCTGCGCAAAATGTTTTACATAACCCAGAGACCCAATAGACCTACATATTACAATTCGGCCTTCTCTATGGACTAATTTTTAAAATTATTCGCGCCATATTTTTAATGTCAAATAAAACTCGATTTTACGAGGGATTCTTAATTATTTATCTTTATGGCGTTTTTAACTATATTCTTGGACGTTAAACTAGTAAAGCCATCGCGGAGGGACATTTTAAATGTGGCTGTGCGTATAATAATATTATTGGAACTCTAATTTTTTAATCATAAATCAAAAATTTAGCAAACTTTCATACGGAAATAAAAATATTCATTATTTTTGAAAATCCAATCCGATAAAGTTGACAACCTATATTGCCAAATAATTTTTTGGAATCTAAATCTACAAACTTTCCAGTGACCAAAACTGATTGCACGATTAGCTAATTTAAATTAATTAATTAATCATAGTTTCAATTTATGTTTCAAATAATTCGAGACTTTATATAGGGCTTAAGTTATGTATCATATTTTGTGACACGCTCTACTTCTATAAACCAGTATAAAAATTATAGAGTCTTATCTTCGGCGCTAAAATCCATTCGTTATTATTTCCTCAAGCCAAGGGATTAGATAAAAAAACTAGTCTAGTCCGCTGTCTGCCGCGCCTATCTTTAAAAATACCCAAAGTTATAAGGGGTTTCGGGAGTCTTGTTTGTAAGAAATGGTTGGGTTCGCGAGACTAACGACTTTGAGAGTGATAGAAAGAGAAAAGAAGAAGAATATAACCCCAAAAAACATTCCTATATATATAGTGTTTATTCTCGCCATAACTTTTTCCGCTGTAGCGGAAACTGAAGGCAAAAGCGACCAAAAGTGAATAAAAACGGAAAAAATAAAACAAGATAAAAAGTTTTTTTTTTTTTTAGTTTTTTTTTCCGGAATCACCCGATTGGTGTTTTAGCAAATAGACGGCGGAAGGAAAAACGGTCCAAGGGAAGTGGGATGAGAGGCAAGAAGTCCCAAGAACAAAGGAAAAGTGGGGGGAGTGGAGGAGGCACTCAGTGGGAAAAGTACTCAAAGTAGCGTGAGTAATGAGAGAGAAATAGGCCAGCACTTCTGGCCCATTACTCTCTATCTTAGCAGACCGCAAAAATAGTCTAAAGCTACAATCTCCGCTTCCTTTTTTTTTTTTTTTACATTTAAAAGACGCGTTTACATATACTTCGTGTACTTCTGACAGTAATCAGCACTCCTCCGTCAAAAATGATGGGCTTTAAAAAATGATAACTTACTTTACTGTAATAATATTGCATTATGAATTTAAGTGATGCATTAGTGGGCGAGAATTTCTAAAATTACCAAATTTTTGAGCTATGATTTCGGTGAAAGGTCAAAAATCAAAGGTCACAAAGTTTGAAAACTGATATTTGAAATTTTATCCTGATGAACCATATTTGACGTAATCCTCTAAAAAGATTTTTAAAGAGCTCTTACACGATATTTTACGACAATTATGAACTGAGATAAAATCAAAAATGGCTTGACCGATCGCTATAAAACTTTCGGAATCGTCTTCAGTGACCCAAGAAACCCTAAACGCAAAATATGAGGGTTTCGACAGTATTGGGATTCAAAATTTCAATTACCCAAAAATATAAGATTAAAATCTCAAAAACTCCTTTTATCCAAAATAAAAAAGTATTCCAATCTTCTAACCACAGGTTTTAATCAGTAAATTACCATGAAAATGCTACTTAACTTTCTTCTTCTAACTCATCCTCATTCTCTATTGAAGTATATAGGGGAAAGGGAATTGGTGGGGAGGTGGTTAAGTGACCCCGTTCTGCACTTTTGAGTCCTCTAACTCCTCTTCTTTTTTGGTCGCCCCGATAACTCTCCCAACTCCTCCACTATTGTCTCAAGATTATTTGACTACTTTTTATAGCGTGAGTGTTGGGTGATTAAATCTTATAATATATTTTTCGAGTGTTTAGATTATTAGTTATTAATATTATTTCACGATTAAAGTTAAAAATTCAATATTTACGATTTAGTTCACTTTTCTCTGTACTGGGTAATTATAGAGATTTTATTTTTAATAGTATGGAAAACATGAAAATATATTCCAAATACCCTCAAAAAAATAGGGACAGTCACACTGTAAAAAATATTACATATAATTTCATATTAGATGAAAGTAATCTTATAAACTTATCGTGAAAAGAAAAAGATTACGCACTATTTTAAATATTTTATTTCCCAGATGAATTTCGTAAAAATTCCGTATATTAATGTGCAGAGAGAAGCCTACTTTCAAGCGCTATCCTTTCCATATATTTCCTACTGGCCCCTGTAGAAATGTTCCAACAGCCGCACTACCATGTGCAGAGAAAAAACAACATTCAGGGGTTATTTTTGTCTTGATTTAGCACAATATGATCTGTGATTGGTTTATTTAGAGATTACAGACTTGTTTGAATTTCCGTGCTGCAAATTCATGCTGGAATAGATTTAAATTAATCGTTGCCAACGTTAAAGTGATAAACGGTGTAAAATCTTGATGGAATTCTCTTAAACCACATCATGCAAAACGTTTGGAATTTAAATGGTTTCTTGCCGTCGAGTAGCGTAGAATGTAAATTAATTACCAGGGAATAAATGAAGTTAATTCTATTTCATTGGTTGTGGTATTATAGAACTAGCCGGTTTCTTTCCCCAATCTCTGATGAAGCGATATCTAGTTAAGGCGCGTTAAAATTCGCTTAAACTGCAAAAATCTAGTTAAATAAATACACAAACCAAGATATATGTTGTATATTTTAGGAATCTTTCAAATAAATGCATCGTATGTTTTAGGAACAAAGAGATCCTGTGCACTGATAGAAATCCAGAAAAAGTCCCAAAATTACCATTTTACTAAAATATTGAGCCGTATTAGTATTTCAGTGTTTTAATTCGATTATGGAAACGTCGATTGATATCGAGCAAATTTGTATAGGTTTTGCTTTCTATTTCTCGTCTCCCTATTCCTCTATCTCTCTCTCTGTCTCGGTTCTCTGTTAGTCGGTTGACCTTTGTCCAAAGTGTGGCGCGATGCGAGCTTTATCTTGTTTGGAGGTTTGTCCATCGGGTATTCCCGGCTCTTCGATTAGTCAAGCTAGGCACGCGCAACCATCTCCACCATCTGGTGGCCACAGCCCGCGATTGACACGTGTTTAGATTCCCTTTTGCACTCTATTTGACTTTATATGGCTAGCTCTTTCCCCACTTAAACCGATTTATTTTGGTTTCTGGTTAAAATACCTCGCGCGTGATTGGTCCATTTCATTCCTTATATAGGTCAGGTTTAAAGCCTATTTTCTAGGAAGGGTTAATATGTTTGTTTTCTTAAAAAAACAACAAAAAAAATGCAAGTGGTGTACAGTGCTAATCTCAGTCACCCTTTAAATAAATAACTTCATGATTCCAGTATATTAATTAAATATTTAACAAATATATGGAGAAGTTAATTACCGAGATCATTTAAATATAAAAGAACAAATTCTAAAATTTCAAATCACTAACATATCACCATTGTAAAATAGAGAATTCAACATTATTAAATATTTATTTAATTTTTATTTTATAGGTTTGCAGCATATTCAAAATTACTAATCTTTATGTGGAATGACTCTGATGTCTCTTTTTCTTAAATAAGGCGGAGAAATGAACCGTAAGTACCATAGTTTTATACCAATTAGTTATTATAATTTAATAGATAGTAATTCTAAAAATTCATAAATCGTCTGATTTATGTAATTTACCTTATGATATATTATTAATAGAATATTGTCTCGATATTTTCCCCGGAGAAATATTCTAACCAAACTCGCGGAACTAATATTTATTACTATATAGCATATCAAACTATCTGACGCACCTAGGGAGCTCCTGTCCTATTCGACCCAATATCGCCCAAAAGTTTATTATAGTAATATATTTAAAGCAAAAAGAAGCTTGTTTTGCAACCTTAAAAGGGACATTAAACCTTTTGAGATGAAACCAGTAGGGGATAGAAATATTTGTGGATTTAAGTAGATAACTACAAATATCTACATTATTTAATATTTGTGTAAATTAGTTCCATAGCTTTTTTCCCCCCCACTTTTACGATTATTTGAGAATTATTTGTGATGTCTGTCTCGAATTAATTCATATTGATTAGTTGGAATGATGGGCTTGTAGAATGGATGGCCTAATTGTAGTGAGATCAAGTTCAAGGGATAACCTAACCTAACCTTCCTATAACTATGTGTGAGAATTAACTGTTGACATAGAAAATAATTATTTGCGATCTTTCAGAAAATGTTACGCAAATTTCATGTATATTGCGTTACTTTTATATTTGATTACATTTTTTCTCTAGTTAATTAGACCTATTTTAATAATTTTACTGTCTCCTTTTATTATCCCTTTATTTTTTATCTATTCCGCTTTTGTAGGCGTTACTTCACTTAGATCGAATGAAGTGTAAAATAATCCAACTCGTTGTCAAGCATTACGACATACCCGCGTATGTTTTACCCTTAATACGCAGTTTTACTAGCCTGGCTAATGTATATTATACGGTTAACATCATATTGGGTTGATAGTAAAGTGGTGTCCGGGTCCTGTACCTATTATTATATATACCCCTTTTTAGCGCGTTTATTAGAGGGGCCTCGGGTTAGTGGTTCCTTTCCATCCCCCCTTCCCCTCTCCTGACATTTATAGGTTCGCATTAAAGAATGTAGAACTGATGCTCAAGTAATTTCCCACGAGATAAGCGACCGGAATAAGTTCTTGCCACCTCCTCTACAGCCCTATCTTTCTCTTTGTATACGCTGCAAAAGCTTCGTTCCTAAAATACACCCAATAAGCTACACGACTAAGGGGGTTCCGGGGGGCTGGGGGCTGTAAATTAATATAGGTAAGGGGGTGAAGCCCCGACTACAACTTCATTTAGATCCCCGATTGTCTATTAAAGCTAAGGCAAACATAGGTTTGCCAGTTTTTGAAAGTTTTATAATATCTTTATACCTATACGTCTAGGATAGTGACGATAACTTTAGGACTTTATACTTCAGGGAAAACCTGGAAAAGTTTGGGAATTTAAAAAAAAAAAGTTATCAGGGAATTAAGTAATAAGTTAGGCCACACATTTTCGTCTGGAAGGTTGAAATGATGAGTCATGTCAAGCCATACTCTTTTGTCTGGCAATTTAAGTCTGAGAAATCTAAATAAAATTTAGTCTGGAAATAGAAGTTTAAAAGTTGTACCTTAAAATTTTCGTCAGAGAAATCTAAATATATGTCAAGAAATTTAAGTTTAAATTGCAAATATTAGGCCTTAAAGTCAGGGAGTTTAAGTTTTGAAATGATTACGAAGTTAAGTTTTAATTTTAAAAAGCTGCAGTTTCAAGATAACAAATGTATATGCAAACTTACAAAGCCCAGCATTTTCAAAAAGCGCAAAATAATTATAGTATCTGTAACGAGATCTGAAATTTGTGTTAATTTGGTTTGACCCTGAATTTTTCCTATACCTCAAACGAAATCAAATAAGGACGTCAGTTGGTGTACTGGCTTATAGCTAGAATTAAGTGAGAACACGACCAGCAAAATAGAAAAACACAACTATTTTCTATCGCCTCAATCCTATAGAAACCAACATATTTAACTTCATTTATCAATTCAAGAAAGAAACCAAGTATAAGAGGGTATTTAAAGACCGTATTTTTGAAGAAAAGGGTTAAACTCCAATGGAGTAATGTCAATTCCCTATTTGTCTGTACCACAAGAGCATGATTTTCCTGTGTCTGTACTAGAGTATATGTCAAGGAAGTAGGGAGAGCCAACCACTAGGAGCCAACTTCGACTTTAAGAGGCTCAGAAATCTGAGCGACTGCAGCGACCCTGGCTGTCAAACGTTTAAAAAAATTATTGGCATATTTGTTTTACGTATGACAACCAGAATCTCTGCTGTCAGCGGAACAAACAGTCTCATAACCAAAATAAGACCAAGTTGGCTCTTCATACTTCAATCTGCACGATTAAAATTTTCATTATAATTGCTCAGGTATACTTTATTTGGAATAGATATTTTTGTAAGCGTATACCTTGGCCATTTTCTATCGTATAGATATTCGCGGGTCGAAGTGAATTGCCCCCCTTTTATTTTGGTCCCCTCCCCTTTGTGTCTACTAATTAGAAAAGGTTGCCACTGTGCCACCTTCGCGCATAAATTAATCCCTCTAATCGTTGCGTGTCCCCCTCGTTTTTCCCCTCCCGCACCTCGCCCCAACTTTAGCTATAAGCTTCCTTCCGCGAGCTAGAAAAATCCTGTTTAAATTAATTGGTTTTTGATGGGATAAACTGGTCTATTTAGTATACAGTAAGGGTTTTGAGGGAAGGGTGACTTTCTAAATTACCCTCGTTTTCAGTCGCCTATAGCTGCTTTTATCATTTTTACGTACCACGCTTGGTTTTAAGAGTTTGTTATATGGTGCATTGAAATTTAAGAGGAATCACTACGGACTACTTTTCTCATACGAGGGTTAACACTACGTATCAATCCGCACTCAATGTTTTTCGTAATGTAAAACGATCACGAGGTAAAATACATATGGTGCAGACCTGTCATTATCTCAAACCAATTATTATTTTACTTTTTTAATGATTTATAGCGTGTCAAATATAGTGTTCAACGTTAGTGTTTTTAAAGAACGTTAAAATCCAGGCATTAAATTTATTAGTTGGGGGGGGGGGGGCTAGTTTTATTCGTATCAGAATCATTTAATCGATTTCCACATTCTATGGAATATAAAAATAATTTAAAGAAGTGTAAAAAATGAAGAATGGATTGCGTGATAATTCGCAGTTGAATATGAAAGTTGCCTCGAACAAATTTATAATTGAAATCTGGGCCAGAGTAATTGCTGAGGCCATGTTATGACACTATGGAAGCTGTTTATTAATCTATGAAGGAATCTTCCCTGTCGATAAAGTTATTTTAGACTTTTCAGTAAAATTATATATTCAATTCTCGAATTTTGTATATGAAGCGTGCATAGTTCTGGTGTCTTTTTCCGATGTTATATATAGTTTATTGGGTGCTGCACCTCCTGCTTGTATTGGTATAAAACATCGGGGTCACTAGCTTAGGGAATAATTTGGATCTTGGCTCACGTTTCTATCGTTGACCTCACGTTTTCGAACTATGTCAGTCTCGACATAGCTTCTTGCACAGACCTTTTTTTTTTATTGTTGTTTCCATAAGATAATTTTTGCCTCTGGTCTCGAATATGTTTGATATCTCAGTGATATAAAAGAGCATTTTAAAGAAATCGTTAAAGGATTACTTAAACGTTAAGACCTTTTTTAATTTTGAGCGTTGCACCTATAAAGATAAGTTCAGACTACGCAGTTTCTTCGCTTTGCTTGTTACGTAAGGCTCGCACGCGTGGTACTACCGGTTGGTGACAGTCACACACACTCACATCCGGTCGTTCCAATGCCTCCCTTTGAACATAGTTCACCCGGGTAGATAAAAACCTAAATTTTTCCATTTAAGACATTATTTGTTTAATCATAATCAAAGTTATGATTTTAGCCTTCGTAATATCTCTCTACGTACTTATTACAAGGGTCAAAGTTTACCTTTTACACGCTGAAAACTTACCTTGATTTTGAGTTACTATAGTGTTCTACATTTTGGTATATATATTGTATATATATAGTTTAGCTTCGCTTTAACTCGCTCGTGACGGCGTTTCCGTATCCGTTGCTCGATCCTCGCGCGAGTTTACCCAAATCCGAGATTCGAGCGTTAATCCGTAATATAGCTTTAATAACGTTATATTAGACCCCACCACCTTCTTCCCTAGCCACCTTAAGCAAATGGAGACTAAAGCTCACCGCGGCATGCTCTCTATATTATACAAGCCTGGGTGAAATATTCCAACGGCATTAGGCATTTTGGAACACAACCCTTATATAGCTTCTCCAATTTAACTGAAAGTTACGTTTCCATACGTGTTTGCCGATGAAATAGATTATTAATTGAATATATTATATGCCCCTGTTTGGCTTGTAGATTTAATATTTTAGCAGAATAAACAAGGTAAGACGTCATAGTCTAACAGGGGTAAAAGGGGGGTGATATCGGGGGATAGCTTCAAAAGTAAATAACTAAATATGAATCCCAACTGAAATAAAGTTTCAGACCTCTTCCAAGTTATTATTTACCTACTCAAGATACAATTATAACTTGAGAATAATATACAATTAACACTTACATTTTAATGTGTAACTAAGGTAATTAACGGCTACAATAACGCCTGAATTAATTTTTGGTAAAGTTTTCAACAAATACTTTAATATTTCATTATACTTTGAATCTTGAATCTCTTTAGTATAGATTTATTTAGCAATTGGGTATGAAAACGCCGCTTTCTTGTACACGTTCATCTCCCTATTTGATACAAGGAAAGCCTCTCTTGGTGTTATCTAGTCACTTTTGCTAAGATAGGGGGCTCAAGCGTTAAAGCATCTTTTCAAATTGATGAAACGTATATTTGCTTAAGGATAATTAGACTAATTAACCAGAGAAATGCGTTAAATACTTTACTGATTTATTTATGGTTCCTTCGTTTCTTAATTTAAAAAATCTTAAAAATATTTGGTGTGGTATCGACTGTATGATAAAATTTGGTGTGGTAAATATATCGATTGTATGATGACCTTGGGTGTGGTAAATATATCGACTGTATGATAACCTTGGGTGTGGTAGATATATCGACTGTATGATAACCTTGGGTTTGGTAGATATATCGACTGCATGATAACCTTGGGTGTGGTAAATATATCGACTGTATGATAACCTTGGGTTTGGTAGATATATTGATTGTATGATGACGTAAATATATCGATTGTATGATGACCTTGGGTGTGGTAAATATATCGACTGTATGATAACCTTGGGTGTGGTAAATATATCGACTGTATGATAACCTTGGGTTTGGTAGATATATCGACTGCATGATAACCTTGGGTGTGGTAAATATATCGACTGTATGATAACCTTGGATTTGGTAGATATATTGATTGTATGATGACGTAGGGTGTGGTATATATCGACTGTATGGTAATCTAGGGTGTGGTAAATATATATCGTCTGCATGATAGCCTTGGGGTGTGGTAAAATAAATTTGGCTTGCAAATAATCGACTCACACTCGAAATTGGGCATAATAAACACTCATATGACAACCATGGGTGTGACAAATGCATCTACTATATAATAATATCCATATTTATGGAAAACATATCCACTCTTATGACTTACAATAAATTAGTCTTACATCACAAACTTATTTGACACACTTTTCTTTTACCGCGAGTAGAACGTCTAATTTAAATAGTATAAACCACATTAAATCAAGTAAAGCAATCTATGAATAGCCTTTCTAATCAAGATAAAACAAAACCCTGGCGGCATCCCTATCCCACCTCTTTATTTATACGCTTTAGTAGACGCGCGCTTTGAAAATAGGAGAGTCGAATTAGGCCTAAAAGATCTAATGAAATAGTAAAACAGTGGGGTCCGCGTGTCCAATTTGTTGAATAAGAAGAGGTTGGCGCAATAAGCACCCAATAACGTTAAAAGACCACTAAAACTAATCGAATCACCTTCCTTCATGCCCGCAGCTCCCCGTATTATCTTATTTTCAACTTAACTTGGTAACACGCGTAAACCTAGACTGAATAGTATTTATATTTTTTAGTTTCATATACGGAGGAACGTATAGCCTATGCGCACTGCCAAATTAAGGTGAAATTAATTGCAAAAATTCCACCTCGAGTTGGCATCATGCTCGAAGTTACAGATACATAATTTATCTAGTTTGAAAAGTCAAAAATTCTTTGAAAGATAACGGGTAGCGTAGATTTTCGGGTACTGCCAACTTAATTTGAAATATACTGTATTTCAGTTTCAAATGAGTTTTCAATACAGAGGATACTTGAAGCGGATTAATACACAATGTTAAATCATTATAGATGAAAATAGTATTTGAAAAGCTTTAACTAACAGGGAGAATTGACTTTATTTCAACGTCAACGGAATATATTTTAAAAGGGATTGCATCACATACTTTTGAGTGCGTTATTTTATTTTATATAGGGAGAATGGAGCCTGACAAAAAATTACTAACCAATATGAAATTACTCAAAAAGTAGGCTTAACAAGAATCTATGAAGAGTTTGAAATTTCGCCTTTAAACAGTCTCCGACCAACGAGCAAAAGCGCGCGTATTTTAAGCCTATAGTTTGAAACGTTTTAATCTGAGAATAAAGCGAGCGTTTCTCACCTGATTGGCCGGAGACTGTTTAACAATGAATTCAAACTATCAATGGATCCTTGTTAAGCCTACCTTCTGAGTGAGAAAAAATAGATTTCGAGTTTTAACGTTTTCCTTTGAAACTGACAAGCTTGTGACATCATAAATTTCTATTGTTTGCGGTTGATTTTTATGGGAAAAATAACGAATTCTTCCTCTAAGTGTCCTCAATAAAATGAACCTGTTAGTTTCCGTCCCAATTAAAATTGCAATCAGACTGTGATATTATCCCTTTAAGCGATTTATCTCCATAAGAGACTAAACCTTGTATTTAGAAGGGGAGTATAGCTTTGAACGCACTGAAAACCTAAACTAATATAGGCCTATATATTCCACCACCCAGTTTAGAAGCTTTAACCGTAATAGGAGAGTGAATTTTCGGTCCCTTTTCGGCCCAGTTGCGTATAGTTTATGGTGATTTGGCCCCCAAAGTCTCGCACTAAGGTAACTCTCGCGCTCTCGTGCGCTAGCGCCTGCCAAATATCCGTATAAAGTCAGAACCAGTATTAACATTCAGAGCTTACAAAGGCTTAGCTCCATTTTATCTGGCCTGGTTTCCTGGGAGTCCATAGCGTTATACGCGCTGCAAAGGTTTCAACACCATTTCCACGCTAGACTTAGTTCATATAATAAAACGGAATACACGTATATATAGTAATACATGTTACAGAGGAGATAAAGTATGTTTATTATGAATAGTGCCAAGGGCTAAAGCATGTTTCCTCTATTCAGCTTCCCTACCCGGATAGAATTCGGGTACTATATATAATAGGTATGTCTGGGCGGAATCAAAGCGCCCTAATCTAGGCAATCCAATCCCAAGTTAGCTTGATCGAAACCATAGGCGTTCAAGCGTGTATTATCCCAACTTAATGAGACAACTAATATAAGGTTAAAGTCAAGTATTCAATAATTGGAACGTTTTCGCGTGAACTTGACCATTTTTAGGATGTTTCTTTCGAGTATTGTGAAAATGTCTTATTGTGAAAACGTCATCCGATACCCCCTAAATTTAACCTTATTAACTGGCGCCTTAATAACTTTCAGGCAATGTAATATGAGAAGGATATGCTAGTAGAACGGAGATACTGTATCTCCTTAATGATATAGTTCAAGTCGCGTTCACAAGTGAACGAGAATCGTGAGTCACGCGTAGAACTGTAGCTGAATTTCGCAATTAAACCACTTCTCACTAGCGAGAAAATCAAACCTTTTTTGATCTTTTCGCGAGCGAGAATCTGCTTAATCTACCGGAAAAGATTTGGATCCAGGTTTTTGACTTTGAAATGATCGAAGGAAATTAATCGATTTAAAAACTAACCTAACTGAAGCCATTGACAATCATTTCTAAGTCCATCAATTGGACAAAACCCCTTGTTGATCATTTAACAGTCGATTCAATTCCAGATACACCATCGGAAAAAGTGTGCGCCATAATAGTAAATAACCTATCCTATTCTTGAGAATACAGTTCGACGTTCATTCACAATTATTTATCTCAATAAATTCTGTAATCCTTTGTTTTCTCTATAAAAACACACAAGTAGTCCTAAACATCTTAATACATAAATGCCTGAGTATTGGCGCTTTTCGTAACACTCGCCAATGGCTCTCTTAACGAATCAAGCGTCACGGAGGTAGCGTTAGTAGAAAAGATACAGTCCGGACTGGTCGCATATTTATCCTCTTCTCTAATGGACATTACAATTGCCTGGGTTATTGCCTACGTTTTTCCTATTATCTCCATTTGATTACAAATACTTATTTTACTCTAATATTACTACTATATTATAATAACGTATTTAATATTTGCAAAGTATTACTTATATAAACTTGTATTCATGAACAACGGGTATTTTCCAGACACTTATTTTGGTGATATTGATTTCTTAGTTTACTATATACGAGTACGCTATGTATCAAAATAGGCCAATTCCGAAACTCTCATTTCAATTAAAGTATTCAATCTCGTCGATACTTTATCCCATGGACTTATATATTGTTTTTTATTCAATATACGTCATCCACACATTCGTACCTATTGTATCTTTACGTTGAAATAGACGAAATATCATTCCTGGATATGTCTCTAGAGGAAACTCTCCCTTCTTTTTCTCTGCCTGCGATCCAATTTTCATTACTATTATAGTTTATAGTTCATCCTAATACTAATATTCAACGTATTCAAACATAGAAGGCTTCCCTAGCTATATAATTCTCTAAATAACATAACCTAAAGATGTCAGAGTACTTGTTGAATTTCAAACTGAATTTGATGGTGCGTTGTCTCAATTCGAGTTTTCCATTGCCAAAATACTTATACTCGTAGATATTCTTCTATAACTATATATACCCAAGGCTTAGTTTATATACGCGTTGCACTCTCTGTTAGACGAATGGAACCCCTCTCGGTTTTGCTATTGTGAATCTATTTTGGTGTATGCTGGGGGAGAAAAGTGCAGAGTTTAGGTATTCCGTGCTGGTTGCGTGATAGTCAATTGATTTTATATAGATTTGCTCGAATATAATTTTTTTTACGTCGGGCGTGTTGTATTACGTGTCAGGTGGAAATGTATATTAGAACAATAGGTATTACTCTCTAGAATTTGTTTATTAGATTATATTATCGGGTATGTTGAAATCTCAGGATGAGATGAAATGGATATATCATGGGTTGGGTTCCAAAAAGAAAGAATTGGGAATTTCTTTGTATTAAGGTATTCATTCTTTTATTTATTGGTGATATCAAAAGTAACAGTACTGTCTTACTTTTACCTTCTTTAGATTTATTTAGGAGTTCCTGAAATAGGCCTAAACCAAACTTTTTGGTAAAAAAAATTAAAAAACCCAACGATGTTTCAGTTTTCTTTTAATAACTGTTGTTTTGTGTGGATTTAGTATAATATAAAAACTTCTTCAAGACAAATCAACACAAAACCATCTCAAATAAGATTTATTTTGTGTAAAGACTCGTTCCATCTCGATATATCGTATAGTTACCATAGAAACTAGAATGTTCATTTGCTCCATTACCATAGTTACACCCGCGCATTTCTCAATCTAAATTTGATCACGTGATGCTGGGTAGTTTCGTTTTAAGGGTGAGCTTGCGTACCAATTTAATAGGGGCCAGGGGTATAAATTCAACCCCACTCACGTGATCATGTGTAAAACTGGTGGCTGTAATAAAATAAACATTGAGACCCCGAGTCTTTATACATATAATAACCCGGGGAAACCAAGCAGGGTTACTTTTTATATATTGAAACTTTATAGCGTTATCAAAGGTATAAATACTGTGGTACGTCATTGCCAATAGTCTCGGGTTGAAACTGATACATTCTGATCGACACTATCGGACTTTTTATCTCCCAGTTTCCCTCTCTGTAGTGTCAAGGCGGTCTAATTATCCAGAGTTCGTGTCCTGGGGGTTGGCATGTATATATTTTTTAGTATAGGTACGTGGCATGTTCAGGAAGCATTGGCGAATATATTTGGGTATGCCCTTTTGTTTTAAAAATAGTTTAGATTTCATTCGCCTTTAATGTGTCGAGGAATATATAATCCAAATTGTTCGCCTTTTCCGAATTAACACCATGAAAATAGACCCCCCCCCCTCTAAAATCTTGACGACGCCTATATTATCTTGTGACAAGATAGACTGATATGATCCGTTGGAATGTGGTGTAATGTATCAACTTATAATAATATTTTATTTTAAATTCGGGTGGAATATATTTAACTTAGATTCCCTTAGGAAGGATCCCTTACACTTTGTAGTCGAAATCTCGAAATCTCTTTGGGAAATTTCTTTGAAATCTCAAAATCTATCGCAAAAATTGCTTTCAAATCTCAAAATTTCGAATACCCGCACTCTCTTGGCTGAAATCTTGAAATAACTTAGATAAAATATCATTAAAATACCAAAATATCCAACAAAATACCATTAGAATCCCAAAATCTCGAAATTCCGTACACTCTCTGATTAATTAATATTGAAATCTCAAAAATCTCACGCCAAAATTGTTTTAAAATCTCAATATCATGTACACAAAATGGAATGCATCCGAATCCTCAACCATATGAAACCAGGAGACAATAAAAATAATCTTCCCTATCTTGTAGAGAAATAGTTGCACGTTTTAAAAAAGAACCAAAATCATAGTGAGATAGACAATAATTTTATTTTTCTATATATTCTAACTTTTTATCAATTCTGGGTCTCCTCTGGAACAAATTTTACAAAATGTCACCATAAGAATACAACACGTATAAGTTACCATACCATATATTGACAATTATGTTCTTTATAAACTTTAATATACCAAACTATTTATCATTGGATACGGTACTTTGAATGTGAGACGAAGGTTACGTTAGGTCCCACCCTTATAAAATGTGACAGTGACTGGGTGAATCATCGTTTATTATTCTCTCAATCTTACGTATGAAAATGTTTGCGAAACGAGATAAAACAGTGGCGGAACGGTACACAATGTTTAACCTGATAGGGGAAAAAGTAGTCACTATAAAGTCGTATTAAACACGCTTCTTTTTTACGACGAGCATATACCGTAGATTCTTCTCTGTTATATTGGATGTTCGCTTTCCCGCCTTACACACACACACACGCGCGCGTATAAATGTATAAGCAGACACTTCTGTCTGTCTGTCCGCGCGTTGCCCGTGGCGACTACATAATACCTACATATACCTCGAGATTGACACGAAAGTGTGTAACATATGAAATAGTACCCTATATAAAGACACGTATGACCGCGCATATAGATGCCCTCGGGCCAACCACGTAGACCTTCAACTAGATATTGGTCCCCTTTTTTTTTACTCGGTTTTAAAGTGACGCTGTAACTTCTGAGTTTCGGAAGATCGTTAAAGTAGACTCGCAACTTGACTCATTTTGAACCTCTTCAAACGCAGGAACCCTCCACGCTAGTGATGTCATTAATTAACGATATTTCCGGTTTACGAGAAAATTTCAAAAAGTTATTTTAATTAAGTTTCTTTAAACTCAAGAGGTGTATAATTTCTAAAATATGAGCAAAAATCCAAAAAGAAACCATATCTTAAAATGGCCGTAACTTTTCTCTGCGACCTCCTAGACATAAACCGATTGCACCATTAGAAAGTAGACATACCGTATATTGTTTTAAGATCATAAAATTATGTTTCGTCACTCGAAAAAGTTGTTTCGCCACTCGATAGAAATCGAACAAAAGTAGGTTTAATAATCCACGTCGACTTTCCTATAACAATTTTCATAAGTGCAATGATTTTTTTTTTCATCCCATGTATTAACTGAACTTATTTATATAACTGTAGTGTGAACGTTACCATAAAGTAAGCCACAATTTTTACCGAAAACGTGGGGTATTGCCCCCAGTCTTTCCCTACGTAGATAGACCGTAAATATTCCAAACAAGGTTTTATTATAGTTTGCTAAGCCTTGCCTTCGGGTATAATAGAAGACATCTTATAATGAAAATCATTACCTACAAAGCTAAACTCTACTCTACATCTCGTAACAAACTTGTGATGTAACACCGTAGATGAAAAGAAACCCAGTTTAGTACTCGTTGCAAACTAAACTGAAAACCGAGTTACCGACTGATGTAACTTCGCGAAGAAAATGAAGATTGTGTGTGAAAAACTAGGACGGTATAACACACCAGCTTTGCTTTTATAGCCCATGTGAGAATGTACGTAGTGTTTTACAATCTTAGAATTACCCAAAAAAGCTGTTAGACACGTACAGACATTAAAAAAATATTAATATTTAACTGTTTTTGGTTTTTCAATCAAATTTCGTGTCGATGAACGTCACGAATACGTCAATTTGAGGAACCAATAAAATTCTAGGTCCATTTGGCTGTCGTTTAAGGGAGAAATAAAAGGTTTTGTGTTTACCAGATGGCATTGAAACTTCTCTCTTAAAATATGTTTTAATTTTCATTCGCTAAACAAATATGAAATGAAAAATATGGAGTATAAATGACATCAATAAGACTAAATAGGGACTTTATTTTCAAAAACCAGGTACACAAAATTCTAATGGTAAGCTTCTCTTTAAGTCCCCCGTAACAGCCATAATTGTGGTTAGAGTCAATTTAGAGCAACATGAATATATAGATCACATCTAAAACAATTGAAGATTTTCCGTTGTTTAACGGTTTTTATCGCTGTTTGTAAGATTGAATTGTTTTATAGAGGTGGTCGGATCTCGTGTAAGGAAGCGAGGGGACAGGTTTGCAATCCCCATGGCCCCCAACCTAATTAGAACTGTCTCTTGGAAAAGCGCACGTTCATAGCTTGGATTAGCCCTTATCGAGCTAGGTGATCTTAGGATTAACAACTCATCCGCTCTGCACTGTGCGCGTATACGTCTGTGTCCTCAGACCAGGACAAGGGGTTTTGGTGATGAGGGAACGGACAAAAAGGGGGTTAAAGAGGGAGGGGGTATCCTTGTTGAGATGATGGAGACATCAAACCTCCGCTCTTATTACAGTCCTTATAATTAAAGCTATCCCCACGTTTTATTTTTTTTCGCCCGTTTTCGCTATGTAAATTTTAACGCTATATTGTTTTCGTGGCGGAGGCGTTAATGGGGTTAAAGGCTATTTATGGATATTAGGAATTGCGTTCCGGTTATTGGAACAAAAATCAAACCATTAGATGAAGTTCGGTTTTAACAGTGCAATGAGTTCAGTTTTGACAGGGCCTTGAGTTCGGTTTTGACATGGCGTTGAGTCTGAGTTCAACTTCGCGATAGTGTAGAGTTAATAAATTGTGAACATCTGAGTTCTCACTTGTAAGTTACTTCGGAGAAAACCTCTCACAAGGAGAAACCCTTTTAGTAGTTTGAAATCATATATAGGTAAAAAGTTAAATATATTTTCCTTGAAGTTATGTAGTGTTCATTTTCAAAATCAGTTAGCTGACACCTTTTCAAAAATTAAATTTGAAAACCTTTCTGAACTTTCATTCTAATTATTTTTGCAAAACATATTTCAGTAAAACCTAAAAAAATATGAGATTCTCCGAATGAAAGACGGTCTACAAAAACATAATTCTTAAATTGTAATGAAACTCGAGGAATACTTTTTTATTTAGATTATTTGTTCTCGCTCTTATACGTACTGGGTCTTTTGCCCTACATTAGTTTATTAGGGACTAGGGGTAAGTAATTCCCTTCTGTTTATTCCGTATAACTAAGGATGGGACAGCTGTATGTCGCGATGGTACGGGGAAAATTCTTTTGTTCGGAGTAATGACAGGCTTGATCCTATTTAATCTTCGGGGAAGAAATTATGCCCTGGATATTATCCGTTACTCGCTCTCGCGTTGCTTCGACTCTATTTTTGTGCATGGGATTTGGTAACAGCGTGGGTTGAGGGACCGTAGACTATTTTCTAATTAAGATTCGCTTATTTTTGTTTTCACGAAAAAGTGGAGCGGAACGAATTCGCCTAGGCTTAGTGAACGTAATGGACGAAATAATACTGATAATCCAGGATCGAATTAACTATATAAAGATAATCTAAATTTAAAGATAGGCGTTCACGCATTTTTCTTGAGCTCTAATTTGAATTTCAGCATTTTTGGAAAGATGGGGGAAAAAAATTCAAAATATATATACATACACCATAGAAACAAATTACAGGAATTAATATTTTATAATCGCCATTTTTAAAAACAAAAATTGAGAGTTAGAGAAAGAAGGTATGACGTCGTAGTGACTTTTCTGGGCTTCGTTGAGTAGTTCTGGCAACGCTACGTCAGAAGTAGTTCAACGAATTTTTTGATACGTTTTAAAAAGGGGATTTTAACCTCGTGAAGTCTTGGCAAAGGCTTAAGTAATTATAGCTAATAACGATCGAATCTAACCAAAAAATATAAATCAAGCTTTCGATATCGCTAATTTAAAACAACTAAATCGCACTCATCAAAATTAAATAGGATTCATTAAATATATCAGAACTCCCCGCCATTCCTACGTCACCATTCCGTTGCTCAAGGAAAAAACCTGCTCTGCCAGCAGATGACCTCGTTGACTGCGCAATGAAACACGTGACGTTGAAACCCGAAGTGCAAAAAAACCGTTCAATGTAAAATCGGTCTCCGATGAGCTCAGCACTGAGTCCGTTGAGTGTTTCTGAACGTAGCCTTGGTAGCTCCCTATTGGCGTAAATAAAATATGGCCGGCATCACCCAATTCCACGCGAAAACAAACCCCACCCTCAGAAAGGGGGTAAAGAAATTGTTCCGTAGAGGGATCTCAAATATCGAAAAAGAGAAAATTGTTAGATTAAACTTCGAAGAGCCTTTTACTTCTGGTATTAGTAAATCCGCCTTTAATTATACAAGTACAACAACGTTTATATTACGTTTTTCAGAAAAATCCTTGGATTTCTTATGATAAGTCGTGCAGGTGGTGTTCGGATAGAAACGGTGTTATTTTCAAAATTAATTAATGGGGAGTAACGAGATATTTTTCACTAATTTCAGAAATGTGGCGTTAGATTTATCTTCGCGCGCAATGGGGATGGGCTAGCTAGAACTTTCTTTCAAAAATCGACCCATCCCTTAGATAAGAAGCCCCAACCATTTATTGTAACTAAAAGAGCATTAACTCGTAGACAATCTATTTGAAAATTGATTGAACTTTAAAGTCGTCGACTTTCCCTCTCTCTCCATACCTCTTGGTTCTTTCGTTCTTCGCTTTGCAGCTTTGCTAAAGTCTATACGCGGTCATTTGAAACGATATATTTTAAAACTCCCTTCTTTCTACTCTCTGCTAGTTTACTTTTTAAAGAGATAGTTTCGTTAATTATATATTTTTAATTTCAATTTTGATAAAGATAGAAGACACTATTATTATTTTAATTACCATATCTAATTTAGTATGTCGACTTAAATAGAGATATATTAATTAATCTCAATTACTTTTTATTTTTAAAAATCCTATACTTTGGACTAATGCCAATTAGGAATTGTTTTAATTACTATCTATACATCTATAATTATTGCTTTGGTGAAAAATTACCTTTTTATTTCATTAAAATAACTTAAAATCTCTTTGTATACATCCAAAATTGGACACGAGCTGTAACTTTTGAAGTAAATTTCTACTAAATAAACAATCAAGTACTTACGTGACCACAAATCGATATGATCTAAAAAGGAGGAGATATGATACGTTTGTGACGCTTTTTTGTCAGATACTGCCAAATGAACACTAGCCAGAATTTCTCGAATAACACGGAACAATGACCAAATCTAATGGTTTCCATTAAGTCTTAAACAATTTTCGAATTAAGCGGTGGATTGAACTAGCTCTTTAAAAAGAGGCTCGCTAGCCCCGCGGCTCGTTTAAAAAGACCTTTAAAACAAATTAGACGTCTAAAACAAGATGGGGAACATTTGTCACTCTCCTATTACGCCTTAGATCATTAATTATAAGCTTTAGGAACGGAGGGAGGGAAAGAACCACGGGGAAAAGAGGCATCTATCCTCCCCTTAAAATATCTTTACCAAGTCACGCTTAAATAGAGTCGAAATGATCTACAGACTAAAAAGAGAGCTACTTAAAGAATTTTTAAGTATTTAAGGTATATCGGACCCCGAATGGTCGAAGAGTGTCGATGTTACGCGGTTATTAAATTAAACCAAGTCTTATTATTTAATATTAGTAATTAAGGGATATATATCTTTATTTTGAAAAAATCGTGCGAGGTTACGGAAATAAATTTATTTTTATTTTAAAAACACTTAAATTCATAAAGTATTATTTTAAAAATAACGAGGAAAATTGTGGCTCACGTTATTAGTTAGAGTGGTTGTCATTTTAATTAGTTTTAGACTGAACAGAAAAGGTTAATCTTTTTGAACGTTTTCGTTACGTAAAAACGTGTTAACGTTATTTTTTCAATTAAATGTGTGTATGTAAGTTTTCAAATATATAATTAATGATGAGAAGAATAAATGTTAAACAATTAAGGACTGCCTACAGATTTTTCATTTTCAAATACCCTGACTTCTCCAGGTTTTCCCTGCGTATCTGCGTAATATTTCCCTGTCGAATCTCTTTTTCCCTAAGCATCTAAATAATCCCTGACCAATTTCCATTTCCCTGAGCATCTACATAATTTTTCTCTTACCAATATACTTTCTATAAACGAGCTGTGAAGTTTTTAAAATATTTTAAATTGTTAATTTCGCTTTGAATATAGCGAAATTAAAATAAAGGAGAGTGGATAAACTTTTAGTAATTAGGCATAAATTGAATTTATTCGCTACCATGTATTAATTTAATACAAAAATTTTGGCTCGGTGAATTTCGAACATATACTCTTGATGTTTACAGATTGGAAAACCTTTTAAATCTTGATAAACACGGCTAACCCACTTTTAAAAAGTAAATTAAAGTGAGACTGTCACCATGTTTTTCGAATCCTTATTGATTATATCTTTGAATTAATCATACTATTAAAACTCCATATTCAAAATTTTATACCTCTTGGTTCCAAATGAAAATGATATGACTTTCTGGATTAAGTACTTATGCGAAAAAGACCACGCGAAATCGTCCTTATCACGTGCCAGAATACACGAGAATCAACTGTAATCTCTATAATAGCCACATGATCGTAGAGATGACGTAGTGTTGCGGGGAATTTTAATTTTTTAAATTTCCAAAATGTCGATTATAAAATATGTATTTTTCCTAATGCGGTATATATATCGAATCAGTTTTCAACGATTTTCCTGAAAAATCTTACTGAGTTTCATTTTGAAATCATGATAAATACGTGACAGTTTCACTTTAAGGGAAAAAATCATTTTTACCGAAAATTATATTGTATTTAAATTTTTAATTATATTTTCAATACTCGCTTCATCTCACAATCTGTGGAAAAATATTTTTTTTCCTCTGATTTGATATTTTGTTTTCTAAGATTTTAATTTTTAATCTTGAAATTTTAACTGATACCCAAAAACATTTTTTTGCTCTGAATTCTTAATTGAAATCCGTTCGCTTTAACAATTTAAATAATTTATTAGATTTTATTTATTCAGCCATCTTTCCCAAATTATGAAGTAATAAGTTTATTTTTTCCACATTTTTTTTTAATATTAAAATTATATTTTTAAAATGTAGTCAGAAGCGTATGATTTCCGAAGTATGAGGCTGGCCTTTTCTAACGAACTTAATTGTTTAAATCTTTCTTTTTTTGGGAAAGATGAACATTTCTGGGCAACCTTGCGCCACGTAATGAGGCAAGCGTGAAACTATTGGTTGTCTCCGAGTATTGTTCTATCTTAGCATTGTTGACGATTTAGCTTACTATACTTACATGGATTTTTATAACCACACCCTTTTGAGGGGGCAAAAAAGTTTGGCTAGAAGACAACTAGCGTTTATTTGATTAAAGGAAGGGTGAAGTGGAAAATTCTGCCTCTAAAAATAAGACGTATTTGTTTAGTAAAACATTCAGGAACTGTCTCTGAATTCTAAAGAAAATCTAAATGTTTACAATAACTTAAAAAAACAATTTCGCTATCTCTTTAAATTGTTGGTTACGAAGATATTGAAAGTTTCTAAGCTTTAGTTCGTTATGACCAATATTAATGACAAAAGGCTTAGCGAGGCGAGGGGGAAATAGGTGTGGCTCGAGCCTTGATAATAATCGACACTCGATTAATTGATTTCTTGAGAAGGTACAAAAAATTGGGATAGTTCCTTGTAGAAATATTTGAGTCAGGATGCAGCTGCTCTACATTATCTCGCGATTGGTTTATTTTTTATTAAGACAGATTTAGTTTTATTGGGATTGGATAAATGACTGGGATTTTTCCGATTCGTCGCTATGGTGACTCGAAACTGTTTTTGGGACCCACACTGATTTACTTGGCGCCAAAAATGACACAATGATACCACAATCAGTAGATTTCCCGTACCTCATCCGCCTATAACTCTTTCTTTGCTAAAATCGTAGTTAAGAAGATGGCGACTACTTTTTCACAGCCTTAGGTTTTTCCATATTTTTCAAGGGAATGTGAAAAGGAAAATGAATGGATTTTTTATTGATTCTATACTTCGAAAAATAAGGCACGTTTGCGTAGTAAAACATTCAGAATTGTGCAAAAAACAATCGCAAAACTTGTGATTTTGGCATATAATTAAAAGGACGCCCCACCATTGACCACACTCATTTTGAATGATTTGATAGTTTTCACCGAATCACCGGCACAATCGTGCGTATAAACAACGCGTGTCGATACTCGTGCTTAGTCATAGGCTTTCCTTTTAAATGAATGCGAAAATCTGAATTTTGTCATTTTTTTACACAATTCAGAGACATTTCGCCGAATGTTTTAATACGCGAACATGTCTAATGTCAAGAAGGATCAGATAAGGAGAGGAAAAGTGGGGCTGCGTTGAGTTAGAGAGAGAAGAGCCAACCTCCCACTCGGGTGGAAAGGGGGGATAGGAAATTCTCGAGGTAAACTGTTGTCACGTGGTCGCTAGCTAGCGCGTCTCATAAAGGATTCGTTTTACCCACGTGACAACAATTTACCACGAAGCATCTCTACCCCCGTCTGTCCCCCGTTCTCCCAAAGTGGGAGTTTAGGCCGACGCAGTAGGAGCCGCGCCGTTCCCACTTTTCCTCTCCTTATCTGATCCTTCTTGCTAATGTATAATAGATTAGAAAATGTTCTTAAATACAGTAGCTATTTGTTTTCCCGCCATTTTTGGCTGTGGTATAAGAGGGTTAGGTACCCTAATCTATTACAAGAACTATCCTTGGAACAATGGTTTTTCCCCCCAATTGACCAAATCGTGAAGCCTCAAGGGTGACTCTTTCTAATCTTATTACGCTTTTGAATTACTTCATCTCCTCTTCTGTTTTTGTCCCAAACTTTCCTCGTATTTTCGAGCATAAAGACTTTGTAGTAATGCTTTCCCAGAAAGTCGTGATGGTTCTTAATGACTTTTCCTTTTTTCTGTTAGGATAATATTTCAACATTAGAAAAAAATTTCGTTTTTAGGGAATTATGGGCGTTAACCATTTGAAAAGAAATTATTGTTTCTAATCTTTGTGTTGTTGTTCTGGTAATTATAATGATATAGGTATTTTGATAGATAACTTGAATTAGAAATGTGCCCCTTGGCTCGCCGACTGTCAACGAACTGTGATTCTACACAAGCATTAGGAATTTTGTCTGCTAAACGTCATTTGGCAGTCAAAATTCCTAATTTTTATGGGCCACATTTCTAATCGAGGTTCCTTGAAGTGAGGCTGATAGTTATTTTTCATGAATTTCAATTTTAAAATTAAAATTCCCCGCTATACTACGACATCATTATGGTCGCGTGGCTATTGTAGAGCCTACAGTTGATTCTCTCGCGGTGTTTTTCGTGAAAGTACTTTCGGAAGAAAGTTTATTTTATTTTTTTAAACAATTTTTAGTTTTTTTTTTACATCAATTTAGGTTTTGATTTGTTATTTTGCCAATATTATATTTTTTCTTGTTCATTAATGAATTAATGTTATCTCATTTCTTTTTATAAAATCATTAAAAGTTTAGCTACAAATTTAATCGTGTTTTAAACATGACATAGGTCAGATATTACCTTTAAAATTATCACTCTTGAAAACAGCTTAAAAAAATCCCAATGGCTTAATGCTTTAAGGGTTTCATCTATATATAGTGATAAATTAGTTACTCGCTAATTAACCCCCTATTTTACAAAAGAGTGAGCGCAAATTTCCCTACACGTCGAGTATTATGTAGGTGTTGTTGTTTAAAAACGCTAAGCCTCTTCCTCTCGTCTGTCCACTTCAATCTTTTTGTTGCTTAAAATTTTTTTTAGTCTCTCACTCGTCTCGACTCGGCTTTTGGCTAATTTGAGAAGCTTTAACGTAATTAACGTCTCTCTAAAAATATCCTACACCACTCTGAAAGTTCAACACCACTCCTCTTTTCCGCAGTTAAGTACCGAGAGAAACATTTTGAACCCTTTTCTGATGACACTAGAGACAGGATAAAAATGCGCCAAAAAAAGGACTCTAAACTTTTTATTTTTTATCCCACCCATATTATTGAGGAAAAGCTGTGAAAAGGGGTAACTATTTTACGCGCGAAAAATATTCACGCGCCATAACCTTTACAATGCAGTTTAAATATAAGTGGGTAAAGGCTAGTTTACACTTTGTCGAAAAACGACATTATTCGCTGCAAAAGGACTACACGACCTCGAATTAAATTCTAAATTTTTTAATTCGCCTTGCGAAATCAGCAAAAATTGGCAAAAACGTATTTGCATTTTTGTAATAGCTATAGGAATGAACCCGCCACATCTATCTAGAGACCATGATCTGTCTGAAATGAATATCAAAATCTAATACCAACTTGTGAAAAACAAGTTTACGGAGCGGAGTTTGCAATATAACCAAAAGTAAATAATAGAAGAAAAAGTCTTGGACTTTCATAAAATCTTGAATATGGCGTTTCAAAAGTTTGATTAAACTAAGAAATATAATTCATAGGCATTCGAAAAATTTGGTTTCAACCGGCCTGACTTTAAGTATTTGAGGGGGCTTTTCGAATACCTTTGCTTACATGATCTTAGTTATATCAAACTCTTCTTGACTTTAATAAATTTTAAGTGTAGCCAGTGTAATTTCAATCAAATTCCGTGTTCCGATGTGATAGACATCAATATATTTCAAGGGTTTTGAACCTTTTCCAAGCTTATTTAAATACTAGTTCGCGAATATGTTAACAAACTACAGTTTGGTTAATATCTCGCGAACATTATTTTTTAAGTTTCAACTTCCTACAGTTCTTGTACTATACTTTTACAAGTATTGAATTTTTTTAGCTTTGACGCAAAGTCAGTGTAGGACTTTGGAACGGCACTGACCACGTGATTGATTGTAACTGTCGTTAATGTGACACTCTCGCGCGGAGGAGACGAGAAAGCTACAGCGTCAAAAAAAAAAAAATATAAGACAACTATAGGGGTGTGTTGGTTGGGGATTGGAACGCGCTCCTCATAATGGCTTCACCCCGCTATAAAGATCAGTTCCTATTGGACATTTTTTTAGGCTTAAGACTTGAGTACTGACACGGAAACCGTAAAGAGATGGTGAAAAGGAAAATCGAAGTTATCATTTCTCTCTTTATTCCAATTTTACTTCTTCAAGATCGTCGATGGAATCTTCTTAACATGAACATAGTGTTTTGTTTATGATGACTTAGATTACCAGATATATGTTCATGGTTCATACAAACTTGGAAATCTCAGGGAAATAAAGGCTAAAAATTCAGGGAAATTTGAGGTTTGGGCAAATTTGGTCTAATTGGGTTGTTACATCAAATATTATTTCTCCATTTTATTGACATAAGTGGATAATAATTAAAAAAACTTTACGAAGAATGAACCCGTGAGCCGAGAATAATAAAAATTAATTAGTTTGGACCTTAAAATTTCAGAGAAATATTTGTGGAAAACCTGGAAATGTCAGGGAAATCTCTTTCGCAAAAGTTGTATAAACCCTGTCCCGTGATCCAACTTCATTTTAATGGATGGGTACATTGTAATACGTGTTTTGAATGTGAAATTCGCTTTAATTTAATTAATAAACATTTGATCATTTTCACTCTGCCTTTAACGTAATTACGGCCTAAATTTAATTCACCCTCTTCCTTTGGATTTATATCCAGAGAAAGAATATCATTGTTACTTGGCAACGTCGCCATAGTTGGGTAGAACCCCGGAAAGGTCCCTTCTACCAGTTAGGAGTTCAATTTGATCACCAATATATAAAAGTTTTTAACGCCACGCGACCAGTCTCGTGATGTCAAGGATGATCACGCGCGCACCAAAATCTTTTCCAATATAGGATTGAACCACTTCCGTATATGTGGCGATTCTGTTGGGAGTTGTCATGGCAACCCCCGAATGATGGTTGCCATTTCGCGTGCAAAGCGCACGCGGTTTTTCCTGATAGCTTTAGCTGAGGCTATATAGATAACTGTAGGTTATAGATAACATTTTGGGTTATCGATGGCCAAAATTCCCCTAGCAAACATCAGCCTTAATTCTATATTTTGAGCCTTTAACCATATCGTCAAATTTCCCGCGTAAAATTGGCGTATTGACCTTTATCGTAACGGTCACGTGATATGTATAGGAACGATGGTACCCCAAAATTATGAGAGTTTAAGATATTTAAGGAAGAACGAATGAACTTATCAAGATTTCTTCTATTAAATGGATTTTTATTTCTGTAAAATGATTAATATTATTTGTAACAGTTATTACCAATTTCTCGGATTAGAATGAATTTGGATGAATAATTTTTAAAACATAATTTATGTTCGAATAACTAATCCCAAGCTCTTTAAATATTAATGATTTCATTTAAACGTTGAATAACTTATCCAAGTTCAATAAAATGTGAACGCGACTTTTTACTTTAAGAAGAAACAAACTCGGACACACAAGAAAATCTATGAACGGCAGTGGGTGGAGAAAGGGATTGGAAGATAATCTGTTTCGCTACCATGTTTTTTTTATTTTTTTTTATATTATTTTTTTTTCTTCAAAGCAAAATGATTTTTTCCGCGGGATAGGATATAAAAGATTTTGTTTTCTCTTATTTCCGCGAGATGACAAAAAAATGTCACAATAAAAGGATTAAGGTCGAATGAGTTAGACAGTTGCCAACCGATTTCCACGGGATGAAACAAATATATATGTCCCGAACAGAAATAGATTCGATATCTAAAAATAACTTTAAATTGAATTCGACAATGTTTTATAACGTTTCCATAGATTCGCTATAGAGAGATAATCTTGAATGGTTTAAATTAAAACTAATTACTCCTCAGATTCATTTTAAAGGAAGCTAGGACTATTATCTTAATTGAGTAAGATGAACAACAAAACCTGGTGTCCTTCTCTATTGGCAAACCGTGGCAAAAGTAGTAACTAACATAAATAATAGTTGGTGTATGTAGCTATAAACAGCCTTCACGCCACGCACGCTAGGATTTTATCATATTTGCCGTTAGGACATTTATCACGACCAGGTTTTTCTATTTATTTTAATCTATTAGAATAGGTTCCATTGTTAATAGTTCTAGAAGGAAGTTAATGAAGCCCGACAAGTGGGTAAGATTGCAGTATTAGTAAATAAGGTAAAAAATAATTATACAGCAAAACCGAATACACCATTCGATAGAGCGTTAAATTTAAGCCCTAAATAATATCAGCTTTTTTTTTTTTTTTAATTTCCAATCATGTTCAAATTAAAAAAATAAAAAAAATTAAGAAAAATCTTTGAAATTCAATGTTTTTCGCCGCCAGATGGCACCGAACACGGTCTAACTCTTTCCCGCACATAAAATAAAATAAGAAAACGTAAGGCGCCTGCGCGGTGCTCTTAAAGAGCTAGAAAAAGGCGCAAAAATTAGTCGACGGTTAAGCCTCGTCATACACATATTCTTCGAATTTTTCGAGGTAAGAAAACTATTGATATTTTAAAAAGCTACGGTTATTTTTAGCCCAAATTTAACGTTCTATCGAATGGTGTACTTGGTTTTGCTCTAAAATGATTTTTACCTTGTCCCCCGTACTGCAATTGTACCCAGGGCGGTTATATTACATGCCTAAATTTAACGCTCTAACAAAGCCTTAAATCGGTATTAGTAAAACTACAAATTTCGGAACCTAAGTATCCGTTTCTTTCTTTTACAGCTTTTAGTTGTGAGAACGTAACATTTATCGGATTGAGCCCTAATTGAATTAATATCTAAACCCGTACCATACCCCCACGAAGACATGTATGAAAAATTACCATAATTTTTCATTTCCACATATGATACAAATTTTTACGCGTAATCTATAGTGACTTCTTTTTTTAACTCTGTTCGGGAATAACACCGTAAGAAAGCTTGCGTGGCTGGAGCCTATCCCCAAACTGAATACCATATGCATAAACCATTTTTTTTCCACCCTAAGCCTCGGCTTGTTTGGAGACTCTCTGAATTCCTAAAGGAGTTACGCTTTGAGTAAATGATCTCTTAGAATATATATCGTATGATAACCCAAAGGGGTGGAAAATGTTTCGCTTTCTGGGCATCGCGGCAATATGTCTTGCAGCCAGCTTAGATAAAATAAAAGAACCCAATGAACAATAGAATGATTCGATGTACCAGCCTCATCCCTTAGTTCGATTTATTTCAGTTAATAAAGAAATGTTAGGGTGGAAAGAGAAAGTTTATGTACCCACGATAGTTTCGCAGTATTAACTGAAAATATTTGAATACGTAACAATATATTCGTTGTATTTCAGTTAGTAAAGAAATATTCTGAGAAAGATTAAAAATTCAATATAGGAAAGCTTGGAAAAATGCGCTTTGTCAGGCATTGTGTCTATTAACTCAAACTATACTTACACGAGCATTTGAATTGTTCCAGTTATATTAGTTATATATTAGAGGATGAAAAGGAAACAAGGCTACCAAGTGTGGGATAATGCATCTTCTCAGCTTTGCGCGTATTAACTGATATAAATCGAACACTGTATTTGTGCGTTTGTCTTGTTACAGTTAATGAAGGTATATGTTAAAAGTAATGGGAAAATTATTTCCTTCGATAGCTTCCCGCGTATTAACTTAAATTTGACGAACAGAAATAGACAAGAGGATAAAAGAAGGGGGGATTCCTTTAGGCTAAGAGATTAAACGTTACCAAATGTAGCGTTACTTAGTCGTACAACAAGAAAAGCGTGTCCCTGCGTGCTTTAGCGCACTCGTATCCCTTCCCCCGCTCTATACCTATAATACCATCACTATCTCTACCTTTCCACGCTTATAGATTGTCTCAGAACTAAAGTTCAATAAGGATGACATGGTACCCCGTGTTATTTGGCGTGTTTTCGATATCTTCAAGGGAGATTGAAACGAAAATGACGTTTTATTTAAAGTTAAAATAATTGATATTGGAATAAGTCTGGAAGGAGCATGCCTTAATAAGAAGCTTCCCTATATAAGGATAGACAGCAGAAAGTTAAAGTTCAAAGTTTTTCAGTCCGAACATAACTTAGCGGCCGCAATTGGGCAACCCGATATTGGGCCTTGGTTAAATTGAATGTAGAAGTATCAGAAGGATTACCTTTAGAACTTGGGATTAGCTAGTTTTAGTTTTCTTACTGAAGAGATGACAGATAATTTTATAGCTAAATTTATATCAGAGAAGAATTGGGCACTATACAGGTCAGAAAACTGAAATATTGCTGAAAAGATAAATTGCGCCAAAATGTTATAAGGAATTCCACTGGGACTCCCATGAAACTATAATAACGGGAGATACAACAAGGTTTAACGGTACTTGTTGGAATGTTGAAAGGTAGATCTTCATCTGTAATTGCTCCATAGGAATGCTTTTTGTCTCAGTGGAATTCGCTATTAGTTCAATTTAAAGATTTAACTTAAAGGTAATGAATAATAGTCAGAAATTTGAAGGGAAATTGTGTGAAAACCCTGATGTATTAATTATAAATGTTACGGTAGAAATGAAATCTTAAACTTATTATTTTAATTTCAGATTTACTTAATCTATCTTGAATTTCACGTGACGTCATCAAGATGATCGTCTCTGAAGGTCAAGTTTTGACCATTGGAGGAAAGATAAGCCGATCAAAGACCGGATCAAATTTAAATGACGGTCATGATGAGAGAGGGTTACAAATCATCAGAAATAAAGCTTCCTGAAGCCTTGCTCCAAATGTCAAATCCTGCGATGACCCAACATGAAGTCGCGTATTAGACTGTTCCAAGTTAACTTTTATCCGTGTTAATTCGACCCGAAACGTGCTGAACTGGACTACATCGAGACCTTCAAACATGTAAGTATCAATTGATTCTGACCCCAAAATTGCATATTTTTGTACCTAGATCGCTATTTTAAGTATTCCGATACATTTTGGTCGACTTAAAGCACAATAGATTAGCATTGAACTAATTTAACTATATCATTTAAATTTAAGAGATATAAAATTAATGTAATTTCAGCGTAAAGGGTTATATAATTAGCTATACAACGTTATTCGGTTTTACCCTTCCTTCGCGAGTTACCCTAAGCTAATACTATGGACTGTAGACTTGAAATGGAACAAACCTTAGGGTACTTATTCGGTGGTGGCTTGTGAGGGTTAGACCCCTCGGGGAACATCCCCGTACGGAAGGGGGTATGTTCAAATCCCCCCATATTGAGACGATAGGGTGCCTGTATAGCCCCTTAAGAACCAGGAAAAAATTTCAGTAGAACGTAGCTAAATCGTGTCTTTGATATCCAATTGAAACCTAGAGAGAGTTAAACTTTGTATGGTTTGTACGCGCTGAAATTCCCGGCTGGGAATCTCCCGTATCTAGCGATTGTACCGTTTTCCCTTTAACCCGTCTCCGCTTTTTCTTATACAAAACTCTTACACCAGTCTCTCGTCGTCGATCTTTCGCTTTACGTCATAACCCCCTATTCGTAAGCTTGACTAGAGTGACTTTTGAGATTGGTCTACAACGACGAAGGGAAGGAATATTCGCTACAATGGGCTGGGGCCATTGTTCCCCAACGTCGAAAGGGGTCCACTTTAACGGACGATTAAGCCTATAGTTTGCTCTCGCGACGTTCCCGAGTGCCCCGTGGTGAGGATCTTCCTCTTCTTTATTTTTTCGCTTCTTTTGACGGTGTACCTTCGAGCACGCTACAATACCTTTTCCTTAGTTCGTATTGTTTACCCTGGATAGTGTACAGTCGCTGGATTCTGAAACGACAGAAGGAAAGGCGGCGAAATATAAGTAGTGATATTAACCGCATCTTTGTCCCCTCTCTTTCCTAGTATTGTTTCTAATTGAACGAACTATATGTATAGGAACAACCCTGGTCTTGGGTTTAAAATGTACGTAAGAGAGGTTCGTCTAGCTCTTCTCTAGAGCTCACACACTCTCAGTATTTTTACGTAGAAGTGATTGATTTTTAGGAACGCTCTGTGATGGTCGTCGTCTTACTTTTGCGACCCGATTTTTTGAAGTCGGAATTTAATTTTTACGATCAGTTTACTAAAACCACCCCTGAATAAATGTTTCGACCGTTGCGCTTTGATGTTTAGGACGAAGCCATAATTTAGGGGTAAACGGTATAATAGATTTCCCGTTAAGCGCCTGTAGAAGTGTTTCGTGTTACGTACACCAATCGAGTCGTTTTTCTTTTTGGGTTGAAAAGGATCTTAATACCTTCGAAATTTCTCACATTAGCGACGGGCCTTTGCTTTTTGGTCGTTGACTTATCAATGCGAAGAAATTCAGGATAGTTAATTGTCCGAATTTACAAAGTAAATTGGTTTAATTGTTTATTCATAGTGACAAAATATTAATCCGAAAATAAGTATAATGATTATCCGATTCCAAGCAGTAATAACCTTTAGCTTTGTACTTAGTGTCAAATCGAGATGAATCTTACTATAGATAGACAATATCTCTAGTGTATACCTATCGGGGATAAAGGAAATAAAATCATCCGACTAAAAATAAAGTACCCCCGAATTAATCCTCTTCCAAGGATGCTTGCCCAATCCCTAGTTATATATTGTGTCATATGTTAAGGTTATTGCGAGCGAAGGAGAGTTTCACCCAAAATAAATTAGGTTTAAATAGCTATTATTTTTAGTTACCTCTCTAGTTGATACAACAATCGAAATTCTGTATTTACCTCTAAGCAAAAGAGTTTACAAAATGGTAGGAACATGGGAGGATTGATACATAATGTTAAAAATAATATCCTTGGATAAAAATCGCAAAATATCGTTCGTTTCAACGTAGTATACAATTAGTAAGATTCATGAATCGTTAATCACGTTCCAGAAACATACGAAATAATGTGATAGCAATTATTTAAAGGGAGGGTGAAGAGGATATTTTACGCCAAAGGTTTAGCATCTTTTGATTAGTCGAATGTCCCATGCTAATTAACAGACACTTCATGGATGTCTTATTACCCAAATATGTTTATTTTTAGAAGAAGAACCAATAAATAAAATCACTTCATTTTCCTCTAGACACTCACTTCAAAACGAAGTAGAATTCAACGTATCTTAAGATTTTTCCCACGCTTTAAAACACATTGAATTCTCAGGAGGTTTTTTTTTTTCTATTGAGGGTCATAAATAACAGATTCTGTTGGCTAGATCTTCAATGCCATTTCCTATATACAGAACCAAACTATATAGGCCTGTCTTGTTCTTATCATCAAGATGTTAGTCCGCGAAGAGGATGAAGGGACATGAGCGGCTATAAAAAAACTTTATTACCCTCCTTAAATCCAGTTTAATAATATAGTAAACACTATACTAGCGGAATAAACGACTTTTTCTAATTCTAAATAATATAGAACTAACTATATACGACGAGGAAGAACTATGACCCATCCTTATAAGTAACGCTTGTGCAAACTACTTGCCAACACATCGAGTATCTGTAGTTATAGTTTTTTATACAATTTATGGTACAAAACTCGCTTACGAAGTTTATCAGTGTAATATTCCTTGGAGAGTGAATGAGTTCGTGGCTTTAAGCAACTATAAATATATTTTATGTGGAGCTCAGGTGGCAGTCTGCTACAGGAAATTAGTCAACTATTCTGCCTACCATCAAAATTGTGAAATATTACTTTAACTATATATAAACTCTAGGTCTAAGGTTTTAAATATCCTATTTTCTAATTTTCAAATAATGTTTGGTTGTTAATTCCTTTTTTTTTCTTCAATTTTAATGGTCTGTAATACTTTTGAAGATGAAACATAAGTTTAAGGGAATATTTGCAAGGGTATAGGTGATTTTCGAGGAGAAAATGGTCTAGAATTTCCATTAAATATTCATTTTCTAAAAACCCCCTCGCTCTCTTAATTGAACTGTACAAATCGACGTTTCTAATTTCGTCTAGCTCGGCTAGATTTTTCTATTTCCATGCCCCCTCTGTCATGTATGTACAGAACACGCATCCCGTGCACTCGGAAGAAATTCTAGAAGACCGGTGAAACATCCTACGTTCCCCTATTCATTGAGATTTATAGCCAAATTCACGTATCTAACTATACTTTTTTCGGTGTCAAAACGTTTAAACTTACTATATTTTAGCTTTCAAGTAATTCCCGAAATAATTTCCTGGTCTTCTTTATGCCATTTTGAGCGATTTTTCGCCATCCTCTTTAACGTTTTGTTCGATAATTTAGATACAAGGAGTTAGAAAGGCTGTATGAATATTTATACGAGTTAAGCCTCGTTCAGACTTTGTAAGTTTTCACTCTACTAGATGAATCAGCAAGAAATGGACCACCGATTATTTTTTAGTAACTAGTTTTCATATCGATATATATATACGTCTATACTTGAAGTGAGATTTTTCATGGAAATTGAGAAAAATAGTTGAAAAACGATTCAAATTATAATTTCTTTATTGGTTCAGTTTCGTCGAATTTAGAATAGTTTAGATAATACATGGCGACCTTTTTCGAGGTATACAATTTAAATTGTACTATTATCGTTAAAATGCTTTTTGTACCATACGTTCCAGGCTTTTTTCGATCTTCCCCTATTACCTTGTCGCTACGCTTAAAATGTGATTATATACATTGAAATTTATCGTTGAGTTGCAATCAAACTGAATAGCGGGTCGTAAGGCTGAAAATATTTCAGAGGAATTCTTCTATTCAAGAGCAGCTATTAAAACTATTTTTAACTCCTTCATATACGAGATTTAACATTGTGTATTAAACCGCCACACCTTTCTCTTCATTGCAAAACCGATACTGAACAAAATATATCGTTCGAAATAAATTGGTGTTGAAATTCGAAAGGCAAAGGCTTTAAAAAAAAGGGGTGGACTTTTTATTTTTCAATTCCTTCGACTCGGCGTTCGTGTAATGCGTATAAAGTTTGAAGGATTGTTGTTTAGCTAATGGCTGGTTTTACCTATCTTATCTCCCTCCCCTAACATAACTTTATTGGATTAAATTCAGCGAACAGACCTTACAGCTTTGATAGGAAAGTTTTAGTGCGGGTAAGCTTTGGGTAAGGAAGGATTTCTTTTGATCTCGAGCAGATTTTTGAGGGTAATCAGATATTTTTGTTTTTCATCGCGCCGTTTTGGATTACTTCATTTTTGGATTTTTTTTTTTTTTTTTTTAAATAAAGAATGTTTCACACGGGATCATTTTCTGTTAAACATATTTATTAAATATTTTAGTTTTAAATAGTGAAAACGCTTTGTTTCTCAAGAGTTTACTTTTTCCCAAACAATTTCAAGCTAAAATTATTTACTACTGACTTCCCCTTCAACTTCTCTAAATAAATATAAAGAATTTGTAGATTAAGGTATTATCAAATGATTTAAAAAAAAAAAAATACCAAACCGGAAGTAACTGGAGCTAAAAGCTTAGGAGTTTACTGTACAGCCAACGAGAAAGAATGCATAGGTTTTATAGAAAAAAATATGGAATGGTATGTAATGGATAGGGTATTATGTTAAAAGTGCATTCCAGGACGTCTGGCTATGTTTTGAACACCTTATTTTAAACTTATATCGATTTGTTTTAGTGTTTTAACTAACTTTAATTTAATTTAATGTTTAATCGATTATGATCGTTAAAATTTGCAATTTTAAATATTTTCACTCTCGCGATAATTGTTTCTATGGCATATATTTTTATATAAAGTTGAAACATGTTTAATTGTTTTATGAAAATACATGCTATTCAAATTATTTTTGAAACTCATGAAAATTCGTAACAGCCTTATTTTAAGAGGTAGCGCTTTTTCTAATTGGCTGTTAGACTCGTTTATGGCGAGATATTGAACTCCACACGCATCACTGTTAAGCCTTCTTTCCCAATGAGTTAAAAATTTACTTCTAGCCTAATATTGTTCTGTAAATTGGTTTAATACATTTAGCTAGGCCTTTATTAACGAAACTAAAAATAGTAGGATTGCATTATATCTTTATTAACTATCAAAGTTTCGATTTAAGTTCGCTAAGCCTAACTCGATTTTAATTGCTTATTGCTTAGTGTCTTCTATTATTATCTCCTTCTGGTTAAAGGCATCTTTTTTTATAAAAGCCACTCGAGTTTATATTCTATCGTAAATAGACCATATTCTCGGCGCTTTTAAAATTCTTAAGCCTCCTTTGATAAAAATTTAACAACAAATATATATAACCTGTTTATATACCGTCAAGATATAACTTCAAATTTTCTCAGACAATTTCGGGGGTCTATTTAGGGAATTCCTTTAAATTCATAAAAGCCTTACCGTGTAAAAACAACTCCTCGGGTTAAAAGCATTTGAAAACTACCTTCTATCCCCTGACGTATGCCTATATGGCCAATTCATTTTTGTTAAAACTAAAACCCCAACTAGAAGATTAAATTATTTTGGGAATAAAATTTTAATATTTCAATTTTCTCTCGAACCTAGTATTATCCGATCGTTATTTCCAATTTTTAAGTTACGTATACTAAAGCAAAAACTGAGGCGGATTAATACAAAATGTTATATCTGGTTGGATGAAAGTAGTTTGGTATAAACTGAAAGCGAGAATGCTGTAGTTTGTTATACGAAAACTGCAATGAGGAAAGAATTAAGGGGGGAAGTTGTATTTTTATAGGATCTTTCTTAGAGCTTTGTCTCGCGTGCCAGGGCGCCCTAGGGTGCACTAGAATCCTTCGACGTTTTAGCCATTATGCCTGCAGAGTGCCCACTGCTCAGGCAGCCCCCAAATCACGACGCTTCCAGGCTCTATATTCCCTTTTTAGCCAAATGGGTATCTCCAATTTCGGTGATTTCGAAGCTTTAAGGGATTTCGAGAGAGAAGGTTTAGTAATATGCTTATATAGAAGCTGATTGGCTATAATATTCCTCAACAGTCTAATAATTTATCGAGGTTAAAGTCGAAGCGAAATTATTTGCCACTGGTTTTTATGTTTAACTTACTAGCATATTATATTACGTTATCCTTAATTGTCCACAATTATACCTTGAAGGTACTATCATTTCGTTAAAATCTTTCTACAATTATAATACAATTTAGCCCTAGTACGGTGAATACTCTAAAAATCAGATAGACTCATTTTTTCCCTGTTTGTTTTTGGGAATACTCGAATGAAGAAACTCTTACTATGGTCCTGGTTTCTATTCTTCCTTCTTCCACGGACGAACCACTTCTCTCGGACGTTGGGGCTAGTCTTGAGACTCCTTGGGGACTCGTAAAATCACATCTCGAGCATTAACTGCCTCGGCTACCGAGTTTTTTTTCTTTTATGTTTTTGGCATCGCGCTCTGCCTTATTCTCGCGCTTGTATTAACGGGAAACTTGGCTTGATTTAAGTTTAGTCTCGATCAGTTAGTGTTAACGTTACTGTAAGGCTGTTATATCCCGTTTGTTGAAAGATAACGCTCGGTGTCATTTTGCCTGGGAGCTCGCCCTTATTTTCGTAAAGTCAGATACTGACCAAAGGGCAGTTATGGCTCCTCCCACTCCACCATAAACGGGCGCTTTTCTTACACTTAGGCCAAGTGTATTACTGACCCAAAAGATAAATAAGAATATCTTGTATGTTTGGCTGGCAATAGATATTATCTAGATGAACCAAAACACAAAAGTTAAAATAGTTTTATGGCTAGCTACAAGAATATGAAGAGTATTGTACAATTAGAAAAAATTACCTTTTATAATCGCCATCTTCAAAATGTTTTTAAAATTAAAATTACTACGTCATCATTATGGAGTCTACGGTTAATTCTCGTTCTTCTGGCACGTGATACAGTAGCTGTTGGAGGCTGAATATTAGGATTGGCAAAAATTTACCCAATGCTAAAATTGAACCCGATATAACCCAAGTTCAGAATTTAAATTAAACACAAAATATATCGTATAAATTTTATAATTCATAATTTTGCGGGCAGACTCTCTAAATAAATTCTAAATTTGTTACATTTTTATCTCTTAGTTTCCCTTTAAAATAACCTCCTCATTAAGCGTTTCCACGAGCGGATATACAAAAATAAGTTTATTTTAAAAGATGGAAGCTTTTCGGATACGCTTTTACCAGTAAAACCCGAACTAAACCCGAAACCCATTAGCGAGAACCAACGTCTAGTATTTCTTAAATAAATAGGATACAAAGTGAATCTCATGCAGGGAATAGCCTTATGATCCCTAAAGGGAGGCTAAAAAGACCCAGAAAAAAAAACCTCCAAAGAATTTAAAAACACTGACCAATTTAAATGAGTTTTTAAATTAATTTTATATTTTTTCAACGACTCAATTATTCCCTACTAGCGCCAAAAGTGGGTAGCGGACATCTTTAGAACTATAGAATTTGTAAACACCGCGGGATTTTGATTTATAAATATGCCTGATTCAAACTTTACTCTTCAAAATATCTTCAATTCTTTGAGAAGATATTAACTCCTAAAACCTTAATCTGAAAAATATTTTTAGTTTCAACTTCTCGACTTGGGGGGGGGGGGGGGGGGGCTATACTAAACTGTGTTTACCACCACAAGATATTGGTGGGGAGTATTACAGAACTAGGTATTAGAAATTTCTCACGAGTAGCGATAGTTGGGAAATTAATTTTAGAATAAATAGCCATTCAAATAATTGGAATTTTTGAACAACACTCAAGAAATTTCACTAGTTTTTTTACTGATAAATTCTTATGATGCTGATCCTTTAAATATTTTTCGTTTTACATTCCCTTTTAAATATAAGAGACGAAAGCATTTTGAGGAAAAATATATTAGTTTTCAATAGAAGTTCTACTTTTATTCGAACGTGTATTAATCCGCTAAACCTCTCGATAGTTTACAATTTACTGATCGTGATGAACAAAGTGCGTAAAGAGAAAAGAGGTTCAGGTGCATTGAAGGTATTGATATTATTATTATCATCGTCCTTATTATTATTATTATTATTATTTTAAAAAGACCAACATCGAATAAGCTCTCTCAATATATATAGAAAACAGATTGTCAGCTGATAGCTTTTCCATAATCCTCCAACCCTTTTCCATAGCCTCTATCTATTGTGTTGTATTCTTCCTTATAGGTATACGTTAAAAGCCTAGCTCATCTATAGCTCCCTTATTATTTAGCTATTGTTCTATTCGACGGGCATAAAAGGGTTCATGCATATAATATACCGTAATGTATGTATTAACGAAAGCGACCGACCGCGCGTAATAAAGTGTTAATGAAATAATGTTCTTGAAATATAGAGAAAAGTATTTCTATAAACATATCTAGTTCTACAGCTTCGTACGTATTAACTCGGCCACTCGGACAACCTACCTTCGTAATAATGTATAAATCACAAAACATAGTTTCTGTCAAAACTTAACACATATAACGTAACGTCCATCATACTAGCTCTTGTAAAATTCCCCCGAGAATTTCAAAATTGACCTACATTTAATTTCATTCTTAAATTAGTTGCAAAAAACCGTTATAAAATTTAATTATATGTTTAAAGGGTTAAAAGGACACTAATAGTATTTTTTTTTTTGGTATTTTACAACTAACAGATCTATAGAAACAGGGTAATGCAACATGACGATTTGTTTTCAATTAAGGCTGAAGTTTAGTTGTTAATTATAAGTTTTTCGAGTTAGGTGGTTTTCGCTCTAAACGGTTTTTAGCGAAGGCAGTGTGCTCATTTAAAACTGAGGTCATTTGAATCTAAAATTGTAGCTAAGCACACTGTTTTATAAAGAAAACTAGTACTTATGGTGGGGACATAAAGTTAGAAAATTAAATGACAAACAGCAAATCACTAACAGCTTATCCTGTTGCGAAAAACAGGTTACCTATACTAGCCCTTTAGTATCGTTTAATATTAATTTCAATTTGAAACCATTTAAAGCATTCGTTTATATTTTTGGCTGTTTGAAAAGCGTCCAATAATTTCGTTGTCTCCAGAGGATTTAATTTTTTTTTTTACTAACGACATTATTGGTCTCTTTTAAGAATGGAAATGACTTTAACGGGTTGCGCTATACAGTTCCAGCATACGTACTTTGTTCATCATCACGCTCGATATGGCAATTAAACAGCATAGCGCGTACATCTGTCTATATAGATAGGAGTTTATGCAGAGAAAAGGCGGGAAATCTTTCGCGCCAAAAGTGTACTGGGCACTCTTTCTCTTTCACCCCTTCTCCCGCCACCGCGTATTTTAGTCATTAATCAAGCAGGGGTAATAAGTGTTTGCCTCATTATTAGCTTTATAAAACGGAACTGGCATTTCTCCCCCACCCCCTCTAGTTTCCCTCCTTCCAAAGCAATCCATACATAGTTGTTTCAAGAGAGACTGAGTAAGAAAATTATAATTCATAATTTACCAATCAGAAAGTAATCTTTTTCGAAAGTAATTTCGTTACCGTATCAAAACGATGCTGGGTTTTCATTATTTTATATTCGAATTTGAATTAAAGAATTCTGGGAAATTGAGGGAAACCTTGCAAATGTCTTCAACTTTTTCTAAGAACTTAATATAGCCTTTGTAGAAACGAATGTAATATTTCCTTTTCACCTCGTCTTTAAAACGAAAAGGAGATAGAGGGTTGGAAATTGGGGTGCATGGGAGATGGTTAGAAATTTATCAAAATTTTAAGGATTTTATGGATATTAGACGCGCCAGTGGGCCCGGCGGGCCCGCGTTACTGCGCCTAGTCGGCTTTCCATGATTGAGGGTCTTATTATTGTTTTCCTCCGCGAAGTAATTGTCTCCTCTACTCCTTCCTCCGCGCGCTCTTTGCTAGAATCAAAATCAGGGCAAGTTTTCAATACGTTACTATTTTACGTCACTGACTCTTCTTGTAAAAAATGTTATCTTAATAAAGCTGCAGCTAAACGTATTACAAACTGAAAACTCAACCTGATTTTTACAATACTCGCTTTCAAGTGGAGTTGGCAAGAACTATTTTTCCGCTATGAAGATAAACATTGCGCGTTAAACCGCCTTATTTTTCGCTAGATATACAACGCTATTTGTTAACAAAGTATATAAATACGTAATATTAATGTGTAATATAGTTTCAAAGGGACAATGAATGAAATATGAACTACGTTAAGGAAATTGATGGAGATCATATTTTAGGCAACAAGTATATTAACGAAAGATCTTTCCTTACATGTTTCGAACGAACCTAAATTGTCATTAAAAAAGCGCTTTTCGATGGGAAGCTAATTACCTTTCAAGATTGTAACGACGTATTAGAGAAACTGTCAGAAAAGGACAATCGTTTGGTACTTCGAAAATTTTAATACAATTTATAGATGGTGTTTATTAGAAAAGGGGGAGTTTGATATATTTCATCGATTTAAATGTCAATTTTGCTACAATTTTAAATAAACTTTCCAAGTATGATTTATGGGAAAGTTAGATGGAAACTTTGAAGCTACATTTCTTCTCACGCCTCCAAAAAGAACACGAGTACGCTCAGCTGTTTATATTTTCTGTTGATTCTAATTCATTACGCTATACGCCTTCTTCGTAATTCATTTTTAACAAGTATTATCGAGGATAAGTTTAGAATATCTTTAGCTCTTATGGTCTCATACATTAAATATTGCGATCAGAGACATACTTTCTGGGTATTCGAATAGAAATGTTATTCATATACTTTAGTGTTTCAATTGAAACAGTATCAACTTGAATTTTTTGGTTTATTTGGGACTACTTATAAGTGTACATCCGCCACAATTCCAGTCCCAGTTGAATTCTTTGAGTGGGTTATCATCATTGTACGATATTAAGTCTGAAAACAGTTTAATTTGCATAATAAGTATAAACAGTATAAAAGATTTGTCGTTAAAAGCTATATAGGCATGAATATTTTTTATTTTTTCGTATTTCCCTTTTTGAACGCTAACGAAGTTTTTTAGGAAAGGTTTTCAAAGTTTTTTAGGAAAGGTTTTCAAAGTTTTTTAGGAAAGGTTTTCAAAGTTTTTTAGGAAAGGTTTTCAAAGTTTTTTAGGAAAGGTTTTCAAAGTTTTTTAGGAAAGGTTTTCAAAGTTTTTTAGGAAAGGTTTTCAAAGTTTTTTAGGAAAGGTTTTCAAAGTTTTTTAGGAAAGGTTTTCAAAGTTTTTTAGGAAAGGTTTTCAAAGTTTTTTAGGAAAGGTTTTCAAAGTTTTTTAGGAAAGGTTTTCAAAGTTTTTTAGGAAAGGTTTTCAAAGTTTTTTAGGAAAGGTTTTCAAAGTTTTTTAGGAAAGGTTTTCAAAGTTTTTTAGGAAAGGTTTTCAAAGTTTTTTAGGAAAGGTTTTCAAAGTTTTTTAGGAAAGGTTTTCAAAGTTTTTTAGGAAAGGTTTTCAAAGTTTTTTAGGAAAGGTTTTCAAAGTTTTTTAGGAAAGGTTTTCAAAGTTTTTTAGGAAAGGTTTTCAAAGTTTTTTAGGAAAGGTTTTCAAAGTTTTTTAGGAAAGGTTTTCAAAGTTTTTTAGGAAAGGTTTTCAAAGTTTTTTAGGAAAGGTTTTCAAAGTTTTTTAGGAAAGGTTTTCAAAGTTTTTTAGGAAAGGTTTTCAAAGTTTTTTAGGAAAGGTTTTCAAAGTTTTTTAGGAAAGGTTTTCAAAGTTTTTTAGGAAAGGTTTTCAAAGTTTTTTAGGAAAGGTTTTCAAAGTTTTTTAGGAAAGGTTTTCAAAGTTTTTTAGGAAAGGTTTTCAAAGTTTTTTAGGAAAGGTTTTCAAAGTTTTTTAGGAAAGGTTTTCAAAGTTTTTTAGGAAAGGTTTTCAAAGTTTTTTAGGAAAGGTTTTCAAAGTTTTTTAGGAAAGGTTTTCAAAGTTTTTTAGGAAAGGTTTTCAAAGTTTTTTAGGAAAGGTTTTCAAAGTTTTTTAGGAAAGGTTTTCAAAGTTTTTTAGGAAAGGTTTTCAAAGTTTTTTAGGAAAGGTTTTCAAAGTTTTTTAGGAAAGGTTTTCAAAGTTTTTTAGGAAAGGTTTTCAAAGTTTTTTAGGAAAGGTTTTCAAAGTTTTTTAGGAAAGGTTTTCAAAGTTTTTTAGGAAAGGTTTTCAAAGTTTTTTAGGAAAGGTTTTCAAAGTTTTTTAGGAAAGGTTTTCAAAGTTTTTTAGGAAAGGTTTTCAAAGTTTTTTAGGAAAGGTTTTCAAAGTTTTTTAGGAAAGGTTTTCAAAGTTTTTTAGGAAAGGTTTTCAAAGTTTTTTAGGAAAGGTTTTCAAAGTTTTTTAGGAAAGGTTTTCAAAGTTTTTTAGGAAAGGTTTTCAAAGTTTTTTAGGAAAGTTTTCAAAGTTTTTTAGGAAAGTTTTCAAAGTTTTTTAGGAAAGTTTTCAAAGTTTTTTAGGAAAGTTTTCAAAGTTTTTCAGGAAAGTTTTCAAAGTTTTTCAGGAAAGTTTTCAAAGTTTTTCAGGAAAGTTTTCAAAGTTTTTCAGGATGTTGATATCTAATATTTTCAACAAGAGAGGGTGAAATATAAAAAAATATAGAATTGACTAATTAATATCAAATATTGTAGGCTAAATATTCCACATATAAGTTGCAGTTTAGCATAAATTATCATTATCAAATGGAGTTTTCGCTAAGCCTAATTAAGGCTAATTACTTAGATTTGATACACTCTAACAGCATAAATTATCATTATAATAATTCCTATATCAAATGGAGTTTTCGCTAAGCCTAATTAAGGCTAATTACTTAGATTTGATACACTCTAACAGATGTAAATATAGGGAAGTAGGTACGCCCTCTTAACTAGTGGGAGACATCCCTTGCGCCTAAAAACAATAGATGTAATTAAAGGCGGTCGAAAGATTTTGCGACTCATTGCTTTTGTAACGTCTGGCTCATCCTTTTTATTATTTTAACCATGATTCTATAAAGTTTATATTAGGAGTGGTAATATATAAACTTGAAGATTTATCTGTTGTTTCCACCAATTACATCAATTAGACCTATTTTTTGAGAATAAACTACTTGACTCCAATCTTATAAATTTATAAATTAAATGATACCAAGAATCCTGTCAGGATGTCTAAGAAAATTTATTTTTAGTCGGAAATAATTCCCGGAGGAGATTAAGGGAATATAAGCTTTATTCTTATTGATTTTGATGTTATTTTTGGAACAAGAGATTTTTAGCTGCAGAAGAAGATAATATGAGAAGGATGGCATTAATTTAGAGAATTTGTAACACAAGTTTCCATTCCTAAATCATGCCTTCGCATCGGAGTGGAAAGCGTAACTTTTTTCTATCTAAAGGCGCGTTTTCAATCAAGTTTTTTTGGTGAAGAATCGAGCTTAAATCAAGCTTTCTTTTATCCCTGATTAACAGGTTTCATGTGATAGAAAAGTGGATATCTAAATGGATTTGAAATAAGCTTCTCTTGAAAAAGCGAAAGCAAAAACTTAAACGGTTCTTTAGCTATAATTTCTTGGTTAGACAGCGTCTCTCTTCTCAAGTTATCTACTTCTGTTTTTAGCTATTTTGTTGTATAGTGAACGTTGGAAGGCTTATATTTTTCTTTATGTTTAAACACCTGTGTTGAAGAACCAAACACGCCCATCGAAAAAATATCACGGCGTTTGAGCTGATCATGACGTCATAAGGAGAAACTTATTCTCCTAAAGCCACCCACGCAAATCAAGCTACGCTTAATGGGGGTCAAGAAATATCTAACAAGAGCAAAATAAATAATAACAATGATAATTAAAAATCTCTATTAATAGGACGCCAAACACCTAGTCAAATTTTAAATGATTAATTGATATATTGGACCAAAAAACTGTGCGCCGCTGCCGCGTTAAAATATTTTTTTTTAAATCAACAATTGATGCCACATGCTTCTTAAAACCAATCATTAACAACTTAATACAACATTTAAATTGAGAAAGCTAAACACCTTCGTTTAGACCAGTTGATTTTTTAACCCCCTTCTTTTCTTCCCCCAGTTTTACAAAAATGCCTATAGCTTAACTAAACACCTGTGATGAGGAACCAAATGCACTCGTTTAGACCATGTCTTTTTATTTAAGACGTTTAGGGTTTAAATATGTTTAAGGTTATTTAGTGGGCTTAAAAAGTGTTTAGTTCGCAACCGTTTAGCTTTAAAACGTAATCAGTTTGCATCCGATTAGGTTTAAAACCTGTTTAACATTGAGTGTTTAGATTAAAAACGTGTTTAGCCTTAGTGTATAGGTTTAAAATGTGTTTAGCCTTGGTAGAAACGTCAAATACCTAAACGTTGTTTTTTCTGTGTAGTTGAATGAGCTTGATTTTATTCTAGCGTGCCCTAGCAGCCTAGCTTCGACGGTAATCTGCATAATCAGATTCGATACCAGATTTTCCGGCCACAAAGATATTTTCCTTTTGTTCCCTCAATTTTTATACGTCGTGGTTAAAACCCCGCAAAGTCTCTCTAGCGAGAAGATGGACGAAAATGCGTGTAGTGTGCTTGAAACACGTTGAGATTTCAATCCCCTCAAAGCTAAAATCTTCTGTATATAACCATAAACTAATGATGACTCTTAAGTACCAAACTATAGGGACATGAAAACTCTAGAAATTTTCACCCCCAAATACAAAATGAGTGGGCTAATTTCTTTGTTCTTATTCCATCGTTTGATTGGATAATTTAACATAATTGAGATAAACAGTAGAGATTTTTCACCTCTCCAGATTACAGATCTCCGCGTGATCTTACTTTTGACAATTGGATTAAGTTCCCCTCTTGCGCACAAGACGCAACATTTTTAAAAGGAGCAGTTCATGATGATCTGGTTGATTTAGATCTATGGGGTGTAGAATGTAGGGGGAGTTCATACATTTTTTCATTTAAAAAACCAACTGTCATGTAAGTTTGCTAAATTCAATTGCAGCATGCCAACTCTGACAAAATGTTGCTGGCGGCTCCCTGATCCCATCCTACTTTGATCTAAAAAATGGGTGATGACGCCATTAAGCCTACATATTATGACTGAGAGGTGATTTAAGATGTTTTCCTCTATAAGCATCTTTTATTTGCCTCAAAACTCTCTCTCTCCTATATCCAATACAATAGAAGAAAACCAACTATATCGTTAGGAAACTTCCAAGATCGCGGGTATTCGCTCATTAACTATTAAAAAAATGGCTTCCCCCATATTTTTACACGCACTAAAGCCTATTGTTCTCGTAGCCTTTGAGCCATTAAATGTTTTGGGGTATTTTCTTTTACTAGTAAGAGTAGTACTGATGTCGTAAGACTCGTTAAAAATGTTTTTTTTTTTATCGTGTCCAAAGATCCCCGACTCCCAGTTTAGTACTTGGAGGACTTCTTCGATAGCTTATGATACAATTATAGTTTTAAACAGGCTAAGTATAGAAAAGTGTTCACAAAATTTTACCTTTGTACTTTATTGAAAACTGAAACCTTTTCCGAATTAGAGCGCTCCCATCTCCACCCGTTTTCCGCTGTTTTACATATCATCCGGTTTCCGTATCATTTTCAATCTTTTTTTCCTGAAGATGCTCTTCCCCATTAAAATGTTTCAACGCGACGTTCTTAGTTTGATCCGCTATTATCCACGCGCGACATCACTGTTTAGTTACCTTGTACATAAATCTAGGATACGTTTGACCTTTCAAAAGGAGGGCGACAAGGATTACAATTTCTATGATTCTCCGCGGTATAATTGGATGCCCTTAATATCACTTTAAACCACTTAAAACGTATAATTTAAACTCGTACAAACAAAGACAAAACACTAACAAAATCGGTTGGATGTTAATTCTAATCAAATTATTTAAAGATAATGATATTAGCTTGAAGAATAGACACAGAAATAATGTTAGTTTTAAGGTATTACACACAAAAATTACTTTTTTGATAATAAAAACAAAAGATTGACATTTTTAAAATTATATTGCTAATAGATACGATTATAATGCAATTTTAATACATTTAAAAAATAGACAGAAAACTATATAAAGCTAGTTTCAATAAAAATGGGTAATAGACACAAAACAATATTTTTAAATGATATTTAGATAGTATATGCTTAAAATTAATGATGAGTTTATTGAATTTAGATAATCAGAATACGCCTGTTTTAAGATAATTATAGATAAGACCCAAAAGTGATCCTAATTTTGAGAAATTTTGGTAACAAAGTCGCAAAAGCATGCTTGTTTTCAAGAAAAATAGATAATTGACCCAAAGCAGTGTTACTTTTAAGTATACCCCTCTAATTTAACGAATTAAAAACATATACGCGTACTTATACTAATTATATTTAACTTCTACAAAGCATTTGCCACGTGACTCGCTTTGCAATGATCCGAGTTTCCGTTTGAATTATTAAAGCATTTCCAATATTATATTTAAATGCGGTACCTCAATTAAAATTAGAAAAGTTTCTAGACGCTTGCTTTTCCTTAACGGATAACTCCGGGTCAAATTGAAAGCTCAGAAATCTCTCCTATATCCTTCGTCCTCTCGAGTTTAAAAAAGAAAAAAAATTCTTTCTCTTTTCAAAAACTTCAAAATACCGTAAAGCGATATGCAAATTAATCTTCCGCGCTGGTTTATTTTCTCTTCCTTCCATAAATTCGGTTAAAAGCTTTATGACCCCCGGAACGCTCGCCAACCAGCGCCCCATTGTCTGCTTGATACAAAGCCCAAGCTGAGCAACGACATACCCGAACATACCTCATTTTCAATAGCTTTTTCTCATATACAATTGGTTTTGTCACGCATTTTTCTTGAAATTTTTTATGAAACTTTTTGCTCCGCGTTCTTCTATTAATTAAAGTTCAAATGAGGCTATTTATATTACCTTACAGTATCGGTTACATTTTTTACGAGGAATTTTGGGAAATGAAAAAGAAAAGGTTTGAATTTAAATAAAATGGGTCAGACAAATAATCGTAACATCGGGAAGGATAGAAGGCTTACAAGTGTAAAAGATCCTATATTCATGTCAGTTACTTCCTTGGTAGAGTACCAAATTTCTCATTTATCAACTGGTTGTCCTATGGGTTTTTAAAGTGAGGATGAAGAGGAAAAGGAAGAAATTTTTACCAATTCTAGGATTACATATAAAACCTCTGGAAATGTCTCTGATTTGTTTAAAAAATTAGAAAAGCTTCAGATTTGGAATCAAAATAATATCCACTTTTATAAAATACTTTTGATAAGTAACTGGTGGTCCTACTGACTGTAGCGACCCTTGCGCTATGGCGGCAACCTTTTTGGTTCTATTTTCATTGTGAAAATTGTAGATACGGTCAGTATCTACAGTAAAACAGAGTGAAAATTAAGCGTCGCCATATTTTTTTCGTACGACAGTCATCAGTCGCTCTTCTAAATCCGCATTTCATCACATCTTAAAGGTGGATTTGACTCTCCGTACTTTCTCCATGCTAGTAGCGCTTAACTTATAAAATCATCCAATCAAAACTACGCGCAATGGAAGCCATATTACGAGCGTAATGGGGCCCGAAATCCATTCTCAGAGACTTTATACGTTCTTGGAGGTTTCAATAATGGATAGTTTATTGAAATTTTAAGATTTTATAGTCAGTAGGCCATTGTTTAATTCAGTCCTTTAAAATCGATTACTATATCATTTAATTTCTAACTTGTCATTATTGATAAAAAAATAAGTTTTTAATTTGCAACTGCTAGCTCTTGTCCCGAATGCAGCCATTAATTCATTTCAGTTCTTATATAATGATCAGAGTCGAGACTCAAGATGGGATTTCATCTCTTATGAAGTTCGGCTTACTAATCTCCGAAATTATAAATCATAGCTATAGAGAGCTTAATCCCTGCTGTCAATTCAAACTGGTTCAAACTGTAGAACTAGACCAGAGGGTGTTTGTCTTTCTGACTAGTTTCTGACACTTAAAATGACACCGTATTAATTGCGCGACCTAAAACCCCTTTTCATTTTTGAGTTGAACTTTTTGTACAGAGAGGTTTTTAGAAGGCCGTCACTATTCGTTCGTCTATAATCATTTCTACCTCGAATTTGCAACGCGGATTAAACTACTCCATCCTTTATCTCTTACCAAGCAGAGGGTAGTGCAGCAAATTTAAGAAAGTCGCGTGGAATTAATGAATACTTAGGTACAGCTTGGCCCCTACATCGCACGCTGCAGCATAATGAGAAAGATATTCACGTGATGTGACGTCGTGACTACATAGATTGTCTCGTAAAGAACGACAAACTACCAATTTTAGGGGAATTAACACGGAATAAGCATTTATTCAACCAGAAAAAAAAATGTTAAGGTACACTATCACGTGGCTATTTTCCCATCACGGTGTAGCGGTGCCATGAAGCAGCACCTGGGAGAACTTACCGTTTAATAGGCCTAATATTAAGCTAGAAATTTAAAACTTACCCGGAAAATAGGCTTAGCTGGATACATGGAGATCCTACATTGCACATAAGGGTCATCGGACAATGCCATTGGCCATTCTCCATGAATCCAATTAAGGCCATTTTGATAAAAGTTTTAAATTTATGAAGTCCACCGCAATTAAACGTTATTATCATAGATTGTCAGCTGCGTAATCTTGTTGTTACCGAGCTATAATATGCTCTCTTTCGTACTCCCGCCAAAATTACCATAGGGCCCGGTTTCATATAAACTCCCGAATATATCAATGCCAGAAGCAAAATTGGGAAAGTGTTTTTTATTTTGGGTTGTTGTTCGTTTTTCCTTAAATTTCAGTCTAGAATTTTTGTTCTTATGGCGGGGTATTTTTTTAAAACATTTTATCATAAAGAATCATTATAGTCAAAATCGCCTTCAGTTTTCTAAGACAATTTTCTCTCTACGGAACTTGGTATATAGATATCCTTCCATTTTAGACTTCTAAATGTTGAAAGTCGAAATTGTTTTATTTTAGAGACATCACGGTACCAGATTTAAATTGGTTTTTGTTTTTAGACTTTTAGCTCTAGGTAGATTGAACTTATATTTTTTTGAATAAGTTTATGATTAGCTTTTACTTTTAAGTTGAACTTTTTAAAACTTAAATTACTTGAAAAGGATTGAATAATTGAAAATGCAAAAATATAGCTTCCGAGACCTTTTTTTACCCCCTTTGATGAATAATAATCCAGTTTCTTAGGGCTTGTTTTGCTTAGTGGAAATGTTACTCTATAAACTTGATATTTTTATCCTACTAAAGTTTAATTGTTTTCAATAAAACTTTGAATTAAAATCAACTGTGTTTAATAAGAAGAATATAGTTTATTATTAATTTGGTCAAATATTGGAATTTCAAAGATTACTTTTTTGGGGGTATGCGAGTTTGGCTGGCAGTTAATAATCCTCTCCTTCCTAAACCAAAATTGATCTTTAATCTTTTAGAAAATCCGCGAAGGTCATCCTGTGAAAGTATTAGATTTTTAAAAGTCAACCTATAGAAATATATATCTTCTCCCATATAGTAAGAACTCCGGTTCCTATGACCAATGAAGATGATTTATTCAATACCGGATGGAGACTCGTTAATCTATCACGTGACACCTCGGTCGCTCGCGCCCAAATGACTAATGACTTCCGGTTGGCCCGGCTCATTATCGAGCCTTAGCTAGGCTTAGCGCTTTCGGGCGCCGCCGGATGAAAACGTCTTTAGTCGCCGAGTGAGTTAGGCGCCATCCTCAAAAAGATTCCAAACTTCCCTACATACTCCCCGATGTATTAGTTTTAGCGCGACTCTCTTATACATATAGTCATAATCGATCTCTTCGTTTTCAACGCTTTCAAAGCTAATTTATGGCCAGAAACTAACACTTTCCGGAGAAAAAATAGAATCAGAGAAGCTTTCCACATGCTGAAAACTCAAACCATGTGTGACTATATCTATCTTGCCAAATTTTTATTGAGAAAAATGAACCATCAGTATATTTTTCCGTTCGCCAGAAGTTTACAAGAACTACTTTTAAGTGTGTGGCGTTTTATATTGTGTATTAATCCGCTTCTTTTTTCTCTATTTTGTAAAACCTTTCGCGAACAAAATAATAACAAAGAGTGCCAGTAATAATATTCCTTAATGATGGTTTTGATATGAAAAATATTATGGGTTTTGGATATAACCCCATTATGTTATGAATTTTCACGTGCAATTTTCTTCTCTATGAAGTTTAAAATTGTGTAACACTGCGTCTCAGATGTTCACATTATGACAACTCATCTAAAGAACACAAATTTAAAAGTGAAATTTTAGGACTTATTCTATAGTTTAGAAAACATGATCTAATTCTTATTGATGATATTCTTTTGATCACAAAAAGGGCAAAAAGCGGATTAATATATAATAAACTTACGGACAAATGTAGGCTTGTAACTTTGACTACTGAGAAGTTTTAAATTTAAAATCTCTAAGCCTAAATTCAATTTTAAATATTTCAAATTCAGGTAAGCCTAAAATAAAAAATGAGGAATTAACTACTGTTAAATCCATGAAAGTCTAATATTAAATATGACGTATTATTTCAAATCTAGCTAAGCCTAAATTCAATATTTAATATATTCAAATCTAGCTAAGAATAAATTCAAAATTCAATATATTCAAATCTATAGCCAAGGAGGATTAGACAAGGAGAGGAAATGTGGGGCTGCGTTGAGTTAGAGAGAGAAGAGCCAACCTCCCACTCGGGTGGAAAGGGGGGATAGGAAATTCTCGAGGTAAACTGTTGTCACGTGGTCGCTAGCTAGCGCGTCTCATAAAGGATTCGTTTTACTCACGCGACAACATTTTACCACGAAACGTCTCTACCCCCGTTCTCCCAGAGTGGGAGTTTAGGCCGACGCAGTAGGAACCGCGCCGTCCCCACATTTCTTCTCCTTGTCTAATCCTCCTTGCTATAGCTAAGCCTAAATTCAAAATTCAATATATTCAAATCTATAGCTAAGCCTAAATTCAAAATTCAATATATTCAAATCTATAGCTAAGCCTAAATTCAAAATTCAATATATTCAAATCTAGCTAAGCCTAAATTCAAAATTCAATATATTCAAATCTATAGCTAAGCCTAAATTCAAAATTCAATATATTCAAATCTAGCTAAGCCTAAATTCAAAATTCAATATATTCAAATCTAGTTAAGCCTAAATTCAAAATTCAATATATTCAAATCTAGCTAAGCCTAAATTCAAAATATTCAAATCTAGCTAAGCCTAAATTCAAAATATTCAAATCTAGCTAAGCCTAAATTCAAAATTCAATATATTCAAATCTAGCTAAGCCTAAATTCAAAATTCAATATATTCAAATCTAGCTAAGCCTAAATTCAAAATTCAATATATTCAAATCTAGCTAAGCCTAAATTCAAAATTCAATATATTCAAATCTAGATAAGCCTAAATTCAAATCTAGCTAAGCCTATATTCAAATCTAGCTAAGCCTATATTAAAATCTAGCTAAGCCTATATTAAAATCTAGCTAAGCCTATATTAAAATCTAGCTAAGCCTATATTAAAATCTAGCTAAGCCTATATTAAAATCTAGCTAAGCCTATATTAAAATCTAGCTAAGCCTATATTAAAATCTAGCTAAGCCTATATTAAAATCTAGCTAAGCCTATATTCAAATCTAGCTAAGCCTATATTCAAATCTAGCTAAGCCTATATTCAAATCTAGCTAAGCCTATATTCAAATCTAGCTAAGCCTATATTCAAATCTAGCTAAGCCTATATTCAAATCTAGCTAAGCCTATATTCAAATCTAGCTAAGCCTATATTCAAATCTAGCTAAGCCTATATTCAAATCTAGCTAAGCCTATATTCAAATCTAGCTAAGCCTATATTCAAATCTAGCTAAGCCTATATTCAAATCTAGCTAAGCCTATATTCAAATCTAGCTAAGCCTATATTCAAATCTAGCTAAGCCTATATTCAAATCTAGCTAAGCCTATATTCAAATCTAGCTAAGCCTATATTCAAATCTAGCTAAGCCTATATTCAAATCTAGCTAAGCCTATATTCAAATCTAGCTAAGCCTATATTCAAATCTAGCTAAGCCTATATTCAAATCTAGCTAAGCCTATATTCAAATCTAGCTAAGCCTATATTCAAATCTAGCTAAGCCTATATTCAAATCTAGCTAAGCCTAAAATTAAAAAGTAATACTATATTTTAAATATAGCCTAAGATTAGAAATGCGATATTTTCTGTCTCGCGAAGCCTCTAAGATTAGAAATACAATAATATTATCAAATCTGGCTAAGCCTAAAATTAAAAAACCCAATAACATTTCCCTTTCAAGTTTTCATCGATCAGTATAATATACCCGCCCTTTTCGTGATGATTGTGGCTCTATGGTAGTAGTTGTATCAAACCAATGTTTTCCATTGTAATATCAATACTAATCAATAATAATCCCTTAGACGTCAAGATATACTTTTTATAAATTGGTTTACATACATTATGCGTAACGCGTAAAATCCATAAAGACAAAGATATACAGTGATCCGAGAGAAAAATAGGCGTCTTACATCCAAGGAATATATATGTTTATAAGAACATATGTTTATCTAACTGCCCGATTTTTACGATCCAACGTGGAATACCAAAAAAAGAAATAAAATAGAAAAAAAAAAAGCGTTAGGAAAACAGACACAATCGAATCAACTGTTCAAATTGCTATTCTTTTCCCCTGTCTCACCCCCTTTTCATGGGTATCACGTTTTAGCCTTTTATACGTCGATGTTCGAACTATTTTAATTTCTTATCGAGTTTATTATGGTGTACGAATCCGCCCCTGCTTTCTCAGATTTTCAACACTGCCTCGAACAATAGTTGTTGCGGGCCATCATTTTGAGATTGCATCACCTTCAAATCTAAGCTAAGTTTTATATCGAAGCAACGACTAGCCACCTCTGGACCACGCGTTAAAACTATTTCTACCCTTCCACAGTTACACTACTTACACACAATTCCAAAATTAGCGCCAATTGAGTACTGTCTAGTGGAGTTTCGTCACAATGGCATTGGTGCATGCGTGTTAAAATTGGATTAACGATTTGACAAAGTCGTTTCGTTTCAAACCGCTTTGAATATGACGAGAATGGGAAACATAATTGGTTGCAAATCTTAAAGGAATGTACAATTCTGTAATTTTTAAATTTTGGGTAAGCTTTGAATCTATACCAAGTCTTCGCTACGTGGTCGAATAGGACCAAATTCTGTAATTTTGAAATTTTGGGTAAGCTTTGAATCTATACCAAGTCTTCGCTACGTGGTCGAATAGGACCAAAAAACTTCTCTGCGACGGTGAACTATGTAGTGGAAATTGAACAAAAATCACGGGTTATTCAATTACTAGTCAAATCAATGTGTCGCCCAAGGGGCTTTGCCTAATTGATTGATAATATTAGGGTTAAGTTGGTTTCTAAACTCATTTCCTTCGATCATTTCAAAGTCGATTACCTGGACCCAAATATCGCGCTGTCAGTGAAGCGTATGCTACTTTAATTCATAACCTTTTGACCTGATCTTAATTCAAACCATAAAATAAATAATTTGTTTACCCAGCGTGGAAGCGTGATTTGCCATTGGTGGTGTGTTTTTGCTTCGCCCCAGTAACCAATTGCCACTTCAACCACTAGTCCGATCGTGCAGAACCCAGAAAAAACTTGAGTTTGTACTCCAGTGGGTGTTAGTCATTGGATAAATATTTGTAATTCTTAAATTTGGAAAATTTTCTGATATAATAAGTGAAAGCTTTGACTTGTGGGTCAGTGGTGGCTAGTCTCTCATCAAAGTCTCCACGGGATTGATTCTTATTGAGATAGTTTTGTAGGTATTGAATTTCCCGAAGGAACCTGATGATTATATAGTTTTGTAGATGTCCGAAGTAAGGGAAAAGAAACTATCGTCCATGGCTATTTGTTCGGACCCGATAGAACACCTGAACCGGCTTGGGAAACTATCCTATAAACATTCCATTCGTGTCTGCTCCTTTAATGATGTTTAAATGGGGAAAAAGGAAAATATTTTTTTTTTTTTTTTTTTTTTTTCATTAAAGAGGGTATGAAATGAAGCCTTTTTTTATCGATAACTTATCCTAAAAATTTTACTCTTATTCATTGTGGAAAAGTCTGAAATTTCAAAAGGTTTCTATTTAACCGAAATATCAGGGAATTTCAATAAGGGTTTTTAAATTTCACAAAAATGACAATGGTTCCAATAATTAGCTTGTTAGAAGTGTTTTGAACTCATACAATACACCATTTTAGCATTATTTCTGTAGATCATATTGTATTGGAATATTTTGAACGGCGTGTTCGTTCTCCATATTCAGTGTTGCAAATTTGCCAATTTGCACTTTTAGCGCCTATATAAACATTTGCAAGAATATCAATCCATTGACAAATTATTTTCACGTTCATTCACTCTCCCTTTAAAATCAAAACCCCTTGAAGTTAGCTTTTCCTTTAGGCTTGTTTGTAAAAATACATATACTACTGTTTGGTAGTTCGGTTCGCGAGTACTTATTTTAACAAATTGAAACGCGCTTAACTTTTGTTAAAATTACTTTATCTATTAGTTGTTGCCCCAGTTTTCAGTTTATACTCTACAAAGTACGTTATTTAGTTTTAATACGTCTTAAAATAATTCCAATTGTTTTGTATACATGAACATATTTAGATTTAAATAATTCAATTGTTTCGCGGTCTCACAAAGACAAATATTTGGGCCACTTTCTACAGACAAAATAAAACAAGTCCATCTGATATATCTTTCAAGTCTGTAGCTTTGTTTATACGTTAACAGGATTTGGGAATTACAAACTTGTTTAATTAATTTAAAATTAATTACTTTTAAAGAGAGCCGCTGTTACCGATTAGGCAATTTCGAACAATAGCCCCCGGGCACCATTTTTTTTAATTTAATTTTTTTGCAATCCTTACGTCATAAGAATCAATTTGCCATAAAAAATTTTATGGGCAAATGGTTTGTTTTGTTAAAAATAATTTTTGAAAATTGTTAAAATTAAAATGTTTGTAGCCCTTTTTTTATTTAAAATCATTTATTAAAAACTTTTCGGCTAACCTAACCTAACTTAATCCAACCCAACCATTTGCGCGTAAATATTTTTACGGCAAATTGTTTCTTATGACGTAAAGACTGCAAAAAAAAAAATTATATAAAAAAATTGGTGCCCTGGAGCTATTGTTCAAAATAGCCACCGATTATTCTCAAATACCATTTGGAATTGACTAGAATTTTCCTAAGAATATAAACCCTGGACATAATGTCATTGTAAAAAAACCTCCTTGAGTTTTCCAACTTCACTTCAAGCAGAATGTAAGCCAGAGATTTTACATTGTTACGTTTTCAAAAGCTCACCAATATAAAATCTCTGAATCCCTCGCTCTAAATGCAACATTCGATAAGCTTAAATAGTTTAAAAAAATTCAATCAAAAGAATTGAAAATAATACAATATAAAAACAGTTTTTCCGCTCATTGTACAATTGTTATTGAAATTCTTTATCCAATTTATCCAATTTAAATTTTATGTAAGTAGGTACGTGTACAAGATTTTTGTTAAAACATAAAACGAAGCCTAGGTAAGGCTTTTAGCAAGCCGTTGGCGACGGCTTCGGTTTTTGAAGGGGGGCGCTAGGGTCTGGGGGGAGAGAAGGCGGCGGGCGCTCTTCAGTTTGAAAACGCGTAAATTTGGCGGCGGACGAAAGACGTTATGATAAGTTTGTAATCGCGAATAAATCTTGTCAAAACGGTGTAAAATCGCGAAATTTGTGATCCAAAGAGAGACAAGAATTCTGATCGAACAAATATAATCATTCCGAGGATACTTAATTAGTGTAAGTTTGTTTTTCATGATAGTGTCTCTGCTGATTGAGCCTAGGTTAGGCTTAGCGAGTGGTCGGCTACGGGCCTATGGCGTCGGTTTTTGAAGGACGGCGCTCGGGTATGGGGGAAGAAGGAAGTTTCTTCTCAGTTTGAAAACGCGTAAATTTGGCGGCGGATGAAAGACGTTAGGATAATTTTGTAATCGCGAATAAACTTGGTCAAAACGGTTTAAAATCGCGAAATTTGTGATCCAAAGAGAGACAGGAATTCTGAGGGAAGAAATTTAATCATTCCGAGGAGATTTAATTAATGTAAGTTTGCTTTTCATGATTTTTGTAAAACGGTGTCTTTGCTCGTTAAGCATATCTTAGGCTTAGCGATTGATCGGCGCCGGCGGGTGAAGGAGGGTTCGCTCGGCTCAGCTGCTGCTTTACTTTGGGCCTGGGTTATGGGAAAAAGGTTCACCTTTTTAGGCGAAGAAGCTGTGTGTTGTTTTTACGGGTAATCAATTAATTTAGTAGCCGTCGGCATCGCACTCGCAATAATAAATCAGGGTTCCGTGTTAGATTATTGTCGTTACTTTTTTTGTTGTATTTTAATTACATTCGTCACCACGAGTGTTATATATGCTCTTATTTATCCAGTCTAAATTATTCTGATCATTTATTTTTACCGTTAAATTACAATAGACGTAGTTAGTTGATTATATTCACATTATCATCATAATTAAATTATTCTAATATTATTACCATCTTATAGTAAAGTATTAATAGTTTAACCTTTTTTTAACAAAAATATTTCAATCGTATATTATCATCTTAAACTATTTTAATCCTATTATCGTAATTATTCTAATCTTCTGTAAGATTATCATAATTATTATAATCTTACTATTATATTATCATAATTATTAGAATCTTACTATTATATTATCATAATTATTAGAATCTTACTATTATATTATCATAATTATTAGAATCTTACTATTATATTATCATAATTATTAGAATCTTACTATTATATTACCATAATTATTAGAATCTTACTGTAATATTATCATAATTATTAGAATCTTACTGTAATATTATCATAATTATTAGAATCTTACTGTAATATTATCATAATTATTAGAATCTTACTGTAATATTATCATAATTATTAGAATCTTACTGTAATATTATCATAATTATTAGAATCCTACTATTATATTATCATAATTATTAGAATCTTACTGTAATATTATCATAATTATTTGAATCTTACTGTAATATTATCATAATTATTTGAATCTTACTGTAATATTATCATAATTATTAGAATCGCATTATTATTATAATTAAGCTATTCTAGTCGTGAGCGTTTAATCGTATTAATATCATAAATTATACTAATAGTTTTACCATAATTGAATTATTCTAGTACAGTATTGTAAGCTATTGTTAAACTATTCTTATCGTATTATCACCTTTAACTAAATATTCTAATGGTATATATTTATTTGATTAATATGCCGGTACTCAAGACAGGCATCTTAAGAGTTAATGATTCCAATCCTTAATAATTTGAGTACTTAAAATTGCATAATTGAAAAATTTATAGATGGTAATATAAAAAATTCGTGTTTTCCGTCGGAAGCGATTAACCCTCGAAAAATATAAATTTTTACCCTCAAATTGTTTTTTTTTATTCGAAAAAAAAAAAAAAAGGGTGTACAATGCTTCTCTAAAAACTCGTAAAACGGGCAAGGGGAATGAAAAGTTAGCTGCATTTTTTTTCTAAAGGGAGGGTGAATTATTTTTTAATTGAAATATTTCTTAGCATAAAATTAAGGTGCTTTGACCTTTAGCGTATAGGAAGGTCGCGGGCTCGAAATCACACTTAGCACGGTTACTAAAATTAGGGTTAAATTATATTGAGAGACAGGGATTCCTAGTTTAATTATAATATTGTTGTTAATTGTTATCAAGAAAGCATTTATGTTGAAGTGAAAGTCGGTACTATTTCGATACGCTGTTAAGGGACTAAAATCCCAGGCAGAGGCCCCTTATTTATTTTAATTAAAATAAATATTGTTATTAACCCCTAGGGGTAGGCAAATATAAGATACCCTGACAACTCGTCGTCAGAGTGACGTCAATGAAACTTTTGCAAAATAATGTAGGAGGCTCCTTGAGGGATTTAAAGGCCCTTTAAAGCGCGGTGCTGATCACTTCAGGCGAACATGTAGCTTTGACCGCGAGGCTAGTTAAAAGCGAGGGGTCAGACACTCTTTAATTGGCTGTACACATGAGTTCACTGTGTTCAGCTTTGACAGTGCATTGAGTTCGAACTCTTATGAACTCTGAGTTCAGCTTTGACAGTGGCAAGAGTGCAAAAATTTTGTACACCCGAGTTCATGAGTGTCAGCCCCCTTGGTTAAATAGATGACAGTCACAATCACATTCAATACGGCTTTGACAGTACTAAATTGATTACGTAATTAAGTACGTATTTAGTATTATTAAAGCCTATAATAAGTTACTTAATCGAATAATCAGTATATAGATTAGAAACGAAAGTGGTTCTAATATTCATCCTCCCTTTAAGTGGGCAAGCGAAAATTAACTATTATAGCGTGGGCGAGCGCCCCTCTCCTTTTTGAACGTTTTTATTACCACAAACTCTCGAACACATGTTCACTACTAAAGAATTTTCTTAGCAATATTTCTTATTTTTTTTTTTTCTCTCTTTAAGATTTACAGAAGAGCTTTTCTTATACCATCCTTTAGATGTAAAAAAAAATATATATTTTATATTTTTGTTCACGAAGAGTGTTGTAAAACTAGTTTAAGCCTAGGCGAATTAATACGCAATGTTAAACCTTCCTTGAAAATGAAAGTAGTTTTATAAATTGTTCACGAATATCTGGGTGTAACTGGCGAAGAGAAGCGGTAAATATCCAAGCTTGTATATTTCCCACCATTTCTTTTCATTTTGTTTCTATGGCTTATAGAATCGCGGAAAAACGAAGGTTTTTCGATTGTCTGTTAAAAGGGAGTGTGAAAGGGTTAATAAGAATATGTTTGTTGAATTTTACTTCCCAAATTAATTTTTTTTTCTCCAATTGATTTGGCCAATTTTTTTTAATTGTTTTATCCTCTTAAATAAAACTTAATCTTGGCATTATCAAAAAGCCATTCAAGAGGCATTAGCCTCGGGTACCTTCCTAGCTTACATAGCTGCCAAATATCGTATGTTATTCGCTTTCTCAGATCTTAAAAAAAAAAACACTATAGGGCCCACACTTGCGTTTTATTTTTCTACTGATGCCGATTATAACTAGAAGGGAAATAGAACTATTTAGCCTACAAAATACAAATGCAAATATCTCTTAACTATCTCAAATCAAGAGTGGTGTGACCTTAATCAAAACTCGCGTCAAAAACCAAAAGTAAAACAATCGTTTTGATTTCCACAATTGTGTGAGAAATGGGGTCATTACGCTAGACAAATACATTGTTAATAAAATATATTCCCGTCGCTAACTAGGCAACGATTCGTATAAAACTTTAGAAGAAAAAGACGCGACCGAAGATGTATTATTAGCTTGTACAGAAAAGAGTCGAAAATCAAAGGGTTCATTATTTATTTCAAGCCAAAACTAATCCACAATTGCACCCCTTAAAGGGATTGTGAACTACTTAAGTCATATTTTCGATTTAGAAAATACTCGTGATGACTAATTCAATATGAAAGATAAATCAATGTTAAAAAAAATTAACTGACTTGCAGTTTAAGAGGCTTGAGCTCCGGGACTTTATACTGAATTAAAGCCACCTACCCTCAAGACCAAGGGATCGTGTGGCCAAGGCCTCAAAAGTTTAGGGACCCACAAATTTACTTGGGGCCCCTATAACGCTCATTTTGTAATTTTACCCGTGATTGAGCAGGGACCCTAAATACACTTAATCCGAGCTTGCAGTCACGTGATAACTAATCTTTTTATTATTTCTAGTACATAAGGCGTGTATATGCCTTTCACTATCCCTTTAAATGAGGAGGTCGTGGCCAAATTATCGCCGCCAGTTTGAGTTTAGCGTGAAAGGGGTGTGGGTGGTGACGATGTTTGGCAGCTAGGGTCTAAATCTTTTCCCTTTATTCTTAATCAAATAACGTTTCAATAAATTCCATAAACTAACATTATTAAATTATAATAAATAACGAAAAGGGGAGAAAAGAGACCGGCACCGGGTTTCTATACTTCTAGCTATACAGATCGGGAAAGTTTTCTCTCTCTATTACAATTTTCCCTTGGAGAAATAGGAGGAGAGAGATGGTGGGATGATGAGAAAGAGGGCGCAGGGTTTTCTTTTCAACTTTCCAACACGCTTTAAGGGTTCCTGCTCCGAAAGGGGTTATATATGCCAAAACCCCTGGATATATATTTCTTTATTTTATTGCGAAATTGTTATAAGTCAAATTTTCCGAGGAAATTTTTATTCGAATATTTAATGAATTAGGCTTAACGGACTTGAATTGGAATAGTCCTTGAATGTTTTGTTAAATTTCTAGACTAATTGATTTGAGGAACTATATTTTAGTAGCTATATGCATTTTTAACTAACATATTGGATTCTTTTTTAATTCCCTCGACTGTTCCTTTTTGTACAATCTTAATTTCAGTTTCTGATATGATAGCCTATTTTTAAATTTATCTGGCTTCGCCCTGAGCATTTGTTTCATTTTAAAATTTTCAGTAACCATAAATCTTTTACTTTCCGATTTCCTTTTGGAAGATTCTCAATATTTCGATCATTGACTCCCCTTATGACCTTTAATTTTATTTGATTTCCCTTACGACTTTGAATTTTTTAATTTTTCTGATTATCTGGCGTATTTTTCAACATCCTTGACACTTCCTTGGCCTTATAAATAATACCATTCAGTATTTCTTGTCCATTTGGGATGATATGTACTATTTTCCAAAATCCCTACAACTCACCCTTGACCTTGTGACCTTTTACTAGCTTTTTTTTTCAGATATTAGAAGTTTTTATTTATAAAAATTTTGTAAATTAAAATTTAAGGATAGAACATTTTTGCGTTAAGGTAATGGTAGCTTAAATTCTTCCTAACCTGGCATCGTTTTCTCCCGCGAACTATAACGCATCCGGATTGGTTGAATGAATAAGTCGTAATGCTAGGAGTACATTCGTAAGCGGGCTTCCATCCTTTTTCTCCTAAAAAAACTTTAATTAAACGTCTGTTCGCGAATAACGTATAGGATAGGCGCGGGTGGTACCGAGAGAGGGTAAGGGGGATATCTGGCTCGTCGGCGGCAGTGGTCTTCATGCCAAAATGATCCCGTCAATTGAACTAAAAGCGGGAGTTTCGAAGCATGCAAATTTGTTAATCACCAGCCTGTGCCTAATAGCAAGGAATTTACCCATAGGGACGCGGGACGCCCTTTCTCTCAGACTCCTTATATAAAGGGCAACTCTTCCCCCCAATTAAAATTAACCTTTTAAGGTTAATTCGAGAATTAATTTTAGAAATAATCACTACACACATTGATATATTTCGCCCCCTTTCACTATTAGTGGAAGAAAAATAATATTCGGTTGCATTTTCTCGCTTAACGGTCCCAATTAAGGTCAGTTCAATAATATTTTTCAATGATATTAATATAAAATATTTGAGCCTTTTTAATTAGCTCCATTTGTCGATAAACGTCATGAAGACATTAATTTGGGGGTATAAACCAATGTGATATCAAATAGATTTGATTGACTTTAAAGGGCTTGAGCCTGGAAAATTTCAAAGACATATAGGTGGAAATAATGGTAATATAAAGCATTCTAAATGTATAGTAATTATCTCGGATATTAATTTAATTCATGGTTAAAGACTCTAGAGCCGAAATTCACTTATTTCAATTTTTTTTAATTTATTCCGTGATTAAGAATTAAATTATTTATTTTGAAAATTTACCAATGTCGATAATGACTTGCTTGGAATTTTAAATGAGGTTGGACATATATTACTATGATTTTACCTCACTTATCTCTTCATCTTCGCTATATAACCTGTGTTACAGAATTTGCGCCCCAATTTTCCCAACTTTAAGGTCACTCCAGTCATATTTAAGCTCTGACAATGGCTGTGCGCGTCTAAGTACGTTACCACAAATGAATTATAAACTTTTCGTTAGACTTATCCTTGTTCTTTGAAAGTCTAGGGAGGGTTGGAAGAGGATCATAGGAGTTTGTTTCCCAGTCTTAACGCCATGGTGGACTGAAGCGCGTAGAGAAGTGGGAGGGAGTTGGGGGTATAGGGGTTACGGGTGAAACCAAGCATTTAAAAGCAGGCGCTTCGACGCGAACAGGCTCAAAAGAGCTCTATGGCTGCGTAGCGCAGCGGCGAAGCTTTAGTCTCTCTTCATTTCGCTAGTCTTAAAGAAAATTACGTCAAAATGGGGGTATACGAAAACTAAACCATACATTCATATCCACGTCAAGTTTAAGAGAACTATTTTAGTTTCACCAGGGTTTAATATTGTTTATAATTCCTCTCCACCTTCGGTTGGTTTGTAAACTCATATAGAAAATTATCTGACTCTCCGTGTAGGCTTAACTCTACCTCGCTTTCAAAAAGGGGGTTGAAAGAGGTGGGTGCAACGCTAAGAATTTGTTCACGATTAAACGGACTCGAATGATGACACAATATGTCGCTTTCACACCCTTCACAAACCTTTCGTCACTCTCTTTTGAAAGTATTTTATTTTTAAAATATATTAATTTTTCACTGCTTTTTAACGCATTTTTAACAGGGGGCAGACATTGTTTCGAGGCCAGGATGATAGTTTAATTTAATTTTTATACGCTTGGTCTAACTTTATGAAATTTTAGTTTACTCGCGTATACTGCTGTGCATCAGGGTGGCTATAATGTGTTACAGTAATTTTTAGTCTTAGTTAAATAATATATGGAGAAATTCTGGCTTTAATAGTTAATAATGCAAGGTATTAACTCGAATTTTAAGGACCAGACATGATTAGAAATATTAGTTTTACCTGTTGCTGGAAAAGTGTGGAACTTGAATTGGGATATTTAATTTTTTTGTGTTTAATTTGAAATAGGGAAATTTAACTTTATGGGCTCACATGTGAATTAAGATTTGGTTTCGTCTGGTTCAACAGGAAGTTTTTTATACGCTTAATTATTTGTGAGTAACTTTATGGGCTTAATAATGAAGGATTTTGCTTAATGACTCCATTAATCAAGAGGTATCTTTAAAGGGAAAGGCAACCCAACTTTAAAAGTACTTCCATTGGAAAGAGCATGCTTAAAAACCTACAAATCAAAACACATTATAGTGATTTAAGTCTTGGTTAATTTATAAATATAATTTTAAAACCGAGATTTACGTTCCTAGAAGAACGCCATATTTGCTTCCCGGCATTTCTAGTTTTAAAAATAAGGATCTGCTTCAATGATTGGCCTTTAAGTCACCCAATAAAGATTCGCTAAACGAAGGCCATTCGAGTCGGCTGCAGTCGGATCGTCTGTTCGTAACTTCGTAAGAAGACCCGTAATTTTGTGATTGTGATTTCTAACTTTCTACGAAAACATGCCTAATTGCGTAATTAATGAATGCAGTTTAGTTCTTACCTTCTAATTCTTCAAATCAACTTAAGACTCGGTTAATACCTAGTACTGACTACTACTAGCTCAGCTGGCCGACCGACCTTCGGGTTAGTGTTCGCGCGCGGGATCCTTCGGAAGTAGCCTATGTTTCGGCCCGGCATATCTTATTTGACTCTAAAGAAATTGAGCGCGCTTATACCCACATCTATTTTCAGCTAGAGTCAAGTGACTTTAGGTGAGAAATAAACCAATCGGCGAAGCCGATCCTCAGCAGGCATCGAAAGGGTATGAAAAAACTAAAATGGCTTTCACTAGAGATCACTTTTTGCTTATAATAAACGCAAATATCTTAATATCTACTAACTATTAAATTTTTCGCGATATGATATTAGTCGTTTTAATATACGCTCTATAATTTAAGACACACTTTTTTTTATCCCGGTCTGTACCTTTAAGTGTTCTATTTTCAAAGCTGAAATTGTTTTATATGAGCTTCTCAAATGCTGAAGTTTTCTTCATGGGCTCAAAAGGAAAATTAGGTGTATATATAGTCTTTGTGCGCGAAATGTGAAATTTTATTGCCAGTGGGAAATTTCTCTTTGTGATCTCAATATGTAAATAGGCTTAAATTTTTCATCCCGAGAGATTCTGGAAACTTTTATAATTTTAAAAATTAGCTATCCGTACCGTTGGTATACTTATTGTATTAATTCATTGAACTGGTCTATCTCTAAAAACTTTTAATTCTATATTCTCTCGTTGAATATTTGAACTGAGTCGGATTTGACGAAGCGCGGTAGCTTTCGGTTTCACAAATTGGCCATCCCCTGGATGCCTGCGAAGTTTCTGGGAAAATTCCAGTTCGTCTAGTTAACGCGTTAAGGACGGGTTATATCTCGAATCTCTGAGGGATATTGTTATATAACCGGCATACGCTTTACACGAATCGCGATTGAAGCAAGCTGACTTCCAAAACTGCCCGTAGTTTCCCGCTTTAAGCGTTATTCCAAAACTAACCCGGATATTTACAATCAGCCCTTGATTTCAGCTAATATGAAACTTGGTTCCCATAATTTATCTCTAAAGTACACGTCTCTTATCAGAATTCAGTTCAGAGGGTTTAATTTTATATTATACCAAAAGATATTTTTAATTAAAATAAGATCCTAAATGGGGTCTACAAACGGCGTGATAATTTTGACCACACCCCTTTCTGAAAAATTCGAATTTCTCGTTTACAATCTGGTCTAAACTCCTAGTTTCAATTTATGTTCGCTACAAAACATTCTAGTGAAGTCTCGTAATAGAATACTACAGCCATTTCAAAAGGTTTAATTGACATAAAGAAATTTAAGTGACAATCAATTTAAATCTCCGTAATTTTAAAACCGAAAGAGCTGATTGGCCGACATTGGTTCATAGTGTATTGTTAAGACTTTCCCTTTATAAGAAACCAATTATGCTAAAGATGTTAATATATCAGGCTTCTCACACGTTGAAATCTCTGAATGATTTTATCAGGCTATAATCTGCAGACGGTATGGATATACCCTATAAGAGCGTAAAATTTCCAAGAGACTGAATCAAAAGGAGATTCTCCACGTGTATAATCAGTTGCATTCTTAGAATACTAAGAATTTTATGTATTTGAAGACGTAATTGCATTAAGATTATGGTCCTTTCTGTTTGATATCTTATATAGACCCCTTTTTGTATTATAAATACTGTTTTAATTATTTTAAAACTGATAGAGCCTTAGGCGTATCCGCCCACGAAGAGAGAGAGCCCAAAATCGTCTACGTGTAATATATAACTTAGTTGTATTCGGAGAATTAGAAGCAATGTTGATAATAGGCCTGGTGCGAATTGTCATAGTTTAAAATAGTATTATAGACTGAAAACCTTTTAATTTTAATAGATTTTATATTTAAGCAAAAATATAATTCAAACTATTTTGAGTTGTGTAACTTTTCTGGAAAAAGCCAAGTTGTGGCATGCGCATATTGGAATACTAAAATCATGTATTATATTATTCTGCTCGAACAATTTTCAGATTGAATAAAAAGGCTAGAAAGGCGATGCCAATGAAATATTGGGTAAAATTGGCAAGCCAAAAGAGATGTTTTTCAGATATTTTTTAGGCATTTGACAACCTCTCATTGACATCAGCATTTCTGAGCTTTTCGATATTTACTTTTTTGAAAATTGTTTTAAAGTTATTCTCATATCCTATCACTTTAAATTAATGTAGGTATATTCAAAATTAACCAAACTTAATGGTTAAATAGGAAATCACGAATAGCAAGCGTGTGTTTGGATACAAAACTTGTAAAACTGAAAATAGGACAATTCCAACTACAAGTTGGCGACTAAAACTTGAGATTGAATTCGAATACCCAACCAATAATTAATCCTGCAGGCGAAACTTAACAGTTATCGGCTTATCGCTTCATTTTTACCACTTAATTTCTCATTTAGCACGAAACCTTTAATTAGTTTTGATAAGGTATATAAGCCTGTTTTTTTAAACCAAATTTATAAAAAAATAACTTGTTTCCAGAGGTTTTTGTCCATTTTTACTCGGATTCAATATACTAGCAATAGCTACTCGACTTTTTAGAGTACTGAAAATACTCTAAAGTTATTCCTAGATAAATTGGTTTTATTTTATCGGACACGAACACGGGTCTAGCTAACTTTATTCAAATTATTTCAGCTATAACTTTCTGTGTGGGATATATTTGTTTTCAATTTAAACTTAGAGATGTACTTAATTATTCTATGATTTGTTTTCAAATAGATATAGTTAGGTATGTTAGTTTCTATTCGTTGAATTATCTAGAGTATAGGATACTAAGAATTTTATATAATTAGCGAAATTATAGTAACCTAATTTAAAGGCAGGACTGTTAAATATATCCGTGTCATTTAAACGTAATATACGTATACCTCATTTAAATATCCTAATTGCTTTTAATTTATTAAACATATAAAGTTTTAGAAAACGAATCTTTCTCCCCTAGTTGGATATATGTGTGTATAAGAATTAATAATAAATTCCAGACTTCCAAAAGTTTTAAATATTTTAAATTTTCGAATGGAGGGATAATTTTAAATCTCTTGCGAAATTCAACAAGAGTTTTCATTGCGAATAAACCTTAACAAGCCTTATCTATTAAAGTGAGGCTGCCACCGCTTTTTCATATGGAATTTGAATAGCATTTTCGGAAAAATCGCTGATTAGCGATTCTAATTATATATACATATGTTAAAGAAAAATGAATGCGACATGAAAAACAGATTTTATAATCGCCATTTTTGGAATTTTATTAAAGAAATTCCCCCAATACTATGTCATCACTATGGTCACGTGACTATTGTTGATTTTCGCGCTATCTGACACGTGATAAGGTCGCTTTCGCGCGGTCTCTTTCGTCAAAGTACTTACTCCAGAAAGACCTAACTTTAGTATGAAAATTATCGTTAAACACATTCCAGAAATAATTACGTCATATATTTGGAAAACAACCACCTAAGAATACATAAAATTTTGTATAAGTCTTTAAATAATATAGTAGTACTGAGTATATAATCCATAGGCGTTGGGAAAAATTGGTAACAGCCTCACTTTAAGAAAAGCATACATGGATAAATGCCTTAAAAGGGGCTTGGTACATTATTGCTTTGTTTGTTGCAAACTTAATCTGTTTCGAAAGAGGGAACTCCAAAATATAGGGAATAGGTTTGACAGGATTTAAACTCCTAAAAGGGCTTAGAACGAAGATTTTGAAGGCGAGAAAAATAAAGGGTTTCCACTTTTGGGATAAGTATCTCCTTAAGGGAGGATGGAAAAGGTATTTTTATTGTTTATGTATCGCTTGTAACCGGTACCCGATTGAATTTATTTCCACACGACTGAACCTTTAGATTAACCAATGAAAACTTAGTTTTGAAAGCTTATAATTTAAATCGAATGATGTTGCTTAACAGTTTTGGAACTGTAATAAATAAAACTGGATTATGAACTTCACCCTCCCTTTAACGCGAAATGATATGATAATTATCTACAGCTCATCTAGATATTTAATTCGAAATACTTTAATAATTTCACTACACTGACGGGTTATCCTTGATATGAAAATTGTAATTGTACGACTTTAGTCGATTTCGCTTGTCAGTGAGTGATTATACCTAACCTAGTTTCCATATATACTACCTATACGGGATGAAGTTTATCCATATATAATTATACTCATTATCATATGAATGTTAAGACCCAGGTATGGGCTCGGATTTGGTTTGGGTGTGGACTTCATTCTGTAGAATGTTCCTGATCTATTTGGTGAACTACTTTCATTGCCTATGGGGTTTAACATAATACATTACTACGCCTCAACCCGTGCTGGCGTACCACACTTTTCACGAATTGCTTAATTTAAATTAAGGGATTAGGTACGTTAATGGATTAGATCCATTTTTCGGATATTTTTAAATATTACCCATCCTTATAAATTAAAAATTTTGGATTTTAATTACGAAAATTTGATTTTAACGTGTGTTGAAACGTACTTATCGTGAACCAATGCAAATATTGTTTTAGTATAATCCTATATTTTGGAAAAAAACAAAAAAAAACTATAATTCCTATAACGAATTGAAATTTATGGCTGGGCTCCTAGTTTCCGATTTTTTGCACAATTCGTAGGCATTTCCCCAATCTTAATTCGCAAACAAGTCTTATTTCAAATAGGTGAATAAATTTAGAATTTCGATAAGCTAATATTAAAGAAAGTTGTGTTTCACCAAAATTTCTTTTAAATTTGGAAACACATCTTATTTTTAAACATTTCGTGAGACATACCCTTTAATTTTAAATTCGTAATTATAAAAGCGAACGGTGATTGGTCGATTATTCTTTTTCCGACTTCAAACATTTGGGAAACAATTCAAACCGGAAAAATTGTCAAAAAACTACTTTAACTATGAGATTTTACAACGCTTATCAATCCGCGATAGCTTTGGTCCCTATTGTAAACCGTTTACGAATAAAAGTGCTCTAGTTATTTCGGGAAATTCGTAAGTCGTCTATTCGAGCCATTTCCATTAAAGGATTGAAAATAGTTCATCGACCGTTCGAGACAGAATTTGAAACTATGCATTCCCCTATTCTACGATAAACACAGTCGAGAGAAATATATATAGGTAGTTGCAGCCAAACAACGGTACTATAGTACCATTGAAAAATAGGATTTTTCATGTTAAATATATTCATTTTAAAATTGTCGACTTATATATGGAAATTTGAGAGAAAGCGGCTGGCTTGTAATAGCCAAGTCACTTGGGCCAAATGGTAACTTTTCAATAACAACCAAATAGGTCATCTGGCCACGACGATATTTCAACACGTTCAAAACTAGATTCCATTCGATATCTTTAATATAATATAGTATAATAACAGACAGAGATTAATAGAGAAGTTAGGCACTGTTTCAATCAAATGCTTTAGTAGCGTGAAAGGAGTCTTAGAGACTTTCCGCATTGTTGCGTGGCTTCACAGTTAAATCATGCTTCAAGTTTGCAACAAGGCATATTATGATTGGTATGTGGTTTTGAAAGTTTTGTCGTCAGAGCTTTCCACCGAGGAGAGAGGGCAAAAAATCTACAAACTCTAATCGGTCGAGATACGGAATTCGAAATTTCCCTCTCTATCGGTTGAGATTGGAACTAAGTTGGCGGTGCTAATATTGCGCTTAACTTTCTAGACTTATACGGGGGTGAAAATGTATCGTCGAAAAACAAGTCTCTCCTCTCTCGCGAAATGAAGGAGCGTGTCTCGCCTGGCCGTCGCGATTTCACTCTAATTTACACTAGAAAGAATAGGGCCTGGCCGCCTTTCTGTACAATTTTCGGAATACTTGGGGTGAAAGCATTGACTGAGAAAATCGGACTCACTTCATTGCCACCCGCAGTATGTCGTCTTATAAACTTGAAGGATAATTTACTTGTGGAAATACCAATATGCGTCCTAAAAGAATGGAATGACCCAAAAATATTAGAACTATTTTTAAAATTTTTAGATTTCTCATATTAGATATTGAATTTTTTGTAGTCGCGAGCGAAATTTGTTTATAAATATTTATTCATACTACAGGTATACTCAAACAAATGCATGAAAAACATTCCTCAATTTTGAAGCGATATAAACGATAATGAAGCGTTCAATTGTTTTTAATTATGATATAGGGGAGGCGAACAAGGTTTACACTAGCAGCCCGAAATAAATATTTTAAAATTAATCCGGCCTATAGCGCGTTTCATTTAGTATTATATCCTTCTGTTAGTGTGTTATAGATATAGTATAAAGAGAAAAATAGGCTTAGCTTTATACTTTACTGAGAACAAATAGTGATTTTAACTGTAAGGTCCATTTCGGCTTATTTGATGTAGGCCTGTATTACGATATTGGAAAAGTATACTCGTGCGAAAGGAATTCCAGTAACAGACTATTGGAAATAAGTAATTCGATGCGCTTTTATCGAATTAGTCGCATTTATAATTCGGGTTTTAAAGTCTGGCCGTCTCTATATACTTTGCTACGAAATATCTTATAAATGATATCAGTAGCCGATGAAACCCTCCTTTGAAGTCTACTACTCCAATGTTCCATATAGCGCTCCTCTCTGTATGGGTAAAATTCCCAATTTTACGAGTTAGAAGGGGTCCTAATTCATCCCCCCTATCTAGGGAAAATTGGAAATTCTCTCTCTCCACAAACGACGACGTTTTTTTGGACGAACTCCGAGGCTGCTAGAGATATTCTCTCGACGAGCTCCCGCTCCGAAAACATCTACCGTTAGGAGGCGTACGGATCGCGCTTTTTGAGAATAACCCATACAGAGAGGGGTAGACAAGACCCGGGAGTAATAGACTTCATAGGAGGGTTTCATCGGCTTCTGATAATGTGCTCAAAGGGTTACGGTAAATCTTAAATGGTAGAGGTTAATATGAAAATAATTGGTTGGTATGGGAGAAGTTATAGTCGTTCTAAAGAAAATTTAAAAATTGATTCAGTTAAGACTAGCAATTTAGAAACCATTTTTCAACGTCTCCTAATTGAAAAACAGTCCCAATTGCAACTAGCCAAAATGGAATAGCATAAATTAAAACCCCCTTTCAATGAGTGCGCGCGTTAGACTAATTATAGACAGTCTGATTCAGTTAAGACTAGCAATTTAGAAACCATTTTTCAACGTCTCCTAATTGAAAAACAGTCCCCAATTGCAACTGTAACCAAAATGGAATAGCATTGATTAAAACCCCTGTCAATGGTGCGCGCGTTAGAATAATTATAGAGTCTGATTCAGTTAAGACTAGCAATTTAGAAACCATTTTTTAACGTCTCCTAATTGAAAAACAGTCCCCAATTGCAACTGTAGCCAAAATGGAATAGCATTGATTAAAACCCCCTTCAATGAGTGCGCGCGTTAGAATATTTATATACTATCTGATTAAGTTAAGACCAGCAATTTAGAAACCATTTTTCAACGTCTCCAAATTGCAAAACAGTCCCCAATTGCAACTAGCCAAAATGGAATAGCATTAATTAAAAACCCTTTCAATGAGTGCGCGCATTAGAATAATTATATACTATCTGATTATGTTAAGACTAGCAATTTAGAAACCATTTTTCAACGTCTCCTAATTCAAAAACAGTCCCAATTGCAACTAGCCAAAATGGAACAGCATTAATTAAAACCCCCTTTCAATGAGTGCGCGCGTTAGAATAATTATATACTATCTGATTCAGTTAAGACTAGCAATTTAAAAACCAATTTACAACGTCTCCTAATTGAAAAACAGTCCCCAATTGCAACAAGCCAAAATGGAATAGCATTAATTAAAACCCCTTTCAATGAGTGCGGGCGATAGAATAATTATATATTATCTGATTAAGTTAAGACCAGCAATTTAGAAACCATTTTTCAACGTCTCCTAATTGAAAAACAGTCCCCAATTGCAACTGTAGCCAAAATGGAATAGCATTGATTAAAACCCCTTTCAATTAGTGCGCGCGTTAGAATAATTATATACTATCTGATTAAGTTAAGACTAGCAATTTAGAAACCATTTTTCAACGTCTCCTAATTGAAAAACAGTCCCCAATTGCAACTAGCTAAAAGGGAATAACACTAAAAGCCCTTTCAATGAACGCGCCTTGGAATAATAATACGATTCGGTTGAGACTAGCAATGTAGAAACCATTTTTCAACGTCTCCTAATTGAAAAACAGTCCCCAATTGCAACTAACCAAAATGGAATAGCATTGATTAAAACCCCTCTCAATGAGTGCGCGCGTTAGAATAATTATATACTATCTGATTATGTTAAGACTAGCAATTTAGAAACCATTTTTCAACGTCTCCTAATTGAAAAACAGTCCCCAATTGCAACTAGCCAAAATAGAATAGCATTAATTAAAACCCTTTCAAATTAATGGTTGCATTTGAATAATGATTGTAGCCGTGATTTGGTTAAGCCTAGCAATATAGAAACCATTTTTCAATCCCCAACAATTGAAAAACGGTCACCAGTTTTATAGAATTAGCCAAATTAGGATTTAAACTAATTTTAAGAATGCGTGCGTTGGCGAAATTGTTGTAGAACAAATTCGGTTAAGACAAGTGTAGAAACCATTCTCTAATCCTCAACAAATGAAAAACAGTCACTAATTGTACTTAAAAAGTTGGAAATAGGACTAATGTATAAGATAAATGAAGGTGGAAGTGAGTGTTTTAGTTAACTTGTTACTGAAAAACTGAAGCCCTTAAAAATTATAGGTCTTTCCCAATTTAAAACTACAATAATTTAATTACTCAATTGTTTAACCTAAAAAATAAAGGAAAATTGAAATGCTTCTGGTTAAACGTAAGATGTTTTGTCATTGTTCCGAAAATCATACTCATGGTCAGACTACTATCGTTTGAATTTTAATAGCGACGCGATGGAAGTATTCAATAAATGATTAGGAAAGATGACGTACTAGTTTACTTTATAATTAGAATAATGCTTAATTTCGGAAGATATACGAGGGAATAAAGAAAAAAAAAAAAAAAAACAGTTTCGAAAAATCTATGTCTAAATTAGATAAATTCAACGATTAAAAGAAATTCGGCCGTATTTATACTTATTGACGCCATCACGCATTTTCTAGTACTCTTAATCTTTCACTTTTCTTTTTAAACAGCAAATAAAATTGAAATTAGTTCCCCTTCATCAAAAACTAACTATTTAAAATACCACTTTACCAAGAAATAAACTCATTTCTCTTCAAAGTAAACGTTAATATCATCTAATAGCGAATCCAAGTTATCTTAATTTGAACTTAATTACTCGCTAATAACAGGAGTGACGTTGTTAACGTACTTAGGAATAAAATTAAACGTACCAGTCGATGGTCCAGATGTAAATGTTTACGTCATCGTTGCTGGCGTATCGGAAAGGACATCATGAAATGTTCGCAAAATGAAGAAGTTGAAGTAATAATGGTCAAGTAGTTCGAGAGTCAACCATAAAGTCTATAGAAAGGAATCAGCGCCAACATTGAATCTAAAACGCAGCCCGAGAAAATTCAATCGCACATCGGGAACAGTTAATACCGCAATGCGGCTTCTATAATCCACGATAACGAATGAAATGTGTTAATTTGGAAAATAGACCTTGCGGTAAACATGTTCTGAAGGGTGTGGAAAGTTTTAAAAATATTGAAAAAAAAAAAAAAAAACCCGCAATTAAGATGTAAAAAAAGATGATTCGGGGTGGGGAGGGGGGTTGCGTAATAAAACACGTTTATTAAAGTTATATCTGTACTAAAGTGAGGATGAAAAGGAACATTAGGTTTTGACGATTTTTCTGATTTAAGGAAGTTAGCGGTTAATTATGACATCATAATGTTTTTGTGAACTTGTGACGGACAAACTAAAACCCGCAAAAACAAACGGGTTTCATTATTTAAAACTAGATTAATTAAAGTATTTAATAAATTAGTTGTTTTAAACGAAATAAAAACGGAAATTTTAATTGGCAGCACCATTTCTTTGGTTGTATTAATTCGAATAGGAAATTAACATGGTATTTTTCTTAGGAAAAATATGAAGTGAAAAATTTCATTTCCTCCCAGAACAATCGACAAATCTAACCTAATTTTTCTTTTCACCCTCACTTTTCGGTTCTGATATAACTTCTGGAATTTTACATTTATACGCAACCCCCCCTTCCGCAACGAATTAAAAAAAAAAACTAGCCACGGTCAAATTTTTTTATTTCTTAATCGGGGTTCATTTTTCAAGCTTTTACAATTCGCTTATCTGTATATTTTACAGTTTCTAAGTCAAAGGTCTATTTGCCAAGTTAACGCGTTTTATTTCTTATCGTGGATTTTAGATTCATTTACGCTTCGCTAGCTGCATCCGATTGAATTTTCATTCTGCGTTTATTTAAACTAACGATATCTGCCGCTTCAGACTTTCCAATTACGTCTCCGCGATTAAGTGATCGCGAGAAATTCTTTCATTATGCGAATATTTTACGACGACGTTAACATTTACGGCTATGGACTGCTATTCAAGTTAACATCTAGATCATCGAGTGGTATCGTTAAATGTTTTTTCCCCAATTATTTCAATCAATGCCACCCCTGTTATAAGCAAATACCTAAGTTCAAAATAGGATCACTTTCATCCGCTGTTAGATAACATAAACGTTTAGGTTGAAGATTAATACGAATTTACCGGGAATGAGTTAATTTCTTTGGTTATTCTATACTTAGCCTGATATTTTAAATAATTAGTCTTCGGTTATGGGGGAAGTAAAAAAATATCTTGGTGATGGTGGTAAAACTCGTGTCTTCTTAAAATATTGTCATTAAATACTTTTATTCTTAATTTAAAAGTGAAAACTACGTATACGTTTTAGTGGGGAACTTTACATTTTACGTAACAAGTTAATTGCGTTAATTAATCTACAATTATGCCTATTTCCTACTTTGGTTAATTCCAATGAGTTAGCGATTGTTTTAATTGTTGGGGCTTTGAAAATGGTATCTGTTAACCGAATCAGATTGTCAATAATTATTCCAACGCACGTATTCACTGAAAGGGGTTTTAATTGGTGTTTTTCCATTTTGGCTATAGTTGCAACTGGGAACTGTTTTTCAAATAGAGCTTGAAAATTGGTTTCTATATTGCTAGTTTTAACCGAATCAGGTTTTCAATAATTATTCTAACTTGCGCGTTCGTTTATAGGGGATTTTAGTGTTATTTTTTTTTTTTATTTATTTTTTTTTTGACTAATTCTAATTAGTGACTGTTTTTCAATTAGGAGACGTTGAAAAATGGTTCCTACATTTCTAGTCTCAACCGAATCAGGTTGTCAATAATTATTCCTTCTCGCGCATTCATTTAAAGGGCTTTTAGTTTTAATTAATGTTATTCCATTTGGCTAGTTGCAATTGGGGACTGTTTTTCAATTAGGAGACGTTGAAAAATGGTTTCTAAATTGCTAGTCTTAACCGAATCAGTTTCTCAATAATTATTCCAACTCGCGCTTTCATTGTAAGGGCTTTTAATTAGTATTTTCATTTTAGCTAGTTGCAATTGGGAACTGTTTTTCAATTAGGAGACGTTGAAAAGTGGTTTCTAAATTGCTAGTCTTAACCGAATCAGTTTGACAATAATTATTCCAACTCGCATATTCATTGTAAGGGCTTTTAATTAGTGTTATAATTAGTGTTATTCCATTTTGGCTAGTTGCAATTGGGAACTGTTTTTCAATTAGGAGACGTTGAAAAATGGTTCCTAAATTGCTAGCCTTAATCAAATCAGTTTGTCAATAATTATTCCAACTCGCGCATTCATTATAAGGGCTTTTAATTAGTGTTCTTCCATTATGGGTAGTTGCAATTGGGAACTGTTTTTAATTAGGAGACGTTGAAAAAGGGTTTCTTCATTGCTAGTCTTAACCGAATCAGTTTGTCAATATTTATTCCAACTCGCGCATTCATTGTAAGGGCTTTTAATTAGTGTTCTTCCATTTTGGCTAGTTGCAATTGGGAACTGTTTTTCAATTAGGAGACGTTGAAAAATGGTTTCTACATAGACAGACGGACATTGTTACTAGGAGTATTATGAAATAAATTTGTTTCATTTTTCCAAACATCTGTTACCCCGCCCATTTATAATATTGAATGAAATTTCATACATATTGTATAAGCTTATTTAATTTAGCCAAGGGAGCTATAGGGTGAAACTTTCAACTTTAAAACATCATTTCAACTAATTTGGGGTGAAATTTCCTCCTGAGCTATTTTCACCCCATAATTTAAAAAAATTACCAGGAGACAAGGGGTATTTTCTCCGCAGTATTCTGAACTCTTTCTATACTTCCAATTCATAGTAACTTAAAACCAAGTATGAACTTTAGTAGACCCTTATTATATCCCCCTTTCTTTTGTCAAAAGTAACGTTGATAGTTTGATATCTATACCATAACCCCTAAAATAGGTGTCGCCATCTGTCACCACCTTTTTAAAAAAAAAATCTAAAAAATTGAGGGGGTGTCCTAACCGTTTCTATAAAAACTTGGATAGGGGGAACTTCCCCTTACAGTTCAGTGGAAGTTGATCGGAGGTAGTGTTGGAATAAAATTAATGCTGATGCGTATTAGAACACAATATGTAATATCATTCGTAGTAAAAGAAGTTGTTCCAATCTGATCGCGAACGTAATTTCAATTTGAGGATTCAGAACATTACGAGCTAGACTATATCTTCAATCTCTGAGATTTGGTTTCTATACTTTTAGGGGTAAATATTATATCAATCTTGTTGAAACGTAGGGCTAATTTTTGGTCTCATAAGAACTTCTAAAAATATTTTAATATGCCCTATCGCAAATCGCTCTTGAAAACGAAGTATGCACTATCTTGCTTCCTTCATTCATTTTTTTTCTATATAAAAGGCTTGTTCTAATTTAAAACCACAAATAATTTATTTCTTTTAACCCTAAAGAGAGTATATAAAGTTTACTATTAAATTCTGAATTTCATATTTATGAATCAAGAGAACGTAGGAAAGTAAAAAATCTTTGTAGTGTCAAGGAAACACGTACTAATAATAATAGCCACGCGAAAATAGTAATGACGTACTAGTATTGCAGGGAATTTAGAAAAATTGAGAGAATAGCAATTATAAAATGGCTTTTTTGACAAATTGAATCTCTTTTAACGATATTTCCGAAAATTCTACTCGATTTCCATTCAAGTTTAATTAAATTAAAAGGGGTGGCATTTTACAACCTAATTTAATGATATGCAGACCTCTTTTTTGAGCGTAATCTTTAGTTACACCGCGATAAAGTGATTAGAAAATTTGCAAATCCCTGATATATGAATTGATTCGTATATTTATTCAAAAATAGTAAAGATGACAATGGCTATAAATAAAATATCAATTGACAATTGTTCTAAATAATATCGATTGATATCAGCCTCTTAATTCGAAGATACCGCATCTTTGTTCCCATTATAACCTTCTGCTTGTACCCGAATTATACCTTAAATGGAAGGAAAAAAAAATCTTACCATTATAATTAAATAGGCCTATTTGTGTTTGGAATGAAAAACACTATTGTGTATCAAATTTAATCTCGCCCGTCTGATTGGCTAAATATTGTTTAATATATGGGAGAATAGAAGAATTTTCTCTGTAGTATAGATCCATTTCATTTGTATTTTAATTTATTTTGCAAACAATAATTAAACTGGATGTCCCTTTCATCCTCGCTTGAAAGAAAAAATGTTCGAATGAAAAATAAGGTTTTTCTTTACGTCGTTTATTGGCTAAGGATGGTCTCATCTCTTGTAAAGAATAATTTATCACTTTGCGCCAAGAAAAATATATACTAAGAAAAACTAGGTTTTTTGACAATTTCAAAGAAAAGACCTCATCCGTATTATTGAAAAAATGTGTAGGCTTATACTTTTTTTTCCCTTTTCATTTACAAGATGTATCATTCCCCCATTTGATCTGAATATTTAAAATTTAAGCATATTTTAAATCTATTAGTTTCTGCCCATTTTAAATCTATTAGTTTCTGCCCATTTTAAATCTATTAGTTTCTGCCCGTTTTAAATCTATTAGTTTCTGCCCGTTTTAAATCTATTAGTTTCTGCCCGTTTTAAATCTATTAGTTTCTGCCCGTTTTAAATCTATTAGTTTCTGCCCGTTTTAAATCTATTAGTTTCTGCCCGTTTTAAATCTATTAGTTTCTGCCCGTTTTAAATCTATTAGTTTCTGCCCGTTTTAAATCTATTAGTTTCTGCCCGTTTTAAATCTATTAGTTTCTGCCCGTTTTAAATCTATTAGTTTCTGCCCGTTTTAAATCTATTAGTTTCTGGACATTTTAATTCTATTAGTTTCTGGACATTTTAATTCTATTAGTTTCTGGACATTTTAATTCTATTAGTTTCTGGACATTTTAATTCTATTAGTTTCTGGACATTTTAATTCTATTAGTTTCTGGACATTTTAATTCTATTAGTTTCTGGACATTTTAATTCTATTAGTTTCTGGACATTTTAATTCTATTAGTTTCTGGACATTTTAATTCTATTAGTTTCTGGACATTTTAATTCTATTAGTTTCTGGACATTTTAATTCTATTAGTTTCTGGACATTTTAATTCTATTAGTTTCTGGACATTTTAATTCTATTAGTTTCTGGACATTTTAATTCTATTAGTTTCTGGACATTTTAATTCTATTAGTTTCTGCCCATTTTAATTCTATTAGTTTCTGCCCATTTTAAGTTCTATTAGTTTCTGCCCATTTTAAGTTCTATTAGTTTCTGCCCATTTTAAGTTCTATTAGTTTCTGCCCATTTTAAGTTCTATTAGTTTCTGCCCATTTTAAGTTCTATTAGTTTCTGCCCATTTTAAGTTCTATTAGTTTCTGCCCATTTTAAGTTCTATTAGTTTCTGGACATTTTAACTATGCATAATTTAACAAATAATTAGAGAAAGTCGAGATGTAAAAAAAAAAAATCAAATACTATTGTTGAGGAGTTGGCATAACTACCAACATGTTACTCCACTCTCTATTTTAACTTGGCCCGTTTTAATGCAAGTACCTTGCGCGGTTCATTCACGCGGGCTTTATCCTTTTGCTCCTTAGAAATCCGGGAAAAATATTTTTGTTTAAAAAAAATAAAGAAAAATGTTGGCTGTAGTCTTTTCTCCTGGCGCGGTGGTCTGAGAATACAGAGTTCTCCCAAACTTCCTGGCGGCTTCCGAAATCAAACATCCTTTTTGCTCGCTAAGCCACAAGTGCCTTAACTCCCTCATAGCTGAGGTCTTGTGACTAAGATCCGCCGCTAGAATAGCTAGACATGTATAGGAAATAGGGATCCGCTTCTTGCAACCCGTTTTCCAGCACGATCTAAGAATGCTGTTGTATATACGAATGGCCCTCCGCGTAGAATTTCTATAATCCTGCCGCTAGGAAGATTTCAAGACCTACTTTCATCTCTTACGATGATAACATTGTGTATTTATCCTCAACACCTTTAAATATAACAAATTAATGATGCCCTGGAAAGTAGAAATGCAGAATTAGGCTACAGTGCCGAGATGGCAGGTTTTAGTAAAGTCTCTTAACTCCTCCCTTGAGATAAAGCTTATAGCGACCTCTATCAGATGAATGCCTCTCCTGAAAAATGTTCTAAAAATATCTCGCTTGCCAGGAAAAAAACGGACGCCTGGGAGACGAGAGTAGTGTAATTTATGCAGATTTTAAATATATTGGCGGAAAAGAGCGTGGACTTGTTATTTCTTGAGTTTTATTATAAAGCAGACATTTATGCGAATTAAATTCAGGAACCCGAAATGAACCTAACCAAACTACATTAAGTATGATTAAATCCCATCCTGCATAATTTTGTACTTACAGTAATCCCCCCCCCCCCTGCTTAACTACTATGCATTAATTTTGGAATATTTTGCTTATTAACAGCCCGGTCCTAATTGATCTTAATTGATAATTTATTATGGTGCTGATAATAGGATGTTGTCACCGCTTTTCACACAACCTATGGATTAAACTCCAAGTTTCCAATTCATAAACAAACCTCGCAAATAACGGAGAATGTGGAGATGTAGCATGTTGTACTCGCTGGCCAATCGAAGTTATCTAAAAGGTTGGGGACTATAAAATATGAAATTATAATTATTTCAATACTTAGGGAAAAACAAGAGCTCCTTATTGGTATATTCATGATATTATATTTTCTAAACCTCACAGAAATATTTTTTTTTTTGTTGAATTTGCATTTTATTTTCTATCAGACTGCTATTTAAGTATTTAGGCTTAGCACTATTACTGCCGTATTTAATTAATATTAGGCTTAGCTGGCCGCGCTCTCTTGTATAGAGGTTTCCTTATAACGTAAGTTTAATTGGATTTAAAATAACGATATAAACATGTTTTGACGATTTTTCTGAAAACATGTCCCTAAACTCTTCAAAATTCTATTCAAATCTACAGGTTTTCATTTATATTATGTTTTGAACTAAAGATAAAGCAATATTTGTGAATATCATATTCAAACTAGACGAGTTTTCGTCAGACATTCTTTTAAAAATAATTTTTCTTGGGATTACTTTCGAGTTTGAGAAATCGAAATGATAGCTACGCATTATTTGTTCAGTTTCCCCCCTTTCTCTTCATTCGTCTTTTCTCTCCGGATCTACTTCATCTGGCAGCAGTCTTTCGTAGTCTTGAGGAGAAAACATTGCCGCCACCTTGCGTTGTATATTCTATTTCTCCACTCGATTTTAGATGGCGCTAGTATCGCGATCCTGGCTCCCTATTTCTGCTTCCTTTTATGCTATTATTATGTGGCTCTTTCGCTCTAGAGTCGCCCTGTCCTGGTTTATGCCATTTTAAGCGTAGTTACTCGATGTCTGTCTAACTCTTAATAGGATACTAGACTCTGATAACAATTAAATTTTACAGTTAATATCAAAGTCCGTCTCGCTGATAATTCCGAATTACCTCGAAACCTATTGTTAATGCACATTTTTTAAGTCTGAATCGATTAGAAATAACTTGTTTGCAGAAATAGTATCCCTTTAATATTGTTCTAATTCCTTCGACAGTTTAACCTAGATTTTTAATCACCTACCATAATATATTCGTTTACTTAATGATTAATTAAATGAGCCCAATTTCGTTCGTGTTGACAAAACGTTGAGAAATTTTGACTCTGGGTCACGCGATGAAATGATCTAAATATTTAAATTTATTTTAAAGAGTGTAATAATTTAAGCTTTTTCCATCGCTTCTTTATTATATCATTAAATTAAAACCTGTGTAGTATCTGGAGATGGATAGTAAAGCGGTCTGAGACACACAGTGATTTATTTTGCCAAAGTCGTGTTTAAAACTTAGCGTTAATATTAGACACAGATATTGTTAATTAGATAATTGTTAAATTCGAAAATCAATATCTAATGAAACTTCATTTTTGTTTTCAATTTCAGATTAACCATCTTCACGTGATATCATCGTCATCTAGTTAGTCTCTGAATTGTCGCGAATGACGATAGGAGCTGCGAAATACCTACCAATGGCGGGATCAAAGTTAATTCGCGGTCCTGATACGAGATGGTCACTGGAAACTACGTGATATACAAAGACAGTTTCCAAAAATAGTGCCATAAAGTGAAAATATCACGGCTCAACATATACAAGTCGCGTTAATCCAAGAACTAAATGACGTGCTCCATATATTTCCGAACACGTTAGTCCCATAAAGTTGAAATATCACGGCCCAACATGTCAAGTCGTGTTAATCCAAGAACTAAATGATGTGCTCTATTCATTCAAGGATAAACCTTCTTCAAAACTGTAAGTACATTTCAGTGAATTTTAAGCGAAGTTTTAATTAGGTTGGAATTATTAATTTTTGGTGGAATGATACCAGATTATAGGTTCTAATTATAAGTGTTCTTTAATTAAATTTGAAGGGTGGGGTTTGGTGACTTTAATTTAGAAGAGGAAGTATCGTAACTCCAAATTAGGAATATTGTAATTTTTAATTTAAAGGAATGGGTATCGTGACTGTAATGTAAAGGAATATGTATCGTGACTGTAATGTAAAGGAATAGGTATCGTGGCTGTAATTTAAAGGGTAAAGAATCGTGGCTGTAATTTAAAGGATAAGGTATCGTGGCTGTAATTTAAAGGATAAGGTATCGTGGCTGTAATTTAAAGGATAAGGTATCGTGGCTGTAATTTAAAGGATAAGGTATCGTGGCTGTAATTTAAAGGATAAGGTATCGTGGCTGTAATTTAAAGGATAAAGAATCGTGGCTGTAATTTAAAGGATAAGGTATCGTGGCTGTAATTTAAAGGATAAGGTATCGTGGCTGTAATTTAAAGGATAAGGTATCGTGGCTGTAATTTAAAGGATAAGGTATCGTGGCTGTAATTTAAAGGATAAGGTATCGTGGCTGTAATTTAAAGGATAAGGTATCGTGGCTGTAATTTAAAGGATAAAGAATCGTGGCTGTAATTTAAAGGATAAGGTATCGTGGCTGTAATTTAAAGGGTAAGGTATCGTGGCTGTAATTTAAAGGGTAAGGTATCGTGGCTGTAATTTAAAGGGTAAGGTATCGTGGCTGTAATTTAAAGGATAAGGTATCGTGGCTGTAATTTAAAGGGTAAGGTATCGTGGCTGTAATTTAAAGGGTAAGGTATCGTGGCTGTAATTTAAAGGGTAAAGAATCGTGGCTGTAATTTAAAGGATAAGGTATCGTGGCTGTAATTTAAAGGATAAGGTATCGTGGCTGTAATTTAAAGGATAAGGTATCGTGGCTGTAATTTAAAGGATAAGGTATCGTGGCTGTAATTTAAAGGATAAGGTATCGTGGCTGTAATTTAAAGGATAAGGTATCGTGGCTGTAATTTAAAGGATAAGGTATCGTGGCTGTAATTTAAAGGATAAGGTATCGTGGCTGTAATTTAAAGGATAAGGTATCGTGGCTGTAATTTAAAGGATAAGGTATCGTGGCTGTAATTTAAAGGATAAGGTATCGTGGCTGTAATTTAAAGGATAAGGTATCGTGGCTGTAATTTAAAGGATAAGGTATCGTGGCTGTAATTTAAAGGATAAGGTATCGTGGCTGTAATTTAAAGGATAAGGTATCGTGGCTGTAATTTAAAGGATAAGGTATCGTGGCTGTAATTTAAAGGATAAGGTATCGTGGCTGTAATTTAAAGGATAAGGTATCGTGGCTGTAATTTAAAGGATAAGGTATCGTGGCTGTAATTTAAAGGATAAGGTATCGTGGCTGTAATTTAAAGGATAAGGTATCGTGGCTGTAATTTAAAGGATAAGGTATCGTGGCTGTAATTTAAAGGATAAGGTATCGTGGCTGTAATTTAAAGGATAAGGTATCGTGGCTGTAATTTAAAGGATAAGGTATCGTGGCTGTAATTTAAAGGATAAGGTATCGTGGCTGTAATTTAAAGGATAAGGTATCGTGGCTGTAATTTAAAGGATAAGGTATCGTGGCTGTAATTTAAAGGATAAGGTATCGTGGCTGTAATTTAAAGGATAAGGTATCGTGGCTGTAATTTAAAGGATAAGGTATCGTGGCTGTAATTTAAAGGATAAGGTATCGTGGCTGTAATTTAAAGGATAAGGTATCGTGGCTGTAATTTAAAGGATAAGGTATCGTGGCTGTAATTTAAAGGATAAGGTATCGTGGCTGTAATTTAAAGGATAAGGTATCGTGGCTGTAATTTAAAGGATAAGGTATCGTGGCTGTAATTTAAAGGATAAGGTATCGTGGCTGTAATTTAAAGGATAAGGTATCGTGGCTGTAATTTAAAGGATAAGGTATCGTGGCTGTAATTTAAAGGATAAGGTATCGTGGCTGTAATTTAAAGGATAAGGTATCGTGGCTGTAATTTAAAGGATAAGGTATCGTGGCTGTAATTTAAAGGATAAGGTATCGTGGCTGTAATTTAAAGGATAAGGTATCGTGGCTGTAATTTAAAGGATAAGGTATCGTGGCTGTAATTTAAAGGATAAGGTATCGTGGCTGTAATTTAAAGGATAAGGTATCGTGGCTGTAATTTAAAGGATAAGGTATCGTGGCTGTAATTTAAAGGATAAGGTATCGTGGCTGTAATTTGAAGGATAAGGTATCGTGGCTGTAATTTGAAGGATAAGGTATCGTGGCTGTAATTTGAAGGATAAGGTATCGTGGCTGTAATTTGAAGGATAAGGTATCGTGGCTGTAATTTGAAGGATAAGGTATCGTGGCTGTAATTTGAAGGATAAGGTATCGTGGCTGTAATTTGAAGGATAAGGTATCGTGGCTGTAATTTGAAGGATAAGGTATCGTGGCTGTAATTTGAAGGATAAGGTATCGTGGCTGTAATTTGAAGGATAAGGTATCGTGGCTGTAATTTGAAGGATAAGGTATCGTGGCTGTAATTTGAAGGATAAGGTATCGTGGCTGTAATTTGAAGGATAAGGTATCGTGGCTGTAATTTGAAGGATAAGGTATCGTGGCTGTAATTTGAAGGATAAGGTATCGTGGCTGTAATTTGAAGGATAAGGTATCGTGGCTGTAATTTGAAGGATAAGGTATCGTGGCTGTAATTTGAAGGATAAGGTATCGTGGCTGTAATTTGAAGGATAAGGTATCGTGGCTGTAATTTGAAGGATAAGGTATCGTGGCTGTAATTTGAAGGATAAGGTATCGTGGCTGTAATTTGAAGGATAAGGTATCGTGGCTGTAATTTGAAGGATAAGGTATCGTGGCTGTAATTTGAAGGATAAGGTATCGTGGCTGTAATTTGAAGGATAAGGTATCGTGGCTGTAATTTGAAGGATAAGGTATCGTGGCTGTAATTTGAAGGATAAGGTATCGTGGCTGTAATTTGAAGGATAAGGTATCGTGGCTGTAATTTGAAGGATAAGGTATCGTGGCTGTAATTTGAAGGATAAGGTATCGTGGCTGTAATTTGAAGGATAAGGTATCGTGGCTGTAATTTGAAGGATAAGGTATCGTGGCTGTAATTTGAAGGATAAGGTATCGTGGCTGTAATTTGAAGGATAAGGTATCGTGGCTGTAATTTGAAGGATAAGGTATCGTGGCTGTAATTTGAAGGATAAAGGTATCGTGGCTGTAATTTGAAGGATAAAGGTATCGTGGCTGTAATTTAAAGGATAAAGGTATCGTGGCTGTAATTTAAAGGATAAAGAATCGTGTCTGTAATTTAAAGGGTAAGGTATCGTGGCTGTAATTTAAAGGGTAAGGTATCGTGGCTGTAATTTAAAGGGTAAGGTATCGTGGCTGTAATTTAAAGGGTAAGGTATCGTGGCTGTAATTTAAAGGGTAAGGTATCGTGGCTGTAATTTAAAGGGTAAGGTATCGTGGCTGTAATTTAAAGGGTAAGGTATCGTGGCTGTAATTTAAAGGGTAAGGTATCGTGGCTGTAATTTAAAGGGTAAGGTATCGTGGCTGTAATTTAAAGGGTAAGGTATCGTGGCTGTAATTTAAAGGGTAAGGTATCGTGGCTGTAATTTAAAGGGTAAGGTATCGTGGCTGTAATTTAAAGGGTAAGGTATCGTGGCTGTAATTTAAAGGGTAAGGTATCGTGGCTGTAATTTAAAGGGTAAGGTATCGTGGCTGTAATTTAAAGGGTAAGGTATCGTGGCTGTAATTTAAAGGGTAAGGTATCGTGGCTGTAATTTAAAGGGTAAGGTATCGTGGCTGTAATTTAAAGGGTAAGGTATCGTGGCTGTAATTTAAAGGGTAAGGTATCGTGGCTGTAATTTAAAGGGTAAGGTATCGTGGCTGTAATTTAAAGGGTAAGGTATCGTGGCTGTAATTTAAAGGGTAAGGTATCGTGGCTGTAATTTAAAGGGTAAGGTATCGTGGCTGTAATTTAAAGGGTAAGGTATCGTGGCTGTAATTTAAAGGGTAAGGTATCGTGGCTGTAATTTAAAGGGTAAGGTATCGTGGCTGTAATTTAAAGGGTAAGGTATCGTGGCTGTAATTTAAAGGGTAAGGTATCGTGGCTGTAATTTAAAGGGTAAGGTATCGTGGCTGTAATTTAAAGGATAAGGTATCGTGGCTGTAATTTAAAGGATAAGGTATCGTGGCTGTAATTTAAAGGATAAGGTATCGTGGCTGTAATTTAAAGGATAAGGTATCGTGGCTGTAATTTAAAGGATAAGGTATCGTGGCTGTAATTTAAAGGATAAAGAATCGTGGCTGTAATTTAAAGGATAAGGTATCGTGGCTGTAATTTAAGAGGCGGCCGGATTATGCGACTTTAATTTAATTGAGATATTGCGAAATAGTAAGGCTCAAAATGAAGTGAAAATGGGGCTATATAAATATAACGCATAATACGAGCGCGACGTCTTGTTTTGTTCCGGTGGCGCGCGCCCCTGTTCGCTCGTTCCACGGCATGGAATTATTCTAGAATCCCAACATAGCCAGAGAGAGAGAGAAAGAGCGAGCGAGAGAAGAGAACGCGGAGAAGAGAGTCCATTCGAGTTTGGCCTCGGCTACACCATATATACAGTCCCCCTTGTCCTCTCTAGAAGACTGGGGAAAATGGGGGATAGCTGATCTTCCCAGCACCCCCTTTAGTTGGAAAATCGACGCGTTCCTCGAATCTCCTCCGAGCTAGTAGCCCGTCTTTCAGCCATTCGATCAGTGGTTGCGGGCTTGACTACCAAACACCTAAAAGCTCTAAAAAGGGAACATTTCGAGCCAATCGTAATTAACCGATCTTTTCCGTTGTACGGAGTTTTAGACTCGCGTTTTTCATCTATTACACATTAAGAAAATAAAAGTGTAGATATTACTCTCGGTGACGTACGTAGTTAATTTCGATTAAACTCTGGACTTCTTCTCGGAACGAGTTATGGTTCGCGCCGCGTTAAAATCTAAAGATATACGGTTTGTTTATGTGAAAATTCTCGCAGACTACGTCGTGCTCTTTTTCTCCATTAAGATATAATATTCTAATTATATTTTAATATATCGGAAAAACAATTGGCTGGTTGTCGGTGAAAGTATATATTACTCTTTCCCGAACTGTTCTTGCTAATTCTCTACTACGGAGGGTTTTGAAATTTAATTGCCGCTGTAATCTCTTTCTATAATTAATATAATCAAGATTTTTTGACTTCTCTTTGTCTCTATATACCCGAACAATTGTCGCGTTTTGAAACAATTTGGTGAGTTGATTTTTACGGTTTTTCTGTTATATCAAATTTTAGTTAATGTTTTTTCAGGAATTTTATGAAATTATAATTATGCAAGTACTAGTTTTTGCTTCGTACTTTTAAATAGGTGTATTTATACGTAAACGAACATAAATTATAAATTAACAGTGAAAGAAATAAGAAACCAGTTAGAATGGAATACCGGTATATATAAATTAATTTCAGTAAAAATGATTAAAATAATTCATAAATTGGGCCTACAAAACATTTAAGGCTACTTAAGAGCTTGTCCAGACGATATATGTTAATTTTATAACATATCTAAAGCAGAAATTTTTGAATACCTAAAAGTCTGGGAATTTGAGAGATAAGCTTTCTAATTTAATTTTTCTTCATTAAAATTAATGGCTTATATTACAGAACTTAATTATTGAGTTGTGAAGAACTTTACGAACAAAAACATAGTTCGTAAAAATAATTTAAATTTTAATATTAAGAATACTTGACTATGAGAAGTTTTTACTCTAAACAAGGTTTTATTATACTGCAAGTTAATTTTTAATGAATTATTGAAGTAATGAACTTTAGGTAAATGAAAGGGCCTGTTTAGCATATTATAATTTTAAAACATGTAAATTTACTGAAGGTTCCAGTTAGCCCGAGCGTCGTGATTGGTTTCATCAGGCGCGTAACTCATTTGTCGCCCGGTTTGAAATTAATTTAGTCTGTAAGTATACGGGTTTCAAAATGAGAATATTGATTAAGAAGGATGACGTCTTTCAATTGCCTAAAATTAAATATATTTAAATTCATTAAATATTAACTACAATATTCTGACACAAGCGGATAATACGGGAAATAATCTATGGGAGAAATATTATACCCAGCTTTACAAAAAGTCCAGTCACCGTTCATTTATTAATATCCGCGATGCTGATTTATTTCAAATTGTCTTTGTTTCTGGTTGTGCTTAGTCTTAGTTTGCCTCTCCTATCCTAATTTGAAACACGTTGGATGTTTTATTATCGCTCAGAACGCCTTCAAATTAAAAAAAAAAAAATTATATTCACTTCTCTACAAACCATATAGTAGAGCCAACAATACATAGTTGTCCAATTAGATTACTAAAGCATTAGGGAGATACATTAATTTACCATGCTGTATCGTTAGTTCATACTCCCTTTAAAGTTAACTCATAATAGTATTATAAGGCAGAGAATTCATTCCAAAAAAAAAGGAATTTTTCAAGTTATGGAAAAAAGTACAAGAAAAATATATTCTTAATTTCTTACGCTTCTTCGAAAAATAATTTCACGTGAATTTTTACGCTGATTTCAATCGAAATCCCTTTTGATGTCACTCTTGTTAAAATTAAAATCATAGAGTATTAATGGGCTAGATCCACAACCTTTTTAACGTCGACCTACAATGGGAGATTTTATCCCAGCCTTCAATTGTATATGAGTGGGGCATGACCCTTTGTGGCTAGGCGAGCATGAGCGCCAGCAAATAATTTCTATTTCGGACGTTTTTGAGCGAGACTAATAGCGAATTCCACCTATAGCGAAAACCTAATTGCTCTAGCAACGAACAGTAGAACGTAAAATTTGAAAAAGATTGCGTCCCTAAATCAAATCAGTGAGAAAAGTATTCTCAATCGATTGCTCTCTCGAAAAAGACAGAGCGATAAAAGTAGGCCTTGTGAGCCCTCGATTTCCCAGTGGAATACAAAAAGTTTCTCTAGAGCATCCAGTGACATTCACTATTATGGTATCCCAATTAAGACTAGGCCTACATCTACGATTAAAAAATTATCTAGAGGTTTCTCACGCACTTTTCTTAAAAATTAATAAAGCAAAATTGGCGCGATTTGTCCAAATGGTGGGGTCTACAAAATGCGCAAAAACATTAGCTATACTTGCCACACGTCCTTAACTGAAAATTCAACTTCTCTCGAAAAAAATCGAGTCAAAACGCGATTTCAATTTCTGTATGTGAAAACTTTAATGGTTAAACGATTTAGTCTTAATTTTATAAACTCGAATTTTTCTCTAGACTTCCCCTTTTAAAATATTATTCATTTTCATGTGTTAACGAAACAAACGATTAATAAGAAGAAAAAAAAATAGGATATAGAATAGAATTGGGTTGTGCTATCTAGGCTCTAGCCTTTGCGTATCATTATTTTCTTTAATAGCCGAGACTGTTTTATATAAAAACGTTTTGAATTTCCTGACGCTCGTTCGTGGAAATTATTCATCGAATTTCATTCATTCTTTCGCGTTTCTTTCAATGCACGCCCTCTTAGATCCGAAAAAAAAAAAGGCTTCTAATTGATAGGGGAATATCAAATCAAACGTTCATTAGAGGCTAAAAGGGGTAGGTAATTTGGATTTCACCACCCCCGCTTTCTTTTTGAAGCTACGCAGCGAAGAGGCCTTTTTTTGGGGGCCGCGAGTCTGTTCTTGAGAATGCCAGCCAGACTCTTAGAATCTTTTCCGCTCAAGCTACTTCGCCCCCTTCTCCTTTTTCCAGACTCTTTCTTTTTTTCTGTTTCTTTATCCTAAAGTCTTAATTACGCTTATTAAGCAAGGCGTAATAGAAAACATAAGAAAATGGGTTTTCGATTTATTTATTTTTTCTCCATGGACGCGCTTCTTCCCCTTCTATAGCTCTAATTCCAAGCTGATAAAAATATCTATTTTTCTTTTATCACCTTTTGTAATTACTTCAATTATTTATATCCATGATTTAACAGTAAAGGAAAATTAAAATGCTTGATAGAAGAACAAGTTATACTGAGCGTTCATCATTGAATTGCTATGTCAATCCTAAACATTAAAATTCGGTACCCTTCGCGATCGAGTTGGAATCTCGCGATTGACTGTTGACTACTCCTGCATGCTTTACAGTCTGAGAAGGGACCAAAATTAGCTTTTAAAAACAGTTTTGCTGTAAATGATAGTAAAATTTTTACATACCCTTTTCCTGATGAAAGTGATGATGACGTTAAACGAATCTGCAATGAACTATAATGAATCTAGACAACTTCTGGGTCAACGTGTAGTTAGATAGGCAGCGTTGTTAATCTTTTTGAACACGGGGGGTGAAGCCCCTCTTTTCGTTTTCCAGCGCGTCACTATGTTAACAAGACGAGATAATGCCTAAACTGAACCGTCCACAAGCCTATTAAAAATTTGACCTAATTTTTTTTGGGGGAAAAAGATTTTCTTTTTAAATTAAAAGTGAAAACAACACGTTTGAAAGGGGGAGGTTCGCGAGCGGGGGTATAAGAGGGTTGAGTTAAGACTCGTTTCCGAATTTAATTAGCATCCGGGGTCGGTCTCGAGGCAGACTGGGCCACATTATAAATTTAATCTCTCGGGCGAACTTGGTAATCCACTTTGTCAACGCCATAGGCTCTGATGTTAGCTATGCCTTTCTCCCTTCAGTCCGCACCACCATTCGCGGCTTTGCCTGGTGAGATTAAAGTGACGGTGACGTTTAGGTTTTCGTCCGAATAATTAAAATTAAAATTTAATTTATTGTAATGGACTTCATATACATTGTTTGTTAGAATTAACCGTAAATTAAATACAAGCTGAGAGAAAATGGAAATGGTGTTTAATTTATTTTTAGGAATTTGTTCCTTCGATATTTATTGCTTCTTAATTAGATATTTTTTTCATCATCTTGTGCCATTACATGCACTTCATAGTTTAATTTCTAGGTTTTAATTGATAAACTTCGAATTTCATTGTCTTCTATAATTTTACTATCATTTGAGCTTTTGTGAATAGGAACACCTCTCGACTTGATCTTTCTCAAGAATTATACAACGCTTAAGTCTTAAATTTTGAACCATTCTAATTGTACAATTTTTCCGTTTTCTCTGAAATTCAAACTATGTCATAAAACTTCGGAAATTAATTAAAAAGTAGTAGATCTCATTTTTAATTATGCAACTTATGTTCCTTATTTTATATTTCAACCTTGAATTTTGTAGTAGATATCTTTTGTGTAAATCAGACTCAAAATCATCTGAAGTCGAAAGCTTTCTAGTGCAGTTAATATTTCTAAAATTAAAAACACCCCCCCCCCCCCCATTTCCGTGCGACAACACTTTTTGTTTTAATAATTAAATTTTAAAATTAATATTTTGAGTCTTAAGTACTCTTTCAAATTACTATATATATTATTTCTCCGCGAATTCCGCCAAATACTCGCGTCACCTTGAATTTAATGCTGTAAAAGGCCAAAGCGGCTTTAAGAGTCCAAATATATAGCTCGATCCGCGGCAGTTTGCCTAGGCTATTTTGCTTTTACACATATCCTACGCCATCTGGTACGAACCTTAGCTAAAGGTTTGTTGCGCGGCTCTTGTCCGTTATATACGACTAGAGTCTGGAACCCTTAATTGATATTAAACCCCCAACCCTCTTACAATCTCCGCTACGGTTCCTTCGTCCACCCCTAACCCCCCCCCCCTTTCTGACTGTTATTTCCTTAAGTCTGTCCTCTTGAACTCTTATAGTTTGGCGCGCAATTCCTCTTCCCATTTTCCCCAGGATTGCTCCCTTATATTCCACAAGCGGGCTTCCTACTTGCCGATATAATTTGGGGATGAAAACCATAATCTGACGCCTTCATTTTCGACGCTTCTCGAGATAGAGCGAGCGAAAGCGTCGAGTTGAGAGGTTGTAGTCGAGAAAGAGAGACGGTTGAGGACTTTTCCTTTATTAATTAAAATTTTTGTCGCCTTCCTAGGAAACCTTTTATAGCGGCCGGTATTCCAAAAGTTGAGGAAAAATATTGTAGGACTAGAATAGTTTTTATCCGTTTATTTTTAATCTACCAGATTTTTCATTAATTATTTGACGACGTCTTTGTTCACCTTTGGTCGTTGCAGTGGTAAATTATACTACATTATGTAACTACGAATAAAATTCCCAGCTACTGAATTAAGCCTCGTTTTTAATCAAGTTTTTCAAGCTTTTGATTTCGCTTTTCCAAGAGAAGCTTATCCGCTTTTCTGTTAACGTGGGTTAAACGAAAAGCTTGATTTCAGCTGCACTTTGATTCGACGCAAAAACTCAATTCTTTGCCAAAAAATCTTGATTAAAAACGTGTCTTTGCTGTTGGACGCTTAGGCGATGGTCGCAGTATGTAGGCGTAGGGAAGGAAGTAGTTAAGTCTAGCACAAACAGATCGAAATGCTAGTCTCTTTTACAATTCTTGGTCCATGTAGAACCAACCTCGTTGTTTAACGGCAACCCCAGAAACAATAAAAAAAATTACAACCGACCTTTTTTTATATTCAAATCGTCATCGAGCTAATAATCAAGATTCAAGTTCGCAAAAAATATTCGGAGCGTGATGAGAGTGCCCGAAATGTCAATCCCAGAGAAATCTTCCCAAAGAAGAATAAAAAAAAACTTAGGAAACCCCGGACTGTATATATTGATAAAAGCTAAGTTTAACTTTGATGGGATGCGTTAAATTTAATACAATAGAAAATGCTTGAATTTTTGACAAGATTCATTAGATATCACTATATAAGCTTCATCTTTAGTGAGGAGCTAAGAGGTTAGAGGCAATACGTCGAGGAAAAAACCTAATTAATCTTCATTACATGTTACCTCGGTTTCATAAATTAGTTCTTAAGTCTTGCTGTAGAAATGTTTCAACAACTTAAATTGACCTATTGACCTTCGACAGGTACTCGTAACCTTATTTCTCCTTTCTGTCCGAGAGTTATTTTTAAAAGAATAAAAAAATTCAAAGGGAAAAGGTACCATCTCGAAATAAATTCTATCTCAGTTAGAAATTTCATCGTTTTAAGAACTTATTTACCATTCTTTATTATATAATACTCGAAATTGAGAGATTGCTGGTTTGCGTAGTAATACAGACGCTGCTATCTCCGAATGACAATAAGGGGAATAAAAAACTTCTAGAAGAAACCTTATTTCTGAATCGATTATTGTTTCTAGGGGCGGATAACTTCTTAGCTTTGGGGTCGCGCGGCGGCTCTCTCTATACCTCCAGGCTATTTTCTGCATTTTCTTATTCCTCTTTTCCTATCTTCCTCCTTACTCTTACGCCAATTCTCCCTGAAAATTGTCTCACCATCTTCATATATCGTCTGTACGTCGAAACCCTATGAATAAAGTTAAAGTCGGGAAACGGTTAAAGTGAAAGTGGAAACGAAATGTAATAACCTTTTTATTCGATTCCATATTAATCCTTCAAAACCAAAATAGGATTTACCCACTAATGCCCAAAAAATGCTCAATTGTTCGTATATTTTAAACGAAGAGCCATAATAGGTTTATGTTATCAAATACACTTTTATATAGGATCTTGAAGTAGAAGACTTCTAGTAAACTTAATTTATAACCAATCAAATTTAAGATATTGAAGTTAAACGTAACACTCATTGAACATGAAACGTATATTTTAAACTTTTAATCGTAGTTCTCCACTTTTATAATTTATTGAAAATTAGTTTAAACATTTTTAATAAATAAGCTGGCAGTGAAATTTAGTTTACATTAAACAATTTTATTTAGTTCGATTAATTGAAGTACTCGTAATTCAGACGAGGCCTAATTATCCGATTTAATCAGATTTAACCGAGGTGTATTGAACTGAGAAGGCTACGCGAAAACCTCGGTTAAATCGGATTAAACCGGCTAATTACGCTTCGTCTGAAAAGGATATAAGTGTAGTTACCTTCTATAATACGTTGGTCACGTGAAAATATTTCTTCTACAAAGAATTTACGCAAGCATTTTTAGAAGCGTCACGTGGCGCGAGCTGCGTGATTAGAGTTCACTAGTTTAGCTTAAATCATTGAAATTATCAACTTTCACGCCCAAAAATATCGACAGCACGCGACGCAACGCTTCAAAACGTGCAAATGTGTACATAACTTTAGGGATTTTCGCGTTCACGTAGGGATTTGATTTCTAAATCTCTCTAAATTCACTATTCGAACTCGAATGCCTTGATTTGACCCGTGCGCGTTGATCCGTGTAATAAAGAAAAAAGTAATAATGAAGAATAGGAACTCTTCCAGCGTACATTTAAAATAGTTTTAAATATATTCCTTAGCTGTCTCTGAATGTACGGATTAATCTAAGGGAGGGAACGTAGAAAGTAATTGTTGATGCAAATGACGCGAAGGAAATCATGGACGCGGGGAGCAGCTCCTCCCGGATTTCTCTTCCTCTCACTCTGTCTCTCGCTCTTCCTTTACATCTTCCTCTTTAAGCATCCTTCGCTTCCTTCGGAACGTTTTTATTTTTAAAGAGAGATTGAAACGGAGTAATAAACGTTTTTTAGACTATTCTCCTTAGAGTTCTAAAATTACCTTAATTTGGGGGATCGGTCTCACGGTAATTTCCCGAAATTCACAAAATGAATTCTCAGATTCAAACGTTTCAAAATTCTAATTTTTGACTAAACAACTAAAATCGTGGAAAAGGCAAAGTTCCCGTGATATGTTTGACTATTTGACTTTGCATTGAAATGGCAAAGTGACTCGGACATGAAAACTGCCATTAACATGCCCTTATCGACGCCAAACTCAAATAACTATTCCAATATAGACTTGTAAACGATTTAAACTTTAACCTTTGACATATCTTTAAATCCAAAAAGCTATAAATTATAATTTACCAGATAAAATCGTAAATTACTAAATGGTAAATTACCGATTCCTCGTTACGTTAAACTTGTTATTTACCATTAAAATTCAAATATCACATGTTGAATTTCAATTAAATGTGGTTGTTATTTATTGGTTGAAGTTAATTTAGGATATTCGGGCCTAATTGTGAAGTTTTTATGGATAAATAATCGATATAACTTTTCTATTTCATCTTCCCTTTCTTTCTTTTTTTATCTTGGATGAAGAGAGGGAGTGGGAAGGGGTTGGGAAAAGAACGGTACCGGGATCAATTAATGTAGATTACTCTTTCACTACTTTCAGGAACAGGGTTTTCACGAGGGGGCGTTAGGAAAGATGGATTTTTCTTTTGGTATATGTATATATATCTATCCGACGATGACCTCCAAGATATATATAATTAGAGGTTATTCTCGCTGTAAATTATTTTCAGTTACAACCATAGAAACGGTTACAATTTCAATTATAAAACAGCTTTTCCTAATAGAATCTGCGCACATTCCCAGACTGCAACTGAATTTCATTAATATATAAAACCCTCCTTTTTCTTTAAAGCTAAATAATGTAAAACTTAATTTTAAACAATTATCTAGTCTATGAATATTTAAATTTTAATGACATCGCATATATAATTCAAATCATAATTTTGGTTGAAAGTAAAATAACCTTTATAAAATGAGGTTAAGGCAAAACTTGCCAATCTTACTAATCTCTAATTAGGATTATTGAAAATGAAACTCGGAGTTGACCTCGGAGGTCACGATGTTAGACTATAGATTGGTCGAGATTTAAATTCACGCTACAAATTTGATTGTTTGCGAGAATGTTGCTAATACAACGAAAGCTGAGGCTCAATTATACTCGATGTTATATCTCGTAAAGTAAAAGTAGTTGTTTTGAAATTCTTTTGAAAGGGCGAATTGGTTGGACTCTATATTTTTCCGGGTATAATTCGATTCTAAATGAGTTTACGTAAGGAAGAAGCTGTAGCTTATGAATACATAATGTTCAGCCTTGTAGTAGTAAAAGTAGTTCCTACCATCTTATATCGAATAAGCCAACACCTCTTGAAAACGGGTCACTATATAGTCTCCGAATGTCGTTGTTTGTGGCACGTCGTGGCACGCTTTCTAAAGGAAAAGCACGTGGAAGAAATAAAACGGTTCGTGTAGAGGCCAAACTAATTAGTTTTTCGAGAGATGGAGCGAGAGCGTCAAAGCCAAAGGCGAAAACTAAGCCTTATATACTCTCGAGACTGTAGATTTGAAGACGTTCCTTATAGGGTTTTACAATACTGACGAGTGACAATTACCATGGTCTTGATATAAACTCGCGCGAAGCTCAATGCGTGGACCAGTAAGAAAACCCAGAGCCTATTCTCACGGTTTACGCGATCATATACTTTCAAAGGTTTAGTCTACCTTATAAATAACTTGTTTCCGCTAATTAGAGAAATTATTAGATATTATGAGAATGGGAGTTGTTCGAAGTACATGAACCCCGCAATAACGAAGTAGAGGAAATTAGACCACTCTGCCATACATAACAAGAACGGAAAGTTAACCCCGTCATATTAAGGGCAGAAAGTCAACCCCGTCAAATCTAGGGAAGAAAGTGAACCCCACCAGAGATACGGAATTAAAGACCCCTTAATATCAAAGACGGAAAGTGGACCCCTGCGCAATAAGGAATCATTTTTCCGAAAAAGCCATTTTATTTCGTTAGATATTTGCCCTTTGAACTAGCAAAATTTTCCTTTAGACTTGACAGTGCTGACAGGTGACAATGAAAGCTTGTCTCGCGCGCGTGGACACTACAGTATAGTTCCCTGCCCGACATCCGCATCTCCCACAAAATAAGTTAGTCGAGTACTATAGGAGTCAGCTCCTTTGTTCTTGCTAGTATACCTCTAGGTTGACGACGATGGCGGAAGGACCAATAGAGCTCTTCTTTCTCAATATGAATAGAATGCGCTTCGTATAGAGAATGATTCGTTGCCGTGGTAACTATTATAGCTTTAGTTTCTATGGTAACGTCAGGGGTGATGAGCTGTAAAAAAAAATAAGAATAGGTTGTTATTGAGTTCGTTATTGTGACTTGTATTTTTTACCTTAATTGTATTGAGACATTTTGACAATCGTAGCTAAAAATAAAGTCATAAAGGACTTCTTTTATCTATCTTTTTATCCGCTTCGATTTCGCTAGATTTTAAAAATAGATAAAGGACAAAATCATCCTGCAGTCGACTGCTTATTTTTGCAATCTAAGTAAGAAACAAAATTTGGGGGATACAACATTACGTTGTGTTATTAAATATAGAGCAATTGTAGACTGCTACTATTGAACTACATTTCCCTTTATATTTCTATACGAAAAAGAACAAACACGTGATTAGAATAATAAAAATGTATTCAGTAATACCAATACCCCTGTTAGAATATATTCAGTTTTCTTTTTAGTTTTGATCCCTTTAAATCAGAATCAGGTTGAGATAACATCCCTCTAAAATCAATGATTCCTTTTATTTCTATTAGATTTCTAAGAGGATAGTATAAACCTATTTATAGTTTCGTATCTGATGAAAACACAGATTGATTCTTAGTGCAGTTAATTTGCATCTGAATGAGCTTGTTGGGGAAGAAAAAATAAAACTTTGAATATATAGGTATACAGGAAAATTCCGATAACTATACATTTTTTGTTCGTGAAATGTATTTTAATCTATAGAAAGCTAACGCGGAGTAATACTCCTCTTAAGGAATGAAAGAATTTATGATAATTATGCACTGAACGAGTTTAACTTGACAGTGATGTTAAAAGGTTAAGAGAAGTTCATATTTCATACCTTTTCGAGACAGGCTATGATTATATGGGGATTTCAGAATTTAATGTATAGGGATTGTTCACGATGAGATATCTTAAAGGCATTTCAGCGTATTTTAAATTGGAACGTATCTCTTACAATTATATCTATCAGCTAGCCAATGGAATGTTTGTTTAGGAACGGGTAACCAATAGAAAGCAAGTCAATTAAATTTTTGTCTTAATTTTCTAAATTGACTTTTAGTTTAATCAGTTATAAATATGTATTCTATGTGTTGAACGCAATTATTTGAACGGAATATCATAAGAAAGTTCATTATCTTAAGCACCAATTTAGGTTTATATCATAATTGGTATTAATATTATATTTAATTAGATTAATATATATACATATATCATTTTTGGTAAATTATTTAATTTATTCGTATTTGTTCTAGCTAGGGTCCTGGCAACCAACCTCATTTTCTTCGCGATATCATCATAGCTAAAAACTTGTATTCTGACAATATTTGCCAAAAATCTACTGATTATATTATTAGCTTTCTAGACATACTATTAAAAAGCAAAGAACTACGCAAAAACAAGCGTATCACGTAGTAAATGAGAAAAAAACTTTTTCGAGAATATTTTCAGAATTATTAAATTAATTTCCAAAGATTTAAACTTAATCGAACTTTAGAAATAAATTTTAACAAATAAAAGTCTAATAATTGTAAAAAATAATAATTCCGAAACTGCTCCATTTTTAGCTCGCTTAGTTTGACTTTAATTACCATTACTTATTCGTTAAGGTATAGTTTCCAAATGTAAAAGCTGTTATATACTATTAATACATTTCACACAAATGTCAGTCCTCTTGAACACGTTGAGTATCGAATTAGATCCTCTCCAATTCCGAGTCAAACAATTTAAATATTTTATTTTTAAACATTAAAAAATAAAAACCCCGAAATTTGGTTTTTTTGTTAAAAACGCTTCGTTCTTTCCGCCCTATTAAAACTAGGTGTAGAATCACTGTAGATCGAGCCAGGGGAGGAAGATCTCCTAAATGTATTTCCGGCCGAGTTAGCTTTACACCGTTTTTTCCTAAAATGGCAAAAATGCGAAACTCGAGAGAGAGAAAATTTAAGGTTTGAAAAATATGAGACGCGGAGCTCTGTATATTGCTCTTTTGCTTTTCTAAATATTTTATCTGGGTCGTTTATTTCGTAATCTCGTTGAAAGCGCGACCGGGAAAGAAGAGGATTCATACCCTTAGCAGTAATTCTATATACATATAGTAGACGTCGCTTTCACGTTAGACCAGTCCACTATCAAATACTTAGCGAAGCCTTCCTAAAAAAAAGTACCGATCGTCTTACCTTTTTCAGACGAAGCTTAACTAGCCGATTTAATCAGATTTAACCGAGGTTTAATCACAATTAACCGAGGTTTATTGAACTGATTAATCTGATTAAACCACGGCTAATTGCTCCTCATCTGAAGAGTTGACCATGACACCTGACTATTTTAAATAGTCATATAAAATGTTTTCGCATGATTCCTCACTTTATTTTAGCTTTCCTTGAATTTCGCCAAGTACGCCCAGAGATCAATTTAATTTATTAAAATTAAAAATTAAAATTTTAAAAATATACCAGTTTTGTTTTGGCAAGTTCGTGTATAAAACTAAAAAGTATAGGAACATTCGACCTATCAACGCGCGCCTCATACTTAATTTTTAATTTAAATCTCTTCTAAAACAAAATCTCAAACGTTTAATTCATAAAAATAAACGTGTTAATTATCAGAAAATTGAAAAATACAGCCGAATTAGTCTATTTCAACAACAATTTATAGCTAGTACTAAGCTACGCCACTTGTTACATATATAAATATAAAAATAGAAAAAAAGGATACTAGATTTGCGCACAACAAAAAAACAAGATGGAGTGTTGTGTTACTTTGGTATAAAATAGAAATAGCTACTACCAAGTCTGATCTCCTAGTTGAAATAGACTATATCCATAAAGGCAATAGGCTTTTTTATCATATATATAAAGGTAGACAGATAAGTACTCTGATATACAACCTAAATAGGCTTTTTTCTCTAGTCTCCGGTCTCTCCTATAGAGGAAAAATCTCTTTTTTGGCGGGAAAATTTTCGCGCTTTTTTTTTTATCGTTCGCTAGCTCGCGTTTCTCTCGGCTTAGCGCTTTTGTTCTGCCGCGCGCGAGTGTATATAATATATATTTAGTTACAATCTTACAATGAACCTTAATTCGCCTTTAAAAACGTTCTTTTCTATGGAATTATAGAGGTTTTTACACAATTTTGTAAGTTGTAAGCGAGGATATATAGCCGATTTGTTCAGTTCCGACCGATTTGTTCGCTCATTGATTCTTTTCGCTGCTTTGCAGCCCCTAAACATTCCCACCGCGCGCGCTTACATTATTTACTTTGCCCTTCCCCCTTTTACTGTTCCTTTTTTCGCACCTTTTGCGCCTTTTCGCTCTTAGAGAATCTCTTTTGAGTCTTCATCTCGGCCCAAAGGTATACTTACCCATAGTTTTTCCTTTCGTTTTTCGCTCTAAAATAGTTTCGTACGCGCTGAAAAAATTGCGAAACTTGTTTCACTATCTTTATTCTCGCTATTTTCTATACATTCAGGTTTAAATTCCTCCGCCAGATCAACCAACCATGGTCTTAAACCAACTTATAGCAACAGCGCTCTTTTCCGTGGATTTTAACATTATCCCATATACTTGTACACGTTTCAGTGCACCTTTTTCAGGGATGCTCTGAAAGAGAGAGGTGATTGAGAATGCCCCATATATGTTTTAAAAGAGGAATATCAAGTCTTAAAATTCTTCAGTTTGCGCAAGCGTAGAACTAGTAACGTAAAAATGGTCAATTAACATAAATTAACGATAATATACATCTAATAATAGACGTACAAGAGTATAACTTTAACATTTGATGAATAATAAAAGCTATCGCTTTCAGGATATGACACTCTAACCTTTGTTTAAAACATTCGGGTATGGTTCTCAAAAGGGGGAAGGAAGTCGAGAAGAAAGTGGCTTTTACGCGACTATACCTGTTAAAACAGCGCATGCGCAAATTTTTAGCCAATCAGCATTCATGAAAAGTATACATGCTTCCGTTTGTTTCTGGTTATTCTCCATTATCCAATTACGCGCGCCAGAGTCTTATATTGGTTAATAATACCTTAAGTTACCGTGAAACGTAAAATTATTGCGTAGTCTCCAATTTTCAAAATTAAGGTAATTTAAATTTCTAAAGAAATAGATTTGATATGCATTATTGCATTTTCTTATTTAAGATGTTGATTTGTCTGGAGTTCAATAAAAAAACGCCATAAATTTGATCCTACATTATATCCTACAAATCTGTTCTTTTTATCCGAAAATTCTGGATGACTGGAGGCCTTGCATAGCTTAAACTGTAGCGGATTAATACATGATGATAAATCTTACGTAGCTAGGGAATAAACGTATTTTTCACTCCCTCTTTTATTCTCAAACCAATACAAAATTTCAAATATTATAAGCTCCATTTTAAAATCGATCACAATTTCTGTACGTTGACTCAATTTTAGATTGTCTGGGACCCGCGTTTATGATTGATGATAGGCTTATATCGCGCCGGGTAAATCTAAATTGTAGCAAATTATTCCAAAATTTCGGACACTGTCCTATACAAAATTTCAAATTCAAATTTTTTTTTACCTTACGCCCCAATATATACCTCGAATCGAATAAATTCCGCGTTGTTTCGTGCCAATTTCCAATTTCGAGAATGTATGGGCCTGGCATTACTGCTCTTTAAATCCTGCTCCTACTGCTCGAGCGAGAATTTTTGTCAAAAGGCTCGAAACCAACCTTTTTCTACTTGAAAGAATTTATCTTAGAAAAAATTGGCAATTCTTATATATAGAATTTATATAAATTTGTTAAGTTAAAGTGAGGCTGTCACGTTCCAAATGGAAATTGAATCTGCCCATTTTCGGAAAGATCCTAAGAAAACGATTCAATATCATAGAAAAAAATTACTGTAACATTAAAAATACATGTTCATTCGAAATTTTTAAAATGAAAATTCCCAGAAATACTACGTCATCACTAAATTTATGTGAAGTATAAAATCTAACCAATCGTATGAACTCAACGGATCATCCTGTTTTCAACAGTACATATTTCTCTAATTCCTATATATTCTGACAGCTTCGCTCTCTGTAAGAAACTCAACGCGATAGCGCTGTTGAAGGCTGAAATAATATGATTGGTCCGAATTTACCCAAAGTTGAAAGTATATCAGCCCCAAGGCAACTTTTGAATTTAAATTAAGCCCTAAGAATTGCGAAAATCTATTTTTTCTTCATAATTTTATGTGCAGATCCTGAAAATTAATTCAAAAGAAGCTTGCATTCCATTTTTAGCTTGTATTAAACTAGAATTGTCTGCATGATGGAGTTAATATTTGTAATTTCTTTTCATAGGAATCCTTTCGATAATTAGTCTCCTGTTTGACATATTTTAATTATCCATATTATGGAAATCAAGTTGTATTTTCAAACCCTATAAGCTAAGTTTTCATTTATTTGTATGCCGTTTGCGGTACATTAGAATCGCGTGGAGAACGTAAGCCTTCGTACCCTTTGAAAACTCAATATGTAATTCTGATTATATCGAACCCACTGATCAATACTGTTATTGGAATTTGAAAGCGAAGGGGAAATAGGCATTAAAATCTCCACTCTCCCTTGTATAAATCGCGATCATTGCTCACCTTAGAGCGTTACCGAGGCTAAGCGACCCAAGCGTTTCCTAGCGAGTGAATTTATAAGGTAAAGGTGATCTATACGAATAGCCGTATAAGGTCATTACATTAGAAGCCGCGAAATCACGCATTACCATTTTGCGGGTGTATAATGTATGGGGAAACATCTACGCTATACACTCATTGAAATATGTTTATCATAATCGAATTGATTTTAGTCGCGCGCCGCTAAGCGCTTTCAAGATTTCGCGTCCATCGGTCAAATACATCCAGCTATCGCCCTCGTGTCCATAAACTCCAGGCTTATAAATAGTTAAGTCCTATTCGCACGTAAATATTCAAATTTTTAACCAAAAAGGCTTTATCAGTATAATTTTTAACTATAGCTATTATGCGTTAAAAATTAAGAACTTCATAACAAATGACTGAGGTACTTTTCTATGCGGGATAATAATGATTATATTTACAGAAATTTCTCTTATTTTGGTGCAGTTTTTTACAAAATTACATTTGATAGCTTTCCTTCATTTAAAGATAATTTAATTCGTTCAATTTAAAACGCTCGTTAAATATCATAAAACAGTTATAACCACTCTTACAACTCTAAGCTTAAATCAGGCCTAAAAATAAATAAAATTCAAACGGAGCTTCGAGTTTAATTTAAAACAACGACCTATGGTTAGACGCAATTTTTCTGAAAATTATCCAAATTTTTTATTATCAAAATTGAATTAAGCTTAGCATTCTTAAATCGCGTAGATTAATTAATCGTATTAATTAACGAGAAACAATGGGTGTTTTTATCAGTACATTCTAACGCTCCTAATCGTTTATTGTAAATATATTTACTGCTGACGAAATTGACTACCATAGAGGCAATATAGCTTAAATTAAGACAAGTAGATAAGGCTATTAATGACGTCATTAAGGCATAATATCAGGGCTGTCTTTAAAATCTGTCGCTTTTAGTTTTAATCTGGTTGACGGACTATAAGATGAACTATATATAACAGTTCAAGAATCGATAGTTGGATTAGAAAAGCAAAAGCGGATTTATAATTAATGCTCATAGGAGAACAAATAGTTTTGTATGCCACATTATACAGAAAGGAGAAAGCGAAAGAACTTCACCATTTTTCAAAATTTATGCACCCATTTCTGGTATCAAATTTGTTTCCTATAATTTTTCTTCCTCCACTTGATTTTTTTTTGTCCGTAGCGTCAACCATGATTCATAAATATTTGAACGTTGACAGAAGTAGATAAAGGATATGTCTCACAAAAATTAAGGTTTTTGGCTTTCAATATTTTAAAATGTAACTCCACTTGTGGATACGTTTAGTTTCAGTATTGAATTACAATATTTTCATTCAACCCCATTACCTTTTCTGAATTCCTTTTTTATGAATTCCACCTTTTTAGTGCACTTTAAATATAGATACTTGTCTTGTATGAATACATTTAAAAATATGTTCTCGTGTGAATATATTTACAACGTTTAAAATAGTTTAAAAAATTAATTTTAAACTTTAACCCTAGTATAGTTTTTGAGTTTGTAGGTCTTTATCAAATAACTGTGGTAGGAATTTAAACCGTTCAAAATTAATTTCCATGAGCATATTTTTAAAAATATATTCAATTAATCATCGATTTAGACAAACACGTTTTATATTATCTTTCTTGTTGGGCGATTATTTTAAATTTTTTTTGGTCTAACTTTTTAAAACTCTCATTGAATTCCTGGAATCTGTTGTTTTATGAGACATTTCCTTTACATATTTTAATATCCCGTTCCATTCAAACTTTGCCCCTCTCAACTATCCCCAATAAACTCAACCCGAGAAGAACTTGGAAGATGATGGCCAAACGGGAAAATGATCTAATTTGTTCCTAGTACGAACTATGGGATAGTATCGAATTTCCCGTTTATTTTCTAACCATTTACACCGGTCGCACGTAGCCAATGGTTTTCTATCCCCACCCCCTACCTCCCTTCCAACGTTCAAACAGGCTTAGTATCTTGACTGCTATGTTGTATAATAAAATGGCGGAGGAGTTCGACGGGCGCGTGGCTAGCTGTAATACGATAAGTTTTGGCCAACTACTCCAGAGACGACCCCTTGTCCCCGACTGGTGGTTTTGCTCGTTTGACCATCGGGTGTTGGGGGAAAGACGGGGGCCTATTGGATATTGACAGACCCTAGTACTCCCTCCACCTCCTCACTCTTGTCTGGTCTGTATGTAGATGTAACTGGCACCCTCTTTTCCGGAGATTATATCACGGTGCACGGTGAATGTCTTTTTAAACTAAGTTTGATGCCTAGTTGTCTGTAGGGGTCAAGATAAATAGCATTGGCTTCCTTTAAGTATAAATGTATTGTATATGAAGATATCATGAAATCTATCGTGGAATGCAGGTTGTTTTGACTGACCTTTCTTCGCGTAACAATTATATCTTTTATTTCAAGCGGTTTGTGGTAACGAGTAGTAAACTATAACAGTAGCCCAGTATAGTTTCAGTTGAAACTTCTCTGTTTGCCCACGAGTGTTATATTCGCATCATCATTAACCCGATTTCCAATTCCATCAATTGGAGAAAAATCCCTGTATGTGCGTCGGAATAGATAACTGAGGCTCAAATCTTGGCAGTGTCTGATCTGATATACCCACGCAACTCTGCTGGTGTCGGACTGTGGGTCTCCCGAAAAAAAAGTGGAGGGGAGGTCGTCCGGGATGGACGTACTAAGAGGGAATGATTTGGTATCCTGAAATTAATTCGGTAGCACGGACTGGTCACCCATCACGGTATAAGGTTGTCGATGAGAGACTACTAGAGGGGGTTCGTCTCTAAGTCGTCTTCTATCCCACGGTTCCCACCACCCAATCCTAACCCTCACGAGGATTCAATCTTTCCTATATCAACCCCCTCCGATACACACACCACCCCATCCAAATGGATTGGCCATTTGGTCAGATGTGTATATATATATTTGGGGAAACCTAAAGCCAACGACCTCATCCATGACGAAGGTCAAAGTTCGGAGTAACGCTAGTTTCGCGGTGATGAGAGTTCGATCAGTATTACGTTTATCTTTTTGAGCCAATGAAGTCTTGTACGGTTAGAAACGCGGGAAACGCGTGCCACGTAATTATTCTTTCGTTGAAGGAAAGTTTTAAATGTACAGTATTTCCTCTATTTCCCCAACTAGCCTCGAATATTTTCTCCTGTATTTGACTCCAGGGAGTGTTTATATCCTCAATCGACAATTACTAAATAATTCTGTTGGTAGATTGCCAAAGGTTGGGGCTCATTAATACATAATATTAAACTTGATAGGAATAAAAGTAGTCTAGCTTAACTTCTTTAGAATTATACACGAGTGTGAGGGCAATTTTTTTTTTTTTTTTTTTTTTTTTTTTTTTTTCTTTGCGCCGGGAAGTGAGTAAAGGTTTTTGGAGCGTTTTAAATATTAACGAAACGATGTCAAATATTTATGGGAAACTTCGGAGAGAAATAGAGTGCATGCATGAGTGTAAAATGGTCACGAAAGATTGTGTGGTGGTCGCATGCTTTAAATAATTAAAAACGCCAATATAACGGTCTTTTAAATGGTAGTGGATATAATGTATATAACACTAGAATATAAATAACATTTATGTATTGAAGGTTAGAATTTCTAAGCCTTGGGAAAAACCCGATAGCTTTGCAATGCATTTACTTTTAATGAATGTTGAAGACTTTTTTAATCGGCTAGGAGCGTAAACATATGCGTAATTACTTGATTAAAATGTAACTAAAATACTCTCATTAATTTAAATTAAATATTTCAGGTATTTTTACAATCCCCAGACACAATGTTTTACTACTCAATCTTATTATTTTAAATAAAGATGAAGTTTCGTCGCGCTAAATCTGATTCTTGATTATTTTCACGCGCACAATCGTGCGTATAACAGCGTTTGTCGCGGGTATTTTATGAAGCCGAAGTTGTGGAGTCTCCTTTTAATTCATTGCCAAAATCTGAATCTTTTCTTACTTTTCGCTCAATTCGGAGAAACTTTTCGAATGTTTTAATACACGAACAATTCTTATTTTTAAAAGTATAGTCGATTAAAAAAATATTCTGTTTCCTCCTCACCCTCTCTTTAATTGAACATTATAAAAGTACATGAAATGCAAAGTTTTTTAATTTAATATAGGTGGAACTTAAAATATTGTTAATATCATACTTATGACTCAGAAATGATACGTACTTATGATAATAATGTTATTTCAATCATTTATTTTGGCCGTTTTATAGCGTTTCTTTCTGATATGGAATGAGGCGCGAATGATGGAATATAGGTGGAGTTCCTGAGGCCAGTAAAAACAGCTTTCAGTTCCAACTAGGGTTGACAGCGAGCTCAAAGCTGGGCTACCTTTTATTTCTATAATTTTTTGACATTGAGATAGAGGGAGTCATATATAACTGTGTTGCTTATATTGAATATATACTAGTGTTCAAGCTGAGTTTCCAATAACTACTTTTTACCCTATTAAATATAATATTTCGTATCAATGGGCCACACGTATGTTCTAATTTGGTCAAGTCTTCTTGAAGAGAACTATATCGGTATAGTGTACGAAATGGTGTTATTTCGGATCTCCAGGGGTCTCTTACATATATTCGATCATATACTGCATTATAGTTCCAACCTTTTTCCTTTTTTTTATGAGACGAGAGCTTTTTGCGATCATTGTTGCAATCTCTCGGAAGTTGAGGCGTATTAATATATAATATTAAAACTGATAGTGAATAAAAAAGTAGTTTTGCATATATTTGCTCGCGAACACTAGGGCGTATAATATGTTCTGTTATTTCTCCGCGGAATTGGACCCCCCTCTTCAATATTAAGGAAAACTCTATAGCGTAACGTTCCATGTAGTATTGATTTTTCCGCTTAACGCCTTTAAATGAACGAGTTATTATGTATAATGAATGGTAGCGTCTATGGGAACAGTATCATTGAACCTTTATATATAGCTGAAATAGTATTTTCACTTAGGTTAAAGGTTAAGTATAACAAAATCTACTGATTTTATTAAAATATATAATGATAAATCAATTATTTTACCATGTTTAACAAGGGTTACAACGAGAATTAATATATTTATATAAAGCTGCGTTCATACTAGGCCTTGAAATCGATTAAACCGATTCAAAACGTATCGATGGAGTCGGGTAAACAAGAAAATCTCTTTTCTCAAATCATTTTGATTCGATTTCTAGAAACTGCTTCGGGAACCAGTTTCGTACCGATTCGGTTTCAACAACCGATAGATGAAGTTACAATAAATAGATTTATAAAGCGTGTACACGTGACGCTTAGAAACGATTCCTGGTAATTTTAATATCGGTTCAATTTTACCGTTTCAAATAGATTAAGAAATATGAGACTTATCCTTAAAACGTTCCGACGTCTTTTATAAGGATGTTATTTCGCGAGGCTCGATTTGATATAAAGTATAGGGTCTACTGGGAAATTAATATGATAATTTTTTTATATACACATAGAAGAATGATTGTTTGAAATATTCGTAACCCTCGAGTAGTTTTCACAAATATTATCCGTTCTTAGCGTTTAAATTAATTTGTAAAGTTTGGTATAGGTTGGAATGTAAGTATAAAAAATCTAAGCAATCCCGCCTTCAACAGTACATATTTCCCAATTATTCTCTCTCATCACCTGGTGAGTTCGTCATAGCATTATCGAAAGCTTGATATAATATGATTGGCCCGAATTTATCCTATACGCTGAAATTCAAAGTAACCCAACTTCAGAATTTAAATTAAACACTATAAAATGTCACCTAAAATTGTGCAAACATTATTTTATACTTAATTTTGTGTGCAGATTCCGAAAATAAATCCAACAGTTGTTCCATTTTTAGCTAGTTATAGTTTCAAATTTTCAAACTAGACTCGCAAAGCCATAGTGCTTTCCAAGATGTGAAATTTTAAGCTGTAAATAGATTCTCAAGAAAACGGAATTGTTGCAGCCAATGAAATATCGGCTTAGAAATGACGTGCGAACCAATTTATCTCTAAAACGCGCGCCTATTTCCAACAAACACTTTTTTAGTCCACGTAGCATTTCAAAGACTAACCTTTATTAACATCATCAATTCAGGCAATTTATTTCAATCTGAAATTTCTTCGCGACTATTATAATTAACAACGATAAATATTACCTCTTATAATTAAAATAATCGAATACTTCTTTATCTCTAGGGAAGAGTTAAGAATAGGGGGGGGGGAAATGATGGATAAGAAACTTACCTGACATCTCGGTACAAGAACCCAATTCTTAGTTCACGGGATTCATAAATTAGCTCTTGATAACACACTTTGGATCAATGATAAAAACAGTCCCCTTAGGCTAATATATTTTATATATACTTTAGCATCACGCATGCGCAAAATGTCTCGTGATTCATCAGCTTTAAAGTCGGTATACATACACTGGTAGCACCCCCGTTAAGCGTGGAGAGAACGTTTAATTGGCTTTGTAACCATCCTCCTGAAACCCGGCGGCTGCTGGAACCTCATGGACTCGCTTGCCTCTATATATATATTTTAAAATGACCCCTCAGGAAATAAACCCCCAGTCAACGATATCCCCGCAAATCACGGAATAGTGGAAAATACAGTCCCTGGAGGAAAGGGAAGAGAGAGATAGAGAGTTGGAATTTGTATATTTAACGGTTTGGAAGCTCCCCTTTTGCTTGAATTAGAATCACTTTCTGTTAGCAGTCCGTTTCAAACCACGCTACGGATTTCTTTAGATTTACATATATATGTATAGGAAGCCAATTAATACAGAGAGGTAAAGATAAGTCCATACCAAACAAACGTGCTAAAACTATCAACTGATATATACTGACTTTATATACAGTGTGATGAGTGCAAGATTATTACATTGAAGGAGGTATTCATTATCAAATTTTTTATAAACCTTACGTGTAGATCGAAAAGTAAATAGTTTCATCATTATTCGTCATCCCAGGTTTATTTAGACCTCTATTGTTGTGTGGGTACGCAAGACTAGAATATGCCCATTGGTTCGAAAACAAATAAGTTCCTTAGACACCCAGTTTACAGCCATTTGAAACATTTTACAAACCTTTTTCCCAACCTTTTCCAAGTCGTTTTCAACGTATCGTTTTTAAAAGCATTCCTTACTTTTTTCTAACGATTTTCTTAATTTTTTCTATCTATATTCTAACCATGTCCCAAATATTTTCTCAGCCTTCATCTTAACCTTTGTTCGAACCATTTTAAACCATATCCCAACCGTTTTCTATTTATTATAGCCATTTTGAGACCCTTCCAAGATATTCTTTTCGCATTTGACCTTTATACAAAACTTCAAAAGAGTTTAAGTTGTCTTCAGTGTGAACGCGGTATTTATTCAACAAAATATAATATAGTCAATTACATTTCGAGTTGACAGCAGGTGCGAGCTCTATATAGACTTCATTTATCTCAAAGTCAAGAAATCATAGGGATAAAGTTATCCTAGTCTTGAACTTGCTGTCAATTCATAGTGGAACTGACAATAAATATATATTCTTGTTCGTGCTTCGTGGTGTTGCAATCTCAGGCTGTACTTTAATGTCGAACGCTAAATACTCGTGTTCAATATGTAGCTTCCAAATCTATTTTTATTTCTAATAAGTTTAATGTTTTTTATTAATCCGCCCCCATATTTCGATACATTGCAAACTGTAACTGATCTTTAACTGTAACGCTAGGTTTAGTTATATATATAATACCTTTGGTGTATGGGGTCGCAAATATTTGATAAAATTTTGGAGGGTTGGGATTCGTAAAACTCCAATGTAATTAAAGTAATTGATCAGTTTGAATCTCTCCCACTAGAAATATAAAACCGATAACTATACTGTAGTTTATATCTAGTTTGTAAAGTGTCTAAAGCTTGGGCGGATTAATATGCTGCGTCAAAGGGTTAGAGAATACAAAAAATAGCTAAATTAATTAATTTAAATTTTAGTTAATTGATATTAAAAAACTCCCAGACAATTTTTAATTTCTTTTGAGATGAGAACAAAAAAATTCTTATCGGGTATCGGGGTGGGTAGACAAATGACTTCGGGTACTCGATGGTAATTAGTCTTACACAAAAATGGTTGACGTGTACCACTTGGGTATTTAAAGTGTTCAAATAGCGTAGAATACCATATCAGGACGCGAGATTATAGTCATAAAAGCATATAGGAAATTATCCCAGGCTCTCTAAATGTTAGTGAGACAATTTTTCTTTTGCCTCTTTGTTAAGTTCGATAAACTGTGGCTTTGATTTTGATTGTCCCGCCTTCTCAACCATTTCCTACCGTCCCGAATGAACCGATAACCAGTTTCAGTTTGTCACGGGTAATTGGGCAGCAAATATTTATTTTCGGGTAATTTTAAAAGCCGGTGCGGGTATCCGAACCTATTCAAAATTTTAGATCGTTAGCTATAGCAATATTTAATTTAAGAGACTGATATTTATCTTTTAATTCTTTATCCCATATTATGGTTAAGAAAAACAGTTTAATAAATACATTTTTTAAAAAAAAGGGGGGTACTAACCCTTTAAATTCAATTTTAAATAAAAATAGTGATCAAAAACACGATGATACTGACGACAGTTTGTCTTTGTATGGTATTTTTGGTTTGAAATGATGTATATATTTTTCAAATAGAGGGTGCATCGTGTGGTTACGAAGTTAAAATATCCCGAGGCGTGTCGATATATAGATCAATATCAAGGGAGGGTGAACTATAATTCCATGTTTTAAAATATATATTATTTATCAGTATCATTAATTTATTTAGTTATATTAGTTTTAAAAATATTTTTAAGAAGTAATTATAGTAGAGCATCCCCATTTTTGGCACGAAATATTATTTATATCAAAATTAATTACTTTTACGTCACCATCCCTTTGAGAAGCGTGGAACAAACTATAGCTATATATAGTATAGCTTTCCCCTCTGTTGAAATTGTGGCTTTATTTGTATGGGATTAAATGGAGACTGCTTGATTGAAAGAGTGAGATTCGCTATTGGAATTACATTTATATTGAAATTCAATGCTCCCGGACAACCGCTATATATAGTTCGTCCAATGGACTACAGGCAATATACTTTAAAAGGGAAGAATGAAGTCTAACAAATCATTGAAATATGATTCATGATCTGGTAAAGAAAAATATTGAAAAAAATATAAATCGAAGATCCATTTTTAGAAAAATTAAATAGAACACGTACTCCTCAGTTTTATTGAACACCATTATGGCTTAAATATAAACCACCACGGTCTTTACCTTTGCCATTCGTCTAACCTATGTTAACAGGGTTGAAGTGGCAGGAAGCAATTATCTAAATGAATATCATATAAGCTTCTCTTGGAAAAACGACAGTAAAAGATTGAGAAACGTTGATTGAAAACGGGGCTTGAGCTTTATGGTCTACATGATTTTTAAAACGCACTGGGTGTAAAGCTTCATTCTCCCTTCAATTCGGGTAGGAAGATATACTCATAATGACGTCTTTACTATTGCCTTGCAAGGCTTTCAATCTATTGCCTCTAAGTCAATGGACGAACCATTATAGAGATGGAATTCGATAAATTTGAGTTTCAGCACTTGTTCAAAAATAAACTCCACTTTTATCATAATCGACTTGGTAGTACGCGCGAAACTAAGCTGTCCCTTGTCGCCACTGAATTTCTAACTTAGAAATAGAGGAGTCAAGCTTTGCTCGATGTAGAATTGACTTTCGAGATAAACTGGAGATTGTAGAATTCCAAGAACTGAAATTTCAGACTGATTGGGTTTGTAGACTAATTCTAATGAATCCGTCGAGACTGTTTTGCACAATCAGGGAAACTTCTCGTGTTGCTAAGCCTTGAAATCATATATTATTTATAATCCTTGTGCTAAAATATATAAGCTTTTAAAATATACATATTTGACTGTTTCGTTGACAACTATCTGCAGGGAAAAAAATTAAATCATTATTATGTATTCGATGTAAGTAGAATTTAAAATATGACATAATAATTGTCGGTTTAAAAAATCTTTAACAAACCTCAAATCATGAAAATTCTCAATTTTATCCGACCGAAAATTTCCACCTAAATATAGGCTTCCCCATTGCCATTGGTGTACGCAAAATGAAACATTTCTACAGGCGCTCATAGAATAGACATTAGGATTATTAACCCTGTACGGTAGCTTTTCCTTAAAGTTTCATTTTAAAAAGTACATGGGCATACCCCCCCCCCCATAAAGTAAGGATCGTCTGTTATCATTTCATTTCGCGTCAAAGACAAAGTATAACTCATTGAAACGCCTATGCGCATGAAGCTTTCGTAAAAACTAATACCTGAAAAAAGTAGGGGCGGAAATTAGAAGGTATCCCTCCTCATTTCGCAAAGTTTTGCTAAACCTTTATATTTTCTCCATGGATACACACACTCAGAATTCGCCTTCAGATCGTCCAGTTAATCGTATTCTGGTATGGAAATCGAGGACTGCAAGGTCCTTCGGGCTTTAAAGATAGGGATTCATACAGGATGGATATTTATCCAGAGAAAACTTGAGCGGATGTTCAATATTAATCAGTTGGAAGAGTTAATTAAGCGCGTATATAGCTCAGCTCTACTCGTCCGAATTCATTGACTCGCTCCGTACCTGACACCAATTTCTATAAATGAGCTCTATTGAATTTATACGGAATTGGACCTTAGAATATTTAGCCTATTTCAAATTAATATGTTAGGACGAGCGAAGGTGTAGGTTACATTTTAAAATCATAGTTAGTGTCATTTTTTAGGAGGCATACGGTAGGGCTGTAAGAGGTCCTATAACCCCTATAAAATCATATATTTTTCACAAAAGGTCCTAAAAAACCATACTTTTCTATTAACGGCTTGAGACCCTGTCTTATCTTTAAATGACCGTAACTTTTCACTATATCTCCTAGACGTAAACTGATTACACCGTAGACATTCCGTTCATTAATTTCGAATAAATTGGTATGAGCCACTAGAAAAGGATGCCTTGCCACTAGATACTAATTGAGCCTAAGTCCAAAAATGACCCCTACCGTTAGGGTCACTTTTAAATCACAAAATATAGATAATATTCAACAAACAAAAAGTATTATTAAAATTAATGAAAATTAAAATTAATGAGAGGCGAAAATTCTTTAAAATTAAGAGTTGATTATAAACTAATCTACGAATTTTGAAGTAGCTAATCGTGAAATAAAGAACTTCGATTTCATTATAAAACATAGCTAGCTTTAGTGTGACGTCATTTACCAGGAATCGTTTGCGTATTCACTTATACTCTGTATATAGTTTGTAACTATATTTAATTCTCGAAGGCAGAGTTAATGAAAATATATCAAGGGTACCGTAATGATTCGAAGTTGCCTTTTCTCAGCCTTTCCGCTCAATCTATCTGGTAATTCTTATGGGAAATAAGTTACTTTGGTTAATTTTGTTGTTCGCAGTCACGTCGGGTTTCTTAGTTTAATTTATATTAAGATAAAATCAACATACGCGAAATTCTCAGGCGACTGCGGGGTCTTCCCCGGGTCGCGCTCGAAGGAGGCTGCAGCGCTATCTTTGGAACAATTTTTCTAATTAATCAAATAGAGATTGCGGACGTGCTAAAGGACCACCCTTCTCACGAATTAGTTAATCGATATTTTGGGTCGAAAGCTTTATATATCTTTTCAAGAATAAGGTATATATTAGCTGGACATGTTCTAGCTGGTTCATTTTCATGCAAGTTGTAATAGACGAGTGCGCCATCTTACTTTTAATTTAAAACTAATGGCAAAATTAAGGTAAATTTGATTATGTTTGATCAATAATTAAATATCACTGTGGGACCTTTAAAACGTACTTCAAACTGAAACCATGATTAAAATATTTAGGGATATCTCTTCTCGTAATGACATAAAAAAAGCTACAGCTAATAGAGTTAAATTAAAATTACACATATTTAGATAGAACACTATGAGAGCTTCAAATTAGTACAAATTACGTCGAAAACCAACCTTTAATAAGGAAGTTACAATTGTTCGAACTTCAGGAACTCGTCTCACTTTGTTTTAAAGTTAAATTATTGGAAAATATTAAGTTAATTTTATTAAATTTATATTTAATTAGTCAGAAAACTGTGAGACCTTTGTAATATGACAAATTACGTTAAAATGTAATCATTATTATAGAAGTTACAATTTTTAAACTGCCTTTGTAACTTCATTGTAAGTTTCTTATTTATTGGCTGATTGCGACGTAATTGGGCTTGTTTTTAGACCTCACTTTGTATATTCTGAATCTACAGAACTAATATAGATCTATATATATTTATCATTTTTGTAGAAAATCTTTAAGTCTTAATAACTTAATTCGTTGTTGAAAAAAAAACCCCAAAAAAAAAAAAAAAAACTTTACCCCCAAAAATTCTAACAACTACTTAAAAGTCAAAAACGTAGGAAGAAGGGTTTATACCGCTTTACGCTTAAGAATAAAAAAAAATATTTTCTGGTCCTAAAGCGCTAAGCTATCCAATATGCTAATATCTAAGATCCCTTAAATGATTTTTACATCATTTTATCTTTAAAAAAATAAAAAGTAAAAAAAAAAGGAAATCCAAAGGCTTGGAAAGATTCGATAAAAAAAACTCCCATCAGATCTTGAGAAAGAAGTTTAGCATTTTTAGTCTTGTCCAAGCGGTTTTAAAGTTTTTTTTGTATTTTTTTTTTTTTTTTTTTTTTTTTCTTTGCCAACTTGGAATCGTTTTTACCAAGTTAACTTCAAAGCAGGCGATTGTATATGTTGTACAAAAACCTTGTGGATAATTCACAAATGAAACTAATTGGCATTTTTTTTAAATTTTTTTAAATTAAAGATGATCTGTACTAAAATTCGAGTGCAAAAAGGTTTTAGAAACCTTTTGAATTTTTGGAAACTCTCGCTCTTGAATTCACCCCAAAAACCTCTATTTAAAATGTATCAAAGTGCGATAAAGTTAGCTATACCACTTTGTTCTTCAATGCCTTCCTAAACTGGCGTACGTTGCGCTGTGTTATGTATACGGTAGTATTTTTCAAATCCATCGATTAGTCATCACTGATAATGGATGTTCTCAAAGGCGGATTAGAAAGCGTGCCTTTACCATCCCCCGCGTCGCTTCTTACCATCAGAATCGTAAGAATCGTGCTTACCTAAGTTTAAGGGGTGGCGTTACCGTAGCTATAGGAGACTAGGAGGGTAGGGGGGCCTGAAAAAGGATGCGCTTAGAGCCGCTAGCAACCGCTGAGAAACAGAAATAAGACGGATCTTCTGGTGCAGATTAAGAAAACGTACCAGCTGGGACTTGGCGCAAAAAGCATATTGTGAACGATACATAGCGTGCGAGGGGCTGATACCCCCATTTTTCAGGCTAAAATAATAGCGTGTTCGAAGGCAGGAACTGCTTTATTTTCTATATAAAGGTCAGAATCTTATTTTGCTGAAGTAACTCTCGTAGCTTTCGGTGTAGTTTTATCTTGAAAATATTTAGACGGTTTTGGAAGATGCTGGAAGAGGGATTCTTCTTTCAACCTTAGTTTGTATCGAAGTTATGCCCGGTACACGTAATTCGTATTGGGTAAAATATGGGTTATCCGTACCATAAATGTAGCCCAAAACTCTTGTATAGTGTCATATTGACACGTAATATGTATAGCAGAAAACAGAACAGATTGCGATAGTCGGTAAGGATTGTATGGAAAATTCTTATACGCGAGGATATTTGTAATAAAAGGAAACCTGGGGGGAACTAAGACTGATTGCTTGTATTCATTTACATTTTATATACGGTAGTCTTCTTCTCTATCTACACGAATTTATACGTATATAATAATCCGGAATTACTCGTGTAATAGAAGAAAAGGGAGAAATACGTCAATCGTCTCGCGTATCAAATCTTTTGGGTACAATTCTTGCTAACTTTACGTTTTATTCAATGTCACTCCGCGAACGTAAGGTGAAAGGAGAGACAGAAAACATCTCTGATATTTTTCCGGCTATCTCATCGGTTTCACTTCCGTGTTTTGCGTCCCTGTTATCTCGGGGAAAAGATGGAACATCGTTGCTATAGACCGTATCGAAGGATGTTCTATCTCTCACTTCTGTTCGCGAGAACTATTTTTATAGAGTCTATGAAGTTTGACATTGCGTATTACTCCGTCAAAACTTTACTTTCTTTGCAAATTTACTCGCGAACAGAAGTGTTGTATTTGTTACTTGCTTGGTTTATATGGTTATACCTTGTTTATTTATATGTGGTGTGTGTATATATATATATAATCGAATGTTTGTGTTTTTGTTTGCTATCAGTTTTTCTATCTATATAACGAAAACTGAGGTAGATTTTTTAGACCAAAATTACTGACCATGCAGTGATGAAATTCAGTAAATTATTAATTTACAACATGATTCATTTAATAAACAGTTTACTAAATAATTAAAATTTTTGAGGCGGATAATACGTAAATATTTTACAAACCTTACTAAAATCGACCAATTATATAATTCCGTGAAAACATATTCGGCTAATTATTGTTATTAATGCTGAGGTTTAAATTATTTGTTTTAAAATTAGGCTCTATGAAAGATTGATATCTTTCCGTTTAACACCTTCCGACCAACGAGCCTATACTTTGAAACGTTTTATTTCCGGAACAAAGCGCACGTTTTTCACGTGATTGGCTGTCGATTTTTTAACGGTTTGTTATCAAACTTTCCAGTGTGGACCCTTGTTAAGCCGGATATGTAACGAATATAGCTAAAACTTTACTCCCCATATGCCTTCGAAAAAAATTGGTGAGAGCGTAAATCCAACTTAAACAATTCCTTTAAATATTATATACTAGATACTATCTGCAGTAATGGATCTTTTAGGTTTTTACCCCAATGCGCATTCGTAAGTTCTTACTGTATTCGTCGTTTCCACCGTTACCTCGAGTATAAGGACGTGATAGCCAGAAGAACCTTGCTATATTGAGAGACAAATCTGAAGAAGCGCGGGAGTCCTTCGCGTTGAAACGAGCAGATTTGTCTCCACTCGATTTGAGCTACCAGAGAATAGCCAACCCCATTTTTTAGGCTATAGTATATATTTCGCCTTAAATTTGCAACACTCTGTAAGGTACAATTTTTCTCTTTGACTCCTTTTCTTTGTGATTGAGAAGAGTCTAACATTGTAGATCACGTTGAGACCTCGAGTTGATCCGGTTTTTTTCTCGCGGAATTCTCGTTGAGAGGAATATAGAGAACGTTTCAGGTCATTAGGCAGTTTTCTCTCTAGTCTAGATGTTATATACTTTTAATCAAACGGAGTTTGCGGAATGGAACGTTACTACGGCGGATTGATACATCATATTACACCTCATAATGTACGAAATAAGTTGTCAAGTCCCTTTGAACAAGAGAATATATCAGTTCCTTTTCGTTCATCGATTTCACTCGCAAAATATCGTCAGCGCGTCTTTTAGACGTCACTTCCCATTTCATCCTCTCTATATCAGTCAAGAAACCTACTTTTTTACTTACTACTTTTAACATTATGTATTAAACGCCCTCAGCTTTGGTTACACTGCATTCTATTCGGGAATGAAAGTAAATCGCATCGTCTAAAATATATATACATCGGCATGAGTTCTAAAAATCAACTTTTCAAGGGCTGTTTTTCTTTTGAGTGGTAAAGTGTAGTATGTAATCTATTTCATTCTTGTAAAGATACTCGTTTCTTCCTAATTTCAGTGTCTTCTTTAACTTTTCCGACCATTAGAGTTGGTTCTTTTTTTCACAAAGCGTCGTTCCTACACCATTTGTTTCATTTCGATAAATTGAAATACTTTACAATGTTCAACTTTTTATTTATCATATATATAGCGAACATAATCGCGATTCAATATGAGGTTTCAACACGTACAAAGCTAGATACTATACGTTTGATATTTTTTGTTGAATTAAGTTTAGAAGGAAGCCTATTATTTTCCCCCATTGAAAACTTAAGTTTTTATTTTAAAGTTCGATCGGGTTTATTATTATTATTTTTTTGGGTGGATTTTAATGGGGATTGTTGTTTCATATCTGTATTTATATTTTATATACCATTGTTTGAACTTGGAAATAATGATCTAAGACTTGAATTTCAAGTTAAACAAAAAGAAAAAAAATATTATATAATGATGAAGTTATTATTAAAACAATAGTCTGGTTTACGATAGTATAATTGTTCCAATTTTATATAATGTTCTTGAAGTATTTATTGTTTTTCAATTCTTGTAATTCAAAAACCTTTTTTCATTAAATGAATATAAGACGATGGATATTAAATACATACAGATGAATAACAAAAATCTGGCGTACGTAAGCGGTCTCTAAGGGCAAACAGTGGCAAAGTAATAAAGTACAAAACCACATGAGCGTCTGTCTATTCTCTATCCATATTGTTAGCTACTTTTGATGTTCGAGGACCGTCTAATAGGTGTCCATTGGTATTAGTCTTAGCCGCTACAACACCTATTTCTTTGTTAACAATTACTTTTACTCCAAAAATATTCGGTTTTTAAAATAGGAGTGAATTACATTTTTGACAAAAAATAAACTCGTGTTGGCGCAGATTTCGGAATTCATATATATCGAAACTTTTCACATAAATATTAAAGAAATTAGGTTTCAAACGGGGTCGAATGGGAATATAATATTATTTTAATTATCACTCTCTTGAGTTTCAAAACAAACACGCGATATTCTATTAGTTTAAACAACTTCAAATTTCTCCTACCGTAACTCTCCTGTATTAAAAGTAAATAATTAAGGTGAAAATTCCAATTATTTTGTCAGACTCCTCTTGCAAAGTTATCCTCGAACTGTCTTTAGTTTTGACCTAAATATTTTATTAAAATAGTCTCTTTGAAGTGAAATTTAATTGAAACTCTTCTCTAAACTTTCGAGCCTTAAATTGCAACTTTCTCGTCTATAGTGGGTGCGGATTTAGGTTAAATTTCAATAAATTAATTTAAAGTTAAGGCGAGGACATTTTTATTTAATAGTGTTTAACCTAGAACATCTAAACAAATATTGAAACCCGCGAGATTTCCGATTTTAATTAAACTTAGATTTTCTGACACACCGTAATGTGATTAACGGACTCTTTATCTCTAAAGTCAAGTCTCGAAACCTTATTAAGAATTTGAAGAGGAATATCAAAGTTACTATCGTTATGCCCAAATGCGGATAAAGTTGATGTAGTTATGTTCCGAGTAGCTTATTAATATTTAAACTAACTATCAGGGGAAAGAATAAGTATGACTTATTTTTGATTCGTTATTTTGAGCCCAACTTTGTGTAAACTCCGTTCTTTAGTTTATAGTTTTTAGTTTATATTTCTTTATAAAGGGTAGTACCTCCTAACTTGGTACACTTTTTGGAAAGTGGTGTATTTGAAGGGATGTAGGATAAGATTGTATCATGCAGATTGATGTACTATTTACAAAACTAGCCCTAGCGTCTTCTAACTTGGTAACATACACGTATAACTTCTTGTGGCCTAGCTTCTAGCTTCGTTCTGGGCATCTAACTTAGAAAACGCGTCAAAACTCCCAAAATTTGCAAAAGGAAACCACTTCTGCACCTCAAATCGAGAAATGAGTGTCACCAACGGATTCCTTTGCCGAATTTACTGAGATTTGAAGGTCCTATAGACCATACTTAAGTATCGCGGTACATGCCATATTGTTTAATGTCCAGTGGCAACAATGTATAAATATTGGTTTCATTCTCGTGAACCTTTTAAGGAGGTTTCTCCCTGGTTTTAAAAGTTAATTTAAGTAGTAAATAAAATTTATTCCTATTTTCTATCATATTCTTGCTACTTTAGATTTGCATATTACCTAAAAATATATGTGAAATAAATTGCATTTTAAATCTTTCTCTTCATGCATGGTATAGCCTATTATTCGTAACTGTTCGAGCGTGATTGTTGCATTCCGGCTAGAAAGGCGTACGCTTCAGGTCGAAATGTTAAAGGTCAATTGCGGGATTATCCTAATAAATATAATCAAGTTTTGGAGCGCGCTCTCAGGGAAGATTTTGGTATCATAATTTGGATGGTAGGCTTCGGGATGACTCGGTTCGACGCTCGTTTCTACGATTCGTCTAATTGGCACCTTCGATTTATCGAACCATTAAGGAACGGGGCGCTAAATCTTAAATAAGCTGGCCACGGGAAAGCACGCAATCACCCGCGTTCAAAGCCACGTTTACATATTTTACATGAAAGTTTTCAAAACTCGTATTCAATAAAGGGAGAATGCAACCTAACAACCGACTTTTTTATCGTTTAAATAGGCCTAATCCAACAGTGAAAAATATATAAACAAATATTAAACTAGAAATAAATTTAAAACTTAAATAGATGGATTTATGGAGATAGCCTGAACTCCTCCGCGTATAAGGGCAAGCGACCAATGACGTTGACCATGGAGATCCTGCATTCTCCGGATAAGAGCCATCGATCAATGTTATTGGTCGCTAATCCTTATGGGGAGTTCAGGTGATCTCAGCTAAGCCTATTTTGATGGTAAGTGTTAAATTTGTTTCTTGTTTAATATTTGTTTTTAAATTTTTTCACTGTTACATTGGGCATATTTTAAACGATAAGGAATCAATAAAAATCACTCGTTCTTTGGTTGCATTCTAGCTTTAACCGCAAGTTATAAAGTTGAAATATAACACAATTTTCAAAATTTATAATTGTTAAAACATAATGAAGTTAGTTGCCTGCTTTTCATAATTTAAAAAGTATCATTCATGTAGCCGGCGATATTAATTATCTATTTACTTAACACGTGAAAACGCGTCTTTAAAACCGCCAGAGCCCGACTGGGCTGCCAATTACGAGGAATTTCGCTCCATCAACTTACTCTTAGGCTACTCTTAGGCCACCTTCCTAATTATTCTTAATAAATTATATATCTTATAACGTTATAGCCCTTTAGTAAAATGGAAGGGGAAGGTCTCATTTTAGTCAATTATCGCTCATTTATCTCACCATCGCTTCGAGATAAATCAAATTTTCGAAACGTAAATCGTATATGGGGGGTGGATTCTTCCCGCATCACGCCCGCGCGCCGCCTCGTTCATTCTCTTTTAATGATTTAATTTAAGCCTCTTTTTGATTTAATGATTACATCATATACGGCTACTTTTAAAGGGAGGCTGAATCTTTTAATTATACTTTATCTATCGTTAATTATCGGATAAAGAAATAAGGAACTCTTTTCGCCGTGTCAAACTGCTTGCTTTTACTAACAAAAACGCGTACAATACGCCACCTGGCGTCAGGTGCTAAATATAAAGCTTAAAGAGAAACTTGGAGATAAAAATAGAACAGCTTTTGAATTTATTTTCGGAATCACCGTGTCAAAAAACGTAATTTTTGGATAGATTATTTAAGTTTTGGCAAAATTTGAAGATAGTAAATATAAAATCGGGCCAATCATATTATTTCAGTCTTTAACAACGCTTGTAATGTCCTAATATTTAGAGAATAAGCCGGTGTTTGATGCCTAAGACCTTGGCCATCAAACACCCGCGTGTGAAAGTATTAAAAACTTCTAAAAGTTTAATCCATAGATGTTTGAAAAACATTGAGTATAAGTCAATATTCGGTGATTTTTAAAATCACATGTATGCCTATATCCAATTTTTAATCTCATCTACCCATTAACCTCTTAAAATTCTAATTAATTTAGGCCTTAACCAGACTGTTGTATATTTAGGCGTAATGGCCCGAGAACCAAAGAGGTTGTTAAAACCCGTTAATACTTTTAGTTTTTTTTTTGATGGCAGGGCTGATTATGTGTACTTTTCGCTAAATCGGATTAGACGTATCCTTTAGCATCCTGAAGTTTTCTTTTCGATGCCTCTCGAGTATCTCGAGTTAGTTTGAACAAGGATTCGTCTTACATCAATCTGTTCGATGCCTGTTAGATAATAATGAACGCTATATAGGAAAGGTAGATTAAACCCTTGGAATGCCTCTTTCAGAAACGAGCTTCGTACGAATTAACTTATAAACCTCGAAAACATCGTTAAAGGTAGACTGAAATGCATATGAAGTTATTTTTAATTTATTACGTAACATCCTTTAAATCAATAGCAATTTATGGTAGGTTTTGCTCCTTTTTGGATCCCGTTTTAATGCGCGAAACTTATACTTCAACTTGCTGAATGTCGTTTATTGTACACAAAGACAGCTAGAGAATTTGATAATTAGGTCAAAAGTTCAAAGAAAAGTCGAACAATTTGACAATTAAAACAAAAGGTTAAGGTAAAGTTAACGAACTGTAAAATTGGATCAAAAGAAATTTAAAAATCAGGTCAAAAGGTCAATTTAAAGCTAAGAAATTTGAAAATTAGTTTAAGAAAATATGCGAAAATTTAAAAATTCGGTCAGAAGGTGATGGAAAAGTTCGGAAATTTGAAAATGACGTCAGAAAATTTAATAAAAATCCGTTTAAAATTAGATCACGGAATTTTAAAATTTTGGCAAAGGTCAAGAAACCATGTAACATTCCTAATGCCAAATGATAACGTGGAAGAAAGGAAAGTTTGCACTGGAAAAATTATTTTAGATTATTATCGAAAAGAGGATTTAAATCCTCGAACTTCAGTATGCCTTAAAAACTCTAGTTCCTCATTAGGCATCAACACTGCAACATTTGCAGCCTCTATACCTTTTCGTCAATGTCACTCTACAGCGCTTCTTAAGGCGATGAGACACCTTTAACTCCTTCGAACAAGTAGCGAGTAACCCAATTTGGCCATAAAAGAAATTGCTTAGAAAAAAAAAAGGCGAGAAGGAATCTCAAGTCTCTTTTTTTCTTTTTCTTACGAAGGTATATATTTTTTCAACGTTAAATTTGACCAGAGTTGAAAGCGAAATTTCAGCCAAATTGGATTGGCTCGTATCTAGCGATAAGACACGCCTTTACAAGTGGAATAAACTTCTTTATCAACCTTTTACTCCTGTTCTCGTGTTACTTCTATCCCCTATTAGTTTTAACATTGTGTATTAATCCGCGTTAGTAATCTTTAGTTTTATAACATCGTTTGCGAACAAAAATAACATTCACTCGGAAGCGGACTGATTTTTCATTAGGTACGATTCAAGGAACCATTCTTATTTCAAAGAATATCGCTTTCTTGGTAATATGGACGAAAGCGCGTGTACAGGATCTGAGAACTCGAAATGGTTGCAGATACGTGTTAAACCTTTAGCTTTAGTTAAAGGGTTGATAGGAGAAAATGGTGGTATCTTCTTTTGACCTTATTTCGTCTGCCAAGTTTATATAAGACGTTCGTTCGCCTCGTCTTAAGCGCCTAAGGTTTTCTTTTCCGGCGAAAAACTAATGCAATTAAAGAGATCTATTCCTTTGAGCTTTTATATCTTTTTACCACCGAAGAAATTACTGCAGAATCCGTTTCCAGGGATTCGCGTTTTTGAACTTTAAAGGGACTACGGAAACTCGTTTCTATAAGTTAATATTTAAATCAAACTTTATAATAATTAAAAAATTAGTCAAGAGTGTCGATCCTTCGTCCTTTTGTTGTTTTTCGTAAAACAAATTTTCATTTATTAAATCCCAATAATTCGCTAAAAATGGTTCAATTTAGTTTTTTATGCGAAATAAAGCGCCACTTTTTGAGGCTTGTATAATTTATGCATTTATCGCTACCTAAATAGACGAGATTTGATTTGCTTGTATGTACTTCTCTCGGAAGCTGCGTTCATACTAGGCCTTGGAATCGATTTAAACCGCTCCAAAACGTTTCGCTAGTGTTGTGTGAACAACTACCCATCTTTTCTCTAATCGATTTGGTTCGATTTCTGGAAACTGCTTCGGGAACCAGTTTCATACCGATTCGGTTTCAACAACCGATAGATGAACTTACAATAAATCGATTTATAAAGATAATGTGTGAGCACGTATATTATGATCTAAGAAATATAAGAATTAAGTTATTTCATATTATACTCCATTTCCTTCAGGCTCTCTTTTATTTATTTTTTTTGCAACAGTCCTTTGAAAATTAAAGATCCTATGAGATTTCTTCTCAGATACAACCTTATAGAAAAAAAACCTACGCTATAATGTTAATTAAATCCCTTTCAAAGTTGCATTTGTGTATAGAGCAAACCTCTATGGAATATTGTGATTCAATGGAGAAATTTCTTAGTTAATATGGCGCCCTTTACCGTCCACTAGCTTCTCTTTAAATATATTCGCCTTTAATTTAATTGCACGCTTGGTCGAACGCGAAAAAGCCTTCATTGGTTTGTTATCTGTACATCTAGATCACGTATATACTAAAAATAATTCGTGTTTGATTAAATTAAACTAATACCGTGTAAAGCGGGGGTGTCAATACGACGTCATCTTTATTTATTTTCAATTATCTCTACCGCGGCCCTACTTTCTCCGCGTTGGCTTTATTTTCTCTGACAAATTTATAATGAAGGAAGCTATAGTATGTACTATCGAGATGTAATATTTATTTTTAGATTCGGGGCGAGGGTTCATGGTCAACTCGGGTTATGTAATGATGGGATGTTGGGGGAAGCTTTAGAAACACTATAGGGATGTAGCTAGGAAGCTTTAGTACATCCTCCCACGTTAGTTTTCTAGTCATTCAATAAATTAAATCGAAAAGACGGCTAATTCAATAAACTCCTCGCTTTTCCCCGTTGAAATTTCGCTTCCAAAATGAATACCAATCGTATGTGGGATTGTTATAAGGGCAAGTCTAACGAAAAATGGTTCAAATACTAACTACGCTACGGTCACACTTTGATTTGATAATCGATTTGAAACGTTAAAATCAAACCGATATTCAAATCGTACGTACAAGACGTATACCTTTGACTGTACTAAAGTTATTAAGTAAATTAGTATTACGTTATCAATAACATTGCGTATTAATACGTCTTTCTTTCTTTACATTGCAACTCTACTCTCGAACGAAAGTAAATAGCAAAAAGTGGTCTATAACTCCTACCGAATATATTGTTCTCACCAACGGACGTACCGAAATAAACCCAAAAAAAAAAAAAAAAAAAAAATGAAATAAAAATAAAAAAAACCCTTAAAGGGACCAGGGAACCTGTTTTCAAAATGGATAATTCTAAATTTAGTTAGACCAATTCATTTCAAACAAATCTCCAAATATATGTTAGTTCGAAATATCAGTATTTACCCCTTAAAATAAATTAAAACAAATCTCAAAACTATTTATATTCCAAAGCTATTCATTGGTCAATCACCATTAAACGGAGTTTGAAGCCAGTTAAAGATTCATGCGCATTCAAGGCGCCCGCTCCGTTAGAGTGTCACCATGGCAACGCTCGCGCCAAAATATTCGTTCAAACCGAATTAGGCTCAAATTAGGCTTAGCGTAAAATCGCCCAGAAACGCTTTTCCAAATGTAAAGTAAATTATTTTTATCGATAATAGTTAGAGTAATACCGCTTTCGCTTCGGTAAGTCGTTTTATTGTCGTTATTGTTTATCAAGAAATTAACTGGTCTAATTAGAGGCTTTTTAATTAAGCTCAGGTGACTAAGCCTGAATATGATAATTATTTGGAAATCTCTTTTGCCCACCATCAAGTATATAGGTTCATGTATGACCAAAATTGATGTTTTATCCATTTTTTAAGCTACCAAAAATTCTGGCTAGAAATTCTCGGAGCGAGGTTTCCTAATCCCTTTAACGTTAACAAAAAACACTAAAGAAATAGGAGGATGAACAGCCACAATTGTGTCTGTTTCCGTTCGGTTGCCTAGAAGAAAAAGCGACATCACAAACTGTACTGGAAAAAAAAACCCAAAAAAAATTCCGGAAAGGCAGAAAAACATTCTTTTGACCAAAATAGAATGGACAAGGCTTAAACTCTTCGGACGTGTGTAGTGTTATAATGTAGCGAAAGCTATGGCGTATTAATACACAATGTTGAATCTCCTAAGGGTCGGTCAAAGCAGTTTTGCAAGTACTAGTTGTGTTTTTACTCTCGAACAACGGGATATATTCACGGGGAAATACAGAATGAAGTTGATGGTTCGAAACCGTGAGTTTACGTGGTGTTTTTTACCTCCATTCCATTTTGAATAAGCATCACACTCCAAGCTATATGGGTATATTTATCACAAATTCAAGGAATAGCAGAGATTCTAGTTTTCAACGTTCTGCAAACTTAAATATTCGTTTCTGACAATTTATAGAAACATTGATAGTCACAAACAGAAGCGTTTACGCCTAACCGAGTTTTAGACCTATTACTCATCGCCCGGGGGACTCACGACCTCTTTTTACTCAAAATTGTAAGCTGTAGTTTGTAGGGAGACCCCTTGTATCGAAAAATACGTTATACAACCTTCGGTTTAAACGCTCGAAGGATTTTGGACACTGTGCTCACTCAGCTACTCGTGCCCTTACCAGAATAACATCTGACTATATGCATGATCAGGATAATTATATCAGAAGTTTTTATATAGTAACAAAAGAAGTTATATGAAAAGGTTCATGTATACGCGACAATTAAAATTAAATCAGATTTTTTTCTGATTTTTAAATGCATTAATTTACAGTAATTAATTTAGTAATTTCTTGCTTGATTTTGTTAATGTTGTCATCAAAAGCGTACTTGATTTTATGAACTCTCCGATTTATCGATTATATTAGAGTTTCAAAGTAAAATCAAAACAACAGAGTAATTTCTAAATATATTGCATCTCAAATTTACTATTGCGAAATATTTTCGAAATTAAACCGCGATAGTAATTTTGAAATTAAACCGCGATAGTAATTTTGAAATTAAACCGCGATAGTAATTTTGAAATTAAACCGCGATAGTAATTTTGAAATTAAACCGCGATAGTAATTTTGAAATTAAACCGCGATAGTAATTTTGAAATTAAACCGCGATAGTAATTTTGAAATTAAACCGCGATAGTAATTTTGAAATTAAACCGCGATAGTAATTTTGAAATTAAACCGCGATAGTAATTTTGAAATTAAACCGCGATAGTAATTTTGAAATTAAACCGCGATAGTAATTTTGAAATTAAACCGCGATAGTAATTTTGAAATTAAACCGCGATAGTAATTTTGAAATTAAACCGCGATAGTAATTTTGAAATTAAACCGCGATAGTAATTTTGAAATTAAACCGCGATAGTAATTTTGAAATTAAACCGCGATAGTAATTTTGAAATTAAACCGCGATAGTAATTTTGAAATTAAACCGCGATAGTAATTTTGAAATTAAACCGCGATAGTAATTTTGAAATTAAACCGCGATAGTAATTTTGAAATTAAACCGCGATAGTAATTTTGAAATTAAACCGCGATAGTAATTTTGAAATTAAACCGCGATAGTAATTTTGAAATTAAACCGCGATAGTAATTTTGAAATTAAACCGCGATAGTAATTTTGAAATTAAACCGCGATAGTAATTTTGAAATTAAACCGCGATAGTAATTTTGAAATTAAACCGCGATAGTAATTTTGAAATTAAACCGCGATAGTAATTTTGAAATTAAACCGCGATAGTAATTTAGAAACTTAATTTAAAGTAGTATTCACATAAAACTAATTAAATTTTAAATTTCAATTTCATTTCAGATGTAACGCGTATATTAAAGAATCAAATTCATCTTGTAACGTTCCAAAAATATCTTCATACACCCCCGAGCTGTAAGTAACATTTTTTTTAATATACTTATAATCTTAACATAACTCTAAGCTACCATTTTAATGTTATTATAAAATTTAAATGTAACTCTATTATATAATATCTTCAAAACTTCAAAAATTGAACGAAAAGATAACTTTAGAATGTGGTCCATTTAGATTTAACTTCTATTAGAGGCAAAAGAATGAAAGTCGGAGAGAGAAAGAATTAGGTAGACCAAAAAAAATTAAAAATCCAAATGATATAGCATTACGTTTCGAATCCGATTTGATTTTCATCAAGTATTAGGCTATAAATCATTCTATCACAGCTTTGTCTGTGATGAAGACTCTGACTGATTCTACTTATATCTGAAATTCGACTCCAGACTCATTTAAATCCTCCACTTCCTCGCCGCATCTACTGAAACTTTCTTTCAATAATAACGGTAGTCTCTTATATAATTTTATTCGCGAGATGATTATAACTTAATCAAAAGCTAGGGCGTATTTATACGCAATATTAAACCTCGTAAGAAATAAAGTAGTTCCGAAAAAACTTCGCGAACAAAGGTATGCGAATAAAAGATAGCTAGGCTTTAGACTTAATGGCATTTTTAATGTGTTCGCATTAACGTTACAATTCCCTTCCGAGAAAATGTTCGAGACCACTTTTTAAAAGTTTTAAATCGAAGATACTCTAACGTATAATCCGTTGTATTTTTCATTAAGAATTTAAACCATTGTCGAAAGGTTGAGAAGTCGAAGGATTAGTGCAGTTTAAAATCTATATAAATCCTCCCTTTTTCGTAGTAAACTTTCCGCATGAAAACTACCACTTTTATTTTTTAAATACTTTAAACTAACGTCGCGAACCAGTTTAATATTTTAAGTGGTACGTATATTAGGAACCACTGTCTCTGTCAGTAGAGAATATTGAGTAACTATATTCGTTGGTGCCAAATTTAGTTAGATAATAATTTCTTAGTTAGTTTATCAGAGTACTTGCTAGATTTGTTTAGAATAACAAGCGTCAATAAGGCCCGAGCTATATATTATCAACGGTGCTCGCTGTGTCATTTTACTGGTTATATGACAATGCGAAGAAATTCAGAATCTTCATGAATCGAGCTAAGCCTATTTTCGGGGAATGTTTTAAATTTATTTCTAGTTTTAGTTTTTTACTTCTTGATTTATTTCTATTCAAATGATAAGGAATTGATAAGTTAACTTGAGCTGCGTTCATAATAGTCTTTGGAATCGATTTGAACTGTTTTAAAGCGTTTCGTCGTGTGAACGGGAAACCGTCTTTTCTCGAATCTATTTGATTCGATTTCTCGAAACTGCTTCGGGAACCAATTTCGAACCAATTCGGTTACAACAACCGATAGATGAAGCTACAATAAATCGATTTATAAAGATAATGCGTGAACAGGTGACGGTTAAAACGATTCCTGGCTATTTGAATATCGGTTTGATTTTTACAGTTTCAAATCGATTATGAAATGATAGTGTGACCGTAGCTTTGGTGTTAGGTTGCATTCTCCCTTTAATAATACGGGCAAGTAAAATTCGCTGCGAAAACTAAAATCTTCAAAGGGAAAACGTTTGTTTACCACCTCGGTTTCGCCTGAAATTCCCTAATACTTTAATGGGAGAAACCGAATTTCCGTTTAAGTGGGTTTAAGTCTGTAAATAGTTTTAGTCTTAGAACCGAGAGAATTTCGCGTACAATCCCAGTTTAGTCTGAAGAATGTTTAAACTCATTTCACGAGGGTTTCTTTTTGGGGATCCTTTTTTTTTTTTTTTTTCTTCTTCTTCTTCTTCTTCTTCTTCTCCTTATGGATCGTCTTTTACCCGTGTTCACCTTCTAATTCTAAAATCCGTAAAGTAAGTCTTTTAAAAGACGTCTCGCCTGTTTTTGGAAAAGCTCTGAATTCTTAGATATACGATAATAAAGTTTAATAGTGAACTTATTTAGGACTTTAATAAGCTTAAAATATAGTTATCATGCCTTTGATAATGGTGGTAAAGCCTGTCATCTTAAGCATCGCGAGGTTTTAAGTCGGTTCGGCCATGGATAAATTAATTGGCTCTATTAATTTATCCATGGCTCGGCTAGGGGCGGTTCCAAATAGTTCGGGCGCGGAGAGAAGAGAGATTTTTTCCCCCTCGTTATGCTTACGCTAGACGAGCCTACAGACTCGAAATATTGTCGAGGAAAGATTATCTTATGGAAATGTCTTTTTATTGGCTGGCTTCCTTAAGAACGGGCAGAGGCAGGATAGACGGACCTACATATCATAGTTTTCAGTTTTTTTATCATGATATCATCAAGGAGGATCAGAGAAGGAGAGGAAATGTGGGGACGGCGCGGTTCCTACTGCGTCGGCCTAAACTCCCACTCTGGGAGAACGGGGGTAGAGACGTTTCGTGGTAAAATGTTGTCGCGTGGGTAAAACGAATCCTTTATGAGACGCGCTAGCTAGCGACCACGTGACAACAGTTTACCTCGAGAATTTCCTATCCCCCTTTTCCACCCGAGTGGGAGGTTGGCTCTTCTCTCTCTAACTCAACGCAGCCCCACATTTCCTCTCCTTCTCTGATCCTCCTTGATATCATAAGGGTTTTTTTTTTTTCTTTTTTAATTTAAAGGAAAGTTATTGACTTGAATTATCCCAAGTTTTTAAAGTTTTTTTTGATATCCTGACCTTTTTCAACAAAGCCAGTTGGCCATTCACCCTCATACCCATACATTTTGGCTTCTTTTAAGAAAAGAAAAAAAATGACTTTTATGTATTGTACTTCGTTCGAGTTCGTCTCAATTTGATGATGCAATAACAACTATATAGTTACGTTCATCTTTTATAGAAAATATAAATGTCCGTATATGCGGTATCATTCACAATGGATCACTCTTACTGAGATGATGACTGACAAGGGGAATAGGAGGGGGTTAAAGTTTGCGATTTATCTTTTCGCGCTACATTAGCTTGGGCGAGAGATTCGTCAACGCGGGGCTTTCGCCCACCCTTTGACTTCATTTCCCACGCAATAGCTGCCCCTTCTTAGAAAAGTGTCCAAAATTGGCTAACACCAGCTTTTTCTTCTTTATATATGTTCTTTATTTTTTCATTGGACGGTCCCTATATGGTATTCTAGTCTCGAAGTTGCTTTTATCTACTTTGCCATTGATTTTAACGAGAGTCTCTTCAACCAAGACTCAAGTCCCCGTTTTTCACTCCGATTCCCTCGAATTCTTCTCTAAGACGTCGACGTCTTTTGTTCAGACTTATTTCGGATGAAATAAGCACGTGATCTTGATTTTTATTTTAGATACTTTTCTCTAAATGGGACTGATCTTCAAGATAATTTTTGACCGTTTTTAATTACGGTAAGACGTTTTTTGCCCCTCCTTCAGCCGCGACTAAACTCCGTATTAAATGATACCCTGGAAAAAACTATCCAAGAAATATACCTTTTCAGTTTTACTTTTAAAGTTTGTTAAAAATTACCCAAATTAGGCGAAAATTTTAACGAAAAACACTTCGACTTCATTACTTATCTTGGTGAGATTTTTCGCGCCCTTTCGTAAAAATTAACGAACCTAATTAGGCCATTTTCGTGCGTTTCACCAAGGAGCATGTCAGTAAGAGTGATCAGAAGCTATCGAGAGAAGGCAGTATAGTTTAAGTATAGTTTAGGTCTTTGTAAAATCTATGTACTAGAAATTGTTCAAACGCGCCTTACGAGCGCTAGTGGAATTTGGTTTTGTTTTTCTGAAAGTAATTTTCTCTTTCTAATACAGCCAATTTTGTTAGTGGCCAAATTTGACCTTTAAACCACTAACGACCGACAATATGTGGTTTAACCTTCGCCCCCCCCCCCCCTCACTTTTTCCTCGTGTACATACACGTGTTCTTCCTAAAATTTAAAAGTTATATTCCATACACGTTTTCTTTTAATCTAATTCGAAATTGCAAATTTTTTTCTTTCCGTTTCTTCTCAAAAAACTGTGTAGTCGATCTCAATTTCAAGTTTCACCTCGTACAAAGCTAATCCCCTTAATTATTCTTACGGTTTTATCTATTAAGAATAAGGAACGTTTCATCTTTATACACGCTACACATTCAAACTGATTTTAACTTAGTACAAACCGCGTAATTCCGTTTAAGCGTAAATTTTGAAGCTTCAAGGAATCTGTCGAAAATATTTTTTAAAAAAAAATATATAACGGGATATGTTCAGGCGGATTAATACGTCTTGTTAAACACCATTGAATGAAAAGTAGTACGTAGCTTTTAACTAGATTTAATTCTACTCTAGCGAACATTTTTCGGAAATATAAAACGAAAATAAGGAGGAAAAATTTAATCACTTTAATAAAATCTCCCCCATTTTATTTTTGGAACAAGGCAGTACTGCAGGGTTAAAAATAATAATAATAATAATAAAAAAGAATACAATGAAATAAGGCACAGTTTTGTACAGTGGTGCATGTAGGGAAATCGCCGGAAAACGAGGACACTAATTTAAATTCATTTCGCGAACAAATGTTTCGGCTAAAAGGTCGTAATTTTTGCTTCTGTTTTTTTCTATTCAGATTGCATTTCCTTTTTTTTTTTTTGTTTAGTTTTTTATTTTTCCATTCATTCGTAAAATTTCGCGATTCGTTTCAGCGCCAGAGTTCCCTTAAATCATTTAATTATAGTTTAAAAGTATAATTTTCTTTACATCCCAAAATTTTTAATTATCCCTCGGGTAGGAGCGTTAAATTAAATTCATATTTGATAAGATATACCTGAAGGTAAACCTGAAGTAACAGAAAGCTATAAAATATTTAAAAATTTAATTTAGACTTATGTTTAAGAAATCACCAAAAGAAATTCCAACCCTCTTTTTCTTTATATAATTTAAAATTGTATGAAAAGTGACTTTAGAAATATATCTAGACCCGTTCAAAGAGTGCAAAGGATGAAACCATATTTTGCTTTCGTTGCAAGAACGATTTTTCTTTTGCTTTTTTTTTTATTTTCAGTCGTATACGACTTGAATTGTGGGACACCGAGCCCGTTGACTTTCAATAGATTCCAAAAAAAAAAGGTTCCTTTTCTAGTTTTACGACACTTACTGTTTATTTTGCTTTTTTTATTTGCAAGCGGAAGATGGTAGTCGCGTCAGTTTTACGAATTCCATTCACGACTTCGTATACTTTACTGTTCAAAAGTAGTTCACAATGTAGGAAAAGCGAAACTGTATTGATACGTATGTTAAATCAAAGTCTATAAACCTCATAGAGATAACGTAATTTCTAGCCTTGTATTTGGTGCAAACTCTGATTGTCTGTTTAATCCTTTTGAAGTAATGAAGGTATGTAGAGGGTCTTATCAGAAACCAGGGAGATAGGTTCTTATAAAATCACCAATACCCCGTCAAGTTTCCTCGTATTGCTTCAAAAGGTTTAATCTCGATTGTCTATATGTACGAAATATGTGTGGGTCGGTTTGGTTTTCTTACACTCAGTCGCTAGGGGACGCCTTTAGCTGTATCTGACCCGTGTCGGTAGCTATGGGACTGTCACGTAACCCCTTGTGAAATGGCACATGATAAAGGCCACAGAGACCAGCAAACCCCTCCCATAATATTCGAGAAGGTCTTTACCTATATAAACTTCTGTCCAAGAGAAGATTTGTTATAAATTCGAAGTTGAGGCGCCTTGATACGTAATGTTCAATCTGGTAGGAATCAAATAGTTGTTACGAACTTATTTTTTTAATGTCAGTATAGACATATACTGTCATGTCAATTTCAAAGCTTCAAACGCAATTTTTTTAAAGGAATGGTTTATGATTTTTTTACGCGTTAGATATTATTTAAAGGGATACTAGTTTCCTTTGGAAACAAGATTTATTTTTTATCAAAGTTACGAAAAGAGGCTCGAAGAATTTTTTGATATATTATTCATAAAAGAACCTATGAAAAATTGTGATTAGTAAAACTTTGGCATATACCATCCCTTTAGGATTTAATCCTTTCACGATATGACTACGTGTCTGCGGCTGTATACGTGATACGTAGAATATCCAAGGATATCTTAACATCTTTAATTACGCAGGATTGCGAGCAAATAATAAAATTAAAGGAATGGTTTACGGTATACTTTATGTTATAACATTAATCATATTTTGATTTAAAGTCATCGTTTTTTAGTTAACGTCAATTAAACCAATATTAAATTAGTTACAAGCAATTGAATGAACACTTAAACAGGATTCTTTCCATTGGGCTTATGTCCTGGGTAGCAAAAACATCAGTCAACCAATGTTTACCTTTCTCAGGACATCCATCATTATGTTTCATAGTTTTGAAAGGTCATCAGCCAATAGAAAGTTTGTCTTTGAAAGGTCCTCAGTCAACAGAATATTTGGTTTTGATAGGTCATCACCCAAAATATGTTTTGTTTTTGAAAGGTTATTAGCCAATAGAATCTTTGGTTTTGAACGGTCATCAGCCATTAGAAAGGATATAAACGTAGGCAATATAACGTTTACATTTTAAAAGCCGGTAGCAAATAAAATTTCTTTGAAAAGTCATCAGCCAATAAAATATTTTGAAATATTTTCTAAATATAAAATGTCTTCGAAAGAACATCAATCAGTAGAACGTTAGTAAATTAAAGAACAACAGCCAATAGAACGCTAATATTGAAAGGACATCAGCCAATATAACGTTAGTATTTCAAAGGTCACTAAATAGAAAGTTTGCATTTGAAAACCTGATAGCCAATAGAAGTTTCCTAGTCAAAAATCTCCTATCCAACTTTCTAGATAAGGCTTCAATTTGAAATATTCCTCAATTAACATTAGTACTTTTAAGAACATATGAAAGACCCGAAATATTTTCGAATGCACCATTCCTTTAAAAAATAAAATATAAGTTGAGCTCCCTAGTCTCAGCCTTAATAACCGCATGGCGCTAAAGGTTTTAACGTGTGACTGGAATAATGTTACATATATATACACGGTATAAAAGAAAAGATAAAAAAATCGTCTCTTAAAAGAAAAACGCTATAAATGGGAACTAGGATAGAATCTTGAGAGATTCGGCGCTCAGGCCAAGGCCTAACAAAAAATATATCAGTACAAGGGGTTGGTAGGTAGGTTGGCTTCGAAACGTGAGCGGGAAACTGAAACCGTCGACCATTTCAAAATATATATAGGCTATATAGCTATAGCAGATCCTCGATTCCCGGCTACGCGCGTGAGCCGAATGACGTAGTCAACTATCCCCGGAAACACGTGCTTCCTCACTTACCAGTCTCTCTCGCCAGCTAGTGCGGCGCGCGCCAAAATACTCCCGCCCTTTTTTTTTTTTTTTTCTTTCGCGCGCTTTTCCTTAAAAAAATATTGTTCAAATCATCTTAATTTGGAAGCACGCGAAGATCGTGGCTACCATATATTCTCTATGGGTTTTCTATAAAATAAATAAAGTTAACTATTTAGTTTCTAGCGTACTACCGAGTTAAATTGAAATTGACGGAGCTTTTAAGAATTCATTGCGTTCAAAGGTAGACTTCCCTTTTATCTTTAAGATTTTAGTTTCTCAGAAATAAAGGCTATATTTTTGGAATTTCGTGTTGAAATATCAAACAGTATATCGATATATCCCGTTGGGGTTCAGTGGCGCAACGGGATCTTGACCAGAAACTGAATTTCTGATAATTTATCGATATCGTGATATATATATTTCGGGAAAATATCAGTCTATATTTGCAGCCGGTACTATTCTAGGGTCTATGTTCTTATCCCTTAGAGATATAGGAGGTAGGACTGGTTTTATACGCGCTGTAAACTGAAACTAAATCCTCCTCGCTTTAGTCTGAAAATATTGAATTGAATGTTAAGGCGGAGTGTTATATAGTGTGTTAAATATCGTACGGATCAAAGTAGTACGATCTTTTTCGAATCAAAAGCATTTCTAATAAAAGTGATGACTCTCGCGAAATTATATAAGAAGTTCAGATATAAAAATCTTATCTTTTAAGAACTGCGCGAAGACCAAACCGGATTTATTAATAAAACTCTCTTTGAAATCGCGGTGCAAAATCAGCACGCCTGTGCGGGTAACATTCTCTTTGCTCTTACTGCTTCAGACCTTTGATCAAAATGTATAAGAACGTAATCTTATTCTCTACGGTTGATTAAAATCTTAAAAATTACTTTGATATTCAATTTGAATGGGAAATTAAATTCTCAAATGTGCTCAAGATGTATATGTATCTATATTGCAAATTGATATATCAATGGGGATGTAAAGCTAAGGTTTTCGACGCTCATAAACGATATTAGCATCTGCGAGATATGTATTATTTATTTATTTGCTCTTCTTTTGAGCCTTTTTTTGTAGCTAAGTTTTATATTTATGCTAGCACAATTAAATAATAGACATCGCAATTTGTAAGGTCTAAAATTTCAAATAGATTCTAGTATTAAATTCGATAATCTCGAAAATGTAAAACAATATTTTTAATATTTTTTATAAACATTTTAAAAATTTATCCCCTGAATGGAAGCTTCTCTATGGGCACTGATGCGCGACTGATGGAACATATTAACAGGCGTCCGTAGAAAATATATTAGATTTTTTAACCCTGTAAGGTAGCTTCTTCTTATAATTTTAAAAGATTTAGAAATTTAATAATTCGTTGAACTGGAATGTTATATTGAACAAACAAATTTGCTTAATTTTATTTTGTTTCCCAGAATGCCCATTTTAAGACCCACCCAGAAAATTTAAGTTTGGCACTTTACCGTAGAAATTCATTCTCTTGAAACCCTAAGAATAAGCGACCTCCTGAACAATAAGCGAGCTCTTATAATTGGTTATTTTCACGATAGGAGAGTAATATATTTATTTTTCGTATTTGTATATTATTTAAGTTTTGTAATAAGCTTTTCTATACCTGTCGCCTTTAAGCACAATATTCAGGGATTATTTTCAAAAATAATCGTGTTAGACATAATTAATTTCACCAATTTAGGGCTAAATTTTGATGTCTGTAATTTAATTATCTTGGCATATATTTATACATTTAAAATAAATCTTCGCCACTCGAAAACATACCTCGCCAATAATAGAAATCGAGCGAAATTTCCAAAAATTACCTTTACCTTAAAATGGCTGTAACGTTTCTCTACTATCTCCTATGCATAAACCGATTGCACCATTAGAAAGTAGACATTCATTAGATTAATTTAAAATAATAAAATTCCGTTTCGCCACTCAAAAAATGTTTTCGCCACTAGATACAAATCGAAGAAAATTTCCAAAAGTTATCAATATCTTAAAATGACTTGATTGAAAACACGCCTTAAGAAGGATTCCGACTCGTGAGCCAAAGCATAATCTCTACGTCCCCGACATAGTTAATCCCAAGGCCTTTTGATCGACTAAATAAGTCCATTATATAGCTCTTTGATCATGCGCAATTTGGAACGATATTTTTCACCCTCCCTTTAACGCTGACAAGGCCGAAATACGGAATTGTCTACGCTCAATTATTTCAAGTACTCGGCAAGTTAGAGGTGTCATCCGTTTTGCCGCATTACGATTCTAGGAAAGCTTAGTAGCGTTTCCTGGAAATGACTCTATTGAGATTTGGGTCTAAGTATATCTGAACTAAATTAATTCGGTGATATATATACAGATATACCGAAGTTATGAATTACGAGATTAACGAAAATCACCTCATTATATCGGAATTTCGTTATATTTGATGTTAAATAATATTGGAAACGAATGTTTTAAAGCAAAATCAAACAACTATTAGTTCGGGGGAAGTTTTTAACTCCATATTCTCGTCATGTTTTTAAACATGAAACATTAATGTCTCGCCCTTAATTGACGACAGAATTCACTATAGCATCGTGATATAGTCTTTTCAAAAAAGTAGACTACAGATTTGATATTTTATTATATTTAAATCAAAAAGTTACTTCGTTTTCAGCTCAGCTCTACGAAACTGTATGTTTCTCATTGAATTTCGGAGTCAGAAACTTCCCCCCGAAGAGTGTTTTTATTTATCGACTTATGCTAGAACGTAGGTAAAATTTCGGTACAACTCTTTAGAAGTTTGGGTTTGTTTTGATCTCTCGCAGACTTAGTTTTGAAAATTCTCCCCTTCTCTTAGTTAGTTCTCTAGTTGGCTTATATGCAGAGAATCCAGAGATGTTAATTGAATTAATTATTAGACAGCATCACATCAAATCCCCCTTCGAACGGGAAACTCGCCCCGCGCATCTTTAAACTATTTCCTTTATTACAAATTTCTAATTAAAATTAAAGGAAAACCTAATTTCGAGAAAGCCACGACGGAATATAGAGTTTTCAAACCCCTAAACGTTAAATCGCATTTTATTTCCAGTAACTTTAATTTAGCGTATACCGGGTATGTTTATATATTTTTGCACCAATTTTGTAAATATTTCACGATATATATTATTAACAATTTCAAAGTTTTAACGTGATATGTTTATGTTAGTTAAAATTAACTATGCACCCAACTAGACAAAGGAATCCTGAGGGAGTTCGAGTTTTATTTGGAACTTTTAACAGTCTCCTCGTCTTTCCAATTACACATACATAATTCGCGCGATATACTTTGCAGCTAAGCCTAACCACGAGCTAGGCCTAACTCTGTCTGTTTGTCTGTAATTCTTTCTTTCTTGAATCTCGAGACAACCCGATTCTAATTCATATTCGTTTTCCAGCACGTGCCGAGTTATTTCACTATGTATATATTCGGATTGTGTTAGTGAACGTGGGAAGTGTTTTAGTGTAGTTTTCTTCGCCCGTTTTCTTTCTATTCTCCTAGTATCGTATTCTATTAACGGATGAAAGGCGAATAGATAATATACGTAATATATAAAGTCCGCTATCTACTTAAACTGGATGGAGTTTGGCGGCCACTCTATTTCTCCCGCGCCAGCCATACTGCTTTACCATTTAGTTTCTTGGCTCTATATCTCTCTCTCAGCGCTGTATATCGCGTTAATGTGGAATGCGTTATCCCTATACAGAGTTAAGACGCGTTTTCATTTAAAGGGAATGTAACCCTGCCCTTACGATTTGTATATTGTTTCATGAGGGCTCTATTTAAAGATCCTAATCTTATAGGGGTGGTTTCTAACAACGTGGAAGTCGTCTCTAAAGATGCTAAAGCTGTAGGGGTCGTCTTTAAATATTCGGGGGTTGTTCCTAAAGATCACCTTTAAGGTTTTAATCCCTTTAAAGAGAACTAATCCAAAATGAAATTCTCCATGAAAATCCATCCTTATCCATTGTCTCTTTACATCGTTACCAAAGGTGGGTGAGAGCCATTTTAAGCCTTAGTTAAGTAGGATCGCTAGCTTAGTTAGTATAGGCGTAGGATAGTGGCGCGCGTGCCATGGTAGTAACTACGGCCGAGTCTCCCCTTTTCCCTCCATACATTATCATTAGCCGAGTCATAAACATGCCAGCGAAGGGCTGGAGCTAAAACGATGAAACATTGCCTATTTGCTAGTGGCTATAGCTGTATCCATAGCCCTACATTTTACCGCGCTTTTGCACTTCGAGATAAAACCCGCGCTCTCTCTCGCGCCAAAAATATTCCACGTGCAGCTGCATGGTTATGCCCAAAGTCAGATAGGGCCAGCAGCGATCATCAAAAGAGTGCGATATAGATTTTTGATTGGTACGCTCTCAACGGAACTTCTTATTGAAATAGAAGTGAAGCCGAGGCTTAACCTTTCCTCTATCGCGTTTTAATACTGATATGAACTATTTTTCTACACCGTTATTCCCAATGCGTAAGGGTTGCTTTGTCCAAGAAATATAACGCAAGGAAAGGAAAGGTATGAAAGGTTGAAACTGACTACACACTATGTTCTTTGCCTAACCATTGCTTTTACAGCATCGATTTCTTTGAATTTTAAATAAGGGTCCGGTTACAAAAAAATCGTTAAGGCTGCTTTTGACCATATTTGTATATATTTTTCCTTATACTATAAATTTAATCTGATTAATATGACGTTAGGGAAAGCAATGTTTCAGTCTAAAACGGAATGCTTAGTTTAATATTGTAGATAGAAAAGGGGTTTGAAAGTTTAGCTTCTAACTCGTGTGACGTCGTCTCACTGCACTATGGAAACCAGTGCGCGTATAGAAACGGGTTTTATCACTGTAGTGACGATACCAAAAAAAAAAGCATTTTGGCTTTTAATTGCCGCACCTTTATATGAAACCGTGAAATGGAATATGAATTTCTATTTTTCTTATTGGCATAACAAAAATTGTACGCGTACTGCATTTATCCATTATCTTTAGATTAAAAGATAGTTAATTGTTTAATTTATATCCCCATTTCTACAATAGTTTTATTTATTATAGTTAATTTAAAAATTCTCTAAATCTTGATCGGCTGCAAAGGTCTGTTCCTACTTGTCGAAATTTTTTTCAGTTTGAAATTTCCTTGAAACGAATTTAGGCTTAGTGAGCTAATTTCTCAACTTTGATGTTTAATTACCAAGATAGCTTTCGTGAGTTTCGACACGGAGGTTGAACAAAGAGAGCCAACTCAGTGTTTTAGCTATGAAAACTAATTTTTGAAACGGGTTTTTAAGCTCTTCGAGTCGATTATATTGACGAAAAGGTTTTACATTCGATGATGTAAGTGTCTGTTTTTCGCATCGGAGCTAAACAATTTCATTTCTTCGCGGAACACCTGTTGTGCAATCAATGTTTTCAAGAAATCGGTTGACTTTCCTTGTTCTTCCTCCATAATTTTTAAGTCTGATACAGTTTAGTATTCCTTTAATATACTTATACACATGTATTCAGTGGTGTAGTGGTGCTATTATGTATGACCTTAGCGGAGTAACCTCTAATAAAAAACCCTTAAGGATAGCGTCCCTGGACTGTACTTAAAATATAACTCCCCGCACCCACTTTTATGCTCTTAGATTCTTTTTTAAGCAAAGTTTTTAATCAAATTTGGAGTGCTTCTTATAACTCTCTTTAAACATATCTTTTTTTATCTGGTCCTCTTTTACGGCGTTAAGCTTCCAGTAATTATATGAAGGTTCCTTTTTAGGCGATTTCACGCAGAAATTTCAGCACGTAGAACGATAAGCTTCTCCATTAATCTGCTTTTGTTTATTGAAGATATTGGTGATTATGTAACTTTCCACGTACTGTAAAATGAAACTGAATGTTACTGTAGGTCATTTGCCATCTTAGATGCGTCACGTTTCTTAATAGCAAAACCTTTTCTTCTATTTTAATTTAACTTCAATCTAAGATTGAGATTTTTGAGAATAAGGCCTTTGGAAAGGATTTTTTAAGTACGTCCTGTGGTTTAGAAACAATACAGTTTAAGGCAGGGAGAAAGATATAAATCTAACAATTAAGGTCCTTCGTTAAATGGAGAATGAAGCCTGTTGGATACAAATATTTTTTATCGATTTAAAAGTTTTTAAAATATAAAAAATATTAATTGCGTAACCTGTGATTCTTTCTTTGATATTAAAGTCTAATGAAATCTAATTCTAGAGATTAAAGCGTTAAATGAAGTATGAAGGCCCACGTTTAATTATAATGTTTAAAATCAATTAACTTCTTCGGAGCCATTGTGGAGTGATTGTCAGTTTGAAATATCACAGATGAACAGCTTCCACATTCTGCCGGTTAGTGATTTATCAAACTTTCAATGGATCCTAACTAAGCCTACATTCGGATTTTATCTGTGATATTTAAACCTTTTTATTCAACATTACCGCAATGGTTACAATCTAGGCCTTACAATTTGTAATTTCTTCTTAATTAGGCCAATTTTAACGAAAGGAATATTGATAGAAAATTATTTTATGGCGACTTCATTCTACCTTTAAGCCGTTCACTAATTATAGAGACAACCTAGTTAAATATAGAAATATCTAGAGAAAAACTGCAAAGTTGATTGCATTCTTCCCTCCTTTAAATCCATTGTTTCTGTTCCATTAGACAAATTTCTTCCCTTCCTATTTTCTATATTACATCAAAAATAATGGATGAAATTTATAATAATAGAAAAATGTGTAAAGGATGGGTGCAGGGTGGAAGAAAGAACATTAATGATATTACTAGTGGTCACGGAGCCTTATATTATTATAGGACTATACTTATAATCGTGTTCAGTTTGAAATTTCAGCACGTACAATGCTATGCTTCATTACTTCATTTCTAAGAGGTTAATGGAAGACCTGCCTTTATTTGCATTGTAATTTAAAATTGATCTTAACCGAATTACTCTGGTGGGAGGAAAACTGATTAAAATGTGTAACTTTTTCTATTATTTATATAGTTTTAAATAAGTAATCTTTTGGATTGAAATTTTAATCAAAAACAAGTTGATAAGCACGTATTTTACCGGTATTCACATTATGATTTGTAACTAATTTGAATTTCTGTTAAATACGCAATTAATCTTTCAAATGCTTCAAAATTCTTATTTCTGAAAAATGGCATTAACATATCCTTAACGACGCCAAAAATGAATAACAATTTAAAAGTAGACATAATTTAAAACGTTGAACTTTGACTTCTTTTAGTATTTTGTTCACTTTTAATCCAAAATATTTTAAATTTCTAAATTACGGTGATTTTCCAGAGAAAACCGTAAATTACCATTACTCTACAGGGACGTAATTTACCGATTTAGAACTCTAGATATTTAGCATATTTAATAAAGAATATAGAACAATTTTAGAACGGGGCATGAAAAATTAAATCCCCCCTCCCCCAAAGAAAAATCTTATATAGTTAAATAGTTTAGGTACTAAATATTTTCTTAATTATATCTCGAATGTGAATTGCTCTCACGAGTGCTTTAATTTGTTACGGAGTTTATATCCCCCTAAGGCAAATCTTTAAACTACGTAATATTTCATTGGTCTTTTGCTTCACGCTTGATTAAGCTTAACCGCGCAACTTTAATTAACTGTTAATGAATTTTTATTTATCTATTAGATTTTTACCTTCTTGTCTATAATCGACTCTTTGATCGAAGCTCCGATTAAATTCTTTCATTTTTCACAACTAGGCGTGTAAAGATTAATTCGCGGTTTGCGTGATCGTGATTTCTTTTTTAATTTTATAATATTAGATAAGTTAACTATTTAGCAAGCTGATTAGAAAATTTAACGTTCAGGGTCAACTTTGTCTCTCTGAATGTCAAACCCATTTTAGCTTTTATCTATGAACTGGTACTAGAATAATTTACAGAAAAAGGGCGTGGCTAAAATATGGCGTAATTTGTAGACCATGTCATAACTCTAGCTATCTTACGCACTAAGCGCGTTATGTTCTGTTCTTCATATTTTTCAGATATTTGAATTGATATTTTAAGTCATTTTACTTTTAGTAGTGTCTCTTGAACGCGGCAAGCCATATTTGTAATATCTGATTTATAGAACTGTTCACCGGGCTTAAAATTAACTAGCATAAACATGTATTTAGTATCATATAGGCAGATGTTTTAGTCCTAGATGTTACATAATTTAAGCATTATCGATAAATTATTATTTATATTTAAAATCCGAATCCAAAATGAAATCAATACGGTATCTTCCAAAGCGAAGGATAAAAGATAAACCCCCTTATATCTCCGAAACTTTATATATTCCGAAATACCCGAGAACGAAAAATTCCTTAACGACATAAAAATGCTAATAATATTCGTCTCGAAAAAGAAAATAATGACGTCATACGACTAGGGCAAATTCCCTATACATACGATAATAAAGGGGGTTTGAAAATATTTTTGTTTTTCAACTTATACCTCTAGAAAAAATTTTCATCTCAATAAACTTTCTATGTTTCGATGCAAATTGGCTAGTTTTCTATTGGTTGATGAGCATTTAAAAATACGATTTCATTTCACAATCTCGTTATAAAAGAGCTGCCCTGACTTTCAAATTCAAACTCTATTTTTGGTTCTTCAGGCCTTTTTTTAATGTAACGAATATATTGAAAATACAATTAAGCATTTCATAATTTCATAATATAAGAGCTGATTTGGGGTCTTACTTCCTATTGGGCATCATTTCAAAGGCAAATTTTCTATTGGTTAACGAGGGTTTAGTCTCTTCTGGGAATACCTTTTAATGAGAGGAATATATTGACAATACAACTGCGTTTCACGATTTCATAATATAAGAGCTATTTAGGGTCTGGCTTGCATCTTAATTATTGGTCATCATTTCAAACGCAATTACTTTCTATTGGTTGACGAGCGTTTAGGCTCTTGGGCAAAATTTTTGATGCGATAAATATATTTAAATATAATTGCATTTCACAATTTCATAATATAATAGCTGATTTAAGATCAGGCTAGCTTCCTATTGGTCATCATTTCAAAGGCAATTACGTTCCATTGGTTGACGAGCGTTTAGGTTCTGGGCATAATTTTAGATGCAACGAATATATTAAAAAATACAATTCCATTTCACAATCCCTTTGTAAGAGAGGTCTGTGTATGGGGAGCCTCGCTTACTGATTGATTTAGTAGGACCCCTTTTTTTTCTTTTTCTCCTCACCCCTCTCCTAACCCCCTCAGTTCTTTCTTTTGGGGGGTTCTGCCCCATTTATCTTATAAATTCACCAAGTGTGTTTGTTTTGTTGGCCCCGTCCCACCACGGCCAATTGAATTTGATCCGAGTTCGGTGAGCTTCAAAAGAAAAGTTGGCCCTAAAAGAAAATCTTCCCATTCTTTTACGTTTTAGTTCGTTTCAAAAAGAAAATTCAGTCTCTCCAGACGAATCTAAATCCTTTTATATTTGAATATACATTGAACTTTATGAATTAAATGGTTTTTACGGTTCGTCTCACATAAAGATTCACTCGAGTTATTTATTTTTTGAAAATTCTAAGCCTAAAGTCGTAAGATTAAAGATGAAAAATAGTTCTATTTGAAGGTATCATTCCGGCGTAAAACTATTTTAAAAGAAGAAAACTGTTCTTTTGAATTTACAATATAAGTCGTCGCATGAAGGCTGACACAATGAATTGAACTTTAAACCCAAAGAAAATCAGACGACCAATCAGCTCGTTCGATACATTATACGTCAATAATATCGGGTAGTCGCGTGCCTTTTTTAAACATAGATTTCTGGCGTTTTAAGTGTGTCTATAATACATTTATTTATAGTCTCAACATCAATTTACTTATTGTTCAGATATAAACTTATGGCGGAAGAATACGTAACACTAAATAGGCAAGAAACAAAAAATAGAAACTACGAATTTATTGTGCATGAGATTAATTTCATTACATATTTAATTCATTTAAATTGTAATTTAAAACCGTATTATATTTCGATAAAGGGGACTAAAACGTGCATTACTTCAATATGTCTTCAGGACGAAACCTTTAATAACCGATTTCAGTTATTGCTTCAAATGTTAAGCCTTTGTTTTAAATTTATTTAAAAAAGTGATGGATTTTTAAGTTTAATTATAAATTGTATGAAATATTTCTAATCAATTTACTTTAAGGATATCTTCAAGTATATTAACAATTAGAAAACTGATACAAATCTTCGTGTAAGTCCTGCACTTGATAACAATACAAAAATTCAATACCTTTTCTATAGATCCATTCCTTAGCCTCGATTGAACACTGGTAATGAAACGAATCTAACCGAATTTGCTTAAGCCTTCTTGGCTTCGCATAAATAGTAAAGAGAAGTTCATATATTTGTTCGCGATAAGTGTCGCAACGTAGCGATAGTTTAGGCGAATTATTACATCACGTTAAACCTAATATGGGAATAAAAATAGTTCTGTTAAATTTCTCGCGAACGGTGGTAAAGGGAGTTTAGAAAAGGGGGTGGAGTATTTTTTCCGTTCGATTTATGAGATTATAGGGGGAAAGCGCAATATCAAAGGGATAGGGTGGGCATGGAAGTGGGCGCCTGCCTACGGGACGAAAGAACCGAGATTGCATGCGAAATTGAGACAGGGACGAAAGAGAGGGAATACTTTATACAGAGGCGCTTCACAATTTCAACAAATAATCTATATATACCAAGGTTTTGTGGAAAATTGGGTTTTGTATTTTGGAAGCTATTTTTAATGTAGCTTTTTTTATATCCAAGATCTGTTTAACCTTAATTAATAGAAAGGTAGTTAACTTAATATTTTACATAAATAATAGCAATTGTAAACTAGGCCAAGGGTTTAATATTTGAATATAATTTTGACTTTAAATTAAAAAACGTACTATATGGTTATTTTAAAAAAATCTAAGCCAAGTATCATAATGTTTTCTTTAAATCTCAGATTTAACATCGTTAAGCCTTGGTAATACAATTTAGGATTCCCTTTTGACTGCTAGCTTTTCCGTCCTCTTATTGATTCGTGTGATTGTGATTCGTCTAAGCCACAAATAGTAAACTTGTGCCAATGGATACAAGTTATGGGATGATGGAGTTTTTACTCCCCAAGCCCCTATAGATATAACCATTTTTGTAAAAAAAAAACATGACATGTATATGCATGCACGTGGTTGCTATGGTAATGACTAATTCCAGTTCACTGCACTATATGGTCCATTCGACTTATTTGAACCATTAAAGCGATGTTGGGGGATCAAATGAAATAGCTCATATGGTCGCGTCTTAGCAATTTCACCCCGTTAAAGCTTTGTACGAATTGTATCAAACTTGTTTAAGTCGTGAATTCGGAGGAAGATAGAAGGGATATATACTCCCCTAAAGAAAAGAAACTTATTAAAGATTGTGAGATGAATATTATAGGGTACTGAGAATTGATTAATGTCTGGGACACGAGGCTAACAATTTTGATAAAGACTCCAGCAACCATGAATAGCCTCATCAAGAAGACTGAATATTTTTTTATCCCCTTATATTAAGGAGCCGTTACAAGTTAATGTTAAAGGGAAACTAGTAGCTAAATGGAACAGCTTTTAAATTTAATTTTGGGATCATCATGCCAAAAAAGTATTCCAAAAATAAATTCAAAAGTTCTTCTATTTTTAGTTCCAATTTCATTTTAATCGAAAATTGTACTTATTATTTGTCAAAAAAGGTTCATTCTATATCTTTCAATACTTAGTTTTAGCAGAAGTTGATAATAGGAGAAGTTAGACACTAATATAGCTAGAAATTTTTATAATAGTAATGTTGCCATCCTCAGAAAACGCGGGAAAATTATCACTGAACTTGGTAAGAATGCGACTACAAAACTACATAATGCAATTTAATTTTGTGTATCTGTGTCAGGGCACCTTTAGTCCCATATAACATAATCTATATACGGTATGGGGATTTTCTTGGTAAGGTTACGGTTAGGGTTAGGGTTGATCCCCCGGGGTAGCTACCCCTTGGTTTTATAAATATATATTTCAAGTTATAAATAGCTTCTTTTATACGAACCCCACAAAAAAAAATCTCTTAGTTTTAATTTTTTTTTCAGGAAGGTTTAGGCTTAGAGGCAAATTTTTTTAACATGTAGAGATATAGCTGGAAAGAATGTATATGCTGGTTTTAAAATATGAAGGCGATGCGTGCATCATTCAGAGTTTTCATTAGACTTAAAACTAAGTTCCAATCTGCCTATATATGATTTAGATACGTGCTAAAAATTTGAAACAGATTGAATATTTCTTTCCAAAGAAATATGAAAATATTACGAAATTTATACTGCAAAATTAAATCTTCTTTTTTCAAGTAATATTGTTTATCTACTGAATTAAATTCAATAAGAATGAAGGTATGGGGAAAGAAATAGGGTAATAATATCAATACCCGATTTTTTGTTCCCTACTTTTCACGTTTATTTGATTTTAGAAATTAGTGGTAAGGATTATTTAAAATTCAAAACCTTTAAAACGCAATAAAGTTCGAATTGTTCAATAAAATTAATTGCTGACGTAATAAGAATTCTAAATATTGTGAATATCACTGATAAATAATGCTAAAAGATGGTTAATTTTATATATTGAATATTTATAATCAATTATTTATAAAATTAAAATGGTTTTCATTAAAATGTCCTCACTATATTAAACTTCATAGAGAAAAATGGATAAATTAGGATTATTTAAAATTCAAAAACATTTACTTCGATCATTTCAAGAAGTTAGCATAATGGGAAAAGTTAGGGCGGAGTGATAAACAATGTTACATCTCTTATTAAAAAGTAGTCTATGCCAAATAAGCCAAATTAATAGACTTTCTTCTTGTAAAATGTATCTATGTATATATAACTTGCCCCGTTTAGATATAAAATAATTTAACCGTAAATAATCGATTAAAATTTAGAAACGATTAAAATATCGTTTATTAAAATGGCAACGATCGATCTTTTTATATATTTAAAAAAAAGTGAAAAAAAAAAAAAGCGTAAAAGAATTTTTTGCTAATAATTTCTTAGCACGATTTTGTTCAAAAATATTTCCTCTCATTTTTTTTAATTGAGGTCTGTGCACGAGTCAAAACCTTATCTTCGTTTAGCGCTAACTTGATCATCACGCTCGTTTTGACCGCCAAAGAAATTAACCGAATACCGTGAATTTGAAATTATCTCTCCCCTTATGTAAAAGTTTTAAGTCCATACGCAACCTATATTATAAATTTTACACCTCTGGGTTGAGACTTTTTTAAGAAATTTCAAATTTAAATGTCAAAAATATATTATAAATCTTTTTTTAGTTTCCATGTTGTTTTTGGAACGTTATTAACGTTAAGTTTAAAATGAAAAGTAACGCATTCTGGAAGTATTTTCACGAAAAAGACCGCACGAAAGCAACCTTATCACGTGCTTTTTACTTTTTGCGGTAATTTATTCTATGGAATATATATTGAATATTTTTTAACAATATTTACGAAAATAGTACTTAAATTTAATTTTTAATTGCGTAAGAAATCAGTAACAGAATATTACTTGGATATCTAAAGGAAACACTCAATCTTCCCATAGGGTGAAAAACCTTTAAATTGTGTTGTATGTGGACTTTTATTAAAGCTCTTCTGCTTTTTTTAAAATGGAGATTAGCAATATGATGTCTAGGCCTAACAATAGCCGGTATGAAGGTATGCCTCAGGCTGCGCCTTGATGTTATGAGCTAGAGAATCATTATTCAGAGCACGCCAGAATTTTCGCGGGAAAGGAGGCGGAGTTTTTCTCGTTGCAACCTTTCGTGTTAGGAGATTGAAAGATTACGGTTTTGTATATCTCTTAACCCCCTCTCCTTTTAGATCCTCTCTTTCTCTCTCTCTAGAAAGCGAGCTCAATTTCGGCAATTTATTTCAAAATTTGAACTTTCTTATATAGCGAGTTAGTTTACCGATGTTTTTTTAAATATGTCCGTCTGTACAATTAATTTATTAATGGTTAAGTTCGAAAAATAGACATCATATATGAGGGATTAGCGGAATTCGCAAATATAAATTTCTTTGCTAATAGAAAATTTGACAAATGGATATATATTAAATAAGGTACCGGGAGGTAAACGAGGAAATAGGTAATTTTTCATATTTCAATAAATTGATGAATAGGGAAAATAGATAAATTGATGAATAGGGAAAATAGATAAATTGATGAATAGGGAAAATAGATACATTAGCAATTAAGGAAAATAGATACATTGGCAATTAGGGAAAATAGATACATTGGCAATTAGGGAAAATAGATACATTGGCAATTAGGGAAAATAGATACATTGGCAATTAGGGAAAATAGATACATTGGCAATTAGGGAAAATAGATACATTGGCAATTAGGGAAAATAGATACATTGGCAATTAGGGAAAATAGATACATTGGCAATTAGGGAAAATAGATACATTGGCAATTAGGGAAAATAGATACATTGGCAATTAGGGAAAATAGATACATTGGCAATTAGGGAAAAAATTGGCAAATTATGGATAAATTGACCAATGGGGAAATGGATAAATTGTCAGATAAGGAATTAGTTAAATTGACAATTAAATGGCCTGTTTAATAAATAGACAAACAATAAAATATATCCACAAACAACAAAATATTATAAATATTTTGATGTACAGAATAAAATATTTTTCGCAAAAACTCTCATCGATAAATAGGTACAACTTTTTTCCTTGGTACGTGCACCAATATTCGGTAGAGGAGGGAATAATTTTCTATATTAAATTTTCCTTAAAAATTGGGCGGTTCAGAGTGGATAAAGAAATTTGACTGCTTCGATGAGATTTTTTCCTTTTCGATATCGCGTAGGCGAGATAATTTCATGCGCCGTATATATAGAGAAAAACGTGAGAAGAAAAAATAAATAAAAAAAATTTGCTTTTCAAGAAAACTATGAATTTTGATAAGACAAATTTATACGGTTAGAAGTTATTTTTTTATTACGTATTTCACTTTAGGCGTGTTTTTCTCGTAAATGGATTTCGCCTCTTTTGTGTCCCGTCGCCTTTTTTTGACATGGGTAGCCAATATCTCGGATGGTAACCGCCTACCCGTTTTCCCCATTAAAATTTTATATCATTTTTTATTTTTTTTTCGAGGACAAGTCTTAGTCAAAGTTTATTTAGATTTTGTGAGAAATCTCAAAATTATTAGAATTTTTATTTTTCGGAAAAATTTGGAAATTATAATTAAAGTGATAATGAAGCCTATTAATGAGTGATTTTTAATCTATTATAGTTAGTCCTAGTTCATTTGCAAAATTATTAAAATTATGAACATAGAAGATATTTAAAATACCTATTTTTTTCAGTTTCACGTGTAAAAAAAGCGTAGAATTATGTGATAAAAAAAGAATTTTAAATTAGTTTAATACTTGAATATAGCATATTTTATCTTAAACATAAAAATGATTTAAATGGAAAATTACAGGTGGAAATTAAACTCCAGTTTTGTTTGTATTCCAAATCAAAACCCCAAGGAAAACGGTGTTTGAGAAGTTTAAAACCAATATTAAACACGTTTTTGGTTTTTAATTTCTAACGTTTGATTAAATTTGAATCTAAATGACGTATAAAATCGAACCAATCAGATGAACATGAAGCCTTTATTATTTTATAAGACTTGCCCTTTAAGTATGGTAATATTAACACCTTGTTTAGCGTTTTGAAGGGTACATGTTTCCACTTATATTCGAGAAGGGGTGTTAAATTTTTCAAATTATTTTTGAATTTTTGAAAAGCATTTTAGATACGAGACGTAAATCATGCCCTCCGCGTAGGAGGTTAAATTTTAAGTATCAGGGATTCATAGACAAACAGGAAAATTTTAAGTTACTGTCAGTGACCAGTGACGGCGCAAGTATATATGCATACTTATAGAGCCCAAATTTTAACTCGAGGAGACCCTTCGGGGTTCAGTAAATGCATTTTTAGATAACTTTAAAGTTAATTTATAGTCCCTAGCTTGTTTATAACTTAAATTAAAAGTATGATAGGACATAAACTGGATTGCCCGAGGGGGCAGACACTCTACACAATCAAAGCTGAACTCGTAGTTCACAAGAGTTCAAACTCAATGAGCTGAACTTAGGTGCGCAGGGAATTCAAGAGTGTCTGACCTCTCAGAATTGCCTACACCAGGTGTCTCCATTCATAACTCTCATTCGCGCCTCTGATGGCCAAAATCGAAAGTTAATCCATCGTCAGTTTTTACCCACCCTCAACACCTCCGCACTTTATTGCCCTTTACTTCCTTTGCCGCCGACTTATCACCATATAAAATCGATTTAATTTTTTTTTTTTTTGTTTGCTGTTGAATTCATGACCTTGAAATAACACTATCGTGGCTAAACAATCCGTGAGAACCCATTAATTTTAGCATAGCTTGAATGCAATAACATTCCAATATATATCACTTCACCTATCATATTATCATTCAGCATCACATCATCCGATGATAATCTGTATAAAGTGATGGTCAAATGAGAAATCAAGTGATTTTTATCTCGTGTTTTTTATACCTTTTACATTAAAGGGGAACTTTTTTGAGATAGCAACCTAATAACAAGTGATCCACCAATAAAAAGTCTACAAATAAGTAGTAAAATATAAATAAATTTAAAATTACCCGGAAAATAGGCTTAACGGGATTCATGGAGATCCTGAATTGTCTTCATGTAAGGTCTAGCGACCAATGAGCAAAGGCCCGTGGTTCACGCGAAATCTTCACCAGACTTACAATCGCATTCGATTATACGCGAGGAAATCAGGATCTAAATGAATCCCGCTAAGCCTATTTTCTGTGTAACTTTTAAATTTATTTCTAGTTTAATATTTGTTCGTAAATTTTTCACTAGTGGATTAGGCCTATTTAAACAATAATGAATCGATAAAAAATCACTTATTGTGAGGTTGCATATTCCCTTTAAAGACTTAGCGACAAATTCATGAATGACGGGATAACGTTTAAGATGACAATGACTTCTTTTATGAACTTGACCATATTTTTAATGGTATGATTAAGCTAGAATATAATCTTTAAACCTTCCAAAAAATGGTAACAGCCTCACTTTATATATATATATATAATATCCAGAATATCTAGATAACGTGATTCTTAGCATTAAATTTCACTTTAACAATAATTTTTAACAACTTTGTACCAAGTGCAAACTGAAGGCAGTATTTGATAGATGATAGAAAAAAATAGAGATGCCTCCCCCTCCCCTTTATATAGTTCTATATAAGATCTGACAACGTCAAACTCGTCACCCCTCACTAGTTTGACGAGCCAAAGCATTGTGTAATGTGAAAAGATTTGCCAGGAAATTCCTCTTACACAAAATATCATACTTGAGAGAGAGAGAGAGAAAAAAATCACCATAATATTATCTGGCACCGCGCGTTTCGGTCCAATTATCCCGTATTATTAGTATTAAAGCAGACTGATTTTTTGTTGGACAGAAGGCTCTTCTTTCCCGTATATTTCGGGGGTATCCTTAATAGCGCGGAGAGCTTTTGTAATATGTATGGGGATCGCGAGCAACACTGTCTCGAATGGGGTTTTTAGTTGAGTGATGAGTTGTATCTTTCGACCCTGAGAAACATTCTCGTCGCTTGTCTGTCTCGGTAATGACGGATATTGAGGTTCCTTATAGTTCGTTCGCGTTCAAGAGATCAGGATGAATACGGTTGAAGGCAGGCTTGACGATGATTGCTTGCTTTTATCCATTTTGTATTAAAGGGAGTGTAAAAAAGAGCGAATCAAGTTTATATAACGCTCTGATTTTCACGTATTATAAAATTAAATTTCAGTAGCATTTTCGTAAAAAAACGTTGAAAATTATTGTCGCCACAGTAAAAATTTCACGCAATATTACGTCATTTAATTAGGGTCGTGAGACTTGGTACTATCGTGTCATAGTTTCTTTCCTGAAAGTACTTAATCCAGAGAGTCTTACCTTAAATTTTAAGTTATCGGTAGCCTGCACGTTTGGCGCATATTCCATCTAAGATCGATTGAAAATATTGCTTGCTTTTCCATTTCACACTCTCTTTAAGGAATATAATTCACTTTCTCTAAGATGCTTTTCATTCGGAATCCTTTCATGGATGAAGTGTTCAGCTTCTGTGGCTCTTGTTTTGTTGAATGCGATACATTATAAGCCCATTGGTCCGTCTTAAAGACATAATCACGCAGACATTGTTATAAGTCTTATACAGTGTGACAACCTAACAATTTATATGAAAATTAACTCTGGTTAAAAGGGAGATTGAAATTTAAAATTGGTCTTTTGATCAATAGAGTCTCACGCGAGGAAAAAAAGGAAGCCAAGACTGGCCAAAAAATCGCGTTTTATAGAGAAAGTATCCGAAATATTTCAAATACTTTCAGAGGAGTAAGACTAAGAAAACTGACGTCACACGTCCCCTTAAAGCAAGAAGTGTTTATACAAAGATTTAAACCAAGAAATACAAGTCTCTTTAATTAAAACCATTTAAAAAATATAATCTGCATCATGGTTTATAAATGAAATTTTTCTTTTCATCTTTGAAACACTTCATTTAATACAATTTCCTCACAATTATCACCGTGTGAAAATCAATCTTTACTTTTCTCTACTTACAGTCGGAAAACATTAGCTATGTAAATAAACAAAGACAATTCATTGTTTGTCGTCAAATTTCCTCGCAGGTTCTAGTTGTTTTTCTACATAGAGATTTGAGAACCGTATATCGTATATATTTTTCCCACAAGTCTTCAACCGTTGGAGTGAGTGTTATTTACGATTTGAAGTAAAACTATGAAGTCATTTTCTGGCGGAGGCCTAAAGGTTGCTCGGGTTAACATGCCAAAACACTGATAATATCACATTTATCCATTAGCCTCACGATGGGAAGGGAAAGGGGAATGGTGTTCTTTGAAAATGGTCCTTTTTCATGCAATGTCTGGGAAAACCCCCTCTATCCCTTCGCTTCAGTGCGTGACACTGTACTTGCGCAATATAACACACACTCTCTCGCGTACGTACTATGATGGGACACTCTTTTAAGCTGTTTTAAATGATTCCAAGCCTGAATTATACATTAAAAAGGCCCCACGTCTCTACCCCCCTTTTCTAGCTTGTACCCCTTTTGTTCGCTGTTTTATTACACACGATATATATTTTCTTCGTTGAAAATGTTAAAGGTATGATGAATTATATATACCGGCACTAAATGCTATCGCAAACTTGGCAATCAAAATTTTAAAACAGTCCAGCCTTTTCCTCGTAAAATACAAAGCATATTAAATAATTTAAATATAAATGATCCTATGCTAAGCCTTTTTACAAATTAAATATTCAATAAGCCGATATAAAATCTTAAATTTAAGATTATTTTAATGGTTTTTAAGCTGAACTTATTTTCCAAGTTTTACGCCAAACATTTTAAAACTTTTTACGCTAAACCTATTTCAAAGACTCTCCCCCAAAATGCCAAATGTTATGTTCAAAACAAATATTCTTGGCTTATATAGGCTTAATTAGTTTCTTCCCCGGAAAAATGGAATATCAATTTACTCTCCGTAAGATTCTAATCATAATATTTGATGTCATAGTCCCTTTAAAATAGAATGGTTGCCGAGAATCATTAAGAAGTCATTCTTTTCCGGGAAACAGTTTTTCCGTTTTCGCGACAAGGGCTATATAATATTACACGGAATTCAATATACCCTTTAATATTCGAGAACTCCCGAATAGCATCGTTACGCAATATGTAAATTGTTTTTAAAAACAATTATTAAAGGGGCTGACTCTTAATTAACGATACCACTGTACTATTAATTTCTATTTTTATCCCGACCTAAATGATATAACGCACTATAACTCAGTTTTTTTTTTTCTGATCTCCCGTTAGTGAATATAATATGCATCATATTATAAACTATTTTTATTCCTTATATTAGATTTAAAATTGTAAATTAATCATCTTTTAACTGAGGCTGTCAAGGAGTTAGAAATGGTATTTGAGTAGCTTTTTCGAACATATATATATATACATATATCATAGAAAGAATTAAAACAACAGTTAAAATATTTTATAATCGCCATTTTTTTTAAACAATAACTATGGTCTCACTCTAAGATAATTAATTTAATTGACAAAATTAATCCGTATGTTCCCAATCAATATGAAGAAATATTTTTAACCCTTATTAGAATCAACATTTTGTACTATTCCGCGTTAGTTACTGCCAGTTTGTAAGATTTTCCTCGAACCAAAGAATATATATATATAGTCTGAGGTCCTTTATTATCAAGTAGATTACGGTAAATTAAAATTTAATGTTTATTAGACGAACAATGTTATAATAAGAATATCCGGAAGTCATAGACAGATACTATCTTTAGACATTCGTAAACCCCTCGCGGTTATTTTCTCCTCGAGATATCATTATTAACTAGGTATATTTCTCTCGAAAACTAAATTTGCCGAAATCGAATAAGCACGCGAGGAAATTAAGGAGGAAGCTGCGGATGAGGCGATGAGCGTTTCCTGATTTTCCCGCGAACAATAATTAAGAAGGAAATTCTAAATCTCGAGAAGCTCCGAATAATTTTTCCCCAAATGAGAAAAGAGACTTGAGAATTAAGTACGAATCTTATACTGTTTTAGGAACCAGCTGAAATACGCAATGAGCGTAAAGCTATAAGCAGTTCTTACTGTACTTTATACGTGATTAGTATATATTTTGTCGAGACTATATTCTCGTATTGAAACTAAAAGCTGTTTCTGATTGTTCGTATTTAATTGAGCAATGGTTAATGTCGTACGAGGCGTTGCAATGTTGTCCTATCCATCTACCTTGGGTCTCTGGTTCCCCACCGTTTGTTAATTACATCGTGTAAAGCGAAGTTTAAGTTGAAAATTTCCTGGAAATGCAATTCAAAACTGAAGATTCTGTCTTTTATGCGCCAGAGGTATTGAACAAGATTCTGTTAAGAGTGGAGTTACTAGTTGATAATGTAGCTTTGTACGAACTGAAATCTTGAACTGATATTATTTTAATTTCCTGGAGGCTATATGAGTAAAGGACCAATTTACTGTTACCTGCAGTTACCTGATTGTATGGTACCCAATTTTTCTATTTGGTATACATCTTAGATCTTTTTGAGATTGGTTTATTTGTATATTTCTATCGTGGACGTGTTCTTAATTGCTTATAAGAAAGTTAACTTAGAAATTAACTTAGAAGAAATTTAATGTGGAAAACTTCGAGAATTGAGTAAAACTGGAGATGCCGAGGCAAAAAAACTGGAACGGCAACTGAGAAAACAGAATTTTCATTAAATTTATTGGATCGCGGGTGCGGTAAATAAATATTAAAAGGACAGATAGAAATGCAGTTTATATAATATATTTGGTTGGTTGACTGTCCGTGAAAAAACAGCGTATAACTCTGGTCTGGCCAACACTAGAAATTTAATAAGAGTGCCCGGGTCTGCCCGGGAAGGAAAAGTATATAAAAAGGCGCACCGACTGAGATTCTAGGGAAAAAAAAAATTAGGAATTCCGTCAATCAGACAGAGGTATAGTCTGACCGTTGACGTTTAGGCAATACGGGATACGACTGCTTTAGGACGATATAGCCACGGTGACGTCATACGCGTATCTTTCATACTACAAGCCTTTATATACGTTGCTTCTAAGCTATAGTGAGGTCAGCCGAGATTGAAAAACGAAAAACGCGAAAGAGAGACTGAGACTCGAGTAGAATTCTTATAGAAGCTCAAGCGTGGATAAAAAATTCTTAGATAAAAAAATTCTTAAAAAGAAGATGAAATGGTTTTCGTCTTCCTTCCAGATTTTTTTTCTTCTTCATCTTTTGCTTTCTTCCAGATTTCAAAAACCATTACCTTTCCTCTCTTCTTTCTCAATTTTTATTCTTTTTCTTTTACGGTTTGTTTCACTCTTAGAAGTCATCGCTGACGTAGTTAAACTTCCAAATATGATCAGTAAATCTCTTGTAGGTTATACATATTTCAACATTATTGTAAATTACGATGAAATTAATTCTGGTTCTCAAAGAATTATTGTATTCATAATCGAAATAAGTCGATTACTTCAATGCCTGTAAAAATATCAATCCCGTATTATTTAGTGATGTAAGAAAGTGTATAGCAGGTGAATTTTGGATGCGAAGATGGTACCATGTATGCTAAGTTTTCAGGTTCTTATGTACAAGTACGGAAAAGATTTTGGTAATACCAACTAATTATCTATTGAAAATCTGAAATATCTTCAAATTTAGGCTTAATTGAAAATTACCGCGATATCTTTATGATAATATTAATAAGTATTTAAAATTTATCCTTAGCCAGTTCGATAACCCCTCTAAATTCCGTTGTATACCTTCAGATATAAGTTATTTCATTTTTACTTAAAACGAACAAGTTTATTTTACAAAGGTTAATGGTGGTTAGACTCACGGGGAGAGTGATGTGGTTGAGAGCGGGGTAAAATGGAGTATATATTATAGTTTAATGTTATGAGATTATATTTTTGTTTAAGAAGAGTTAGGCGGATTGATACGCGATGTTAAACCACATAAGATAAAAAGTAGTCATTGGCAAGTACTCGCGAATGTTTTTAGGGCGTGCAATTCGTGTTGTTCGATCGACGAGTTGCCTTAAACTCGCGCGGGTGCAATTTTAACTCACGAATCCATTAGCGATGGTCGGCAGGGGGCGCGAGTTATAGAGCCAGTCGTGGACCCGCCAATTAAAGGCCACTCCGGGGTCGGCCGAACTTTTATACAGAGGTCTGCTGGATACGAAGCTTGCCCGAAAGCTATGAATGAAGAATATACCCCTAAACTTTAGCTAATCTAAAGAACAGACGACCAACCATCCGACCAAGAGAGAAAGAGAGAGAGAGAAACTAAGAATTTTGAAATTAATGAAAACGAGTTGTCCCTCTAAAAGAAAACCCTTTTTGCAATTAAAAGCGTAAGAAAGATTAACTAATCTTATCATAAAATGTTTTAAATTTCTTATTTTATGTAAAATAATTAGATTAATTAAATCGTCAACAAATTTATACAGAATTTGAAACCCCAAACCCTATAACTTCATTGTAAAGCGGTATTGGCCAGCGCTATTATTGCCTGAAAAACTCAGAGAGTTATTTTCAGTGGTTATAATTTAAAAAAATATTTATTGAGGGCGTGGCAACAGCTAGCACCAATTTTTTTCATCGTGGATTTATTTAGCCAATTAATCAACTTTGATTAAAAGGAAAGCTTCAATACAAGGGCAATGTCGGGGATAATTGAAAAAGACGTAAAAATTAATTATCATTCATAATTAGTTTTCGTGGCACCATATAGCACCAATCTTTTCATCGTTTAGGGTTTATTATCCAATCAACTTTGATTAAAGGGAAAGAGGGAAAGAGTCAGTACAAGGGTAATATGTCGGCGTTTAATTGGATTTTTATTTATTTAACATTTCATTTTAGGCTATTTCTGTTGATTTTTTTTTTTTTTTTTTTTTTTTTTTTTTTTTTTTTTAAGGTCAATGCTCCATAATTTCAAAAACGCTAATTAACCAGCTTTATTTTGAAGTTCCAGTTGGATATATATATACAAGTTCAAAATATTTCTTGCTATAAAAATAACTATTTTAACTTATTTGAACTTTATAATAAACAGACAGACATACTTTTAAATTAACACCATCCCTAAGTATTTTCGTTTTAGAAACTTTCATTATATCAGATTATATATTTTAAATGGAGGGGGAATATAATTTTCCCGCGTTTTTTTATTGCGGGAAAAATCGTGCTCAGAAATGCACGCGCATGTTTATATATACATATATGTATAATCCGGGGAAACAGGCGTGCCAATTTGATAGGCTAAAACAGTGCGCGCGCCAGCATTTTGACGCGATGAGACTCGACTACGTAATACTAAAATGAAAATGATTTTTCTAAACCTTCCCCTTTTTATAAAACGACGAATTAAGTTAAAAGCTACGAATTAGGCTTAAGATTGAAACCAATTTCTTACCCGATCTAGTATCAGGATAATTTGACGTCTATCTATACCTTGGCGAAGGAAACCCTCTGAAGAATTTTTACAAACCTTGATGCCCTCAGTCCGTTCGGGAATCGCTATGCGAGCGGTTAATATTTGTTTTTCTTTTCTTCGTACGTGAATTAATGGTATAGATTAGGTTTGGGATAAGTTGGTTCAGTACTCTAAAAGAATTAAGTTAATTATACGCTATGACCAGCGAGTTCATTTTTGAATTCGACGTGTTGTAAGGTTTCGAGATAAATCGTGATGAGAAGGCTGTAATTTGTGTATATTTATACGTGAACTTATCTACATGTTACGTACGATAAAAAATGGTATTACGTATTGTGATGGTGCTTGATTCATTTACGGAATTATGGCCTGACAATGATCTGTCTAGAAAATTCTACTCTATCCTCTTTTATAAGGTATGTTATTTAGTTATATAAAAATATAGTAGAGAACTTTGCATTTATAAATGTTATACTGTTAGTAGTACTACCCCTTGTTATTATATCTTATTCAACTATCCATCTTCATCACCATCCCACTTTACAAACTCTCCAACTTCGCCCTCATATTTCTCCAACTCTCCAACTTCGCCGTCATATTTCTCCAACTCTCCAACTTCGCCATTTAACTACTCAATCATTCCAACTTGGTTGGTTCACTTAACTAACTCTTCAACTTCGCAGTCCCAGTTTTTTAACTTCCCTAGACGCGACTTCTCCGACTTCCTGTCATCCCTTCTCCGTCTTTCTTTTCCAACTTTCCATCACTAACTTTATCGCAATTAACTTTCTTCGCCAATCTTCAACGATATTGCCCAAATTAACTATCAAACTTTGAGATCCTTGCACTTTTCCAACTTTCTAACTCCTTGATCTCTCTTCTCCAACTTCGTAGTCATATTTCTCCAAATTTCAATTATACTGTTATCCCAATTACACTTCTAGCTTCAAGGTCCCAATTCTCCTACTTTTCACTATAACGATGTCCCATTTTCTGAGTCAAATTCTCCTATAAACTCACGGTCATATTCTAGAGGTCGAGGTCATATACTACTATCTTGCAAATTCAATAGCTACTAACATTGGATCATATACTGAACGTCGGTTTAACGGTCCTAATCTCAAATTCATATCCCCGACGCTATTTATAACCAAAATAGCAACCAGTTTCTCCGAATTCTCCTCTTATAGCTTTCATCCCGCAGCTTTTATCTATTTATGGTTGGCTCCGCTCGTGTGTAAAGCTAAATCTCGCGAATATTGAATTAGTATATATCTATATTTATGCCAAGTTTATTAGTTCCGTATTATTATTCAAATAAGTAGCCTTTTGGCGCGAGCACCTCGTGGTTCCGTAAGCCTCTTCGTGGCCTTACAGTACAAGATTTCAACTCCTCTTTACAAAACGGTTTTAACCCTCTCAGATTAAGGGATTTAAATAAGAGCCTATAACTTTGTACTTGTTGAATTCTTGCGCTGATTACGACACCGTGTAGATCTAATATCGTTAGAAAGGAATTAGATCTAAAACCACGCCGTTCTTCCCCGCCCCCTTAGTACGAATCAATTTAAGTTATCAGCGTGCGCAAAGGCAAGCATCCTTTTACTGCGCCTATCATTTTATAAGAACCATAAGTGTATGAGATAACTCGGAGTATCCAGGCTGGTCTTTCCCAAGGAAACAATTTTTTAACCCCCCTCTAGCTTTGGAATAAAATTCTCCCACATCACCCTTAAGAGTAATAATAAACAACCCCCCTCACAAGGAAGCCCAAGATTTAAATGATCTTAAAGGCTCTTACATTTTCTATTGTGAAACAACCCCCCGTGAAAAGTAAAGAAATTATAATTTTGTTGTATATTTATCACTAATGAGCGTGTGGTTTGGTCAGATACTTTTGCCCCTGTTTGCCGTTAGAGGACGCTTTTGAACGCAGGTTTTGTTGTTCATCTTTATATATTAAGAAAGGTGTCCATGCATTGTTAATAGCCCTAGATATAATCGATTAAAATCTCTGATTTACCTCTTCACCCTCCCTTTAAATTGAAAATTAGCTGCTTCAAACGATTATTGTACATTGCCTTGATAAACAGTAGAGAACTCGCGCCAAAATTTCGCGCGCTTTTCTACCAAAAACCACGTGTTTCCATTAATATAAATATATATTTAATAATCGTCATTTTTCGGCGCGTGAGCTCTAATGTTTTAGAAGGTCGTTGTTCGTATATACGTGTCAGTTAATCCCGGGGTATACGTTTTGTTTCATTTTTAATTGGATTAAAATTCTATGGCATTACGGGGCCATATAGAACGGGGGAATTTTGCCCGTATTATATCGTTTATTGTTACGCGATAGAAAAGGGATTAATAGGATTTTGAAAGACCGGGGCTTCTCTCACGTTGTTATCGTACCAACTAGATATATAATTTAATTCTATACCCGTATATTACATTCCTATTCGCGAACAATTTGTAGAACTATTTTTATTTTTAATATTGTTTGTTAATCCGCTTTGAGTTATATATATATTACATCACTGATCGTGAATAAAAGCTACATAGTATATTTCTAGAGACTTTGATTAGAGTTTTGGTCAATGGGAAGTCTTTTGTAACTCTCGCAATTTACGGAATCGATTAAGAATAAATTATTTCAGGCTTTTTCTCCCTTCTTTTAAAGGACGTATGAACCTTAAGGTTCATTATCTTTTAAACAATAATAATATCAGAAGGAAATATTTAAGGAAGTGTGACAATAATCTAAGGGATTGTAACAAGAATCCCTGAAAGGGGAGAAAAATAAACCCATTTATTAAATTAATTATTAATTAATGAAATACACATTTGCCACCTTCATCTCTTATCTTCTTCTTTTGACAAATATTGAAATTATAACTTAGAAATGGGCTTAGCTGGAATTAATTGGAACCTATAGTTCATTTATATTGATACCTTTCAAATGTATCCCAGTTAAGGAAATTATATTAATCGAAGCTTAAAATTGTTTTTTTAATTAAATACTTGTTTTGTAAAATAACCTTTTGTTAACGATTGAAATGAATAATCGTTATAGTATGTTACATTCTTGAAAAATATCCAATTAGAATTGATATTTATTTTTAAATCTTAGATTTCTACCAAGATTGAAATTTATATATTTTTGAAATGATTCATTATAAAGTTTACCAAAATTATACTAAAAGGACCTCAATATATTCGGGTATTTGGACTTCTCGGTAATTTAACATTTTCCGGGAACTAATACTTATCGAAGATATTAACCCCCCTCTCTTTTGAATTTCGACTTAAACTCCCCCTCTGAAAACTGATGGATTACTCCATAAACTTCTAAAGCGGGCGGAGGAGTAGATGAAGAGAGAGAAAGACGGAGTTAGGAGGCTAATAATGTCAATTAAATTAACTATCTAAGCCTTGTCGTAAAATTCACATTTGCAAAGACACCTTTAGGCTATAATTCATACCTTGAGTTTCCCGCGCTTTCGATTTAGTTATGGCGTTGAGGGAGGGACTATCATGGTTATGTAAATTAGCTCGAATACGTACTACCGGTTCATATTAGCGAAGTTCATTTCAAGACGAGTTGCGTAAGAGTTTGTAAATTACGCATTATAAGCCGCGGTTATGTTTATAGAGAAGATTACTATTGATTCAATACACTAATGATTATCTAGTTTTCGGGCTATATTCGAAGATAAGCTTATCTTTATCGCGATATCTCTTTATCTTATATAAGAGATAAATGGGAGTTAATCTTTGCGCACGCTGAAATCTACATATGGTCGGTGAATATAGTCAATTACGTTTTGAATTGGCAGAACGCCTAAAGCTATGGGATTACACTATATTTATGTCAATAAATCGTAGAGATATCGTTGAGACTATAACTTTGTACGCGCTGCCACCTGAAAATGGAATTTAACGTAGTTCGAATTGATTTGGTATCATTATGACTTTGATATTCAACATGTAATATACAGATGTAAATGCATTCGACCTACATTTATACGATTTTGGTAACAATTATTATATAATATTTGATCTAAACCACAGGCTAACAATATATAAGATCTCGTATTTTAGTTCTCAGGCCTCGTAAATCGAAAAAATATTTAATAATAAGCTTTACGCGTAAACATTGTTTTTCTATATTTATTCAGGTGTTTAACTCCACCCTTTTCCATTACTAAAAATATTCTTTTTCTGACTCATGAAACCGCATTTGCGTAATTTTGCGTTTATATTCTTCTTTATAGAGTTAATACAATAAATATTAAATGTTAATTACAATTAAGCGTGCTATTTTAACCCTTAATTTAACATAATAGTCAAGCTTTCAAACCTAATCAATGTTAAACTAACTCTTTTTTGTCATTAAGTGAGAGTGTCACAGATTTTTATTAACCTTAAATGGAATTCGAGTAGTACGAGAAAGTTCGTTAAAAAAGGATTTAAATTATATATATTTATGACAGGAAAAAATTACCGGAATAAATATTTAATTTTTAAAATCAAATGTTTCCCGCAATACTACGTCATCACTAAAGTTGCGTAGCTATTATGCACCAGATAGTTGATTTCCCCGGGTTCTAGCACGTGCTATGGTTGCTTCCGTACTGTCTCTTTTGTGAAAGTACTTAAGTATTTAAAAACGCTTGAACTCAAAGATAAAAAATTTTAAATATGGATTTTTAATAATATAAGAAATCCAAAAATATTATTTATTAACCTTTGAAAAAATGGTGACAGCTTCACTTTAAAGTTTTTCGCCTTAAATAAAATACATTTTAACACGGAAGGTTAAATATATTCATATTCAATGTATGCTTTCTGTTCGTGCAAAGGTATGTTATACTTAATTTCAATAAGAAACTAACTCTATGTAGCTTTATACGCACTGAAAACTCAGGACTGAACTTCCCATAATTTTGTTCGCGATTGTATTGTAATCTAGAAAAGCCTGACGCGCATTGTTACGCAATCTTAAAGTATCATTGGATATAAAAATATATTTTTTAGAACTTATCGCGAACTAAAAAGGTTTAATTTCAGTTCAAAGTCAACTACACACCGCTGGTAAAGGCGTAGAAACCTTCATAAATCTATATGGTTAATAATAGGTTGAAATGTACCCAACCAACGTCCCTTTACATTATTATTTAAGACTCGGGATCTTATTTAAGTATTTTCTTTACTGAAAAGTTACTTTGGGGCTGAAAGAAAAGAGGAAAAAAAATATATAATAGGTACACGAAATAATGAAGCAACTTTATTAAAATCGGTCATGCAAGATCGAGCCAAAAGAATGATTACAACTTAGGAACTTGCGGGGTCGGAGTAAAGCCACGCAGCTAACATAAAACGCTACTTTAACTTCCACTTCACGACTTTTATAATGGCTTTCTTGTTCTTGGGAAAGGGTCGAAGGGGAACCTAGTCTAAAAAAAGTTTTTTTTTTTTGTATTAGGAGCGACAAATTTTTAGCCACCTATAAATTAAATGGGGGAAAGCTATGCCAAGCTAGGGGTCTTGGAAACAAAGGCGTATTGGAACTGATTTTAAATTAAACAATATAAATAACTATATTTTTATTTAAATAATTTATATTTCATAAAAAATGTTTTTTATTTAAATAATTTATATTTCATAAAAAAATTTATTTAATATTAATTAATTTATATTTCATAAAAAATGATTTTTATTTAATATTAATTAATTTATTTCACAAAAAATGTTTTTTATTTAATATTAATAAATTTATATTTCATAAAAAATTGATTTTATTCAATATTAATTAATTCGTTTTTATTTTTATAAGGATATATTTGATTTTTATTTTAATTACATTTATATTTCATAAAAATTATTGAATTTTATTTAATATTAATTTATATTTTTATTTTTATTATATTTTATAAATTGAAATATAATTTTAGTATAGAGAAAATAATGAGATATTTGTTACTTTTAATTTTAATTATCCTATAATAATTTTTATTTATAAAAATTGCAAAGGGATACTGAAATACACCTGAAAAATGTTTTACTGTTTCATTTGCATTCTCCCTTCAAAACTTATATAGACATAGGCGTGGAGTTTGATATCAATCAGTTAAGGGAGAAAAAGGGGCGTGTTACGTAAGGCAAACTTAAGATTTAAGTATAAGGTAGTGAAAGAAAAAAAAAAGGGAACACATTGCATGTGTTCAAAATTCAAGAACGCGCGAGAAAATACAGGAACTGTATTTTTAATGCTGTAATTTTTCTCCGGTCGCGCGGCCGGCCGGGTGTCGGAATAGCGTGTTGTTTCCGTTTGTTTCTGGACTTCTCTATAGTCGGAAAGTCTTGAGTAACTTTAGTTTTCAGCACGATCTAAGCTAGAAGTTCGCCTTTCATCTCTATAAACCTTCTCTCCAACAAATCCAGGCCTACCTTTGTACGGGTTGAAATTTAGAACTGATACTGAACCATTCCGACACGAAGAGAGGGTGAAACTGATAAACCAACTAACAAAACTCGTAAATGTAGGAGTCTTCCTAGTACCAAGAGTCTATCACTTAATTCCATAAAAGTAAACAACACATCAACAAAGGACCTGGTAAATATGACGGCAGATTCTGACTCGAGTCAATCCAGCGGGCGCAGTCGGTGTAAATAGTGAACTGAGGAAGCGCCACTCTTTGGAGAAATTTCGGAGTTGTGTGGGAAGACAATATAGCCAAGCGCGGCCCGCCTCAATTCCATTCTTCTCACCCCACTCAAAATATCGAGGAAAAGTCCAAACCACTCGAGAAAGACAGGGGTGATGACTTTTTTTGGCTAGTTTTAAGTGATGGCAGAAGCCGATGAAACCCTCCTTTGAAGTCTATTACTCCCGGGTCTTGTCTACCCCTCTCTGTATGGGTTAGTTTCAAAAAGCACGATAACGATTCGTACGCCTCCTAACGGTAGATATTTTTGGAGCGGGAGTTCGTCGAGCGAATATCTCTAGCAGCCTTGGAGTTCATCAAAAAAACGTCGTCATTTGTGGAGAGAGAGAATTTCCAATTTTCCGTAGACTGGGGTATGAAGTAGGACCCCTCCAATCTCGTAAAATTGTGAATTTTACCCATACAGAGAGGAGCGCTATATGGAACATTAGAGTAGTAGACTTCAAAGGAGGGTTTCATCTACTTCTGGTGATGGGCTAGTATATTTACCTGGCCCTTTGCTTATAGTATTAAGCTACGGGGCGTTATTTACTTTTATGGAATTTAGTGATCGACTTTTGCTAATACATATAGTTATGGAATATGTATGAAAGGGAAAGCCACATATTGAGGTTAAGGGAGAGATTTGATACTTTAGCACTGGTCATTTCTATGGATGATAGCGTGACTATTTTACAACCAACTGTTCCGCGCGTTCTGACACGTATAATGCTATGATTACTTACTTTTAATTGCGTGGTCTCTTTCTTGAAAGTACTTAATCCATTTGAGCCTCGAAATTAATCCGGATAAAGTCTAGCATTTCATTAATAGTTAATCACGTTTGCTCGTAATCTACAACATCAAAAGGAAAAACCGAAGATTGTATATTTTAGTCGTTTTAAATTTAAAGTTACTTAAAAAGGCTTGCGTGATAAAGCTCAAATGAAACTAAGAGCTAAAATTGGAACTGCTTTTGAATTTGCATAGAAACTTTTGAATAATTTTCTGCAATTAATGTTTAGGCGATATTTTAGCACATTATTTAAATTCTAAAGTTGCTAATGTTTGAGTTTCAACTTAGAGTAAAATAACTGTGAAAACTTCTCGAATCTCCAAAAACGAGTTTCATTTTTAACTCCATTTCCGCTTTAAAATATTACCCTTCAATGGTTTGTGCAACCACACTTTCAATTATTTAATACATTAGAAAAAAAATGAACGCATTCAAGGTGTATTGAAACCAAATTGAACAAAATTTACTGGATCACATTTTTTATTTTTTTTTTTTTTTCCTAATTTCGTGAAACCATTTCGTATTTATTTTTTCCCCGAAAATTAACAACACTACTTTACACCCTCCTTTATTTTATTGGGGCTTCCTAGTAATAGTAAGTATTGTATGCTGTTGGAAAAGGAGAACGGAAAGAAAGCTTACAGGCGCTCGGGAGAAACCTAGGACATTACATTTGGACGCGAACTCTGTTTCAATCCTGAAAAAGTTGAGGCGGATTTATACACGATGTTAAATTTCATAGAGGATAAAAATAGTTTTAGTATGTCCTAGCGAATAACGCGGAAAACGTATGTATGTATATGGTATTTGGCGCGAGACCGAAAAGCGAGAGTCATTGTATATTGGAAAAGGTTTTCCCGCCTTTGTCGTTACCATAGCGACGAGAAACAAGCGAAGTAATTGGTTAAGTTTACTCTAGGAAAGGGAAAGCGATGGTGGTGGAGGGGGTAGGATGAGGGTTTTGTGTGGGAGTATAAGGGCTACTGAAGGGACTTCCGGTTGGTGTGTGTTGCCCAAAGTTCTTATTACGGCCGCTAAGGGGGTAAGGGACTACGTAGTACGTACTAAGGAAGAATTTTCTGTTGTTTAACTTTAGGGTTTCTAGAAAACAAGGAGTTGTTTTAAGTTTGTTTTAGGTCTTGAAGGGAGCTAGTAAGAGAGAGCTACAGCTAAGCCTTTGTTAGTATACGAATGGAAGGTTTGTGTGTTCGATAATTTTAACTCTTTTGTTTAGGGTCGAATTTTAAAAGGGGTGTATATGCCCTTCTTTTAGCACTCTGTAAAACTATATTTATCCCCTTCGGAGTTTAACATTGTGTATTAATGCGCGTTAATTACAGCTTGATTGCAACATTAATCGCGAATATAAATATTTTCTATATCAACTCAACGTCCAAATTTTCTTTAAAGTTTTAAGTACAAGCTGGAAAGTCATTCAATACTTTTATTTAAAATATTGCGAATTCATTTTGGGAGAGATGTTAATCAAATCACTGACACATTTGATTTTGTTTAATTTACTAATTGAATAACTGTTTAAATCAAACATTTAGCACGAAGGAAAGTATATAGAGAGCCAACTAGTTCCTTTAAGTAATTAATGGAAAATTAAAAACTAAACGAATTTTTGAAAAACTCTTGTTATTTCAAGATACAATTATAGTCTTTTAATTTAATATTTTAGTCAAGATATAAATTTTCTTGTATTTTATATATTCCCAATGGTCTAATTTACATACGAGTAGAAACTTTGCGGAAAAATTTCCAATTAATTAAAATAATACCGTATAGCCCTCCTCTAAAGTATTGTATACGCTAGACTGAGAAAATGCATAGACATTAGAAGAAGAAAAAAAAGGTTAGAATAAGATAGGTTGGTATCTATGGCCAGGTTCCCCCCGCTCTGATACCCGGGCAAAACAAGTTAATCTGACTTCAATTTAAGGCGGCTTAAGGATGGGAACCCCACGCAACCCCCGAAGATATATCACCCTCCTTATACTGCAACGTCTCCTCCCCCCTCCTATTTCCAACGCAGTTTTCATCACCACCTATGGCTTCGTATCTTAGAAATACCACGAACTTAGCTTAGACCACTTTGCGAATTCCGATTGTAATTGACAATAGCACCTGAGCACCTGAGCCCCTTCACCCACCTCATCCGTATCGCATTCGGATTTATTTCCACCCTCACTTTCCAGTAAAGATATACTCAACAACGATATACGTGTGAGAGCGTTTCACCCTATGAAGTTAGTAGGATGGAGGGTAAAAGTTCGGTCCAAATTAAAACGCTCCTCATTTCGTGTCAGAAGATAATTTGAAAATCATTTTCTAAATTGAACAAATTAAGTACTAGAATACTTGAAATCTATTTTTTATTTGAAAAAATTACGTAAAATAATTTTTTAATTTGAATAAGTTACGTGAAGTACTTTTTAATTTAAACAAATTATTTCATTTAAGTCAATTGGTCTAAATTTTGATATAATTTTAAGTTGAATATGTCTAAATTTTGATATAATTTTGAGTTGAATATGTCTAAATTTTGATATAATTTTAAGTTGAATATGTCTAAATTTTGATATAATTTTGAGTTGAATATGTCTAAATTTTGATATAATTTTAAGTTGAATATGTCTAAATTTTGATATAATTTTAAGTTGAATATGTCTAAATTTTGATATAATTTTAAGTTGAATATGTCTAAATTTTGATATAATTTTAAGTTGAATATGTCTAAATTTTGATATAATTTTAAGTTGAATATGTCTAAATTTTGATATAATTTTAAGTTGAATATGTCTAAATTTTGATATAATTTTAAGTTGAATATGTCTAAATTTTGATATAATATTAAGTTGAATATGTCTAAATTTTGATGTAATTTTAAGTTGAATTGATCTAAATTTTGATGTAATTTTAAGTTGGATTGATCTAAATTTTGATGTAATTTTAGGTTGAATTGGTCTAATTTTGATGTAATTTTAGGTTGAATTGGTATAATTTTGATATCATTTTAGGTTGAATTGGTCTAATTTTTTATATCATTTCAAGTTGAATCTAAAGAGATTAGTTAAAATTCTAATTATCCAATTTGAATCCCTTAATAATTTTAATTCAATCTTTTTGCGAGTTTCCTGAAGGTCAGACGCTAGGGATATTTTAGAACCAACCAATAATAAGTTAATATTAACTTTTCGAAGTGAAATGGAAACTGTTTTTACTTTCATTCTAAGTTGACTGCGTAGTCGAAGCTGGCACGATAGTGTTTGTTACTTATGTCCTAGAGAAAACTAAAATTGGAATTGTTACCGTGCTTGGGGTGCATGGTATATACGTGGATTCCTTGTTTTGCTCTTCCTAAAACTCTAGGGTTGTAGACAGTCGTCTGTCTGCCCATTAATTCTGCTAAGGATATATATTTATACGACCAGAAGAACATCATATGAGAAGAGAGACACTGTGTCTCCATAATGCTGGCTCTGTTAAGTAGCCCCCGAGGTTGATACGCTAGCTATTGGCCATAATGAGGATACTTGTTTACGAAAAACTCACGACTTGGTATAGTAACACTTGGCAGTGATGTTTTATAAATACAGCTGAGCGGCGATACAACGTTTCAAATCTTACAACAGTCTTTGTCAAGTGTAAAGATAAAGAAGTCTACATTTGTTTTGTTCATCGAATGAATAGTCGGGGTGGGGCTAATAATTTAGTTTGTCTCTGAAATGAAAATTAATTTAATTACTTAACGTAAATGGAGCAAAATATTTGGAGTGTCGTTTTAGAGAGAGAAAAAATTGTGAATTTGTTGATAAAATGTGGGATTTTGTAGATAATTTGTAGGAATTTGTAGATTATACGCGGGAATTTGTAGATTATACGCGGGAATTTGTAGATTATACGCGGGAATTTGTAGATTATACGCGGGAATTTGTAGATTATACGCGGGAATTTGTAGATTATACGCGGGAATTTGTAGATTATACGCGGGAATTTGTAGATTATACGCGGGAATTTGTAGATTATACGCGGGAATTTGTAGATTATACGCGGGAATTTGTAGATTATACGCGGGAATTTGTAGATTATACGCGGGAATTTGTAGATTGTACGCGGGAATTTGTAGATTGTACGCGGGAATTTGTAGATTGTACGCGGGAATTTGTAGATTGTACGCGGGAATTTGTAGATTGTACGCGGGAATTTGTAGATTGTACGCGGGAATTTGTAGATTGTACGCGGGAATTTGTAGATTGTACGCGGGAATTTGTAGATTGTACGCGGGAATTTGTAGATTGTACGCGGAAATTTGTAGATTGTACGCGGAAATTTGTAGATTGTACGCGGAAATTTGTAGATTGTACGCGGAAATTTGTAGATTGTACGCGGAAATTTTTATTTTGAGATATTTTGTTCAATAATTATAGATGAATCTTTAAACAATTCATATAAATATGTAATGAGAAGTTCAAAACCTAGTATGTGTTTATACCAATTTTAATCTCCTTAGAACTTAGTACGTTTTGTATATAAACGTCCTTTATATAGGATTTTCTATTGTGAAAAAGGCTTGGCGCTCGGCCGGGAGAACAGATAACTTTGGGGCAATTTCACGAGGATTTAGAGTTTCCTTCTTACGTGGCTTTTTACTCTATCTTCTACTATATATAGTAAATTCTTCCCCCATTTTTCCCCAGCCACATTTATCACTTTTAAACTGTTCCAAAGCTGAAAGCCACGAAATAACGTTAATACAGTCGCGTTTAAAACTCCTAGAATCCACCTTCGTTTCAGTAAAATCCTGACATTGAAAAGAATAAAAAAAAAAAAAAAAAAAAATAGCTGGGACATTACATACCCCTCCTTGAAAATGGTTTTATTCAAAATAGTCTCTATATAGCCGAGCTTTTCATATTCCTATAGCCTTAAACAAAATATATATTTTATACTTAACTCCATTCTTGGTTTGGGCTCGAAATCTTTAAAGGGAAGGTAACACAATCTCGACAAACTTTTAATTAGGACGAAAACGGAGTGCACCTTTTTCAAATCTAGCACTGGACCACGAATAGTAATCGGTGTAACGTTTTGGTTTAGATTAATGACAATGATGTGACGTCATAAAATATGAATTAAATAAAAATAAATTAAGGCCGTTTTCTGTTGTGTAATATTCAAACTTTATCATGGAATTGGGACTACAAAAATGTTGATTGGTTCTTTTTTAAAATATATAAACGAAATTTTTTAAGCTACTGATTACACATTTATAGTTTTTAATAATTTTTTAACTATCCTTCCGAAAATAATACTCAAATTCAACATTTCCATTTTAAAAATAAAAAATTAGGATTCCCAAAAATCACAATTTACTACCCTTTAAGTAAAACCTTGATTTTTTTTTTTTTTTTTTTTTTTTCTTTTTTTTTTTTGGTAAAACTAGTCGTATATTTCTAGGTTGCCATATACTATAGAAATTTTCTACCTTTGTTCACGAAGAGTGTTGTAGAATAGCGGAAACTGTGGCGGAATAATACACAGTGTCAAACCTAATACGTGATAAAATAAGTTTCGAATCCTTTCTCGTGAACAGTATTTTTCTATCTCGCGAAAGAAGGAATGTTTTAGACAGAGAGGAGATGAAAAAAAATGCAATTTCTTGGTCCCAGTTATAATAGATGTTTTCAAATATTTTGGGATCTCTTTTTATTATACATTTTAAATTTAAAGAAATATATTATGTGGTTCTCCGAGGAGATAACCGAAATCTGACTCATCTCTTATTTTTTGGGCGCAATTCAGTTTTTGCAACGGTTTAGGCGAAAAAATGAACTTTTTTTTATAGCGCGGTCTATTTACTACGAACAATATTGTTTAAACTTTAAAGGGTCGATGAAAGCCTTCAATTTCAAAATTTTATAATAATTACAAAACATGAATATTAACGTAATAGTTAAGAGTAATTATTGAAGAGCAGCCATTTAATACGCATGGTATTTAATCAAAGATATATTCCCATTAATCGTCAATTTCGATCGAAAGGAATTCTCAAAATTACTGATGTTTTTAGTGACTTTCGAGTTAATTTTAAATTTAATTATTGTTAGATTAAATTCTTCCGTAAACATTACTATGTTAATATGATTTCAGTGTAGATATAATTAAAAAATATATTCGATCGAATGAGATTCGATCCAATTGGAAAGAAGTAGTTATTTTGGTAATCAGTGTACAAGACTGCCTTGACGTGGCTCTAAATGTACTAAAGTGATTACGTAATTTGAGTACGTATTTAGCATTACTAAAGGCTGTAATTAGATACGTAATGGCGTTATTTGAAGTGCATGGTTAACCCTTTGCTAAATTTGGTTGAATGAGACTGCTAAAACCAAAAGAAAAAAAAAATGGTTGAATGAGATTTTGATTCAATGGGCCCTTTTTTTGTATGGTTATATCTTAGAGCTAGTTTTACAAAATTTCAAACAATTGAATACGTTTCAAGATAAGTCCAGGAGGAAAGATGTGCCGATTTTTTTTTAACAAGATATAGAAAATATTTGATTTTTATATCGCTATCAGTTTTTGAATTTAGAAAGTGGAAAGCTGTCATCCTCGCTAAGTAAATGATAATTTAGTCGAAGTTTACGAAAGATAAAATGTTGGAGGAGGATTATACGGAATATTAACTATCATAGAAAAAAACTAGTTTTCTTTTCCTATTAAAATAACACGAACGCATTTATTCTTTCGTCGAAAGATAGGAAGGTTATTATCTGGCAGAAACCCCTTCTTGGTTTTTAGTACGATTTCTTAAAGCTCTTACACAAAGTTATCGAAGAAAAAAAAAAATTCAAGATCAAAATGAAACGGAAATTAATATTTTTTTTTAACTTTTTTTTTAACTTTTTAGTTTACTTATCGGTATGTGTTTGAAACCGAAATTTTGACAGTTTTCTTGGCGTTACCTTAAATTATATATATATTCTTACCGTGATTTAGTTACGTAACTTTTACCTCTTCCCTCAAACTTTGTAATTCATTAGATATTCTCACGCTCAATTTAGTGACCCCAAAAACAAAAACAAAAAAAATTAAGGGGCGGAAATATTAAGCCTATGAACAATCGATAAAAAAAGTTTAACATGTAGTTTTAACACTCGTAACATTGTACAGTACAGCCATAAGGCGTAACACCCCACGCGCGCCAAACTTTTCTCTCGTTGTTTTACATATTGATTTTAGGCGGGAAAACCGAAAGCGCGCGAAAAGGAACTCTTTGATTAGCGCGAAGGCGAAAACGAAGGATTAATTCTATATATAGGAACTCTATGGCGCGGTTGAATCAATCTGAATATTCAGCACGACCAAAGCTATTCTTTGTAAGGAAACCAAGACGTAGGATTGGTGGGATAACCTATGTTCTGTATGAAAACTCCAAACTCTACTTAATCACGACCTCGCGCTTGCAATTAAAAATTTATTTTCCAGTGACCAGATTTACTTTTATACGTCACGTCACCTTTTCTCGCGCTTTTATTCTAAAAACACAATCTAGTTTTCGGGTTTTCTAGTTTTCATGAGCAAAAGCTTTAAAAGGATACGAAAGTTTGTTTTTAGAGTAAATCTGGTTGATTATACGCTAAGCCTAATTCGGGCCTAATTCTGTTTGAAAGTAAATAATGTTAGAGATTGCGCCCTTTTGGCGCGAACGTTATATCTTAGGCTGGCTCGTGATATAGGGACCTATCCCATTTAAAATATTTTGAAGTATATATTAAAATTAATTAAATTAACAATTGTTTTTCCTTCTTTAATTTCTTTCCAGAATTAAATTATCATTGTTGCGTGAACTCCAAAATAACAAATATATCTTCCCACTGAAATCCTCGAATTGTCTACTGCAGAAACGTAAGTCTTGTTTTAGCATACATAATTTAAATCTATTTGGAAAATTGAAATAGATTGCGCGTGCGCGGGTCCTAATGACGATATCAAACATTTAAGGGACAAATACAAATGCTGAGATATATTTACACTATTTAATTATTAATCATGATTAATTCTACTATGCTTGATATATTCAAATATTTATTACCCAAAACTATATATACAACTGAAACTCTAACGATCGAATGAAGTAAGCCCTTGGCTCGAAACGTCTCGTAAATTGAACGAACGAATTTTGTTCTTTCAAACTGAGAAGATTCATGTCTATGATTTATCATTTTTCGGCCCATGGTCTGAACGCGGGTATATATAAAAAATAAAAAAACTGGTGCGGATTGATACTCAACGTTAAACTTCATATATAAGAAAGTAGTTTGTGCAAACTCCACTTGATTAAAAATATAGTAACCGAATTAAATATAGCCGTGAGTAAAGCGTAGGTTTGTGTGCGCAGAAATCTGTGCTTGATTTTTTGAAAGTTCCCCCTTTTGTTCTTTGGCGTGTGTGAATACTATATAGGACTTGGAAAATATGATTGCCCGCTTTACTCGGTAATTGCCTTTAGTGGTGAAGTACACGCGCGTGGGGTTGAAGAGTAATTAGCAGGAAAAAATAATTATATAGGGATTTTTGGAGAGGAGTTTTCTCATCTTATTTTATATATAGATGCGGGAAGGGAGCTTTTTCTTTTGATCTTAGATGTAGTACATACCTGCTAGTACTCGTTATTCCAGGAAAATATTGTATACTTTGTATAGTGGTTCCTTTAAACCTCACAATTTGGTGATCCTATACAAGTGAGAAAAAAAGATATATATTATAGAAATTTTTAATATTGTATCTTCTCTATGACATTAATGTTATTCTTTCAACATGCAAGACCCCACTGTGTCTGTGGTTTGTAATAATTCTCTGGAAACTAGCTCCTGAATGTAGGCATCCTCTTGGGCAGTGGTGTACGTATGATGTAACATTTCTACAGGCGCGGATAGAAAATACATTAGAATTTTTAACCCTGAAAGGTAGTGTTTTCTTTGGAAATTGACATACTTTATTCAAATTTCAAGTGGTCTTGTCATCATTTTTTATTCCAAACTTTTACTCCTTGGGTAGACACGGTTTTAAGGAACTTAAAAATTTACATGATGACGTAGATTACGGGGAAAAGTGATCATGATACGTCGACCTTTCATTTGAATAGAATAACGAAAGGAATCGGCTTTGAGAATGAGGAAAAATATAATTTGGTCAAAAATTAAATTGGCACAAGATCGATTTGACCAGGCCCGAATCGAATAAGGTTTGCGTGTCTACTTTAAGTACTCTCACTAAAGAGAACGCGCGAAAACAAACCATATCACCTTCCAAATCTGTTGTTTGAATAATATTCACGCGACCATGCAATCGATAAAAAAAATTACACTTCATTCGTTCTTTAAAATAATCTAATATTAAATCAAGCTGTTTAAGGGCAGTAACTTTCGTAAGAGATATACTAGAAGTAAAACGTGTTTTTACAGTTGTCAGTAAGCAATTAGATGTAAAAACAAAACTTCAAAATTTATGAACGAATGGCGAGTCTCCTGACAGCATCAATATTTTATCACCACCCTTGAACACAAAAAAAAAAAAAAAAAAAAAAAAAAAAAAATCAAATCTTCTTTTACGATCACGCTGAGTCTGTGATAGGAAAGATGGGGGGAATAGGAACTGACTTTAAAATGAAAATATAAATTCGGAAGATTTTTTTGTCCTGTAGGGTTCTTTTATGGGTAGATGGGCAAACATTTAATATTCCTCTTCTTCGTACGGTAACACCTTACGGCGTCAAAACGAAGAACCATAAGTCATTTTCACTTCTTCATCCTTCGAACCGCGGCCTCCCATACTTGTTCAAAGTACCCCTTAAGTTATAACCCTCCGATTTAATATAAAAAATGCCAGAGGAAACCGAGGAAAAATTCTTAAAGGGGTAGTGAATTGATTTTTTTTTTTTTTTTTTTTTTTTTTTTTTTTTTTGAGAATCATGTAGAAAGGTTTGTTTTTAAGGCTATTTGATCATAAGAGTCAGGGAATATATAAAATTCAAGGAACATAAATTAAAATCAGGGAGTACCGGAGTACATATAAAAGAAAGGAAACACCTATTGTCAGGGAATTGTTTGAAACCTCAGGAAAAAACATATTATAGGCAAGCAATACCTATGTTGAAGTATACTTTGATAGGACAGGGAATCTGTAGAAAGGTTCGTGAATCTCTAGATATTTCCTTGAATCTGTAAAAAGGTTTTGGAAATGATGTAATACCTAGAAACGTAAATTAATACTTTTAGAAGAAGATTGGAATACCTGCAAAATTATCTTAATACCAAGAAAATTCAGGAATACTTAGAAAAATCAAGTAATATCTAGAAAAATGAAGGAATATCTATAGAAAAATCTAGGATTACCTAGAAAAATCTAGGATTACCTAGAAAAATCTAGGATTACCTAGAAAAATCTAGGATTACCTAGAAAAATCTAGGATTACCTAGAAAAATCTAGGATTACCTAGAAAAATCTAGGATTACCTAGAAAAATCTAGGATTACCTAGAAAAATCTAGGATTACCTAGAAAAATCTAGGATTACCTAGAAAAATCTAGGATTACCTAGAAAAATCTAGGATTACCTAGAAAAATCTAGGATTACCTAGAAAAATCTAGGATTACCTAGAAAAATCTAGGATTACCTAGAAAAATCTAGGAATACTCAGAAAATCTAGGAATACTCAGAAAATCTAGGAATACTCAGAAAATCGAGGAATACTCAGAAAATCGAGGAATACTCAGAAAATCGAGGAATACTCAGAAAATCGAGGAATACTCAGAAAATCGAGGAATACTCAGAAAATCGAGGAATACTCAGAAAATCGAGGAATACTTAGAAAAATCGAGGAATACTTAGAAAAATCGAGGAATACTTAGAAAAATCGAGGAATACTTAGAAAAATCGAGGAATACTTAGAAAAATTAAGGTAGTGTGAAATTTTTTAAAATTGACTTTTAAAAATAGTAATATTTTTAGAACTGGTATGTTGAAACAAATTAGGAGTAAATATAAATGAAAATATTAAAGTATTAATGGTTTAAGTATCTGAAAATATTGTAGAAATCATGTTTTTTGGAACGATTTGTTATATAACCCTTTTTTTAACTGTTGTAAGAAATGAAACTAGTACTGTACTTTATTGAGAGGCAGTGTACTCGATTGTAAAGATATATATACCATAAGGTTACAATGCTACAATAATTCTCCTAAAGGGCAAAGGGAGGGGGGATCTCGTTAGTTCTCTTTGTACTTCAATCACTAGTGGAGTTTGGAACCGATCAGTCCCATCCCCCTCGAAAAGGCAGCCTGGCACGTAAAGCCATTTCAAGAAGGGGCTAGCCTCCCACGGTATAAACCCCCCTTCCAACTGCGAAACTAAAAGTTTTCTAAAGTAATCAATCTGGGATAGTGGTCAATTGTTGTTTGTCTTGGCCTGGTCTTGGGCAGTACGCTAGCCAAAAGAGAAGTCTGTTCCACCTCAAATTAGCAACTTAACGAAACTAAAGGTACCCTTTATCGCTATGATTTTTTAACTTTGAGATAAAGGCGCGCTTTAGCTTTAAACGCGCTGCCAATATAAAGTGAAATACTTTTGATCGGGAATTATGTTGTAATTTAAAGAAAGCCGAGGCGGATTAATACGCGATGTTAAATCATATAGAGGATGAAAATAGTTTGGTAACACATTATCCTCGACCAGTAATGTTTATAGAAAGAAGTAGGAAAAAAAAATATGGCATTCTGTTTGAAACATTAGTATTGAGCACCGAAATTGTTCTAATGGGAAATCGACCAGATCGTTGTTTAGAGTTGGGTTCATTTTGATTTTGCAGCGGGTAACGAACTATGGCCTATTGTTTTATCTTTATTTTAAGTTGCTTCAATCTTTTTATATAGAAGGAATGTTTGGTGTAAACTCAAATTGATTCGTCTTCGGGTCAGCACTTTCAATTCCCATGTATATATAGAGTTTTTTACTCTCTGTGCGCTAACACTTTTTCTTCGGAACGAAACCTACGTTCATTTACTTTTTTTTTTATTTTCTTTACTATTATTAGTTAATATTATAGTGTTTGGTTATCAAATCATATTGGAAGGCTCTAAACTGGGCTCCTCTATAACTCAACATTGGAGCCTTTTGGTTTTAGGGGAGTTATAAAATTGAGGTGGGCTCATTTAACTGGCTGCAATTCCACCAGGGATGTCTGCCTGAGATTGAAATGACCAAAGAATTTATATTTATTATGTTTAATTGACATTATTATCTTAATTTAACCGTGGCATTTCGAAACTATAGAGAGCAAATATTTGCCAGACAATAAAGGGTATTAAAAGATATATATTGGGAAAGTTGCTTCTTATAAAATAGGTTTTTATCGGCAAATGGAATGGCCAAACGCTATAGACTTTTTCTCCGCGCAATGACAATTGACTAATGATTCGCGGGCACCAACGCTGGCATTTAGGCCCAGGAAAACATTTATCAGAAGCCTGAAACAGGAGAGACCCCAATACTTTGTACAGCGAACCAAGCCGAATTAAGCGATGTTATATCCATCCGTTTTTCCTAATTAAAACCAATTTTAATTCATCTAAATTTGTCATAAGACAAGTTTACTGTAGGAACTGTACAATATCCGTTGAAAGTTTCTACAAGTCACTGTTTATAAGGAAAGTTATTATTTTGGAAATTTGAGATTACTCTCCTTGACGAATCACGTCCTTTAGATAATTCTTGACTTATCTAGAGAAGATTATGGTGGCACCTGCTAAAATGTTTCAAATCTATGCTAAATAACTGATATGCAGGGCTTATACAAACCTGTAAAAATTGGGAACTTATCAACGCTTATCAAGGAATTAGAATGTTAACACAAATCAGTTAAATTGCAAAATTTTGTGGGAAAATCGGAATACTTCGAAACACAATCTACTTTTGTGCTTGTAGAGATCGGCTTAGGAGATCATCCACGGGATTCTATAATAAATCCAATATATTCAAAATTCCATGATTAAATTAACTGATTATTCCCACATTAAATTCTAACAAACCTTCTATTTTAAAACAAGGTGGGAAAACTATAGGGAAAAATCATTTAAAAAATCCAGAAAATATTAGAAAAATTTCGAATTCGATATGAAATTTGTAAAAGTACAAAAAATACATATTGTTGATAATAACGCCTCCTAATTACAAAACAAATTTGTTACTTTTCTTCAGACTTATTACCTGAGAAATTATTCATACATGTAGTTAGGAAAGATGATCAATACTTCAACTATAGCGTGAAATTAAAAAGCGCTTTCTTCAATCTATGATACTCGAGTATATATATATATATATTCAAAGCTTGTCCTTGGACAAGACCATAAAAGTAATGGCGATGGCTTGAGGCTCAGATAAATTAAAACTAACCGGCGCGCGGTGCTTCTCGCCTTTTACGTATATACCGGTATATAAAAAAACCAACACCCCGAGCTTATATCAATAGTAAATTAAGGCTAAACGATTTGATTGGCTTCCTATATTAAGGGGTTAGAACTTATTGGCTCTTTTATTTAGCTAGTGCCGGGAGGATCTATACGCTACGCCGTAAAAGGTCACGCGGACTCGGGGCAATGGACAGGCTGTTGTTTACGTTGACTTCGGGCCAGTTATATACTCTGGGAAATGGGTTCGGGCTCCTTGATATAAAGCATCTTTCACATTATGTAGTGATTTTGAAATAGTTTGGAACCGTTTCTGATATTCAGTGTTCCCGTTGTGATCATATAATAGTAAAAACGGAGGACAAAACCCAGCCATTTCTACCTCTGCCCGTAGAAAACACGTTCTTGAAGACACCACCCAATAAAAATCCATTTCGATTAGGTTATCTTTCCCCGGTAATATCTCGAATCTGAAAGCTCACGGTCTAGCATTAGGAGCGAGGAAAAATTATCTCTCTTCTCTCCACGCCCGCAGACACGAACTATTTTATATTACTATGTTTTTGTAACTAATTTTACAAAACTCTCCAACAACAAACGTAAGAACAATTCCTGGGTCTCGCAAATCGGTAGTGAAATAACTTTATCGCGGGATGGTTTCCGCCTACTTAAAATGTTTCTAAATTTTAATTCAATTTTGTTCATGATAGGTATATTTAGCTTATTAATGTCCTCTATTATGCCTAAGAGTTTTTATTTCTTCCTGTTCTTTCAATGAACGGAAATAAACCATTAATTCATTGATAAGTGAATCGTATTTGGGTGGAGTGTGGGAACTAATTTGATAAAAACATTCACAGACGTTGGACAAAATCGTAACGACACTACTCTAATCTCTCGACCTTAACTTAGACCTGATCCTATAATGCAATATTTAAAAAAAAAGATTTAATGTTTTAGACAAATTAGACGAAACTATAGTGTGAATGTAGCTTAAGGTTGATGGTACAGGAGTCGGATCGATAGGTGGACCTGTCTAAAGGATAATCAACTTGCCACCATCGGAACATCAATTATCTATACCGAAAGCCTGATACGATCCCCCAACTAAACATCTTTCAACCCCTTCTATATATATATACTGTGTATATATAAAACCGCGTATTTTGAACTTGTATCTGTTTAAGGTTTACCTGACGTGTAATTTAATTTTACGCTCATCTGCCAGTAGTTAAAGAGATGCTGCTACCGATTTTTCATGAGTTACAAATGGAATTTGAGTAGCATTTTCTAAAAGATCGTTAAAAAATAATTCTAAATGTATATACGTACTTGGTTGCTTTCGCGCGACCTCCTTTGTGAAAGTACTTAATCCATAAAGTCCCTTTTTTAATTTTAAACTTATCTCTATTCGTTTGAATAAAACTTGGGATACTAACTAATATTCTCTTATTATTCTCTTCCCATAATATACTGAAGTTATTCTTATAACACCAAATATCTTATGTTTTTATGGTAATTATTATGGTTCGGCATTGCGGTTTTGTATACTGTTATGCAGGGTTAATTTAAAAGTTTCGAATAGTTTCCCTGGGAGTATTATATTCGGAAAAGTCCTAATAATATAAGTTAGCGGTTGTAATTATATTTGGTTCTTGTGAACCCTTCCACCGCTCCACTCCATATATACATTAATTTATCCTTTGTTTATTCTACATATATGGTAATTAATGTTTTTTCGTGAGAGCCAATTCGCTAGGTAAAACTCTTTCGATATATTTCCATATATTTTAACAAGTACCATTTAATAAAACCCTCCTCAAAGTCTCAACGTGAAAGCAGGGAACCATGAAATTTCCACCTAACACTATTAAGACATGGATATAGTCCTGGTCGATTTCCAAAACCGGAAGTCTAGAGAACCTTGCGAAAATTTTGGCGGGGAAAACTTTTTGTCACGTGATCGTCCGCCATCTTTTTGTAGTGTGAAAATAGCTACAGACTAACCAACGCCTCCTATACTTTATCATATAGGAAGCGTTGGACTAACAACATGAATTTGGTTTGTGGGAAATAAAATTAGAAATAGTCTGGCAGCCTGTTACTACAAAAAGATGGCGGCGCGGCTATGAGACAAGGGCCCATTTCCGGCAAATCGACCAGGACTATTGTCTGCCGTGAGCTTGAAAGTAGCCAAGGCTTAATTATGACGTTTAATAGAACGCAACCGGTCCTTTTTACACTTTTTTTTATGAGGTTTTGCTATTGAATGCGTTCAGACAGCCCAGTGGTAGTATAGTTCCTATTAAATCCTATATTTTTAAACATGTCCTATTTTATCCTGTATTTACTCTAAATGTCATATAAAGGCCTATAATTTTGAGGTAACAAACAGTGGAGAAATATCACCGCGCCATCAAAAACAGACCGTATTAGCTAACGTGTTTTTGCTGAAATTTGCCCTATTAAATAATTTATTGGAGATAATTTTAGTCCTAAATAAAACCTAGTTTTGTGTACTGTATAATCGTAAATTTTGGAAAATATAATCCTATAATTCCTATAAGTAATTAAAATAATGCTTATTTTACAACTAAAAGTAGACCACCCCTATTTTCTTGACAATTTTGGAATCATCCTCCTTACCCTTCCACCCCCATTCCCCACTGTGCACGTTGACAACGCTTTCGCCCGGGGCGGACCCGCGAGTAGAGATTTTTTTGCTCGAAGGCGAAGCGTCCCGAGAACTTCCGAATGTCATGATTAGTGCGAGTTCGCGCGCGTAACGGTTTCGATAGATTTTAAATCAGTTTTAAATTAGGTGTGTGACCGAGTTTATTAGTGTCAAATTTTGAATTCTAAACGAACCTTCGAGCCTCTGAAGTTAAATTACGATGTCAAAATGAGTGAGTGTCATATTTTTTTCATATTTAATTGATGTTTCTAGTTACGCTAAGCCTTGGCTATATTTTTAAACGCCAAATTCGCGATAAATACACATTGCCATTTTAGGGTTAAAGAAGTGTTGTTAATATCATTCTCGGGGGCGTTTCCCACCCGCGACAATTTGTATTAATTTTGCATTGTCCATTTTTAATGATATTAATGGGCAGAAATTAATACTGCAAGAACTTTAAAAGAATAACGATTAAGTCTGTGAAACGATAGATCACTGCATGATGACTAGCCTAATTTTAGTAAGTTTGTTTTTGCTGAAATTTCCTTTTAAATCCTTTATTTGTATCGAGCGGGAGAGGGTACCTATGGGATTTCTACTTAAGATAACACCCTGTATATCTCTACATACTCGATCTTAATCTACCAATGACATTCTATTGTATACGGTAGCTTAAAAAAGTACCTATCAAAAACAGATAAAAAGTCCACCCATTTTCTTCTTAAAAACCTTCTATTTCGGTAAAAAAGAACCGGAACGGAAATGTGACATTCAACCTATATAGCTTTTTTTCTTGTTTTTTTTGTTTTCTTTTAAATGTCAGGTTTTTGTTCACTGAACAAAAAAATAAAACAAAAAAGGATTCAATAAGATATTGGGTATCGAATTTCTACTCCCCTTTACCTCCTGACAATAGAATAAGGCTTATCAACACAAATACCTTTCGCGAATAGTACCCCTGAATAGGATATAACCAGGAATTTGATTTAGAAATAATTTTAGAAGAAAGGTGATACCTTAATTTAAAGGAAAAATGAATCCCTACTTGTTAAAAATAGTTAAAAAAAAAAACAATATTAAGCTTTAAATTAATTTTAACTTACTCCCTTCGAAAGTAGGCTTAACAAGGATCAATGTAGAGTTTGAAATCTCGCCTTAAATTGTCGAAAGCGGTGAATCTGCTAAGTCCCCTATTTATTGCAGTTAAGCCTAACAAGGCCTAATTTAATTTTTGAGAACTGAAATTATTATGTTTATATATCAATGTTTGCGATCAGTTTGAACGCTGATAGTTTTACAATCATTGGTATATGATAAAGGTCATACAAATTAACTGGTTTTCAAGAAAACGAACATTTAAAGCACGAGGTGGATCTCTCTTAAATTCTCTAAACTCAATTGGCAGTGAAAATTGGTCAATGAATCCGCCCCAATGTAAACGGGCCTTTAATTAATTAAACAGTTAAGTTTCCAAACTAGAATTTGAAGCCGCGCGAGGTATCAAATTTTCCACGGATCCCCGTTAAACCTACTTTCCCAGTAAATTTAAAATTAGTTTCTAGCTTAATAAATATATTTATTTATTATTTTCTATAATAAGAAGCCTTATAGTAGTGATATATTTTGAAAATTTTATGAAAAAAGAAACGCGTGGAGATGAAGAGTTAAAGTGAGGCTGTCGCTGATTTTCCATCAAATTCATTTTAATAGTATTTTCGGAAAGATCGTTAAAAACGCTTTTTAATGTGTCATAGAAGCAGAGGTATATAATAACTCCCTTCCGGGGGAAGTATGAAAGGTAGGCAAAATCGACGAACAACAAGTGCCCGGCGTAAATCGCGGCGGATCGACCCACCGCTTTACTCCCAAAAAATAGTTTTGAACCTCACTAAATTTTCCCTACGCACACTTCCGGAACTTGCGAGCTGAAGTCAACCTTCGACTCCATTTTAACAGACAGCCTGACTCCTGAGACAGGAAGTTCTAAACACAAATCGAGCCGTCTTGTTTATACAAAGACCATTTACTAGAGTAGCGACATTGAGAAGTCCAGCGCGAGCTAGTGGCCTAGATAGTCAGCAGCGGGCTCTTGTTGTTCGTGATTTTTAGCATTGGTAGTATAGGGGCTTTCATGACTATTGTCGCTTGGCTATTGTAGAGCCTACAGTTGATTCTCGCCCGTTCGGACACGTGATAAGGTCATGAACATGGCGTTTTAATAGTATGATACATCTAAAAATATACGAAAAATGTTGACAGCCTCACTTTTGTTTTTATTGATGAAGTAATATAAATAAATGAATAATATTAATGACTTTGATAACAATTTAATGATAAAAACTATAAATAATGAAATAATGATTATAAATTACTTTAAATTACCGCTGGGAAAGAATATATTACCCCTAAAATTTGAAACTGTAACCTATCATTACCATCAGGAATTCATTTACCTTCTACCAAGATTTGAGCGCGAACACGACCCGATAATCATCGGTAGGGCGTTCGCCCCTGAGCCGCCCAGAGTTGGCCTATAATATCCACACACATTCACATACGCGCACTGTCTTTAGGCCCATAGAAGTGAGGGTATATAGCGGATTTCCTCCCTGGCCCCTGTTTACGCCGACTCAAAAAGCAAAGAAGGGAGAGCGCGGAGAATGGAAAGAAAAAAAGAAAAGAAAAAAAAAAAGAACCACCGTATAAAGGAATTGTTGTAAAGTACAGTGGAGAGTGAGAGCCATCAGAAATTTAGGGAATAATAGCTTTGAGGCTCCAACCAGAATAACGGCTCTCTTTTTCTCACTTCATATATACCAGCTAGATTATAGTCACTCGCAGGCTTGGAAGTTATCGAAATTCGTTGGAAAAAAAATACTAGGGTTTCAAACTAGAGTCCGCGAGACGAGACTTCAAGGGAGAATCCAAACAATATTTTTGAATCGATTTAGATTAATAAAATGATTTCAAAACCAGTAGTGGATAAAAGGAGAAAGAATTGTAATAAATCTTCTAACCAAATCATCAGGTTAAAAATAACCTAATTACTTTTCACAATTAACAATGGACAACTACCTTAATAGATAATGACGAATAAAAAAATATGGGCAATAAGAGTAACTAACAATGCCTATTCTCTCTCCATAGCAGCCACGCACGAGATTTTATTAGTTCATAGTTCTGCAATTGTTTGCCGTTAGAGTACCCGTATGAACCCCAGGTTTTGTTTACGATAGAGTTCCGTAGTTAGGTCCTAGTCTAAACTAAGGAACTACCTTTTCGCACTTATCAACAGGCTTACCTGGGAATCATTCCCATACCAAAGCCAACAAGATACAGTTCCAGTTGGTCAAGCTATCGTTACTAAAACATCCCTGTTTTATCGCGTGTCAATTGATGTAACGAAATGCGTTAGCTATTAGGCTTAGCACCTTTAAATCTAGACTTCCATTTATTTCCATCACACCTTTTTGCGAACCATGGGTTTTAAGTTGTTTAAAACTATTCAACTTCCCTTTAAACCTTTTCCAAGAATGAAGCTTCAAAGGGAGAGATTGTTGGGTGGGCCTAAGCCCCAGGAACACTGATGGAAGAGAGTGTAGGGGGAATGGGGGTTAGATGGGTGGGCACGCTGAAAAAAGGGTCCACAAACTGTCAAGCGTAAGATGGATGAGTGTGTTACACCCCCTACATTGCAATCAAAGAAAATAATGCAATGGAAGCGAAGCTAAACCTAAGTTAAGCCTCGGTTTCCATGGGTTTGGGTATTTCTTAAGAATTAAACGAGTTTCTATTACACGTATTGCAAACTTACCGTGAAATAAAATACACTCTGCTCGTAGTGTATAGTATAGTTCATACCACTCCGCAATTCAGTACAAGTATAAGGAAATCTGTTTTTTATGGTAGAAATCGACCAGAGAATTAAGTTAGTACAGGTAAAAATTTAGCTGTTTTCCTTATTTAATACGTAGAGTAGTCTTATCTTGCAAATCCAACAAATATAGATTATACTCTTATTTAAGTGAAATTGAAGTAGACTACTTTTTTCTATGAAGTTTCAAATTGTTTATCCATCCGCCTTTATTTTTATCACTATGCCGACTTTTCTTGCACTTGTATTTTATGATTATCAACCTAATTTGAAATTATAACTCTACTGTTCAAACTAGAATAGATGGGGAATATTGAGAAATACTTGTAAACTTTGTAAACTATGATTTTCGTCACTAAGAGCGCAATTAATATCGCTAGAGGTCTTCTGAATTCATATAAGACAGAAATTTCTTCGTATATATAAGATTCATGGTCTAATTTGCGTCGTCTGCTTAGAGCATCTCTATAGTGTATTTACACTCCTATTACTTCCTTATTGAATGAATATTTCTTTCCAATTACTCTGAAAAAGATTGTGAGAATAACGGATAAAGTTTTGAGCGTGTAACAATTCTTTATATTTGTAAAGTTTAACCATAAAGGAGTCGTGTCATCTTCCCTTTAATGTCATCTAAAAGCATGGACTTGTAACTAATTTTAATTTGCATTTAACGGGGTCGTACCAAGGTCTTACCATGTAAGTGCCGCTGCTTGTTGAAAAAGGCAATTAGTTTGACTTTGTTTCCGCGTCGTCTCCTTACACCCTCCATGCACGAGCAATCCTCTCCCCGACCTTCCATTATTATAATAGTTTTAATTACACTACTTAATTGTACTTTTTTTTATAAGGTAAGGTTTTGGATACGAGTACGTTGCGTGTGTTTTTTTTTTTTTTTAACACAAAATTGCTTTTATTTGATTTTTCTACTATAAAACTTTATTTGGTTGAATTTTGTTAGAATTTTACATTTTGGACGATTTTTACCAAATTAGATTGTTTTTCCTAATTGGTTAAGCCTATATCTTTCGTTATTCTACGGGACTATGGGAGCACATTGCAATTTCAAAATATTAAATAGAGTCTGGTTGCAAGTTTACTTTAAAGTCCCTATATAATGAGCCATGGTGACAGTGGTTTATTAATCCCAGCTCTCATTTGACTCAATTCTTTTCAAAAGCAATATTTCTAATTTCGGTGTATATAGTTTATATAAAGTTTTGGAAAATCGTTTGGTGTTATCAAAGATTTTATCCGTTTAACTTTACAATAGAATCGAGGAGTGCAAGTACCTATCTCCATCCATTATATCAGTTCAAACTTACTTTGATCTCCAAAATAAATATCTAACGAATCCCTGGAGCGTTATGATAACTTTTATAAAAATATATACAAGTTTGCAAATAAGTATTAAGACGAGTTTTCATAATTCGATTTAAAACCAAAAGCTAAGAATAAAATTTAATTTGATTGTCACTAAAGTGCGTAGAGAGGATAGCTTTAAAATTGGTATTCGCAAGATGATTTGTATTGGATTTTCTGATACATTAAATTTCTAATTCCTCTTTTAAACGAAGAATGCAGCATAACAAGTGTTTTTTTATCGATTCCTTATTGTTTAAATAGGCCTAATCCACCAGTAAAAAAAATTTAAAACTTACCCGTAAAATAGGCTTAGCTGAATTCATGGAGATCCTGAATTTCATGGCATTGTTAGGCCAGCGACCAATCGAATGTTATTAGAAGTCTCATGGAGATCTCTCCTTAAAGGCAAGCCTTTGCTCATTGGTCGGTGACCTACTTCATTACATAGATATTTAGAATCTCCATGAATTCAGCTAAGCCTATTTTCCGGGTAAGTTTTAAATTTAATTGTAGTTTAATATTTGTTGGTAATTTTTTATACTGGTGGATTAGGCCTATTTAAACGATTGATAATCGATAAAAAATAACTTTCATTTTCCCTTTAAACGCTTCATAATTCTTATTTATAACTAATGTAATGTTTTTTATGATAAGTTTGACTTTGTATTAAGAGGACAACGGTGTACTCTTTAATTCCAAAAAAATTGATAATTTTACCAAAGCAAACCGTAAATTACCAATACCCTGGTAACTTACCGCGTAAATTACCAGGATAAATTATCGATTTAGAACTTTAATTTTGATTTACATCAACAAGATGAACTCCATTCTCCAAGCAATTTGTATTATGGAAACTTACCTTTATTTTTACATGTATGTGGGAGTGGATATATCCACGTATTGCCGCGTGCTTTTAATCCCAAGCTTCGAAACATTTCTCCTATAGAAGTTATTTTCCGTTCAGCCTTATTATAAGTTTTCGTATATCTATTTTTAAACCTGATATTTAAATGAGTAAATGAATCATTCTCGGATTGAAATTGTTAGTATATGTAAAAGAGAATACGTTATCTCGGGATTAAAATCTCACGTACGATACGCACCTTCGCTTAAAACATTATCAAAATGCCTCTAGAGTTGAATCCGAAACATAATATCGCTTTCAAACTTTGCGCCCAGTTGAACCTCGCTTTCGTATCGGGAATATATTTTAAATCTGGAAGCCAAACTTAACGTCAAGTTATCTTTTCTATACTTTTAAGTGGAGTTGACAACGCGGAGAAATCCTACGCGTATTAATACGAGAGGTTTAAACCTTATACGAATAACGATAGTTCGGGCCAAATTAATCTTGACTTCCCTATAGTAAGAGTATATCTATTATTTACTGTTTACGCTCGGGGAAAAAGGTGATAAACTGTTGCTTTCTAAAAGTTCTAGTGTTCGAGTTTATTTCGGTATTGAATGTAAAGTAATTTAAGGCTTTTACTTCATCGTATATTATGTAGGATTGTAAAATTCTTCGTATTTTCTATATTTATTAGGTTGTTTTAAATATGAAATATGCATTTTATTGAAGAGAGTTTGAAAGGCAATTTTATTATCAATTAATTCTATAATTAAAGTGACGTTATAACCAATTTATTAAAATTGAGATTAAATTAGAATTTGAGTACAATTTCCGTAAATATTGTTAAAAAAGTATTACAAATATACCTATCGGAATATTCAAATGTCGTTTAAAAATGGCAAGTTCTTAGGGTCTTTCTTGATGATGATGATGATGATAAAAATACTAGGCGGTATTTTCGAAAAATTCCCCACATTCTACGTCATCACTATGTGAACATGCAATGTTTTTCATTAAACGCCTGTTCATTAGCCTTTGTATTGATATTGCAAAGTGACTCAAACGATAAAATTACATTAACATATACTTAACCATGCCAAACACGAATAACAATAGAAAAGTAGACTTGTAGACGATTTAAAAGATTAACGTTTAACCTCTTTTAGCAATTTTTTTCAATTTTAATCCGAAAAATAATGATAACTTACCGTTTTGGTAATTTAAAGCGCAAATTACCAGAGTACATTTTACAACTCTATCAATAGTTAGTTATAAATACCTAACGTGGAGCCTTGCTTTTGCGCGGTCGCTCTCGTTAAGGTACTTACATTTTATTAAACATGGTTTAATCACAATTTACCTAATTTCTACGTCATCAAACGGGAAAATTTTATATATTTGACCCAGTTATAAAGCGGATTACCACACAATAGTAAATCTCGTTGTTAGTAAAACATTAGTGTAGAAACAAAATCTTTGAGACTAAAACAAAAGATTTTATAATATTATTTTTTTCCTTGAAAATATCATTAAATGCTGCAACTTTCTTTTATAATCCCATTCCGGAGCTGTGTTAGTATCGCGAGCAGTAGCTGTATATAATCTAATGCGCATTAATATATCATGTTAAACGTTATAGGCGATAAAAGTAGTTTTGCGAATTCCCAGGTGTTACCAAATTATTTTATTTTTTTCCTTTAATGCTATACTTTGTATTAAGGGCTTGAATTTCCTTTTCAGAAAGGATGAAGGGTTATTTAGTTGGAATCACATCGAAATTTCACTACGTAATACTTTTCATATGTTTTTTTATGACATTCAGAGGGTTTTATAGCCTCGTAAATGCCGAATCCTCTGTTTGACACGGATTTTTTTTTTTTTTTTCTAAAGTCTTAATGAGGATTTTTTTTCTGAAATTATTTTTTGCTTTGATGTTACTGTACTCATTTTCAACAACAGTCTGTACAGACTACTTTATCACCTATATGACGTTTTTAAATTGGATATTAATCCGCCTTGACTTTGGGATAATGTGTGAACTCTATATGAAGTGTAGCTCCAAGATTTTTTTTATTTCATTTTCACTCTTTGCCCTATTCTTCAACTTATTTTTATTTTTTATGTGACATTCAAAATGTTTTTTGTTCTATTTTATTTTTGATCTCTATTTATAAGTCTGTGTTTTCTGTAAAGAAAGGATTATCGTAAGAAGGGTCAGAAACGAGAGAGAAAATTGTGCGTGAAATTTACAATTGTTGGTAAATAAACGGCAGCACCTATCTTTCCCTAAGTTCAAGAGAAGTTTTGTAAAATGACAAAAGATCAGGCGGTTTGATACATAATAATTAAACTCCTATAAAGTCATTGCAAACTCCATTTAAAAAATGAAAATTACCATTTACTTCACGATCATCTCCAATAGATTTAACTGATTGCACAGGGTTCATACACGACCTCTAAAGGTCAGGGAATTTGGAAATTGTGCCAACAGGTTAGGGAAAAGTCAGGGAATAAGTACAATTAATGATCAGAGTTAAATATGTTGGTACATGTCAAGGAACTGATTATGATTGGTTGACAAAATAATTGTAACATCACTATTTTTAACTAAAAAATATTTACCAAAAGGAAATTAACTTACAATATTGTCTACGAACCCTGTTGCAAGCCACGATTAAAGATTATTGTTCAGAAACCTATTTCTCCATGATTGAAAAAATATTTTCCTAAAAGGAAACGACATTTATTTGATGGTCTGATATTTAATTTAAAAAAAAATAGATATATATAAACCTTCCAAAACATGCTTTTAGTTAATTTTAACTTGTTGAAGGATACGAAACTATGATTGAATCTATAATTTAAAGATACCGGTATTAATCTTGACATCTCATTCAGTTTACTAACAAAATAAAAAATACCAGAAGAATGTTCGGTCGCGAGGAGGGAGGGAAAAAAAATACAACATCCTTTTAGAGATAGGCCAAGAAATTTATTTCAATTATTTTCAGGCGACCCGTGTCTATACCAATTTAAGGACTCCTTATAAAACGAGGGCCTAAGAAAACCAAAAGGGTCTAATCTTAAATTGATACGATGTAATGTAGAATCGAGGCCAGATCAATATTAACTCGTTAGAGGATAAGAAAGGCGGGTTTCCCAAATAAAAAAAAAAAAAAATCTCGAGATATCTTGGAGGGTAAGAAAACCTATTATAGTTGGGGTACCCACTAAAATAGCGCGTAAAAAAGGAGGCTAATTTAATTCTGACGCTACGGATAATGGGAAAAAAGGCCTGTCTGAAATACAGTACGTTTCACCTTAATTTGGTAGCGAATACAAAGCTAAGAAATACCCTTTATCTATGTAATAATGTACTTACGATATGAAGGAAGAGCATCTTTACGCTTACTGACATGTAAAGATGAAATATATTATAAACATGCCTACAACATTACTTGACAGCGTGATGGAAGGCTGAGGAGTTTCCCTAACTGAATCAGTTTGTTTTTCAGAGCTGGAATGGCTTTTCTACCGTTATAGAACAGAGGGGATTATACAGCATTATAGTTTTCTACTTACTGAACGTTCAAATTGATTCCTGGAACCATCAGGGGGGTTCTAATGATAACTTCGTATATTGATCGTCGATGTACGACAAACAACGTTGTATCTTGTCACTGATTTTCGTAAGGAAGATGAAAGGGTAATGGAATTCGCTTTAGGGACAAGTAATGTCGGGGTATTTCTTATAAATTATGCTTCTTAATAAGAACCCCGCTCGCGCGCGCCAATAAATGGAAGACCATTATGGTAGGATGATAAATTCACTTCTCTCGCAGTTGTATCATAAGTAAGTTAGTCTTATAAAAGTATATTGCATTGATATATATGCTATAAAGATTAAGATGCGGGAAACATTTCACGATGGTTTCTCGTGTAATTAAGAGGAAAAGGTTGTGAAAAATAGTAATATCAAGAATCCATTCAGGTTCCATAAGAATATGGGAGCATAGCTTTAGCCTCTGGTACCATCCTCCCAAACTTTGTAACAAAAGTTCGTCTGCAATTTTAGCAACATTTGTACGCTTAGATCTTTTTTCGGTCGGCTCCATTTTCATTACCCAAAATATTATGTCAAGGTCGTTAGTGGCGGGGGTTAATAATAGATTTCAGGAGTGATTTACTTGAAAAATCGATTCGAAGCAGACTAACTTTCGCTACAAAATTTGGGAGGATGGTTATTGAATCGCGGCCCTCCCATATTCTTATGGAACCAGAATGGATTCTTGGTAATATGTATACGTTTTGGAATCATAGGAAGTATAGTTACAGGAATAAGAACTTCTAGCGATAGCTGTCTTAAATTAAACTTAATTGAACTTCCTGAAATCCATGTTTTCTATTAATTAATATTCTTACACGAAAGTATCGAATCTTCTCAATATCACAAACATTAACCCAATTATTTATCCCAAAATATCGCTCGAGTAGACTATTTTAAAGTGCCAATAGTAGAATAGCTCCTACCGGAAGTAAAGATAGCCCAGTTTGAGCCTGATTACTTTGTCCTTAAAAATTGCAAACAAGATAAAACATCTATTAATTAACCTATCATGATGGACGATTGATTTGTAGAGCGCATTCCGAGATGTCAGATCAACCCCTCACAGTATACCCGGTTCTCTTGTAAATCTACCGATGGAATCGTTAAGATTTCACGCATGGAGTAAATACACTGTCTTTCCTGACCTAAAAACACCAGATTTTTGTTTTTATAATACTAAATAGAAATTTATTAAAAATAATTATCGAGACAGCATGCTGCTGCATGGTTACGAAAAATTGAGTATCTTATACGTTTCGGGAATCTTTCAAAAGTTCCTTTCCAACCCAAATAAATAAGCAGACGCAGTTTTACATTAAAATATTCGAGGAGGATACCTCTCAAGTTTCTTATGAGCTTCAATAATTTTTTTGTGTAAAAGATTACGAAGAATGGTTATAAGATATTTTTGTGATATTTTTTAATAATTGCTTGACCGAATTCCTATGGACCGTTTGGGTTATTTCTTTGTGAAACTTTGACTCTTTTAAGAGGGACCATTCCTAAAATTAAGAGAAGAGCAAAATATCTATATATCTATAAATATATTATATAAGATTGTAGATTTATCTTTAGGTAATTCTAACGTTTGACGTCATAAACCCGGCCCCTATAACCGCCCTGCTATGAACCAATTACTAGAGAAGGGGTCCCTTTTTTTATCACCTTAGAATTTAGTGCCTAAAGTGAGCGGGAAGGTTTGATTGCCTTTAATTAAGTGTGACGCCGCTATCTCGCTATCATTTATTTGATTTTCTTCTAAGAAGTTTTACGCTCTTTATAGTATCATCTCGACTTATCAGCGCCCATAAAGGTACACTACTCGTTATCTCTATGATTAATTTACTTAGAAATAAAGGTAGCCTAGCTTCAACTTTGCTCTCAAATCAAGGTGAAATTGAATAGATTATATAATTTAATAGTCACTGTATTTCTGATTCTAGATGTGTTGGTACAAAGGGAAAAAAGGCGGAGGTTTACATAATGTTGAATGCCTTATAGAAGGAAGTAGTCGATGAAAATATTGTCGAAGACGAGTCATCACGCATGCGCACTGCTTTTATCGCGTATTAGATTGAACATTATGTATTAATCCGCCCCAGATTTCACTATAGTTTAAAGCTGTTTTAATTTATAGCAAATAGAAAGCTATAATTTAAACACTAATCATTTTAAAATCATTTTCAAAGTTTAAATACACTTCTCAAGGTACTAATTACATTTTATGATAAAGGATCTCTACAATTAACCTATTTATTCAACGGTTCAATACGAATTTAAATTTTGAATGTGAAATTTTTCCTAAAATATTTTTGTTTGATTAAGAATGGTTTGCTAAACTACTTTTATTCCTTATGAGGTTTAATATTGTGTATTAATCCCCGTCAATATTCGCTATTTTACAACACTTCTCAACGGTTACCATACGAATATCGTAATAAAATTCATACTATATGTTCGAAAAGTGTAATTAGATTTTAATCCAAATAATATACGGTATAATTTTCCCGCGGATAATTAATGAGCAGTTCGGGAACGTCGCTATTTCCCCAAAGGAATACGCCTCTTCCATCTAAAAATCCCCTTCATTCCTCCCTCATACCATCTCCACTTTTCATTTTAGACCTGGAACGAAAAATGAGAGAGGGGAAAAAAACTTAAAAGGAAAAAAGTTAAAATAAAAAAAAACTTTAGTTTAACTTTTACTTTTATCTTACCTTGACAAACGACCCTAGAGTTAAAAACCTACCTTTCCCCTATAATCTTACTCGAATATCCGACAATCTAACTTACCAACGTTGATTAATTCTTCTTCGTATCCTCCCCCCTTAAATTTCTTTGTTTTAAAGATAGGATGAAAAGAAAAATTTACCATTTTCTTTATATCTCGATACTTAAGATATTAGGAATGGATATCGGAAGTAAAATTAAAAAGTTAAATAAATTTCTAAATTATTGTTAAGGTTGAATTTTAGTGACGTCACAAACCAGACCACCAATCAGATTAAACCAATAATCCCAGCCTTCACTAATACAGATTCCTGGTGAAGGCTGTTTTAATGTGATTGGACAGATTTTTCCTTCTCACTTGAATTAAAATCTAATCAAGCTTAATTAAATTAAGAACTCTCTTATACAATAAAATATAAGTAAAATTCTTACATTCCATTTAGTCGTGAGCTTAAAAGATTTAGAAATTCTAAAACTGTTCCCTTACTAGCTCGCAGTTTCCCTTTAAAATTGTTATTCTCTCCTATATTCCCTTCTAAGCGTGTCTTAATTATTTAATTATAGAAATAATTAAATATGAGATTAACGTTTCTTTTTTACAGTTTATAAAGCTCGCCTTCGACAAATTAGCTTCGACAAAACTTTGCTTCGTCTATTAAATATTTCGTGCATTTATAACTTGGTTTATAGAAGTTTCTTTGGCTTAATTAAAGAATCATCAAGATAGCATTTTTTCCCTTTTTCACCCAACCTTTGACCTTTAATTTTTCTGGGTAACTGAGAGCGAATATAAATAGACTTTTTTGTTAAGGAGTTTTATAGGAAGGGGGGCTAGAAATTTTAATAACCGTCGAAGTATGCTGGAACATCCCAAATCGATTCTTCTATCTATGCCAGTGGTAATTTTCATTACGTTTCAAACCTAGTCACCTTTATATATTACTGTTTTTTTATATTCATAGAGTTAAGAGGCACATCTAGCTTTTAACGCGTTGAAAACGTAATCCGATATTTCAGGTTTTTTCAATTGGAAAAATTATTTACTTTTTTTTTTCCATATTTATTAAAGTTGGAATGAATTTTTGGAACAAGATAAGATTTCTTGATTCTTTTTCCACAAAATAATTTTAGAGAGAAACAAATTTTCAAACTTATTTTAATAGAAATTTAAAGGGAACAGATTATTTTATTTCGATTAACCAGTATTATTTAAATTTTTGATTTAAAAGGGGAATGCAACCTAACAACAAGTATTTTTTATTGATTAAGGCCTGATTAACCAGTAAAAAAATTTACAGACAAATATTAAACTAGAAATAAATTTAAAACTTACCCGGTAAATAGGCTTAGCTGGGATTCATGGAGATCCTGAATTTCTTCGCATTGATAGGTCAGCGACCAATCGAATGTTATTAGACATTTCATGAAGATTTCGCCTTAACGATAGGTCTTTGCTCATTGGTCGATGACCCTTCAATGCGAAGAAATTCAGGATTTCCATGAATCAAGCTAAGCCTTTTTTCCTGGGAAGTTTTAAAATGTTTCTAAATGTTTTTACTGATATAGGGCAATTTTTCATGAGTTCCAAATGGATATTGAGTAGCATTTTCGGAAAGACCGTTAAAATCCTACATATACATAAGTCCTACATTACTTATGAAAATTATCATTTATTAGCTCTAACTGCTCGTGAACAGTGATCTAAATATACCCTTTTTTCTTTGACAATATTACCTATATATCAAAAGCTAGTACGTGACTTTTTCCTTGTTACAATTGACGTCACAGAATTTTTTATTCCAAGTCATATAGAGGTTTTTGAAGGGTGTTTCCAGGCGCAGTCACAGATAATATAATCCTCGTATATGTATATGGTATGTAAGGTATCCATAGCTATACGGAGAGTTGGAAATTGGAAGCTATCGTTAAAAGTTTTCCGACTACTCCTTATCGGTCTTTAATGGTATGGCTCGTATTACTTCCAGCACACCTCCACCCCATCCAAAACTATCATTTTTTTTTTTTTTTATTCTTTCCTTCTCAACCCTCTAATTTTCAATATTTTATTTAAAGTTCAGTGTCAAACTTGAAAGGTTTTAAACTTTCAATAAATGTTTGCCAAATTTGATAAATGAAAATTTTCATTACAAATTTCGACTTAAAGGGAGAATTAAGATTGATTTTAAAGACATTTTCTATCGATCTAAAACTAGGCAAATCTTTTCAAAACAAATATTAAGCTAGAAATTTATTTTAAATTACTCGGTGTTTTAGGCTTAATTTTTCACCTTATTTTGTAAACTAGCAAATTGTATTTTAGGCTTCATGTTGGTTCTTAATATGAAAACCAGATTATAGTGTTTTATGCTTGATTTTGTTTTTAACCTTATTATTTAAACTATAGTGTTTTAGGCATAATTTGTTACCTTATTATGCAAATCAACCTGTAGCATTTTAGCCTTAATTTTCGCCTTATTATGCAAACTAGCCTTGTGTTTTAACAAATTATGCAAAGTAGTTCTGTGTTTAGTTGTTTAATCAGCTTGAATTATCATCTAATTATTAAATTAGCGTTAAATTGTTATGGTTAAATTTCCACCTAATAAATGCAAAACACGCGAGTATTAATTAGATTAAAATTTATATTTCTTGGTTATTTTCCCGCCAAAAGTAAGGTTTCCGTCCCTAGAGGTGGCCCTTAAATAAAAATATTTTTATTTTCGTAAAATATCCTCTTAATTCGTTGAAAGTAAAATCGCGCAAGAAATTCCCCTCTTTCTCTCTTTCCCTTTCTCAAACATCCTTTATCCTTCCTACTTAACGTTTTTGGTCGCGTCCGCTTCTTGGTCTATATAGCTATGTTTAGCCTCGAGTAAAATCGGGTATTCGCGGCTTCGCTCTTTCCCGCCAAAATATCTAACACCACGCACTCTTCCCAAATCTGTTCTCTTTACGTAAAGGTAAAAATCTCCGTAATTTTTCAACCGTGAAAAGATTTGAGGATGAATACGCCGAGATCTCGCGCATCGAGGAAAGAGAATCGCGCGCTGGAGTGAAAGTGAAAAAGGTGGGAAAGTGATATCGTGCTGGACTAGTGAAAATGGCGGGAAAGATGCGGCGTGAAGAATCAAGAAGGGCTGAGATTTTAGTGGAGCTTATACAGGGAAGAAGGATCAGATAAGGAGAGGAAATGTGGGGACGGCGCGGTTCCTACTGCGTCGGCCTAAACTCCCACTCTGGGAGAACGGGGGTAGAGACGTTTCGTGGTAAAATGTTGTCACGTGGGTAAAACGAATCCTTTATGAGACGCGCTAGCTAGCGACCACGTGACAACAGTTTACCTCGAGAATTTCCTATCCCCCCTTTCCACCCGAGTGGGAGGTTGGCTCTTCTCTCTCTAACTATACGCAGCCCCACATTTCCTCTCCTTATCTGATCCTTCTTGATACAGGTTTAGTTGTACTCCAGAACTCTGATTTTCATTACATCCCCCTCTGAATTGTTAAATCTATGCTTTTCCATTAAGAAAATATTTTTATGACCATGGAGCAACAACATCTGGAAGTTAAGGTTTCTTAGAAATAATCTTTAGTCTCAGTTTTTCATTGCTCATGGATGGTTGCATTGAAACGTTTCCAACAAAAAACGCCATTAAAAAAAAAATCCACCCATTTATATGTGATCTCACTCGGAGCTAGATACTTAACATCATCATAAACTTATGACATAGCCGCAACTCGTGGTGAAAAGAATCTATAAAAGATATCACACCCCAGTCATTGAGTATTCTAAAGAGATTTTTCTCGATTCTCGGTCTTCCATTTTCTTCTCTGATCGGAGACCTTATATCCGCGCCCACCCCGATGCCCAACGGCGCTTTTAAAGTTGACAACCTCGCGAATCCCGCGCCTAGATGGTCTATCCACTGGATTAAAGCTAACAGAATCAATTTTAGATATATACGTTTAATGAAGACATTCTTCATCTCATCTCTTTCCCCTGACTTTCGTACTACTACATCTATAGCGATTAAACGAAAACTAAACTGTTGTTCGCGACCGTCGTTGCAATATTGCTACAGATAGGGCGGATTAATACGCAATGTTAATCCTTACATGAAATAAAAATAGTTTCGCAAATTACTATCGTGAAGAATTTAGTGAGTACTATATATCCCTTTTGTCTTAAGACTGAAGACACGATTTTATCCCGACTCTTTTTTTTTATCTCGAGTTGGTTGAAGGGAAATCTTGGGGTTTTCTCAGTTCCGTTTTGCCGGGGTCTTGTACTATTTGTTTAATATTCGCCTTGGTTCTGTTTGCTTAAGCCTTGGTTTGGTTCCCAGGAATGATGTGCCGGGTGCTACCTCCTAATATACTACTACTTCTGCTACTAGAATCAGTCATCCGCTAAGTCCTCAAATGTTTGTTTAAGAGGGGATCTTTTTGATTATATTTCAAAGTTTTTACTTCTTCTTTCATTTCTGTTCTCTTTTTTTAATTTCTCCCTTTATCATACCTTGAAAAATGACTTTAAAAAATGCTTTTAATATATTCTTGACTGTCGTATTCTATCTTGGGTACTGAATATTGATTTCTGAGAAATATTCCTAAGCCTTGATTTGTATTCGTACAATCCTTTAGTTTAACTATATGATTATATTAATTAATTATATGAATTGCTTATGAGGGGACATGATGAATTTTTTACTATATAGAAATTTGAGTCTTTCTAGAAGCAGAAGCAACAAATATTCGCTTCAAGTTCCTTTTCACACTCCATTTTAAGTACTTTCACGAAAAAGACAACGCGAACTATGTCACGTGCTTGACAAGAACGCTCGAGAATTTTGTTTTGAAAAAATGCAAAGATGATGTACTTTTTTTTTCTATTGCTTACGTATCTATATTTAAAATTGTTTTTTTTACTTATTCATTTAAAATAAGTGACAACATCGCTTTAAACTTTAAAGCAACAGAACTAAATGATGTCGTGTAGTATAACTCATAAAGCATCTTGAAGGCATGAAAGATGTACGAGGCAGTGTTGTGATAACTCGCAGTGTCTTAGCCGAACGGTCCGGGTTACGAGTATAACCCTACCAATTCTGTTTTGGTAATATGTTGGCCGCCAGTATACAATGAGCGGAAGAATGATATAGGGCGGACCTATAGCTGGTGGACAAGCGGGAGAGGTTGGAGGGAATTCATTTGATATAATAATATTTGACCGGATGCGAGGGGAAAACGCGGTAGGATTACACTGTCACAGCTCTGTAAAGGTATTCGCGAAACGACACTACAGACAAAGTGAATCCTTATTAAAGGGATAGCGTTACGATCAGGTTCAATTTAATTAGAGGATGAAAACCATTTCGTAAGAGGACACTAAAGTGGCTTTCACATTAGAGACTTCTAAAACGTTTTTAACAGTTTCAAAATGGTAAAAATCGTTGTAAAATTGTATGGTCAACTGTAGAGATGATGAACTTCGTCTAAAAATGTTCTTATAGTTGATTTGAACTTTCAAAACTGTTTCAAGTGTGCAACATTCCCACCCGAGATTAGGCCTTGCCTCTTGTGTGGTGTAAAATAAATAACTTTGGAGGATGAAGAAAATACGTATTTGTCGCCCTGAGAATTTGCTATCAACCACAGATATCTTGATAAATATATACTAAACTATATTACCAACATGACGTAATGATCTTGTCAGCCTTGTATTTTAAATTCAAGAGCTGGATAAGAGCATTTAAGTCATCTCTAATTTTAAGTATCTAGCCACTTCAAGTCTACTAAGTTGAAAAAGAACTATCTCAGTTCTTCGGGGTATCTTTGAACTTTTTATGTATGTCCGATTTAGAAAGCCTGTCTGTCCCATTTTCACGTAGAAGAGGCTTCTTTAAAGAAGAACAAAATGAAAAGGTTTCGGTTCTGATATTTTTGGCGAGTGACAATTTTATGTCGTCATGCAATGGGTAAAATTCGAAACGTTAACGTGATTAAAATGAGATGAAACTATCCCTTTGACGAATAGATGAACAATCCATTTGATCCTCCCTTTAAAACGCGCGACCAGCTTGTGGTGTTCAAATTTATTCAACTTAGAAACGCAAACTAAATGCGAAGACTTTGAACAAACATTATATAAGGGTTCACGAACGTGACGTAAATCAATTCGTGTTTTCATCGCGTACAAAAGTATCGCTTCCTATTATTAGAAACCAAAACAAATCGAAGATAATAATAGAACCTATAGTCTTTTATCCTCGCGTACATTGAAGACTAAATTTGATTCAAACTCTAGGTAAATTTCCCACCAATCTCTCATCGCTACATAGATATACTCTGGCTCAATTGAGTATCAGTTGACAGTGACTAATTTATTTCCAATGAAGAATAACATCGCGTATCAAGGCGCCGAGGCTCTTCACTATATCGTAAACTCTTATTGTAAATGCTAATATTAGTCTTTCACTGAGAACTTATTAGTTGTACACTTTATACGCACGCTCGCGTCAATTTAAATCGGTCCAGTCAATCTAACTCGGAACTAAGAGGCTTTGCGTTAGATATTTGGGCAATGGTTAATTAATGTTTGTTTAATTTTATAGATTGATTATAAATATTTTAAATTTTTCCAGGGTTAATCCTTAAAATTGGCTTAGAAGCTAGAGTTTGAAATTGAAGATTACGACTGTATTTAGTTTTAGTTAATTTGCTTTGAATTTATATATCAATTAAAATTATAGTTATTGCGGTTTCAGTAACCAAATTTAAAGTGATGATGAAAAGGAAACTCAAGTTAATTTTAATCCATTCTACTATTACAAATAAGCCTTTTTGGCTGTTACTGGGCTGTGCTAAAGCTCTCATTGACCTTAACTAGTTTAATATTTGTTTTTACTGTTGAATTATGCCTATTTAAACGATAAGGAATCGATAAAAAAAGCACGTTTTTAGGTTTCATTCTCCCTTTAGTAAAAACCTAATTATATGTATATGACACCTGCCCTTTAAACTTTCTATTAAACACATCTGACCAAAAATACCCCTTAAAAAAAGAAATCTGGTATAACCCTTGAAAAAATAACATCGGAAAATCTTTAAGTCGATAAGTTAGAGTTGGGGTTTTGAAGATTCCGAATGAGGTCGAATTTCCGTCAAAAGGGTCGCGCTCGCGGCTCGTCCATTGGTGGAGGGAGGCTCGCAACCTGCTCAGTTAGCTCCCAGCACCCTCTAGGGGTTCTGGCCGATAATCTTTTACACAAATATAGGGAAAAGGACCGAGGAGCGGTTTTCGCTGCTCCTCTAGGACCGAGCGAGCGAGCGCTAGTTTTCTAAGATAAACAAACCCCTGTTAGGACCTATATAGTCGCGAATATATCTCGAATTCTCGATCCTTGTGGAAATTTTCAGTGGAAGCCACTTGAAGGACCCATTTTCCGGTCCCTACCCCCTCGTTCAAACTCGCAAATATATCCCACTACGGTACGTCGCGATCAGTTCGAGTTGTCATCACGTTTCGAGCTATATATTTTGTCCATTATAGAGATAGTGTTTGAGAAATAGAACGAACGGTTCGTCTCTTAAAGTGATTGTGTCAAGTCTCCTGGGAATTTGAGTAGCATTTTCGGAAAAATCATTGAAAAAGGATTCGAAATATGTATTTATATATGCCATAGGATAATTACCTCGACAGTAAAAATATGCTTTATAATCGGCATCTTCGAAATATTTGGATATCAAAAATTATCAACATTCATACGTCATCATTATATCTAAATTCCATTGTAATTCGGCTGTTGGTCAAAATTTATTAAAATTCCAGACGCCCAATACACTTTATTTGCATGATACGCGAACAAGTTCGAAAAATTTTCACGTTGACACGACTTAAACCTACTTGCGACGTGTTTCGGTAAAATGCAGATTAGGAGTGAAATAACTTGCCGTCGTCAGTAAAGGACTTATCTAGCTTCACTTTGTTTAAGAAAGAACTGCTTAATATGTTTCACGGCCACGCACAATTTTTATTTTAAATTCTGTCTTAAATTTAACATGAATTAGTTACTTTTCGTATTTTGTAAATTTCATCGAACCCCTCTGGAAATCCGCTTTAAACTGAGGGGATATCCAATAATAGCCTTTATTAAGATCGAGGCAAGAGAATATGGCTTTATCTATTAACAAGTTACTATATGGATTAAAAAATTCAAATTCTTACATAAGAAAATAAAACCAAGCTTTTAGGTTTAAATTGTATTTATTATATTTTAAAGACAATCGATTTTTAAATTTTCTTATCCGAACTTAGATAATATTCTAGGATAAGGCCTGTATTTTCGGGTAATAACAAAATTATTTTATCTTTGTATCAGAAGCCGATGAAACCCTCCTTTGAAGTCTACTACTCTAATGTTCGATATAGCGCGCCTCTCTGTATGGGTAAAATTCCCAATTTTACGAGATCGGAGGGGTCCTTCTTCATACCCCCCTGTCTACGGAAAATTGGAAATTCTCTCTCTCCACTAATGACGACGTTTTTTTTGACGAACTCCAAGGCTGCTAGAGATATTCGCTCGACGAACTCCCGCTCCGAAAATATCCACCGTTAGGTGGCGTACGAATCGCACTTTTTGAAACTAACCCATACAGAGAGGGGTAGACAAGACCCGGGAGTAATAGACTTCAAAGGAGGGTTTCATCGGCTTCTGTTTGTATTAATAGCTGGATTGATAAATAGTCTATTTTTAAGCAAATTGATAATATCTGAATTTAATTCACTAGTAGATCTATCCAATTAATAAAAGTAAACAAATTCCGAGCACTATAATATACGGTTAATGAATAGTTAAGGAGGGAAAATTGTGTGATCCGGTGTTGATGGAAAATCCACGCACACTATCTCGGCACGATGGCTTTAGTATAAGTATATATTTATAATAGACCGTGGGTTCAATTTATTCCTTTTCTCGAATATATATAAATCCCGACTTGGCGGCGTTTCCTATTGTTCCTATCCCATATTTGCGCGAGTTTCCCGCCAAATTGTGGACTCCCCATTTCCTCTTTTAGATAGTGAATTTTGAATTTCCATATTTTTAGATTTAAGTCCTATTTTGAATTTCCCCGGTATTGATTTGATGCTTTTAGACCGTAAAATGTTAATGGGATTTTAAAGGGAAGATTAATTCCCCAGCCAATCCTCCTGCATTTATTTAACAAATAACATTGCTCATTATGATTAATTTAAATATTAATTGGTCATATTATGTTTAATTTAAATATTAATTGATCATATTATGTTTAATTTAAATAATAATTTATCATATTGTGCTTAATTTAAATAATAATTTATCATATTGTGTTTAATTTAAATATTAATTGATCATATTTTGTTTAATTTAAATATTGATCATATTTTCTTTAATTTAAATATTGATCATATTTTGTTTAATTTAAATATTAATTGATCATATTTTGTTTAATTTAAATATTAATTGATCATATTTTGTTTAATTTAAATATTAATTGATCATATTTTGTTTAATTTAAATATTAATTGATCATATTTTGTTTAATTTAAATATTAATTGACCATATTGTGTTTAATTTAAATATATCTATAATCATGGGAAATAATACGTTATTGGATATAAATATTAATTTTTCATATTGTGTTTTAATTTAAATATTAATTTTTCATATTGTGTTTTAATTCAAATATTAATTGTTCGTATTCTAATATTAAAATATTCTCTTTTTGTCTATTTTTAGATAATAAACAACTTTTCGTTATACGGACGTGAACTATATCTAACCATCGGAAGTTATTTGAAGTCTTCCCGAACCAATTAAATTTCGCGTAAGTCTCAATTTTCTATTTTTACTTTTATATATATATCCCTTAGTCGGCTGTTTTTGGTAGTGGAACTTTCTGAACGTTCCCTCGTTAATTTTATCACAGCCTGAAGCTTTTAAAAAGTTTCCTTTTTCCCTTTGAAGTAGCCGCGTGCTCAATTGAGCTCTCGAATCCCCCTATTTCTAGACTAATTACGCTTCCCGTTAATGGCTCTAGTGCTTTCTATCCACCCCCTTAAATAACTAAGCCTTTTTCTTATAGATATACTATATTAAACCCATATTGCAGCCTGCATGGGCTTTGATACATATATTTATCGAGTTTTTAGTTTAGTTAATTTCCAGTTAGATATTAGAATTAGTTTTAATATAAATCTAATATTGATTAGTTAATTTTAAATTCTTATTTAAAGGGAGAATGCAGCCTGTCTTTTTTGTCGATTCCTTATCGTTTAAATAAACCTAATCCAACAGTAAAAATATTAAACTAAAAATAGGCTTAGCTGGATTCATCGAGACTCTGAAATTCTTCGCATTGAATGGTCATCGACCAATGAGCAAAGGCCCATCGTTGATGCGAGATCTCCGTGAGACTTTCAATAACTTTTGATTGGTCACTGAACCCTTCAATGCTAAGAAATTCAGGATTTCTATGAATCCAGCTAAGCCTATTTTCCGGGTAAGTTTTTGATTTATTTCTAGTTTAATATTTGTTTATAATTTTTTTAATGGTGGATTAGGACTATTTGAACGATAAGGAATCGACAAAAATTAAATGTTGTTAGATTGCATTCTCTCTTTAAAGGAAGAGTATAGAGGAAATGAACTTCTTTTTAATTCGAGACCATTTTTGACCAAATTAGAAGACTTTTCCTCATTAGGTACGTAGTTTAGCCGTGAGTTAACCGACGTCACACACTCACATTTCATTTTTTGTCCAATTTCTAAAGATTAAATTCGCGAGCTTGGTTTGAGATAAATTTGACAGTGCCCGAATCGAGTTGGGTTGCATTCCGAACCTTGGGCTCCATGTGAGGGGCCATGATGAGGTTTTTTGCTATACTTAGAAGCCCCATCCCAACTTTAGTGTATAAAGAGAAAATCATAATAAATCCCAAAATATCTTCTTACCTTTTTTTTTTTCAAGACTTTCCTTTTCAAGTTCTCTTTCTATCATAAATTTCAAAATTGACTTCATCTATACTAATATTATATCGAAATCATAGCGGAATATTTATTACGACAAAAACACCTTTATTTTGTCATTTGAAAATCCTTTCTAAAACCATAACAACAAACAAAAATTGATGACTCCTTTTTCTGGAAATCGCGAACGACAAGAAAAATGACCAATAGCGAAATGGCACCCTTGTTTATTTTTACATATGGCTTTAATACAGTAAAAGGCTTAGATATGACGTCACCATATTCGTGTCGGGATGGGAAAAAGGGAGGAGAGGGCGAAAAAAAAGCAGTCGATCTACATTAAGTAGTAATAAATTCGGGAAGCAGGCATCTTATAAATTTTCATTTTGTTGCGCGTGGATTCGACCAACTCCCCAACAAATCTCGGAAGCCTAGTCATAAATAAATCCAAAGCTCATTTTTATTCAACGAAAAGCTGATACTATAGTTCATAGATACACCAATGATAAAATAAATTAGGATATTATACGCCGGGATTTGCCTTTGTTAGTGGTAAACACTGATATTGATAAAACTTTTGGTTCAATCTTGCATTGATTTTAAATTTTCACGGGGAAAAATTGCTCTTGTATACATAATTTGTTCACGTAAAATTCATCGAGTTTTGTTAAGTTTTACATCTATTTGAAACCAGTCTTTTCGTTAAAAATTAGACCAATTGTAAAATGTTATTAAACATTTTTGAAATGGGTTAAATTGAAGCAATGATAGCGTTTAATTTAAGAAATGTAAATCTATAATTAAAGTGATGCTATTAGCATTTTCTTCAAAGGACTATAGATTTAAAGGACTGGATTAACGCAGTTTAAAGAAACTTAAAAATGAAAATACTAAAAATCTTTAAATTAAATTTTTTCATCTAGATACAATTATAAATTTTTTATCAGTACATTTACAAGGTACTATCTCTTTAAGTAACACTTTTAAAATGATCCAATTGAATCCGTGTTTATTTATTCCAATTTAATTTAAATCTAACGCGTTAACATTTATGACGCTTTAAATAATTTCAATCTTAAAATGTCATTAATTCTTCATCGTTTGGTAAGCTTTTTTTGCTAGAAATATATACCCATTTAAGCTTGTAATTTAACGTATACGATAGACGTAGTTTTAAGCCCGTATATAGTCTAGAGTTTTCTAGTACAAGCGATGTATGCTTGAAACGAAGCGTCGAGTCTCTCAATCAATAATATGCAAATTTCTGTCGGTGGTCGACGCGAGAGTTCTTGAGAGAGATGTATATATATATTTTCCAGACCAGTGAACTTGGGAAGGAGCGTATTTACTTTAAGACTGACTCGTTTTCTGTGTGTGTGTGTGTGTGTGTGAAAATAAGGAGGGGTGAGCTACATTTTTTTCAATGTAAAAGTACAGTGGATAAGAACCATATATATTCTTAAAGGTGTAATCTTTTACACAAAACTCCTTGACCATATTAGTGATAAAAACAGTATGAAATTATTAACGAGACTGCTATAATACATGTTTATTAAATCATTTTCAACAAATATGGACCAATTGGTCCACTTTTATTGGATTCAGGTTGTTTCATTTGATCTCTTTGATCAAATAATGTTGGAATTTTTAAATTTGGATCATTTTTGACCAAGTTAGAATTTTTTTTCCTCATTTGGAAAGCCGATTTCTTCGGTTATTCTATAGGAGCACATTAGCTGCGTTCATACTAGGCCTTGGAATCGATTTAAACCGTTTCAAAACGTTTCGCTAGAGTCGTGTGAACGGGAAACCGTCTTTTCTCAAATCGATTTGATTCGATATCTCGAAACTGCTTCGGGAACAAGTTTCATACCGATTCGGTTTCACAAACCGATAGATGAAGCTACAATAAATCGATTTATAAAGATTACGATAAGGAATTCTACCTTTAAATAAATTTATCAACTTGATTATTTCGGGACCAATTTCCGCGTATTAATTATTTGGTCAAAATTTGAAGCTTTCAATCCGCTTTAGGCGAATTTTCTTGAGATTTCCACTTGAATATATCATTTTAATATGTATAGATAGTTTGTAAGTCAGTCTATAGTTTGGATACCCATCGAAATCTTGGATTGAACTAAATATAGGGGTTTGCTTTATTATCGGGCATCTCAATACACTGATATATGCTAGGTTTTCTGTTCGCGCTATGGTGCACTGGGTATAGGGTTAGGTCAGGCAAAGGAAATAAAATAAAATAGAAAAAAAAAATGAAAAGAGAACTGATGGGTGGATGGGATTGAATTGTCGATTTCCATCTCTTCTTTTGTCCTGGCGCGATCCGAGTTTGTCATCTAAAAGAGCGGAAGAAATTTTTCGTTACCAAACGGATTTTTTTTTATTTTATTTTTATTTATTTTTTATTTTTTTGGGGTTTGAGAAGGGAGATGCTATATTTGTCTTTTATTTATTTGGTTTTTCCTTTTTTTATTTTTACACAAGTCAATATCCTTGAGGAATACGAGAGAGATGCAAAAAGGGGAGGCGACATTCTGAAAAAATTGATCTTTGAATTTCAATTTATTTTATTAGATGAATAATTTTTATTCGGGAAGTTCATAATTTTAGGCCTTGGAATCAATTTAAAGCGTTTTAAAACGTTTCGCTAGAGTCGTGTGAACGGGAAACCCTCTTTTATCGAATCGATTTGATTCGAATTCTCGAAACTGCTTCGGGAACTAGTTTCATACCGATTCGGTTTCAACAACCGATAGATGAAGCTACAATAAATCGATTTATAAAGATAATACGTGAGTGACGCTTAAAACGATTCCTGATTTGAATATCGGTTTGATTTTACCGTTTCAAATCGATTAAGAAATGCTAGTCTGACCGTAGCTTAAGTGCAAAGGGGGGCAGACACTTGAGAACTCAAGAGTGTCTTATTAATGTTGAATTTTCTATAATTAGAATCCATGGAAGAGATGTATTTTGAAAAATTATTTAAGGAAGAAACTCATGGAGATGAAGGAGTTGCGTATTATTTAAGTTTAATATTATACATATTTATTTAGTTTAACGCTTTAAATTTTAAAAAGACGACGGCTAGCAATATAAAGTGGTTCAAAAATTCAAAAGCTACGAGCTAAAGACTCATATCTAGGGAACTTCCAGCACTTGACACCATTCAACCTTTTTAAAATGATTTAAAACGCTTTTTAAATCTCTAGTTTGAAAGTTGCTAATTTAATTCCAGTGAATTTCGTTTTATGTGTAATTCATTTTTTTTTCTAACGATTACACTTTGAATTGGTCAAAAAATCATACTCTATACCAGTATCAAGATGATTTGGTTAAACTTTGATTTAAAGATAGAAATTGCCTTTGGGTTTGTTGTAAAATCAAGATGAATCTTAACTATATAAAATTCCTTTTCAACATATTACGAAATAGTGGAAATACCTTCTTACGACAGTACATATAACTAGAATGGTCTTATCTATTTGAAAACGTTTCGAAAATCCTTTGAACCTTTTTAAAATCTAAAATAGCATCGAATGTCTTGAATTTGGAAATTCTCTCTCTCTCTCGCTCTCTCTTCTGGAAGATAGATAAATTTTCGTAGTTTATGGTCATATATATATGGAGGTTAGAAGCTTGCCTACGATATATGCTTTTGGAAAAGGGCATCTCTGCGGGGATTCTTTGACCTGGAAGGTGTAATTTGTCAAAACCTTTTCTAAAATTACGCTTCTGCCAACCAACCACCCATTCAAGCGGAGATACGACGACGAAGACGCGAGACTGAATTCTAGATAGTTTTTTAAAATATTAATAACAAGGGTCTCCCGACGTATTCTTAATTCGAGGAGATATACCAGGAGCGAAAATGGCAGTCGAGACAGTAAAGGAGAGGGAGAGATGCGCCGGCAATTAGTCTTGAATTTGAATTTGTCTTCTATATATATGCTTGTATAATTAATAGATTCTTAAAGGGAGAATGCAACAGTTTGAGCCCGACAACAAGTGATTTCATTTTGATTAAATATTAGGTCTTAATATTTGATCTAGAAATCAATCCTTAATTTATTCCGAAAGTTGGATAACATGAATTCATAGGGAGTGTCATATCTTTAACGAGTATCCAATCAATCACGCGCAAAGAACGCCCTTAATCCGTCAGTACAACGTTTTAAACTAGGCTTAAGAGGCTCGTGATTTTGCTCGTTGGCTAGAGATACCAAACTCCCCATGGATTCCTGTTAAGCCTGAAAATTGATTTCTAGCTTAGTGTTTGTTTGTATTTTTTATACTAATGGATTACGCTTATTTATTCAAACGGTATGGAATCGATAGATAATCACTTGAACCGCGTTCACACTTGTTTAAGGTCAAGTTATTTATTCGAGAAGTTGATTTGAAGTTTTGAACATACAAAATGGTTTTCAAAGTCTCTTAAATTAAGAACTTAGCTATTGTGAAATTTTGGGGTCAATTTTAATAATCATTTTTCAGAAAGTGAGTTATTATTAATAAGGATATAGCTTGAATGGATTTGAACATTCAAAACGGTTTGAAAGTTTTAGTGTTGTCGGACTGTATTCTCTCTTTATAGGAAGGATAGTTCCAAACACATTTTTGAAAGAAATATGGGTTTTCAGAAAGGGGTGTGGTCGCTCTCAGAATCGAATGTCATAACGGCGTACGAGTGTTAAACTTATACAGAGATAGTAATTAACTTTTGGCATATTTATTTCATCCTCTCTTTACGAGCTTAGCCCCCCCCCCCCTCCCATCTCCAACGCGTCTAGATTTTTACTCCTTTTATAAGGCTTGGTGAGGTCCGAGTTGCCCCGATCATTAGGCCCTGAGAGAGTCATTTGCGCGCTTTTGGAAAAATTATTTCCAAATACTTTTGTTCGCGAGTAATTTTCAAATAATATAGGAAGTTGAGGCGTATTGGTACGCAATATTAAACGTCATATTGTATGAAAGTAGTTGTGCAAAATGCTCTCGAACGGACTCGTATGGCCTGTCGTTGCGTTACTTCGTTGAAAAAGCACGGTGAAAGGCAAGGTTAGAGAAGAGGTCACGAGACATTTTTCGTAGAATTGGTTTTTACTCTTCTGGGCCGGGGGTTGTTTTGCGAGCTAGCTTTCTGTTCTGTCTCTTAATTAATGATTTTCCTTCGCTTTTCTCTCATTTCTTCTTAATTAAAATATCACGTTAATTTTCCTCCCCTTATCTACTAACCCCCTTCCTATTTTTTTTTTTTTTTTTTTTTTTTTTTTTTTTTGTGTGTTGTCTTGTTTTGGACCGCTGTTTTAGCCTCGATAATTGTACCCTTTTTTATTCTTTTCCATATTTCTGAGTACTATTATTTATTCTGATTGAACTAAATTTAAGTTTATAATTAACATTATACAATTTTTTTATTATTTGAATTATTTTCGAGGGATGAATTTCAAAGTGATTAAAAAGAAAATTTTCAAACAATTATTCGAAACGTTTTTGATGTTTAATTTCAAAAGTTTATTTGGTTCAGGATAAATTGAAGTTTCATAATTGGTTCAATTTCATGAAACAGAGGCCCTTATACCTTCAACAATGTAGATTTCCTTTGAAAAATCCACTACTTTGGGTTTTTATTTTATTTTTCTAATTATGTTAATCATGTTGCAATTGATATATTTTAAATTTAAGTATATTATGTGTTTCTACTGACAAACAGACATTATTTTGTTGAAATAACGCTTCGATTACACTTTAACATTGTGTCTCAATCCGCCTTAATCTTTCCTCTTACGATGCAACCCCCTCTTGAATAGAAGTTTAAAACCAAATCAAATATGAGTCACGTGAATCTAAAGCGGGGAAGAGAAAGTTTACAGCGAGGGTATAAAAAAAATGATTAATTTAACGTAATATTCAATAGATATCCTGTTCCATTGTTCTCACCGGTCTCGGGGAGCAATGAGATTTTTTTTTTTTTTTCTTTTTGCAACTCGCGATGATTTTAATATGAAATATATATGGTATCTCTCTTAAACTAGAATACTTGTCTACATACATGATATAATGGTACATAACAGGCTGCGTGGGTATACCCCTTAATTACGTTAATTAGGTGAGGGAGAAGGTTTTAAATCACCAAGGGGGCATTATTACACCCCTTTAAGTGACAGCTTCGAACGTTAAAGTTGACACGTAATAGGGACGGGGTATTTTTTTATGTCAAACCGCGCAGGCGCTATGTTTATATTGAGTTATTAAAAAAAATCCTCGCTACTTATCAATATGTCATTGTCTCTTGTTGTGCGTGCGAGATAAAGACTATGAGCGATTGCGCGTGCGTGTTATGGTTAATTTTTAACAAAAGATAGAGTATGACGTCATTATTTTGACATTAAAGGGATTGTGAATGAAATAAAAAACATCATCCTGCAGACGAAGTTTTTGAAAATACACAGAAGGTTGAGAAATGCAGCTAGAGTTTGAGAAATTAAATTGTTTCATGCGCTACTGGCAACAGCAACTCAGTTCTTTTAATACCTTTTACAGTTAAAATTCTTCGAAACGGATTTAGGCTTAACTTTAGATAACTCTTTAGCACTAGAAACTTTGAAACCGTTTTCAAACTGTTTTGAATTTTCAAATCAACTTTTCGTGATAGTAATTAAATATTTTGAAAAATGATCTTTTCAGTTGACCTCCAACATTTTCAATTTGACCTTTCTAAATCGGTTAGATACGGTTTCAAAGAGTGAAAACGGTCTTTGTATATTACGACCAAACCTTTGGTGAGTTTTTAATACGCTTTAACTCGTATTTTAGCAGTCCAAATCGAATAAAAAATTAACTCTTTATCAGAGTCTAGTATCACTTTAAAATTAAACGGAAAACTTCAATACACTATTCGAATAGCTATAGAATTTAGAACAAGATAATCATTAAGCTTGAAAAGAATTTAATACAAATTCGAATGAGTGGGGCTAAAAAGAATCCGTTGAAAACCATTACTTTAGTTAGGGTTTAGATTACAAACCCCTTTCGCTTCAATGCCCGTGATATAGGAATTTCCTTCGTGTTTCTAATTAAGACTAAACTTACTCTCTAATTTGCCGCTCGCTCCCGAACGACATTCAATCGTTACACTGAGAGATTACTGATCATACAAACTAAAAAGCTTCCTTCCAATCACTACGACGTATAAGGAAAGCTTACGTTTGTTAGCGTAGCGTTCTGTAACTGAAACTAAATTGGGTTAAAGGCGAATGAAAGTTGTCCAAAAAGAGTTGGGTGGAAATTGTCCGAGGAGTATTCTTCTTCCTCCGGCAGCATTATACCACCGGAAACGCTGTGGGACTGCGAAACCGGAAGTTGGCACAGAGTATTGAAGGGGAAACGCGTGGCCTATATACTCTAGCCATCCTAGATTCGTTCATGCATAGTTACGCTGTGTTTACCGCGCGATATATTCTGATTTTTCTCTTTTGAACTATATCGTCAGTGCAGTGGTTTTGTTTTGCTTTGAAGCCAAGAGGATTCGCGAATCAGTATTAATTATTCGACATTCTTTGAGAGTGTTCAATTATTATTCATAGTAATGGTAATTTACGGTTTACTTTGGTCAAGTCGGTGTACAGATTTTGCGGAAGTGACTAACCCATCGTTTGCAAACTAACTGAAGTTATCGACTTAGGCATTCTAAGTCGCTAATTTACGCGATGAATTACCAGCATAATAGTAATTTTAGGTATGCTCTGGCAAAATTACCAAAATAGTAATTTATAATTTTTAAACCTTTTTTTGATTACAAGTCAACAAAATTTCTTAAAAAATGGTTCAAATTTATCTTATCCACACGCCTACTTTTAAATATCTCCTATATGTTGGCTTCTCAGTGAACACAAAAGAATTGCACGTCAAACACTTCTACAGGCGCGCGTAGAAAATACATTATGGTTTTAAACCCTAAAAGTCGGCTATTCTTTAAAAGAATTTTTATTTCTTTGTGAATGATATTAATAATCGATTATTTAAGAGTGTAAAAATACGGGTAAAATCTTAAATATGGTTAATTTAAATTTAATTTAGTTGCGGTTTAAACTCAACAAAACCTAATCGATTATAGTCTTCTTAAAATGAGGTTATGACCATTTGTTTCTCTTCGAAAGACTAGTCATAATATTTTTAGTTTTTTCATAGTATTATTATTTTTTCTATGACATATGATAACTTTCCGGAAATGCTACTGAAATAAAATTTTGTCAGCCTCACTTTAATAAGATTAGAAATTGATTAAAAAGGAAACAAATATTCATTCTTTATGCTCGATCCCCCTTATTAGGTAATAAATATCACGTAAACTGGTAATAATGATAATTGCGTACAATTCATTACGGGACACAGCCTTTAGTTTTAATTTAAAAGACGGTATTTTCGTAATTGGTTTAGCTGAGGGTCTGAATGTAATATAAAATAATGCAGCCAATAAATAGGGCGAAGACAAAAAAATAAAGTAAGAAACAACGCCAAAGAACGCTGTTCTTGTTAATTAGTGTTCTTTTTTTTTTGTCTTCTGACGTTCTTTTCTATTGTTTTTATTGGCGTTTTATTTTGTCAGGATCTCGGAATTAGGCTTAGGGTTTAGGGTATGGGGATAAAGGCTCGTGTTGAGGTTTGCGTTGACGAGCCCAGGCATTAAGGTCAATCAGCCGGGCCACTCTTTTAATGTCCGTGTTTATTGCACTTTTCCTCCCCTCCTAATTGACTCCGTAGCCCTAATGTCCTTTACTAGCCACTTAAAGGGATAATAAAATGCTTTTTTTATTTCAAAAGGGATCATCCTTATTTATTCAATAATGAATTTTAGTTCTAAAAGATATTCTATAGTTATTTAAATATAGTATTTATGAGCGCTGAATTCTAGTAGCATTTTGTACGAAACCACGTGTCTAGGAAATTTCTCGAAAAAAAACGCGTTTTTCGAAGTTGTTTAAAAATTTAAGAATATATTCTACTAGTAAATTTATGGGAAAATTATGTTTAAACATGCTCTTAGAGTTATCAATATTTAAAATTATAGATTAGGGGTAAATGGAAGGACTATATTGCCTTGAAATTAAGTTTAATCTTTTTATTTTTCTTAATTTTGATAAAACATCAGTTGAACTGATTTAGGCTCGAATATCTCTAGAATATGGTCCCCAACTTAATTTGAGACATTTTGAAAAGTGATTATCATCGAAATTTCTAACCTAAAATATTAAATTTTATTATTTATTTTTCTTAATTATGATCTTTGCTATTCAAAAATTGAATGCTGAAGATTGAATGATCTTGGCTCGGGTCATGGGTTAAACTGCTCATCAACTTAATGGGATATATTTCGTAAATATAATTTCTATGAATGGTATTGCAATCTTGAATTATTAATATTTATTAAATAATTATCATTATTATACCATATTTATTGGCTTATTCGTTTATTTCGCACTTTCATATGGCTGCTTCTTAAATTTTGAGGCCAACTTTAAAATCTCATATCCCGAATTTATTGCGCTTTTGAAATATTAGGTTTGAAATACCAATTTCATTTCTTTCTGATGCCAAGATATTTGCCCTACTTAAATCAAAACCTTATATCAATTCAAAATACCATACCTATACTCTTACTATACCTTTACACCTTTAAGGCTTAAAAACCTTATTTCTTTTTAAAAGTTCAAATTTGGGTAAAACTCCCGCCTCTATCTTTACTTTTTTTTTTTTACTCCCCATCCCCCTATGAGAACGAATGGCGAACCAAATCTATCTCCACCCTTTTCAAATTGAAGGAAGGAGAGAGAGAGAAAAAAATCTTTTTTTTTTCCGAAGCGCCAAGGCCTAAATGGATTCGGAATAATAGATGGAAATCGTGAACAAAAAAAAATGTAGAAGAAAAAGATAAGAAAAACTCCCAATAATTTCTCGAGGGTAAAATGGCTCAAATATTTACAAGGCCAGTGAGCCTAGCCAATAAATTCCCTCTTAAATAACAGAGGAAGAGAAGTCAGACATGTAGAGGAGAAAAGTTGGAAAAGAAAAGGCTAAAGAAAAGAATGAAAAAAAAAAAAAAAAAAAAAAAAAAATTGATTTTTTTTTTTTTTTTCCTAGACTTTTTTGCTCGGTTTTGGGCATTCTATATACAGCTCCTAGTAAGGAAAAATAATAATAAATCTCTATTTCTAACTTTAAGATCAATGGCAGGCCTTATTACGTCAAAGGAGAGGATATACATGGTGTGAAAATTTACCATTTTTTTAAGCTAGGATCTATATTAAAACTTTTTAAAAGGATTGCAGTTCTATTTTAATGCATATAGTTACAATAAACCTTCTTTCAATCCCCATTTTTATTTTACCAAAATATTCGCCATTATTTGAATATTTAAAGTAATTAGGCTTAACATACATTAGGCCTAAATTCTAATTTTTTTAAAAACTGATATACTTTCCCGCCAAAATTCTGCCGCGAGATTTTTATTGAAGCTATAAGTTATGTACTACATTTATGATGACTAATTAGCTAACCTAATCAACGGGATTTTTAGGCCCGATATATTCTACAATGCACTTCTCTTATTGAGTCCTTTTCTGGCCCAGTGGAATTTGACATAAATGGTCTCTTGACTTTCCCGCCAAAATATTGGGGGAGATTATATCGAAATGTTTTCCCGCGCTTTTAATTTTTAAATGCAATCGCGTAAGAATTTCTAATCATTATTTTTAGGCCTAAAATAGGCCTACTGGAGATGAAATTTATTACGATTAAGATCAATTCTTATGGGTTTCTTAAGTTTAATCGGAGATTATAAGATCTTTTGCTATTTATTTTACGATATACATTATACACTTTTAAATAGACTTATTCGTGTATTTCTCAACGAATTTCAGTCTATTTTCTTTTAAATTTAGCCTGAGTAAATTTTTCCTCTTAAGAAAAATCGTAGCAATCGTGGGAGGAGTTATTCAAACCAAGTAAGCTAAGATAAATCTTTCCTTTCGACCTCAAAAAAGCTGGAATAGAGAATTTACTTGTCAGTTTTGGTTTCACCACGTTCGAAGCTATATGACCTATCTCAATGAATTTGTTTCTTAGTGATAAGGAGGGATGGTAAGCTTTTTACTAAGTGTAAACTCAAACTGATCTCGAAGTATACATTAAACGAATTGGAAATCGACTCTCCTATAGCTTCACCCAAAAACTTAGCATAATGTAAGATCGTGGACCCTCCCCTTGACACGAGCATCGAAGAAATTAGAACTAATAGACTTGGTAAAAGCGGCATTTGAATGATTGAAGATTGCTTATCTCAGTCTTATACAAGTTTTAAAGAACTTTATTGCCTGGTATTTGTTAAACCAACTACATTAATTTTAATTCGATCTCAGAGATTTAAAGGGAACATGAAATAAAAATTAAATTTTATTATCTTGAAAGTAAATATTTTTTTCGTTTATTTTCTTAAATTAGGCCCAAGACAAATTATGATTAATTAATCATCAATTAAAAATAAGTTTAATCAAGGCTCTTTTCTAGTTTTAAACTACGCTAAGCCTATTAGGAAACCTTAAAAACTTTGAGATGTAAGAAACTAGGCTTTTATAAACCCGAAACTGATATAATGATTTTCGCTTCTATTTGACAGCGCGTACAAAGCTAGCCTCTTTATCCCAATATGTTTTAAATCGTAGATTTTAAAGGCGTATCGTGTAACTTAGAGTGTGCTGGCAACTGATGGTGAAATGTACTGTAACTATGGGAACTGCTTTTAGCCTAAGTTAGGCTTAACTGAAGTCTAAAAAAAGTGAGCTTAAATTTATAGTGGTTTGGAAATGCAAATATGGAGAATGTTTAACATAAAGGCGTAACCGATAGCGCAAGCTGACTGCTACGTTGAGCTAAGTTTTTTACGAATCAATGACTTTGAATAGAAACTTTGAGAAAAGATAGCGGTTTTTTTTTCTTCATTTTTCAACACTAGATAAAAGTTCCTCCTATAGATTTTACTCGTTTTATATACAGAAGGAAAGTTTTGGATTTTTTACACTACACATGAATGAATACCAAAAATATAATGATAGCAACAAATGTTAACGCGTTTTGCTGTATATATATGTAAATACTTGCTCGGGAAAATGAATGCAGATTACATATTTACATGCATCGAATTGACATGTCATTTAAAATAGTACAATGAACTATATTAATAGTTTTAATTTATGAGTTGTAGAAAAATTACACCCCTCCTATACGGAAAGGCTTTTACATTTGATTGAGTACATCAAATTAAATCGTATTCAAGATGAATTTAAAATTACAATTTATTCATGATTCCATTTTTTTATTTTATTTTATTTTATTTTATTTTATTTATTTATTTTTTTTTGGCAAAGGATGTCCACAATATTTTACAATACAAAAGGTTAAAAATTATTTTAAAGTGTGAACACGTGTGAACAAAACTTAATTTATGAATACACACTTATTATCATCGTGAACTTATAAGGAAACCTGATGTAATAGTATTTTTTCGGATTTAGCAAAACTTTTATTTTTGACTTTAGTGGTAAGTTCGCAGTATTTTCTCTCACCTTTAGTGACAATCCGTTTGATTTTTCATTACATCCAAAGATACTCTTACTTATATATATAATGGATAAAGGTCAGCATTATAGCTTTTTACTTATTGAAGACTTAAAATGATTCGGACAATATAAAGAAATCGATTGGAAAAACAGAAGCGGTAAAAAACACAAGCTACCTCTCTATCTCTCTGGAGTTTTGGTTTCGCCGTTTCTTTCACCATAATATGTTTCACCTTTACTTTGCAGCCAGTTTAAGCCGAGCTGACCCGTTATCTATATTATTTGTATAACTCCCTATCAAGAGAGAGAATAGCTTAACCGTGTGCTTCCAAATTAAGTTGAAAATTTCTGGTCAGAATTAGTTCGTGATGCAGTACTATATTGTAAATTTTACTTCGAATTTATACTGCCTATAAAGCTAAGACATCCTTTATACCTCTGATTTATTTGTACTTAGACATAAATGGTAACTCTAGCTTTGTACGTACTGTCTTTTCAAACAGATTTTACTGTTTTTGCTGCAAAACGAGTGGGATTAAACAAGGAGGATCAGAGAAGGAGAGGAAATGTGGGGCTGCGTTGAGTTAGAGAGAGAAGAGCCAACCTCCCACTCGGGTGGAAAGGGGGGATAGGAAATTCTCGAGGTAAACTGTTGTCACGTGGTCGCTAGCTAGCGCGTCTCATAAAGGATTCGTTTTACCCACGCGACAACATTTTACCACGAAACGTCTCTACCCCCGTTCTCCCAGAGTGGGAGTTTAGGCCGACGCAGTAGGAACCGCGCCGTCCCCACATTTCCTCTCCTTCTCTGATCCTCCTTGGATTAAATAATAAGTCAATTTCCAACTTGATTGGGCGTGAGGCACGTGATAAAATTCGTGGCAGTATCTTTTCAACTGTCCAAATCGTTTAAAAATAATATCCATTGATCTAAAAAAACTTACGTCATTAAAAAAAAATAACAAAATATCAGAAATAGGCTTAGCTAGCAGTTTAAGCTTAATTTTTTAAACAAAACTCTATTGGGATTCCAACTTTTTTTGCTCAAGTAAGCTAGATAACGGGTTCGAATGCCTATCACGGAGCTTATCTATAGTCTTATTGTTCCATTTTTTTAATGAGCTCGCGAAAATTCCCAAAATCAAATCTCGGGGGATCTTATTTATTGAAGCCTTTCATATTACAGTCCCCATTTTTTTCTAACCAACCCTAAAAATTATAATAAATATGATAGAATAAATCCCATTTGTATATAATTAATTAATACAGGGAATACTTTTTAATACGTCTTTAAGAAAGGTTATCCATTCTTCCATAATATTCCCTCTTCTTTAAGTCATTAAGGTTTTCAAGCGAAAAGCTAGGTTATCTTTAAATTTTTATATTCAAGTCACGTGGAAATTTCGTAGGATATTGAACTAAATAATATAGTGTTTTATAGGGACCTTTTGACTTTGGACACGTTGAATACTTAAACCGTTTTTTAACACTTGTGTTGGAGATAAGTTCATATGAACTATTTTCTTCTTTTACCAGGTTTCAAGGGATACTAGACTCTGGAAACAAGTTGATTTTTAATCGATTTAAACAATTAAAATATGCCTAAAATCGATTTTGGGTTCAAGTGATCGACCCAAATTAATTTAGATAAAAAACTAACGTTACCTTAGTAATTCGAGATCATTTGAAAGCCGATGTGTTGAGAATAACCCCTTCTAAATCTTTCCAAAGTTGTAGCTCAATACTCTCCTAAGGTTTCTAATTCTCGGGTAATTATCAAAGTGATTAAAAATAGGTTCGAATAAATTCAAAAGAAATAAATCCTCATGCTCGTCTTTAAAATGGAGAGCGATAACAGAAAGAGATATTTGTTAGAAATACGCGCCATTTTTGTACGATATTTCATTGGCATCAACAACTCAGTTTTTCCGATTTAGGCTTAGCGAATCTATTTTTCAACATCGAAAATTAACTGCAAATTAACATGAAACCTTTGAGTTTTTATACAATATTTAAACATATTTTAACAGTCGAAAATCCATGGAAAAATCAGAGTTTAGTATCTCTTTAACATTATTATTCCGCCTAAGGTTTCGTGGCGAATTAAAATTTTAATATATAGAAAATGCTGCCAAGGGGAAAGTCGCCTTTGTTTTTAAGGAGGAGAAGTGATGTTTCCTTCTAAACCTAATTCAATATGAGATTACAATACGTACGGAACTATAAGACCATTCTTAAAATATATTTCTTACAGATAAGGGAAGTGTTTAGCTTTATCACGCGGTACTGAGAATTTAGTTTGATTCAATATGGTTAGCGTCTATTTTAACTTGTATATAGAACTTACCAAAAAAACCTTACATTTTTTTGAATGTCCCTTAGCTCCTGAAAAATAGTCTTCTTTTCAAAACGAAAAACTTTACTTCTTCTCTGCTAGAATCCTTAGTTTTTTTTTTTTTGTTTTTTTTTTTCAAGGATTAGCTACACGATGTTTTTTGGGTGAAATTAAAGGTACGGGATAAATAAACATCAACATTCAAAACACAAAAAATCCAAGGACGTTAGAAGTCGTCCCTTTAACTTCAAAATTAATTACACATAATTTTTTAACTTCAAAACAAATTAATTACACATATAATTGATCAACTTCAAACCAAATTAATTACAGATATAATTGATCAACTTCAAACCAAATTAATTACAGATATAATTGATCAACTTGAAACAAAATTAATTACAGATATAATTGATCAACTTGAAACAAAATTAATTACAGATATAATTGATCAACTTCAAACAAAATTAATTACAGATATAATTGATCAACTTCAAACAAAATTAATTACAGATATAATTGATCAACTTCAAACAAAATTAATTACAGATATAATTGATCAACTTCAAACAAAATTAATTACAGATATAATTGATCAACTTCAAACAAAATTAATTACAGATATAATTGATCAACTTCAAACAAAATTAATTACAGATATAATTGATCAACTTGAAACAAAATTAATTACAGATCTAATTGATCAACTTGAAACAAAATTAATTACAGATCTAATTGATCAACTTGAAACAAAATTAATTACATATATAATTGATCAACTTGAAACAAAATTAATTACATATATAATTGATCAACTTGAAACAAAATTAATTACATATATAATTGATCAACTTCAAACAAAATTAATTTCAGATATAATTGATCAACTTCAAACAAAATTAATTACAGATATAATTTATCAACTTTAAACAAAATTAATCTAATTACAGTTATAATTTATCAACTTTAAACAAAATTAATCTAATTACAGTTATAATTTATCAACTTTAAAAAATATTAATATAATTACAAATATAATATATCAAAATTAATCTTAATTAGAAATATGATTCATCAAATTACATCTTAATTATGTAGATTTTCAAATGAAGTTTAAATCAATAGATGTTAAAGATGAAATTATTTCTTAATATCAACATTGAACGTTTTAAAAAATGATGTTACTGTCACTTTAATACGAAAGACTTAATAATATTTCTACCGTGGTATTTTTTGTCCAACTTTATCCCCCTTCTAGTTAGAAATTTTTAATTGAAAAACCTTTTTTGCTATCTTCTATAAACCTCTTGAGAATTGTTAATTAATTTTTCAAAAATGAGGGGGATATAGAATTAGTTTTTTTTTTTTTTTTTTTTCTCACGCTGTATACCTTCCAGAAGAGTCTTTGATGCTCGAGACCATAATATATATATAATTAAAAAATATATATTTTTATATATATATTTTTTTCCATTTTTAAGGGTATGTAGTAAAGTTCTTTGTTTAACTTATGGGGTTGTTCTATTGTGTTAAATATTCAAGTTTTTGATTCTAGTAAAAAATTTAACTATTTTTGTGGTAAACTTTTACTTTGAATTGAAAATCCAGACAAAAACGGCCAATTTTTAAGGCTTCTTAATTTTTTCAATACAATAGCTTGAAAATTAATACAATTAATTTTTAATAATAACAATTAATATTTAATTATATAAAAACCATACGGGTATATTTTTTTCAAGTGATGTCGTCACCATTTTTTTTTAATTAACAGCCAATTTTACAAAACTTTTAACATTTATTAAGCCTATTTTCGTTTATCCTAAAGATTTAAAACCTATAACGTTGTCAGATGCCACAGTAAACTTGAGTAGAATATATACTGTAAACCTTAAGAGGTTTGGAGATAATCCTAACCATACATTAAATGCACTTAGCGGCTTAAAATGCTTTCAACACAACTTCGAAAAACTATAGCGACGAAAGAATGGATTAGGCTTAAAAAATTAATTAATGTTTTAGCGAATTTAATGTTTTTTTTTTACGTGTTCAAAGCGATTCTGTCGCCGATATCGCGTGAAAAACCAATGGAATTTAATTCCAATTTTTGGAAATATCATTAAAAATGGTTACTTCAACAGTAAGAAAATTTTGGAAACTTTTCCTGCAATATTACGTCATCACGTTTCTATTTTTAGATCCAATAGTTGATAATTTCGCTTTTTCGCACGTGATTTGTTTGTTTTCGCGCGTTATGTGCTTTTAATTTTTAAGCATCCTTAAAACTAGTCAATCCAAAGATGTAAAATTTAGAATATTTGTTTTTAAATAGTAAGAAAGGTTCAATAATATAATAGGGGAGAGGAAATAGTAGCAATATCCATTTTAAATAAATAATTCGCTTAAATTTCCTTTCAATAACTCTTACTGTGGTTATATAGCTTATCCCAATTAATATATAATCTTTTAAAGATATCAAGAAGTACAGAGAAACCTACTTTAAAGTTTGTATATATATATACAAATAAACTTTAAACCGTATTGTTATCAAGGAACTCTAAAAACGAGACGATCTGATTGTTATAAGTCCCTTTAGTTTTCTTAAGAAGGCATTCTCACTTCTTCTTCCTCTATAAGAATAGAAGAATAGAAAAAAAAAAGTCCCCTTCGGATAAAAGAAGAAGAAAAAAGATTGTTCTCCCCTCGTGGCCGTAATAGGCTTATTTTTTTGAACAGTGTCAAGTCCATCTGTCGGGAAAGCGGAATTTATTGAGGTCGATGCGAAGATTGAGCGACAATGGCTCTTTGGAGTGAACGGGCTATAGCTATTGATTCCGTACCCCCAATATCCCTCTTCCCACACCCACACACACCTTAAAATAAGGTCACCCGCGAGAAAGGGACGAACGCCCAGCGCTATATCTTAAAAGGTTTTTATAAGGATCTAGAATTTAAAGGGGTGCTGAAAAACCAAAATAATCGAGTTATATTTTGATTTTAAAATATTTTGTATCCTCCTTTTTAAAGGGAATATGACGTAGGACTGACCCCTTAAAGGTAAAATGCAACTTAAGTGATTTTTATCGATTCCTTATCGTTTAAATGGGCCTAATCAACCAGTAAAACAATTACAGACAAATATTAACTAGAAATAAATTTTTATCTTACCCAGAAAATAGGCTTAGCTGGATTCATGTATATCCTGAATTTCTTCGCATTGAACTATCAGCGACCAATAAGGGAAGGCCGGTCGTTAAGGCAAGATCTCCATGAGACTTGTTGTAACATTCGACCAATCAATGCGAAGAAATTCAAAATCTCCATAAATCCAGCTAAGCCTATTTTCCTTGTTTTAAATTTATTTCTAGTTTAATATTTGTTTGTATTTTTTTAAATGATAAGGAATCGATAAAAAAAGTCACTTGTTGATTGGTTGTATATTTCCTTTAAAGAAACCACTACAGCCAGAACAAAAAGTAAAAGATATCAAACTTTGGAACCCGGTGTTAATCCGTGCGAGGGGGCAGACACTCGCGAACTCAGGTGTACAAAATTTTGGAATTATTTTCACTATCAAAGCCGAACTCAGAGTTTATAAAAGTTCGAATCCACTGCACTGTCGAAGCTAAACTCAGTGAACTCTGGTGTACAACGAATTCAAGAGTGTCTGGCCCCTTGAATGCGTGTACAAAAGAATGGTTTTTGTACTCCCTTTAAAGGATATATGGAGATTATTTTCCTGAAAACTATAATGCTAGAAATTATGAAGTTGACTCTACAATATCTCTTTAAAGGAAATTACGTTTAAGAGCATAAAAATAGCATAAGTTCAGAGAATTAAGGTCACCACTCAAGGAAGTTTCCGGTTAGTTTAGCCCGACATCAGAATATAATTTAAAAGCTTAACCATTAAAAGGGCAAAGCTATTGAAAGCATATTTTCAATAATCAAATGCTATTACATAAATATAAATTTCAAGTTTCTTAATTATTGTCCAGTTTTAAAGTTGTGTAATTAGGCCCATTTTAAAGCTGTGTCAGAGCTCTATCTATTTACATTTTACTCTAAATTAATTTTTGAGAATAATCATATAAGAATTAGAAATAATAGTACAGTATATTACATTCAAAAATAAAATCAAAATGGTTTAAAATTCATAAACTTTAATTCAATTTTGATTTAATATAATTTGGCTCATTTCGAATCTGTGTATCGTATCTGTAGATGTACCTGAATCCATTTTACTCTATATTATTTCAGAGATTAATAATGTAAGAATATAAATAATAGTAGGCTTAATTTGAAGATATAAATTTAATTTTCTAAATTATTTAAATAATCTAAGCCTAACTGAATCATAGTCTGAGATTAATAACATGAAAATAGGTTTAAAACTTTAAATTTAAAAATATAAAAATATTTTTTTAACATATTTTAGAAATTCGAATCGAAAAAACATTATCTTCTGTTATTAATATTTTGTCAGATATTTTATTTTCGAATATTTTGTCAGTAAATTCATATAGGTAATGGTTGATTATTAAAACATTCAAAATTGGCGCCTTTTTAAACCCTTAAATATTCAAAAATCACAGCGCGCCATCTAGTTGCCAGAGTAGAAAACTTAAAAAGGCTACGTTCGCCGAAAGCCAGTCGTCAGCTACGGGTGAAGTAACATCGCCGCTTCACAAAATTTAAAACATTTAACTAATAACTGAATGTTCTCGCGGGATTATATCGTTTACAATTAATTAGTTATTTATTACAAAAGTAACGAAACTCAAATTCGACGTGATCCATAAACGATTAATCATCATTCATCAATGATCAATCTTGAAGTGAATGACCAAGGCTTAGAATAGATGTAAGTAAATTCAACTGTATAAAAATAACGGAAATTTGCCAAATTTTGGAAAACTGTCGAGGCCTACTATTAAACAATGCTTTTATGATAATCAATTTTAAATAAGTTTCTCATGATGGCTAGAAAAAATTTAATTTTCTTATCCGAACGTGTATCTCGCATAAATTTTTAGGATTAGATCATTTTCGATAAATAAGGATAAGAGTATAATTTTTGATTTTTATCTACGGAGAAGTTAACTGGAAGGATAGTCTATATTTACGCTAACGGGTTAATACCCGAATAAAATTCAGTAGATCTATCCAATTATTAAACTCCGAGCAATATATCACTAGAAGTATAAATTCCAATAAAATTTCGGGACATTAAACAAAAATATATCGAGGATAATGTTTTATTTAAAATTGTCCAGATAGCGTTTTTAAAATTAGGAGCTTTAGAAAGTTATTTTATTTTGATGGACTGCGGGATAGCGAGGACTGATCTCTAGGAAGAGAAGGCGGGCGCCCTGGAAAGAAATTGAGATCGAGTGGGCTAAAATATATAGAAAAAAACCTTTTTCTTTGGAGAGGAAGGGGGAGATATAATAGTGTCGCCTAGGCCTATATAGGCTTAGAAAAATAAATTGGCTTCCATTTGGACTTTATACTTTTATCATAAATGCCGGCGGACGAGCGAACGAAGGAAAACGCGAGTGGGCCAAATATTACTTTCAAATTTTCTCTTTCTTGGCGAGAGATAAGTGGCGAAGCCGACTATTTTATCGAGAAACCCCCTTCCCCCTCTTCTTTTTACAAATTTCGGGAGATTTTTCTCTGGGCGCGCTGGTTATTCTTAAAGTGAAAGCCTCAAGAATGAAAATCTAAAATTTAATCTAATCCAAGTTTTGGAATTGTATATTTTCTGAAAACAGGCAAGTAACCACTTGGAAACCTTCCTGTTACCCTGTTATGTGAGCCAGTAGAAATCTTCTCTTTCAAAGATAGAACGGCAAATAGAAATTTTATTCATGAATGATTTAATACCCAGTAAATATTTTATCCTTGCAAAGTATTATCAAAAACTTGCTCCTGATAGATCTAACAGCCAATAGAAATCTTGCTCTTAATAGATTCACCAGCCAATAGAAATCTTACTGTTGATAGATTTAACTGCCTTTGAAAGAACGTAAGTCAAATAGTTTGAAAATCTCAATAAATATTAATTTATAATTAAATATATGTAAAATATCATATTAATTTCGAGTAAGACTTGTTCTTTGAAGAAATAACAGCGCTCGGTGGCCCCTTTTTATTCGTTTCGCGACGCCTTATAACAATAATATTATATTTTATCCCTTCCTGAAAGAAAAAAAACAACAAAAATAAAATAAAAATATAAAGTCAAGAACGAAAGAAACGTGTTTATTTGGTAATTCACCCTCGAGACGGTAGATGGAAAAATATATATTTTCTCCTATAGTTGCAGCAGCCCCATTATGTTCGCTAAATTGAACCAGTTTTAGGATCATTGTTCAGTTTTCCCCCTCTTATATGAGTCTTATAATAGAGAACAAAGTTTTGTTATATCGATTGCCAACGAGCTCGAGTTTAATACAAAATTAAAGGGAAAATCCGAGCTAAGTTTTATTTTAAAATAAATGATTGAATACATTTCTAAAGATTAAATTTTTGGGGGAATGGGAAATTAGACCAATCCAAAGAGATTCTCTTTTAATAGTGTTAGTTAGTTAAAAAATCATCTTAAATAAATTGCTATCAAGTTCGAGAAATTTTCTATTTCATACGAATAACATATTTAAATAAATTGAATATGTCTTTCGTTATTTTTATATCAGAATTTTCCTTTTATTTTTCAGTATTCTATAATTCTAATAAAATAGGCAGAGGCGGATTAATACACTATTCTAAACATCGTAGGCGATAAAATAGACTTGCAATTTTATCTTGAACTGATACAGAGAATAAAAATAAAGCTTGGCTTTAAATTAATTATTCCTTTTCGAATGATAGCTCCTCTGTGTTTTCTTTACCGTGGCTAGAACACTTGTTCAGGCGCTCATATATGGAAAAATAACCATCATTACTGATCAATTAAGTTACAATTGATGACCTAGATGTGGTAAAAACGTGATTAAAGATGGGTTTAATTAATTTAATTATATTTGATATAAAAAAATCAAGATAAGGATACTTTATCACTTGAATATTCCAAAAAAACTATCTCTGAACCAACCTATAATTTCTTCAAGCAGATTTTTAAATTGGAATTTCTACTTGAGGAAATTAATACGAAATTCAATCCAAGCTTCTTTAATATACCGGTAATATCTTCCTCACCTGCCATCATTTATAAGTTAGAAACAGACGGAGTTTTCAACAAGAATAAAACTATAAGGTTCCCATTTTTCCAAATGATATATAAGACATTAAGCTTCACTCGTGATGAAAATTGAAATGATTGTCTGCATATTCTATCTGTGGTAAAACGCTATCTCGAGTTTAAATCGCGTGTGAAATCAACTTAGATTCGTTTTTACTCTCAAAATCTCTCACTCTCAAAAAATCCAACCCCATTCTTTTTAGATTGTCTAATCAAATATCTTTTTTCTTTTTTCCAACTCTCTTCTCTGAAATATCTAACAATTTCGCGGAAATAAGGAAAGTTCCTTTAGGTAAATTAGCTTAAAGGGAGAATGTAACCTAATAACAAGTGATTTTTTTTAATCCATTCCTTATCATTTAAATAGTCCTAATCGAACAGAAAAAAATTTACAAACAAATATTAAACTAGAAATACATTTAAAACTTACCATCAAAATAGGCTTAGCTGGATTCATGGAGATATCTTTAACTCTCCGTATAAGGACTAGCGACCATATAGGTAGTTCGGGTGCCTTTTTGTGCAAATAATCAAGAATGAGATTAAGAGCGATTCAAAGAGTCACGGGAATTTTCTGCCAATTGTTGAGATTATAGTCTTTCGATTAGTCGCCGGTTTAATAATAATAATAATAATTTAGAGACATTAGTTTCCTGAATATTTTAATACTCGAACATTTTCAGAAGCAGAATCATTAAAAATCATTTCATTTTCCTCTTGACAGTCACTTTAAAAATAGATATAATTCATTAGAAATTAATTACAAATCACCATCTAATTATAAATACATTTTTAATATGGTCTCGGAATCGGAAAAATAATTAGTTGGAATCGAAAGGAAATTGAAACCCGTGTCTTTAATATGAAATTAGATCGGTAGTAAGGTTATATTGCTTATTTAAAAATGTGGCTATATGAGCCATTATTTTGAAAGAAGGTCCGTTTTTTTTTTTTTTTTTTTTTTTTTTTTTTTTTTTTTTTCAGAATTTTGCTTCTCAAATTACGAAATAACTAGGTTTTTCCATATTATTATCTTATTATTTCTCAGTACGCCTAAAGCTATACGAATTTAATATAAAATAGCCTCAATATTGTTACCTGTATAGATATTTTTGCATATTTTTTCCGAAATTGATACTCGAATTTCATTTAGAAATTGAGTAAAATCAATTAAAGTCTCATTTCAAATAAAAAATTTATAACTCTTCCCAAGCCTAGCTTGAACACTTATGTCCTTCATAAACTTACGATAATCTAAGTCGAAGAAAAAACCTTGAAAAATACCCCTACTATAAAAAAAATTATTTTGTTCAAGTAGAAAATAAGGATCAACACTCAAAAGACCGTGTAGAATCTTCAAAAAAGTCTCTTTTACCACTAAAGATTTAGAGAAAAAAAAACTTCTTGAAAAACTGACTTCTCTAGTACACGAGGTCGAACTAGGTGACGTAGGAATATAACATTTTAGCCATTGGCACGCGCCGAATACAGTTTGGTGTCTGATATTCCCTTAAGGGTTAAAGGCCAAAAGGCCAACGCAAACGCCTCCGGTGAGCAAAAAGAAAAAAAAAAAACCAAAAAAAAAAAATACGAACCGTTACAAGATCGACTGAGTTATTCCCAGAGTTACGAGAAACCTTTATCAGAGTTAGTTTTTACTAAGATTTAAACCTGAGTACAACAGTGATGACTTATATTGAAAGTGTAAGACAACCGTCTTTGAACCTAGTACACACCTTTGACGACAATTTTGACTCTTATGGGGTGAAATTTTAAGGTTATTTTTGACCACTTTCGAAGCTGAGTATTATCGAATTCGAGTTACATTCTAATACCATACGGTACACCTTTATTCGCGGTAAAAGGTGATGTTGAAATAGTGTTTTCTAATCTTTCTACGCGTTCTTTTAGTTTCGTAGTTCTTAGGTATAGTATTCTTCTATAGCTCTTTCAAGATATCTTGTCTTTGTAATGTTTCCAAGCTTATCGGCGATGATAACTGAACTCGAAAGTACAGTTATATAGAATAGAAGCATTGGTATTTACTATGGGGTAAAGTTATTATCGTCAAGGGAGACTATAAAATATAAATCAATTTACTTTGAATGATTATTTTACACTATATGGTGGTTTTTTTGAAGTCAAGAAATTCTCAACAAGACGAGAACTTTTCGACTACCCAGTCTGTTAATTATTATTATCTTAATATTCGTTTAAAGTTAGACCAGTCTTCATTGTTTAAGTAGATGAGAAACAAACCATAATTTCGAAAAATCCTCTCTCCTCACGCGCTTTGGGGGCTCGTTAGGCAAATTCTTTCATTTTTCCCTTAAATGCCTTGTACGAAAGCAGTCTTTCTGGCGTCCTTATTCGATGGCATTGCATTTTCTCGTTTGACCAGAGGCGCCAATTAATTAATAACAAATAAACTTTCTCACGTATTTTCACGACCACCACGAAAAGAAAGAGAGATCACGCTCCAAAGAAATGCCCTATTTGGCTACTTAGATTTCGTAATTTACTTATGGTAAAAGTTAAAGGGAGAATGCAACCTAACACAAGATATTTTTTACCGAGTCCTTATCTAGTTTACCAGTAACTAAATTTACAAATATTAAACTAGAAATAAATTTAAAACTTACCCCTAAAATAGGCTAAGCTGGATTCATGGAGATCTTTATATCTTAGCTTTGATGAGTCGGCGACCAATCGAATGTTATTGGAAGTCTAATGGAGATCTCGCCTTAACGAGGGGCTTTTGCTCATTCGTTGCTTACTCATCAATGCGAAGAAATTCAGGGTCTCCATGAATCCAGCTAAGCCTATTTTCCGGGTAAGTTTTAAAATTATTTCTAGTTTAATATTTGTTTGTTAAATTTTGTTACAGTTGGATTAGGCCCTATTTAAAGGATAAGGAATCGATAAAAAACCCTTTTTGCGATGTTGCATTCTCCCTTTGTACGTGAGGAGTGCTGTAAACTAGCGAAAACTGAGACGGAGCAATAATACACCAATAATAACATTCATAGTGTATTAAAGTAGTATTTACGAGCCATTCTCGAACACTGTAAGAGAGTGTATGCGACGTACCAGAGAAGCACGGCCTTTTTTTGATCAGATTATGGGAAGATTCCTTACAAGATATAACTTTATTTTCCAAGCTTTGGTCTATGTATATATACTGTTCTTATTGACTGGATATTTTATGGCTAGAAACGTGTTCTCCGTGGCATATTCCTCCTTGAGTTTGCATCTCGTACAAGTCCAGGCAAGAAATCAAATTGAATAAAGATGAATGAAAGCTTTGAACGTGCTTCGAAGTTAAGGCGAAACGAAACTTATAGATAAATCATCTAATGTATTAGTTATTTAACCCACATGAGGAAGATCATATTGGATTTTTTTGTTGTTGTAATGTTGTGGTAAAACGCGATAAAATGTATTGGACTACAAATCAAGATCTTATCTTTTGTTTTCGTCAAATTGGCAAACATGTTATTTAGGGAATGAATACGTAATTTTGACGAATAGAATGAATATTATAATGTTATTAAGTTAATTAACGAGACTGCTACTTCAACCATTAATTAGCAGCCCTCGTTAATTATTTTAATAATATTATAAGTTATTCACTTTGGTCAACAAATATTGTGTAAAGGAGAATGAATATTTTTCTCTATCTTCCCAGAAATAATTATCATTTTAAAACAATTGATCAAATATGTTTTTAGGTCGGTTGCGTATAATCTTATTTTAGCTTAGCAGTCCAACAAATAATTGATGTAGCTTCATTTGCGAATGTATGCAATATGCGTAGGTTGTATGTGTGGTAATATAAAGCTGCGTTCATACTAGGCCTTGGAATCGATTTAAACCGATTCAAAACGTTTCCCTAGAGTCGTGTGAACGGGAAACCGTCTATTCTCTCTAATCGATTTGATTCGATTTCTCGAAACTGCTTCGGGAACCAGTTTCATGCCGATTCGGTTTCAACAACACATAGATGAAGCTACGATAAATCGATTTATAAAGATAATGCGTGGACACAAGACGCTTAAAACGATTCCTGGTGATTTGAATATCGGTTTGATTTTACCGTTTCAAATCGATTAAGAAATGCTAGTGTGACCGTAGCTCTTGTATCCAGAAAGGAAAAGAAAAATGGGTTCACGCCTGACTATCGAAAGTTAAAAATAAATAAAGTATAGCGATCTTGTTATTTGGCAAGAGGGAGGGGCGTCACGGTGAAGCTATCAGCGAACCTTTTCTCGCTTCGATAGAGAAAACTGGTGTCATCTTTCTTTAATCACATGACAGGGAATTGACACCGAGCGTTGGGGCTGATTTTTTTCCGCTGACTCGAACTTCTTAGAGTTCTTACTCGCTCTTTTTTCTAGCCAATGCCCAATTTGATCGCCATTTACGGTTGCGAAAGCGATAAATAATATACGACCTGTCTTTATGTCTGTCTGCATGCGCCTCGAAGAAAACAAAACGCGAATGCAGGCCGGACTTAGCTCTGAAAATTGTAGGAGAAAATAAATGTGTTTATGTAACCCTAAGGGTCAAGGGAAAATTGGAAAAGTCAGCTAGTCCTGAGGTATTGTTTATACGGTCTCTCCTCTGGTACCAAAAACTAATTTACCAAAACCGAGAACGAACTAGAGGAGACGGGGGGTTTACGTTTCCATGAAGTTATTTAGGTTCTACCCCGATTCGCCCAAAACATTTGGCCCAATTCCCAATCAGCCCAATTTATTAGGCCCAATTCCCAATCAGCCCAATTTATTAGGCCCAATCCTATTTCGCATATGCGAACAAAATCCTCTTGATCGGTTCCTTCGTCCTGTTTAATTATTTCTACCTAACCTAACCTAACCTAACCTAACCTAACCTAACAATTTTAGGCGAAACGGGAAAAGGAATTTTAGGTTGAGCGAAATGGGAATAGATAATTCTTTACTAACAGATAAAACGATTGGGCGAAGTGGGATTGGGCGAATTGGGACAAGGAAATTTTGGTTTGGGCGAATTGGGAATCGATAATTTTGGGCCAAATGATAATACGTTTGGGTGAAGTAGGATTGGGCGAAATGGGAATAGATAATTTTGGGCGAAATGGGAACAAACCGTTATGGTCACTATGGGAAGAATTATAGGTTTTTTTTTTTTTTTTTTTTTTTTTTTTTTTTGAAAAATTAAAAAGATTTACCTTTTTACGCATAAAATATACGTTACGGCACTAAACAAATTGTTAATTACATTATTCTCTTTTTTTGTCTATTTTTAGTGAGTCATTCTTTATTGACAAAGCGTCGCAAGTTTCAAGTCTACGCTTACATATATTGGGTAAGTCTAAATATTTATATTTAAATTCGTTATAATTAATTTTTTGGTCGCTGTTAAATTATTATATGAGGGGTTAACTTTTTTTTCGTAAAAATCTGATTACGTAAGTGCTTACAGCCTTTGGTGTTGCTAAATACGTAGTTACATAAGCAAGTACTCGTTATGATATTAGGTCTTGAAGGTTTATTTAAAAATTTAAGCAAAGATCAATGTTTCTATATGTCACTAAGATAATCTTAAAATTAATTGAAGTTAATTTAATATAAATATGAAAGATTAAGCGATATTTCACTAAATCTATAATTAATTATTCTAATCAATTACAATTATATTGGAAGACAAGTATTGTCCACAGAAATTAATTTTTAATCTTAATCCTGTATGGTCTTTGTCCTAGATTGGACAGTGGTTTGATTAAGCCTCTCCCCCCTCCCGGTGTATTTTAACGCCCTCCAATAATAAAAGGCCTTTTTCCCTCGTGAAATTGAAACTTCAGAGATGTAAGGCATTGATTCAATCACGAAAATGGAACTATAGACCCCCTACCTTCGCTCCTATACTCCAACCAACTCAATTAGGGATGATAGCCGGTCATTCTTTTCGGTCAATCTTAATTTGCTGTCTTTCTATATAAACACGCAATGTTCCTTTTTTTATTAAGTTGGTCATTCTTGACACAACTGCGCGGAGTTGACGTTCCAGACTTTCGGTCATGAGATCTAAAGTGGGGACTGATGGACCGGTGGGCGGGGGGAAGTTGGGTTATAACTCCTACGCGATCTTAGTTATATGAAAATGCCCATCAAAAGATTAGGAAGGTGGGGAGGGGCGGGGGAAAAGTACTGTATGTGATTGACGCGTGACGTGACGCGTTATTAGTAAAGCTTTATATACGTCTTTGTCAAGCTTCAAAGGAAACTCGAAAAAAAAAAAAAAAACTAATATTGTAAAAAATATTAAGAAAAAGAATTGCTTTAACTTGACGGTAATTACACAACCAAAAAATCAAATTTATCTCCTCCCAAGGAAGATGCAGCTAGAAATTTAAAGGAAATAGGTTTCGTCCAAAATAATTGGATTATCTTTTAGTGTTTTTATCGCGTTATACAAGAGGAAATTGTATTATCTGTTTTAGAACTTTACGAAGTATTTTTCCCGATAATTCTAAATATTTTTCCCGATAATTCTAAATATTTTTCCCGATAATTCTAAATATTTTTCCCGATAATTCTAAAAATTTTTCCCGATAATTCTAAATATTTTTCCCGATAATTCTAAATATTTTTCCCGATAATTCTAAATATTTTTCCCGATAATTCTAAATATTTTTCCCGATATTTCTAAATATTATTCCCGATATTTCTAAATATTTTTCCCTATATTTCTAAATATTTTTCCCGATAATTCTTAATATTTTTCCCGATAATTCTTAATATTTTTCCCGATATTTCTAAATATTTTTCCCGAAATTTTTAAATATTTCTCCCGAAATTTTTAAATATTTCTCCCGAAATTTCTAAATATTTTTCCCGATAATTCTAAATATTTTTCCCGATAATTCTAAATATTTTTCCCGATAATTCTAAATATTTTTCCCGATAATTCTAAATATTTTTCCCGATAATTCTAAATATTTTTCCCGATAATTCTAAATATTTTTCCCGATAATTCTAAATATTTTTCCCGATAATTCTAAATATTTTTCCCGATAATTCTAAATATTTTTCCCGATAATTCTAAATGTTTTTCCCGATAATTCTAAATGTTTTTCCCGATAATTCTAAATATTTTTCCCGATAATTCTAAATATTTTTCCCGATAATTCTAAATATTTTTCCCGATATCTCTAAATATTTTTCCCGATATCTCTAAATATTTTTCCCGATATCTCTAAATATTTTTCCCGCTATCTCTAAATATTTTTCCCGATATCTCTAAATATTTTTCCCGATATTTTTAAATATTTAAATAGAATTTACGAAATTTTATTATTTCCACTAATTGAAATAACGGTTCCATAAGTTAATTATTAACTTATAGTATTTCCCCACACTCAAATTACGTCTAGAAAAGCTTAAATATGGTCACAGCAATTTCGTATCCTACACATCTACCGCAAAGAATAGTACATGGTACCAGTAATTTAACTTGTTTTAAATATATACCATACAAATATACATTTGCAAAAAAAAAAAAAAAAAAAGGGAGGTGGGGAAATATACTTCAATCATTTCGTGCTTAGTTGGTATTAAAAACCTTCATTTTTACGTATGTTTACTTATTAATAGAATATAGTCGTTATAATTACAATCATTTTTAGTTTTCAATACGTACAATGCTTTTAACCTATTTAAACCTATTTCTAAAAGAGATAGGCGACTCGAGGGAACCTACACCTTACCGTTGACTGAAGTCTTAAACTGATTTAACTCGAAATGGCGAAACGGTTACGTCTCAACGAACGTTTTTATTATTAGATAAATTGACTTTTCTTTCTCCTTGAGAAGCTTTCTATTAAAGATAAATGCGTAGCGACTTCGTATTCAAATATATACGATACCGTTTAGAAAAGATTACAACCCGATATACCTTGGTCTCTATTATCAACTGAAGTTGAAATTAACGTTAGTTATATATTGTATTCCCGTGTGGGAAATAATGAGAAATTTAAATGTCCACCTTAACTCAAAGTTGACATAAAGAAGGTTTCTCTCCCATGTGGCATTCGCGTCAGTTTTTATTTAGAATTAGAAAGGGAATTTACCTTTAACCCTTACTGAAAACTCAAGTTGGTATGTATTTTATGTAGGTTAAAGTGTACTAAAGATAATACGTACCTTCTTTTGCTCTATGGAATCTAACAATACGTTTTACTCCACTGTAGTATCAATACTAATGATTTTTGCCGTTGTTAACTTATCCAGTTTTTGTTATGGCTAAATTTGGCGTCAAAGCGACCGTTGTTTCTTGCGTTGTTTGATTAAAAATGAGGTTGTTTTAATAACAAACGCGCCATATACCTATAAAATTATTCTTACTCTTAGAATGGACTTAAATACTTTTATTGAAATCGGTTTTAAACTGGGAATTTAGTGTCTTTCCAAGGCTAACATTACAATTTTCTTTCAATTACATATTTTTCATTTTTAATTGCTCTGTAATCGAAGGTTTTAACTATGCTATGTAGGGTTTTTTTAACCATATAACATGAAGGTTTTTTATCTTATAAATTAGATAATGGAGGTTTTTACCCTACAATGGAGGGTTTTTCCCTACAATTGAGGATTTTTACCATACAATGGAGGGTTTTACCATACAATGGAGGGTTTTTACCATACAATGGAGGGTTTTTACCATACAATGGAGGGTTTTTACCATACAATGGAGGGTTTTTACCATACAATGGAGGGTTTTTACCATACAATGGAGGGTTTTTACCATACAATGGAGGGTTTTTACCATACAATGGAGGGTTTTTACCATACAATGGAGGGTTTTTACCATACAATGGAGGGTTTTTACCATACAATGGAGGGTTTTTACCATACAATGGAGGGTTTTTACCATACAATGGAGGGTTTTTACCATACAATGGAGGGTTTTTACCACACAATGGAGGGTTTTTACCACACAATGGAGGGTTTTTACCACACAATGGAGGGTTTTTACCACACAATGGAGGGTTTTTACCACACAATGGAGGGTTTTTACCACACAATGGAGGGTTTTTACCGCACAATGGAGGGTTTTTACCGCACAATGGAGGGTTTTTACCACACAATGGAGGGTTTTTACCACACAATGGAGGGTTGTTACCACACAATGGAGGGTTTTTACCACACAATGGAGGGTTTTTACCACACAATGGAGGGTTTTTACCACACAATGGAGGGTTTTTACCACACAATGGAGGGTTTTTACCACACAATGGAGGGTTTTTACCACACAATGGAGGGTTTTTACCACACAATGGAGGGTTTTTACCACACAAGGGAGGGTTTTTACCACACAATGGAGGGTTTTTACCACACAATGGAGGGTTTTTACCACACAATGGAGGGTTTTTACCACACAATGGAGGTTTTTTTACCACACAATGGAGGTTTTTTTACCACACAATGGAGGTTTTTTTACCACACAATGGAGGGTTTTTTACCACACAATGGAGGGTTTTTTACCACACAATGGAGGGTTTTTTACCACACAATGGAGGGTTTTTTACCACACAATGGAGGGTTTTTTACCACACAATGGAGGGTTTTTTACCACACAATGGAGGGTTTTTTACCACACAATGGAGGGTTTTTTACCACACAATGGAGGGTTTTTTACCACACAATGGAGGGTTTTTTACCACACAATGGAATGAATTGCCATTTTTGAAACTTAGTTCAATTTAAATTATTACGTCTTTAATGTTTGCTTAAAATTATTTAAATTGAAAAACATACGGTAATGGTTTGTTTAATTTTTTTATTTTATATTAGAGGATGAAAAAACAGATTTATACCCTTTTAAATAGATCCCCGTATCGTTTGCCAAACTCTCTTGAAAGAAGAGTTTACGTAAACATAAAATATGAACCAAACTCTAAATCTATTACTAATTTACATAATAACATCGTAAAAGGTCAGACATCAGCGTTGTTAAATAATTAAATACGTTAAACCAGGTTACGAGAACTTATATCAAGCATATAAACTACTTTTATCCTCTATAACTGTTTAACAATATGTATCAATCCGCCTGTTGGTTTTTCGATAGAATTATACAAAATTAAGTTGACTTATAATCAATAGATCCATTTTTTTGGATATTAGCTTATCATTGACTTATGTCTGAATTTTATTATATGAAATTTTTACGAATGACTCGTGTCTATATTAACTTGGAATAAGTTATTCTTTTTTCTTTCTTTTATTCAAACCCCCGAGTCATTTGTTAAAGCAAATTATTGATTATCGAAATCGTGTGCAACTTTAAACCACGGCATTTTTCCTTCTTCTTAAAGGTAGTATGAAACGGATTATTATTTATATTCAACCAAATTTATTTTATTTTTAACTTTTAATAGTCAAAATTTTGACACATTTTGGTTGACGCGTTTTTAAAATACTTCAAAAATAAAATGCTAAAAAAATACAAGTAGATCCCTTTGAAAGCAAATATTTCAATGAACTTTTCACTCAACCTTTAGGCATGAAGTTCGCTGGCATTCTTCGCGATCGATTTAGTTTTCTCATGGCTCGCTTTGAGGTCAAAGGCACGCCTCCCCCTCCCCTTTTCGCCTTTCTCTTTCTCTCTTCTTCTCTACCTGAATTTGACAGTATTCGGTTATTATTTGATGTATGAATCTCTTCGTCGCGGCTCAATTTGGCACTTTTACTTATGATACGGGGAACCTTTACTTATATATAGATAGATAACCAATTTTCGAGCGCATTTTATATAATCAGGATTTCATATATAAATAGAAGTAATATTTGACAGGCTTTTGTAAGTGAGCGTCATAGTCCACGACCCCTTTCTCTGGGATAGGGATAGGAAAAAGTGTTTTGCATAAACAAGTTCAAACTATTAACAATGGCCACATATCTTAATAAAATATAAATTAATAACCAAATCTGACGTTCACAAGCATCCTATAATGGCTAAAGAAACTATCAAAACCTCGTGTGTGGCTGCGTTCGATAAAGAATGGACAGACTCCCACCTTTTGAGTTTGCATGGTCTCATACTATTACTCTTAGTTTATAATAAGATACTGAAATATAACTCACTAAAACATTAAATTAGACTTTTCCTTTAAAGGGAGATTGCAACCTAACAAGAGATATTTTTATCGATTACAAATATTTAACTAGAAATCAATTTAAAACTTGCCATAAAAATAGGCTTAGCTGGATTCATGGAGATCGTCTGAACTTTTTCACACTGATGGGTCAGCGACCAATGAGTAATGGCCTTTCGTTAAGGCGAGATTTTCTTGAGACTTCCAATTACTTTCTATTGGTGGTTGTCCTATCAACGCGAAGTAATTCAGGATCTCCATGAATCCAGCTAAGCCTATTTTTCGGGTAAGTTTTAAATTTATTTCTAGTTTAATATTTGTTTTTAATTTTTTTCTGGTGGGTTGGTTATATTTAGACGATAAGGAATAGATAAAAAAATCAGTTATTTAAAAAAACAAAAAAAAAAGGTAAAACGTTTTTGGTTCACTCGTGACTTTTTCCGTCGTGTTTCCTTCCACTAGCCCTAACCGGTTTTCCGTCCGTCCCACGTCTAGACGCGAAATAAAATATATATATATAGGTGCGAGACTGTCGATAAGGGGTTTTTTGATATAGAATAGGGGTGTGACGTTAGTATTCTGTGCCAAGTAAATTTGTCACTACGAGCTGTGTATCAAAGCGGAACCTATAAAATTGATAGGAGGGCGTCCGAATGAATGAAGGGTTGGATGTATTTTTAACCGGGGGGGACTCCAATAATGGAACGAATCTGTCTTCGGCGTCTTCAACATTTATCTTTGAAAATGTTCTCTCGCACCCTTCTTGGCACGCTTCTCGGTATTACCGCGGGCCTAGACTTCTTTTTTGATATATTGCCACTCATTTTTCGTTTCTTTTAAATTTATCATTCTCCCAAGCTGAACCTTTAACTCTCTCAACGTCTATCTGCTGGACCAGTAATATCCCATCCCATATACGCGTACACTTTCCACATCCATTTTTTTATCCAGTCGAGTTTTTCATCTTCTTATTCCTATAAATTCTTAGAACTATTGGCTGGTGAACCTTCTGGGATGAAATTGCCTTGTACAGGGTTTGTACACTATACGGATAATTTGATTATCGGACAAATGGCCTCAGGGAATTTGAAAATTTGTTTTAATGAACTTCGGGAATTTTGAATTTTTGAAAGGTAGCGGGGAATTTTAATATTGGGGTTTTAAAGGTCACTAGAAAACATTAGGAATTTTAATATTGGTCGTAAAGGTCATGGAATTTTAATATTGGTCTTAAAGATCAGGGAACTTTAAATTTTGGGTAAATATTTGACTGGAAGGTCAGGGAAGATGTGATTAAAATCTAGCTAAAGGTCAGGGCGGTTGGAGGGAGTTTGAATATTGCTTTTGAAGGTCTCAGTAAAACGTCATAGTCTGTTAAACGTAAGGGAATTTCAATATTCTGTTGAAAGCAATAAAAATCGAATAATCCTTTAGATGGGAAAAGTCAGTGAATTGAAATATTGGTCTAATTAATATCATAAAACGTTGATCGCTGCTAATTAGTATTATCGCGCTAGTGTTCTTTTCCTAATCTGTAAATCACTAGATCAATATTATTATAATTTTCTTTTAATTTGAACTAAGAAAAAAACATGTAACAGATCCATTTTAACTTCAGTATCTGTTCTCAATCTGATAAATATACACGTACGATATGAAGTTTAAATTAAACTAGGGCTGGTGTCGTAAAGATTGAGGTCATTATATTAAAATCAGCTAAATTGGGAGAGCGAGATGAGAGAGAGAATTCAAATTCAATCAAATCGCTATATAGGGTCTAAATTTTAAAAAGAGCGCATCTCGGGCGAAGCTGAGTATTATGCCTAGCTGCACTAGGGCGGATTTAAAAATCAATAAAATCGAAATTAAGGCGAAGAGTTGCTAGCAATATTCCTTCGGGGTTTTAAGCCTAGGATTTTAGTCCCTTTTCTGCTAGCCGTAAACCATGGGAGTCACAATTATAAGTTTCAGTTTTCAGCACGAACAAAACTTAAGTCCTTTTTAAATATATTACCAAAAGTAGATAAGAGAAGGGTGACACTTTTCTATTTCCCTTATGATTTAGTTGCGTAACACCAGAAGCCGATGAAACCCTCCTTTGAAGTCTATTACTCCCGGGTCTTGTCTACCCCTCTCTGTATGGGTTAGTTTCAAAAAGCGCGATTCGTACGCCTCCTAACGGTAGATATTTTCGGAGCGGGAGTTCGTCGAGCGAATATCTCTAGCAGCCTTGGAGTTCGTCAAAAAAACGTCGTCGTTTGTGGAGAGAATTTCCAATTTTCCGTAGACAGGGGGTATGAAGTAGGACCCCTCCGATCTCGTAAAATTGTGAATTTTACCCATACAGAGAGGAGCGCTATATGGAACATTAGAGTAGTAAACTTCAAAGGAGGGTTTCATCGGCTTCTGGTAACCCCTTACTAAACAAGAATTTTAACAAACTTTCCTACTGTACTAGTCTAGCTGTTTCCCAGTTAAGGGGAAACTTGGAGCTTAAAATGGAACTGCTTTTAATTTATTTTCGAAATCACCATGCCAAAAAAACATATTCGAGAATTTTTCCACAATTTCTAGACACGTTTTTGGTGTTTAAATTAAGTTTGGTGAAATTTCAATAAAAGTAAATATAAATTCGGGCCAATCATATTATTTTAGCCTTCAACAGTGCTTGTAATGTCTTAACATTAAAATAATAGGCCGGCGTTTGACGTCTAAGACGTTGGGCATCGAACTCCGGCCTATTTTCTTAATGTTAGAACGTTACAAGCACTGTTGAAGGCTGAATTAATATGATTTTTCCGAATTTATATTACAATTATTCAAATTTTAACTTTAAGAAGTTATTTATTTTTAGTTTTATATCATACTTTCAAAACTTAAAATATTCAAAGATTATAATGTTTTTCTTCTCGTATTATTTCCTTCTGCTATTATTATGGTTATACTTGGAGAAATATCTGAACCTCAATCGCTTTCGTACTTACTATGACGTCAAACTGATTCGGTCTGCGTATAAAGTAGGGAGAAAGAAAAGAGTTAGGGAGTGAGGACCCCAATCCAATTACTCAAAACAGCTAATTAAGTAGGAGCTGAAAAATAAACTGGGGAAAACTTTATTATATTCTCATTCAAGAAGGAAAACGAAACTCAATCGCCCTCGACGGTTAAAGGACGCATGAAATACTAAAACAAGTAGTTTTTATATCATACCGTTTGCCAAAATTAAATCTAAAGTCCATCAATAATCAGAATTTTTAATCAACTTTGAAAATTTTTTTTTTTTTTTGTACAAAATTACCTTCCTTGAAATTATTTTTACATCGAATGGTCCGTCACGCGCTGGGACCATGGGATCATTGAGTGTCTTTTAACCCACATTCACACTACATACTTTGAAACAGTTTTGAACCATTTTGGAAAGGTCAAATTATACAATTTTGGGGTCACTCGTGTAGATCTTTGATCAAGAAACAAAATTAATATCTTGGATAGACGATTTGAAAATTTGAAACGATTTGAAAATGGTTACAAAGTGCCAAGTGTGAACGTAGCTTAAGATTCAATTTTTATTCCAAGAAATGGAATATCGGCGTTCAATATTCTATTCGATTAGAAAATTGACTATTATTTCCCTCTATACAAACGCGAGGTGATGTAAACATGGCGCGTAATAAGCGTGTCTTCCACTGAAAAGATTTTAAGAACTTCGATTCGAATTAAAATTGAAAAACAAAATTTTTCGAGGAAAGATAACGTATTTCCAACTAATTGGATTATGTGACTGCTTGCCCATAACTTCCTCAAATGTTTTACGAACGTACATGATGAATCAAATCATCACCTTGTTCGATGTGTTAAACACATCCGTATATAAAATTTGTTCACCGATTTCGCTTGAAACTAATTAAAGGCTTTTGTAATGCTAAATAAGTAATCAATTACGAAATTACTTTAGTATAATCAAAGCTAAATGTTTGTACATAAGTACATACATATCTTTTAGGCCTAGAATTTAATACTTCAAAAATGTATTAAAAATTATTTAACGAGAAGAAATTGATGGTCAGTTGAAAAATAGATTATGAAACGCTATCAAATATAATCGACGTTTATTCTGTAACTTCATGCTCTCTTTGATTCCGAGAACTTTCGTTGAAAAAAGATATACATATATGCCGTTCTAGTTGTTTAGGTTAATAAAACTAAATTATCCCGTTTGAGAATAGCCTAGTGTGGAAAATTCGTAAGGAATCGTTTACCTTCATACGCATTAACACTAACTACTCGAATACGGTCTGTTAGAGTTATAAACTCATCGAGAAATTGCTTAAATGCGCAAATCCTAGGAGAAATCAAATAGACACGTCCTATTTGTCTATATTTAGATGGGATTTCTGAAAAAGGCTGGCGGCGACCCTTTTTACTTAGAATTTAACTATCTTCCCCATTAACTTTTAAGTATACGTTTATAATGGGAAAGTTAAGTGTGACGTCACTTTCTGCAAAGGCCAAGAACTGGTCATTTTGTTTTTCAACCCTATTTGGAATTTTAACGCGGACAGTCGTACGTGCAGTATAATATCAAAAAGGGTTTATATATTTGTGTAACCCAATTGTTTAAAACTTATATTGCGAGATAAAGGACAAAGGTCAAGTGAAATTCCCCCCCTAAAAAGCTTCAATTGACCTCAAGTGATTCTGTCCCTTATTTCTCGTGAAAATAGTGTTGTCAAGGAAAACAAATACCGTAAAGTTTTAAAAACATACCTAATCGGCTTCTTCAAAAATTTTGAAATCAAATACCGATATTCTGCGCTATTTTACGCACAATTGTGCGTCTATAAAGAATCAAGAACTATGTTTAGCACGATTCAAATAAGCTACGTTCACACTTGACTCTTTGAAACCGTTTTTAAATCGTTTCGAATGTTTAAATCGGTTCTTCGAGATACTAATTGGGTTTTTTGATTAAATATCTACACGTGTGACCCCAAAATTTTATAATTTGACCTTTCCAACACGGTTCAAAACGGTTTCAAAGTCTCAGCTATAGTGTGCCCCAAAGGTGGAGCCTCTTTTGATTAGTCGAAGGTTCTCTTTTAATTCAATGCCAAAATCAGACACTTCTGAATGTTTTACTACGCAAACATGCGTTAGTTTTAGAAGCATATTCAATATTAAATCACTTCATTAAAATTCCTCTTCACTCTCCCTTTAACCATAACACTTAAGGTACCATTCGGAAATATAATTTTTGGTAAATAATATAGATTTAAAATCAAATTTATAGCATTTCATCTTCCCTTCTAAGAAAAATATCTTCAAAAAGATAAAAAAAAAAAAAAAAAAAAAAAAAAATTTGTACGGAAATTTATGGCGCAACCGTCGCTCGGGGATTTGCGAGCTAGATTTAGTTGCGAAACGAAAATCTAGCAAGGATCATCCCTATATATGTATTTTTATGTTCAACATATTGAAGTTAATGAAGTATATATTGGGGGGAAAGTGGTAAAACACTGATAAGGGTAATAACTTTGAGAATACAACCCCTTATGATTGTACCCATTGCTAAATTCAAGTCGAACAATAGTTTTTTTTATTTATTTATATTTTCTTCTGTTCGCGAACGATTTGCAATTTAAACTATCTAGTTCTACTCTTATTTCATGTGGTTAAATACTCGTGTATGATCATCCCCCTTAGCGTACAGTTTTTGAACAAACTGTACGCGAACGAAAGTATTCTAGAACAATCCTTAATTAGGTTTGTCATTGTATCCAATATTAGATGTCATATGCCTTGGAAGAAAATTCAATTTTCCCAAAGGATTATTCAGAGGTCAAATTCTATTATTTCAATAAAATAATACGTGAGGAATTATACTAATCCAATCAGTTTTAATTTAGATTTCTACACTAGCTTCAGAAAAGGCCCTAACTAGCTATAAACCTATTTACTTCACATTTATTAAAGGTATACAAGACTCCGATATCATGTTATTTTTTTAATCGATTTGGACTTAAAATATACTTAAAAATCATATCAAATTTTAGCAATTGGTTTCGAGGTAATTTACAATTAATTATCAAAGGCACGGACTAGACTAACTAAGCCTAAATATTCTTCTAAGAAATTTAAGACATTTATTAATAATTTGCCTAAATACTTTGCAATATTTCGCCTAAACTCAATTATAGTTTTGATGGTTTTAAAATTTACAATGAAAGCTGACTTCCAGGGTTTAAAAACCTAATGTATTTTCTACGAGCGCCTGTAGAAATGTTTCGCCAGTAGTACATACATGTTTGAGGCAAAGTTACAATATAGGCGTAGTTATATTTTTATTTTAAATTGTTTCAAAATTGCCTTTAAGGCATAATCAGTTCAAATATGCTTTAGATTCAAAGCTAAAACAAGAGCTATTTTTCGTGATATTGCGAATGCTTTTCATTATGTTGAAAATTCAAAACATATTTCGAATAAGATTAAATTTCATCTTGTTTTGGTAACACTCGAAATTTATATAAGGACTATAGCTTCACTCTTACTATCAAATAAAGTTGAAATTAACTATATACCTAAGCTCCATTAGGTTTTGGAAATTTTTGGTGATTTATTTGATCCATTTTAAAGTTAAATAAGCGTGCAATGTTCTTTTTGTCTTACCGAAATCGTGTGAAGATTTCATTACGAATAAAGATAGTCTTCGCTCTTACTCTATGTATATTTTTGTTGAGATATAATAGGGTCTAGCTTTGTAGGAAGTGATAACTGAAACTGATTCGATTATTGAGTTTGTAAGGCATTATTTTCCTTATTTCTTTCGAGTCGAACTAATATCCGAGACTACCAAAAAAAAATGACGTTGTATTTTAGTTCATAAATAGTTATCAATACTAACTAAAGGTTTGGCGCATTTATACACAATGTTAAACATCGTAGGAAATAAAGTAGTTTATGAAAATATTTTACAAACGGGTTAAATGGGTTTAATACCTTCAAAAGAAACTTTGTCCGATCAAAAATAAAAAATAAAATGGATGGAAATGAAAAACACACGAAAAAATATCATTTTCAAAGAATTGTTCCTTTTTTTTAGGGTAAAATTTTCCCCTCCATTAAGGCGCTAGATGAAACGAAAAGTACAAAAGATATATTTTTATTTTTTATTTTATTTTTATTCTCTTAATTTTATTTTTGATAACGTCGAATTCGACAAAGCGTTTAACAGTTTTGAAAAGTTTTTGAAAGTTATTATTTTTATCGCTTCGACATAGTTTAAAGAGATAATGCAACCTAAAATCAAGTATTTTTTTATCCTTCGTAACTCTTAAACCGCGCCCCGTACGAGAAAACGTCATAGAACATTTTCGTCTTAATATGACCCATAGAAAACACTGTAGCTCGGTCCTACCAACATTTTCGAAACAGCCTGTATATTATTATAAAAACACTAAAAATAACACTCGCAGGTCTTCGAACAAAATGATGACAGCCTTACTTTAATCTTCGTTATAACGAACATAAAATAAAGGGGCTTAGTTGGATCACGCGTGGGTATATAAGAAATCAAAACTTCTAAAACCAGTTGCATGAAGATATGGCATATATTTATTCTTTGATGTTTATTTTTAAATTATTTTTGAAAATGTTCTCTTTTGACACTTTCTCCCGCCAATTTTAAAGAAGCCGACTCATAAGACATATAATTAATGGCGTAGATTTATGGGCGAGGTTGCAATTAAAGTGAATATTAGTACTAAAGAGATAGTTGCCTATTTTTTCCCAAAAACCAAAAAAGTTAGGGATTAGTTTTTCAAAATTTTTTGTTCAAATTTGGAAATTATTCTATCAATTATTTTTTATATTTAATTTATTAACCATGGTGAATTAGATATAGAAATTAGACTGATACTTCATGGTTTTACCCCTCAAAAAAGTTTAATTCGGTCATGAAACTCTAATGACGTCATTGGGGAAACTTCTACCGCTATAACAGATGAGGGTGATCGATTTTGACCATGAAAGTTAGGCTTAATACGAGTTAAAACATTCGTAGTGGCGCGCTAAGCCTAAAATACATTTTAAAAATTACTTTATTGGCGAGCTATTGGATTCTCGCCATTTGATCATGTGATCGTGACGTCATTTTGAGACTGGTTAATTGAACAAAACCGTAAGATTTGACTAAAGGTTAAAAAAAAGTAAATATATGCATACATACATTCGGAAGCAGGGAGGTTTGTTCTTTTTGCTAGTGTACAGTGAAATAATGAGGGCAGTTTAATTTGAGGTCTCTAACCCTTTAAACTTAGACCTTACCTAACTCTTCAAGTTGCGACAGAAAATAAACTCCCAAAGAAGAAAGTTTTATTTAATTTCTAAAGTCGTCGCCGTGCACTTCTAAGCAAAATGTTCCGAAATGTAATTTTGGGCAGCAGGCACGTATGCAAATTTTGAAATTTCACTCGTATATACTCGGTATATACGTGAAGACCAATTGAATAAAGAAATCATCTCGCGAATTGGGGAAACTCGCTTGTTATAACGAGATTAGTTTTATATTCATACTAGCCTTCAGAATATTAATAAGAACTACGCGAACAAATGGTTTTACTTCTTATACGCGAGTATACGATCCGTTGAATGTTGGAATCTTCGTGTTAATTAGGGAAGAGTTGTCTTCTCGTCGTTGACCAACTCATTAATAAATTATTCAATTTAATCTTATGGGTAAACACGTTTTTTTTTTTCACATTCTACGTCATCCAAAAGAATAATTAAATTCTTATATTTTTGGTTTTTTAGTTACTTAAAATTGCGTCAATCCAAGGTTGTTAAATTTTAAATATATAATGTTATTAATTAACGAGATTGCTATTTTATGGTTGCGAAAAATAGTTTTTTTAAATAAACAGTTTATAATTTGATTGATAAGGAACTAGTATGCCCATTTATTTGTCGAATTATTTTTCGCAACCTTGACATCTCGTTAATTAATTTAATAATATTATATTACACCATGATCAACAAATTTTTTGTAAAGGTTTAAATGTATATTTCAATGGTGATCGCGTTAATTTAAATATAAGAATTGTTTTATCATTTATTTTTAAAACCAAATATTTTAAAATTGTTACATAGAGGAGTGAAATTTTAAATTTGGTCCTCAGAAGACCAAAAAACCCATAAAAACCTGCAATACTGAAATTGAATTCGACCCAACGGGAAATATAAACTTAAAACCCAAACACGGATCGTCAAATTTAAGCGGCGTAGTGTTATTACATATATGAAAAAAAGTTATATTTTTCCCTAGGTGTCCAGTCTATGTTTACATTTTATTTATTTTCTAACTCTGGTAAATCTCCCTAAAGTGTAATTTATCTTTAACCAAAACTCATTCAAGTACGTAAGAACATGTGACTACAGCATTAGCCTCTTGTACCATACATTTTCAGTCGCATTTGTAACCAAAATTCGTCTGCTATTCGCTTTCTCAGATCTCTATCAAGTATACGCGGTTGGGTTTAGTATATTTTTTCCCCATGTTCTCTTGTCTAAACTTATGTAAGTTACTAATATTTTATATATAGTTTTAGAAAGAGAAACTGAGGGGCTAGTCCCTCGCGAATCAATTTACACCGTTTGAAACGTTTCGCTAGAGTAGTATGAACGTTAACTCGTCTTTCTCGAATCGATTTGATTCGATTTCTCGAAACTGCTTCGGGAACCAGTTTCGTACCGATTCGGTTTCAACAACCGATAGATGAAGTTACAATAAATCGATTTATAAAGATAATGCGTGAACACGTGACGCTTAAAACGATTCCTAACGATTTGAATATCGGCTTGATTTTACTGTTTCAAATCGATTAAGAATTGTAACCGTAGCTATAGATATAAAATAGTTTTTACAAACCTTTCGCTAACATATCGGTAAAAGAAACTCAATTTCGTTTTCTCCTCCCTTATCGATAATATCGTTGAAGCCAATATTGCGAAATAAAAACATCAGTTATGGTTTCGCTAAGCCTTAATGCGCCTTTCGTTCTCTCCTAATACCCTTTTCCTTCTATGCTATAGTTTGTACACTAAACGAGACTGATTGAAGTGTGACGTTAAGAAAGAGTGGGAACGGGCTTATCCAGAAAGCGAGGTTGTTTGAGATATAAAACTTATGTCCTGCCTTTCCACCGTATTCATTTTCACCTCCTTGATAGAGACGCTCGAGCTGGATTTGCGCAATGGGTTGGCGCGAGCGGTTTCCCGCTAAAACCATCGTATCAAAGACTGGAATGATTATATTTTTCACCCTATATCCAACTGGGATTGACTTTCGGTTTCTCGAGCGTCTTGTCTTGCACGTGCGAATTTTTTCTACTAACCAAAAATGGCGGGAAAAAAGTAAATGTAGACCAGCGTTGAGATTACTCTTACTGAAACATTATTGAAAATAGAACTGAAAATTTAGTTTTTATACAAAGAAAACCATGGTATTTTACGAAAATAATATATGTATGATTAGATGATTAGTATATAGGACAACTTAAAATACATTTGGACATGTTAAACACGGAAACTCATTTGTGTTATACACGAATAAGCTCGAATCGAATGAAGTCATAATTTTTTTAATATATATATTTATGGCGATCGGAAACGCGTCATTATTTTCGAACTCAATCGTTTTCTGTCACATTCAGTGACATTATGTCGGCAAGACAAATAAGAATTATTGTTATGGGTCTATGGTGTGACCAACTTCAATAAAAACCTTCCATCTTAATAAGAATTTAATCATGATTATCAGTCGGAATTTGCAATACTCTTAAAATTAAATACCTTATAGAACAAAGGTAATATAATTTTATAGAAGCTATTTTAACGTATCTCTAATTTCTCCGCCTTTTTTTACAATTATCTATAGATTACAGTGACTTTCTTCTCCTATTATCTCCTTTTAAATATATATATAACCTCGTTAACTTCAGTTAATTTCAAAAATTTGAAATATTTCCGTAATATTTCTCTTAAATTATGAAGTTTTTGTATTTTTATCGAAATTAACCGCCCACAAACAAGTTAATTTATATTAAGGTTCAAAATTAACCATCTTAACGAACCAATATGGAAAATGGGAGGTGTTGTTAATAGGGGTAATAAACGGACCAATGACGAAAGGCCGCAGTGAAAAGGGGATTTCAACCGAGGCCTTAATCGTTCGTTCAATCCAAAGTGAGCGATATTTTTGTTCGCGATAAGTGTTTGAAAAGTAGCGGATATTGTGGCGGATGAATACCCTAATGTTAAGCCTTACTAGCAATAAAAGTAGTTATTCCAAACTGCGTCGCGAATACGAATGGCACCGACTAAATCTAGGAGCGATGATCCCCCCACTCTTATAACGACTTTTAAGAGAAGCATCTCTTAGTCAATTTTACTTAACAGTAGAATCGAAGGCTGGAATAGTCTCGTAATATCTTAATTCTCACAAGCTTCGTGGTTTAAATTTATGAAGTCTTTTGCTACTTATAGCACTATTTCTCGCTATAGACCCTTTTGCTGGTTGTGTCGTAAGCGTCTAGTGCTTTATGAGGCGTTTGGTGCGTAAGCGAGAAAGCTTTATGATAGAGTTAAAATACATTTTTAAAAGAGCTAAGTATTCTCTGAAAACAAGTTATTTTTAATCGATTCAGCTAGGACTGTTAAAATATGCGTAAAACATTATTAAAACTCGAGGTAATTTACGGTTAATTATCATAATTGAGAATTGGTTTCGCTAAGCCTTAATCCCTTTCGAAGAAATATCAGTCTGAAAACGTTTTCGAGATGATGCAATTCCAGATGTAATACAGTTTATGTGGGAAGTTCAAATTGTAATTTGATATATAAATGGTAATTTTCCTGAACTAGTTGCGCCGTAACTATCTTAGAACATTGCGGTTTGTTTTTAATAATAATAAGCTACAAATCGAGGCTTAAAACGTTTCTGTATGTTTTTTATAAGACCTTTTAAAAGCCCCAGGAGAACCGTGGTTTATTTTAATTATTAATTGTTCGATTTTAAGTAGTGTAGTTCTTAAGCTTTTTTGTTTAATTAAATATAAAAAATTCGCCATCCTAAAATTCCTAATAACCTTAAATATTAATCAGCAAAATACAAAGGGTAAAATTAAATCCCAAGTGTATTGATTACAAGGAAACCCTTTTAGTAAGCTTATACCTTGTTAGATTCTTCTAGACTTTAATCAGATATCAGGTAAAAACCATAAGATCAATACCACGTAACGAAAAAAACCGAAAAAAAAGCCCCCAAAAAAAAACTCTGTCCCAAAAGTTTAATCGACTTTTAACATTTCCTCAACCAAAACCAGTTCAACCCACGCACTTGAGGTTTACTCCCCAAAAGTTAGAAGAAGAAAAAATCGACCTATCACCCGTCACCCAATGAATGTTTGAAGAAGAGATGCGGTTGCAGTTGGTAAAATCTTAACTCCATCTTATAAGGAGGAAGTATATACTTCGTAAAATTATATTGAAAAGAAAGTAGTACAGTTCTTTACGAACTAACGCAGAGTGTATACTTCTTAATGGAAAAGGTTTTCAAACTGGTGAAGGTTCAAGCGGATTAATACACAATGTTAAACATAATAGAAGATAAAAGTATTTTTAAACTTTCTCGTCAACCGTAGTGTGGCCCATAATAGTAATTCTTTATAGGGATCGATTTTCGTTTAACCCAGTAATGCTATATCCATGGCGAAACCTTTATCGACCTTTGACCTCGTACTATACGGTTTTAAACTCGAGAGTTTAAGTCGATCCGTCGAATTATTTGCTAAAACTCTATCGAAGTTTGCTTTACAGTTAAGGCTATCTTTGCTCGTGACGTCAGTTTAACTTTACAGGTGCATGAATCTCTCTCTCTCTCTGTTTAACAATTATGGCGTCCAAAAATAATAGAAGTAATGTTTTTTCCGATATAAGACGATAATTTTCATACGAAGATTAGGACTCTCTGGATTAAGTACCTTTACGAAAAAGAACGCGCGAAAGTGACCATATCACGTGACAGAATGCGTGAGATTCAAATGTAGGTTCTACAATAGCCACGCGACCATATTAATGACGTAGTATTGAGGGAAAATATTATATGTATTTCTACTATTGCTGTAATGTTTCTTTGATATATTTTGAAACGATCTTTCCGAAAATTGTACCCAATTTCCTTTCGGAGTTCATGCATTAGGGTTAATCTTCGGGTCTTAGTTGAGTCAAATCGTCGCTTATTTAAGATTTTAAAATTTTAATCAATATTATTATTAAATTTTATTGTCCGCAGTTTATTTAAAGCCCTGTTAAAACGCAGACCGTATTTAATTTATATAGCCTTCATATGGATTATTCTGGGTGAAACTAAGTGTAGATACTATGTACGATGTCAATCGGTTACGGTTGGTTTACCAAAAAAAAAAAAAGAAAAAAACTTGGGGGAATGGAGACCAAGGCTTAGGGAAAAAAAAAAGAACTAAAACAAGTGGATATTGGCATTGGGAAAGTTAGAAAAGGAAGACCAAAAAGGTTTTGTTTGATTTCGCCTTCAAATTAAGAGGTATCCCGTGAGACAATTCGGCATTTCTACCTCGTTTTCTATTCCCTCGAGGAGCGCGCAGTCTTCTCTATCTGTGTATATGTTTCCCGCTAGAATCCCTTACTACACCTAAGGTTTCATATCGTACTAGGCTTAACTCTTTAGATCTTATGGAAATTTTGAGCCTTTGTGATACGGGAAACCTAGTTTTATTCGCGCTGAAAACTCGGGCTGTTTCTAACCGTAGTTTTTTCTACAGTATACATTTAATTTAATAGTAGCAATAAAGTAATATTGGGATAAAAGGGAGAAGCTGTATAGCAACCAATGAACCTCTTCAGCTTCGTCTTCATTGGTTCAAATCTGTATGAAGTTAAACGGATAACGTAGGCTTTCTTCCAAACTTACCACTGCATGGTGTTGGTCTACCTATCTTTCCGATTGAATGATTACTTTAAGTCTTACTCTATATACTCTTTCGTTCGCGATCATTATTGAAATCTAGCGAAGGTTGAAGCGGATTTATACATAATGTTAACTTCCATAGGCTTTAAAAATAGTTTTCACATACTTTTCGCGAACTGATGACACGACCTCCCGTAGTTGATCCCAAACTAACGCGGACTTTTAACTTTGGAAACTTTTGCTGGACGTTTTTTTTTATTTCGTCTATATCAAGAGTCTAACTATTATAGGTTATATGGTGTAAAGTTTTATACCGTATATATAAATGGTTAAAGCTTTGAGATCAAACAATTTAAAAAGGATAGGTTTTGTTCGTATTTTACCTTTTTTGGGGAAATAGAGTTTAGTTTAGTCTCGTGAACGAACAAGTTAAGATACTTAGGATGTGTTCTTTATTTTATTTTTAAAAGTATTTGTTAAGTTTGAGGTTAAGATAAGACATTTGAACCACAATTGAACAAAAATACAAAAAGTATTTAGAAATAGTTTTGATTGATTGAGAAATTTTGAATTTAAAATATGTTTTAGAGCTTTTTTAAAAATTTGACCAACTGCGAAAAGAATGCATAAGATATACGTTTATTTAATAAACTTCTTAACCATGAAGTACCCGTCAGGCTAATTAATTAATTTAAACTTTTATTTATTCACTATATGGTCAATAAATTTTGTGTAAAGGATTAAGGATTACCTTCATTACTAGATTATTATTTTCAAGGACAATTTTATTTCCTTTTAAATTAATTTTCAATAGCAAATGTTCCTTTTTAGACAAAATTTCCAAACCAATTTTTAGTTACTTGCAGACGAATTTTCAAAGATGTCTTATTTCAATTCCTTGTGAGGAGTTTTCATAAACATTTTTTTTAATTCCTTTCAAAGAATAGGTTTGGTTTTCGGATATTATAGCAAGAAGGATCAGACAAGGAGAGGAAAAGTGGGGACGGCGCAGTTCCTACTGCGTCGGCCTAAACTCCCACTCTGGGAGAACGCGGGTAGAGATGTTTCGTGGTAAAATGTTGTCACGTGGGTAAAACAGATCCTTTATCAGCTTCGTAGTAGCCAACGACGCTAGTGACCACGTGACAACAGTTTACCTCGAGAATTTCCTATCCCCCTTTCCACCCGAGTGGGAGGTTGGCTCTTCTCTCTCTAACTCAACGCAGCCCTACATTTCCTCTCCTTGTCTGATCCTTCTTGATTATAGAAAATTGCAAGTAGCAAACAAGCTTACGTTTATTAAATTATTATTCTAAAACGAGATTGGCAAAATTTGGAAGACTTGCAAGATTTTTACTTAAAAATAAAACACCCTTATATCAAGTTTAAAAATAATCTTTCTTAGGATTAAATTTAACACAGAAAAAACCGATTATATATGTAAATTTTCAGTCCAAGCAATGTTGCAGACACCCATAGAAAAGCGAGATTATTTTTGGCGCGCTGAAAATGGCGGGAAAGAAGAATAGCGTAAAATGTGCACGCTTATGCGAAGGAGTCAATTTTCTTATCGTAATTCCGCTTGATTGGTTGAGAAATCGGCGGGGACTCGCGCTTCGTCACGTGTCTATACCCTTCCTCTCCTATAAATAGCTCCTCCTTTTTAAAATTAATTAATAACGCCGTCATGATTCTCCTTTTCCGCGGCTTATATAATTGGTATCCCCTTCGTGGCCGCTTCTCCTTTATACAATGTTTCCAGCTTTAGTCGACAAAATTCTATATCAATTTTATATTACGCTTAAATTATTTTACCGATAAGATATTTCATACGCGAAAGAAACTTTTTCACACCAATCTTATTTATTGGAAATTTAAAATGTAAGCGATTTTTTTTAAAGTTGTAATGAAGTCTTACAATTATATATATCGATTCCTTATTAAAATTGGGCTTAAAGGGAGAATGCAACCTAGCAAGTGAATTTTTTTACCGATTACTTATCGTTTAAATAGTCCTAATCCTAATTTTTTCAAACAAATGTTAAACTAGAAATAAATTTAAAACTCACCATCAAAATAGGCTTAGCTGGATTCATGGAGATATCTGGAACTCCCCGTATAAGGGCTATCGACCAATGACATTGATCATGAAGATCCTGCTTTCCCCGTATAAGAGTCATCGATCCTTATATGGGATATCTCCATGAATCTAGCTAAGCCTATTTTCAGGGTAAGTTTTAAATTTATTTCTAGATTAATATTTACTTTTTAATTTTTTTTTACTGTTGGATTAGGCCTATTTAAAAGATGAGAAATCGATTAAAAAAACACTTGTTTTTAGGTTGCATTCTCCATTTAACTGCTGAAGATAAATTATGGTATTTTCTCACGGTCTTTTTAAAAATAAGTGAGTTGCGCGCCCCATTCCTAAAGTTTGACTTCATGAAAATATAAGGTTCTCCTTTGTCCAGAAATCATTAAATTTGTAAAATAAAAGGAACCACAAATTCTCTGGGGTTAAGCCTCGGGTATAGACCATACATTTTATATCGTATAGCTTACTATTTTATGGAAGTTGGAATAGAATGATGTGTAGTATGAAATAAATTACACCCAAAGTGATAATATTGAATAAAGCACCATTTATCTTTCTAACAACTGTAGAAAAGAGGGTTAAGGGTTAGATAGAGATAAACCTTAAAGTGAGTGAGAAATCCTCTACCTAGAATAAAATGAAAAAAATAAAAAAATAAAAAAAAAAAAGGCGGGAAAAGAAAAAGAAAATGTGAAAAAGTTGTAAAGTAAAGAAATGGGAAAATGTTGATTCACGATTTAGGGGCTGGTTTCCTCTCACGTTAGAATTATAGTAATAAATGATATAACTGGACGTAATAAGAGGTAGTGATACCACGAGGTTCAACTCCGTAGATATAAAAATAGTCCTTATCTTTTTCGGATGGATATGAGTTTGAAATTGGAAATCAGTTTCAGTTTTCAGTGTTCGTACAACCTATGGGAATCTTTCATCCAAATACGATCTGGTTTCTGAGAGATAGAGTTAAGGATAGCTACGCCCACGCTGTAGCCACTCAAATGGAAAAGGAAGGACGAAAAGGAGGTCCGTTTTGGGTCGAATAAAAAGATAGTGATATAGTTTAAGGAGGAAGTAAAAAAAAAAGAGTCCCTTCAATGTAAGTCTAGTTTTCACGCCTTCAAAGAAAAAATGTGAAATTTCAGAACAAAAATCGCCATTTTTCCACGTTCTTTTAAGCCTAGTTTTTCAAGAGAAAGTCTCATAAAATTATTCTCACAGATTAGGCTAGATTTATTCTCTAAGGGGCGTGTTAATTTAACATTAAAACGATGTTTAAGGAAAATAGATGACTGATTTTTAAATAATCGAGAAAATATATACTTGTCGTATTATGAATATTTGTTAACTCCAATTAAGAAAAAACACCAACATCATGTGAAATGTCCGCCAGCCGATTTCTCGAATGAATTTTTAAATCATTAAACGAGAGGTACCCTTTAATTTGACTCTAGTTCTTTTTGGTGGCGTGAAAACGAGGCTTAGGGTCGCGAAAGAGGGATTGGGAGAGTCTGAGAGGAAAAGCGAGAAGAGAAAAATGATCTTGTCTTTGCTGGCTCGCTTCTCGGTCCGCCGATTGATCTTTCTTAAATGATGATTCCGATTCCGCCACACCATCAACTCCTACTTTTGGATACCTCCCTTCCTCCGACCCTCGTCCTCCTGCACGCGTGCGAGACCCCCCGAGGGGATGGCTGGTCTTCTTCCCGTCTTCTATATATACAGTCTTATCTTTAACATATTACGCGACGCTATTTGCTCAACCCCTGCACTTCCTTCTTACCCTCCTTGGTACCCCGGTCGCCGAGCTCTCCTCAAGTTCGTCCCAACCTTAGAATTCATCCCCAATTTATTTTGGGCTCTGCCCTATTTTCGAGGGTCGTAATTTGACGTTTCTACATCGATGTTTCCGTTACACTTTGATTTACGGTTGCAAATTAATCGCGAATCAATGTCCAATGAGAATCTGGGGAAATCAAATCGCGGTGATGGGCGACATTTAGGCCTAGAGAATAAGCCTTGGCTTATATACTAGTGCGGGAATCGCTTTTGTTGCCATCTATCTGATTCGGTGATTTTGATTTTTACGAGTCGCGGAACGCGTTGCTCACGTGATCAAAATTGCAATGAATATCCAGGGACTGTTTTAACTGATTTTTATATTGTATCTATTAAATCCCCCTGATTATAAGGCAGTATTATATACCCTGAACGAAATGGTACATTAACCTGCAGATTAAAGGAGGCTAGAACTCCCGTTGACCAACCAAATTTGGGCGCCCCATTTTTGAACAGTGTGATAACAAAACACTCCAGTTGGAGCGAAAAGTAGCTCTTCAGTTCAGAGATATAACTTCCCCTAAGCTATATCTAAATCCCTTATTTTGAGACACCTACTAATACTGCTCTCTATAAGTCATTGATCTTAATCCAGTCCTGTTAGTCTTCTTTTTATGAATGTGTAAACCTCAAGCTAATTTTGTCAAAACGTTACATCCGATTTTTGTGAACCAATAAAGAGTTATTACGTTAAAAACCAACCGGGCTTCTAGTTTTATATTGGCGTTAGTTCATTTATGTTGAACCGTAACTACAAATGGAGCATTAATGACGTCGAAATGGGTGGCGTAGATATATATAAGTACGTGCATGAGATTTTGGGTGGGCTTTTTAATGAATTAGCTTTCCTTTTTTCTATAATAGGATTAAGAGTATTAAATGTACAGCAGCTCGGTTTGTTTTATTATAGATATTACTCTGCTCTTGTAAGTAATTAGGTCATACGGAACATGTTATAAAGTTTTATAGAATGATATTAATAGTCATAAAAATACATTTTTGTTCATTTGTAATAAAAGCTCTTCCTTTTTTTTCGTTCTCTTCCAGGCGTATCTCTTCAAGCTGTTCATGTAATTCTTCGTCGTTTTATTGAATGTACATGGATAATGTAAGTTGTCTTTTTAATTCCTAATTTATTGTGTTACATTTTTGGGGAAATAAGCTTAGAAACGTCGTTTCTTCATTCTAATGCGAGTTCTTAAGGGTAAACATATTTGCTAATGTTTTGCAAGTGTATAGAGGACGATAAAAGTATGGATAATCATTTTCCAATATACAACTAAATATCAAATTAAAACTACGATATAATTATCGAATTGGGCTTAAAAAGTACGATTCATTATCGAATTGGGCTTAAAAAGTACGATTAATTATCGAATTGGGCTTAAAAAATACGACTAATTATCGAATTAGGCTTAAAAGTGTGGAATTTGGCTTAAAAGGTACTACTAACTATTGAATGTGGCTTAAAATGTACGATTATATGTTGAATTAGGCTTAAGGTACGACTAAATATCGAATTAGGCTTAAAATGTACGACTAAATATCGAATTTGACTCAAACTTTACTGTAAAATATCAAATTAGGCTTAGAAAACGTGAATAAATATCGAATTAGGCTTATTACACATGAATAAATATTGAATTGGGCTTAGAAAAAATGATTAAATATTGAATTATTCTTATTTTACATGATTAAATATCGAATTGGGCGTAGAAAAAATGGTTAATTAACTATCGAATTAAACTTAGTAAATATGATTAATTATCGAGTTATTCTTAGTTAAATAGTATTTAATAACGAATTACGTTTCGCAAACATAATTTAATATTGATTTACTCTTAGTGAACTATTTTAATATTGATTTAGGCTTAGTAAACTAATTGAATATAGAAATGGGCTTAGGATGTTCGAGTAATGGAAATGGGCTTATGAATAAAGCCTACATTTAAGGATCAGACTTAGGAAATACGACAGCCTTTGTAATTTAGGATTTAAGGTTAGAAATAACAATATTCTCAATTACTGTTACTCGTATATTTATAGTTAACGAGAAATTAATTATTTTCAATAAGTTTATGCAAATTTTAAAATGAAAACCTTCCATAAAACTTACGTCGAAAAATCTTCCATTCGTTTTAAACTAAACTTAACTTGAATTATTATACTAAGCTCTTCTACGTTTAAACCGAAACCCAATATTTCTAGTTAATAAAAAAATATAACCAAGAAAAGAAATAATTTATAAAAGATATTAGTCTTTCATTTATCAAAAACATGAAGTATTTCCTCTGATAATTCTATAGATTTTTTCTTATATCTCCGTCCTATCTCCTGTAATAACTACACTAGAGCGGTAATATATAATATTCTTGTTCAAGAGTATTTTGTAAAATAAGAAACAACCTCATAGAGCAAAAACTTTTATATATCAATTGAAACACTTTTTGATTTAGTTTTTCAAAATTGGAAATTTCTCTTGTATATTTATCAATTTAATTTGATAGCAGACGTAAAGGCGTAGGCACCCTTTATTTCTAAGTAAAAATATCGTACGAGGTTAATGGTAAAATCTAACATGGTACGCGCTGCCAAATCACTTGAAATGATTATGAAATATTTGATAATATCTATATTACCCGTAATATTAATACTATCATCTGAAAAATGATATTTTTGAAAATATATCTAACATAAATTTCGTATTATTTTTGACTGCGGTATCTTGACACTAATCGCGGTATTAGAATAATAAAATGCTTAGTACCGTTTCTATTGCAAACCGACCCGAGTATATTTCAACAATAATGGAAAAGATTTAAAATTTTTCTCGTGAGTTATATCACAGTATTAAACCATGAAAATGTAAAATAAACCTTTTACATTTTTTTATTTTTAAATATATTCTATGTTTTTCGGGGGTTAGTTCTTCAGAATGACATACTGGATAGTTTTTGTTATATCACTATTTTAAATTAAACTATATGCCATTTTTCATGCGGTCTAAAACTATTTATTTTGAATTTTGAAGTCAGTAGAAAACCAACGAAAATGATGGTCTAAATCTGATGGGTCTTTTTAATTTATTAAGGGAATTTATGTAATAGAACAACTGGTACTTGTTTCCTAATTATAATTAATAATAATAAGATAATTTAAAATATTTTATTAATTTTAAAATATTTAAAAATTTCTAAATTAAAATTATCTATTAAAAATTTGAAGATGATACTGTTCATAATTTATAATCTTTAATTTATAATTATTTACTTTTATAATATAATTTCTTTATTATATGGTATGGTATTAATATTTTTTAAATTATGAATAATTTATAATATATATTGAATAATATCATTAATATGAATTAATGTTTTTAAAGTTGTAAATCAAAAATCGGGTAATTCATTAGTTAATTTAATAATTAATTTCGATAGCCCCCATGTAGTAGCTTCTCTGTAAACACGGGTGCGCTGTGGTTTGAACATTTCTACAGGCGCTGATTGAAAAAACACTGGAATGTTGACCTGTGAATATCAGCTTCCCTTAGTGCGATGTATAAAACAATTATTTAGTCTCGATTTTAGTTTAAACCTATTCGAATAATCACGGAAATTTCTCGGTACCGGTAGTTGGTTAAGTCTAGAAAATTAATTCAACACTACTCGGGTGTCACTGTGTGATATGATATTCCAAAAGTCGGGAATCTTGAGTTGGGAAGCAAAGAGGGAGTCATTTTGATTACAATACACCAATTTCCAACACCCTAGAATGCCTCGTCTCTAACTTTCTTATCCTACCTCTACCATGACTCTCGTTTTCTTTAAAGTGAGGCCGAAACGAAATTAATTTATTTTTAATTGTTCTGGTTTTCTTCAGAGATTCATTTTACTAAATAATTCCTCTACGCTATACCTAATCAAGGAGGATCAGAGAAGGAGAGGAAATGTGGGGACGGCGCGGTTCCTACTGCGTCGGCCTAAACTCCCACTCTGGGAGAACGGGGTAGAGACGTTTCGTGGTAAAATGTTGTCGCGTGGGTAAAACGAATCCTTTATGAGACGCGCTAGCTAGCGACCACGTGACAACAGTTTACCCCGAGAATTTCCTATCCCCCCTTTCCACCCGAGTGGGAGGTTGGCTCTTCTCTCTCTAACTCAACGCAGCCCCACATTTCCTCTCCTTCTCTGATCCTCCTTGACCTAATATTTGGGAGATTAAAGTAATGCTATCGTTTATTTCTTCATTCGTTGAATATCAATTTTAGAAATATCGTTGAAAAATGATTACAATTATAAAATACATATTCAATATTAAAAATTACCACAACAGTAAAAAATTAATTATCTGAAATATTGGGAAATAAATTAATCTTTGACCTTCTACGCGATCATATAGAGCCAACAGTTCATTTTCGTTCATTACGTGAAAGTATAGATCAACTTAATCCCGAAAATCCTGCCTTCATTTAAACAATGATTACCGTTAACACAAGGGCTCTTCCAACCCTGATATACTGGTGCTTTATTATAGCCTTTTTGAGGAAATATTCCTTTCATATGATAGGTTAATTTAAGATCCAATTAAATCGCACAATAAAAATTAATTTTCTTGTCGCTCTCTCTTTAAAGTAAAAAAAAGGTATATATATTTTTTTTCTTTCTTCATTCTTATATTATGCAAAACGATGGAATTTTTTTTTTCTGGTACCCGTATAGGCTTTCCTACCTCTTTTATGCTTTAGTAATAACAACACAAATTCGCCTTGAAAAATTACGAGAAGAAATACTCTAAAAATCCACCAAATATTTCATCAAGGTACAAATATACCTAACTTTAAATATCTAAGAATGTTTTTCTTAGAAATCAAAGGCAACCTAGCATAGTACGTGTTGAAATCTTAAAACTAATTCTATACATCTCTGAGGAAGAAAGAAAAATTATTTGCATATTTTTCCCATCCTCCTGTTTTTTCAAACAAGATTTTTTTTTTTTTTTCATATTAATTTTTTTTTCTATTTTTTTCCCTTTTCTCTTCTCCAACATTTAACCCCACGCTTCAGTCTTATGTTACTCGAAATAATGTCAGTTTAGAGCGTTATTAAAGGGTAACAGACCTTTGTATTTCTCTTTTACTAATCACGGGCAATGTCGATTGTAATTTAATCCGGTACGAATATAATGGGGCTGAAATAAGAAACACTTCATTTGAATTTACTTAATTGATTAAATGAAATAATGGTTTGCGTGCGCGTGTTATATCACGTGTTAAAATTATAGGCACGTGACCTCCAGGTAGATCCTAGGTGGTTTTGGTAGGGCGACTATTATATTTTGAAGTTTAATATTTTCAGTAATTAACAATAAAAACTAAGTGTCGTAAATAGACCTTCGAAGAAAATGGTGAGAGCCTCACTAATCGTTTAAATATGCCTAATCCAACAGTAATAAAATACGAAGAAATTAACTTAATTTGAAACGAAATTAAATAATTATACTTACCAAATATGAAATCAAAAATCCACCTTCACTAGAACTACTTTTTTTTCAATAAGGTTTAACATTATGTATTATTCCGTCTCAACTATAGACTCCTCTTGAATTTATACAGAAATTTTAACATCTCAACATAATATAGACACATCAAAAAATATACGGTACATAAAAAAATGATTTTCGAAAGATTTTCTGAGTCATTTATTTTACTTTGGATTTGGGCGCCTACGTAGAAGGCTTCTATACCTTAATCTAAACACTTGAAAAATGCCTCAAAAACCTTGATATAACTTTACCCCTTTTTTGTAGAATATTTTGAAGCAAGTGTAGCCTATATATATAAGTTTCAACATAGAATTTCTTTTTTAAAATCCTATAAAATTCCGAGATTTTTAAAGGGACACTAGACTCTGTAAAACAAAAATTTGTTCAATCGATATTGAACGAATTTAGGCTTAGCGAGTCTAGTTCGCTACTTTTATTATTAACTTTATATTCCTGCAAAGAGCCTTTGTTTAGCTTTCATACGGTTTTATATGTGTTTTAACAGTGATAATTGATTAAAACTAACATTTAATCAATCTAATATCTCTATAAAGGGAGATTTATATTTGTAATGTGCTAACATTAAAAGAATTAATTTCTAAAGTTTGGGAAAAATTGAATAAAAGCAGAAGCCGATGAAACCCTCCTTCTAATGTTCGATATAGCGCTCCTCTCTGTATGGGTAAAATTCCCAATTTTACGAGATCGGATGGGTCCTACTTCATCCCCCCTGTCTACGGAAAATTGGAAATTCTCTCTCTCCACAAACGACGACGTTTTTTTTTTTGACGAACTCCAAGGCTGCTAGAGATATTCGCTCGACGAACTCCCGCTCCGAAAATATCTACCGTTAGGAGGCGTACGAATCGCGCTTTTTGAAACTAACCCATACAGAGAGGGGTAGACAAGACCCGGGAGTAATAGACTTCAAAGGAGGGTTTCATCGGCTTCTGCTAAAAGTAAATATAAATTTCGACCAATCATGTTATTTCAGCCTTTAACAGCGCTTGTAATGTCCTTACATTAAAATAATAGGCCGGTTTTTGTCGCTCACGGTCTAGGCCATCAAACGCAGGCCTATTCTATCAATGTTAGGTTATTGCAAGTGCTATTGAAGGCAGAAATAATATGATTGGCTGAAATTTATTTTTACTTTTATTCAAACTTTACCAAACTAAAAATTTATTTAAACACAAAAAACGTGTCTAAAAATTCCGAAAAAAATACATTTTTTGGCACGGTGCTCCATTTTTAGCTCCAAGTATCCCTTTAATAAAGAAACCGAGGTTCAAAATTGATTTCTTCTAACTAAATATTTAATAGCAATATTTTTATTTGTAATTTAAACGATAAGGATTCAATAGAAAATATATTCATTATCACTTTAAGTTTGGGAACGGATAGCTTCTATGGTTAGGAATAAATATGTCTATGAGAACTACAGGTACTTGCATTCCGTTTCAATCTCGATAATAAGATAAATTTTCATTGAAAAACTGACGTTTAAATGAGAATTTCGATCCCTTCTAAGAATGAAACCTAGTATAGTCTACTGTATAATGTACGAGGCTTGAGATTCTACTCTTAAAAGGTATACAAGATAGATTTTTTTTTTATTTTCCCGAATTTTTTTACACATATATTTAACATTTTTGAAAGTTCTATTCTTCCCAGAAGAAAGTGTATAGATATTCTCTCTTGTAAGATATTCTGAGTTTGGAGTCTTTAATGCGAGGCCTTAAATCTCTCCTTTAAGCGAATACAAACGTGGTATTCTCAGTTTGAGATGAATTGTTTTTTTTTTTTTCTTGGCCCAAAAAAGTGGGGATTTTTAAGATATAAAGTTTCTGTTGAGCTTGAATATGTTTCAGAGGCAAATCTAAGTATCTTATATATCGCGTTATATTGGACGTTGAGTCGTTTTGGTGTTAAAATGAATACCTATATCTTAGTATCTACAACTTTTACATTTTTTTTTTCTCCTTTTTGGTTCGAAACTTCAATATTCTATAGATGAATCAAAAACCTATATATATATATATTCGTATTCTTCTTAGTAAATATTTAAAAGCCCTATCCTGTATGGTATGAAATACGTATTTTACATCTGTATATTATGTTTTTTGTCGTCTTGTAGAATATTTTATGAAAATCAGTCTTAATTTTCAATGTATAGTCTTAAATATAACTTTTAATGAAAAAATATATATTTAATTATATATATAATTAGTGAAATTCCTCTTACTTTGACGCAGTTCTTTACAAAATTAATACAGATGTAATTCCTATGACTCTGACGTCTATAGGGATATAGAGTCAAATGGTATAGCTGCCCACCTTTGAAAATGCTGAAAATGTAATTGGGAATGTTCGGTTGATATCGACGAATTTGTATGTCCAATTTAAATCATGATGTCGTATTTATACGGGATAGACCATTTATCGATTCTCCCAAAGAGTGTTTCCACCCTCTATCCTATAGGGAGATTTAACATACAGTACCGAACTTGGTTGGAATATACACAAGAGAGATGGTTGTCATAGTTACCACATTTCAAAACCGTGGGGGCATTGTGGTGCACCCTCTTAAAGATCTTAGATTTGGTTTTCAATCTTTTGAACATGCGCGATTGGTCTCTTTCGCAATAAAATGAGTTTACAATATAAAGTTAAATACGAATGTCATATTACCTTTTGAAATTAAGTCTAAAATATTATTCCAAAGTTATCTTTTATTTAGTATTGATTTGTAATGGCGTGGCGGCTTCCGAAATTTATCTGGAACTCCGTAGTGTTTTCCGAAATTTATCTGGAACTATGTAGTGTTTTCCGAAATTTATCTGGAACTCCGTAGTGTTTTCCGAAATTTATCTGGAACTCTGTAGTGTTTTCCGAAATTTATCTGGAACTCCGTAGTGTTTTCCGAAATTTATCTGGAACTCCGTAGTGTTTTCCGAAATTTATCTGGAATTCAGTAGTGTCTTCCGAAATTTATCTGGAACTCCGTAGTGTCTTCCGAAATTTATCTGGAATTCAGTAGTGTCTTCCGAAATTTATCTGGAACTCCGTAGTGTCTTCCGAAATTTATCTGGAACTCCGTAGTGTCTTCCGAAATTTATCTTAGATGTTTTGGAGTGTATATATTTCCATTAGAAATGTGTAGGGATTTAGATATTTCGTCCAAAGTATACGGGATTTCGGATAGTGTCCGACCCTTCGTTCTGATATTTGTCTGGGGTTGTCTTTTCGTCTGAAAGTTGTCTTGAGTTGTGTCTAATTTTCAGAAATTCACAATCTGGAATAACTTATGTCTTGCCTTCTGAAATTTGTCTTGAGTTTTCTTCTGAAACATTTACCTACAACTGCTTATCGATAGTGTTTTCTGAAAATTACCTGGAGTTGTGTAGTGCCTTTAATTAATATGTACTTATCAAATAGATCATCAAATATAATCTTGTTATTATATTATTCCATCCATAAAAAAAATTATACCGGTAATCATGATTTAATCATTTTATTTCCGATTAATTAATATCTAACAAAACTTGGATTTATAATAGCTTCGGTTCCTATTAAAACTTGTATAATAATTATTACCTAATTTATAAATATATTATATATTGATATTCATTATTCATTCTTAGTTTGAACAAGCGTGCAGTTTCGAGGGAAACACGTTTGAAATTTAACTATATAGAATAAGACGTCATGCGTATCTCAATTTTATCAATTAAAACCCCGGCCAAAATCTGTACTCAAAATCACCGTCACCTTAGACCATTATACGAAAGCCTATAGATATTTCTAAAATCCATTTTACTATAGGCATAATACCAGAAGGAGATAATTTGTAGCAAATTCCACTGTGTGCTGGAGAAATAATTTCTAAAGGGAGAATGCAACCTAACAACAAGTGATTTTTTTTAATCGGTTCCTTAACGTTTAAATAGGCCTAAGCTAATAGTGAAAAAATTACAAACGAATATTAAATTAGAAATAAATTTAAAACTTACCGTAAAAATAGGCTTAGTTGGATTCATGGAAATATCCTATACTTCTCGTATAAGGAGTAGCGACCAATGACATTGATCATGGAGATCCAGCATTCCCCATATAAGAGCCATCGATCAATGTCATTGGTTGCTAATCCTTATATGTGGAGTTATAAGGTGATCTCCATGAATCCAGCTAAGCCTATTTTCCGGGTAAGTGTTTAATTTATTTCTAGTTTAATATTATCACAATAAAAATTGAAAACGTCCGTCAATACTTATATGTATATATTATGTTACTTATGATATTATTAGCAGTTAAGACTCGGGTATACAACTTAATAGGACACGCCTCAAAACCAGTTTCTCCGTTTGTTTAGCCTAAAATGAACTCGTCGCGGCTAAGGAAAGTTTTAATTTTCCATCTAATAAATGTGTGCAAACAATTGTTTGGTTTGTTATAATCATAAGAGTTAATAAAGGTACACTAGGAGGAGAAGAAATATTGGGGTGTTTAACTGTAGAGGCATTATCCCCTTTTAACAGCTTAACAAATGTTACTTTAAACAATTCGAACATCTAAGCCTAACTCGGTTTGATTTTCAAGACTTACCTTTTCGATTTCAATTGTTTTACGTTATAAAATTGTTACTACGCACGCGCTAAGTGTACAGAGAAAAGCTAAACTTCTCGCCTTCCGCTTTTCATTCTAAATAACGCAGTTTTCGGGCTATCTTAGTAATCTTTCCCCTCGATTTCCCGTGGAAAATTCATCGGATAAAGGGGTGCGGGACAATAAATTTTAGAACATATCGTCCAGGGAGAAAAGGGTAAAGGTTATGGTTGGAAACGCTCCTTGTACAATTTATGTAATTGATATAATTTTAATTTATCCACGAAAACGTCGCGTGGCGCCTTTTACGCTTATCCGATTCCGTGGTCTGATTGAAATCAGAGCTTGACAGTTTGGAAAATTATGGCTTTTGATAACGTTTATATATATTTTAATTATATTTTCGCTAAAGGGAAACTGTACTAGGTGAAATTAGAAACTTCATTTATTTTATTATATTATGAAAATCAAAACACAGCGTAGAGAATAATTTTCAGACACGAAAATATCAAGTACCTTTAAATTAATACCCAGTAAAGCCTAATATTTTCTTGTAAACTTTAGTTTAAGTGTTTAAAGTGTTATTTAGTGTTTGAAAGAAGCATAATTTACTGTCCAAATTGTTTAAAAAATATTTGTTTAAGAGTTATTAGTCGCAAACTATCACGATTAAATATTTTAGTTTGCGATTAATATCTAATTTGTGAAATGAACGAAAGCGTAGGCGGATTAATACGCGGTGTTTAACCTCATAGGAAATAAATATAGTTAGCAAATTCCTAAAGCGAACTGGAAAATATAGTCCCAAAGGATTAATCTAGGAATCCACTCTTAAATTGACCAAGGGATGTTGATTTGATTGTAAGAGTCCCGTTCTTGTGGCGCTAGGGGAATACCCTACCGTTTCATCATGCACTGTGCTATAGTAATTGTTTAAGTGCTTTTCATATTGAAGTAAAAGGCCATGGTGCAGTCCTCGGGCAGTCCTGGAGCGGTAAAGTCTGTTCACTAACTTATAGAGACAATATAGGGAAAGTTAAATATTATATGCAAGGAGATATAAGCCCAAGTAATACCCCCTTTTTAGCGATTCCCTGCCTTTTTTGTTATTGTTTCGAAGACACAGAGGCAAACTATATATAAGTTACTGGGAAGTTGGTAGCTGTGTTTAATAACTAGACTGTGCGACAGTTTTGTCCCCTCATGCTTTTTTTGAACCCCGTATTTCCCCCATGGTTTCTTATCCCGATGGGAATTGATTGTCTCACTTAGAACTATAGGCGATTGGTGTTCCTATAGCTGCCTCCCAGTAAGCTGTTCCCTCGTGGTTAAACCCCACTGTCTTTCTATATTGCGTATATTTCCCTTCGTCTTAACTATTAATTTTATTTTTTAGGCTTAGCTTTATTCGGTCTATTTTACCAAAATTTTAGGATTTGGAAGACGGTGAATTGCGTATTCAGCTCTTCTAAAAAAAATTCATGAAACTTCTTTTATCTCTATATAAATTAACATTATATATTCCTCCGCAATTGTTTTTTTATAGTTTTCAAACTGTAATTTAATATATGGTGAATTAAAGGAGATAAAATGAAAATGAAAACACTTTGTGTAACGATGTGTAACGAAAGTCTAACCAACTTTCCTGTATATAGTATTGGCTTTCATACTGTACGGGTCACCTTTCCAAGTATAGAAGAAAATGCCAAGAATTAGGTCCTTAATTTAGAAGCGTTATAAACGATAATAAAGCCTTAAATTTGGTTTAAATTATGGAGTAAGTGGAGCTGGAAACATAAATTAAAATAAACCACCGGCAAAATTTATCGAATGAACCTAAGGTTGGATATGACAGATAATTTAAATTGCCTAAATTAGTGTCCATATCCATGAGAACTTCTTGGCCATCTCCTTGTAGTATTAGTACAAATTTGCCCTTCTGTGAATCTTATGATGATTCGTGGTGTGGTGGTTTTTATATACTTATAAAAATAATATATAAATTGATACAAATCATATAATAGATCCAGCACACTTGTGCAAATATACATTTCAACAAATTTCTAATGTCATCATGAAAAAAAAAAAAAAAAGTCAACTTTAAATTTTGAAACCCTTAGCCATATTCCATAATATCATATCACTGAGTGAGTGTCTATATATTTACTGATGTCTAGGCTAAAATATCGTTTGCATCCTTAGAAAAAGTCTGTTATTCTATTGTTACTTCTTCTTTTCAACGACGATTTCGATCAATTTTAAGTTTGCTAGTATATATAGTTATATCTCTGAATCGTCAATTCAGTCCTTATTGCCTGCCAAGGCTTATTCGTGATGCGAAGTACCCTAACTGCGAACGGACTGGGGGTAAGTGGGGTAGGGGACCCAACACCATAGTACCCCCGACCTACTTGGGAGAGTAAACTGCTCAAACGTGCTTGGGATTCTATATAGTTTTTCGTGATATAAAATCCTGCAAGACTTAAGTATATATATATAAAAAGAAGGAGAGGACAGAGTACAGTCGCGAGAGTACAGTTTCAAAGATCAATCTGAATACTCAATGTTCTTATAAGCAAAAGTAACCCACGCAAGTTCTATACTCTTGTTTAATTCAAAGGGGGAGTTGTTACCAACGACTATTTTGTTTTTCTATGGAGTTTAATATTGCGTGTCAATCCGCCAAGGCTTCTGTCATATTGTCATTTCCTGTTTCATAAATTATACACTGTCTATTCCAGTCGCAGACTACAGCGCCTTAAGACCATGCTAAACTTGGGTAAAGGGACCATCTACTAGACTACTATAGAAAAAGACCCCTTTGAAAGGTTTCTTACAACAAGGGTTGCTATAGTTTTTTTTTTTTTTTCATTTTTTTAAAATTCCCTGACGTTTTCAGGTTTTTTCTTTTTATTTATTTTTTTTTTTTTACATAGTAGTATTAACGCTAAATTATTCTGTAGGAAAATTTTGTTATTTTGATTTGAGAAAGTATCCCAAATCTTTTATGGAATTTTATAAATACTAGATTCTCAAACTTTTCCTGACCTTTAGAAAAAATTTCAAAATTCCCCAACTTTAAGACTTTTATCTGATATTTTAGATTTTGATTTCCCGCGTTTTTCTCCTTCAAGTTGATGATTATGCGATCGGTATCGTCTGCTTATTTTATCATTTGCATTCCAATTGGATTCTTCGTACCAAAAACGTTTAAGTTAAAATAAATTTCTAGATTGCAAATATGCCTTAGAAAAAATTACTGTTACTTTGGGCCAGTCTCGTTCATTGAAGTACGCTTGAAAGAAAGTTTTAAACTTAACACATTCATCATATTTGTTATATAAATTTTAAATACAGATTTTTAATTTCAAGTTTCTAAATTTTCCCATAAATTATTGTGTTTTCTTTTTTTTTTGTTTTATTTTCTTTTTCCCAGATTCATTAATTTCACGACTAAAGCTGGTTTATCTGTATAATTAGCTCTGAAATTTGGTAATGTAGTATATATATATGTACTGTAATAGATTTACCTAAATGGGCATACCAAATCAGGCATAGGTATATATCACGTGGAATTTGCAATTTGTTACGTAGATAAACCTAGTACATATATCTAAACAGGAGGGTCCGAGTGTTAGTTTTGTAGCGTATTGAATTTTATCATTGAAACGAAAGCGTAACGGAGGGGAAAGCCAAAAAAGAGAGATCATATTTTTGCCTACTGTCACAAAGTCGGCTATATCTTGATCCCATTTCGCGAAACTCAGCATTTTTGACAGTAGATTTGGAAAAATCCCTCTCTTCGCTCGGTCTTCCCCCTTATATATATATATATATAGATATATATGCCTAGTGGCAAAATGCGCGGGCCTAGTTTTCGGCTAAATTCTCCGACGATATACGTTAAGATCCGATATCACTTGAACCTATACGCTATGAACTAGAATCCATAGGCGTCGCTTATAGCCGTACTGCAAATTGAAACGCGATTTTCAGCATTTTTTTTTTATAAGGGCAAAAACTTTATATATATTGAAATATCGATTTGCCAAATAAAACCACCATCGTATAGCTATTGAGTGTTTCAAAAACTATTCCATATATCCTCAGGCATCCATACAATTTCATTTTTTTTTTTGTCAATATAGTGTTTAGTATTACGTGAGGCTGGGACAATTATTTTTAATTTCGTAATTTTTAAACTAACAAAATCACAAGTAAAATGTATTGACCGTGGTGATTAACTCCTATAAATTAACGAGACTGTAAATTAAAACGTTAAAAAATATATAATTATTTTTCGGTAAATTATTTCTGGAACGTAATTATAACCATAATTTTGATATGAAAGGTATAATTTCGGAATCAAGTACTCTTACGAAAAAGACCGCGGGAAAGTGACCTTATCACGTGTCAGAACTGTAGACACTACAATATTATTGTAATTAAAGGGAAACGACGTCGCCTATGTTAGCAGACGGTTTTTAAACAAAGTATTTTAAAAATAAGCTGCCTTGTATCATCAAGAATAACTTTATTGCTACATAAAATCGAGTTTCAAAAATTGTATAGATACGACTTAACGTGTAAGAATGTTCTCACTTAAGTTTTTTTTATTTTAATTTCGCCATATCCATATATACAGAAGTAGATGAAACCCTCCTTTGAAGTCTATTACTCCCTGGTCTTGTCTACCCCTCTCTGTATGGGTTAGTTTCAAAAAGCGCGATTCGTACGACTCCTAACGGTAGATATTTTCGGAGCGGGAGTTCGTCGAGCGAATATCTCAAGCAGCCTTGGAGTTCGTCAAAAAAACGTCGTCGTTTGTGGAGAGAGAGAATTTCCAATTTTCCGTAGACAGGGGGTATGAAGTAGGACCCCTCCGATCTCGTAAAATTGGGAATTTTACCCATACAGAGAGGAGCGCTATATCGAACATTAGAGTAGTAGACTTCATAGGAGGGTTTCATCGGCTTCTGATATATATCATGGAAAGTTTGCTATAGAAAAGTATAGTTTCCACTATTTTGCGCAAATTTATTTTATTATGGGCGTAAAATCATCGTATGTGGCAATTTTGGCACGGCCTATATAGGTGGAAACTAAGTTTTGGGATAGTATATTATCTCGCGTGTTATAATATACAATTCAAAGGCCTTTGCGCGCACGAAAAGGGTGCATAATCTGATATCATTGAGTTTAGTTCCCATTGGGATTAAACATGCGGCTCGGATTAGCGTCTGCGCGCGTTCATACGCGAATAAAGCCGTAATGCGAAAACTTAAAGTGAAGGAGAGATTGTAAAGGTAAACCCTCGATTGTCATAGAATTCCACCCTTTCTTGCCTTACAATTAATTCACCCTTTCTCCTTGGATAATGAATAGTTTCTATACGCGACCATAGGTGGAGTGAAGCCAATTTAAAGGGAGAATGAAGCCCTTGAGTTTTTATTGACTCTTAAATAAGAATTTTTACCTTATTCGTAATCTAGGCTTAACTATGTTCCGTGATTATTTTTATATTTCGTCGTTAAACAGTCTCCGACCAATGAGCGAAAGCGCTCGCTTCTTGAAGGATGATACGCGTAACAAACCTATTGAAATGTGTTTAGTATTGCCAAATTAGCGCTGCAAAATATCTCCAAAAACAATTCAACCCTTCTGATTTTTATTTCGAGAGAGAGAAATTTGAATATTCAGCAATTACACGAGGAAACAATTTGACTAATTTAACTGTTCGAAATAGAATATAAAATCACTTGTTATCGAGCTTATTTCTCCCTTTGAGCGAAAGAGGGTAGGGTGGTCTTAGTATTTCCTCCTTGAAATTAATTCAGCCTTTCTCTATGGACGTACCTAATGTAAACAGTATCTATAATATATTATTATAATCCAATTTCGGCTAATTTGACCCGTTTCCTATACGTATCCTTCCTCTATTTAGTTAGTTTATACCAGAGTATCTTGTGTCTTAATTAAGATTTAGAGTAAATTTAGTTTTAATTAGTTTACATAGTCTTAGTTTAAAATAGAACTTTGACGCAAGAATCCAGTTTAAAATTTACAGATCTGTTGCGGTGAAACTTAAGTAAAACTACCCACCTCCCTAAGCAGCACAAGCCCAAAATTTTAAGTAGGACCCAAGTAGATTCTAGGTAGTGTAATGCCAACCCTCCCCAGGTGCCTACTTTGTAATTTTCCCGCCTTTTTGAGGTTTGTCAAAATCTTCCAAATGTTTTAATGCTCTCAAAATCGAGTTATATAATTCCAAAATTAAAAGAGTCTCCTATTTCATCATTTTAATTTCGTTTATTAATACCCCTCGGTTTTCATTTCGTTTTGTAAAATTTCTCGTAATCGGAAATATAAGATAAAGGCTGTGTTCAGTGAAGCATACCGTAGATGAAAAATATATTAACCGGTAGTATACCGGAAGCTTCGGTATGCGTCGCTGAACGCTGCTTAGAAATAGAACAAAAGCGAAAATTTGCACCACTAAGAAAGACTTTATTATATATCCTTTGTTTTAATGTAAAGTAAAATCGACCTCGTTTATCTTTATTTTTGGCGCGAGTTTGAATTGACACTCAATATTTTTTTATCTACGGAGCTTTACTGTTGCGTATTACTTCGCCTCAGCTTTCCCTAGTATGCAAATTCATCTTAAATAAAATTAAAACTTTTGTTCACGAGGAATTTGATAAAACTATTTTTTCATCTATGATGATTATTATTTTGTATCAATACGCGTTAAATTCCAGTATATTGCAACAGTAATCGGGAACAAAAATAATATTGATGTAAAACTATAATTTATTTCTTCTTCGAGTTTGAACAGTCGACGGAACCGTTCACAATATAAGAAACGGTGTTTTATAGGTATCCTTTGCATGACCTAGCTTTCTACGTGATGTTAATTCAAGATGCAACATGTATAGACTACGTAAGAGAAATATATACCCATCACAATAGACTTTTCAAAAGTGACATGTTTTTAGCGACATCCTATACATAATAACACGAAGAAGGGGGAGCTACCGTACCGTACTTGGGATTTATACAAAAAATATATATATATATTTGCATTTAAACGTCAGCTTAGCTTGGTACCGTGGTATTATACGGATAGTTTGCATAATTCCTTGTTATTTAAATTGAAGTTATGCGAATATATTTTAATATTTACAGTAACAGATGTGTTTTTATGCGGTTATATTTGAATAACCCCTCAAAAAAATTCTATCGAACGTAGAATTTCGGTCAATTTTAATCTGTATATAATCCCAAACTCTCACGAAAACTGCAAAACTGAATTTCAGTTGCACTTACGGAGAGATTGCTAAAAAATGGTTAAAGTTTATGCCATGATAAAAATGTCCAACCAGTAATCGGGTTCTTTGAAGTTAAAATATATATTTACTTTATTTGTCGCTCGTTCTGCCACGTAATACGATTTCGTGCGGTTTTTTTTCTTGAAAGTACTTAAAGCGAAACTATGAGCTGAAAATGAAAGAGCTTTTGAATTTATTTTCGGAATCACCATGCCAAAAAAGGTATTCGACAATTTTTTCACAATTATTAGATACTTTTTTTTTTGGTGTTTTAATTAATTTCTAAAGTTTGGATAAGTTAGAAGTCTAAAATCGGACCAATCATATGAACCCAACTGTTCCGACCTTTAACATACGGTACAGATATCACAATTTAACAAACTCTATCGTAATAGCGCTGTTGAAGGTTGAAATAATATGATTGGTCGGAATTTAACCTTAACCAATCTTTATAAATTAATTTAAACATCAAAAAAGTTTCTAATAATTGTGAAAAAAATGCGTTTTTTGGTCTGGTGATTCCGGAAAATAAATTCAAAAGCTGTTCCATTTTTAGCTTATAGTTTTTTTTTAAGCTAGAAAGTACCACTTTTACATTTTAAACTTACCTTCAATCATTCTACGTCACAAAGCGGAAAATAAATAAAATAAATTAATAAATAAATATTAATTTCGTAATTTAAATTTTGAAATTTCTTAACATCGCGTTGTAAAATTTAGAATATAGGTTTGAAATAGTATTAAAATGCTAAAAATATAATTCTTAAACTTTAAAAAAGGATGGTAACATAATCACTTTAATATATATAATTTTTTAAATTTCATGTAATTCTCCCTTTAAAATATTAAATGAAAAATATCTACAAATAATATTGGTTTTTCCACTTTAAGGTTCAATATATATCGCCTTTTCAAAGTGTCGGTTTTTTCCTCTCTATTTTGAAACATTCTAGGATATATATTTCTATGTATGGGGCTATCGGGCATCCTATCAAGTCTGCTACACTCTTAAATGTCTAAAATTCTGCCCGAGTTTTTTACCCATCCCATTTTTTTTTTTTTTTTTTCGCGTAATTTTTTTTTAACTTCAGCTCGCTCTAGTGTGCACTGGGACGCGATGGAGTGCAGTTTAAATAGAAGCTTCCTTCCTTACAGTTCCTGACGATCTGTCTCCCGGCAAACTTCACCCTCTCATCCTTTTCCACCTTTTTTTCCACTTTCTAAAGGGGCAGTGAAATGAATTTTTTTTTTTTTTTTTTTTTTTTCCGAACAAAAATATTTTTCAATCTTTAAATTTTATTTTCCCATAATAACACTGGTTTTTTTATCAGTGGAGATCTAAATATATTACCAGATTGTATCTTAGTACAGGCTAATTATGCATTTATAGCTTGCATTATGAAATTTAAAGGGGCAGTGAAATGTTTTTTTTTTTTGTTTTTTTTTTCAGAAACGAACTTATTTACAATCTTTAAATTTTATGTAAATAAATATGTGAATTTAAGTATATTACAAGGTTTCTACACATACATATATTTTAGAAGGAACAATACTTCAAAATAAACTTTAACCTTCACTGTTCCTTAAAAAAAATCACTCGAAATTTGGTGATTTTTTTTTTTTTTTTTTTTTTTTTTTTTTCAATTTTTAGTTTGGAGCTCTCAGTTTCCTTTAGCTATTTTCATTTCGTTTCCTTTCCTACCAATTTTTAGTTTTTCCTTTTTTTTTTGTTCTTTTTATTTTTGGCGGGAAAAAATGTTCCGGCTCTTCTCCGCTGGCTGAACTTGCTTCGTGCCAATAAAGAGGACAGACCATTTTTTTTTCTTTATCTTTTTATTTCTCCTTTAGCGCGGGCCATGCAGCAAGCATTTCTCCTGTTGAAGATGATTTGTTGTAATGGGAAAAGATGAGGCGGATTGATACACAATTTTATAGTTAATCGACTAGAAAATAGTCCCCCTGAACACGAGGCAACTTCTACTCCGTTTTACCCCTTTTAAAATCGAATAGTTGCCAGTCCAGCGAACTCTTGACTTTTTGACACGTGCAACTGACACAAACCTTAATAGCATTTTTTTTTCTACTCTCCTAACTTAGTTTTTACCTCTGACCGTTCATTTTCAGCTAAACATCTCTCCCCTGCCGTACGGCTTTAGGGTCAAATTTGATAGCATCAGTAACTCGCGGTAAAATGTGTTAGAATTAGGCTTAAGAAAAAAAAAATGTTCGGTATTTTCAATCTAGAATGAATTAAAATGTTTAACTGTTTAAATTAGGCTTAGCGATTTTTGTATTGTTAAATAGATAAGAATAGAGATTGATCTAGGATTGACAGATATTGAATTACGTCGAATATATCTTCAAAAATGTGGGTATTGAATTTAAACGAGTTTCTCCGGTATTTCCAGTCTAGAATGAATTAAATTGTTTAACTGTTTAAGTTAGGCTTAGCGATTTTTGTATTGTTAAATAGATAAGAATAGAGATTGATCGAGGATTGACAGATATTAAATTACATCGAATGTATCGTCAAAAATGCGGGACTTGAATTTAAACTAGTCATAATCATTAGCTGAACTGCGATTTATATTAATTATTTATTCTCATTAATTATTTAACAAAAACGTCTGCACAATTTGAATTTGATATAATTATGAAACTGAAATGATTTTTTCTAATAACAAATTCTAATTAGTCGTTCATTGGGTCAACTCTAATAACTTAGGTTAAATTTTATTTCAGAATTAATTTAGATAGTACTTATTTTGATTATTCATTTTAATTTTGACCAATTTCTATTCTATACATTTTAACTTTCATCAAAATCATTATGCAAATTATGTTGAAAATATTTTAATAGCCAAAATCACTAAATCATAATGGTCATTTTTTACATAATTATATTTAATTTTGATTAATTTATGCAATATAAATATACAAAATAAGGTGTCTATGTTCATTTAACAATTTTCTAATTTCAAATTTTTGACCCTTAACGAGTTTGACCCTCATATTTTGAATAAATTTAAATTTATTGAAGTGCGAAGTAAAACCATATTTTTGAATAATTAAGTCTTTTGAAGAGAAGTATCTCACAATTTTACTGATTTAAAATCTTATATTATTATAATTTCATGAAAATGTTTCACGATACGCTTGAGATGTTGCTTTAACTGGTTTTATGCACAGTCTGGTCCCTTTGGTGACGTCCGAGTTTAAACTAGGCGGGGCTAATAGTTGCAATGTATCGATTTAAAACTGAAAGCTGCAGGTTTTCGGTGATCCTTGCTTCTTGGCTCCCAAACCAACATACACGTTACGCCCCAACGACCGATAAAATACTAAAGTCACTGTTTTATATTCCAAAAAAAAAGGGGGGGGGGAAGAAATCCTATGCAGTTTTGGGGACTTTCGGATAAAGCCGCATCTAGATAGAGAAAATAAAAAATATAAATAATCTAAGGTGCATTGCACCTCCAGGAATTTTGATTTATTCTGGTAAAAGGGATGGTGAAAGATCTTAAAATTAATTTACTTTAAAATAATATATCACAAGTTCATATCATATTCTATAAAAGCATGACAAAAAGAAATAATAATAAATAAGGCACAGTTGGTTGTTCTACACTATCTGCAAATTTTATAGTCTTATTTTGTCTGAAAATATATGCAAAATTTGGAAACTTAACAAATTTTTTGGATTTGAGATTAGTTGGGGATTTAAAGGAAAAACATTGACTGAAAACTTTACCTGCTTTTATTACTTTTCCCTTGTTTTTAGTAATTAAATAAAAATAGAAATTTGAAATATTAATTTCTTTGGTATTTGAAGATTCTTTTGAGGGATATAATTATTTTTTTTTTCGATAGTTAAGGGTTTGTTAGAGGATATGTTGATTCCCTGGGGTTTTGTAAGATTTGATTTAATGGGATTTGAAAGATTTGAAGAATTCTAAACCCCTACTAAAAGCTGTACGGGATTTGTAAGAATATCTGATCCCTCTAGCTCGATTAAAATTAAATCTAAAATTTTTCCCATTTGTATTTTTTCTAAGATTATTATATCAAAATAATATTTAATAATAAAGTGTCACATTCCCTTTATGACATAAGTTCTATATAAAAATTGCCACGGTTTGGCGATCTTTTAGATTTTGAAATTTGAAGACTGGGAATAAACGTGAATTTTATTTTTCTATATATGTTATATAGGATTCATTTAAAATTCAATTTAAGTCGTCAGTAAATTCTATTTTATTTTACCTACTGATTTTCCGTTCTTTTTATGTCTCTGGGGGAAAGATAAATGGGTTAGAATAGCTTGTTTTGCAATAAATGGTGTGCTAGTTGAATTGACGCAATATTTCCAACTTCAACCATTCCGTACTATAATGTTCTTTTTATTCTTTTTATTTACCAGAATGTAATGGGTTTTTATCGAATCTATATATAACTAATTTAAATGTGGTTTATTATTACCGTCCCTGAAGACCGATTCGTATTCTAATTAAGAATAAACTGTCTAAACTAACGCTCCATTTCAGAATATCATAAATAAGTCTGTGTTATAGTTAATTTCAATTAGAATTTCACTCAAAGGAGGGCTAAAAGGCTTCATATTTCGACATATAAGTCTTCGAGGGGTCGAATTCAAATTAACAACAAATTACAATTAAAACTATAACTGTAATTAAGCGGCGTTTCAGATGAATTAATATTAATTGAACCAATTCTATTATCTTTTCAGATTAAAACCATTAGGACAAAATATTGAACTTTACCATCAAATGTGATCCAATGTAAGTACCGATATAATTTTAATTAATATTTTTTCATACCTTGATTCTATTTGATTTTATTATGATACTCGGTATCTTAGGGGTGTGTAACTCTCAATTTAATCGGATTAATTTAAATTAATTATACAGCTTCTACACAAGGTGATAAATAACTTTTTTTTAAATATGATAGAACTTTTTTTAAATGACAAGTTAATACATAATTAATATTAAATAACGGTACCCATTAGCGCGAGTTCTCGTTTATATATATATAGCTGTCTTAATTAAAGCGCGCGTGGAGTTTAATTAAGAAAGAGCGCAATGAGACAGAGTGACGTCGCTATCCCCTACCTATATAAGACACAATCTCCCATGCCATTTTTTTCCCGCCATTAATAATAGCTCGCGCCTTTTTCTCCCACCTTTTTTTATTCACGTTATTATTTAAATGCTGACATCTTCATTGAAAACATCCTTGGATTTTCAACTTATATTGGGAATGAGAAAAAAATTGGAATTTAATTTTTATAATTTTGAGGATTTTTTTTAATTTCAATGTGGCATTGTTGATGCTGAATACATCCAGTTGGAGCTTATATAATTATATTTCGTGACGTCAGTCGGCCACCTCACTTCAGGTGTCTTTATTTAACTCTAATTCAAGTTTTAAAGATGTCGTTCGAGAAGCTACCGTACAGGGTTTTATTTTGCCATGTATTCTCTATGGGCGCCTTTAGAAATGTTTCACCGGCAGTACTTTGCTGCATAGGGGAAAGCAGAACCCAAAGGGGTGAACTTTTTGAAAAAAGGGATATATTTTTTTCAAAAACGAGGTATTAAACTTTAAGGATTTAACTTTGTAATTAATCTAATTTAATTATATTTTGAACTAATTAGTCTTAAGAATTTAGCTTTATTGATTTAACTTCGGAATTAGTTTTAAAGATTTAAATTTGGAATTAGCTTTAATGAATTATCTTTGGATTTAATATTATTTAGGTACATAACTTTGGACTTAAGTACTGATATTACACTTTATAATTAACTTAAGTACTGATATTTAACTTTATAATTAATTTAAGTGTTGATATTTAACATTTCATATTTAACTTTATAGTTATTTTTTTTTTTTTTTAATTTTAGCTTTTGATCCTTATTTTTATGATGAAAGTTTAAGATTTCTTTTCTTGTCGCTTGTATATGTGAACTTTTACCTAAAATGAAAGTTTTGTAGGAATAAGTAAAGACAGCCTGGCCATAATTCAGATTCGTTATAGTGAAAATCCTAGACGAGGTCTCTTCGGGACCATAGTCTGTTTATTGAAATAGAACCAATATTGTTCGAGGCATAGCTATAGGGAAAGACATACGGATATAAGGTCATCCATGAACTTAAAATGATTCTCCGTGCCTTAGACTGTATTGTCTCTAAACCTTTTGTATGACTATAAACGAGAGAGCAATTTAGTCTCTTCTTCTTAGGCAGTTTTTTTTTTTCTTCCCTTTTTTCTCTTTCCTTCTTTCCGGAGCTGAGGCGAGCGAGGTTCATCCGGGAAGTCGTGTGTGTGTGCTTTATTGCTTAGCGATGCTTCATGCCTCATTGCTCGCTATAGCGCCTCTCCCAAACGACTACTACTTCTACTACTAGATGTACTTTTTCCTCGGTATACTCCAGGAAGAGTGTGTCCAGATTTAGTCTCATCCTTATTAAAGATTTGTCGATACTTGCGTGATAATTCAGTTCGTAGAATTTTAGAATTGAATTGAAATGCGAAACAGATCTCTCTTCGTACCGATTTCAATCTGTTTGAAAAATTATTTTGATTGTTTAAAATATTCTGCCAATGTTTTGTAGCTCAATTCTGCCCCCTTTTTGTAGCTCAATTCTGCCTTTTTTGTACTCCATTTGTACCCCAATTGTGCCATCCTTTGGGTAACAATTCTTCCGCTATTGAGCCCTACTGTTACTCTTTTTTACGTACCGATTACACTTTCTTTTAAATCATCAATTTCCCACCTTTTATACCTCAATTTTGTGACTTTAAAAACCATAATTAATTTAGTAAACTACCCCCACCTTAAACAATTATTAACACGGATATGAAGTTTAAATGATTCTGGCTTATATTTTTAACACCAAATCACGCTAGCCTTCTTGTTAATCTTATATATATGAGAACTTCAGATACATAAAAAAGGCACCGCGCAAAATGATCTTCATAAATAGGGAGTCACACGAAGACGATAAAAAAAGAGAGACCCCTAGTTCCTATATATTGTCATTCAGTTTGGGACTAGCTCGAGCGTGCGTTCATTATACAAAATCTCCCTCTGTCTTCAGTAATAGTGATAAGTTGAACGTGTAGCTTCACACTTTCTGTAATCTTAGATGGATTCTAACTGCTTCGAGCCCTTTTTTTATTCGCAAAGGCTTAATGATTCCATATTTCTCTTTCGCGTTTGTTTAGGCTCGTGAGATTATCAATCGAGTGAAAAGTTGAACTTCTTTCCTAATACGTGTAATAATGGTAATAATGATTGAGGGAATCAACGTCACTTCTTACCGTTACTTATCTTACTAATTACCATAGTTATCGTTTTAACCAGTCCTAACTTTAAAAATATATAGGTCATTTTTTATATAGTAAATTATACGTCATTTAGTAAATTAGCTGTAAATTACCACGTCATTTTGTAAATTATCTAAATTATCACGTCATTTAGTAAATTATCTGTAAATTACCACGTCATTTAGTAAATTGTTTGTAAATTACCACGTCATTTAGTAAATTATCTAAATTATCACGTCATTTAGTAAGTTATCTGTAAATTACCACATCATTTAGTAAGTTATCTGTAAATTACCACATCATTTAGTAAGTTATCTGTAAATTACCACACCATTTAGTAAATCATCTGTAAATTACCACGTCATTTAGTAACTATCTAAATTATCACGTCATTTAGTAAGTTATCTCTAAATTAACACGTCAGTTAGTAAGTTATCTGTAAATTAACACGTCAGTTAGTAATTTATCTGTTAATTACCGCGTCATTTATTACTTTATCGGTAAATTTCCACGCTATTTATTGCATTATCGGTAAATTACCTCTATACTTAGAACATTATCTGTAAGTGATTCAAATCTCTATAACACTACAGCTACTGCTATAGTCAGTTTGAAGTATATTTACAATATAATATATGTAAAGCTCAAAATGGCCAAATGTTACATTTCTAACTTTCTCAATATATATTATTTTCTTTCCCCTAACATTTCTTCATTGATTCAAATAAGTCAAACATACGGTGATCAATTCACGGAAAAAAAATTAGGTTAGCAGTGAAGAGCGAAAAACCAATTTTTTTCTTCTCTGTACTTTTGAAGCCCCTTTTTTATATATTAGGGTTTGTGTAAACCTTTATCAAATTTGAGGTTATTATAACATTGCGTATCATTCCGCCACAGTATCAGTTATATTGCAAAATTACTCGCGTACAAAATTAAATAACAGAACGAATACAGTCTCGGTGAATTTATTGGGCTCTTTTGACTTCAGGGTACTGTAAAGGAGAATTGATCATTTTTTGGGCTTTTTTATTAAGGGCATATTTTTTATTTTAATTCTCTAGTGGTTTAGAAAGAAGGGGAAACATTTTTGAGTGAGTCTGATTTTTAATTTTATTGGAAAATGATTTTATTACTCAAGATGAATTTTTATTCCATATTTGAAATTTTAGTTTTTGGAAAGGAATGGTAATTAAATTAAATTTTGCCTTTTTTTAATCTTTACAAAAAATTTAATTTTGTTCGCGAAGGAAGTTGTAAAAAAGCGAAATTTAATTTAATGTATGAACCATAAAAATGGTTTTAATATTTTAATTATTAATTGCAATTACTATTTCAAGCAAAATCTGTGAGCAAACTAAATTTAGTTTCAGAGCTGTTTAATTATTCATAGATTTTTAGTATTTAATTTTATTCCTTTGACGAACTCAAGAATGGGTGTGATATTCAAAAACGATTAATTTTTTTTTTTTTTTTTTTTTTTTTTGATTCATTAAAATTGTGGCGATTGTATCACTCTTGGCGCCTCAGGGAATTAAGTTTTTATCCGAACGATTTAACAATTTTGTCATTCCTTAAATCCAAACTGGGGTTGATTAAGAGATAAAAATAAATAAAAATAAGGCTTAGAATTTTCCATTTCGTCTCCCCGCCCGGGTGGGACTTCGAAAACAATTTGGGTTGGCTTTAAAACACTAAAACTGGCCCAGGAAAAACATTAACTCCATTTTTACAATAAGATTGCGCAGAGACTGTTAAATTATCTTTATTTTTATTTAAATTTCAATAAATTTAAATTCAATTTAAGAACTTTAATCAGTAAGATGTCTTAACCCATTACAACAGCCGCTTTTATGCAATATATAATTTTAAAAAATTACTAAGGCTCGCACTCTTCAATATTAAAAATGTGCCCATACTTATTCTACATAAATAATAAAGTAGAAAGGGTTTTTCTTTGACGCTCTTGTTTTTTTTTCTTTCTTTAGAAAAACCCATAGAAAGCGCTTAGTTTATAAACTTGGCTCTATCCTATATATATCCTAAAATAAATTCAAAACTTTTTAAGAGTTTAAAAAAGCTTTTTTTTTATATCCAAGTTGCGCGTAAAGGTGCATGATAGAGGTAACTTTGTATTAAAATTTCATTTTTATAATGAAAACCAGTTTTACTGTTTCTCAGTAAAAAACAGAGTATACGTGGTTCCTTATATACCCAAAATTAACTTTTCCAGAATCATGTATACTTAGCTGTATTATTATGATACACTCTAATCATGGATTAATCAACCTCACAGGGATAATTCACTCTGGTACGATTTGCTATACTAGTAGTTGAAGATGTTTGTTTCAAACATGGCTGCCAGACATTTTATCCGGCCTCTCAATTTTACCCCCTTACCGATACAAATCCGGAAGTAATCCATGAGAGCATCGTCTGCTTTAGAGTTTTTTTTTTCCCCTTCAATATTTCACCCCGTGTATCGGTAGCTAGAAACTTCCGGTGTAGACAATTTTTGTCACCAGAGTGCGATTCGAACAATCATTTTACCAGAGTGAATTATCCCTGTGAGGTTGATTAATCCATGCTCTAATGGTGGAATTAATAAACGTCGAACGAAATAAAATGTTAGGACATTATACAAGCGCTGTTGAAGGCTGAAAAATATGATTATATGATTGGCCCGAATTTAAATTTTCTTTTATAGAAATTTTACCAAACTTTAGAAATTAATCGAAACACCAAAAACGTGTCTCAAATACGATCCATTCTTAGCTCCAAGTTTCCCTTTATTTAGAGTAATATATGGCTAAACCATTTTCTACATAATATGTGGGCAATTCTGTAGTAAAACCCATGAAAATGTGCTTTCTGGATGCTTTTAATGATTCTATAAGACATATATTAATTTCCATTGTCATATTTAAATCATATTTAATAATACCGTCAAAAACATTGTTCGCTCAAAAAGTAATTGCCACTTAAATTTGACGTTTTTTTTATGATCTACAGCCATAGTCGAATCCTTATTAATCAACTATGTGAACAAGAAATAAAAATATTTGGTTTCGCTCTTGGAAAGAAATGTTTTTTGGCTACGAAAATGACTTGGTTGAAAATGAGCCCTTATCAACGTTGTATATCGTTTTCGTAATTATTTCCTGGAGGAAGTTGAGTTGGTAATGTGCCTCAGTTTATGTGGATTGAAATGCTTAATATGGGGGTTTATTTCTAAGTACTTGCTTGCCAACTTTCATTGCCTTCCTTTCGTTTTGCATTCCGTGAGTCGAATGTGATGTAATGATATAAAAATGTTTGACGAAACTTCTGTTAAGAGGCGGTATTTTAATTGCATATCCTTATGAAGGGTGTGACACAAATGCTCTTTTACCGAAAGGAAATATTACGTATGATGAAAGTATGTTTGAGTTTTCATTACGTACAAAGCTATAGGATGCCCTTTTAATGTCTCTAACAGCGTCGCAAATTATTTTTAAATATACAAAATTTAAAGAAAACATGTCGGGATGCCCTGGAAAATTCTGGGAATTTTAAAAATTAACCTTTAAAAGATAATGTAATTGTAAAATTGAGGGGAATCCCGCTGACATTATGGGAAATTGAAATTTTCAAATGTCAACGAAAATGCGAGGGAATTTTATAATTGGGCCAAAATTAACGTCAGGGAATTTGGAAATTTGATTAAAAAGTTAAGAGGAAGTAAAGAAATTTCAAGATTTTGCCCAAAAGATTACTCAAAAGATAAAGAATTTAAAAAATTACCGTAAATATCATGGACAAGTCAGGGAGTTTTAAAATTTAGACAAAAACCAGGGAAGCGTAAAGGATAATGATTTGGCATCCCGCTCCAAGGCTTGTAAGTGCAGGACTTCTTACAATATAAAACATTGTGTATTACCATTTAGTATTTGGCTAGTTTTCGGTTTTTTTTTTTTTCCTCTTATTTATTCTCAGTTTTGGTCCCCTGATGGTGGAACTGCTCTGTTTCAAAGAGTGCACTTTATGTGGCTATAAATTTAAACCTGTAATTTGGTAATCTGATATTTTACCCGACTGTTCGCGAACTAGTGTGAGATTGAGTATGACATTAGCCCCTGTATGGTGCCATATGTGAGGTAGTTAAAACACTTTTACAGGGGCCTATTGAAAATACACGCTTTTAAAAACGCCTGCATTGTAGCTTCCACAAACAACGTTTTTAAATCAAATACTGAAATGTTTTTTAAACACAAAATGCAATTATAATCCGGGAACTTTAAAATAACCGAAAAATCATTAATTTTTTTTGTTAGGACCACGTGTAATTACAGTCCCAAAAACTAAACTAATAACACTAGTGTTAAAATTACGTCGTAGCTAGTAAGGCTTGCCTGCAAATTGTTTTTCTCGTGCTATTCAAGGGAGGGTGAAAAATAATTTTATATTACTTATAGCCCGCGTAATTCTCAATAATTTATAAAATTAAAACACTCATTAATTATTACGCAAATAATTAAAAATTCGTTTAATTAGATACAAAGTTTCTACGCCATTTCCCCTATATGAATGCGTTGTTTATTAATTTGAAACTTCGTTAAACCTAAATAATTATCGTTTATAAATAATTAATATACATTTTTTCGTAATTAAACTACAATTTTTAAAGGTCAATTGAGGTAAAAATTTCATTGAAAATCCCGGTATACTTTTCACTAGCCCTTTAAATTTCCCTTTTTCCGATCTTGTAATTTATGGGGAAACAAAACGAAAAGAAAAAAAAAATTGCACTGAGAAATGAGATGAAGTACCCCCTTTTTTTCAACGTAAAGTTGTACCAAACTTAATGAGGGTCGCGTATAATTTAATGTAACCCATTTTAACCTATCACTAACCTTAAACTTTGGTACAGATTGACTTTGAAAAAAAAAAAAAAAAAGAAAAGGCTTAGAATTGAAAGAAGAAGGGGAAGCTAATTTCTTCCCTGTGAAAGAAAAGGGTAAAATATCCGGGGGTTGTTTGTTAATACACTGAAGTTAGAGAGTATGCTTATGCCATTGCGTGCAGATATCTAGACATAATTACATACGTACTTGAAACTGCATTATTTCTTTTACCGCGAATGAAAGATAAAATTTATTCGATGTGAGATTGATAATGAAGTTCAAACCGATTCTGACGTGGTTTTAATTTTTAGCACGTAGAAAGCTACCGCGGATGGATACTATATACTAAATTACATAAAAAATCATAATTAAAATGAGTTTTAATTTTCATCGCGTAAAAAACTAGTGGGTGGATATTATATCCGATAAGTTATCATAATCAGAATTGGTTTTCAATTTCGTTAAATAAGGTTTAATTACCATAATCAGGGTTGGTTTGAATTTTTAGCACGTTGAAAGCTATCGCGGAGGGATCTACTATATACTAAATATTAGTTTTTGTTTGAATTTCCATCGCGTGTAATTAAGATAACATATTGCTAATGTGTTGGAATTTTTATCACGTAGAAAGCTACCGCGGATGGATTGTTCATACTAAATACGGGTTAAAATTAAGTAGTCGCTTAAGTTTATAGTTTAAACATTGTGTGTGAAAAATGGGGAAAACTAAGGCTCATTAATACACAATGTTAAACTTCATCTGAAAGAAAATAGTCCTTACGGCTCTTGAACACGAATTCACATTTACGAGTCGAACAGTTTGGAAACATTAAAGTAACTTAAGGTTCTTTAAGTAACAATTCGGAAAATTGGTTTTTACATAACGTGTTTGCTTCAGCCATTTTAATAAGTATAAAGGCGAGAGAAATTGTTTTAACCTTACATTGATCTGAGTGTAAAGTTAGGTAACATTCGTATTACCTAACTCTTCGCGAATAAAGTTCTCGTGGTACATTTAAGGGTAATAGGCTCAAAAATGGAGCGATCAGCTGTTCACCAAATCAAAATGATTGAAGGGACGCTAGGACGGAAATATTTTGGCCTTATATTCTTCATTCATAGTTGCCCCCTGGATAATCCAACACACGCGAGTTTCAGATCAACGACTGGGCTATATATGTTGCTTCTCTGTAGTTTTACTTCACATGCCCCCTCCTACCCCTCCGTATACTCTTCTAGTCCAATTTTTGGTTGCCACCCTACACCGATTATATATAGGTGTGGTACCCTCTGAATCTTTTAAACCACGCGAAGTTCTGAGTCTGACCTTAAAGAATAAGTCTCGCAGATTTTTGAAATCATGTACTGCTAATGAATTTAGAAAACTTGTTTCTCTAGCGCATATAATATAACCAAGAATCCATTCAGGTTCCATAAGAATATGGGAGGGCCGCGATTCAATAACCATCCTCCCAAACTTTGTAGCAAAAGTTCGTCTGCTTCGAATCGATTTTTCAAATAAATCGCTCCTGACATTATATTATTAACCCGCGCCACTAACGACCTTGACATAATATTTTGGGTAATAAAAATGGAGCCGACCGAAAAAAGATCTAAGCGTACAAATGTAGCGAAAATTGCAGACGAACTTTTGTTACAAAGTTTGGGAGGATGGTACCAGAGGCTAAAGCTATGCTCCCATAATCTTATGGAACCTGAATGGATTCTTGATATAACCCGACTTATGAAACTCATGATTTAGTGTAGGTGTGGGCGGTATCTTTCTCTATATAAATAGTATACATAGCCAAACTGAACAGCAGAATTAAGAGAAGTTTTGGGGTGAAACAAAATTTGTTGATTATTAAAATAGTTCTAATTATGCGTATAAAGTTATCAAAAGATAGAGTATTTAATTTTAGTCACGGTGGATGAATAATAAAAAAGATCGGATTTTATTTAACTTTTATATCTTAAAAAAATATTTGTCAATTGTAAAGATACGAGATAAACATGTCTTCATGTTGCGTATGGTGATTACTATTTTATTAGCAGACCCCATTACCCTCTAAAATTAATTGAAGATATTAGATTAAAATTAATCATAAGGGCTAAGTTCATGAATATAAAATTAGTATCGTATTAAAAATTTTAAATATTTTTAGTGACACTACCCCTTTAATAAAAATCAGCCTTATGCGTGTAGAACTGTGTATGATAGATGTACGCTTCTACATGGAGCTTACATTTTCTATTGAATATTTTCGAACTATATAATGTGTGTATTTTATATTCGTTTTGAAGATAAATTGTCAACGACTACATTATTGCCTATGAGATTTAACATCGTCTATCCATCCGCCTCAGTTTTTCCCGTTAGAACCACTCACATTGAATATATAAGTATATAGATCAGATATAGATATGTGACCCAGTTCTTTGGTTCAACGATTTCCACGTTTGTTAATATTATTCATGAAATATTTGTCTGGTTATTTTAGAATTATGAAACGAAATTAAGGGGATAATTGTGACTCTTTTTTCGATGTTGTTTTGGTTAAAACATTATTACTAATCCAATAGGACACTAGCGGAGAGCTCTGAATATTGATGAAATAAAAATTAATCTTGCCCTCGCTCGATTGAATTGAATTGATAAAAACCGCGTTCATACACTCTACAAACTTTAACCGTTTCTGAAAGGTCAGACAGTAAAATTTTGGGGTCAGCTTCAACCAAAAAATGAAATTATTAGCCTAAAAAAATAAATCTAACATTGAAATCGATTTGAAAATTGTTTCAAAGTCTAGTGTGAACATTGCAAAAGTAAATTCCACCCTTCTTTCCTAGCTTTCTTTTCATTAAAGGGTGGTCAGGAGCTTCTGAGCGCAGTTCAGAACAAATCAGCTTCAGTTTGCGCTCATACTGGCAACACTGGGGAACGGTATTTGCCCTCTTTAGCGAAAACTATGTATTGTAAGAAGTCAATTCAAAGTTCTTAAAGAGGCCAAATGGTTCATAAATGGTCTATCCAATAACTGCTTTATTTCGGGGGGTTGAAAATATTATAGGCCTTTAGTCCTCGCGCGGTATTATCAGACTCCTATAAGATTGCACCCTCTTTATTTACTTATAGCGATGAAGGTTCATCAATCTTAGGCTATTGGTTTGATGGCGCGCACGGATCTTTTATGAGCCCACCCGCGTACACTGTGGGCCTTCAATGGAGAATGGAGAGAAATTTTCTATTTAGATTAATAACAAAAGGAAGTTTGACCTCTCGGGTCATCTTATTATCAAGTTTCTCTCAGGCTCCCTCTCTCTCTTTATCCTGCTTGCGTGGCTTTGGAATTAAAAGCTATATAGCGCATGAAGAGACGCCGAAAATCGAGTTCACACCCTATATTTGACTTTGAGAAATCACTTCGACCCCGTATTATACCCTCGCGTTGAAGTCGTGTTCTTATTAGGGCGTTATAGCGTTAGCCAATGGTCCTTCCTAAGTATATCAAGAACTCGGACAAGTACGTGCAAGAAAATATAGTACCATGATGTTATCCTTCTTGTTAAGGAGAACCTTCTGCTCCTAATTCATAGATAACACCCTATAAAATGGACTTGCATTTCTTTCCAAAGTGTTCTTAATTTCTTAGCGCCATCGGATGGTTTTTAAATAAAATTCACACCATTTCCTTCACTTGACTCGACTTAGGAAATCTATTTTTTTACATAAACAATCAATTTACCCCCTCCCCTAAATAAAAGTGCCACCCGGAAAACCTGAAAAGTATAACTTCGTGTAGCCTGTTTTTCAAAGTGCATGTGTGCCCTTTTTTCGCGCCAAAATATGTGCCTCGGTTGTATATTATCGGAGTTATCTTGGAGGAGGGAATGGTGTTCTGGAGGAGAAATGTTGGCTGTCCATGCGAGATGACAAACGTTAACCGTAATTTCCGTAACCCCCGCTTTATCTAAGGACATTTGATACAAAGAAAGTTACATGATCCTACCAAAATGCGGGCAATTGTGAAAGAGAAACGTCCTCGAAGATCGTCACTCAAAAAGGTATATGGATTTTTCCCTCTAGAGCAACCCTTTCTCTAATATATGGGGATGAGAGTCGACGAAAGGACCAGACGCTTCATTTGTATTTGATGGTTATTTTTTTCATAGTTTACTACTTATGAAATATTTTCGACTTATGATACTAGCTTTAGGGTACATTCGCAAGTATGTATAGTAAATATAAAGAGTTCTCGCTCGCACGCCTCGTCGTCGTTCTGTGAGTAAAACCCTCCGTCATGGTATGATAACTTGAGGAGCCATTCATCATTAATCTTCAAATATTTGGTCAACAAAAAGGGCTGTCATGCATCGTATAATAACTAAGGGCGCGCTGGAAACCCTTCTTCCAACCATCCACGTTCCCAATCGCGATACTAAATCTATCAGGATTGCCTTTAATAAAGAGAAGATGAAAAAGAAACTGACCTGGCTGTTTAATATTCCTAATTAAAGGGAAAGAAACTAGGCCCGTAAAATAATTATAGCTTGTAATGAAAGGCGTATTTCAAATCATATGAAACCGTTTAGTTTTTAATTTTATGTTAATCTACGTTGAATGAGCTGACAGGCCGATGACTTTAGCTAGAGCTTCTCCTGGACCAATAAGAAATCCCACTTTAAAATATTATAGGGGCAATAACTGACTCTCGCGCATTCTGTCACATGATCGTGTTACTTTCGCGCTGTCTCTTTCGTGAAAATACTTAATCCATAAAGTCTTATTTTTCATTTTAAACTTATTGTTATAAACACGTTTTTTCCACACAAGTTTTTTCAAAATTAACCACAAGATGAAACTTAACTATTTTCCATTTCACTCTAACTTGACCAATATTATCGCCTTTGTGGCTGCAGCCTTCATCGCTTTTATAATACAACCAATTCTGGGCCAGACGTGTGAAAACTTTATAAAGCCCCGAATAATCGAGAAATTATCATAACCTTCGATTCTACGCGGAGTTATACCCTTTGTTAATCTCCATAAATAAAATGTAGGACGTTCGTTTCCAGAATTGAACCCAGTTGAACTTTAGTTCGCCAGGAGTGCTACAAACGAGCTAAAGTTAAGGCGGATTAATACAAAATGTTAAAGGTCATAAGGAATAAAAATAGATTCTCAAATAGTTCGCAGTTAAAGTGTATATTAGTAATCAGTTGTCAGGGGTTCGGAAGTTCTTGTTGACTGTCTGTCTTCTATAACCACTTTGTCACTTTTAGTGTACACCGTGTATGAAGCTAGAACCTATCATTATCCTTTATCATCCTCGATGTGTGTTTTTTTAAAGGGATAGTGTCACATGATATTCGGTACTTATTTTTCTATTTTAACATGTACGTACCATTAGTTTTTAGTTTGAATGACGAAACAGATGCAACCTAACCAGCTTATGAGTCAAAAACCATTCAAAACTGAAATACTAGCCTTCAAATTAAACTTTTAAGCTAATAATTCTATATTAACAAACGATCTTCAAAGTTGACCTCAAAATTTTGCAATTTTGATTTGAAAGTCTCTATTTTGTAATTTTATAACAAACTCTGGATAAAAAATAGAGCATTTCAAAAATACCCATGTTTCACTTTTGATTGCCAAGCTCGTTACGTCATAGCATTGTTTTAAATTTCTCATTATCTTCGCGATCGAGGGGCTTATCACCGTACGTAATCGGTGTACAAACCTGTAACTTTGACTGTACTTAAGTGATTACGTAATTGAGTAATTAATTTCGTAATCGCGTAATTACGGATTAAAAATTATCTAGACTAAAATATTTTACTATCCCTTGAATTTTTTTTATTTTGGGATAAAAGGAGGTTAGTTTTACTGGTGGAATCAACTCAAGATGAAATAGACTATATATTTATAAATTATATCGGTGCCCCTTTCAGTTCCCTTCTTTATATTGCGCTATACTGTTTATGGCACGGGAGAGTAAATCTAGAACAGGCAGGCCCACATTGATGGTGGCCGTCATGCAGTGACTCATAACGGATGATCTCCGACACCCACCCGTTTTGGTATTATAATAATAAGGGGTATAAAAGGGATGGATTGAACTTCCTTTCCTTCCTTATTGGCACCAATCATATCCGTTTTATATTATAAAAGATTATATTGGTCGTGTTCGTATTAAGCAGCTAAAGATAAAAATAAACTGATGTTGGTTGTTAAAGATTGATAGACAACAAATTTCAAAAATCCGAGATTGAGCTTTTAAAATTCATTAAAATCAAATCAGGTGAAACAGACTTCCCCGCCGATTTAGTATTAAAGGGAGAATGCAACCTAACAAGTGTTTTTTATCGATTTCGTATCGTTTAAATAGGTCTAATCCACTAGCAAAACAATTTTTCAGACAAATATTAAATTAAAAATAAATTTAAAATCATCCCGTAAAATAGGCTTAGCTAGATCATGGAGATCACCTGAAATTCTTCGCATTGATGGGTCAGCGATCACTTTAATGTTATTGGAAGTCTCATGGAGATTTCGCCCTAACGATGGGCCTTTGTACATTGGTGGCTGACCTATCAATGCGAAGAAATTCATGATCTCCATGAATCCAGCTAAGCCTATTTTGATGGTAAATTTTAAATTTATTTTTAGTTTAATATTTGTTTCTAAATTTTTTTAACCGCTAGATTAGGCCTATTTAAACGATAAGGAATCAATGAAAAACACTTGTTGTTCGGCTACAATCTCCCTTTAAGAAGATTTCAAACTAAATCATCTGGAAAACCACTTTAACGTCAATCCTGATGAAATTAAAGTATAAGTATCTCGAGATTTGAAGAGTTTATAAAATTGGTAAAACTCATCTCCAATAATTCGTGTCATTGTTTTTGAAAACTTTAAAAATCTCTTTTGTTTTTAAGAATAATTATAAAACTTTCTGGTATTACGAACAACATTTTGTTGTTTTCCATAAAGAAGAAACCTTTTGACAATTCGAAGAAAGGTTCGAGGCTTCCCGCGGACGAGAAGAGAATAAGAAAAATGTATTTTAGTCGAGTGGTTTTGGTCATCAGGGCTACGTTTTCTTAGCAACCTCTTTCGGCATGCTTTCAGTAACCGTATACAATTTACTTCGGGTAATGGTTAAGCCTATAAAGTTCCTTGCGTATACCTCTTTGAGTTTTCAGCGATATCAAAACAGTTTTTTCAATTTTGACCCCATTCAATAACCTTAGAATTATAGCTGAGGTTAGCTTTGATGGCGATGTAAACCGATATTGTTGTTATATAGAAAAGTCTTTTATTCTATTATTCTAGCTGGAAACTATCTTTAAAGGTAGAGTGTAATGTAAAATCAAATTATTTTTACTTTTATATTGCGAGATTATTTATTTATGTTTTAAAGAGCATGGAATCACGTTTGAAAACAATGACTATATACTTCTAGGGAAATAGAGGTATTGAAAAAATAGACAATATCTCATGAACTTAATGTAGAATCAATTTAATTTGCAGATATTTTCGTGTAACTTTTCGTATTTTGGTTTAATTTTGTTAAATACGTAACAAATTTAAACCATAATCTAATCAATATAAATCCACTGTTAAATTAACTTAAATTAACTCGAGTTAAATGCTAAATAAATATTTAAATAAATTAAAAAACTTCCAAATCTTTACAATTTATCGAAATATTCAAATTTAATTCAGTAAATAATAATAAATATTACTAATAAAATTAACTATTCCAGACTTAAAATCAGACTTAATAAGAATAATAAATAACAAAATTTCACATGATTTACTGATTCAAATTATATTTAATTCGTCTTATCACGAATTAACAACTAAAGCTATTAGATTTTTAAAAGGTTAAAGGCGATGAAACCCTTCATAAATTTAGGAATAATCACCATAAAAACCTAACCAGCGTAAAAATTGCAGTGATGAACATTTTAAATTTATTGTAAGGACGCGAGAAAATTTAGATTTAATAATTATCATTGGTTTTATAAATAAATTTTGTTGTAGTTTTTATCGGATGATACTTTCCGAAACTAGATATTCCTTTTGACCCAGCCTTTAATAACGCATTCTCAGCCTTTGTAGGTCTACACCCTTTTAAAAGGCATTCAGTTGAGCGGATTCTTGAGTGTTTTCTTCTGTTTTTCGGGGGTCCCAGTCCTTTCTCCATCTTCATTTCGTTTTGGTTTCAGAGCCTAAATGTAGTACTCCACGCTATTGTCGAAGAGCGTGATATACTTCGTATTTGCCATTCGAATAAAATTGACATTATACCAAAACCCATTTTCTCTGGTTTTCTGGCTATACGATATTCTCTGCGGAGTATCGAGAGACACGGAGGCGAGAATGTTTGGTAGGCGAGAATATAATTTTCTAGATGTATATTTTTGTTTTTGAAAACGGAGCCCGAAGATGTCTGAGTAAACATTTCGTGGAATAATTTTGCACGAGAAGCTTCGCGCAATTGTTTTATTTACATATTCGTTACAACGAAGGATAGGGGTCCTATTTTTGTTAAAATAATCGGAACAGGCGTGTATAAAAATTAAAGTTGACGCGTTTTTAAGAAATTTCAAAATGAATATAAAGATATTCCGTTGATTCTTGAAGTTAATAAACGATAGGTTTCGAATAAAATGCGGAACTTTTTTGATTAAGTACTTTCACGACAATGACCTAGTCACGTGACAGAACTCGAGAAATTGTACATTTGGTAAATCAGTTTTTAAAATGATAATCTCAACCTGAAATTATATAAATTGAAAACATTATCCATGGTATTAATAAAATAATATATTTATATCCTCATTAACACTTCATAATATTTTTAATTATTACTAAATGATATTTTGCACATTATTGAGTTAACTTTAAATATCTTTCAATTTTATCTTTTTCAGGAACCGATCGAAACTCATCATGACTGGGCAATATACGTAATCACTTAAAAACAGACTGTAAAACCAATTAAACCACAAACCGAAATGGATAATTCAAACAATGACGCCATCACGTCGCTTCGATTAAGCAATCGCGAGTTAAAACCAACTTTGACACGCCGTAGAACTATTAGTCGAAGCGATACAATCAAGTTGAACTCTTCTCGTCGTTGGTATTTGGCGCACTTGGTTTGCGTCATCTGGTGCGTCGGATTGTTCAAGTCCTCGACCGGTACCGAAACTTCCTCCATCCACGCTTATTATGTCACCGTGAACGAAAGCATTAATTTCACACACATGGTGGTTGACCCCGTATCCGGTCGCGTGTATATCGGCGCCTCTAATTGGTTGTATCAGTTCAACTCATCGTTGGATTTGGAAGCCGCTTACCAAACCGGACCAGTCGCGGATAGCGTCCATTGTTCGGCCACTGATTGCACCGGCACTGATATGGTTACGACTAACAATATTAATAAGGTACGCGAATCATTGATTAGATTAGATTCGGTTTTGGATTAGGTTGGAGTTCATAAGCAATTAGGGCTGGATTTGGTTATGATATGATGTGATTAAGGTTAGGTTTAATCTTAATTATGCTTAGGACTAGGCTAGAATTATGGAAAGGATAGGGCTTAGTATTAAGGAAAAGCAGTTGAGCTGAGTTATACAATTTGAGCTGGGTGAAGTTTAAATTTAGTTTATATTGGGGTTGGGATAATTTTTGGTTATTAGTTTGTTATCGTGTTAATGGTAGAATGCAGTTTTTGAAACTTTATTCCGTCACGCGGTACAGGCTCTGGTAATCGACCCCGTTTCGCGTATGCTCATCGTCTGCGGCAGCGTACATCAAGGCGCTTGTCGACGTCATCATTTGGGTGATATCGCCAACCCCGAAGACATGATTCCGATACCGGTAGCCGCTAACGACGAAAACTCTTCAACCGTGGCATTCGTTGGTCCCGCGCGATATCCGGGTATGTACACTCACGTCCTGTATGTCGCTACCACCAACAGCCGATTAGGACCTTACCGGGACATGGTACCGGCCATTTGTAGCCGGCGACTGGTCACTTCCGGACTATTTTCGGTCATCGAGACGTCCTTTTCGTCGATCGCGCGCGTCGATATCAGTTCCCACTTGAGAGACTATTACGTCGTGAAATATATTTACGGTTTCCACTCCGGGGACTACGTTTATATCTCCACGGTGCAGAGAAAGACTCACTTGCGCGCTTTGGAAGAATGGGGCTACGTATCGCGGTTAGCCCGAGTTTGTTTATCGGACGTTCGATACAATACTTACACGGAAGTGACGTTGCAATGCGTGGGACCCGATGGTACGGAATACAACATCCTCCAAGACGCCAGTTTGACAAAAGTGAGCGGAGATTTGGCCAACGATTTGCGCATCGATCCTGGTTCAGACATTCTAGTCGGTGTTTTCGCGGTTAGTCGCGATCACACGTCGAGGCCTGGAAGAAATTCGGCGGTTTGCGTTTATTCAATGTCGGACGTGGAACAAAGGTTCACCGAGAACATACATTTATGTTACAACGGCAGTGTTTTGACTCGCAATATGGATTACATCGCCGGCAGTATCAATCAATGCCCGGAACCCGGGGTAAGAACGCTTACGACTCGTTTTTTCGAAGTAAGCCAAAATAAATGATTGAAAATCCCGTAGATAGATACGTAGATAGCTAGGAGTATCGAGAATGGAGGCGTATGGATGGGGTTAGACGTTTACCAACGATAAGTACACTTAGAAGTAGCCATTTTTACGAAAGAGGATTAAGACCTTGAGGGAAAAGTGCTGAGATAAAGCTCCCACTTATATATCACTTCTCTGTACCTGCGCTGTAAGATAGGGGGTGGGATCTTGCTCATGTTCAGTGAATGTGACCATTTAAAATTTTAAATTTACAAAGAGAGCCTCCGTCTTATGAATTCGCAGCCCTTTGATACCCAAAACTATCAAGACTTGTCTAGTGGCTCGTTTGTTCAGGTTGAGACTGAAGGATACTTATACCGTTTTCCAATGGTAAATATCTATTGGTACCACACTAAGAATACCACACTTAGAAACTTTGCCTTTCGAATGTTATTACTCCATGGTTGCAAATGAATTTTCCCAATGGGAAGGGGGAGAGGATCATAAGGTAGTAAAGTGAACCACACCACTGTGGTATTGTTGTAGCCGTTCTGGCCCTGAAGTAGGGGATATCTTTTTGAAGCTCCTCCTACATGTAACTTGAGTACTTTTAATGTTAGAGAAATTTATTTTTTTGCGTCTCCATTGTTAATACTCCTTGGTGGACGAAAAATGTATTAGAATAAGCTTCGATCAATCAGTCAGTTGTTGCGGCGGGAGCTTACTAGCGTACGTGTAGCTGTTATGATGATTAAGGGTTTAAGTCGGGTTTTTCTAAAATGTGTCCGAGGTTAACGGAGCATCCTTCTTTCGGTAATGCATCATTTTTGCAGGTTTTAACTCATATTTTTTTTAACGTTGAGGTTTTAAGGGCTGTCTGCTTCCATCACACAAACCTATCTATCTATTAAAGGAAATATTTAAATTTTTAGCCCATTTTCATGAAAATTTGACACGATATTTTAAAGGTACACTGAATACCAAATCGTTATGATATTCAAGTGATATTATTTATTTAAACGGATAGTAACACATGATATTTGGCACGTTATTTATATTTAAAGGGTTAAGAAAATTTGGAGAATTAACAAAAAAGAAGGGTTATTTTCATAAAAATCAATTTTAAATGATTATTATTAAGCATAACTTTCGACAATTTTTTAATTGATACCGGAAGTTTTTTAAAGATTCCAGTACCGAAAACTCACAAATTCAAGTTCCAAATTTTTTTTAAAAGTTAAAACATAAAACACACTTTTTTTTTAGATCTTTTGTAGGTTTTACGTTCAGACATCGTAAAACTTCCAGACTTGAAAACTTTTATTTAAAAATATAAAGTTTTTTGGTGGGGGTGTGAGGTATGGGCAATAAAGTCGCTACGCTTTCAACGTTAGGCCTCGGATCTTGGTCCCAATAAAACTAAATTAAAGACTTGGCCATAGAACAGCCTGAAAAAAAATTTAGGTTGAATATAGTAGGCCTAAGAAACAATAATAAAAAAAGTGAAAATATATTTTTGTGGCTCGTTGGAGATAAAAGGGATGTGAGATGAAATGACACCTTAGGCCTTGGTCAGTGATAAATTTGATAGTAAAAATCATAAGAGATGCCACCAGAAGGTAATAAATGAAGGAAAATACTGTAATTCCCTAATGCTTCAGTTTATCTAATGATAGTTTGGCCAATTTCTCGGTATTGTTGGTTTTCCAACTCTATGGGTGCGATCCCAGTTAAGCCTAGAAAAAAGTGCGAAATAAAACTAATATAAACCAAAACGAAATATCGTCTGCTAACCCTGGCGACATCTTGTTTCTTCAAGTAACTAGCGCCGTTTACTAGGTCCTTTTACTCGAGTTGGGACTCAAGGAAAAGCCACTTCATTTAACGTCACCATAATACCAATTAAAAGGGCTAAGTTCATCTGGTGATGACGTTAGCCACACCGTTGAAACGCTTTTGTACCCGAAATGTGGTGTTTTCGAAATCTAGAACCAGACCGGCCTTGCTGCCTCTGCCAGTAGAAAACACGTTCTGAATAAAAATCCATTTCGATGAAGTAATCTTTCCAAGGGAATAATTAAGTCTGAAAGCTCGCGGTCTAGCATAGGCCATGCGAGGAAAAACTATATCTCTTCTCTCAGCGTCTACAGACACGAACTATTTTGTGGCGGCTCTGAGTAGCACTAGGTTTACTCTGAGCTTCATGCTCCCATTAATATTAAGGCGTTATGAACGATAATAAAGGCGTGGTACTTTCTAAGCAACCTTCTTCTGTTGCTTCTCACAGCTCAGCCTCTTAGAACGAAAATTCTTCGAATAATATAGGTCATAATTTCATAAATTTTAGTTATAGTAAGTTTTCCGTGATAGTTTTTTTTTACATATGAGATATCTTCAAATGCGACTTCTAAAAAACATTTTCTTGATTTATTTTTTTTATTCTTTAGAAAACGGGAAACGTGCTAAATTTTTGCAACGAAACTGTGAAAATTAACGGTTCCGTGCCCATCTCTCAAGTGGCCGGTAACACCTTTTCCAATACGACATTAACGGCGATAACCATGGCAACGGCTGGTCAGCATACTGTTGGTTTTGTCGGAACTAGCGACGGAAAATTGAAAAAGGTGATTTCTTTGATTTTTTTCTATATTTTTATACGGTATTTCACTAGTTATGTAAGATCTTGTTCTTAAAAACCATTGAACCCTAAAAAGCCATACATTCAAGTTGATAAAAACTCCCAAAAATAAATCTTAAATAAATGAAACATTTTTTCCCTGCTGGGCTTTACTTTATACACGATTTATTCGTCTTATAATTTTATAAAAATCATTCGGTTACTTCGTAATGAAACTAGAGAATATTTTAAATAACTAAGTAAACTTTAAACTTCGCAAAATAGTGAAAAAACCGGCCCAGTTAGCCAGGATTTATTCTAAAACGCTACAGATTTATGATTTAATATGTTAGAGTTGATTGCGTAACTTGCCCGAGAGACTTCTAATTTAATTAATTAAATTAATTAACATAATTTTCGTGAATGGAAAATTACTGTCCCTTGTCTGGATTACAAGTATCAATTACATTTTTTTTATCGAAAGTGTCCCATCTTCGCCTTGTCGAAATGAAGCCCTCATAAATATAATTGTCAGACAGTTAAGTATTTTCAAATTATACTGATCCATTTCTCTAAATTTTCCACCTTAAAGTTACTGTTTTCATCTGGAACATACATTGAAGAATTCGAGGAAGTTCCGGTGGATTCTCCGAATCCTATTCTAACTGATCTTCACTTGGATCCTTCTCAACAATTTATTTTCGCCGCTAGTCCATACAAAGTAAGTAAATAGTTTCTTATTTGGATTGTGGAGCCCTAAATGTTCTTAAAGTAGCCCATATATCAGAAAGTCTGCTTGTAGTGGCCCCTTGACGTTAGTGCGCTAAGTCTAAAATGATACTCTGAGCAAAATTGGCGTACTTATGTATAATAATTGTTCTTATATATTATGGATAATTGAAGTATTCTTTTCTGTGAAAAGCTGGCGAGTAGTGCGTGTCTTCTTATTAAAGAACGTTTTAATTCGCGTTTTGTTCCTTTTGGCGCCCGGATAAGTGGGGGTTGAGTATTGTAGAAAGGTCCCCCACATCGATCACATTTTTTCCCTCTTGGTTCAAACGCGAGCTAGATTGGGCGAGCGGCATTTTCTGGCATTTTCGGTCAGATGATTAATGAATGGGCCAAGACTACAATGCGAAAAGTTGCTCCGCTCATAAATCATCATCACGAAAAGGTCTGCGTACGAAAACCACGCGAAAATTCAAACCTTTCCTGTGCATGCGCTTGATATAGGCCTTTATAGCTATAGGTCTATATATAGTTCTCTTTTCCCGCGCTTTTCTTTTCGTATTTTGGCGCGAACCGTGCTACGTAAACACGCGAAAACTTTGGCGCTCGCGCTTTATATATTATCATAGCTCGTTGAGTCTGTCGAAGCTTTCAGAGTGTGCCAAACTGAACGTACCCTTTATTTTTAATAATTTCGAGATAAGAACAGAATTATAGCTTTGACTTTACAAGTGCTGAAATTATAGACTGAAACGTTGAAGTGGATTCGCGCGCTTTCTCTGTTCTCGACAACCTTTCCTCTTTCCTTTATACCTCATTAAGTATTCAAGGAAAATAGTAGGGCTGGAAAAAAACCTTTTATAAGTATATAATAAAACAAAAATAGTCTTAGCCTCTGTATGCTAAGAAAATGTAAAGATTAGTAATCGGTTTTGTGTTTTAGAAATTAGATTCCCTTGTTAACCTATGTCTACTATATAACCTTATATTTTTGTCCTCGAAATGTTTGCCAAATCTAACCAAACTGACATTGTGAGGCGAATGAATATACTATCTTAACCATGATACCGAATTAAAATAGTTTTAGCAAACAACTCGGGAGCGAGAGAATAAACATGAGATAAGGCCGTTATATACCTCGCGTGTTTTGGCGCAATTTTTCTTTTAACCCTTTTAGGCCTAACTTGAATGAATTAAAGTTATTAAACGTCGGATCAATGTTGGTTGTACTCGTTGTTTTTTGTTATTTCTTGTTTCTGAAACCCTTTCGTGTTGCAGAAAGTTTTAATTAAGTTCCGGGTTTCTAGTTGGTTTTCCGTGTAGTTAATACTTCTGTTCAAGAGGAGTTGGCTTAATGGTGAAATATTAGGCGGATTAATACTTACTGTTAAATTTCTTAAAGGAGAAAGTTCTCTGCACCAACTACCCTTGAACACGTAATATTATCTATGTTAAATTCATTTAGGGCTGTGAAATATATTCGAGATATCATATTGTTTGCGTGATTTTTAATGGGAAACGGTTCGGAATATACATGTAGGTGTAGATCTAATTCTTAGATATCAATTTGGATAAGAGCCTTAAATTATTATCAATTCTTCTTATGAATGCTTTGTAAATCACAAAAAAGTTATTATCTATCGATTCATCATCGTTAAAATAGGCCTAATCCGTTAGTATAAAATTTACAAACAAATATTAAGCTAGAAATCACTATTTAACTTACTCTAAAAATAGGCTTAACGATTCTCCGGCAAATCACGCGAGAAACGCGTGCTTTATTCCGATATTAAAAAGTATCAAACTAGGCTTAAGAGGCGCGCGCTTTTAAAAATAGGCTTAACGATTCTCCGGCAAATCACGCGAGAAACGCGTGCTTTATTCCGATATTAAAAAGTATCAAACTAGGCTTAAGAGGCGCGCGCTTTTGCTCGTTGGGTAGAGACTCGTTAACGGCTAGGTTTCCAGCTCACATGGATCCCTGTTAAGCCTACTTTCCAAATAAGTTTAAAAATGATTTCTAGCTTAATATTGGTTTGAAACCTTCTTACAGCCGGAGTAGGCCTATTTAAAACGATAAGTAATTGATAGAAAATCGGCAGAATACTTTCTTTAACTACAATTTGGCCTATTTTTGATGTCTACTTTTGTCATTTTGTTGACAAAAACTTAAAATCGACTTTCCTTTCAAGTAAAATCAAATTTACAATTATTTAGAACTTTTTCTCCGGCTAGAGTATAACTAGTCCTATAAAAAAAACGAATACTTTTAGATCAGTAAACGACGTAAGTTTGTACGTAAGAAAGGCAATAAAAGCATTGATCGCGTGTGAAAGTGTGTCAATCCAAGATCGAGCTTCTAACAAAGAAATTGAATAGCACTATTGTTTTTTTATCTTTTGTGTCGCTAGCTATCGAAGGTCCGAATCGAGCGATGTCATCAGTACGTCAACTGCAACGAATGCCTACTATCTAGGAATCCCTACTGCGGATGGTGTTCACTCGAAAAGAGGTCAGTCCATTCTCGTTAAGTCCAAAATAACCGGGATTTTTTTGCTATCGCGCCTTTAGAAGTGTTCTAAGGGTTTGGCTTCAGTGTTCAGTGCGAAGCGCGCATTCAGGATGAAACCACTCATATTTTTAAATATATCATTTAAAAGACAAACTTGTTAATTTGAATCGATTAGGAGCCTTACAATATCCATGAAAAACTGATAAAAACTTACCAAACTAAATTGTAATTTTCGCCCGCTAAGCCTAACTAGATTATAAAGCAAATAAAACCATAGATTAAAATGAAAGAAAAATCTGCAGCTTAGCAAAGAGGATCTTACATTATTTCACTAGGTGAAACATCAACTCATTTTAAACAGACTTTAATAGTTTTCAACTTGATTTGACAGCGTGTAGAAAGCTATTATATACCCATTATCTCATTCATTTCATAACTGATAAGAAGGTTGATTATAGCTTCACTCGTGGTGCCAAATCAACGGGAAATAACTAGATTTAGTGAGGATTCAATTTAGTAAATGGGGCCAGGAAGTTGGTTGGTCGGTCGACATCGAGAAAAACAACGGATATCTTTTACATTCTATTCAAGTTTTTCGAACTAAGGTGTATATTGTAATATATTACCTTGTTTCGTGTTGTTTTTTACTACCAGGATTTTCTTACTGCCCCTAAGATTACTTCACAGGCTCAAAATAACCGAATATCAAACTCCTTTTGCGCTGATTTCCATTGGTGTCTTGTAGTCAGTTCTATCTTCTATATACTCGAAGTCACACTACTCGAGGGTATATGGGAATGGTATAGGTTTGGTATAAGCTTCTGTTGGTGCTGATACAAGAAATGAATGGTCCTGGTATAAGCGTCTGTTGGTGGTACAAAGTAACAATGATATTTCTTTATACGGGATTCGGGTTCCCAAAGGAGATTTGAGAAGATCTAGACGTAATGTGAGCGTCGAAAGCAACTGTATACTTTACTTTACCTGTCCTATAAAAGATAATCTGTACCATTTCGAGTTTTCTCTACATATAAGGCTACATTGGAAATTTTATAATAACATTGTGTTATCATAAGTGTATCATAGATCTTTAAAAAGAGGCTGTCACCATGCGTAGTATTTTTAAATTATTAAAAACTAATATTAAAAATTTTACACCTCTGGGCTGACGCGTTCGAAAGAATGATGACGTAAAATGATTCTGGAATGTAATTAACGATAGCTTTCAAATGATTAGTATAAGACTTCCCGGGTTTAGCAAAAAGTATATAACACTGTCTATGACCTAAAAACGGCCGTGGTACGTCGCTTAAACCATTTTTTTAAGGAAGTGGAAGAAAACGCTGGCTATATTATTTGAATATGACTAATTTACTTATAAGAATATTGTGAATAATTGACTTAGGGTCTTATTTAGTTTATTTCACATTAATAAGAGAGTTTAAAGCTTTGTAAATGTCTACAGAAAACTCGTACTGAATTGCAAATATGTTTAGACTCGTATTTAGTTCATACGTTCGCGAACATTTTGTAAGAACTATTTTAATCCATTGTAGTATTTAATATTGTGTACTAATCCGCCTTAGCCTTTGTAAGTTTGCAAAAACGATCGCGAGCAAAGATTATTTTGAATATATAAAGTTAAAACCTATAGTGCAGCAGACATAATGAGATGTAATAATCCCCATATATTGGATTTCAAATATTCAAAGTTATATAAGTCGTAATGGGATTGTACTCTCAAATTCCTCTAATCTAAAGAGAGACTGAAATATAAATTCAAGTTATTTTTAATGGATTCTTTATTTAAACTGCTGTCACTCGTCAATTAATCTAAACAACAGTTACTGGTTAGAATATCATTTTCAAATACGTTTTAAATTCATTGTACAAGAAGTTTAGACATTATTTGAGAACTAAGAAGGTTAAATCCCTTGCTTAAACTTTAATTAAAAAGTAATAAACCCCCAGTTTAGACGAGTGTGAAGAGGGTGTTAACGTCCTATTTTACAATTAAGAAAGGTCAGAGGGTTTTATAGGTCCGTAAAATATATTTAGGTGAGATACCAAACTCTAGATCTAGTTCAATAATTAACACTTATTGTTTTCTATAAATAATTCATGTATCATACAAGCGGTTTACAAACTATTTTTAAGATTATCCGCTACATTACTGCCTATATTTTGTAATTACTACCCTACTTAAAGTGAACTAAAGAGCTTAAAGTTACTAGAACTTCTCATCGAAATTCGATATTTTTTTTTTTTTCTTTTAATGATTATAGGTGTACCATTAAATCTGCTTGCCAGAACGCAACTTGGTCTTTCGGCGACCGTAGCTCACCTCGATGGTTGTCACTGGAAACTCAACAGTGCATAGATTTTCAGTCTGTGATACCCGAACATTTACCTTTGAACAGCATGCACGTGGTAAGATGTAACATCATTGTCTAATACATACCCGTTGAGCCAAGAATTAACGGCTTTAAATTTTAATTATATATCATCTAATTTCAGGTTGAGCTCGTTATTAACCAGCTTCCGCAATTACCTTACGGAGCTCATTACTTGTGCGTTTTTGGGGATAACGACCCCATACAGGCCAGAGTCATTCAAAATGGATTGTCTTGTATGTCGCCCTTGGTAACAGCCAGGCCCACAATTAGGCCTGGAAAAGGTGCGTTTTCAAAGACAGTTTTAGGTTTTGTCATCGTTAAATTTAATCGTTTATAATTTAAAGAAATTAATTTTGAGTAAATATAAAATACAGTGTTTAAGAAGGGCTTAGTGGCTAGTAATTGCAAAATTTCCACACGGCATTCATTGCATATAGTTAATTTTCGTAGGCCTTTAAAATAACCCTTATAGCGGTCGCCATAATCATAATTATTGCTCTGTGCCAAGGGAAAAAGTTTAATTTTGTCTTGCCTTCAACACACCACGGTGACCATTACCACTTTGCTACTTCTCTTTTAATCCGTATCCAAATATTACGAGTCTGAATAAAATAGAATAGTTAATGGTTGTTTTTAATTTATGCGTTGTAAATGGTTTTTGACAATTCAGGGCGCTAATCCTTAATGACGGCAATAATAGCGTCGCGTGCTTGACGACCATCATGATTACGTACGAGCTTAATTGAGGTTTCATTTTCTTTTCGCGCCCTTTTCCCCTAATCTTCTCTTCGCGGCTACCCAACGCAGATCATGTCATGGTCAATTTGGCGGTCAGGTCTAGCGAGACTGACACGGATTTCATTCAACGGGCATTCGCGTTTTACGAATGCTCCGCGCATAAAACGTACGTGCATATATTTAAACACTTATAATAATATTATTAATTAATAGATCGTAATTATTTACGTTGCGAACTAATTAAGCTATAATATCTGTTAATGATGTAGGTGTAAGACTTGCGTGACGAGTAACTGGGCTTGTAGTTGGTGCGTTCAGGAAAACATGTGCGTAAGCAATACAACTAATTGCTCGCATCGGGTCATTGTCGGAGAACGAGTAAGTACTTTTTTTCCCACAATCTCTCGTTCATCTTCCCCTTTGCAATCTCTCGTCCATCTTGCCCATTGCAATCTCTCGTCCATCTTGCCCATTGCAATCTCTCGTCCCTCGTCCCACAATCGCTCGTTGCTCTTACCCACAATATCATGTCCGTCTATATCTACCGAATATATCCAGACGGTCCAGACCCTTTAAGTAATTACGGTCATTGATTAAAGCCAATAAAACGTCTGAGTATTTTACAATCTCTCGTCTCTCTTCCCCACAATTTTAGTCCCAATATGCTCTTGTCCTTTTCACCACAGTCTCACCTCGTCCCCACAGTTTCTAGTCCTTATATCCCAACAATATCTCGTCACTCTTCAATATTATCTGGGAATTGCCATTATCTATAATATATTTTCAATTAATCTGGTTTTTCGTGATTTATTCTTAATAGAATCCTCAAAATTCGTTAATCAAAGGTCGACAACATTGCCCGAGTTTCAGCATTGACGAAGAAATTCTGTTACCCAACGGCATAGGCAAAGAGATAGTAATTGGAGTTAAAAATCTTCAAACGCCTTTGGTAAGTTTAATCTTACGTTTAAAGATTGAGGGGTAATTTGGTGCAAAACAGTGCGTGTATCTTTTTAAATAAGTCAGATGTTTCCTTTAAACTCACTTTTAATTTTTACCCATCATGCACTCGGTATTCAATTACGATCCTTTAGAAATAATGTTAAGCCTCTTGTTCTTTTGGAAAATAAAAAAAAAAGCAAAATTAGGAAAATTAGAAAAATTCCAATTATAAAACTATTCCCGGCTGCCGGCTAGTAAACAAGAAAAATCATTATTTTAGTCATTATTATTCACCCAAAAATAAATTTTAAAAAATGGGTCAAGCGGAAAACTAGACGGGACCACCCTTTTCCTAAAAGGTCAATAATATTTCCAGTACCGTAATAAAATAAAAAGGTTTTTGTTCAAGAGGAAGATTGCGAGAATGAGAACTCGGTAAATAGCCTTATTTCTATTTCAGGTTTTATTAAATCTCCTACACCCACGAAAATAGTTTAGGAGAAAACGAAAAAAAAAATATTTTGTTCAAAGTAAAAACTAAAGAATAAAATAGAATAGTCTTATAAGCAGCTACACGCGTGTATTTTATTTGAAGAGAGGCTGAAAATACATTTAAAACGTTTCGCTCGAGTCGTGTGAACGGGAAACCCTCTTTTCTCGAATCGATTTGATTCGATTTCTCGAAACTGCTTCGGGAACCAGTTTCACACCGATTCGGTTTCAACAACCGACAGATTAAGTTAGAATAAATCGATTAATAAAGATGCTTGAACACGTTTCAAATTGATTAATAAATGCTAGTGTGACCGTAGCTATTGAAGAATTATTTCACCTTTCCTTTAAGTTGCATTTTCTCTCCTTTTCTTTTACGCTTATATATCTGGGAGCAAAATTGCCATTACACAACCCTCTCTTTTTTTTTTTCTTTCAACAATCGGAATTAATAGGAGGTAGTTTTCATCACTTATAAAACTGTAGAACCTTATTCTCAGTGAAACCAATTATTAGATTTAACAAGGAACTTAGTCTTGTAAGTGCTGCAAACTCTAATTGACCTTAACTTTAAATCGTTCACTATTTTTCGCCGAATAAGGTTATGATGATGATGAGTTTGAGAGAAAACTGGTGAGATGGGATTCAAAGAAATAGGGTTTCTAGCTTTCTGTCGTATTCCGCTCTGGTTCCTGGCCATAGATTATACCTTAGGTTGGTTATGCCTCGACATGCGAAGAACCGATAATAGTTTTCCATTTCCTTTTTAGTTTTTTCTTTCTACGGTCTACGGTCCACTTGATATGGTACCACTTACAAAACTAGTCTGCCTATAATCTTTGTTTTTCATATTTGGATGAATGGAACTTGGAAAAGCCCCTGGCTTCGTACATGGTGTCAAATTAAGATGAAATTAACTAACTATATCGAAACCCAACCCTTTCTCTATAATATTCGATTCCGTTTCTATAGAAAAACCTACATAAGATGTGAAAGGGAAAAATGTTATTGGATTTTCGTCTATTTTAGCCTACTGTAGTATAATATTTTAAAATCAAATGTGTTTAATGGTCAATTTAATTGATAGCAAGGGTCTGTGGTTTCACTTCTTCAATTTTTTTTTGTATAATTGACCAACAATTTCTGTTAGACCCTAAGGTAAGGTAAGGTGTTCAAACACAAGATAATCCCGGATAAAGATTACCTTATCGAAATGTTTTTTAAGACGTTTTCTAGGTGAAGAGACAGAAAGGCCAGTCTAGTCCTAGACTTTGGTACTTTTATTTATTTTTAATATAGGCCTAATCTTAGTCTCACAGAATTAGTGTCTCGACATTTCTTATTTCTTCAAGGTTGGTTAAAATCAAGAGTATATGACAACCCTTCCTAAGTGTATAGATCTTAAACATCCGATATTCCTGATACAAGAACAAAAACGTGGTCAGACAAAAAAATTTTAAGTCCTTTGGGCTGACATCAGAGCTCCCCTTGGGTGAGCGATAGTAAACCTAAATTTGTATTTGTTTGGCGACTTATAATGCATTACTCTCCCTCTCAGAGAGGGAGCAGACAGAAAATTCCAATTCTCGTTATATTTCTTCCACCCAGCCCTAGTCGCTGGGTGGAATGTGGGTCCGTATATCTAGCATTAAACCCTGTTACTCTTAAGGAGTTTGTTCATATACTCCTGCTAAAAAACATTATCTTCAAGCCCTAGTCGCTGGGTGGAATGTGGGTCCGTATATCTAGCATTAAACCCTGTTACTCTTAACGAGTTTGTTCATATACTCCTGCTAATAAACATTATCTTCAAGAGGAGAGTCTGAACTTCCAATTAAAATTGAAATAAATTTTAGTTCCAATCGAATAATTCGTAGTAAAATTTTGAAACGTCGACTAGTAAGTGTTGATTGATTTTTTTCACTTTGGTTTCAGGAGGGTTTTCAATGTGTGGTTGAGATTGAAGGGGCCAAGGAAAGAGTTTTTGCTAAAGTACGGGATAATAAAGTCGTTTGTGCCGAAAATGTGGTGAGTTTTTTCATTGAGGATTAAAATTGTGGTTTAGTTTTTAAATTTCATTCTATTTTAAAGTATACTTATCAAGCCGAAGTCGGGACTTTACAAGCTTCGATTACCGTCTTATGGAATGGGGATACTTTCATTGATAAAACTAACGGTACGTATATATATCTCATCGAAAACAAATTTCGTACGTTACATGAATTAAGTATATAAATTTCAATTATATTTCTGGCAGTGACATTGTATAAATGTAATCTCCTGGGAAGTCACAGCGGTCGTAGCGATTGTTCCCTTTGTTTAACCAGGGACCGGAAGTTCCAATGCGCATGGTGCGGCGGTACTTGTATGTACAGGGAATCTTGTTCGGACACAGCAGCGGCTCTTTGCCCTCCGCCTCATATTGATCTGGTACTTTTCTCATCAATTAAAAGTTTAAACTCAATTCGTAATAAGTGGTAATCATTTTTTTTATTTTATTTTATTTTTTTTATTTTAAAAAGATCACCCCATTGAGCGGTCCGATCGAAGGCGGTACCTTGATCGCCATCGAAGGGAGCAACTTGGGAACGACGGAAGAAGAAATCCAAGATAAAATCACAATTGGTGGTATCTTATGCACGCCAGTCGAGTATAGCGTCTCCGTACGAATTGTTTGTCGTACCGGAACCAGCTCGGGTGGTTCAATGCCCGCTGTCGTCGTTGTCGGCAATCGGGCTGGTATCACCAGAGCTCAGGAGAAGTTTCATTACAAGGTTAGTATTGTCTTTTAAAAAAAATATGATTATTGGGTTACAACTACTTTAAGTGTCGTGTCTTTGTTTTTATTTCGTCTTTACAGTCTGTGAGTTTGAAAAGTATTTATCCTCGGAAGGGTCCCCAATCGGGCGGCACGCGTTTGTACCTGTCAGGTTTGAATTTGAACATTGGAAGTAAGGTTGAAGTCTTCCTCGACGATCTACCGTGCAAAGTCGAACGGTAAGTCAGAAGCTCAATTGTTCTTTACTTCTGTCTCAATGTCGTCCTTATATGTGTTAACTGTGGAGGGCAATTATTTAAGGAAAATGATAGAAGATTTCTTAACTTAAAGGGCAATCACTTGTGTTAAATAGTAGCATCAGTAGGACATATCTTTATTGCAGAGAACTCTAATGTACTCTTATACTGGTTAGATATGGTAATGTTAGATATTGGTGCAGAAGTAAAGACCATCTCGAAGCTCTCTTGGTTTCCTACTTAGAAAAGGGTACTAAATAATTTAAAATAAAAACTCGTTTGTTTGAATGTTCAGTTCCTTGGCTAGTAGCAGTCAAATAAGTTGTAGAACTTCAAAATCGGCCGTACCTTCATTGGCTATCAACAAACTCTTGCTCAGAATCGACGGTGCTAACATCACGTTTCCCGACCCATTTCTTTACACTCGCGATCCAACCATACAAACTATTCAACCGCTGCGAAGTTTTTTCAGGTATTACATTTATTTCAAACTCGTTTTGTATAGTTATTCATATTTTTTGACTCTGGTAAATTGCGCGTGCAGTGGCGGTCGCAATATAATGATCTTTGGCACGAATCTCACCTCGATTCAACAACCTCGGATGGTGGTTTACAATGATTTAAACATCGTTAACGAAACGGTAAGTTTCGTATTTTTTTTTTGTTATCCAATTTCGAGACATCCCTCACGACAAAAAATACTCAGCGAATAAACTAAACGTATCCCGTTTAAAATTAAGTTTCGGTCGATTTATTTCCAGTCGTGTCGCGTCATCAACTCAACAACAATGACGTGTCCGTCACCCGCGGTCAAATCGGAAGCTAATAGAGCGCGGGGTCGCTCCACGAATAGCGAGGAATCCTTACGACTCAAGATAGGTTTCGTCATGGACGACGTCCAGTCGGTTCGCGAGTTGCGCAATTACTACCCGACTTTACCTAACGAACTGTCTTACGTCAGCGATCCTCGTTTCTTTCCGTTTCGCGACGATTCGGTTAAACTTTACAAAGGTGAATCGTTAGTGGTCGAAGGCGAAAATCTGCGATTAGCGACGGCGGAAAACGAAGTTAACGTCACTATCGGTACTCGACCGTGCAACTTGACGTCGTTAAGTATGACGCAGCTCGTTTGTCTCCCACCGGAAGTGCAACCGCCCGGAACTGACGAAATGGGACGAAGAACTCATAATAATTTGCCAGCCGTCGTGGTACGAGTCGGTGGTAATTTGCGTTACGAGGTCGGGTACTTGAGGTACGAAGTTGTCAAGAATTACGAGTTTCCGCCGGAAGCTGTCGGAGGCGTTGCTGCCGGAGGGGCGGTCCTGATGTTGCTAAGCCTAATTATTCTGGCTGTCTTGAGACACAAGAGTTCCCAAGCCGAAAGAGAATACAAAAGAATACAATTACAGATGGACACGTTAGAAAACAGCGTTCGATCCGAATGCAAACAAGGTAGGATTATTTTTTATCAATATACTGATTCTCAGGGTTTTTTACTGCGTGTACCATATCCGGGGGGCCGTCACCCGAGTTCACTGAGTTCAGCTATGGTAGTGCCAAGAGTTTAAAAATTTTGAACCCTCTAGTTCTAAAGTGTTCGTCCCCCTCGGTAACATATTTTAATCATTTTATTGTTGTTCTACTTGTCCCTATAGTTAATCAATTTATGTTAGAGTGCGTTTACACCACCCAATTAAATTTGGTTAAAGGGATTGTACCACGACCTGGTTAAAATTGTAATAGGGACAAAAACGCTTTCATTACGCGTGAAAAGTAAATTAGATTTTGTGGCATAACCATACATTTTCCTTATCCTAAAACAATAAATTAACGTGTCCAAAATCGTGTGGCTCTATCCCTTTCAATCGTATTTATCTAACTAAATGGCAGAGTTTCAAATAGTCACGGTAGAGTTTAGAACGAAGATATTTTGCTTATAAACAGCTTTTGCGGAACTTCAAACGGACATGACCGACTTAAATAACGACTTGCAAGCGACAGGGATTCCCACATTAGACCATCGTACTTACATGATGAAAGTGTTCTTTCCCGGCGTAACCGACAACCCAGTCATCCAAGAATTTAAGGTTAATTCGCTTGTTCTTATTATCTATTTTTTAAGTACTCCTTCAATTACTCGTGGGAGTAAGTAGTTTTTCGCGTAATATTTACCATTATGTTAAACAGCAGTTGAATGGTCCTCACAATAACTACGATTTGGCCATGGCCCAATTTGAGGAATTGATATATAAGAAACAGTTCTTATTGTCATTCATTGAAACTTTAGAAAATCAAAAGACTTTCAGTATTAGGGATAAGTAAGTCAATGATTTGTTACAACAAAATGAGGCAGATTTAGTCAAAATAAATCCACATATAAACATACTGTGTACGAAGGAAGTGTGTCACGTAAATGTTTTAATTGATAGATTTATTTTGGCCCATTTAGTCTCATTTCAAGCTTATTAATAATATCAATCAATTAATTTTAATTGCTTAATAAAATTAGGGTTAACGTGGCATCATTGTTAATGATAATTTTACTCGAAAAAATGGAATATGCTACAGAGTAAGACGTCTTTTTTAATTTAAAGTGAGGCTATCACGGAATTTTTATGACCTCCAAATGTAAATTGAGTTGGATTTTCGAAAAGATCAATACATATTTTCTAATCGCCATTTTCGAAGTTTTAACAATTAAAATCCCCCGCAATACTACGTTATCAATAAGGTCACCTGGCTATTGTAAAGCGTTGATTCTCGCGCGTTCTGGCACGTGATAAGGTCGCTTTTGCGCGGTCTTTTTCGTAAAAGTACCTACCTTTCCTATCAAAATTATCGTTATTCAGAAATAAACTACGTCATAAAATTAACTATATAATTTTGAGGTTGAATATGGCGTTTTCATAGTATGATAGGCATTCGAAAAAAAGATGGTGATAGCTTCACATTAAGATGTTATGTAAGGTACCATAGTAACCAATTGTATTAATTGTATTAATTGTATTAAGAATATTACGAGAATTACTCTTAAAATTGATCGAAAAATACGTGGGAACCAAACATCCTCAACTTATGCTCAGAAGGTGAGATTACCGCGCTGACATTACCATCCTTTAGCTTTTGATAAATTATCATGACGTAAAAACTTTATCGCGTTTTAGAACGGAATCGGTGGTTGAAAAGATGTTGACCAATTGGATGGCGTTGTGCATGTACAATTACATCAAGGACTATTCTGGTAGTTCCTTGTTCTTGTTATTTAGCGCCATCAAACATCAGGTCGAAAAGGGTCCCGTCGATGCCATAACACACGACGCCAGGTACTCGTTATCCGAGGAGAGGTTACTGCGCGAACATGTCGAATACAGTCCAGTTGTAAGTATAGATTGGTTACCTGTTGACTCAACTTGAACCATTACATTGCTTTAGTCACGTGATAACATAAGTTTTAGTCATCACAGAGTTTAATGAAGTTTGAAAAATCTAATTAGGATATCTTCTTTGTTAAACTTGTCTTTATATGAGAAATAACGCGCGATAGAACTTATCTACATCTAATTTTAACTGTATTTGAGATCATTGATCCGGTTTCTTTAATTATATCATAATTAGACGATACAAATCGTCCAGGAAGATCAGGACGAGAAAATTCAGTGTCGAGTTAATGACTGCGATACTATCAACCAAGTTAAAACTAAAATCTTGGATTCAGTGTACAAAAACACGCCATTTTCGTTAAGGCCTTTAACTTCCGACGTCGATCTAGGTAAATAAAAGGATGAAAAAACTATTAAGAGTTTTATGAAACGATTTAATGAACTATATACAGAATGGAGGCACGGTAGAGGCGGCCACTTAATTCTGGCCGACGAGGACTTGACAACGAAAACGGTGGGTTCCTGGAGACAGCTCAATACCCTTAGTCACTATGGCATCAGAGAGTCGGCCATTATGGCGCTCAAAAACAGGAGACGGGAGAATCACATTACGAATTGTAAGATTAAACAACGATTACAGTAAATTAATTAAGAAACGCGATTAACCGTAAGTACGATTCAATTTCTGTTTCTTTTCAGACCTTACTAATGGTCAACTAATGTTGAACAATCACCACCACAACCACCATCATCATCCCAGAAACGGTAACGCCAACGAAACAATCCGTTACTGGCATCTGGTTAAACCTCAAGACGATCACCACGATAATAACGTCAAGGACCATTGCCACAAAGCCATTCCAGAAATATTCCTAACCAGACTCTTGTCTACCAAAGTAAGTTCTATGTCTAGTCTAGCTTCAAGGGTAAAGATTTAACTTAAAGACACTTCCGCTTCTCTTAAAAAGGGCACGATACAAAAATTCGTTGACGACTTTTTATCGACGATATTGTCGGTGAATGAAGCGTTACCTTCGGCGGTGAAGTGGATGTTCGATTTGCTAGACGAAGCGGCGAAGCATCACGGGATAACGGACCCGGAAGTCGTGTACGCTTGGAAAAGCAACAGTCTTCCGTTGAGGTTCTGGGTCAATGTCGTCAAGAATCCTGACTTTGTTTTCGACATCGAGAAGAGCCCGGTTGTCGACTCTTGTCTCTCCGTCATAGCGCAAACTTTCATGGACGCGTGCTCCACGACGGAACATCGTCTCGGAAAGGTACCAAGACTAAATTATACCAATACCATCATTTTCCGCAAGCGCGAAGCTTAATTTGATTTTATCCGCCATGCAGGATTCTCCGTCGAATAAGTTGCTTTTTGCCAGAGACATTCCATCATATAGGAAGATGGTGGCTAGGTTTTACCAGGACACTGCCACGTGTCCTACGGTAACTGATCAGGAACTAAACACAACTATGCAAGTCCTATCTGTGGTAAGTTCTCTTTAGTTATACGTATCGGAACGCGGTAGTCCATGACTAGGGGTGGTATATTAGGGTTAAACAATATGTGGTCCATGAGCTAAGAAGATAAAAAATGGTTCATGAGTTAAAGCATGAAAGTTAAATAATGGTTCATGAGTTAAAGCATAAAAGTTAAATAATGGTTCATGAGTTAAAGCATGAAAGTTAATTAATGGTTCATGAGTTAAAGCAACGGATATGGATCGAAGTTAAAAAAGTATCCATGAATTATGGGATGTCTAGGAGTTAAACAATGGTACATGAGTCAATTAATATTGGATTTAAACAATAGTTCATGAGTTTTGGACATTATTTTGGCGTTATCTAAGATCTGTGAGACATTGGCTACCTATTGAATTTAGACAATAAGTCTATTAGCTTGCCCCTGAAATTTAAAAAATGTATTTACGTTTCTAAAAAGGCCCACAGTGGTGAAGTGGACAATTTAAATGCCTTAAAAGAATTGTTCTTTTACGTTACGAGATACAGAGACCAAGTAAGTAGATTGAAAACAAATTTGGACGACCCAAAATTACATTTCATTAACACTAGAGTTTTGAATTTATTTATCTTTCGAATAGATTCTTGACGATTTAGAGGGCAATCCTCAATGCCAGCGTTTGCATTTGGCTTTGGCCCTCGAAAACGTGTCGTGTACTTTAAGTGGGCTCGAAAATTCAAATTGCTGAAATTGAGAGCGATACTTTTTTTCCCTCCTTTATTCCTCATTACCCCTTTTCAAGAATAAAAAAAAAAATAGGAAAAAAACCGAATTATTACAAAAAAAAAAAAAGAAAAGAAATTAAAAGGGAAAATTCTCAAGACTTTTTGCGGAGAATTCTATTTCGAGAGATGGTGTTTAGTTTTTACGGTGAGTGAAATTCTTTTCTTTATTAACATATTAACTACAATTAACTTTGAAATTTTTGCGCGCGCGAATTATACTGGCATATTATAAATTATTTGTTGTTTTAATTAGAAAATGATTCAATTCTTATACTAGTGATTTAAAATTACTTTCACATTGAAGCTAAAATTTTATTGGCTTAGAATAAACGTCCCGATAGTAGAAAAGCATCTGGGAATAAAACATTCTTTTGACAATAGAATTAATAAATAATTATATAATAATTTATGTAAGTTTTTAGCCCGTTACTCTAATTCCTACCCTAGATTTTACGCTCTTTAAAAATAATTCGGGTATCTTATTGGTTCCCTCAATTTTCGTCATCGTGACGCCAAAGGCGAACGCTACCAAAACAATGCAAAATATCTCGAGTCTGAAGGCGATAGAAATCTATCTATCTTCTCTCCGCACCCGCAGACACGAACTATTTTGTAGCGGCTCTTGATATTTTTACTCCGGTGAATAGGCAGGGGGATGGACCGATTTTATTAATCAGTTTTTACCCCTTACAGAGTTAATAATTTTTAAGCCAATGAAATTTTAACTTTTTCGTGAATTCCACCCCAATTCCACGCCAGGAAGTTTTTATAAGTTTTTAGTTTTTAAACCTCTGTGAATATGTTTAAATGAGTATAAAGTTTCACACACAAATGAATTATATATAAATATATATATATATATATATGAAAAAAAAAAAATTGACTTAGTCTGTGATAGCATTATTTGGGAAAAAAAATGCTGTGGACTTTTATAGTGCTGATTTTAGAATAATTTCATTCCAATTTATAATTTTAATTAGATTTAAAAATTTGTATACATTTTAATCGCGATTTTTAATTTATAAAACAAATTATTTATTATCCCTTCCATAATAAATTTGACGATAAATACAACACGTAACACACAAAAACAAAATGGTAAGCCTAAACAGTTTTTTTAGGCTTACCCGCCATAATTATTACAGGGTACAGAATTAAATTAACATAAATTAAGGCTCACACGATTCTTATAAATTACAAGCACACGAAAAATATTACGATAAATTATTTAAATGTTGGTTAAACGTAGGGAGAGAGATAAGATGAAAATAAACGTTTAATCGTTAGCGAAAATATATATTCGAGATTCAAATCAGGTACGGAAAAAATCATTTAATTTATATAAAAAATTGATAACTGAAAACCTATGCACGGCCAACAAACTCCCTTAAATTGGGATTTGAATTAATTCCAATATAGCACTTTCGGCTTAGTTTCGCCTATAAATAAAATATAATTATAATTTCTAATTAAATTTTTGTAAAAAGATTCAAATTAAAAAGAAAATTATATACAAAAAGTCCGAAAAATATTTAAATAGCAAAATTTGGAAGGGGTAATATAAAAAAAGAGTGATTTTTGAAAAAAAAAATTCCAAATTTAAAAAAAATTGAGAAAAAATGAAATAATGGTTGTAATATAAGTGAAAAAATTTTCTATAACTACAAAATGAAATTTTCAGGAAAAACAAAAACGTAATTACGTAGAAAAAAATAAATTAAAAATGGCAGTGCAATTTGTTTGTGAATACTTGTAGAAGCTAGCCCAAAATGAAAGAACACAGAGAAAAATAAATTTATACTAGAAATTAATGATATAATTAATGCCAATTTCCCCCCAACGATATAATTTAAAAATAATATATATATATTAAAGAATAAGGCGCGAAATTTGACAAAAGAAAAATTAACCGAATTTAAAAATCTCACATTTTTGGGACATGAATTGCGCGCGAAATTAAATGTGCTGGCAAAGATAATTGAAGATCTTTAAAAAAAATCGAATTAAAACAAAAAAATCCTACCGAATTTAATATTTTAAGCTTTGTTGGTGCATTTAAATAGGTGCTATAATCATATTTATCACAATTAATTTTAATTTTAGGAATTTATTAATTTATCTTTATCTAGAATCTTACAGTTAAATATTGAAATAATAATTTAAATGGTGTTTATTTAAATCTGAACTAAAATGTTCAAATAAATTATACCCTTATAAATAAACCAACAAAGTTTTAAAAACAAATAACCCGAATTGTATTTTGAAATTGAAGCTAAGAAAAAAAAAAAAAAAATGGAAAACTACGAAGTTTATTCTTGCCTACTTGTTAGTAAATTACGCGCAAAAGCAAACAAACAAACAAACAAACATACATACAAACTAAAGTAACCGAAAATAATTGCAGACTTCAATAAAACTTCACCAAAATCGTTATAAATACGTGGCATTGGATAGTTAGGTAACAAACAGTTATGAACTAACAAAAAATGGACCACAATCAAACGAATAAACAAAAACCAACCAATGAACGCTCTTAATTTATATTGAATGTTGGTGTAAATTAAAAACAAAAGCAGGTACCGAATAATAAACAGAATTAATAAACCAGAAATATAAACCAGCTTTAGAAAAGAATTAAAATAAGGAAAAATAAACAAAAAAAAATACAAAATGAAATAAAATACATAAAATGTCGTGCCTGTGGTGTACTTGAAGGCTGAAAAATATTTTTTTAATGCTACTGACAATTTCTATGTCCCATTTTTGTGTGAAAGATACCAAAAAAAAAAAGAAAAAAAATTAAGAAAATTCCATTTGTCAAAAAAGTATATACCAAATTAATGTCTCCCCTCAATCGACCAAACTTATATTAAAGATATTCATGAGATAAAATTAATATTGATGTTATTGTCAACAGGTATTGCAATTTGCTCAGGGTGAAGCAGAAATTTTGTCTTGTTCCTAACTTCTCCTATTCCACCCCTGGTATTGCCGAGTACGCTAATGGTATAGAAAATGCATCACTTCGCACCAATGACCAAGGTAGGTAGGAAGACCCTCTTTGAGTCATGACCCGTTTACTCGGGTTTGAGGCACTAGGAAGAGCTTTGGAAATATCCTCTCCACTTTACCGTCAAAACGGTGGGACCATAGACCCCTCTCCGACTGTTTTAGCGCTGTAGTGGGCCTAATTTCGAAACTCTTACTTGTGCCACAACCACTTGAACTGATTCCTTTGATTTTAAAAATAAAGAGTACTAAAATGATACCACTTTGAATTACTGTAAAAGGCAGTAAGCTGGCCAAAAAATGCACAAACAGACATCTTCAACTTATCGCCCCTGCAATGCTAAACTCCATGTAGTCCAAGTTGTCTATTGGGAAGACATCCACGGTAAATAAATGTACATAGCTTATTAGGTAATTTAATAACTTTAATAATATGATATTAAAAGATACAGCAATAAAAACGCGAGAAAAATAAATGGTTTCATTTTCGAATTTACAACGCGCGGCGAAAACCAGTAATTTTATTTGATGTATAGTCGACCAATCGTAATCATTCATCTACAATTTATTGGACTGTCCAATGACCGATGGTTACTTCCGTCCCTCAGTCCCTGTAGTCTGCTCTAGGGAAAAATTCCGGTACGGTTGGTCGGATTGGTCCTGACGTTGTGTTTTTTACTACTCGCGAAAAATTTAGTTTTTCATTATGTAGACTATATTTTATTCGTCTATTAACCTTATAACAAGAACAATATGGTAAATATTATTAATAATTATTATAAAAGGTGTTGTTAAAGGATAAAGATTAAATAGTATGTATATGTAGACGCGTGTCACCGTCACGTGTGAGTGTTTAGCCGAGGCCAATTTTTTCAAATTTGATTATCAGGCTATCAGCTGTCTAATATCAAAATCAATTTATAATAATAATAATTTTATTAGTCAGGTAGAAAAAGCTACACACTTATTGTGCCCTGACATAGCAAAGGGACACTAACAACGATACAAAGAAATGGAATACATGAATACGAGACACTTGGAGTAAAATATACAAAAAATAGATTAACACAATATATGTACAGAATATACAAACGCTAACAACGATGCATAAAAAAAGAAAAAAAAAAAAAAACAAAAAAAAAGAATAAATAAGTGAATATAGTACACTTTGGAATAAAATATACCAAAAATATATGAGCACAATATATGTACATAATATACAAACATTATTAAAACACAAAAGATGGTGAATTTAGAATTAAATTAGAAAATGGAGATACAATAAAATACATATGTACAGGGGACAAGCGACTTCAGTCCCACCCACGAAACTTATCAAGGCGAGTCTTAAAGGCAGATACCGACGATCTAGCCTTGATAGCAGAGGGAAGACCGTTCCAATCATTGACCACCCTTTGGGTAAAGAAGTTACGGCGAACCGTACCGCAACAACGCTTTTTTACAATAGTGGGGGCCTTACGTCCGGTCCATTTGACAGTAAAAAACTGACCAGGTGTTACGTCGTAAAGGGAGTGAATGATTTTAAAGGTTTCCACGATATTGTTTCTGATAACCTGATTCCAAATCATAGATAGGGGAGTTTCTTACCTGTAATGTGAAACGAAAATCTGCCATTTTTAAGAGAACTGCCTATAACCAACGATTTATTTCATAGAAAATGCTTAGAAAAATGCATGTCAGGGATATATTAAAGTTTGGTACCGAATCGGTCAAATCTGAAGTTCTCATGAATAACTTTGTGAAACCACTGGACCGGGATATTATTCAAGTAGAAAAATACGAATATCATTTGCATAAAAACTTGCATATTGTTGGTTTTGGGAAAGCCGTCACTGGCATGTGTTCTGCTTTAGAAAAAGTCATCAGCGATCATTTGAGAGGTGGTATTATTTCTGCACCCATTGGAACCAAACTAACTTACCTGGAAAGGAACCCCAATAGTAAAATAAAGGTTTTCGAAGGAGCTAAGGACAATCTACCGGATAATGATGCCTTAAATAGTGCCAAGTCAATTTACCAATACGTCAATTCACTAGCTTCGTCAGAATTGCTTTTTGTTTTGATAAGCGGTAGGAGTTAATTGATATTGGCATATTCGTATTATAAAGTAACTTTTTTCTTTTAAGGAGGAGGTTCTGCTTTATTACCTTACCCAAAACCTCCGGTAACTCTGAATGATAAATTACTCGCAACAAAGTTGCTTACAAGCCGAGGGGCTGATATTAAAGAGTTAAACACCATTCGAAAAAGACTATCAATGGTTAAAGGCGGAGGATTAGCCAAAATAGCAAAATGTCAGGTTAGAAAGTTAAAATTTCTTTACTTTTCTATATGTTTATCTTTGTTAACTAGGAATTTTGTATTTTCCTTAATTATATAGACTGTAACCTTGATTCTGTCTGATATTGTCAATGATCCTATTGATCTCATAGCCAGTTCGCCTACAGTCCCGAATACCGAGGACCCTGCTCTTCCCTTAAAAATCTTAGAAAAATACAATTTAGTTGCTGAAATGCCTAGCACCGTTATTGAGGTTTTATCAAATATATCTCCAAATAACGACTCCGATATTCAATCGAACGTTCGTAATTTAATTATTGGCAACAATACCATGGCTCTTAATTCTAGTTTATCCAAAGCTAACGAACTCGGTTACAGTAGCTTCATCTTATCTCGTACCTTAGAAGGCGAAGCTAAGGTTGTGGGACAAACTTTCGCTAATTTAGCTCAAATAATTACGGATAAAAACTGGGAATATGATATCGCGGTATTAGCGGAAGTATTCAAATGTAATGAGTCAAAAATTAATAGAATTATCAGTGAAAGCAGGGAAGCTTTGTCAAAAGGAGAAAATGTTTGTATTTTAACCGGGGGTGAAACTACGGTAGTTTTAAACAAAAATTATTCGGGTAAAGGCGGACGGAATCAAGAAATGGCCTTAGCTTTTTCAATTGAAATTGGGAGAAAAGATTCCTACCATAATTCGGAGATTAGTTTCGCTAGTATGGGAACAGACGGTATAGACGGTCCAACTGATGCTGCTGGAGCCGTTGCTTATCCTGGTCAGGCTAATTTAGCAAAAACACAAGGTTTAGATCCGCAATTATGTTTGTCTAAGAACGATTCCTATTTGTTTTACAGTCAGTTTTTAAAGGGGGTTGATCATATTATAACTGGGCATACGGGTACGAATGTTATGGACCTCCAAGCTTTGTTAATTAAACCCCAATAATAATTTGGTATTAATTTTCTTGTAGATTAGTGGATAAAAATTGTATTTTTCTAAAACTGATTCGTGGGGACCAAAAAATAAAAGTGGTCCCTTCTAATTTCCTAATTTTCGGTTTATTAAATTCATAGTATATGATATATAAAAGAAAACTTAATAAAGATCATGAATGGTCAAATTTTATTCCAAAAAATGGTTTGAAATGACTAAAATAAAATCTCTCACGCCATAAAGTTTAGTTCAGAAGTCGCTTATGCTTCAGGGAGGCTAGCTAGGAATACTAGAGGCACAGTAGAGGGGTTGCTACCGGCACCGCGTAGCAAGACATCCTCTTGTTGGTGCATTGAAACTAAAATTGGTACAGAGGAAGGCAGGTCTACGTCTATATTGATGTTTAAAAGGAATGGTGACTCCTAAATTAATATTTAGTATCATTATTCATTCAGTGATGTCATAATGATATCACAATCCAAAGTTATTCAGTTTTAACTTCTATTAGGCCTAACTCTCAATTATTTAACATGATCATGCTCTTTTGAAGAAAATTACTCGCATTCTCAAGGGAGAAATAAAATAAGTTCGTAATTAAAATTATTCGCAATTAAATGCTAATTTTAAACTCCATTTATTTCAAAAATGCTTAGCTTATTTTTATACATTATATATATTCAATTTTTTCAACCCCAAAATATTTTGTGCAAAAAATTTTACGATATACGTTTATTAACAAAATTTTGGCCAAAATAATACTTGGCTCTAGATGAATTTCCAGGACAGTGCGAGATTATTTAAAAAGGCCATTTTAATCTAGACTATAAATATAACTTAATTTAAATCTTAATATTTTAATTTTCGAAACTAATTATTCAGGATAATGAAATAAATTTATCATTTAAACAAAAGAATTTAAACTTTTTAAAGAGATTTAAGTAAAGCCATAACTTCCGGGATTAAATAACCTTCCTCTTTTGAATCAGAATCCCAAACAAGGGTTAACAAAGCGGCGGGAACTAGGCGTAGATCGTTAAGAGAGATATTATAATCCGTTAGTTTTTCACCTCCTGGTGCCAATAAATGATAAGAACGGTCCATTTCCAATAAATTCTCAGTTATAAATTCGCAAACGGCTGAAAGAGGTTCATTTACTCTGAAAGTTCCCTGTTTTGAATAAAAAACGGTTGTTTCAGAATCATCACACTAAAGAATGTATTAAAGATTGTTTTCAGAATTAGGCACAGTTTTCGTGTATAAATAAATTTCTAGAATTTGGTTAAATTTCAATTTCAAGGATGTGGAAAATTCAACCAATCAAATGAACCCTATAGGACCCAGCCTTCAACAGTACAAATTTTCTGGCAATTTTTTTTAAGAGTTGAAGATGGAAATTATACGATTGGTTCAATTTTTACACTACACTGAAATTCCAAATTAACCGAACTTGGGAAATTAAGTGAAACACTAAACTGTCCCCTAAAAATTGTGAGAATTTTCTTATTTTCATAATTTTGGGGGCAGATTCTGAAAATCAAAAGCTTTCTCTTTTTTTAAATAACTCATAGTTTCCCTTTAAAAAAAATCAAATTATATTAACTTGTAATATGATTCCATCGCTGAATCGAATTCTTACTAGCGAATATCTATATTTTCTTAGTTCTCTAATGGCATCTCTTTCCCTCATTGCTTTGGTACGAAGTGCTAGGTTTAATTCAACCTCAGCAGCTCTAGGGATTTGAAAGCAATTATAATTATCAGATTTTATTAAGCAGCTCTTATAATTCTCACTTTCTCTCTTGTTCTCTTTTAATCTCATCCACTGTCAAATTAAAAAATTCACTGGGTAACGCTATTTTAGCTAGAGCTTGAGCGGGCATCAAAACTTGAACATTGCGATCCAGCTCTGGTTTAATTGGTTCTGCATTTTGTAGCGCATCTATTAAGCCATTTAAATACTCCACATTTTCCATTTTCTCTTCCGGATAGATCAAAACTTCCTCTTCCACTCCGTCATTCTCTACTTTAATCTTTTCAAAACCAGCCCCTAGTAAAAAGTCCATGGTTCCTTCTAATGAAGATACTTTTTCTTTGAAAACTTTATTTTCTAATCGAATCTTTCTATATTTTTCTTCCGAAGGATGTTCTATGATGTTTTTTAAATACTTCATTAAAGTTTCAATACCCACTTTAATCTAAAAGTGCAAAAATATTAATTTAAGCCTAGTAAAAAAAATTCTAATTATAGTGCAAACCTTATTTTTGTCAGAATTACACGTATGAATGATCAAACACGCCGACAAAGCTCTTTCATCTTCAATACTAAGTTGCTCGTAAAGAAAATTTCTTATCTTTTCTCTCATTTCCTCTTTTGGTAATACATCAGGACCAATTAGTGGACATTTAAAATATACACCAGTAACCGTCAAAACTTCAGGACCCTCTAGTGAGACTTCTTTTGGTCCTGGTCTTTGAATAGACTCTTCATCCTTAGCTTTTTGTCGTTCCTGTTCTATTTCTTTTTGAGCCTGAGCCCGTATAGCTGATAGCGACCTTGAATCAAACAATTTAAAAACGAATTTAAAAAAAAAAAAAAAACAATTTAAAAAAAAAGTAAAAAATTAAAACAAACCAATTAGGATTTCTATTCTTTTGCTGATCAGCTTCGATTCTAGCCAAAGCTGCAGCCCCAGCACGTTGCACCCCCTCTGATGGGTTTTGTCTCGGAGTAGGCTTGGAATTGCTACCTTTTTTTTCACGTTTTTCATTGGAAGACTCTGAAGAAAGAGTCCGTCCCTGTCCAGCTGAACTAAATTTCTTATCTTTCTTCAATCTCTCAAAAAACTTCTTCATGTTTATGGCTAATTTAGTGTTTAGATCTTATATTCGAGGAGTATAATCATCGGGTAGCTTTAAATTACGGTTTTCCTCTTTGAAGTCGTCTAAGGTATGACTAGAAACTGTAAAAGAAACCTTTATTTAAAGACTTTATACGGCTTCCTAAACTCCACGCCACTGAAGATTAATCTTTTACCTGATTTAGTGAAACGTTCCGATATTCGACTACCAAATTTTCCCCAGGCTATGCAAATAAAAATCACGCAAACCAGAAATATTGTAGTGAAAACTCGAATTATGCTTAATTGAAATTCGTCTACACTGTTAAGGATATTAACTGTTTCCTCGACCAAAGAACGGCCAATGTCAATGAAATATTCTAAGGAAGAGACGTACGCCAAGCCTTGGTTTTCGGTTTCCGCAAACGATGATTCGTGTAAAACTTTATTCGAGGCAATTTCAATGTTAGGTTTATCTCCGGAATTCATTAATACAAACTATTTTGAATATTATAGCGCAAAAACAAGTTTAAAATGTTTTAAAATTCGAAAAAAACACATGTCAAGGGAGTAATTTATGAAACGAAACTCATAAAGTACTTAGTCTATTGACACTTGACCCTTGCAATCAGGGTCCGTTTGCTCGGGTAACGACACAGAGGAGTGTTCAAAATCAAAATGGCCAATTTAGAAGCGAGAACTGATTTATGCACATAAGAATCTGATATGTAACATACTTAATATATGACAAAATTCGTCACTATTCGCTCGCACCTCTAAAAATATTAGAGCGCACTCGGGCGTTTCATTTCCACTTGAAGCTCGCTAAGCTTGGTCTTTTAGTTTAACCATAAGCCTATTACCTTATATAGGCTTATGGTTTAACAAAAAGAAAAGAAAATAATTTTGGATTTAACTGTAATAATTTTGATTTGAAATTTTCACTTTTTAGCATCAAGTGTGCGAGGATAGGTTTAGAATATCTTTTTCCCCATTTTTTGGTAATAAATAATGATGGAAGTATCGGGGATATTTCCTAGCTCCTCCTTATGTCTCAACCCGATAAAACGAACCCTGATATCAATAAACAAGTAGTTCCGTTAGCTTAAACTTACGGATAGTCACGTTTTTGTGATGCGGTTATATATTTCATCTTAAAATGTTTATATTTTTGTAGTTGTTTAGTAAGTTAACATTTCAGTGTTTATTTACTTTTAAATTCAGTCTTATAATTTTTATAATTTGCCACGTAAGTTTGTTTCTTATTCAACCATTTGAAAGTGAAACTTTATGCGAAGCCTTGGCTATAAGTTCAAGGTCATTATAAATCGAGCCTAAGCTTTTTAATTATTAATTATGAGCCCAAATTTATGGTAAATTAAATTTTTGCGCAATATATTCATTTCTCACGAAGGATGCTATGAATAATTCGTAAAAGTTTCTGAAAAACATGGGAAGAGTCGGTTCTAGGAAAGATGTTCGAATTTTGCTGGTTGGAGAACGTAAGTATAGTAGCATTGTACACGCTTTCAAGTAGATGAATATTGGTTTTCTCCTTAACCTTCGATATTTCAGCGGGTGTGGGGAAAACTTCGCTTATTTTATCATTGGTTAGTGAAGAATTTCCTGATGAGGTACCTCCAAGGGCCGAGGAAATTACGATCCCGGCTGATGTCACACCCGAAAAGGTTCCCACTCATATAGTCGATTATTCTTGTAAGTCATCATTTTCCTATTGCTTAAGCCAAGTTTAATTCTATTTAACTAATGTAAAGCGTCATTTACAGCCCAAGAACAAGAAGAAAGTGTTTTAGTTGATGAGATAAGCAAAGCAAATGTAATTTGTATTGTTTACTCAGTTGATGATGATGATACGATTGATAAAGTAAGTTTCTAATACAAACTTAAGTGAAATTAAATGAAATTGCAATTTTGTGTGATAGATTACATCTTACTGGTTACCGTTTATCCGTGAACATTTGGGAGAAGAGCACAATACCCCTGTCGTTCTAGTTGGAAACAAAGTTGACCTTCTGGACTATAGCTCATTAGATGTAAGAGTATAAAAAACTGGGAGGAATGAAATATTTAAAATTATCCTCTTCATTTGATTAGATGATAATCCCCATAATGAATCAGTATGTAGAGGTAGAAACGTGCGTTGAATGTTCAGCTAAAACTATGAAAAATGTGTCCGAGTTGTTTTACTATGCTCAGAAAGCTGTACTTCATCCGACTAGCCCTCTTTATATACCCGAGGAACGAGATGTAAGCTCATTAGTCATTTTTTGATAAACTACAAAATTTAACATTATTATTTCGTAGCTGACTGACAAATGTAGAACAGCTTTAACAAGAGTCTTCAAAATCTGCGATTACGATAATGATGGCGCATTGAGCGATTATGAATTAAATCAGTTCCAGCGCCGTTGTTTTAACTCCCCTCTTCAGCCCCAAGCGTTGGACGATGTCAAGACTCTAGTCAAAAAGAATATCGAAGAAGGGGTGGATGAAAATGGACTAACCCTTGAAGGATTCCTCTTTCTTCATACTTTATTTATCCAACGAGGACGTCACGAAACAACGTGGACCGTTTTGCGCAAATTTGGCTATGACGATAGTTTACAATTGGCCAAAGATTATTTATGCCCACCTTTAAAACTTCAATTAGGCGTCAGCACGGAATTAACTCATCAAGGTTATCATTTTCTAACTACCTTGTTTGAGAAGCATGACATCGATAAAGATAATTGCCTCAGCCCTTCTGAACTGCAAAATCTGTTTGAAATATGTCCCGTTAATCCTTGGGGTGCCAATATGGCTAATACCGTTCCTACCAACGAACTTGGATGGATAACTTTGCAAGGTTATCTCTGCCAGTGGACGTAAGTATCTTATCTGAATTTGTAACCCAATATTAAAATTATTAACCATGGTGAAATAGAAATTTAAATAACTTACCAGGATCGATACTTCATGGTTTAAATCATCAAAAACCTAAGTATTTTGTGATTTTAAACAATGAAGTATCAGTCTCTTAAATGAAAGTTATTGAAATTTCTAAATATTATCAATATTGGCGAGTACCAAGTCGATTAGTTGATAACCGATAACTGAGACTGCAGCTAGAAGAGTACTAATTACTTGTCTGTGAAACTGGAAATTTAGTACTCGACACTCAATTCTTGTTTTACTACTCTTGCGTAAGAGTTGAGGTCTCTGATTAGAATTAAAAAACAAAAAAACAATTAAGGCTTAAAAATAGTAACTCTGAAAAATTGAATGGTGACTTAAACAGTGATTATTTACCAGAAACAAATTTAATTTCAGGTTAACTACAGCTACTGACGTAACCAAAACTTTAGAATATTTGGCCTACTTGGGCTATATCAACAGTCCTGAAGAAAACCAACTGTCAGCGGTACAAGTAACGAGACAAAAACAAATCGATCTTCAAAAACGACAAACAAGTCGTAACGTTTTCCATTGTCACGTGATTGGCCCCCAAGGAGCCGGTAAAACGTCATTTATGCAAGGATTTCTCGGTAAAACCTTGGAGGAGCAAGTTGGTATCAATAAAGCTCACCTATCTCCTTATACCGTAAATTCCGTACAAGTTTATGGTCAAGAAAAATACCTCATTGTAAGGTTTACGACAATTCTTTGTATTAACTCTGAATTTAATCGAAAATTCAATTTTAGCTTCACGAAATCGATATTTTCTCGTTAAACGATAATCTAACACCACCCGAGCTTCTATGCGATGTTGTTTGTCTAGTTTACGACGCTGGACACCCTAGATCCTTCGAATATATTGCTAGGATTTTTATCGTAAGAATTTGGCTACATTTTCATAATTTTAGAGGATTAAAATTTTATAAACCTTAATTGTTTTCTTTAGAAACACTTTAGCGAAAGTTCTGTCCCAGTTTTAATAGTTGCTGGCAAACGAGACCTTCCTAGCGTTCGTCAAGAATATGTACTTCAACCTGAGCAATTCGCCGCTAAACATAAATTACCGCCTCCTCAACCTTTCTCCGTCAGCTGCGCTGTTAGGAAAGATCTTTATGTTAAACTAGCAACAATGGCAGCATATCCGTAAGTTTTCTTGAATATTTTAATAATGTTTCGTTCGCTAAGGATAAGATTAACACCTGATTTAACAAACGAAAATGCTGCGATACTAAGTTTAGAATTTTTAACCTAAAAAAATAATTTTCCTTAAATTTTATTGCCAAGAGTTTATTTTTAGTGGGATTATAAAATTATAGCGGCTTTTATTCACTTATATATGACTCACGGGACTTAAACTTAATCCGTAAACCACTTCCGACACTTTTAGCTTGGAAGCTTTCCACCGATTGTATTAAATTTATAATTTTATGGGAGGATTTTTTTAAAGGGATAATGCATCCTGACAATGAGTAATTTTTCTATCCTTAAAAAAATTTAAGTAATTTTACGCTAGAAATCTATTTTTAACTCAGAAAGTAGGCTTAACAAGATCCATAGAGAGTTTATTTTGACCATAAACTGTTTAAACCGACTGTGTAATGTCAAGAATTCAAACTTTTTGTGGATCCTTATTCCTTATTAAACCTACTTTCTGAGTAAGTTAAAGAATAAAGATGGATTTGTAGCTTAGCATTAGTTTGTAAAAAAAAAATCACTATTTTAAAGATATTGCATCAAAAGAAAATCTCTCGTTGTTGGTATGCATTCTCCCTTTAATCTTTGTTGTTCCCAATTATTTATTTCTAAATATTGGGTGTCCGCCTATTTCTTAGCAACCTCAGACGGTTGGTTCATATTCTTCTGGTCAAACCAACGCCTTCCTGGCTCTCCCAACATTTCAGGTTTTTTAAAATTGTCTCGATTTTATTCAAAAATGAAGCGAGCTATGTGTTTTGAGAAGCATGCCATAATTTTTTGCCTGGCATAGTTGGGATGAGTAGGAATATAAAAAAAAAGCAGCTAAATAGTATTTTTAGTTGCGCGCTAAACTTTATAGAGGCTCTCGCTTGACCAGTAGTCACCCATAGTCTTTTAGTTTATAGATTGATCTCAACTTTGCGCCTTTTTGTTTGCCTTTTTCTCCATTTCCATATATTTTTGAGATATTTTACATTGCAATTGCACGTGTTTTGCTTTAAATTATATGTTTGAAGAGTGCTTGAGAGCATCAAATGGGTTTACTTTATTCAACTAAGGTTTGTTGAAGTTAAAACTTGGAACAAAGGGTTATGATCTTATGAATTTCTAAATCATATCGAATCAAAGAAGGACACAAAGGAGTAATTAAAGACTATATTTTGTTTCGAAGATAGAGTTCTAAACATCACGGTACTTAACATATTCATTCAATACGCCAGCAGCGTACTGTTATGTACTAAAACAAAGTTGAACCAACACGCACGTGATAGGGATGGTCCCAAAAGTGTCAAAATTTCCATGGGGCAGTAAAATTAAAATACATGAAAGCGGAATCAAAATTAGACAATCTAGACTAGCTTGAATTCCATCATTAAGGTCTCTATGATCAAACGTAAATTTCGATTGATCTTGATGCTCTTAGCTCTACCTTACACACCACAATTTGTTGTGCAGTGCATTTTCTACGCTTGTTCTTTCCTTCTTACCGGTACCCTTTCATTTATTAATAATTTATGACGGAAAAAAATAGGTGTAAAATATAGAATTATTTCTCTGTTTTTTGTCTTCTCTAAAGGCATTTGAAATATACATCATTTTCACCCGATACCATGATATGGTTGAAAGCCGGGATTGGAATGGCGGCTGTGGCTCTCGTTAGTTTGTTTTTGGTCAAAATAATGAAATCCACGCATCATAGGTAACTTTCTATCTTATAAAAATATGGCGAAACAAAAACACTTCCACCCCTTCGGCCCAAGGAGACTCTTAAGACTAAAGTCTTTTTACAAATGGGAAAAAAAAAAGTTGTGAGAGTGATTGAACTGAGAGAACGCGTGTCTATTTAAAAAAAGAAAAAAATCTATTTTAATTCAATTCTGGGCGCAAAATATGTTCCAAAAAAATAATCTTTAAACTCTTAAACTATTGAATGAGTGAAATATTGTTGAAAGCAAAGTTCCGAACTATCTGGTTTTCGCCTTTTCAGTCAAAGTGAAATCTAAATGAATAGTTTCCAAGAACAAACGAACTTTGTCGAGAGTTGTTTCGACTCGTTAAGTAAATTTGATCAGGTTCCTTTTACGGTTAAAAATTGTATAGAGGGAAAATAAGAATGAAAGTAGGAACTTAATTCAATATAATTCTGCTTTAATATAAGCTAAATTACTAGTGGTTGGTCTGATACCGAAATTTCACTGTCATATCTATTTCGCGTCTAACTGATTGTCACTTCAGTGCGAAAATTTGAATTTCGCCCCAAAAACAGTTAAATATCGGTATTAGTTTTCTTTATTAATTTTACTATACATTTATATCGGTTAAATTACGATATCGGCCAACACTAAAAAAATTAAGGAAACCTGAAAAACCACTGCCTATTTTAAGATGAAATTAGTCAATTTACGAACATCTGATAAATATTTGTTTTTGCGTAGTGTTTTTAGCAGCTTTACTTTGATTTGACTTGTAATAAGACTTAAGGGTTTAAATTGAAAACAAAAGACTCTCGATATAAGACTGGAAATAACTTTTCAAAAAGTCTGGAAATATTTAAAAATGTGTAAATTAGTTAAACATTGCGAGTTTCTAAATAAGGAGGAAAGATTTAAAAGAAGTCGGTAAATTATATAATATTATTTAGTCGTTTTAATTCGTACAAAATAAACCAAATTTTTTTTTAAACCAGAAAAAGTTGATTAGTTAAGGTTAATTAAAGTCTCTGCGATTTTAAGGAACGCATCTTGAGTCGATGACTTTTCAAATTTCTCAACAAAATTATCTCCACTTTCGAGGCATTTAGTTAGATCAGGATCCAAAGGTATTGCCCCTATAATATCAACTTATTAGAAGGTTCTTTAAATTGGATTAAAATCATATACGTACCTAAAAATGGAACATTAGACTGCTTTGCTAATGATTCTCCTCCTCCTTTTGAGAAAATATTAGTAGTTTCCTATTTATATATTTTATATTATTAGAACAATTTGATTTTATGGCTGGTAAATTCTCTTACATTGCAACACGGACAAACAAATCCACTCATATTTTCAACAATCCCTAATATTTTAATGCCAGTTTTGCGACAGAATGTAAGTTCCCTTCGAACATCCCCTACAGCCACAGCCTTTAAATTAGACCAAGATTATTAACTTCCCACTTTTTAAAACTCTTAATTATAAGCATTTACTTGCGGCGTTGTAACAAGCACGGCACCATCAATATTGTATTCCTGTAGCGCCTCTACCACTGATATGTGTTCGTCAGACGTACCAGGAGGGGTATCAATAATGAGGTAATCTTGTTCGCCCCAATTTACGTCAGTTAAAAACTGTTTAATCATCGCTAGGGTGATATATTTGTATTAGAAACCTGCAAACTTGGTAGACCCTAGATTTTTAAATACCATTTTTCTTAGGGCCACGCCATATTACTGGTTCATTGCGATTGTGTAGTAAGAAACCGATAGACATGACCGATAACCGTTGATCTTCATTTAAGTAGACTGGAACCCACCTTTATTTATAAACCATAATTTAAAATCTTATACAATAATATTACCTTAGGTTATGCAATTACGAATTTACCCTTCATCACATTGATGTACATCCTTCTCTTCTAAATTAAGCATTTTTGGAATACTGGGACCGCATAAATCTATGTCCAATAATCCAACCTTTTTTCCCAATTTTATTAGCGTTAAAGCTAGTTGGGTGGCAACTGTGCTCTTTCCAACCCCTCCTTTTCCGGATAAAACCAAAATAACATGTTTGACGCCCGGTAAAAGCGTGGAATCTATAAAAGATATCAATTTATGTATTAATTCAATGAGCACGCCGCAAAAATTAGTTTTAAAATTGCCGCTGAATTTCAATCATACCTTTCGCCATTTTTAAATCCACCTTTATTTTGTATTTTTATCTGCTGAACCCCGCAAGGGGTCGCCGTGTTTCAAAAGGGTGCACTGCTCAAATATAATAGCAAAATAGACACAGACAAGCATTGACATTTCATAAGACATCCCAAAATATAATAATTTTCCAAAGTAATTTTTAAACAATAGATGGCGCCAACAGTTCTATGGGAAATTTCCGTTTTATATTTACACTTGAGAGCATTATTAAAGGCTGGGAGACTATCCTATTTTAGTTATCTCACTCTCAAGTGACACATTTTAAAAGTATTGACATGTTTTCTTCAGATTAGGCCTAGAGCGGAGTGCGGCATTTTCGTTTGTGTTTTTGGAGTGAGCGATCGGAATAATTCCTTTCACTCGTTTTTGTTTTTATAGTTAAATTTGTTCGGTTGTCAACTTAAGTTTAATTACGTTTTATTCGTATTTAACAGCGAGAAGATATGTACACTGGAATGAAACAAATTTGGTGAGTCACAGAATTTTTTATTATCAAATTATATACTTAAAACTCTTCAAAAATTAAAGTAAATGTTGGGGTTTATCAGTCTACAATGCAAAATAAGCATTGAGCCGGTGATATTAGTTAATGATACGTCGGTATGTTTATCATATTTACCAAACCAAAAAAAAAAAAAAATAGAAACCAAAAAAAAAAAAAATTATCTTTAATCCATATCAAAAATCGGCGTTTTGGAAAATGAAAATTGCTCAAAGAAATCTGGCCAAACTCACGTCATTTCTATCGTAATTATCCACCCACGATTTTTAATTTATCCCAAAGTTAAGGCGTAAAATTGAGCTTCATTCTTTTTCGTGATGAAATCCTTCGTACAGGAAAGTCAATTAGCAACACATTTTTACGTCATTTGTAAAAATAAATAAAAATACAACCAACTCGTGTTTCAAAGGAGTGCCCGCCCTCCAGTTAGTTAAAAAAATATATGTAAATCAACCTGTAGAAGTTAAAATAAGCCCTATCATTACTAGCCCACATTTTAAAATCTCTTTATTACCATTCCTGTAACAACCAAATTTGACTAATTTTATACGGATCATTACGGCATCATACTGATGGTTTTAGCGTTTGTTACAGAAAATCATTGCCCTAAAAAGCAAATTATTGATAATCCGCAGGGACGTTCGAGAAATAATGTCAGGAAAATTAATCTCCCTGAGAATATTGTTGTCATAAGGGTTTCGCCTAAGCTCTACAGGCTAAAGTCGGGTGTGTTTCCCGCCTTTTTTTCTGGTATGTTAAATCCTAATCTTACAAGCGTGTAAGTTTTCCTATAAAAACATTTATTTAGCCAGGAACTTATACCTTTAAAAGACTGTCACTCGCTATAGTAAACGACTATTTTCAGATAAGGGTGGTACCCTTTTTTTTTAACGTTTACAACTACCGTTAACCCACAAGAGACACTGATGTCACATGACATCTTACGTAAAAAAACATTTGTATATGACAGATTTTTTTATTCCTCGGAGATTTAATGATTAGGATTAAAATCACAAAAATATTGTACGTGCCCACAAACTTTACGTTGACACTTATTTTCTAGCAGGGTGCATTTAGTCGGGTTGGGACCAGAGCTGTCTCTAACCTTTAGTTATCGATATTGGGAGTCTCTCCTAGTCATTTTGACTAGTAAATGCAGCCCAAACCTTTTCAAAAATCATAGTGATTATTAAAGATATTCAAGGTATGGTGGCTCACTGGTCAAGCAGACTACTAGCTACACCAATTTGGCATTAAAATAGTTCGTCCTTGTGCCCCAACCCGAGTAAACGACCCTGGTTAACTGCCAGAGAAATATATGTAATAGGGAGAGGACAATTCCTTTTTGAACCTCTAGGTTTTGGTCAAATAGTATTTGTCCGGGAGTCTTCGGAGAGTATCGGGGCTAAAGGGGTCATCTGCTATATATAAAGAGCTACTTGGTCAGTTACGCTTTGGCTCTGTGATTTAACATTGTGTATTAATACGCCAAGAGTTTGGATAGTTTACAACTCTACTAGCGAAATTTTTTTTATAGAACTTGTCTCTCTGTGCCTAGCAAAGGGAGGTTGCGAAAAAATCATTGATTTTATTATTTATTTGTGACCTTTCACCTTTATCAAATATGTCGATAATGTTATATATGGAGTTACGCTAGACGATGTGTGTATTGTGTATATATTTATATAATTCCATTTTCTATAACTCCTCCTACACAAACATACTGTTATGTTCCAACATATGTCGTTTCGAATTTCATTTTCTCTATTAAATTCGATCGCCTGTAGACATTAGTTTCTAATCACAGGTTCACGCTATAATTTTCAAAAATGAATATTTCGGCACAAAATTAAGTTACGATCATGACTATCTCATTAATTTATTTGAACAAATTTTATTATACGGATCTGAGATAAACGGTTGCTTGTGGAAGTCGTGGGACTCTGATTCCCTGAGCCACTTTCAGTCACTTTTCTTAGGATTAGTTATTTACTTATGTTAAACTGTGGAAAATTAGTTTTGCTATATCCAATTTAGGATCAGTTGTTTCGCTATATCTAATTTAGGATCAGTTGTTTCGCTATATTCAATTTAGGATCACTTGTTTCGCTATATCCAATTTAGGATCAGTTGTTTCGCTATATCCAATTTAGGATCAGTTGTTTCGCTATATACAATTTAGGATCTGTTGTTTCGCTATATCCAACTTAGGATCTGTTGTTTCGCTATATCCAACTTAGGATCTGTTGTTTTCCTATATCCAACTTAGGATCTGTTGTTTTCCTATATCCAACTTAGGATCGGTTGTTTTTCTCTATTAAGCTATGAATCAGTTCTATTTCTATATATAATCAGCTTATGATCAAGTTTATTGCTGTTCAACTTTTCAGAAGTAATTTTACTTTGTTCGCTTCTTTAGGAAATCATAAAAGAATTAAGAGTATGATCACTTCTTTACTATATCAGTTTGCAAAACTTATGTTATATCAGCAAGAACGTATTCAAGTACATAAGAACCTGGGAATACAGTCTGGTACCATCCTTTTACTTTTTGTAGCCAAAATTCGTCTGCTATTCTCTTTCTCAACTTTCTAAAAAAAAATAAGAGTGTCGGCCTTATCTGGTGTTTCATTTTTCTCCCGAGATTAATTCCATAAGCAACGTTTTTGATTTCAAACTGTCACCAATCTATATCAAATATGCGGGGATGAATTTAGAATATATTTGCCACAAATGATATCTTAATATCAGCTTTAACACTGCATTATTAATCCACATTTAGCCATCTCCAAATTTTTACACGTTTAAGTTTCAATCATCTTCAAATTTTTCGGTTGCACACTTGAACCACTTGAATTTTGATCGAGTTCTTATAATATTATTTAGGCTTTGTGTCAAGGTTTTTATCGGGCGCGATCGGGAGGAGGGACCGAAAAGTATCATTAAAGGAATAGTACCACACTCTTTAAATTAAGAAAATATGTGCTTCTCCCCCAAAATATAACCCACTTTTACCTTGAAATCAATTCAAAAGATTTTGTTGAATTTATGATAATTATATGACGTCATGAGTTAATTAGTCAAAACTGAATATTTATGCTTTCAAATCGAACGCTCTTTTAGTAAACTATAGGCTCTACAATAGTCAAGTGACCATAGTGATGACGTAGTATTGCGGGAATTTTTCTATGACATTGTCCCGTTTCGTTTGTTTAACGATCTTTCCGAGAATGCTAGTTCATTTTCCATTTGGAGTTCATGAAAAATCCGTGATAGCCCCACTTAAAGAGGCATATGCTTTGGCTCGTTGGTAGGAGTATCTCCTTAGGGCTGCCATTACTTGGCCCGTTTTGTAGTCAACGGTCTTTAAGAAGCCAATAATAAAGTTAAGTTCGGTTAAGTTAGATCATTGATGTAAGCCTACTTTCTTAGTAAGCTAAAAAATGATTTCTAGTTTAATTCTCCTTGGTATTTTATTTTTTGCTTGTTGGTTAGACCTATTAATTTAATAGATAATGAATTGATAGAAAATTACTTGTTCGGCTTCATTATCCCTTTGAAACTCATGTGATACTATCCCATTAATTAGGACATTCTTTCGTTTGCTATATATTCGGAAGCTTAGGTCTTGTTTTTTGGCTCTTTTACGTAAAACTCCATCAGACTCTTATTATTAGCGAAATATTTTTTCAAAATAACTTTTACTCCCTTTAATCTTAAAGGATCTATGAATTATTTCCGGGGCGAGTTACGTGGATGTAAGCCAAAAAAACGCATATTTCTCTACGATTTTTTTTAGCGTTTTTCTGAAGAAATTCGCTTATATTAAATTTTTTAAATCCGCTTAGGTGTTAATTTTAAAAGGAAACTTGATTTTTATCCCACCTCGAATTGTCAGTACGAAGAAAGATATGGCCTCTCTTTATCTATACGATTTGTTTATTTAGAGATAAAAGTAGTCTCGCTTTGCTTTTGTTGCCAATTCAAGGTTTAATAGACAAAATACTGAATCAAAATTTAATATTATTTTTGCCAAATTACTATATACTCGTTGTCGAGGTTAGTTGTCATGTACTACTTTTTTCTCTATGAGGTTTAACATTGTGAATCAATCCGCAACAGATTTTTCAATGATTCCAACTCATGTTCAACAGAATTATAGGTTAATACGGTATTAAAAAAGTACCTTCCTCCAATCAAATATTTTTAGTCCGCTTGAAAGTGGGTTCTTAAAGGCCCTATCTGCTCTGAAGTTTTCCCCTTTAAAATGCTTTTCCTTTATGCACACAACCTAGCTTTAACTGTGCAATTTGCTATGGTCAGCGTCGTCTGTTAAGCTAGAAAAGAAGGCGACTTTAATGGAGATTTAAAGATCGCGGACGACGACACAACGAATACAATAGCTACAACAAAAGGGTTCCCTGTGAGTACAAACACTCACAAACGGAAGACAAAAACACGGTGAAGGATGGGCTTAGCCCCGCCTATAAACCACTACTATTTATTATACATAAACTATATCGAAACTGGGCTTAAGTTTTTTTTCGTTAATCCTGTGTTGTTTCACTTTATCCCATTACTGGTCCTAATTGATAAGAATAAAAATGTAGGAACCAAGCTAGCCTATCCTAACTTAACGCGAAATTCTGACCAATAATAATTCCGAGCGGATGAAACGTGCGATAATATTTCACAATAATATCTTTTGAATCCTTAATAACGCCGATAACAATATGAAATTAGAGATTACCAAAATATATAATCGTGAATAGAATCCATAACTATTTGGACCAGTAGTTTTGTTATAGTTCTCGTTTACCCGCTATGTCTCTTTACCCCGTAACATATCTTCATTCGTTTTTGTTCCCTGTACGAGCCACCGAATGTTTTTTATGGTTATCGGGAGAGGGTGTTGATGTTCTGACCGAGTTGTGACTTCCGTTCGTGGTATAAAGAGATTTTTTTAATACTATTTTAAATAGAGGCTGACACCATTTATTTTTTATTTTTTTATTTCGAAATTCTTTGGATTAGATTCTTCCTTTTTTTATTACTTTTAAAAATTCATATTCAAAATTTTACACCGTTGTTAAGAATCTTCACAATTAAAAACGAAAGCTATGACTTTCTGGATTAAGTACTTTTACAAAAAAGACAGCGCGAAAGCAACCGTATCACTTGCGCGAAAAATCAACTCGGTTAACCGCGCGACCAAAGTGATGACGTAGTATATGATGGGCTTTGAAAAAAGATTTGTGGCAATCATGTTCTTAGTAAATTAAAATTTACTTTTCGTAATGAAGTTTTAAGATCATGTATCAGTTCGCGTGAACCTCGCGTTTAAAGTTTTAGCGTTTTTAGTGTCAGAAGATTTATTAATTATTACTGTACTATTACAGTATTAATTTTATGCCTTATGTTTACATATTTTGAAGCATTTTTTAACGATCTTTCCGAAAATGCTACTAAAATTCAATTTGAAGCTCGTAAAAAATTCATGGCAGCCTTTCTTTAAAAAACTATACATTGTTACTTCGTGGAAACTGTAAAAATAAAAAATCTGGGAGCTTAACTTCCTAGGTGGTGCAAATTTTCATCGAAATACGCTTGGCTTCCGTTTCTCTCTTTCGGTATCCTAATTTTAATGAAAATAATTTAGTTTTGCACCTACACTTTTATTGTCGTTACTTTTGTACAAAAACCTTTAAACCTGTTAAAGGACAACCTACAATGTTTTCTTATGACCGAGCTGTTGAGTTTAAGCGTGGCTACAGACAGGGATCAACACCTTAGTAGACGACAAAAGCTTCAGAACCACAGATCCACCTAGACTCGCTAACGTTTCGATCGCAAATTGCGCGGCATGGGGGGAGGACAAAATTAAGGGAAATAATTTAAAGGACGAGCACTTGTTTATCTTCAGTTTGTCCAGAACCGCTTGGCAGTTGGCACGTTCTTAGGTTTGTCGAAAACCCCGATCATCCATTGTTATTCCGGGCTCGGTTATCAGTTTGTCAAGATTCCATTTTTGATTGGAGATTGTCCTTTAAAGGGAGAATGCTACCAAACCAATAAAGCGATTTTTTTATCTATTCCTTATCGTTTAAATAAGCCTAATCCACCAAGAAAAAGAAAATATTAAACTAGAAATAAATTTAAAACTTACTCAGAAAATAGTCTTAGATGGATTCATGGAGATCCTGAATTTCTTCAGATTGATTGGTCAGCGACCAATGAGCAAACCATCTTCGTTAAGGCGAGGTCTTCATGAGACTTCTAATAACATTCGATTAGACGCTGACCCATCAATGCGAAGAAATTCGAAATATCCATGACTCCAGCTAAGCCTAAAAAAGTTTACTGGTGGATTAAGCCTATTTAAAACATAATAAATCAATAAAAAACGCTTGTTGTTAGGTTGCATTCTCCCTTTAAATACTTGGTTTTTGTCAGATAGTCAATTACAGATAACTCGCGGGAAGCCAACAAATAGGTTTTGTTTCCAGGTGATTTATACTCTTGTCGTCATTCGTCATTATGTCAAACGTCATATGAGATTAGACCCTGAAAATAATCATTATCAAAACAGACCTGAACTTTCGTAGTAATTCAAAGTTAATTAGCAAACTTGCTAACTGGACTCGCTATAAAGCCAACTTTAGCTCTCTTTCAAACTATAAATATTCTCGAGAAGGTCAGAAAAACCGATACCAATTTCAAAGGCGTACTTTCATTATGACCTGTTCATTTTTAGAATTTATTTTTCAAGCTGAATTACGCGACTCTCTGAAAATTAAACATTGTAGGCTATAAATTAATTATTATATGTATATGTATGTACCGTCAGAAGTAATTAACAGTTGAAATTGATTTTTTAAATCGATATAGTTATTATATTTTGTTCGCGAACAATGTCGCGACGAAGCGAAATTTCAAGCTGATAAATATATAATGTTAAACCTCTTATTGGATAAAAGTAAGTTTTACAAACAGCGTGTCAACTTCAGAATATAGTTTTATGACGTCATTTAGGCTCGATCACGAAATCTTTGTTAGTATTTAATTACTTCTAGTATGGAAGAAATATTAAAATAAAATTTTCATGAGTGTGTATTTTTTCCTGATGGGCGTGGCTACCCACCTATATTTTGATGAGTTGGGGGTTAATGCCATAGAAAAGGGAATTTTGTGACTTGTATCTCATTGGTCGAGAGGCAATGACGGCTCAAGTCGGCAAAACTGTCTAAAAATCTATAAAACAACTCGTAGAATAGTCAATGCAGTCAAGAGTAAACTTCTGGACAGTCCATCTAGGATAAGGAAATTGTTTGGGATCTATATATGCCTTTTTTTCTGTTCTTTTCTTTTTCAATTTCCGATTACACTCTATTTTGACCTTTTTAAAGACTACTTTGACATTTAAAGATAGAATGTAACATTGTATATACGATCAGTTAGGTATCGTTGTAACGCGATGTCCAGGGTCAATATACTTTAAAAGGTCACAGGGTTCGCGCCAAACATGGTAAAGCTCGAAAAGTCAGAGAATATGGAAGTCAGATTAGGACGATAACTTAATTTCTGGAATTATGATCTTTTGGTAACAATTCGAGTAATAAACGCAATTTAAACTCCACGAAGCATGTTGTAAATCTATAGTGTGAAGTGTAAATTGAGATTTACACTTGTAATTTAAAAATGGGCCAATCAGTCATCCTAATTTTGTGAATTATATATTGTATAAAGGACGACCAGACCTCCTATATACAACAGATAGGAGTTTCTACCCGTTTTGAATCAACCTCCATCCTGGCAAAGCTCTAACCCCAAATTTTATCTAAACCCTTAAAATGTCTAATTATTTGAAGTATGGTTTTCTGATGCTTTATAAGAGCAGTGTTTCTTTTATTTCTTTTATATTTAACTATAATTTTAGTGTTTTTTCATCTATATTGTCTTATAATTTTAGTATTATTTATCCAAATTTTTTTTTTGTTATTGCTCCTATATTTTCCTATAGTTTTAGTGTTATTTCTCCTATATTTCTAATATTTTTCGTATAAACAATTCAAGGCATTTCGCTGGTCACCCTGAATATAACACTATGTAAGTAATCGATTTAATGACTCAATTTACCCTCCCTTTAATGGTCGAAAAATTGTAATACGGTACAGCGGGTCACGTTTGTTTTAAGGACGCTTTCTTTGTTATTGTTTTGCCGGCATCAATATGGACTAATGAATAGAGGAAAAGTGGAGGGGAGATAAAACCACAGCTATAAAGAGGTGCTTTCTTTTATTCATTGAAAGATTAATTTATTTTTTTTAGTTTTGATCCCCGGTTCTGAAGAATTTGCCTACTTCCTTAAAGGGAATATCTGCGATTTTTTTTTTTTTTTTTTAAAGCCCCTCTAAAGTGACCTTATTTCCTTGCTTAGCAAATTGTACAGTGAAAGCTAGGCTGTGTGCGTAAGGGAATATGATTTTAAAGGGTAAAATTCTAGAGCAGATAGGGCCATTAAATAATAACCTTAAATATCTCTCAAGGGATTATTATAAGAAAACAATTATCCCTCTGGAAGAAAAATAGGAGACGTTACGCGCAGACGCGAATGACGTGTTTGGAGCCCATCCTATGATCTCTAAAGAATAGAAATGGTCTTACAAAGCTTCGTGTTAACTTCTGTCTATACACTAAAACGAATGTGCAGAGTTGGTTGCTAGAAAAGTAAAGGAACATCTTGTTTGGTTTGGGCTCCAAGTACGAGACAAATAGAACTATTAACAAAGAACACATTTTTAATAAATAAAGATGAATAACATAACCTGGCGTTCATAAGCGTCCTCTAACGGCAAACAGTGGCAAAAGAAGGAACTAACAAAAACCTCGTTGTGGCTGCTATGAATAAAGAATAGACATACGCCCAGGTGGTTTTGTTAGTTACTAATGTGGCGCTAGCGGACGCTTTTGAGCGCCAGTTGTTGCTATTCATATGTATCTATTAATATAGGTGACCACTGTGCAACTTCCTAGGTCACAACGAAGGAAACGGTAGTGTAGAGATGCCTTCCGATTTTATTTTTTTCTGGGAAATATCACGTTTACGGTTTCCAGAACCAGCGCTTGAACTAAACCTTATACGTTTTTACTTTGGGTTAATTAATAATCACTATTAATTATTAATCCATGATTTTACAAACCTTGGTCAAGAGTAGTTTTATGTAAGGTCAAAAACGGCAGTGCTGCGTTGAACATACCGAATTTAAGTAGTAAACTTATGGTATTTTATATACTTCTGCAAATATATTTTTTTGTACTCTCTTTGGCCCATATTGAAATACTTTAAGGGTGTCTCTTTCAAGTACGTTTATACTTATTTCTTTCAAACTATAACTTTTCACTTTATGTTCTTTAGTTTGAAGTTTTGGGTCGAACAATTTTTTTTTCTGGTAACGAAAAGGTTTATTCTGTCGCATGATGGTTTCCAGATGTTTTATTTCTCATTACACAGCGAGGGCGTTTTTCACCAAGTCTTCGTAAACAGTAGTCTTACGTTTTGTTTGGGGTAAAAAGTGGGACAGCTTCGCCATAATATGTCTAGCATCTCATCCATTCTATAATGTATAATGTAAGGCAATTTTTTTTTTATAAAGATTCTTCGATGGAAGTATTGACAGCTATAGATAAATTAATCTAGTTGATTGTCGTTATATATATATTTTTAGGGTTACCTATCGAATGAAGGGAACCATGTTGTATCATAAGTAGCAATAAGAGTAAGAGCGTACGAAAATTGTGGATTTAAGGGACACTGATCACATACTGAAAAGAAAGAACAAAACATGTGTTTGATGAACATATGGTAATCATTATTTGGAAAGAGGCTAGGAAAATAAATTCCCAAATTTTTCTGAATATACTTTTTCTTTCGTCAATATGCTAGCGCTTTATCGGCACCCTAGTTAAAGGGAGAATGCAACCTAACAAGTGATTTTTTTTATCGATTAAATAAGACAAATTATCCAACAGTAAAATAATTACAAACTAGAAATAAATTTAAAACTTACTAAAAAATAGGCTTAGCTGGATTCATGGAGAGCATTTATTCCCCATATAAGGCACATGCATACAGTTAAGCCTATTTTGATGGTAAGTTTTTAATTTCTTTCTACTTTAATATTTGTTTGTAATTTTTTTTTACTGTTTTACTAGATCTATTTAAACGACAAGGAATCGATAAAAAACACTTGTTGTTAGGTTGCATTCTCCCTTTAAAGGGCTATAGACTCTGGAACCAAGTTCTTCTTAGTCGATTTAAACTTAAAATATATGCCTAAAACATACTCAAAACTCACCAAAGATTTCGTGGTAATTCGCGAAATTAAAATTTATTTCAAAATTGCGAGCGACCTCTTATTTCCTAACATAACTAACTTGCCACGATTTTAGTGAACATTTGTTAGAGGTATATAGTGTTAACCAGAATGTCAAGCTATACCGTCCACTTTGGGTAAGAGCAAAACTTTATACCACATTTTAAGAGGCATTTGCAAAATGGAAACAAACACACAGCGTTGGAAATATGTAATAGTCCTCTCAACATATCCAAACATATCCATCAATAAAGTATAGACGCAGTTTTTTTTTTAGTGTTTTCGTCCCGCCTTTATTTCAGAGCCGTCATTATTGACCGCACCGCACCTTCTTGTCTTGAATTCTCATATTTGTTCCAATATGATAGTACTGTACCAAATAATGGTACAGTACTATCTTAGATAAATATCAATTCAAATAATTACACGTGTATTTACTTAAAAGTACAAAAAGTGATTAAATTATAATAATATTATTATAATTTTGAAGATGTCTATATGCATTTGATCGGCTATGACGCTTTACTCTATTCCACCCCCAAAGAGGACAAACATCACATTTTGCGATTAAATTGAATAGAATCATCAATGTTTTCGCGCAACATATGGTTTGACCCCACCTCCTCTGTCTCTGTGAACTCTGGCGCTAGTTAGTGGGGTATAGTTCTGGGAATACCTAAAAATATCAGGGAATTTTAATGTATACGAAAATCGTGCAAATATCAGGGAAACTCTTAAAAATTTGTCATAAATCTATGAAATTTATGGAAAATAAGAGTACTTGATCATGAATCTAAATTGGTACGACTTCAATCAGCTATATTACTAGTTTTTATTACAATTTTTCAATATATATGGTGGACCTGATATTATCAGTAAACTTTCACTAGTAAAAGCATTGTCCAAGAAATTTCTTGGCCCATGGTAAAAGCTAGAGAAATCAGGGAAGTTGGTTTTCCAAATGTTGTTTGAAATTTGGGGGTCATCCTTAAAGGAAATTATGTAGATTGTAATCCATTTATAGTCGATCTTTATTCTAAGAACGAATTTTCAACCCTTATATCAACAGGACTTTTCCTCCTTTAATTAAAAAAAAAAAAAAACATTAAAACAGGTCGATAAAGTTACGAAATAATGTTTTGCATCTAATCACAAATTTTTCTGTTTCAAAGCACTTGACTCTAAACTGCCCCTTATAATGATCTTTGTACGATTGTGTCTTGTTATCACGTGTTTAACATTGTGTCTCTTTGTACGATACTGTTTTTAAGAGCGTGCATGATTTAGAACTACACAAGCGGTCGATGTTAAAGCACTTTGTTTAATAAAGTGTCAAAAGTTTCCGTCAGAACAAGACACGAATAATACTCTGCTCTTGGTGAATATTTGCGTTCCTCTTTTTGTAAATTTATATTCAAGTTTTTTTTTGTGTCGCAAAGCTCGGAGGGATTGGTAAATGTTCAATAAATAGCTAAAATTAACGGCCCTCAAAGGTTCAAAATTTACCGAGAATTCTGAATTCATATTGTTTCTTGTAAAGCGATTATAAATCAAATCAATGTCTTGTCTACTAATCGCGTCTTGTATAGATCCGTATTTAAGTCAAATTACTGAAATTAGGACACCGTGATGGCGACTAAAGGTATCTAGGTTATATATTCTAAATTGGATCTTTATAATAGGTAATTAACGGTTTGCACTGAAAAATTACTGTAATTTATAATTTAAAACTTGAAATGAAAAATTTAGTTCTAAAAGAGGTCAAAGTTAAACATTTTAAATCTTCTAGAAGTCTAATTTTCAACATTTATTCGTGTTTGTCGTCGTTAAGTGCATGTTAATGTAGTTTTTCATGCCTGAGTTACTTTGCTCTATTAATACAAAGCCAAATGGTCAAGAGTAGTTTTCAAGAGTATATACAATTTTTTAAAACAAAAAATAAGAATTTTGAAGCTATTAAGAAAAGTAATTCCACATTTAAAATCAGAGAAATCAATTTCAAATAACTTTTATAAATTTCCGGTAAATTACCGCGAGGCAATTTTAAAAATTACGCTAATTTTAGATCTCTACTTTATACTCGCTTTAAAAGACGTGAAAGAAATTATTTTACTTCTCAGCGTTAAATTCTTTCTTTTGCTGAAAGAATTCTTAGTATTTTTACGCAAAATCGTGTAGAAACTTTAGAACCTTCTAAGGTAGGCTTCGTCTTATCTTTATCAATATTGAAATCAAAGTGTAGACGTAAGAATAAGATGGTACCTAATTTTGAATTTCAAATTGTATGGCCTAATTTACTATTTATTTCCTGTATGGGATCTTCCCCGTGAACACCGGTGTACAACTATTAGAACACTTCTACAGGCGCCAATTGAAAATACATGGGGAAGTTAAAGTACTACAAAACTAGCCTGAAAATTAGTGGTTTTAAATGGATGATAATTAATTGAGGAAAATTATTGTTAATTATCACAATATTTATTTTAAAAATGCATGGATAGTTCTTATATTAGAGAGCTATATGACCAGGGACGGAAATAATCGCAGGACACTGGACATTGTCCGATACATTTTCCAAATGTCGCATAACCTTTCATTTGTGAAAGGAAGCCCTTGGTCACTGGACATTTGTCCAATAACAAAAATTAAATACTGGTACATGAAAGTCTGGAAATGTCTGATAATTATTTAAAATGTCCAATAACTTTTTTAAAAATATTCTTATTTCTGTTCCTGTATATGACCATAAGCTATGTTTATTTAGTTAACGGGATGGTTAGGACCCGATACTCGTTGGATTTAAACCCACACCCTTTCACTTACCGTACCATTTGGATTTTAATACATTTGTGTAAATGGTCTTCATTATCCCTTTTATTTGGTTAGTTAAATTACGCTTGTGTTCAATAATTCGTATAACGACTACTTTCTTTTCTATGAGGTTTAACATTACGTATCTATCCGCTTTAGCTTTCCCCATTAAGTATTTTATAATAAACCGAGGATAAATTTGATTAAAATTATAGATTAGAATATTGAACGATTTTCCAATACCTCTGAATGTTTTCGTAAGTCACGAAGTACTTTCTAAAAATAGATGCAGTAAACAAAAAAGTTTAATGTTCTCTAGAATATAATCAACCTGTTGCTCAACTCTATAAATAACTACAAATGTTTAGAAAAGTTTTAAAAATCAAGATCTTTTTATTCAAAAGTAAGAAACATATTTTTTAAATTTTTGGGGCATTTTATTGAATCGTTTAAAGGGAGAATGCAACCTAACAAAAAAGTTTTTTCTTATCGATTCCTTATAGTTTAAATATTCCTAACCCCCAGTAAAAAATTTACAAATAAATATTAAACTAGAAATAAATTTTAAACTTACCCGGAAAATAGGCTTAGTTGGATTCATGTTTGATCCTGAATTGCTTCGCATTGAAGGGTCGGCGACCAATCGAATGTTATTTGAAGTCTCATGGAGATCTCGCCTTAACGGCGGACAATTGATCATTTTTCGATGATCCTTCAAGGGGATAAATTCAGGATCAGGTAAGCCTATTTTCCGGGTAATTTATTTCTAGTTTCATATTGTTTGTAATTTTTTAAATTAGTGGATTAGGCCTATTTAAACCATAAGAAATCGATAGAAAAAAAACACTAGTTAGATTCCATTCTCCCTTTAATAATTCGCGAAACATATGCTTTATAAATTCAAAGCTGGTCCCGCCCTTGAGCGTGGTAGCATTTCTCGGTTAAAATACTCCCCTCTAAAACTATCGATCGTAGACTCAGTGTAGCGACTGACCGAATGACCGAAAGTATCTCGTTGCAAATCAAAATCAGGTGGAAATTTCAGTATGTACAAATCTATAGACTCATTTTCGAATTTAGTAGCGTTTTAGTTCAAGGAAAAGTCTCAAGAACATTGATGTTTTCTCTAATAATCTCGCGCCAAGAAATTGAAAATATTTACATACGCGTGACGTCGGTTTTACTTTTCATTTCAATGTGCTCCCATGGAACTAACAAATAAATCTCGTTTCCAAATGAGGAAAAATCCTCTACTTTGGTCAAATATTATCCAAATCGGAAAATTCTAACAGAATTCGACCAAATACACCAAATGAAACAAAAGTGAAATAGCTTATTTTAAAACATTTTAGGTCGGACTAAGGCATGATTGGCGTATCAAACTCTTCATATATCCATGATTACCTTCAGATTTAGTTAAATAATTATTTCAAACAAATTTCTCACTCTCAGTAAGTTTTATTTCAATATTTTACTAACCAAAAACGTGAGATTTCATGAGACTTACCCCTTTAAAATTAGCCGGAATTGGTGGGTTTGTACACGTTGAACACTCGAACTGATTTTTACCTCCCCGACTGAACTTTAGTTCAGGGGGAGGTTTTACACTGGCCGTGTCTGTGTGTCTGTGGGTCTGTGTGTCTGTGGGTCTGTGTGTCCGTGTGTCTGTGTGTCACTTCCTGTGTAAGCGGATATCCTGTGTAACCGGAAATCACGTGACCTAGCTCATGGAGCCAAAAGTCTAGAGACGTAATCATACCAGCTTATCGTTCAATTCCGTGGAATTACCTCCTTTAAGCGTGGCTGCCACATAGAGTTTCAGGTGTCGTGCAAAGACATACAACAGGACGTCTCCCATTGCACATCATCGCATTCCACCATCCACTTTACGGTCGAACCTTGATGCTGAACAGCCGAAGGCGATTATAAGCAATGGGACGTCTCCCACTGTCATAATCACCTCCGACCATCCCCGCACCAAGGTCCAACCTCCAGTTTCCGATCTCAGCGTTCCATACTAGCGAGGCGTCCCCCACTAGTACAGTTCACATCAACCTTCCACTGACTCCAAACATCGCCCCACCAATGGGTAAATTGCGTCGCCAAGCGCCTAGAGATCAAGAATCAGCAAGACATTGAAAGGGGGGGGGGTTTCCCCCTAACTTCATGGCCATCACGCACGGTTACTTCGATTAATATAGCCCTTCGAAAGGTTTATATAGTATCTTTTTGGAACGTATGCAAATTAGCCTCATGGGGTGATTTTGTTTGATATTGTTTAGGGAAATGAAACGCAATATTAATTTATATTATAATTAAAAATATTAAAATGGTTCATCTTAATCTAATTAATTAGAAAGTCGAAAAATTAATTTAAAATTCGAGATAGTTTAGAAGTTATTTGAGAATTTAGGCAAAAATTTAAAGAAATTTGACCGATTAATGGCAGTTTTAGTTGGCAGCATGCGCCTAAGCTATTTTCCATATATATCATTTACTCGAAAAAGCAAAGGTATAACGGGCAGTATAGGCTTATCTCTGGTGCAAACTTGGGGTGGATTGAAGAACTTAAATAAAGGTGCGTTTACACGGGTATGGAAGATTGAAACAACATAATTTAGATAAGAGATAAGACAATAATAACTTCGATTATACTCGGTGAATTTTTAACCAGTTCAAGGGGAATTGGTGTATAAGATTTGAAGCTGAGGCGGATTTATGCATAATGTTAAACCACTTAAGAAAAATGATAGTCGTGAAAACTCTCCTCGAACAGAAGTAGAGTAGGTTTCCAGTGTATTTGTGACACGTGTAAAATCGAGTTCGCCAGCACGCGAGTATGTGTAGAGCACTAAATTTGAAGTCGGAAACCTCTTTAGGCATGGAAAATATCAATGTGATTTTTTTTGATATTCTTGGGAGAATCAGCTTCATGTATGGGGAAATATCGTAATCTTCTGGCAAACTTGCAAACAGTGGCGTATTTGGTTTTAATTACTGGCACGGATTTTCAAATTAATTTTTTTATAATTTTCGCGCGTTTCGCAAATGTATTTCGTGCGAAATTGTGTACATGCGCAGAGCGAACCAGGTTAACGCGGATACACACAGACCTGTTTTTACGCGTTTCACGCTCGTGAACTCATAGAAGTACCATTAGCACGCGCGAGCGAGGTGCAAACCACTCTAGAAAAATTTTGTACACCTGATTCCAGATTCATTTGATTGTCAGTGATTCCGAATCAATTCGCGTGATTCCGAATTGATTCGTGATTCGCGTGATTCCGAATCGATTCTCGTGATTCCGAATCGATTCGCGTGATTCCGAATCGATTCGCGTGCTTCCGTATCGATTCGCGTGATTCCGTATCGATTCTCGTGATTCCGAATCGATTCGCGTGATTCCGAATCGATTCGCGTGATTCCGTATCGATTCTCCTGATTCCGAATCGATTCGCGTGATTCCGTATCGATTCTCCTGATTCCGAATCGATTCGCGTGATTCCATTTAGTTTGTACACCTGATTCCAAGAGTGGTTTGCCCATTGCCCCTCGCGCGTGACCGTGAAAAGCGTGAAAATAGGTCTGTGTGAATCCGGCTTTAGTCATGCCACAATTAACAATTGACGAACTTTCTTAAACCGGATTGACATTGAAATTTCTCGTGTTTTAATAGTCATGTATGATATGGTTGACCCAAGAGTGAAATGTAGACAGAGTGAGGAAAAGAATCACGTGATTGGATCTCGTGATGACTGCTAGTTTTAGTTTCACACTTTTTCATACATGAATTTAATGTTAATCCCAATTAAGTATAATAGAACCAGGCTTTTAATGCCTACTGTCGTGTATTTCCGGTAACATTTTAGCTAGTGTGGAGTCACGTAAAATGACGTTTGTTTCACAACTTGGTATATTTTTACTCAGGCCTGCCCTGTCAGAAAAAAAAAATATAAAAAATTTATGGTAGGGCCAAAAGAGAAACATCTATTCTTTACTCACAGCATTATCACCAAAAAACGTGTTTTTAGACGTAGGCTTATAAGGTATCTGTAGGTCGTGTAGCACCAAAAAGCGAAATTGTACGTCACAGTTCGTAGTTTAGCGTGTTATGCGGAAAGCTTATTCGTTAATTGTTTATTGAATATGTTTATTTACGGTTATATGACGATACCGAGGTCATAACTTGATTTTGATCAAATATTTTGCCTAATGACGTTACTTGGTCTACAAATACTCTAGTTTTCTTAACGCCGATATGATTTTACTGAGGGACCTTGACCTTGCTTATCTAAATTTTAATTTATTGAACGTAAAATCGTTTCATTTCTTTTGAAATCTTCGACGAAGTTTGTTCTCTAGAGATTTGACTCGTTGAAATTTTAAATTAAGTTTCATTCGTTTGAATACAATTTATTGGTAAGGAAGTAATTTTGAATTTGAATCATTTATTTGATGCGTTTATTATTTGTTTGGACATTTTTGGTATATTTTCATTGACCTGAACTCTAATTTTTATTACTGAGTTGTGACTGAAATATTAGTTTGGAAATCAAAAGGTTTTTTTTTCTGACTCATTTTTCTCTGTAGTAATTTTTTGTTTTCGTAAAAGAGTTATTAATGCCTACTGTCGTTTATTTTCGGTGATGTTTTAGCTAGTGTGTAGTCACGTAAAATAACGTTTGTTTCACAACTTGTGTTGTATACTGAAGCCATGATATAACATTTTGCCTTTTCACGTTACTTGGTCTACAAATACTCTACAACCGTCAAAATTCTGATATGGTTTTAAAAGAAGAACCTTGACCTTGTGTATTTAATCTCATATCGAGATTAAATGTTTTTCGCATCTAATTTTAATTGGTTTATCAATATGTTATTTGTATAGATATTTTTTTTAAGATTTTATATTTTTTAGATTAAAATAAATTTATTATTCCAGAAGATTTTGTAGAATCTAGTTCTCAGGATTACCGGTGTTGAAAATTTATTTTGCTAATGTTATCTTGATGTCTGTGTTTTCTGCCCGCTATTTGGTAGTGGTAAGATTAAAATTTTCAATTTTAATTGACTTATTTGGCGTTTATTTGATAATTTGCTTTACTTAAATTGTTCGTGTAAGGGCTATTTTACATATTACCAAAGATTGCTAATTTCAGTTGTCTTAATTCTGATTTTTTTGTTTTAATACTGAATTATGGACTGGATTATTTATCTTGAAATCTATGTGGTTATATCTTATTTATTTTCCTTTTTTTTTCTAGTTAGGTTTGGTTTTAAGTAGAGAATTATTTAGGGTTGTGTTGGTATACTGAAGAAATGCATATAGGTTCAATGTGATATAATATTTTGCCTATTTCGCTGTTTCTTCTACTCATCCAATACTCTACATTTCTTTTCATCTTTTATTTTAGGTAGGGTTAGGTTAGGTTAGATTACCTTAACGTCGGGGTCGGGGAGGTTATATTTTGGTTTCCCAACTTGTGTTTATTACGCCATTAAGTTTGGAAGGCGTACAAATCTAACCTGCAAATAAATCCAACCATTATATTCCGAGTATTGGGGCTAATTTCACCTCGAGTGGTCGATACTCTGCATTCTTAGTTATGCATATACCGAGTTCCATGAGTACTCTTTTGACAATGCATTGAGCTCGAGCTCACTGAAACTATGAGTACACTCTTTGGTAGTACATATGAGATCAAATAGTTTGATGTACAAGTAAGTTCTTTGATATCGCTCCCTCGCTTCGTCTCTATCGAAAACTCTACTTGTATATTCTCGTCTTCGAAGAGAAGTTGACACGAGTTGGCATGCAAGGACTATTTTTTATCAATCCGCCACGGCCTTAACTTAAAGGGGGAAGGGTCACTTTTCAGTTGCTTCCCGCCTAGTTTTGGACTTTACTTTTACACGTGTTTTGTTCATTGCTCGGACAACAGTCGTCCTAACAAGTGGTCGATTCTCAACAACGCTTTTTGGTCGATATATACGAAGGAGCTAGTGACAACATCGGCTGTCATGTATTTAAAAGCCTTGTCGGTGTTATCAGGAGTTTATGTAGTAGCCACGGCCGGTTTAGTGGGGGGGGGGGCACATCGACGGCTGTTGGGAGCACTCCTGACCAAGGTCTCAATGAATGTTGGATCGAGTTCGTGGTTGAAAATATGGGACATTTCATTTAGACCCCCGGGCGCAAAATCGCTTAATCCGGCTCTGGTAGAGGATTATGTAGCTAGGTTTTACGCGGATGAAATAACCTAGAATATTTTTTTCAGGTGATATTGATATACTTAAAAATTATAACTATCCTTGTTATAATCGATACTTGTAAAAATCGGTCAATACACGTGGCGTTACTTTCGTTAATGAAGAGGTTAAAGGGATAGTACCACGTGTTGATTACTCTGACATTCCAAATTCCAAATTTTGACTCATTTCGCGACGTGTATAGCATTATCACTCTCTTAATATCGGAACAGTTGGTATTATAAAATTTACTTTGTACCAACTTCGAAAAAAGCAAACATTTTCCACTGAAACAGGTTCTTTTTAACTTTTTGTCGCTTCCAAGGCTATTTTATAATACCAACTACTGGGAGATTTTTATTGTTTGTTTTTTTCAATTCTTTTTTAACAACCATGAGGAAAATAGATTAAAAATGTTTTATTTTTTTATGGGCTAGATTTCATTCGAACAACGAAACAGCTTGTACGATTGGTATCGAAGACTAGGCGAGCCTGGTGTTCCTTTCCGAATGATGTCCTACGGAGGCCTCGACTTTGTAGGTGACCTTTGCCCCCGTCAAAGGATATGCGTCTCCATCAAAATATTTCGCACCTTTCCCGTTACTTATCTCAACGCAAAAGAACTATCTGCGTCAGTTGCTGTTTCTTCCTTATCTGCGTCTCCGGCATCTTACGCCATTACAATACCAAGAAGTCCCCGTCTCGCGTAAAGCATTTTTTTTTTTTTTTTTTTTTCTTTCTTTCAAAAAAGGGACTTTGATTGAAAGGGTTGTGGTTTCTCATATAGGTAGTGGGCATTCACTGGGAGTACGATTTGGACATCAAGGAACCGATGCCGGATCCTAGTCAAACTTGTTCAATACCTCGCATTCACCCTTTCGATCCGTCCATTCTTCCTTACTTGAGCCAACCTCGTCCTATCGTTTGCAAAGTTCGCCAACCTTTCTTGACCTTTGTGGACGAAGAGGGTCGTCTGCGATGGAATAGCTCGGCATTGTCCGAATCTGGATACAAACTCGATTCGTTGTCTTGCATATACCAGTACATTTTAAGAACACCCAAAGACGATTTCTCCGTCGTCGAGGGCCCCGAATTACCATTCCCCAATGACGAACGAGGGGTCCGACTCGACGATGATTTCGTTTCCATTTCCTGTTATAATTTCGCCGGTTTTAGTGTCTACGCCAATATTCACGGACACGTTAAGCCAAAACGTCATCAAATCGATAAGGTAAGCATTTATTTTCTGACCACATTTTTACATTTCTTAAAAACTATATTTAATAAATGGTGAAATACTTTTTAATAGGAAGGTCAATATGGCATTTTCTTCTTGGGAATCGACTCTATCTCGAGAATGGCGTTCATCCGTCTCTTACCCAAAACCTACCGTTACTTGACGGAAGTCATGGGAGCCCAAGTATTCCGGGGAATGTCCAAGATAGGAGACAATACTTTCCCTAACCTCGCCGCCCTCCTAACTGGTAAGAAAGTCAAAGACGAATTGATAGAGGACGGTGACTTCGATCGAGAATGGCCTCTAGCTTGGAAGGATTTCGATCGTGAAGGATACGCCACTCTTTTTGCCGAAGATCAACCTCACATCGGTCTCTTCACTTATCTACGTCAAGGTCTTAAAGATCAACCCACCGACCACTACTCGAGACCGTTTTGGTTGGCAGTTGAGAAATCGGGCGTTCATAGACTTAGTTCTAACATGTGTTTCGGCAATACACCAAAACACTTGCTTCAATTGGGCTATTCCCGAGATTTTTTGCATCAGTATTCCCGTCTAGGGGTTCCAGTTTATGGACTCTCATTTTTCGTCGAACTCAGTCACGACTACTTGTGCAAGGTGAGATAATTTCTCAATAAGGACGAATTGGCCGTTCTTAACTTCAGCCTCATGTGCTCCCTTGTTTCGAAATTATTAGATTTTAACTTTTTGAAATACAAAATCTTAGGTTTCGGTAGCCGATGACGATTTTGCTTCATGGTTGGAGGATTTGCAATCTCGCGGTGTTTTTAATCGCACGGCCCTAGTGGTCTTCTCGGACCATGGACACCGTTTCGATTCGATTAGGGAAACTTTAATAGGTCGCTTGGAAGAACGCTTACCATTTTTCGCCATGTATACCCCGCCGGACTTGCTTAAGACCCATCCGTCGTTAAGCGATAATCTCAAAACCAACACGGGTCGTTTGACGTCATTGTACGACGCTTATTACACTGCCATGGACATATTACATCACGGAACGCGCCCCGGTCACGTCTTGGGGGAAACGGGTAGTTCGAGAGGCGTGTCATTATTCGGCACCATTCCAGTCAACCGAACATGCGCGGATGCCGGTATACCCGACCATTATTGCGTTTGCGAGGAAGAGGAGACGTTGGTCAACGATGACCCTGTAGTTAAGGAGGCTTCGGAGTCCGTTATGACCGTTTTGAATTTAATGATCAAAGAATCTTTAAACGAATCATTATGCGTACCATTGACCTTGAAAAAAGTTCGACGAGCAGAAAGAGTCAAATCCAGTGATAAAATCTTGATTAATCTTCACGATTACTTCGGCAAGATGGTACAAGAGAAATCCGCCAAGGCTGTCATCAGTAAATTGCGATTAGTCATAGAGACTAGTCCCAATGACGCCGTCTTTGAAGCTACCGTTGTGCATAGGTATGTGCTAAAATTTGTTAATTAATAACTGATATTTAAAGGCTGTTCTTTCATCGAATAGACCCGAAGAAGGTTTTACGGTTGACCAAGACATAAGTAGAATCAACAAATACGGAACCCAGTCCTGGTGCATCGACGATCCGGTACTCAGGAAATATTGTTACTGTCGCCAGCAAAAAGCTACGTCAACGAATAGTTAACCAATCGGATTGGGAGAACTTGGAGAAGGTTTGTGTGTGGGCGTCGTTATAAACAGAGGTAACAAAGAAATGAAACCAGTATTTAATCCTGGTTCAAATGTGATAATTTAACTCATGAGTTGTCACTTTTATATACGAGAAAATGTTATGTTTCGCACAGTTTTATTTCTTTCGTGAAGTTAAAGTAGTTGAGATTATTTTCTTTCGATATTTTTCTATACCCGTTGCCAAAATTTTCCTATTTAAGAGGTTTAAAGAAATAATTTGAAGCATCCGTGAACTCTCGTTGGGACATGTGAAGGAAATTATAATATACAGTATATAAGCTACTTCAGAGGCAAAACGACGAATTTAACACCAGATGACCGCTACAACAGTGCCAAAAAGGCCGAGAAAAGGGGCTATGTTCAACTAAAGTTACTAAAAATCAGGTTTTTCCACTGTTTGATGACGTCTACACGCGTCACTGAAAACCTTACTATATTCTATTTCCTGTGAAAATTCGACCCCTGCTAAACAGGTAATGCGGATTTCCAAATGACGCTAAATTTGAATATCTACATGAAATTAGCATTTCATGTTTAGCGTACATGTCGGATATGCACAGGAAATATAATACAGTGACGTTTACACATAGACAAAATTAGTAAAAATCCGATTTTTAATAACCTTTAAAAAACCAGGTTGCGCCAATCTGCTGTTAAATTGATCGTTCCTGCGCTGAAGTAGCGTTTAGATTCACGAAGCTTGCGCTTTTCTGACCCAAGATGGACCCTTGTACGAAAGCGCGATGACGCTACTGTTTTATCCTATCCAAATTTACCCGCCTCCTTCCAGTAAACTGTCTTAATACTTAAAATTGAAGGTCCCACCATTAATTACGGTTTTAGAATGGAATTAAATTTCCAAAAATTTGCATATTTTATGAATATCGCGAATATTTATCATTTTATTTATGATTTATCAATAGGAGTCTAAATGTTGTAGTGTACATGACTACAGGTGTCATACAATGTTTCTGTCATGATCGTTAGGCCTAAATGGTTATTCGTGCTCGTGTCAAATAGTTTTATACCACCGGGACCAAGGTTATATATGGTCATATCAATTTAATCATGAATTTATTCATGAACTAATTCATTCATAGATAGGCTATAAATTTACTAGTTAAAGGGAGCCAATGTTGTTTCAGTGACTTTGAGTTCAGTTTACTCCTACTGGATGACTGTGGTCACGTACGCCCATTGATCTAAATAAACACGGGTCCCATTTTTGTCGTCTGCTTTGTAGTAATTTGGACTCTAATTCATGGGTTGTCGCTCTCATTTTTATGGTCATTTAATCCAAGGTTAAAAGAGGCGATTAAAACTGCCTTAACATATCATACCGTGCCTGGTTATTTGTAAAAATCTGAATGTTTAGATATAAATATATATAGACATATATATATATGAATTACCTTTGTAAAGCTATTTTCTATTATATCACAACTATACGTGACAATTTCTACTCTACCTTACAAGAACAAAAAATCTCATAGTTCTATTTTCCTGTCAAATTAAGATGTTGCTGTGTTTATATTATTAAATTATTATAAATTATGAATTTTCAGCTCACTTTAGATTACTTTTATTAGAGTTCTTTCTAAATATGACCTTTATTTTTAGAAGCTCGATTTCTACACATTTCAAATAAAACCGGGTCAAATTCTTACAGGTTTACAGGTTTATTGGTTGCCGTATTAAGTACACCCTTTTTTAACAGGGCGGCTTACCACTATGGGTGGGAGCGCAGCAAAAAAATACAAATAAATAAAAGAAAAGAAAATAAAAATAAAGTTTACGGATAAACCGAAAGTGATCATATTGGTTTTATCTAGCCAGGGTCCGTTTTCTAGGGTAGACTAGGGTGGAATCAGGAGGCGGAGATTTAAAAACATCCCCTTTACACAGCGCCGAAATGTCGAATTTATTACCAACAAAGTATACAAAGGGCCCTTGGTTACAGTTTATTATTATAACTGTGTCAAAACGGTTTAGAAATCAACAGATCCAACTTTAAACAACGTGAGATAAAATGTTTACTTATTTCCGTCCCTGCACTTGGCGAGCTTTTCCCCATCTAATCGTCTGCTCTCAAGCATGATCTCAACTTCTCAAGTCTACCGAAGTATCGATTTTAGATTCTTTATCTCTGTTAGATAAAAACATGGTATTTAACTTTATTTAGTGAATTAACTAAGTAACGTGTGTAAAGATAATATTTTTTGAGCCATAGGATCTGATGGCATTTCAAATCATGAAGGTAAATGATATTTTTAATTATAGTGTAAGCCTAATCCATTTGGTTAGCCTGCTTAAGATTCAGTGCTTAAAACCAGAACAAATTAAGGCAGCATATTTTATTCAACAGCTTTTTTTAATGGTTATAATTTCTAATACAATGTGTAAGGTGTTATAAGGTTTAATTCTTTAAATTTCCCCTCTTCTACTTGCTTTTATCGAAGACCTATGCCTTTTCTGACGTAACCTCTCAGCAACAGCTTTCTCTTGCCTTTTATTAATGAAAATTGAGTTAGGATTAGCTTTTAAATCTTGCGAAATATTATAAAGCCTATATACCTTTTTAAAATCAAATTTTTAGTTTCGATAGGAGTCACAGCTGGTTCTTTTTCAGCTTCGCGAATTAAGCATCTTAATTTATCCAAACAATCCGCCAAATTTAAAGCTTGGCTTCTTGTTTTCTCAGATTTGATAATTAGATAGCCGTCTTTATTGGTATTGCTCTTTTGCTAATTACATACAGCGTGATTAATTTTAACTTCAAATATATTCAGCTTAGTAAAACAATCCACTTTACCAATTCTGATAATTTATTCCTAGCCTTTTCGGGTATCCAAAGTGCTGATGATAAGTGAAACCTTACTTCAACTTTACTATTCACTAAGATTTAAAATCTTGGTTAGACAGTTTAATAAAGTGGTAAAATTAATTTGAAATTACGAACCTTTGTTTACGTTTTGCCCACCAGGCCCGCTACTTCTGCAGCTAGAAACTTCGATTTTGTCTAATGCCAAAATAATACATTTAATTTGATTATTTATTTTAAAATAATTAGATAATCATAACTACCCATGGGTATAAAGCCACTAAATTTTTCATTAGATATTGGAATCTAAAAACCAGAAACCAATAAAATTAGGCTTAGGTATTTAATGCAATTTAAATCAGATTACCTCGGGTATTCTGGCAAAATTCAACGAACTATTGGGGTATAACTTATCTAAACTGTATTTACTTTTGTACCATGTTAATGAAGACGAATTTCTATTAATCCCTGGCAAATTTAAAGATAGAAGTCTGAAAGCTAACCTCGCCCTGTAAGTCGCCATATTTTTGCTTAGTTTCTAAAGCGAGTCAGCCCAACTAAATAGCGTTAGAAAAGCTACATCCACTTATTTTATCCTCTAGCTCTTATAAGAGGTTAGATTGACGTGGTATAAAATTATCAAGTTTAAATCGCCATCTACTGCCAATTTATACCTATTTTATTGATTATGTATAATTTAATTTAAATTTAATATAAAATTCTACAACTTTAAAAGGTATTTTTAACCATAATTAATGTAGAAAAATTATCAAGTTTTGTTTTCGATCATATTGTTCTAAATTTTTAATTACGGTCCCCTAGATTACTCATATTCTAGCTTATACATAATTAAATAATTAGATCTAAAGTGTTTAATGGGTAAGTGAGCGTTAAATTCTCTTCTACCTCTGCTTTTACATAATACTATACAAATAAACTATAATGAAGCGGCAGCACCTTGCCTTTTCCTGTATTAATACGAATAGGGAAATAACATGGTGTGCCAATTACTTATTGTTATAATTGTAGAATAGATGTGATATTCATAAGTTGATTTCGCAACGCAATTTCTTCGAGAAATTCTGTGGTCTTTGGTATCAAAGTATTTTCAAAGAGGGTGAAGAATAGATTTTCGCAATTACGCACGATACTACACCAGAAAATCAATAAACTGGATGCCAAAGCAGGTGTTACTTGGCGTTTAATAAGCCAAATTTGGGGCGTCTTGTTATTGGTAGGATATCTTTCAATTAATTTGATACCAAAATCAGAATCTTTCAGTTTTTTTGAGCAATTCTGAGGCAAGTTATTATACGCAACCCGGCCTTACTACTAGTTGTACAATCAATAATAAAATCACTTTATTTTCTCCACCCTCCCTTGACATTCGTGCCACTACTTTTAAGCACGATATAACATATGTTCTATGTCTATGAAGTTGGCGCTAATTACATTGGGATTTTCCGATAGAGTATAAAGGGAACTTATTTTCTATGATTAAAGACATTCAAGGTCAAATAATTAGGCCGATAATTATTCACTAGTCTCTTAGTCACGCAAAGTAATTTTTCGAGGGCCTCTTCTTAGCATATGGTCCTTTTAAGCGTTGCCATATCAAGTGACGTGGTTTCTTTCTAACCCTGAGGCTGAGATAATGTAGACTTCACTCAGTTCGATATACATTTAAGACCAGGGCTTAATAACACTGTCTTCCTCCTCTCCTCCTTCGCACTCTTCAAGGGGATTTTTTTTTTCTTTTTGATATATTTCACTGAAAGATTAATGAGAGAGAAAAATGTTCTCTAATGGGTTAAGTCCAGAGATGATCGGTCCTTTTTATCAGCACGAAAGAAGGGAGCGGTTCTTTTAAACTTTTAGACCATTGGTCCAGGGTTTGAGGCCGAATGAAGTTGAAATGCGGGAAGGTGACCTCCTTCGCCAATCTCTCCAAACATTTGTTTATTCCACACTCTTTCGCGTACATAGAGAAGAGCGAGAGACGCTTTTTAATACAACATTTTATCGACCTATTATTTTACCACACGACTTTTCTTTTGTTAGTGCTCGAAAACCGTCAGAACACGTGTGCGGTGACGTGCCAGTTCACTTAAAAAAAACCGAAACCTTGTAAAAATTGTAATTCCATGATCCTTGATTCTCGCCAACACTCTGTATATGCATTATAAGTTTTAACCCTTTTGTATTAATCCGCTACAACTTTCTATACAATGCGACAACGATCACGAACATAATTCCTGCAGCCTGGGTTATCAATACGCCAAAACCCAAGGCAGACTTATATATCTATGGGATTAAATTTAGAAATATTGCTCAAAACTAGAACCAAGTAACTCTTGAGTGGTTTGAAAATTAGGTTTGATTATAGCCTAGTTTTGAAAAGGGTGGGACTGTTTTTTCGCTATCTACTCTGTAATGTAGTAAAACTATGGTTAAACTAATATTAGTGCGAAATTATATACCTTATTAAACTCCATCAAAAGTTTATAATTTATTTCAGAAAAGTATGGCGCCGTTGCGGTCGTTGTGATAACTTGCCGTTGATGCATATTATGCTGTACAAATTTCTATGGTTGCTCTTTTTTCATGTAAGTCAGAAAAAACTGCTCTAATAACTTAATCAAACATTGGGCTATTAACAATGGGCGCCTATCCTGTCTACGCTCTATCCATAATCGCGCATGTGGTTTTGTTAGTTTTGTCACTGTTTGCTTTTAGAGGACGTTATTATTTATATTTATCTATAAAGATAGGTGTCCTTGGTCAATAGCGCTAGATCAAACTTTAAAAATTAATTTCAACACCAAAAACGGGTGCAATACTTTTTAACTTTCCCTTTAATTTACTATAATTTAAATTTTGAAATATACTCGAACCTAAGATTTGCTGCATCTAAGGAAATAGAAAATATAACTTTTTGCCTTTTCACTCACTCTTTAAACGAACCAACCGCGTTATAAGGGAATAAATTCGCGTATAAAGGAATTGATTGTGGCGCCATTTTATTTCTCTCCTTCTGTTATTTCGCGCCAAATATATTGATTAAAACTCAAAAGGAAAAGTGACACCGTGTTTTTAGCGCGACAAAGCAGTGAATTCACCAAGCTGAGGCAATGTTAAACCTATAATGGGTATCAAAGGCTGCTGACTTTTTTTTTTTTTTTTTTTTTTTTTTTTCGGCGTGTAACGTAACGTCTTTACGCCCGGACAGCGGTCGCGACTGCGAACCAGGTGTGGCGCCAAGGCGTAAGGCCTTGAGCAACTCAGTTATGGTAAGTAACTACGCAGGGATTAGGACTGGGAATTGCCCACGCGACGAAAGGAGATGGGAATGGGGAAGAGGAAGGACCATTCCGTCGCGGACCATTCGCAACACTCCCTATGGGCAAGGGACCTGCGATTCGAGCAGGACAACACCCAGACCTTGCCACTGAGACGCCAGTTTACAGGAGTACGCCACCACTCCCGGCAGGCTGCTGACTTATTTCAATAACCGTGTAAAAATACAAAGCGCTACTCTCTGTATAAATTCAGGAGTACGGAGGGAAAACAAATTTTGAGGAAGAGTCGAAATCACCGAAGCGTAACGGGGGTGGTAGCTACCTATTTTTTTTAGTTGCACTTTAAATGAATAATAGAGGCCTCCACGATATGACAATTTGCAGTTTGCTTAGATCATTACTCGGCGTTCAATGCTTTTCTTGAATGAGTTATGAACTTTTGCGGGTATAAAGTATCGTGTATGCTGAAAAAGCAGTTTAGGGGGATATATTTAGGCTTAGCTCGACAATATGAAAATAACCCTTTAATCCGTAAAGAGTATCGTTGTTTATGTCACGGTGTCGGGAATAAAAATAGGATTTATAGAGCGTAAATTCCTTGAATTATTTTTTTATTTCTATATAATTTATTACTATAAGTTCACAACTTGTATACGAATTATAAAACACTTTTAAAATAGTTGGTTTTTTCATTTTAAAACATGCCAAATATATGAGCCATTTTTAAATCTACAAAAAACCGGAGTTTTTATCGCAAACATTTCGGGAATTATTTAGTATATAATATATTTCGAAATAGAAAACATTTAACTTTCTTGTTACAAAATTACAAGGTAACTTTTAAATTTTAATAGAACGAATGGTTTCTCCTAATTAGCGCGGTTTAATTTACGTATATAAATTTAATTTAATTACTATTACACCTAGTTCTGCAAGATGGAAATTTATTTTCAAAATATAAACAGCAATTTTTATTTATTTGAAAATTTTATGATCGGCGGTTTTTTTCAATTTTTAATATTTTATTTTATTTGAGCATTTTTATTTAATTGACACACCCTAAAAATTGGCAAAAATACGTAGTTTTGTTTTTTATATAACACCTAAAATTACACCATTATTATTTAGTTAAAAATAGCGATATACAAGTCTATACAAAAATCTATTTAAGAAGTTAACTATTTAGGGCCTTAAGAGTAAAAATAAATTAATGGCACGAAAAATTAATAATAAATTAAATCTAAATGAAAGTAATCGCAGCCTATTACATACTTGTAAATATCACTTGTAAATACTATGACCCTATTTGTAATCAAATTAAAGCTCGTGGGAATATGGTTACTCTTTGATACCTGAATTTCATCAAGGATCCATGAAGTAGAAGGAACAGAAACGAGAGAGCAAAGGGGGCATCGTCTCGCTTGGGCCATTTATTTCATTTGGTTTCGTCAGGGACAAATATTGGCACAGAAAGTGAATAAACGGCAGCTGGTTTTCACGATCTGCCATTCCCTAAGTTCAAGATAAGTTTGCAAAATGAGAGAAGCTGTGGCGATTTGATACGCAATGTTTAAACTCGTATAACGTTATTGCAAACTAGGCTTGAACGGTGAGCCGTGGGATTTTTCAGAAATTTGAGACAAACCGTGCGTTTCTGTTACTTCTACTTAAAGGATCCTTGATTTTATTAATGTCATTGTATTATATATAGACTTTGCTTCGCGCCAAATATCTGGGACGACATTCTCCTCCATTTGGTGTCACCTTTTGTGTCTTGGAGATGATTTAGAATGTTTTCCTCGAAAAGGAGTTTTTATTTTCAATCGCACACCCCAAAATCTGCCTACCCTCTCCCCGATCTTTAATACAGTAGTGCGAAAGCTACTTTATTGGTAGGAAACTCCCAAAATCTCAGTTGTTAACTCATTTCTATTCTAAAAATGGCGTCCCCCGTATCTTACCCATTATTTTAATTATGATGATTAAGCTTAACTATGTACATGCTAAAACGAGTCTCCGTACTTAGATATTTTAAATTAACGTGAATATTAAAGAAATTAAGTTAAACAATTTGTGAAGCATAATTTAAACAGCATGGTCCTTAGGAAATCAGATCATAAAATAACGCAAAGTTTCACAATTCCTTCGAAATATGAGGCTGAAACAATTTGTTAAACTGTTTTGAACGAATCATTTTTCAGTTAACTATAAAATTAATGTTCAGTACACAATATTTGTTTACGTACAATAGCAATACTTTCTTAAAACCGCATCCGTAACGCATTCCGATTGACCCCTGTACTTGTTGATCCTACTTATTTCGCCGGAAACCGTAAATTCCTCCTCATTATCACTTCTAACCACATTAGCTTCGAACAGTGCACCAGATGGTGAAGCTTCCACCACTATAGTTAATTTAGAACCTTCTCTATTTATTTTATTTGCGCTTCTAACATCTTTAAGTGTCAAAACTGCGCATTTGTCCTTGACTCCATTCAACAACCAATTAACTCTCCGAATAACCGTCCGTCCAGCGGAATCGGCCAATCGTGAACTTTCTTTTGGGTTCAAGGACAAAAGTGTGGAGTCCACGTCAGTTCCGCAGGCGCAATAAAACTCGGGTATCCCGCAATCGTCGCAAGTTCTATTTGCCGGGATGGTACCCAATAGTGACCTTCCGTATAGCGTCGTGGTAACCCCTAATTGACTACCGTTAGTGACGTGAGATATTATATCGACCAATGTCGCGTGGTGGTCGAACGGACTGGTGAGTCTAGCCGTGTTTAATTTGAGATTCGCGAGATACTGTGATGGTAGAGATTTTGGCGGTATTAACGCGAAAAACGGTAACCTTTCTTCCAATCGACCAATTGGCGTTTCACGAATCGCGTCGAAACGGTGACCGTGGTCGGACATGAAGATAAAAAGAGTATTTTCGTCAAATAATCCCTCTTCAACTATTGTTTTTAACATATTTTCAAAATCGGCATCAGCGGCCGATGCTCGACTTAAATATTCGTGCGTAACTTCGGCTAAAAACGAAAATGCGAAGCCTGGTCGTTTCCACGTTAAATTTGTGGTACCATTTTCGGTTCTTAGTCCCCCGTAACGTCGCAAGTAACTTAATAGACGGTTAATTTGGTACTGGTGACGCGGTAATGGTCCTAAACACAAGTGCGAACTGTAACGCAATTGGTTCGATTCTTTGACGGCCAACCAAAATGGTCTTAAGTAGTAGTCGGTGGGCTGTTCTTCGAAACCAGTCGATAAGTAGGTAAACATGTTAAAATCTGGGTAATCTTCGTCGAACAGTGTTGCGTACCCGGCTTTGGCGTACTCTTTCCATATCAGGGGCCAGTTGTCGTAATGCGGTACCTTCGGTGGTAGTGGAAGTTGTCCTCCGTAAGCCTTGTCGCCAGTTAAAATGGCAGCTAAGTTTGGAAACGTGTTGTCTGCTACTTTATTCATGCCTCTAAAGACGTAAGCACCCATAGTTTCTGTTAGGTAACGATACGTTTTGGGTAGAAACCTGACGAAAGCCAATCTGGATAGGCTATCAACTCCAAAAATAACCACGTTTATCGGTTTTGCTTGTTTTTTGATAAAATCTTCCTTTTGTTTTGGCAAAGGCCTAGCGTTAACTTGAAAATTGGACGATACTCGGGTGGTAATTAAACCCAAAACTTTGGCGTAACATTGTACTAAAACGTAATCGTGCTGTAGTAATATTCCATTTACCGGAAGCTGAGTTTCTGGACCGTATTCTACTCCAAAATCATCCCGGGATTTACGTAGGACGGGGTTAAAAACGCATTGAACGGAAGGATTCTCGATTGATCCGTATCCGAACTCGTACAATTCCGTTTGGTTGAAACGTAAATAACCTTGGCTATCGACGTAGGTCAAAATAGGTTCCCTTTTCTTGCAGAAGATGGGTTTAGACGGAGGGAAATATTTCCAGATAGACGGATGGAAAGGATGAACTCTGGGCAATCGACACGTTTCATTAGTTTGAAAGGTTGAAATCCCCGCTTCCAGCGCGACGGGTTCCTTTTCGTCCAGAGAGTAGTTGAAGTAAGGATGGTTGGAGATATGAATAGGTGGGGCAGACGGGTAGCCAGCGTCATTGTTGTTGAAACCGTTGATCCAGTTAAGTTGAGATTGATGAAGGAATATTGTGGCTAGGACGAAAGTGATGAAAATGCACGCGAAAAAAAATTGGCGCAGACGGAAAATTCGAAGCATGCTCATCTGAAATGATATGAATAGGAAAGATAAAAGTTAGTAACTCAACAACTTACAGCATAAGCGGATTAATAATCCGCCTATGCTTACAGGGATATTTTTTAAATATTACGCGAGTTACGTAAGGTTATGCTCATATATGTCGGCCGCTGTAATACTTCAGAATGCTCGCGTTATGGCACTAACATGACACACTTGGTAATTTAGTTAAAGGAAGAATTAAACCGAACAACGAGTGATTTTTACTGCTGGGTTCGGCCTATTTAAACGATAAGGAATCGATAAAAAACACTTCTTGTTAGTTTACATTTAAAGAATAAATTTTTTTGTTTGCGCGCGTATAATTCGTTTATAGCAACAAAATAACTTTAAAAACAACGCTCACAGCTTTGTATGGAATATTTGCACACCTATACCACGTCACCTAGCTCTCCAAACACAATCAAGTTTTTAACTGATAATAGAAAAGATAATTTCAGCCCCCTATCGAAAAATACTCTTGGCAGCTGATAAATTCAATCGCATATCAATTATTTCTCAAATGACTTAGCTAACGTCGCTATATTCGAAGATATATTTACCCAAACCAGCAAGACTGCACGAGTTTCAATTGAATAAAATATTAAATGATTAGTGACACATCTTTCAAAGACTAACAAAACTTAGTAGTAAAGGGAGAAGAAAGATGGGGAAAATTTAAAATATATAATTCTCTAGGTACGTCTGTGCGACTGTCCATGGGGAACGCTAAAATGTACACTAAGTTAAACTTCATTACAAAACTGCACTTTTGTTCATTAGGCAAAAACCTCAGATATACAATTTTTACTTCAATTAACACGTCATATTTTGAAGTTAAACATCAAAACCATCCGCTTTTGGTAACAAAATACAACATTTCAAAAATATTGAGATATAGACGAACATTTTGTAGACATAAATAAAGAAGTGTCTTTTGTCTTGGGACAGCCGTAAAAGAATCTGTACAAATCCCTTTTAAAATTAAATTATATTCTTTGTCAACTACACTTTAACTTCTAGTTACTATTCTGAAATTTAGCAAAACATGCATAGAGACTTTGAAGAGGGTACTACAAACTTTTGGCAACGCTACGGATTATGATTATTTTGTTTTTAGGAAGTCTTTGGATGTCTCAAATCTCTCGTGCCAAGCAGGTAAATGCGGATTCGCTTCGTTAAGTCTTAAAGATCTCTTTAAGTGCACACGTACCTGGTTTCTATAATAATATTCAATGTATCTTTAAAGCATTATCGAAGACGGGGATCACCCTCCCGTAACTAATTTATGGATTCTAGAGTGATAATGATAAACCCTCCTGATTTTTCCTAGTCTCCCCCAGTCTGGCATAGAAAATACGCCCCTTTTCCGCCCTTACACGAAATTTCATCATAGACTTGCAATGAAGGCATTTAGTACGAAGTTACAATACAATACTGGAGGAAAAAACTAACTTTTGCCATTTTACTTTTTGAGTTGAGTTATTTGTTTGTATTGAAATATTTTATTTAATCTAAAAGTACGTCTTGCCGTAGTTTCCTACCTTCATAATTCAGTTCGCTAAAGTAGTAGTACAAAATTACAACTACTCTATGATTTGTTTTTGTTATTTCAAAATTGAATGTGGAATTACTCTTTCAAACTTCTTATTTATGGATAAAATGTCTGATTTCTCATGATACGCTATACCATTTGACTTTGCATTGATAGAGCAAAGTGACTCTAACATGAAAAACTACATTAACATGCCCTTAACGACTCCATACACAAATAACTATTGAAAAGTAGACTTGTAGACGATTTAAAATGTTAAACTTCGACCTCTTTCAGCAATTTATTTACTTTTAATCTAAAAGTTTTAAAGAGCAAAACCATTGGTAATTTATCGCAAAAAATAACCAGAGCATATTACCGATTTTGAATTCTATGAAATACCTTACACGTAGCTTTAACGATTACACGTCTATGGTAACTTGGCAATGCAAAATACGTAGTCAGTTGCGTAATCAAAGCTACAGCCTACATTACACCTATTACTTCGAGGGGTTGATTACTCCAAGAAATCGGTGTACAAGTCTGTAACTTTTGTCTGAACTAAGGCGATAACGTAACATTGCCAACGAAAAAAAGCATAATCCCGCTTTAGAATAATTTTTTTAACTAGTTTGCAATATATGTTGTTTTACCCTTTAAAACGGAAGGAAATTTCAAACTCATTCTGACAGTTGGGAATTTTTCTTCGTTTTTTTTTTTTTTTTTTTTTTTTTTTTTTTTTCGTTTTCTCCCTTCCACAGAGTCTGAGTGCTTTAATTCTATTTTTAGGGCATAAGCATTCATATTGAAATATAATGGAAGTGTAATGTTTGTTTCTAAAATATCTTAGGTTGAGATACAACAAATTAAGATCGAAATTTCAGTTCTAGACTAGGATTTTGATTTCACACATCAGGAAAAAATCCAGAATACGTTTGTTCAGTTCTACGTGCTAAATATTCAACCTGATTCTGATTTAAGAAAAGTTCCATTTTATACCTGTTCAAGGTTTTTGTTTGGGTACTGATGCACCGAAAAATTCTTACCAAGTTAACATGGTAAAACTGTCTTGGGAATTCTAATTCTAGTTCTTTGAGAAACTGGTTTTTAAGTCATTATGCCGTTCTTGTTACGCAACAATTTTGGGGTTTCATTCGCATCACTACTGACTAGTCTAATCGTTGATTTAGTATGAAAATGAAATAATGGGAAAAACTATTTAATTCTTGCGAATATATTTATTATGCAAATATGTTTTTTATTATTGTTTTGTAACAGGGTACATCTGCATTTCCAAGGTTAATATACCACGTGGTCCGTGGATAAAGGGTTTATTGGTAATTTCACAATATTGTAAAAGCGATTCTCAAAAGTACATATTTTTAAAACCATAAGTTAAAATGGATTAAAACTTTTAAGATTAGAATTTGAAATTTATAGAATTAAAATTTTAAGTACGATAAATTGAAAAAACAAAAAACAACGTATTTGTTACGCAATATTCCAAAACCAACTAAAATTAAGAAAAATGTAAAATAAAATTACCCTTTTTGAAACGTGGATGAATTGAGATCGTTATCATACCGACTGTTTCTTAATTGGTTAAAAACAAATTTATCTTCCTTTTAAATTAAGCCTAAAATATTGGCAGAACGTTTGAACTCTATAAGAAATGAGATCTTATATACTCGTATATACTATAAAGAAGAACGATGATGCTTCGCGCCAATCAATGCACCGATGGCTCAAAAGGATGGGGATACCATCTTCATTTCATCCTTTCCTAGTTCCACGGATCCGAACTTTAAGGCGAAACGTTACTGAGGAAATCGAAGCATTTTTTCCGATAATCGTGGGCGATTTTCCTAAGCACCTTCTCTTTTATTTTTAGCTTATTTCTTCGCGTTTTAATCCGCGCGACGTCTGAACTCCAGGACGGCGGGTAGTCTTTTGTCGATTAGACTTCTCCGCCGCTTTTCCCGCCCGATTTTTAGACCCATGGACGTTGAGCTGTGTGTTTGAAGTTTTCCCACGGCTCTTTCCTTCCTCCCTAGTTTCCAATATACTGGTGTTCAGCGTATCTTTAGACTTGGAAAACGGGAATGAAAGGCTCGCTCATACTTGTAACGTAGTCTAAAGCGTTTTTGTCGTGAGTTCAAACTGGGGATGAAGGCACGAAGCCGTCGCGAGAGGAGGGAAACGATTTTGGTTACCATGGATACCACTACGAAGGAAATAGAACCTGCGCTGCAAACGCTATACGAATACGATCAAACTCCACCATTGTATAAGGCAGACAGGTCATTTTTTTCGCTGTTAATAGAAAAGGGTTTGAGCTTTGGTATCATTTCATGCTAAAAATAGTTTATTTCCTAAAAATTTGGTTTTCTTCGTGACCAAAACGCAGTTTGCTAAAGTCTTATACATGTGGAAAGCAATGCGTTGTAATGTATTTTTGGCCATGGGTATAACACTTGAGAAGACGACATTTCCGTCGCGATTGCATTTACGCTAAGCCTAATTTTAAGCTAACGAAATAATTATTTGACAGATAGAAACAATTAACGAGTAATAACCCCTGCAATTCGAGTACAATCAATTATTATGGTACAATGGTAAGATACTTTTTGTAGGCCTATGATTCTTTCAGCTTTTAATCAAAGTCATAAGTTCGTCAAAATTACTTTGTTTCATACATGATAAACCGGAACTAAAAAATTCCCGCCAAATAATTTAACAATTCTCTCTCACTCTCTTAGCCGGATTTTTCTCTTCCGTTCTGTGCGCCATCTAGTGGAAAGATCGGTCATTTGAAATCAGCTTAGTTCAGTCATGGATGTATAAAGAACTAGCGTTCTTTATACATCCATGGTTCAGTGGTCTTAGCAGCTCACGATTACGGATTGCTGTATGATTTTGAAGTATAATGCCCTTTTTCGAAACTCCACTTGAAGAAAGCTTAGGATATTATTTTTGTTTAATTCCACTAACTATTCCAGTTATTTTGTTCTTTTATTTCTGGGGTTGGATGGGATTTCAGCTCTACACAAATAATTAAAGTTGAAAAATCGCTTATCTTAGCCAAGGCTTAGCGTGTGCTTGTGTACTACTAGTTTACTGCAGATTGCAGAAAGACTTAAATTCAAGTAGGCAAACTGGGAGGTTGAGGTTGAAACCAGAAGAAAAGTGAAGTTGGTGAACATTTAAGTTCTAAAGTTTCTGAAGTCGAAAATGACTTATCCAACAAGTCATAAAACGGTTTTTGTGCTCGACCATGGATATCCTTTTGCTCAATCGTGTAAACAATCGGTAGAATTTGACATATTTGTGAAAACAAGACAACCTGGGATAATACCATTGGCCCCAGTCTCTAAATCTATGTGGACATGCAGCGTTGAAGCTGCCATTGAATATTGTAGGATTGTATGGGATCTTTTTCCTACAGGAAAACTGGTAATTACCATTTGAGATTGCTATATCCCTATCCCATTAGTTTTTTTAAAAAAATCTAACCAAATACCCCATTTTCTTTATAGATTCGTTATGTAATAAGTGATACGGGAGCCCAGTTTTTGAACTCTTGGGCCCAAACTGAACAAAACCTAAATCTGGTAAGTTTTATAGTATTGCTTGTAGATTGAACTGTAAGTTTATAACTTATCTTTGAAGATATAAGTTATAAACTTATGCTTGTACGTATGATCCAAGCCATTGTTTTATTCTTAGTTAATGAATCGGTTGGCTGTGATTGGGCCTCCTCAAGAAAATCTTCGCTCAAAGGATACTAACATTGTTCACGGATTATCAGCCGCTGTGGAAGCTCTATGTCAGTGCAGCGAAATTCAACACGAAAAACGAACTTCTTTGACAGAGAATGCTGGCAAAGTTTTAAATCGAGGCAGGGTAGTTGTTATAACTTATCTCAAAAATGATGCACACGCTAGAAACTTGGAGGAATGCTTTTTAAATGCTGTTATACAACACAACAAAGTAGCTGCAAGCTCTGACAAGTAAAATTTTTTTTTAGAATTACAAAAAACTTACAAAATTTACAAACCTTTATAATTTTTGCAGTTTGATTCCCATTCATTCTTGCGAACTGGTTTTAGTTCATTCTCATCCTGTGACTGAAGAATGTTCTTTATCTCAAGTTAAGAGGAGAGAAATTTCACCGGTGATATCGAGTGAAATTCATGCCGTGAAATCGGGTCGACACGTGGCTGCAAAGCTTGGATATTTAGTTTTGCATCATTACGCCTTAGCTTCCACATCGGTAACTGGAATTCCCATGAAAGAGGAGCAGAATGCCTCTTCTTCCGCAAATTACGACGTAGAGATACTACATGGAGCCAATGCTCATATTGAACTTCAAAAAACTGGTAATTTGATTAAGATTCTACGCTATATTCTTAAATTAAATATTTCAATTAATCGTACCACTTAATTTTAAAAAAAGGTTTTCTAAGTTCTGAAGGAGTGAGGGTCACGATGGTTAAAGAAGGTCAAAGTTACGAGACAATGACTTTGAAATGGTGTACCCCTCGTTCCAATGCTGTTGAGCTTCATTTTTGTACTGGTGCATTTCGAGTTACTCCTGTAGATGTAAATAGTCGGCCTTCGTCGTGTTTAACCAATTTTTTACTCAGTGGTAATTTAAAATACATCCCATTAAGCTCTAAAAATTAATAAATTATTAATTCAATTAGGAAGGGCAGTCATGCTAGAAATGCCTCGTAAATCAGGTTCCAAAGTCTTGTCTCACATGTTGGCATCGCACGGGGGCGAGCTATTTATTCACACACTAGGTAATTTTTTTTTTTCTTTTTTTTAATTTAAACCTTCAAAACCATTAAACCAGTTCACTGAACAAACCTTTTATACCCAAACTTTAGGAACAGCTCGATCAACTCTAGAGGATCCTCCCTCGATTAGTGAAGGATGTGGAGGCAGAGTTACGGATTATCGGATTAACGTAAAGTATATTCTGTTATTTTCCAAACTCAAACGAGTACTCGACTCTATAATGAAACGAGTACTCGACTCTCTAATGAAACGAGTACTCGACTCTCTAATGAAACAAGTACTTGAATCAATAATTAGAAGAGTTCTCAAACCCTCTTATATAGAGCTTTTTCTGGTGAAAAATAGTGTTATTCTAATTACTTATTAGTTCAATTACTAAATTAGATATTTTAATACAGGATTTTGGTGAATTTATGAAAGAAAATCGATTACTACCACTAAGAGGTCCTATTACCGAAAATCCTGTCCATCCCATTGAAAAAGGCATTGTTTTTTGTAGTTTTAAAAGTTAATACCCTAAAATGGCTACCATGCATCGTCTGCTTGAGTTTTCTTCTACATATATGTATATGGAAGCCAGTTTAAGGTGTAAATTAAAGTAAATATATTTTTAATTACAATTGATTAATGATTCTCAACAGCGAAAATAAATTTGGAAAGATTAACTCAATATTATCCGATTGTCATAAGTCAAACCACAATTTTCAATATGGCAGTGGTAAGATTATTAGATTAATAATTTAGGCTTAACCCTTGAGTAATTATATTAAACTTTTAAGCTAACACCACTTTTAAATCTCGTAACGAAAGAAGTTCTAACCCCAGAAGAAGTTTTAGAAGGAAAATCAGTCATTTATCAATTAATCGGAATGGAAAGTAAAGGAACAGCATTACCCGCGCCTTCGGTTGGAACGAGAGGAAAAGGTCCTAAAAGGTATGTTACTAGTTTAGTAGTTTATTTTTTCCGTCTATATCTTTTATTCAATATGTTTCATTTTTAAGAGAGGAACAATATCGACTTATGTGGAATGAATTGGAAACTTTTATTCGTGTTCACTGTACGACGGTTGAACATAGACAAATCTTAGATTGTCTCTTAGAATGTCGGAAACCAGGTACTGCTGACATTGAACCGACAAATTTGACGAAGGAGAAGATTAAAGAAGAGGAACTCCTTATTAAGAAAGAATAGTAAGTCGAATTACAATTATGTACTGTTAAAGTTTTAACTTAGGATTATATTGAACTACGTTATAGGTAGCCCAGTAATCAATTTATACAGAACACAGAAATAGGTTTTGATAGGAAACGTAAAATTATCTCAATTAAAGGCTTTTATAGGGCAAATTTCAGCAAAAATTGCTGTTAAAAACTAGAAGTATTTATAGGATTATAGAAAACAGAATTTGTAGTCCATGTTTGAAAATATAGAATTTTATATGAATTATAAGATCACAGGGCAAACTGACAATTATGTTAAAATTTCAGCCCAAATCGATTTGAAATGGATAAATCTGATGGGAAGGAAGATTTAAGGCTGCCTCCACCGATAAAAAAACTTCATACAATATTGGATGATGGGAAAAGTGGTAACAGCGGAGCCGGTCCACGCTCGGTATTATCAATATGGACAGAAAGAATAAATCATGAACATACAAAGTATCATAAAGATTTTGCTGGACGAATTAGTGGAAGTAATAAACCAGCAACACTCTATGCTTCTTTGCTTGCTGAAGCGTAAGTTTTAGGTTAATTTTTTTTAATTCCAGAGATAAGAAACTTACTCTTAATAATTTAATTCAGGGCTGATGTTCAAAATTAACAAAATCGTGAATATTATCTTCATAAAATAGAATTTATTATGTAAATAGTTTTACACTGAATTTTTCCTACTACTTTATGTAGTAAGTAATAAATTTTTTTAAAATATGCTGTTTTTAAAATTGGTTCAAATTATTATAATTTAGAGTCCATTTCATCATCAACCAATGCTAAGTTGGTAAAAATGTTATTAACGCAGTTTCCGTCCCCTCTTTTAGGGGTACTACCATCATCTGGCAGATATATAGGATGTTTGTTCCTCAAAACAAAAAGTTGGGTGCGTGTACCAGGTGAAATACACGTCGAATCGGTGACACTTTCAACTACCGACGATGTCCTTTTGCATGGTTTGCAGTACCATAAGTAAAACGCGATTATGGCGATGAAAACAAGTATCAATACTACCACAGTTATTATCAGTACACTGATGTGAATATGTTTTCCTACTGGGCTTTTGTAGATGATTAATACCTTTTCTGTGGTATTTGCTGAATTTGAGACTTCAGTTTCTATAAGCCGAATTTTATTGGCAGTAGGAAATATAATGGTACTTGTATTTTGAAGTAAAACAGTTTCATTCATGGTTTCCTCCAAATCCAATAAATCATAGGCCATGGCATAGGTTGTGATGGTGGGACTAGAAAAAGCTGAAGTACTTGGCTCCAAAAGTAAGAATAAAAATAAAAACTTTCTTTTATAATAAAATGACATTTCCGAACCTTGTAAAAAGGTTGACTAGGCATTAAAATTAAACTTAAATCTTTAATATCAAGGGTAGAATTCAAATTTCAACGGACTATTCCAGCCGACCTCTTCCCGCGCGTAGCCCTTTAAATTTGGCGGGAAATGGCCTAACAAAACTGATTTTAACGCCCTGTGACTCATCCTTTAAACCCACGTGACTAAAACAACCAATCGCTGATTTTACTCTTTTATATATTTTTTTCCCCTTTCTACCTCGCCATTTCTTCAACAGAGCATATTCTCTATGATCAGAGCTTCTCCATTCTCTACATTTCTATCACAAAAGGATCAACGTAGGTCCGCGGGAGGTGTGTCATAGCTCATAGCCGGTTTTCTCATTGTATTATTTCGCGAAATAGTGCTAATTCCACTTCATTTCGTTAACGATTTTTTCTTGACGAAAGTCGTTGGAGTTTATTTCTCCAATTATCTCGTGTTTTAATTAGTCGGACAAACGATGACCTACGTGATTGGTTTTGTATAAAAATTAGTTCGTCGCTGGTATTCGAAAAGCTACCGCCATTATTTTTGGTAGAAAGGCAACAGTGTAGGGGGTCGTAGCTGATTGGTTGTTTCGTATCACGTGGCCGGTTTTATTGGTTTAGCGCACGCGCAATTCGAACAATCTCTTCGGCAAAGTTCTCGGAGGGCATTTTTCCCGTTGGCGACTTTCTTCGCAGCGCGTTCGTCGAGAGTGATCGTCGATTTAAGCCTAACAGTGAAAAGTCAGTCGGCAGTTTTTGGTTACCTTTCGTTTGCAACGTGTTTTCGACAGTGATTCGAATTAACGGAGAATGTCAGCGAGCGGGGTAACACCCAAGAAGTTAAGAAAAGTCGAAGGATCTTCGGGTTCCGGTGGCGAAGGAGACGAGAGCCGAGACTACGATGCCGAAACACAGAAAGCGTTGGAGGAAATAGACGCTTGTCAGAATGAAATAGACGCCCTTAACGAAAAAGCCAGCGAGGAGATCTTAAAGGTAGAACAGAAGTACAACAAGCTAAGGAAACCCTTCTTCGAAAAGAGGAACGAGTTGATCAAGAAAATACCCAATTTTTGGGTGACGGCAGTATCCTTTTTCGCGTATATATCTCGGCGCGGGGGGCCCCGACTAGCGCCGGTATCCCTGACACGCTTGCCGCGTTCAAAATGGGGGGAAAACTGGCCGAATGGCCGCGCCATCGCTAAGCCTAAAATCCCTCATCCACCACATGCTTTGTTCTACTCGAGCAATGGCTACCTTTCTTTCTCTTTTAATTTTTGTTCCTTATAGGCTTGTTGTCGATGCCCCAAAAAAAAAACGCGAGAAAAAATAGCTATTTTAACAAATTTCTTTGGTTTTTAGACGTAGTTGAGTTTTTAAATATGGCCGAAATCGTGTTCGGTGTTTTACGTTTATCGTTTATAGGGGGATGTGGTAAGACTTTAAGCCTTGGTTGGCGCCTTTTTTGTCTGGGATTTTTGAAGGAATTTTGCGAGTTTTATTCGGCGTTTCCTTAACTTGAAACCTACAGTTTGTAAACCACCCACAAATCTCTGCCATCCTCGACGAAGAAGAGGAAGAATGTTTACATTTTCTCACAAAATTGGAGGTTGAGGAGTTTGAAGACATCAAATCAGGATACAGGATCAAATTCTACTTTGACGAAAATCCCTATTTCGAAAACAATGTCTTGGTTAAGGAATTCCATTTGGGCTCTTCTGGTGAGTTTTAAAATTAATATCTTTGCAAAATATTTGTTTCTGTACGGATTAGCTGAAGTGTCGTTCCGTGTTAATTTATGAACAGGAGATCCTGCCTCACAGTCCACGCCAATCAAATGGAAAGAAGGCATGGATGTCACAAAACGACAGAAAGAAAGAGAAAGACAAGCATTAATGAAAAATCGCAAGAGGGATCATGAAGACGAACCTTTAAGAACGTTCTTTACGTGGTTTACGGATCATGGTGACGCTTCGGCTGATGATATTGCTGAGGTATGACTTTAAACCAAGCAATTGTTGTGAAAATGGCTACTAACCTTCGAAAATTGCAGGTCATTAAGGATGATATGTGGCCAAACCCTCTTCAGTATTTCTTGGTACCAGACATTGAAGTTGAAGAAAATGGTTTAGAAGGGGACGAAGAGGATGATAGGTAAGATTTTAAAGTTAGATTAGTTTGTGGCTGTTATTAACAATTGTTTTTACTTTACAGCGAAGATGATGAAGTTGATGATTCTGTCGTAGTGGTGGAAGAGGAAGGAGAAGGTGAAGATGAGGATGATGACGATGGTAAATACATTTAATTTTAATTATCCCTGAACCCTCGCTTGGTGTTTGGCTGAGTGTGTTGTTGGGGGTTTCTTTGTAAGTTTTCATTCTTCATGCGATAGATGTTTCTAGCTTGTTCTTTACTATTTGCGCTCTAAGTAGTAGCATGATACCGCATATTTTTTAACTCTACACGGCTGTTTTTGTGTTATTTTAATTTTGAGCCCCCTTTTTTTTTATTTTACTTAGAATCGGATTAAATAATAGACGGAAGATTTCCATTAAGCGACTCAAATATTTCCATCACATTTAGTTCCCGAAAAATCGGGTTTTTTGCGTTACGTTCGCTTAATTGTACTATAGACTTGATTTTGTTCAAGATCCAATTCTTTTTAAAGAAAATTTTTCATTCATTTTCAAAAATAAAAAAAAAAAAAAAGAGTTAAAAAAATTTCGTAGATTTATTTTTTAAGGCTTAAAATTTCAAATTTAATCCAAATGTTGTGAACAACCGAACATGCCATGTTGAATTTGTCTAACGTTTAAATTGCTTTGCATGCAATTAACTGCTAAATTAATTGTTGTGGAAGTATATTTCTTGGCTTGAAACGTACTAACGCACTCGAATGGTTTGAGATTATTATTTTAAATGTCAAAGGGATGGTGAAACTTTGTTTCAAGTAAACTATTTAATGGCAAAAGAGTAACAAATATTTGATCTTAAATCAACTTATCTGAATCCAATATTAAAGAAAAATGCAGACAAGTTATTAATTTTAAACGTGGTTATTAATTTCAACCCCTGTTATGTAACTTATTTTCTAAGTTATCTTAGGTTTAGCATTGATTGGCTACTAGTATAAGTCACCACGGAAAGTAAACCTATGGTATTTTCTACTGAAAAAGACAAGTGAAAAGACCCCACCACCACAAAATTAAACCATTTATCAACTATGTTCCGTTTACTCAGGTTTTGACTGGGAGAAGAGCTTCAAAAATATTCCACCTACTTTCTGGTCAAAACGGGAAATTGAACACCTGATTATTGCTTTAAAAGTGTAAAAGTGACCATTTCGATGCTGTTGTAGCGGAAATATATTAACATTTAGGACTAAAAACAATGGACAGCTATCTTGTAGATAAAGATGAATAAAACCTGGCGTTCATAAATTGCCCTCTAATTGCAAATTAGTTGCAAAAATAACTAATAAAATCTTGTGCTTTGTCAATGCGGAGAAGGTTTTGTAACTATTTTTGCCACTGTTTGCCGTTAGAGGATGCTTACAAACGCCACGTTTTGTTATTCACCTTTTTGTGTAAAGATAGGTATTTCGTGTATTGGTGATATTCTTGGAGCTCCTTGTATCCCAGCCTGAGTAAACGGACCCAGTATCTACCTCAACCAGCCAATCATTGCAATGTTCTGTGTGACTTTACAGGGTATTTAATGCTTCAAATTTTGAATAAAAATAGGCAATTTTATATTGCGTTATAGCCTTTAATTTAAGATTAAATGTTTGCTATAATATGGGCTTTGAGACTAATTAAGCCTTTTTCTAACTTGCTGATGGAATTTGGCATAGAAAAGTTAAGATTTATTCAGCCATTTTGAGTTAATAATTGTTTCATCATTCCTTCGTGTAACTAGTAGGAAAGATTTAACTTTAAAATTTTTACTAAGGTGGGGATGATGACGATGATGGGGGTGACGGAGGGGACGATGGAGGTGATGAATAAAAAAAAAATCATTCGAAAAACAAGTGATTGGCTAAAAATAAAAAGTGAAATTCATAAAAAAATCTGAAAAAACTGCCACAATTTTTCCAACAAATGAAATATTTGAGAATACATAAACCATCCCCCAGTTAAATATAAATTAAAAACATCATTACTTTAAATTGAAATATTAAAAACTTCCCCCTATTATCTGGTAAGTTTGATACCTTTTTATTTTTTAAACACAATATCCCTCTGTTAAAATTTGAGAAACTAAAGTTACGAAACCATAAGGGAATATGGAACTGAACAGAATTATTGCCCACAACACTTACTTTTTTTTTTTTTTTTTTGGACAACGTGAAACAAAAATAAGAAAAAACCGACATTATTGTTTAAAAATTCATTTTTAATAATCATCTCTCGCAAAACAAATCATCGATCGTGTAAAACATCCAAAGAATTTATCGTTCAGTTATAAAAAAATACTTTTATTTGGTTGTTTTTTTTTCAAAATGTTGGAAGAATATTTTTTGTTCTCCTCCCCCGCTAACAATTGTAGTGTTCAGGTTATGGTTAATTCAGTCTTTTATTTTAAGATTTTAAAATATTCTCATCATTTTCTTTATATTAGTTGAATTTATTAACGGTAATAAAGCTTTTAATTTCATTTTGGACCTAATTTTAAAATTAATAATGATTAAAAGAAATATTCTAACGTAAATCCAACTGTATGCTTTTTTGCTAATCTTAATGACTTAATTTATTTAAATTGAAATTATTATCGATATGAAAAATATTCGAAAATAAAAAATGGGAATTTAAAGTTAAAAACTTGATATTTCTTTAATCATTATTAAATATGCAAAAGTGGTCCAAATAAATTAAATATTGTACAGTTAAAAATTGCATGGTTTTTACAAGTTAAAAAAATAAAGAGTCTGGTTTGAATTTAGATTTGAATCCCCATTTTTAAAAATGATAAAAAAAAATATAATCTGTCCACACTTTATATATATTAATAACAAAACTTGGGTCCTCATTTATGCTTTGTTTTTCCCATGAAATCATGAACGAAAATCTCCCCCAAAAAAGTTAATATAAATGTCTTTTTATTTCAAGTCTCGTCGTGAAATAAAAAGTTTTACATAAATTTTTAATTTTTTTTTACTACATGAATGCAAATTAAAATGGTTAAGGCACACTTCTTATCATATTTAGTTGGAGAATTGTTATAGAAAAATAGTACAATACTTTAATCTCTCGTTTACATGAAGTAATCCTCTTTATTTGAGTGTAAAGTTCTTGTACAAGTGGAAAAAAATATGGAACTTAAAACTGATTATTTCAAACTTATTTGTAACATAACATGAAACTGACAAAAATCTTTCAGTGTGGCAAACTATATTTTACGAATAAAAACTTTCGAAAAAGACAATTTTGATCCGTAAACGAAAAAAAAAAAAAAAAAAGACATCAAATCACATAAAACACTTAAAATTATTTTCTTTTAGTCATAATTAATCTCTAGGGAAGTGGGGGGAATGGATTTCTCAGAAAATAACGATAGTTGAAAGATTATAAAAAATTGTCAATTTCTGTTTTTTTTTCTTTTATCATGAACGTTTGTTAAGTCATTCCTTTTCTAATTTTTTTTTTTTTTTTCGCATATTAATTGACGAAAAGTAAAACAATCTAACGACCAGAGACGTTTAATATACCATCATTGTAACTTCACTCTAATGAATGCCTCTTTAGCAGAGAGGCAACGACTTATTATAAAAATAAAAGTTACTAAGGAAAATATAAAGACTGTAATATCTTTAAAATATTTATGTTTCAGATTTTTTATTGATTTTATTTCAGTTTTGGATTTTTCATCGTTTCTCTTGTTTCTTACCCGTGTAAATGTACCCCGACTTCTCAAGTAAGTTGTATTTCTATGCTGATAATCTTCGGGGCATGTTTTAGCCCCATCCCCCCATTTAGAAATTAAATGGGGTTTTCACTATCTTATCTGCCCTTTAATTAATAATTAAAATGATTTAACGTATATCAATTTTAAAATTTATTTGGTTTATTTCTAGTGTATTCAAATAAACTGCGATCAGTGACACGTACAGTAAATACAACATCCATAGAAAATACATAATCCGGTAGCCTACCGGATACTTCGGTATGCATCTTTGAACCCTGCCACATATTCTTCAGTTTAAGATGAATTTTCAAAGTGATCAGAGATGAGGCGGACTGATACTCAATGTTAAAAGTTATAGTGGAAAGGAATTCGTTGTAGACCGTTCTTGCTTTCTTGGACCGCTTGAACTAGACGGACTCCCGGAGCATTTGAATGCCATAACTAATGTGATAAGATTAGGCTTAGGAAATTACTCGCTTTAACATGGTTTTGTTAATTCTGCCATTTTATTTGGATTGTATAAATAATTTAGAGTAAGTTTAATTCATTTTATTGATCTATAATCTCGTAAATAATAACAAACAAGTATTTTCTCTACAGATTGAGAATGTAAGGCTCTTGTTTAGCTGTAAATGCTTCTGGATAAACCTTGAGCTTCTTTGGAGGTTTAATCTTTCTGCCACAATAACCATCCTTTTGATGATGTAAACCACTACGAGGTCTATTTCCCAACCATCTTAATCTATTGGGACTTCCAATCGGAGCTCCAGCTTTCTCTAAATTAGAAGCACGTCCGACAGTGACCATGGCTTTTTCGCTGACGGCTATCTCTCTCTTTGAAGGCAGTAAAATGACGCATTTATTATCCGATGTTTTACGAAGTAATGTTGCGTAGGATCCAGCCGCTTTACAGAACATTCCAACCACTCCAGGAGCCGGAGAAATGTTAAATATCATTGTACCAATCGGCAAGGCTCCCACAGGATGCGAATCACCTTCTTTAGGCCGAACTAATAGGTAAAGTAGTGATTATTTAAAATCAGTAGTTTTGATTTAAATCACTCTACTAACTTGGAATTCTTGGTATTTCTGAATAGGTGGTGACTAAATCACCCGCTTTCATTCCTTGATGCGCAATTATCCATCTCGATTGATCTCCACTAGCGGCTAAAGCAATTCGAGCAGTACGAACTGGACAGTATCGAACAAATTGGACTTTCTCAACAAATGGTTTCTCTGGATCGATTCTGTGGAGATAATCTACCCATCGAAACTTTTGTTTATGACCTCCACCCAGAGTTTCGACTACAACTCTCCCTGTTGAATGGAAACCAAGATTTATGGTTAGTGTATATTAATAATAAAATTTTTAGGGGCTGGCAAATTTGTAGACCTTACCAGTTTCGGGATGTCGGCCACCTAATTTAGTTATCTTTAGAGGTGCAGTGGTATATTTTCCATCTTTGGGAAAATCCACTTTAAATTTATATTTTCTGGGTTCAGGAGGGATTTCTCCAGGTGGTCTTGGTCGTGGTAAGCCTCTAATTCGTCGAATCATTTTGGTTCGTACAAACGTTAGTTGGGCATTGGTTTGGATTACGGATAGTAAGCTTGGGCTTGCGTAATTATTGATTGTTTGATTATGTAGTGTAGATTTTATGGTTGAGAAAGTAATGATTCGTAATGAATTAACAAATGAAGCCATTTTTGGGTTTATTGGTGAGGATACTGGAAGAACATTTAATAAACAAGAAACAAATTTTAAGCCTTGGAGAAGATTTTGGTTTGGCTAACTAATCTCGGATTCTAATCTCAAGTATTTTTAGACTAAGATATTATTAATAATAGGTAGAAAGTTTCGTACCAAGAGGATCCTTGATTATAATACTCGAAAGTTTAAGAGACTAGTTGAATTTTTTTAAGCCCCATGGGATTCGAGACTGTAGAATTAGATCATTGCCGCATTTTGTCGTCTGCTATTAAACACGTGAATATCAAGTGATTTAAATTATTAGGCGCTAAATTCAAAAATGGATTTAGACGTGTTTCGATTGTTTTAAATATTTTTTATTATTTCAAATGTCAATTTTAAGACTATTCGCCGATTTCAATTTTTTTAGTTTCTCTCGAACGCTTATCCCACAATTGTCAGTGCCAATTTTTTAACTTGGATTATATTTTAGAATTAAATTAATATTACCATGGTTTTACAAAGGAAAAAATATATAGTTTTGTACTTCTTAAAACGTCATTATTATGATAGAACCTCATAATTTTTTATTTATTATTTCTTTATACTTATGACAACAAATTTAGATATTTTTTCTTTTCAAGCTTAAAGAAGCTAAGCGAAACGTCAACAGATGTCGCGGTGACCACAGCAGTAGTTAACTCGATCGAACTTCTAGTCTATGCTCTTTTGAAAGACAGTCACAGTACGCGTTGCGTCGAAATTGCCGGTACCTCCGATTTTACCGCATTTCCTCCGAGCCAGTCCGGCGAGAGGGGTCTTCGGGTCTGAAAAACGGATAAGACTCAGCGGGAGAAGTCGAGATCTAAAGCCGGTTTCTCTTCAAATCTGGGTAGTGATCTGTTGAAAAACAAATAGGAGATAGACATTTTACGCGTCAAGCCCAAGAATCGTTTGTTTCCTACCCTTAACCTTCCGTTAATCCTCGAATCAACCCTAATACAAGGAGATCTTCAAAAAATACGCTAAGCCTAACGGTTAAAAAAAACTTAACCCTAACCCTAAAAAAATTCAACAGTGGAAAATCAACCTTCGACCCGCAGTTTTTGGCGCGAGTTTTAGCTGTGTCGAAAAAATCTAACTTCAAATTGGATTTTTCTCTCGCATTTCGTGTGTTAAAAGTTTGTTCTTTCGGATTCTTATTTGAGGAAAAAAATTAAGAAAAACGTCCCAATTTCTTCCGTCACAACTATACCTTCGAAATATAAAAGACTATTTCTACAGTGAGGGTAGAAAAATAGATCTAAAATCGAGTATCATATACAACGACGGATTATCTTGCGAGTTTTTTTTGGACCCGGAATCCGTAACCCAGATTAAAAGAACAATCCAAGGAATCTTTTCGATTGGAACTTTTGCACAACCCTGATATCTACGTCATCATGATTCATTCTGTTTGGAATCTGTGCCGAGCGTGTCCAGGAAAAGCCGACGAAAAGGTAAATAACTTTTTATTTACGAAAATGTGTGTGGAATTCTTATTTACTAACAAAAAATATTGTACGGATTTGTATGTATTGTAAAAACTAACTCGATGAGTGGGACTTTAATTTACATTTTAGCTATTAGTTACGCCAATTATTATCATTATCACGGTATAAATACAGGGTTTTGTTGACTGCCGCTAAGCCTAACAAGCTGCGAATAATTATGCCTGCCACGCTAGTTAAAGATTACGTAAAATATTTTGCAATGAGTATCAATGTAAGGGTATTATAGAACCTAGTGTATAACCCTTGACGTTTAGGGAGTATTGTCTTCAAGAGCCGTTTGCAAAATGGCCAAACGTTAGGTTGATTGATTCTTAACGTTAAAGTTCGTAGGGAAAAAGGCAAAGTTGACAATTGTTCTTGTAAAATAGTGTTGAATAATTTGTTATGCGCTGCACGAAAATCCCTTTTTACGAGATACGTTAAACTTATCCGAAATCTTAGGGTTATTATTAGAATCTAGGTTGCAATCGGGCACTATAACTATGCTATAACGTAATGTAACTATATATTTTTACTCATACAGCTTCATAACTCTAATTAATCATTCCCAAAATTGGGTCAATTTTGGGGTTACTATAATAATATTAGACTTATCTAGCGTGAGATATAGGCTTTCACCTTTACTATCAAGGTTTGACCTATTATGCTCCTTATCAGACTTCTATTAACTGTTAGATTTTGACTAATTTTCCTATTTTGTGTGGACAGGGAAACCTGAATAAATCGTAGAATTTAAAAAAGTGAGCGTTTAAAAATTTGTCTAAATAGCATTCGAGAGTCTGGGAATTTAAAAATTAGTACAAAAATGCAGAAAATGGTCTGGGAATTAGAAAATTTGTCCGAAAAGATTATGTAATGCCCGAAAAATTTAAAATTGGTTCTAAAGAAGAGTGAAAAAATTAGGACAAACCTGGAAAAGTCTGAAAATGGCGTCATAGAAGGGGAATCCCTGTAAAAAATGTTTATGTCAACTAAAGATAAATATAATAGAGCAATTTAGTCAGGGATAACCTAGAAATATCGGCAAATTTAAAATTTTGCAGTTTTCCTTATCTTCAAAATAACTTTTAACTATAATATTTCTATTAGACGTTTTGCCAACATTACCTTCCGACAAATGAGATAAGTCACCTTTTACACCGTGTAGGTATTTTTCCCTCTCCCTTAAGACGGTCACGCTGATATTGTAAAAAAATAACCAGTTTTTCTGCAATGGTCCAACAAATAGATATATATTTCTAACGCAGTAACTGGGTCTGAAAGTAATGGTCTATGGCCAAGCGAAACTGGCCTAATCCCTATGGTATCATTCTTTAAGGACCAAAAAAAAAAAAACCTCTATAGGATTCCCATAGGATACGATGTAATACTGTATATAATAAGACTGTACGAGGTTGCAGTCTAGAAAGGAATCAAAACTCCCTTAGTAAGGCTTCTCTTCAAATTTGAATTAAAGTTACTTTCAAGAGGATAACTTAGATGTTTACTCGAGTAAGGATAAAAGCGTCGAAGCAATTTGCAAACTTGTAAAAGATATAGCGTATTAATACACCATGTTGTATGGGCCGAGAATTGGTATACGTAGTTTTGCTAAGTTACTCTGGACTTTATTGCACAGCGTCAAAAAAAAGTGGCCCGCAACGGTGCAACCATGTGTGACCCTTAGAAAGTTTCATTATAGGATATCTAGGCTTCGCCTATACAATTCTCAGCCAAGCGCGGTGTATCGTGATTTTTTTTACGAGGGACTATGAATTTAGTTTTGCACAATTTTTTTTTCTACATATAAAACTCTTATATCGGATAGCATGCTGTGCGATTTTTTTTTTTTTTTTTTTTTTTTTTTTGGAAGGGTTTTTGATAAGGCTTGATAAAAATTCATTAAGATTTTAATACATACTAGCTATTAACCACCAAAAATAACAAATGAGGTTTTTTTATAATATTAATTATCCGTCAGGGAAATTAAAATATTAGTCCAAAATGACAGGGAAACTAAAATATTAGTCCAAAATGACAAAGAAACTAAAATATTAGTCCAAAATGACAGGGAAACTAAAATATTAGTCCAAAATGACAGGGAAACTAACATATTAGCCCAAAAAGCCAGGGAAACTAAAATATTAGTCCAAAATGACAGGGAAACTAAAATATTAGTCCAAAATGACAGGGAAACTAAAATATTAGTCCAAAATGACAGGGAAACTAAAATATTAGTCCAAAAAGTCAGGGAAAACTAAAATATTAGTCCAAAAAGTCGGGGAAACTAAAATATTAGTTCAGAATGACAGGGAAACAAGTATATTAGTTCCTAATGACAGGGAAACAAGTATATTAGTTCCTAATGTCAGGGAAGCCATAAACCAAAACTCCAAAGTGTCATAAAAATAGAATTAAGGAAAAAACTGGGAAATGGAAAAATGGGACAATAAACGGAGACCATTGTTTTTTATTCTGAGACTCATTTGCTATTAATATAAACCATCCGATGAAAAAAATCTAGGTAACTCTCAATTCATAAGGGTAGATATTTTGTTTTTGAGGTTGACCTCTACCATCCATTCTTTCGACATGACATTTTTTTGTCTCCTTCTGGTACTTCGGCCCTCCCACAGCCATTTTTCAATCTCGGTTCTCCGACTGTTTTTTTTTTTTTTTACGTGATAGGGACCATCGTATTTTTATGCTACGGCATTATGGGCACCTTTTTTTCTCTTGGATTTTATTTAGGTCTTACAGCTAAAGGGCAAGAAAATCCCATAGTAACTTACAATCTTTCTGGTTGTGGGGTAGGGAGACCATCTTCTATATTTATGACTTATAGTTTTAGATGCAGGCAAGAAGTTTTTTTTTATATCTTTAATCTTTATGGAAATACATTTTTGATATATAAAACATAAATTTAATATTAGATCAGCTTTTGCGTAGATATATCTACATAGTTTTCACTGAAGGGGCTAGAAAAAATTTCACCCGTCATACTCATTCACAATTTTCCTTCGTTGCAGTGTTGTTACAATCTATAGCGCCGTTCACACTAAATTTTTCAAGTGTTTTTAAGCGTTTTAGAAAGGTTAAAATGGAAAATTCGAAGTTAACTCTAGAGAGTCATTGCCAAAACACGCAATTATCAGCTCGAAAAGTCGATTTAAACACTCGAAATGGTTTGAAAATGGTTTCTGCGAAGTCTGTAGTGTGAACGTAGCTAAAGTGAAACAAGTTCAGTTCGAATCAGTTCTAAGGTGTATTAACCTGATTCATAAAGGTACTGACAACATTTAGACAACGGCAATATCCCCTTTAGTTTAAAGAAAAATGGATTTTTTTTGAGTATCAGTGCTAAGCCTTTTCAAACAAATAAACATATAACCCAAGCCCCGAAAAAGTCTTTGAACTCTCTTGCTCTTTTTCTATTGGTGCTCTTAGGAAGATTTCCAATGAAAACATTAAGAATTTATGGGGGGAGGATAAACATTGTTTTTAATACTTTAAAATGAAATAAGGTTTAAACAACGTTAGTTTAGTGCACTATTTTATCGTTAATTTAGTTAAAACATAAATAAAAAGATCATTAAAAGCTTTAACTCCTTTATAAACGCCCCCTTTACGTAAGATCCTCCCCTTTATCCAACCTTTATATATATATATGAAAGGGTTAGAACTTAGATGGATAACAGCTGATTCTGGTCTAGGTACGGTATACTAACGGTAGTCTTGGCGTTCCCGCAATTTTCCAAGAAAAGGCCATATATGGGAGTAGCCTTCGGTTAAGCCTCGGTGCTTGCCTATAAGGGAGATCTATATAGAGTTAGTTTCTCAAAGTAAAGGCGCCAAAGGGGGGATTAACCTCCGCAGTAAACCCACTCCCTTCATCTCCCCTCTCTTTTCGAGTCTATAGTATATCTCAGGGTCTGTACACTCTTCGCGCGAGACGGTATGACACGTGACATCTCCTATTCCTTCTTCCTTGCCCATACCACCCCGACCATATCCGATTTGGTAACGAATAGCTTAAAGTGTTTGTGACACGATTAAATGTTAATTTATTTGAAAATGGGCTCTACTAAGAAAAAAGTGAATTTAATTCTCCTAAAACCGTAAGAAACCAATCACTGTAAGTGCGAGATTTTAATTTAATGCCAACGATAATTGATTAAAATTAATGGGAATATTCTCTATTACATTCGTTATTTCGAAAATGTTTTCTTTTTTCACCGAGTGGGGAAAGGTAATTCACGTGATAGCTCTCAAATAAATCACTGACAGAAATGGTTAAACTTTTGGTTCTCTTTTGGATGAAGGAGTGTTTTGGGGGACAAAATACTGTACCTATAACACAGGCCATTTGTTACTATGTGTATTTCCACCAAAATCCTACAGGTTCGGGTCTTACTATTGTGACGGCTTCTATTCTATTTGACATAACTATGAAGGATGAAGCTTAGAAGGGGACTGAGACGCTTGTTTCACAATTCCCGCTTGTATACGGGGCGGCTCGTTCTTAGGATCTTGCCCGAATTGGGGACGCTCGTAACTACATTTAATTTTACTATCTACAACACTTTCACCTCAAAGATTCTACAAAGCTTAACAAGGGATAATCATTCTATCTATCTGGTGGTAAACTGGATAAATAAAACACACTTATCACGTGACTGTTTTATCCATTCTCTATAGATTTCCCTCGAGATCGTTTCCATATATTACGTATGTCACTTTAACTTTAAGCTTAGGCCTCTATGGGTAAAATTCACGACACTGTATCAATGTTTGTCCTTTGATAACTGAGAAAAATGCTCTTGGGTCTTCTCTATAGATTTCCACCCGCCCCCCCTCCAACTGTATGAGTTAAAGTTATCTCTCGTTCACTGCTTGTATATTTTCTTTTTGAAAAATCTAACAGAGCGAGAGAGAGAGAGTGAGAGAGGAGCCTAGAAGGGGCAGCTCGCTCGCCATCGGAGATGATTATTTACACTGACAGTTTGAAGTTGGGGCGGTTTCCCTGTCAACTCGACGAATTATCGTTTAATTAGAGAAAACGTCATCTTGGGCCCGCGCGATAATACTTAATCTGGGGGAAGAAACTTGACCTTGTGAACTGTTATCGTATATATATGCACCCGAATTTTCGTCCTCCTGAGATAACCTGGTGACATGATAAGTTTTGGGTTTAATAACGTTACATCTTAGAATAAACGCCAGATTGGGCTGCATTTTGTTACTTTAATAAGGGTTTTAATTTCGATAACTTAGTTTAGGATAAAAACTTCCGTTGAAAACCAGATTTTTCTTTAAATTTTAATATTTTATGTTAGACAAGATTGTGGAGCACTACAATAATCTGTTAAATTTAATTTCGTAATGAATGAATGTTTATGGATCCCTTTTAAATCAGGGAGGATCAATGGCTCGCAAGCATATATCCATGCAATAACTAAAGTTACGTGTTACAATTAAGAATTCAGTTGTAATGTTCAGAGAAAAGCCATCTTTCAGGAACTAGACTTACCATATATTTCCTATAGGCGCCTGTAGAAATGTTTTACCTACCACGCAACACTGTGCAGGAAGAACTCAACATTCAGGAGGTAGTTACCCTATCAAAATTATTATTTAATCTTTTTGAGACATAATGATAATAATTTATTTTGATGCAACTTATGATATACACCGTTTAGTAATTGACTAAAATTGTAATTAAGGTAGCTTGGTAGTATAGGAATGTGATAATTTAATTTAAAAAGCGATGGAATTGTAGTGTTACAATTAATTAATAATAATTTAAATTTATGGAGGATGATGCCTGAAGCTATGGGAAAGCTTGTAGGTTATACTTAATTTATTTGATATTATTATTAGAAATAATATGCGTAATATCGTTACTATAACTTTAATAATAATATATTTAATCAGTAAAGTTTGGAAAGTAGGGCATTTTAATCATCGATTGGCCATAGTCAAAATAAGCCCACTTTAACCTAAACATTCCCCTGAAATTTAAAATTTTATCCACCTGTCAAGACCCATTTTCCCTAAAAGGTTTGGTGCTCTCCTTTTGGCTAGTTTCCTTACATATGAATATATTCTAATCAGAAAACGAGGTAGAGATGTTCCGTATACAGATAGAGAGTCAGAATAGAGTCGAAAGCGGGGTAATAGTAACCCCATTTGCCTTTTTTCTCTCACTCCCTTATTATAACATCATTCTCTCTAGTTTAACATATTTACGCTAGGGGCTTAGTGATTTCAACGAGATTGCGAATTCTTAGGTATAATCTTACCTCTGTTGTTTTCGGTGCACCCACCAAGATACGCTACAATAGAATGTATCCTTTAATTCTCTTTCGATTTAGGAGTTTGTTTAGAACTATTTTAATTCCTTATGAGGCCTAACATTGTGTATTTATACCCCTCGCTTACGCTGTAGTTCAATAGACGATTCCATAAAGTCTGACTATGTCCCAACCTTGAAAAATGCTAACATTTTCCGTAGAAACGGGTTCTATTTAACGGCTATTTATGTTAGTTTCAAGGTTGGCAAACGTATAGAAAATGCTATACTTTGAACCAACCTTGAAAAAACGCTAAATTTTCAATATAAACGGGTGCTTTTTAACGGCTATTTTATCTGTTTCTACATTATTGTATATGTTACTTTATAAAACCATCTATTACACTTTATATGCTTACAAGTAGAGCTCTATTCCACAACTAGAAATGCATCCCAGGCAATCAACGTTACCAAGAACCCATTCAGGTTCCATAAGAATATGGGAGCATAGCTTTAGCCTCTGGTACCATCCTCCCAAACTTTGTAACAAAAGTTCGTCTGCAATTTTCGCAACATTTGTACGCTTAGATCTTTTTTCGGTCGGGTCCATTTTTATTACCCAAAATATTATGTCAAGGTCGTTAGTGGCGCGGGTTAATAATATTATGTCATAAGCGATTTACTTGAAAAATCGATTCGAAGCAGACGAACTTTTGCTACAAAGTTTGGGAGGATGGTTATTGGATCGCGGCCCTCCCATATTCTTATGGAACCCGAATGGATTCTTGATATTACTGGTTAATCTTACAATCATATAGAACGGAATTAGATTATTATTAATCCATTTTTCCGCTAATTGTACGTCGTGTTGAGTTTTCTTCAATGTGAGGCTGAAAAATGTTTTATTTTTTCATGCGTAGACTTAATTTAATGTAGCGAGGCCCATTTCTACTACTATTTCATTTATTTTCTGTTAATCTTGCATTCATATTGACTGGAGGACAATTTTAATCGTAATTTCGTTAATTTTAGGTAGTAGATTCTGTTTTTATAACATGAAGGCTGAAAAACGGTTTGCTAAATGAGCTAAGCCAATTGTATTTATACAGCTAGATTAATCTTAACGCTTACAGACTGACTTTAAGACGCTATTGAGCAGAACTATTGTTAGAGGAAGGAGAAATGCGTCTAGAACGGTGCCAAGATGGTGTAACTACCACGAAACCACACCCATATAATTTTACTAATGCTATCTTATATATCTTTCGTTTAAAGGGAGAGTGTTCCGTATTTAATGGATGTTTCACTCTTAAAACTTAATTTGACTTTCATTTAATCGAAAAATCGGCGTAAATAAGCTTATGGGCATAATATTATGTTTGAACACCCTGAACATAATTCTTGAATTCGAATAAAATCCCAATATGTTCATCCTCTATTTAATTATTAGGTTAATCGTATGAATTCACTGTCCCTTTAAAGAATCCTTAGCAGCTTTACGGTCGAATATCTCGGAATTAAGCGCGGAGTATCCCTAGCGGCTATTGTGCCAAACTATATTTCATATATCAATCTATTCTGAATCTAGTGCGGTTTTCCCAGAGAGCTGCGGGGCTTTTCCCGGCAAATCTGCTACGAAATGACTGAGTGAAGTTGGCTCCAATTGTAAACCCCCCTTTGTCCAGTCTCTTCTATCCCCCCAATCTTTCTGCCTCTATATCATTTCCTGGCGATCTCTTTTCCAAAATGGTCGCGTATAATTTAACGCCGGACTTGTCCCGATGAAATTACATTATAATATCGCGTTCGCCTCGTTAAGTCTTTGTGCTAATTCGGAAAACTGATGTGACCATGCTCTTAGATTCTGTCAATTTTGGCAATCATGGAAAAGCCAATTTTCAGGGCAGTCACGGGTCTTATAACTCCTATAAAATCATATTTTTGAAAGTGACCTACAATTTTTATTAATTTACGAATAAGTGTGTTACGACCAATAACATAATTGCCCCGTTTGAAGAACGTTCTTTGGTTTCATAAATGAGTTCTTGTTAATAATAATATAAAACTGTACGATATACTTTTTACAACGTAATTAGGAAAAAGAGAAATTGGATGTCAGCCGAGTTAGTTATACGTATATACTTTCAGAATGAAAAATAACAAAAGATTAAAGTAGCTAGCCGGATGGAGCGGGGGAACGGGGGTTGCAGGGAAGTAATTCCAAGTCCGTTCCGAAAACAATGGAAAAGTCGGAAACGTAGATAACCCTTTCTCCCTCCTTCCACCCCTTGGTCTGTTCCATTATCTTTCATCCCCCTTTTCCCCCGGGATGTATTCTTCTCGTTAGTAATGGTCCCAGCCTCTTCCTAGTCCTCGCCAACCTCATTTACACACGAAGAGATAGAGTTCGTACCATTACGAAGGTTCACTGTGGACTAATTAGGAAACACGCGACAAATACAATCTGTTCGATTTTTCCTAAGAACCACTAACACGAAATAACTTTTTATTTTACTTAAACTTTAGATATCCTTGTCTTGTTAAGCAATAGTCGTGTTGCGTAGATGGGCCTTTAGATTGACTAATTGAACGTAGCACAATGTGGATAAAACCTAATAAAATAAAAAACCAATCTTAGATTGAGAAAGGATTTGGAGTCAATTACGTCTCCTCTTACTGATTAGCTCTAAGCCTATTTAGAATGTATATTATCAGAAGAGAATGAAAGGATCCTTCATTAACTTCTGGCATTATATATCCCAGGGCTAAAGGCCTTTAGCTTTCTCTTTTCATCATTCGTTGTCGAATATATCTGACCTTTACCCTTTACACGAAATTGATTAACCAAGGTGATTAACTTAAAATATTATTGTATTAATTAACGAGACTGTGCAACTTCATGGTTGAGAAAAACACTTTATTATAAAAGTTTTAGAAGAGTTTTCAAACGTACTAGTCCCTTTTGAAGTTAAATTATGGGAGTTAAATCAATTCGTTCATGACCTGGAAAACCTGGAAAAGTCAGGGAATTTGAAAATGGGCCCAAAAGGTCGGGGAAATTTAAAAAAGAACGAAAAAGGTCAGGGAAGTGAGACATTTCGTCACGGGTCAAGCAAATATTTATGATGGGTTGACCTTTAAATTATAATAATTATAAAATATTCACCCAAAGATTAATTTTATTCTCATATTCGAAGCAAACTATTTATCCCTGATTGATAGAGTGGTATAAAAATATTAAATGTTGATCAGGGAAATTATTTAAAAAATGGCCAGGAAAAACCTTAAAATGTGCAGAAATCCCACAATGAAAATTTTGTACGAACATGGTTTTTGCGTCAAGTTTTTGGAGTTAAATGGTTTTCGCTCTAAGTAGGTGGTGAACCTAATTAATGCCACGTTCGATTTGTATCTAAACATCTAGTTAGCAAGCTGGGTTTTAATAAGAAAATCTAGTATAGGGATGAACAAAATCATATACACTAAAGCCAACACTCTGGGGCTGTAGCGATGGAACACGCCAACGTCTCAACCCAGAGGTGTAAAATTTAGAAAATAGATTTTTGACAGTTTGAAAAATCAAAAAATACAATCAATATACCTTCGGCAAAATGATAACAGATAGTTTTATTACCATATTAAACAAACTTGTAAAATTTTTAACACGAATATTAAGTAAATAATAATTTTATCGCCTTATTAAGTTGAACACCAAAGACTAGATACTATATTATTAACGGAAGTTTAGCCGCGTTAATTGTTGGTAATTGAGCAATAAAAACATATAACCACTAAAAATAACGACGTTGCGAAGAATGAAAAAAATCCAAACTCGAGGAGGAAACAATTTGGAAAATGGTGTTTCTGTTTTATTTCCTTTTTTTATCAGATTTTAATCCCGACAGAGCTAGAAGAAGGGAAATGTAATAATAATGGTTTCGAAACTCGTTAAAGGGAAACTATCAGATGATAACAATTAATATTATACCTTTACTTAAATTTTCACAATCTGTTGCGGGTAATTTCTGTTTTCCTCTCAGTTCCTTTAATTTCGACCATTTTACCTTTTTTTTTTTTTTTTTTTTTTTTTTTTTTCCAAGATTTGTTTCGTACTTGCGCGTTTCCAATGTATTTTTAAATATTGATGGCGCGCTCAAAAACTAGTGTTTAGTTATAGAATGAGAAATAAGGAGGTTTTCACCCCGAAACATGTTTCCTTACAATTTTAGTAGTACAATTGTCCACAATTGTCCTATATTTTCCTATATTGCAAAATTTCTGCTGTATTATTGCTCGATTTCGGCCGTATTATTGCTCGATTTCGGCCGTATTATTGCTCGATTTCGGCCGTATTATTGCTCGATTTCGGCCGTATTATTGCTCGATTTCGGCCGTATTATTGCTCGATTTCGGCCGTATTATTGCTCGATTTCGGCCGTATTATTGCTCGATTTCGGCCGTATTATTGCTCGATTTCGGCCGTATTATTGCTCGATTTCGGCCGTATTATTGCTCGATTTCGGCCGTATTATTGCTCGATTTCGGCCGTATTATTGCTCGATTTCGGCCGTATTATTGCTCGATTTCGGCCGTATTATTGCTCGATTTCGGCCGTATTATTGCTCGATTTCGGCCGTATTATTGCTCGATTTCGGCCGTATTATTGCTCGATTTCGGCCGTATTATTGCTCGATTTCGGCCGTATTATTGCTCGATTTCGGCCGTATTATTGCTCGATTTCGGCCGTATTATTGCTCGATTTCGGCCGTATTATTGCTCGATTTCGGCCGTATTATTGCTCGATTTCGGCCGTATTATTGCTCGATTTCGGCCGTATTATTGCTCGATTTCGGCCGTATTATTGCTCGATTTCGGCCGTATTATTGCTCGATTTCGGCCGTATTATTGCTCGATTTCGGCCGTATTATTGCTCGATTTCGGCCGTATTATTGCTCGATTTCGGCCGTATTATTGCTCGATTTCGGCCGTATTATTGCTCGATTTCGGCCGTATTATTGCTCGATTTCGGCCGTATTATTGCTCGATTTCGGCCGTATTATTGCTCGATTTCGGCCGTATTATTGCTCGATTTCGGCCGTATTATTGCTCGATTTCGGCCGTATTATTGCTCGATTTCGGCCGTATTATTGCTCGATTTCGGCCGTATTATTGCTCGATTTCGGCCGTATTATTGCTCGATTTCGGCCGTATTATTGCTCGATTTCGAGCGTATTATTGCTCGATTTCGGGCGTATTATTGCTCGATTTCGGGCGTATTATTGCTCGATTTCGAGCGTATTATTGCTCGATTTCGAGCGTATTATTGCTCGATTTCGGGCGTATTATTGCTCGATTTCGGGCGTATTATTGCTCGATTTCGGGCGTATTATTGCTCGATTTCGGGCGTATTATTGCTCGATTTCGGGCGTATTATTGCTCGATTTCGGGCGTATTATTGCTCGATTTCGGGCGTATTATTGCTCGATTTCGGCCGTATTATTGATCGATTTCGGCCGTATTATTGATCGATTTCGGCCGTATTATTGATCGATTTCGGCCGTATTATTGATCGATTTCGGCCGTATTATTGATCGATTTCGGCCGTATTATTGCTCGATTTCGGCCGTATTATTGCTCGATTTCGGCCGTATTATTGCTACATTTTTAAAGTGGCTACCTCTAGATATAGACAAAGCTATGAAGCCTAACCATTCTAATTCGGATATTATTTAAAACAACAAATTATGAAAAACAGTTTTATTCAAATTTTAGTAAATTTGCATAACGTGTTGATTCTGTGTGTAAAACAATGATTCCATATGGACAATTTGAGCCATTCTTTCTTTGATTATTTGTGCAAGATTTCTGTACACTTTTAGGCTTCGGTTTTTCTCTCGAGCTACACCCTTTGTGAGACTACAGCTGCGCGAAACCTGCACGGTCGTAAAAATACAATAAGCGATGAAAAATAACGCAAATACGTTACATAATGGTTAAATTGCGTTTTTATCGAAAAGCTTATGGTGGTTAGGCTTAACGAAAGACTTTTATAACAGCAAAATTTAACGGATTTATTCTTAAGTATGTAGTATACAGTTTTTGAAAACTTTTATTGCGTTTTAAAGCCTAAATTGCGTTATATCACGTACTTGGTATGTAAAGGGTTAGTTTGAGGAAAAAAATAATGGGTAAATCTTTTTTAAACTAGTATACTCAAGTTTTAAATCCACTTTCGCCGCTCGCCCTGAATTTAATGTGAGCATTAAGTAATTTAAGGAGTTTTTTGATATAGTATAAATTTATAAGAAATATTTGACAAATTTTAGTGAGTGCGCGTCTTAGTCCACGACCCCCTTCACATTAGCCGCAACATTTTTTAGGGTTGCGTCGCGTGATACTTAGTGTTTTAGCGCGTGATATTCAATGATAGGCTCAGTAACTATACCAGTAGCTCGTGCTAAACGACGAAATAATATGCAGAGTGCTTAAAGTAATCAATAAAACCAGAAGTAGATGAAACCCTCCTTTGAAGTCTACTACTCTAATGTTCGATATAGCGCTCCTCTCTGTATGGGTAAAATTCCCAATTTTCCGAGATCGGAGGGGTCCTACTTCATACCCCCCTGCCTACGGAAAATTGGAAATTCTCTCTCTCCACAAACGACGACGTTTTTTTGACGAACTCCAAGGCTGCTAGAGATATTCGCTGGACGAACTCCTGCTCCGAAAATATCTACCGTTAGGAGGCGTACGAATCGCGCTTTTTGGAACTAACCTATACAGAGAGGGGTAGACAAGACCCGGGAGTAATAGACTTCAAAGGAGGGTTTCATTGGCTTCTGATAAAACTTACCAGAACATCCTAGACTATTTTTAATTAAATTAAAAATAAATTTTAAATACGTATACCGCATTTTCCTTCGCGCTTGGTGATTGCTTTCGTTATGAGCGTAAAACCTTTTTCGTTTTTTTTAAACCAAATTAGATACGGTAATTTTATTAGGTTTAAAATTTAATACCTCAAAAATCTTTAAAAATTAACTAAATAAGATATTCTAGTAAGTTGTATTGATGATTTTAAATGACTTATCAATCCAATCTTGTTCCATTACTTCATGCTACCTTTAAATTTATGGTTTAATATGCTTTTATTCTAGACCCAGATTTCGTTATATAGTTTGCAACACCACTAGCAATTTGTTTTTGTTGCAAATACAGTGGTATACACAATTTCAATTCCATAAGAATAACCTCGCCTTGCAAAATAATAATAATAATAAAAAAACCTTCTTGGACTTTAATATAAAACCTTTTAGCTTAAAAACGATGCCTGCCTCGTGCAAAAATGCTAAGAATATAGGCCTATGGAAAAAAATTGCAAAAAAAGAACCGGAGAATAGATAGGGATTGTTATACTCAGCTGTTCACTCGCAGTTTTCAAAACTTTCTTATTTCTTACGAGGTTTAGTATTGGGTATTTATTCGCCTTAGCTTTCATCGTTTTACCAAACTGATATTGAACCGAATGTATATAGAGTAGCGCATCACTGGTTACGCGGAATATGGATGACAGCATTAAAGAACCGAGGGTTAAGGAAAAGCTGTCTGGAAAAGGGGAAAAATGGCATGGGCGTTTTATAACATAGATATAGGCCTTGGCACTAGTCATGCACAAAACGAAGCATCTACCCCGATAGAGAAAAGAGCTTGGAAAGACCAAAGAGAGATGCGTTGCCCTTAGCAACCGGATGCCACCTAGTTTTAAAGGGATAGTGGAAAAATCAAATAACAGGTTGTTTTTTTAATCGATTCTTTATATTTCATTTTAACCCTGAATTGACAGTTCTTATAAAGGTATATCGTTCTAAAATCTCTGGGGCTTTTTAAGGTAGAAATTTAGTTTGGCGTCTGGTTGAATCAAGGCAGAACGACCATTTTATTATTATTTTTTTTGAATATTTTCACTTGATCCTTCCTTTTTTTCCTATAGTTTAATGATAATTCCTTCTACTTAAAATCTAATTTTATGGGTAAATTTGTTAATCATTACTTTATTGCCTTTATAAGTCTAAAATTTCATACTATTTAAGCCTTTTAGCTCTTACTATTACTAAATTTGGCTTCAGCAACCTTGGCATTTAATTTCAATCTGAAATTTATTCTATCGCGGCTAGAAAAATCTTTAGCTTTTATTTGGACTTCAACTTCCTATCAAAATTCCCTTCTAATTAAAATTAAAATCAAACTTAATAAACCCGGTTTAGAATGTTATCCTAATGCAATGTTTATTTTATTTAAATTTTGTTTAATATTTTAAATATTAACTCTTAGATTTCCTTTTCATTTATAATACATTCCAAAAAAACTCTTTCCACATTGATGATGTTATTCGCGAGCAATATTGTAATGTGGCTCAAAAACTGGCGGATTAATACATAATGTTAAATCTTCCTATTATAAAAGTAGTTTTTGTAAATTGTTCGCGAATTATACAACGTCGCTCGGGGGAGTACATTTAAAACCCAACCCCATTTCAAACCGTTTTGTATATGAAACAAATTTGAATAAATTTCTACATATAGGACCCGATAGTCCTGGTTCCCCTATATTTACAGTGAAGTCGAGAGCTGAGACACCCCCCAAACATTCCTTTGAGACAATTTGACACGGGATATGGGCAACCACTTTTCCATAAAGAGATGCGCCTACAGAATTAGTTTCGAAGAGGGTAGAAATTTTAGTTTCTTACCAAGGAGTATTTTCTAATGGAGTCTATTTAATGAAGAATTCATTTTGAAGTACCAATTATCGGGGGAGCAAAGATATTCAAAACCTTTCTCGTACTCTTGATATAGATTCGCGAAAGTTTTTTCTGTAATTCGAATCTGTTGGCGTACGAGAGAACATATTCGAGACGGAAATGAAACGCCAGAGGGCGTTCTATTCTTTAGAGAGTTGTGTAAAATGAAAAGCAGTGGACAGAATCCCTTGAAATGTAGTATAGTGCCGAGGTATCATTTTTTCCCTATCTCCTCGCTGTAAACAAAGCTTGTACCGACCTCTGTTGCGTCGTTGCGTGAATTCCATTTCACAGAATATAGTATTCGAGTATTATTCTTAGCATAAGAAAAGCATTAAAAAATTTGTCGTTTTCGACCATTTTCCCGATTTATCAAAAAGTATGAACTTTAATTTCAACATAAGTTCTCCCTTTGAATGTTCTCACATCAGATATCAAAAATTTGTTCTTGTCGGGGACTCTATCCAAAGACTTATACTGTATCCCGATGTTATAGTTAGGAGGATAGAGGGATGAAGGAGAGTTCGACTGACTTTTCTTAGATCTCAAGTTTCGGGCTTGGAGAGATACTCACGACCATCTAGTTGCCTTGGCTACACGCATCACGTGATCACAAACTCTCAATTCTTACCAATTGACGATGAGTTGACGACCTGCGCCAAACTATAGTTGCACTCCAGAACTAGGGGGAAATTGGGGGAAAGCTAGTAGCTAGCGGCTGGAAAGCGTTTCAATGCGAAAACAGGCAGTCTAACTCTCCTTCACCCCTTAATCCTCCTAGGTTATAGCTTAGATACTTCAATCGGTTCTTGACTTCGTGTTATTTCACTAATTCATAGCAGCTAGAGAATTCAAGGAATCCAAGAAATTGTCTGCATGCTTCGTCTTAATTCTTATAGGTCTATCACAGAAATCTTCTCTCTTAGAGGTTGATACCCCTATGTACTCAAAAACCTTTTTCTTTATGCCCTTACCCCCCAAAAGTAGTTTTCGCTGCGCATATATAATTTTGGGAGAACCTAAATATATACCATAAATATAAAATCCCCCATCTACGTAACTAAAGATATAAAAACGCCATTTCATAACTTTAAACTTTAACCCATAAATTTCCTCTCCACGGATGAGAGAGCAATATATCCTCTTTGCTGGTAGTCTTCTGTTACTATGGGGCGTGATAAGCTTGCCTCTGCTACTATAGTGGTGGGAGAAGCGGTGCTTCTCCGATTTTGGCAATAGGATGTCGTTAAGCGTATGAAACCCCACCCTTTCCTCTCCTCTTTCCTCCTCAAACCATTCATCTCATCATTTTCTCTTCTCCATCCTCCTCCTCCTGTACTCCTCATCCTTATCATCCCAGCATCTTTTCCATCTATGGTCTTCATCTTTTGTTCGAAGCTTCTCTCTGTTCAATTTATTTGAAATAACGAAGCGAAAGATGAGTAGCCCTCTATAAGAGAAGAGGATAAATTGGAATTTTAAAGGGTGGTTGATAATGTAATTTAATTTTAATCAATACCTGTTACCTTCTAAGCCCGCATAAAATTTAATTAGTTTATCAATTAGATTAGGATCTAGTTCCCAAATAATATAATTATTTAAGTATCAAATTAGCTTGTTTTTACGTATAGAAAACCTATCAATAAACATTTTTATATAGAACCCTATATAGGCGACGTCAAAGTTCCTAAAAGTCTATTTTATGTGAAGTTCCATGCCTGTTCGTCGCGCACGTGTGGTTATCCACCTCCTAAAAATCTGTACACCTCAATTACGACGTGATTACTTAACTGATTACAGCCTTGAGGTATAGCGTTAAATACGTACTTAGTTACGTAATCACTTTAGTACTGTCAAAGATACAAGCTTGCATGTGCACCAGGCTATCACCCGTCCAATCAGATCGCGCTGCCACCATTCGATGGGCCTTAGCGCGATAAATATATTTAAAAATATATATATAGGTATTAGCTGACGTAATTTTAATTTCAAATTAAACGTAATTATAATAAAAAATATATATCGCGTAATGTAGTTAGAGTGAATCTCTGTAAACCGAGGTACACTTCGGTTTTTTTTATTAGAAACCATTGAAATTTCTAAAATTAGACTCCATGGTACGAGTTATAAATTTTTTTTTTTTTTTTTTTTTTTTTTCTTGATAAAGACTTGACTCCGTAACCTCTAGAACCAAAACAACTTGCATTCATTTTCACAATCCCTTTAAACTTATTTTTACCATCTATAGCTTTGTTCTTGTTGTTTCAAATAAGACGAACAGTCTTCAGAATTCAATTCCCACAACTGGGTTTTTTTTTACAGTCAATATCACCTGGAGTTTTCAGAGTTTGGAGCTTTATAGTCGCCCTTTATCTCAAAGTCACAAAATCACAGAGGTTGTTTTTAGACTCACTGAAATTTTAATATGGTTTAGGCGTTACTACTTTTCGTTCGCGAGTTACGTTGTAATATAAGCAAGGCTGAAGTGTATTTATACACAATGATAAGTTACGTATACGATAAAAGTATGGTTGTTGCAAAGAATTCGCGAATTTCTGTTGCTTATTTCTATACAAAGGAGTTTGAAAGGTTATCGCTATTCGCATCTTTATGAAGCAGCGTCTTGAAAATCGATCTGAAATATCTGTATTCTCATAGCTATACTTTAAATTTTTATCTCTATTGTGTCGTTTCTGAGCGATACAGGAGGCCTCATTGTATTACTTGTTGTAATTTGACCTGATGGTATACATTTATATTACCAAACTTCTCGATATTTTTATTCAAAAGTAGTTTCCAAAATAGATATTTGATCTAAAGAGGATTGATAAACAATACTTTAGGCTCTATATAAATAAATAATAAACCCTAAAATAAAATAAACAAGATGGACTGCCTCGTGTTGAAGCTATATTTCGGAGCTTGCGTGATTTTTGGCCCGCGCCATCTTTCGACTAAATCGCTAATTTCGGAATTAGGTCATTCTTTAAAAAATAAATTAGGCTTTTGATAGCTTAAAACTTCTAATTTCCGTGACAGTCTCGCTTTAAAGAATTGGTTAATAGCATCACTAGAACTACCTTTTCGTCCTAAAAGGTTAACGTTGCGTATCAATCCGCGATCACATTCCCCTATATTGTAAATTAATCTTGAATAGTATGTGATATAATTCGCTGGAATGATTTTGAAGAAACGTCTGCCAATGCTGGAGCTTTTAGAATTCTTTATAGCACATTTTTGTTTTTTTTCTTCTTCAGACTTCCTTATCCTTTAGTAGCTTGCTTTTATTAAGGCATAAGCTGAACGGATATAAGGGATGAAAATGAACGGCTTTGCGTGAGATTCCGCTAGAATGACTCCCACGAGTCTAAGGGGAAATAAATTAAACATCTATAACTTACTTGGGGAATTTGCTTTTATTTTTAAGCCCCCCATAATTTATGGTCTCGCTATTTTTTCTCTTTTTTTTTTTTCCAGTACGGTATTAGGGTGAGGGAACTAATTATTCTTCTGCTTAAAATTGGATTTTTTTTAACATATATTATGCTATAATTATTTCACAAGCTTGGTTCCAATATCAGGAAAAAATTGTAAACGCCCCTTGACATTTGATTCCAAAATTTATAGTTTTTACAACATTGAAAATGGACTTGAAGTTCCAGATTCAATTATTTGCATAATTACCGTATAAAGAAACGTTATTGAGTTATAAGTGTTTCCCAATTATAAGAACCTTTTTGGTTTTTGAATGCAAGTGAAGAATAAAATTTAACCAATCAGATGAACCCAACGGTTCCCGCTTTCAACAGTATGCAGTACAGATTTCCCAATATTTTCTGAGGGCTTCCTTCTCGCCATCTGGCGAAGTTTTTAAGAAACCCAATCGCGATAGAATTTAACCAATCAGATGAACCCAACGGTTCCCGCTTTCAACAGTATGCAGTACAGATTTCCCAATATATTCTGAGGGCTTCCTTCTCGCCATCTGACGAAGTTTTTAGGAAACCCAATCGCGATAGAACTGTTAATTAAAGTCTGAAATAATTTTGCATGTAGACCCTAAAATACAAACATAACATCAACTTTATAATTTAAAATAGTTTCTAAAATGTCGCCTTATATTTATGAAAATATTATTTTATTCAAAGTTTTACACATAGATTCAGAAAATAAATTCAAAATCTGTTTTAGTATCCCTTAGATTAATTCGTGGTAAATTATTCTAATTTACATACAATTTTAATAAGAGGTCTAAGCCTATATTCGATGCTTATGTTTTACTGTAGTTTCGCCAACATTTACTGACAAATATATTTATTATATAAGATCACGAAAAAAATTGACTAATATTTACATCAATATATCTCAAACGTATGAATTTGAAAAAGTCAGAAATTTGCGTCAGATGTCTGAAATGTTATATTTAATAAATCTTACACGAAAAATCTCTTTCATAGCCATCAAATCTTATAAATATTTATCAAGCATATACGTTTATTCTTAGATTGTTAATACGTGAGCGAAGTTGCAATATAGCGAAAGCTAACTTCCAGTAATATAGTAAAAAATAGTTTTTCAAAAATGATAATAAGTATAAAGAAATTTAAAATTTCCATGCAGTTTAGCTTCTTTGTACAAATATGTAATTGCAACAATATACAAAGTTTTACATTCCATTAATCGCCAGAAACCATATCAGAGAGATAATAGGTAACTTAGAATTACAAGTGCTGAAATTTAAGACTGGCAAAAAATGTTAGTGAATAGGGAATACATTATTGAATATCATTTTTCAGTTTTAGTTCATGGATGCCTGATTTTATTTCCCTCCCTCCTCTTACTTATATCAGAATCAGAGAATGTTTTCAGCGAATACTGAAGTAGAATCCTTAATATCTTTGATTGAAGCCTTTAAAGGGCACATGAAGCGAAGTTGCTTGTAGATAACTCGTGCTAATCAATTCAGTTAACCTGAATATTAAAGTTAATTTTTATTTCCTCCATTGATTTGGAGCTCCAGTTGGATCGCAATTGTGGTTAAAATTTTAACGCCATCTGATTGGAGCCCCCATTGCCAAGAAATGCTCTGATAAGTTTTCTTAGTGATCAAGGGAGGTCCCTTGGCATACACTGGAAATCAGCTACTAGCTGATGGGATAACCTATAATCCTTTATTATTATTATTATTATTATTATTATTATTATTATTATTATTATTATTATTATTATTATTATTATTATTATTATTATTATTATTATTATTATTATTATTATTATTAAATAGAAGAAACTTGTTCCGTTACTTCATGTTACCTTCAAATAAATAGCCAAGTTTCTTGGGCGCTGAAAAAACGGCCTGGTAAATTCTACCACGAATTGACAGCCAGTACAAAGCTATGTTCCTGGTTACTTCTATATAATTTGTTTTTAAGTATACCGCGTAGTCTAGATTTGTCCGTGTTGCCAATTTCTTGTGGGATTTAATATAATTTGAGTGTGATAATGTGTACTACTTTATTACACTAAGCTTTTTAATATTGTTTATTAGTCCGCATCAGCTCTTTCTCGTATGCAAACTAGTGGTTATATAATGTCTAGAGTATAATGACCCGTATAAACTCAGTGGTTTGCGCCGGTAAAAAACGAGAAGAAATTTTTGACGTTTTTTTTCTGGTATCTTTCGTTCCTTTAAGCTCAATTAGGTTCCCTAAAACGTTCGAAGGCATTTTTATTTTCTATGCCCTTTTTACCGCCATGGGGCGCGTCAATTAGAGACCATCAAAGAGCGAGAGAATCTCTGACTAAAAGACTTTTAATGTCTTTCGTGTACTCTTAATGTATTGATTACTGAAGACTCTAAGGCATTTGCCACGGTTTATTCCCAATCGAGGTTTTAATTTAAAGTTTATCAAAAAACAAACTAACTTTATTTCGTCATTCAAACATCTCATGTCTGCGGAGTAGCTCCACAACCTTTTCCTGTAAGATATCCAGTTCGTAATACTCTCTTCAGACGAGGCGTAATTAGCCGTGGTTTAATCAGTTCAATAAATCTCGGTTAATTGTGATTAAACCTCGGTTAAATCTGATTAAACCGGGCTAGTTACGGCTCGTCTGAAAAGGGTATATTTAAAGGTTACTGGTCTAGTGTAGATTACCGCAAAACCATTGACAATTTTGATACGATATTTTAAATTAAAAATAACTTTTTATGAGAGTCTATAGCCCATCTAAAGCCGTTTATATTTTAATAAAAGTAAACAACGCCCCATAGCTTAATACTATCAGGAAAGGTCCAGTTTTACGTCGTAGCCCATCACTTAAAAACCGCCAAAAAAGTCATCACCCCTGTCTTGCTCGAGTGGTTTGGACTCTTCCTCGATATTTTGAGTCGTGAGAGAGGAACCGAATTTAGGCGAGCCGCGCTTATGTCTTCCCTCCCAACTGCAAAATTTCTCCAAAGAGTGGCGCTTCCGATTTCACTATTTAAACCGACTGCGGCTGCTAGAGTGTCTCGAATCAGAATCTGCCGGTACATTTACCCGGACCTTTGCTGATAGTATTAAGGAACACTGGGTTGTTGTTTACTTTTATGTAATAAAGTTCTAAACTTTTGGCTTTAATAATACATTAAATTTGGCCTAAAAAGATATTTCTTTATATACTTGGAATTTAAATAAGTTTCAGTCTCAATTTCAAGCCATTATGATTTTCTAATTATCTTTTGAACTCGCGGTTGAGGTTGTACTCCCATTTGTCCGCGCGCCTGTCCTGACGGTCGCCTTACGTTCAAGCTAGGATATTAAATTCACCAAGCGGAAAATTCGCCGGAAGATTTTTCTTGCTTAGCTCTTTTGCTAGCGGAAAACCCCTTGTATCTCTCCCTCAGCGCTAAAAGCCGCAGTCCCTTGATTATTTCATTTAAAAAGGGGAAATTGTGTTTCAACCTCATCCACCCAAAAACCGATATTTCAAGTTTTTTCCATTTCCCACCCCATACATTCTCAGAATCGTTTAATATTAATATTACTTTTAATTTTTTAACCTTTTAACTTTAAAGGCTTACTGACACGATTTTTATAATTATAATTTGAATCATTTATCTCATTTTTGGTAAAGTGAGACTAAATCTACATTTTTTTTTTACATTTGAGTATGCAGTTGGCCTTCGAAAAAAAGTGACAGCCTCACTTTAAATTTGATCCGATTAGCCTAATTAAATCCGACTACATTGATATTCTAAATTAGGGTAAGACTTTAGCCAGATATCTTCCTTAATAAAATATTTTTTAATAATTCTTTAGGTAATATAGTTTAATTCAAATATTAAATGTTCTTTGAAATTAATATAATTTTAAATACGATATAAACCGAATAACTATCAAATTAAATTTTTATTATTCTGATTAAAATTATACAAGGTTATTCCTCTTTAGAGCTTGTCCTCTTTATTATTCAAAGCTCCAATGCAAAGAAGGGTTAAATTTTGGACAGTATCCAAAAGGTAATTTAGTTCCGAATATTGTGCGCCGTTTTCCAAGGTTATAGCTTCCTGTATTGATTACTTTGCGTAGGATTATTCAGGACATACTGTAAACCCTTGTCCAGAAAGAGACTACTTTTTATATGTAATTTAATATAAAGTGTCACTCCGCCATAGCTTTGATTGGTATTAATTCTATATAAGGGGACCGAAATCTCTTTAATCTCAAAGTCGATCGTGAGGGAAATTTTAAATCTCAAAGTTGATCGTGAGGGGAAATTTTAAATCTCAAAGTTGATCATGAGGGGAAATTTTAAATCTCAAAGTTGATCATGAGGGGAAATTTTAAATCTCAAAGTTGATCATGAGGGGAAATTTTAAATCTCAAAGTTGATCATGAGGGGAAATTTTAAATCTCAAAGTTGATCGTGAGGGGAAATTTTTAAATCTCAAAGTTGATCGTGAGGGGAAATTTTAAATCTCAAAGTTGATCGTGAGGGAAATTTTAAATCTCAAAGTTGATCGTGAGAGAAATTTTAAATCTCAAAGTCGATCGTGAGGGAAATTTTAAATCTCGAAGTTGATCGTGAGGGAAATTTTAAATCTCAAAGTCGATCGTGAGGGAAATTTTAAATCTCGAAGTCGATCGTGAGGGAAATTTAAATGTCAAATCGATAGTCGTTGCCTAAGTCTGGTGACCCCTGCTATAGAGATCGCGCAAAGGAACACCCCACTGGAATTTTCCCAGTGGAAAAAACTTGCTCGACAAGAATGTAATATGAAACTTTCTTATGCTCTCTAGAGCATAAAGTGAAATTCCCTAATAGTATCTTTGTAGATGTTGAAACCCCAGAATGATTTTACCTAAGGTTTAATGATTAATTAGGAAAGTATTTTTTAAAAAAATGACCTGGAGGATGAACTGAGAATTTTACATTATGCAAATAACTGAAAAGTGTACAGTTTTTTATCGCTAGTTGTGTTACAATATAACGAAAGCTGAGGCGGATTTATACATCGTGTTAATCCCCATAAGGTATAAAAGAAACGAGAGTGTCTTTTAAATCCAAGTACGGAAGAACCGGAGGCGTTTATTAATGGTTACTTTAAATTTTAATCATCTTTTATCCTTCTCCCATAAAAATTAAAAATAAAAATGCACGAAGGCGGGTTCATTTTCTTCGTATTAATATAGTATAGGTAACTGAAGTAGAGAAATTTTAGGCGTACGTTAGTTTAATTTAAAAAAATTACGTTATTCATTTTTTTACTTTAAGAGTTTAGGAGAAACTCAAGAGACACGGTTTTGGTTTTCAACACATTTTCTATGAGTTCCTTTAAAAGTGCTTCAACCTATGTACTTGTGTAGTTGAAAGATCAGGGGTATTTGCTCTTGAAATTAAAAGTGTTGAAAGTGCAAAAAGTTCCGGAATATTATCAAGGAGCTATTAAAATTTTCTTTAAAAAGTTTATTGGTTATTAAACCAAATTTTAATTAATTATACTGAAAAAAAAGTCATAGCATTTTAGTATAAATTAGAACTTTGAAATATCGAAGGACTACAACTTAAATTTAGCCTAAAATTAAGTGAAAATAGTGACTACATTGAATAAGTATAACCAATATTTGAACTGAACTAAAAAAATTTCATGAACTCCAATTTGAAAATGAGTTGCATTTTCGTAAAATTCTTTGAATTATCGCCATTTTCGAAATCTTAAGAATGAAGTCTCCGTAATACTTCGTCATCACTATGGTCACGTGGCAACAGTTGATTCTCGTGCATTCTGGCACGTGATTAGGCCTTGTTTTTTGTAAAAGTACTTTTAATAACCAACTTTTACCTTAATTTCTTTAGATAATCTTTTTTATTTTTAGTTACTCTTTGGTTCCTTTTATCAATGTCACTTAATTTTAGGCAAACTTTTAGTATCAGCACTGAAATTACGTAAGTACGGTTGTTTTACCGTGACCATGTACAATAACTTCGCCTAAAATAAGTTCTTCAGAGTTAAAAATAACTCTATTAGTAACCACGCCAAAGAACCAAATCAAAACCCGTCAATCCAAATTATCTTTTCGCCCAAAAATGAATAAAAAATAAACCCGAATTCTAAGCCTTTTCGAACTTTTAAAATATCCTATCGGAAAGACGTTTACATGAAAGCGCTGTCGGCATTTTCTGGATAAAGAAAGCCGAGTAGAATAGGAATTTAGTGGCACCACGAGAGAAATGGGGTTACCCCATCGTATTTAAAAGTGGATGGAGGAAATAGCATCAAATTTAAGAAACACCCTCCCATTCCATTTTCGCCTATAGCACCACCAAAGTAGTAGCAAAGGGTTAAGATAAAAAGAAAATATTTTTGCCAAAAGGGAAAGCCATGCAGAGAGAAACTCAACACTGAGTCACATTCTTAGAAATACTAAAGGAACTCCTACGATTTTGGGGTTTTTTACAATGGGAGATTTTGGGTTTAGCTTTCAAAGAGATAGTCTCGTGGAATTTACAATACATTCCTGTATAGCTTAAAGAAAAGCTTGTAGCTAAAAATGGAAAGCTTTTGAATAAAATTTTCAGACACATTTGTCGTGTTAATTAAATTAATTTCTGAAGTTTGGTATAATTTAAAAAAAAAAAAAAAAAAGTAAATATGAATTCGGACCAATCTTATTATTTCGGTCTTCAACAGCGCTTGTCCTAACATTGAAACAGTAGGCCGGCGTTTGATGCCATGCACCGTGGGCAGTAAACTCCGGCCTAGGCTATTCTCTTAATTTTAGGGCATAACAAGCGCTGTTGAAGGCTGAAATAATATGATTGGCCCAGATTTATATCTACTTTTATAGAAATTTTATCTAACTTTAGAAATTAATTTAAATACAAAAAAGTGTCTAAAAGTTTCTCCGAATTATAAATTATATGAAATAATTTTCCTTCAATTTATAAGAAATAATAGAAATATACTTATTAACTTAGTACAATAATTAAACATACGCATGCCTTGAACTGTAAATAAGCTCCTTCTTCGCGTGTGGTGGTCGCTGCCCTGGGTAAGAGCAATGGCATTTAAGCAGATGACATGAAAATCAATTATCGTGGGACAGAGTTTAATTGACATACTTTAATTTTTGTACTTTTCGAAATTAATGATTATTAATTGTACAACAAAAAAATGTTAAGACGTCTCCTTTATATTTCTTGTAAGATTGCGACAAAGTATAGGGTTTTTCGGTCCTTCTTGGATCGAAGAGTGAACCACAGTGAGGAGGGTTGGGTTCGAAGACATTTATTGATTCGACATTTCGGATGGTAGGGGAACTACGTTGGGGTGCAGCCCCTCGCGGAAAAGAGAGAAAGACCAAGGGAAGATTAAGGAAAGAAACGGACAACAATAGCTCGAATAAGAAAAGCTATAAGGATAGGAAAAGCCAGCAGCGTAGAGAGAGAGAGAGAGAGAGAGCGAAAGAATAAGAAATGGAAGTCTCTAGCCAGATATAGCTGCTCCTTTCCAATGGAAAGTCATAAAATGGATCGGGCACTAGCTCTTACGACATTTTCAACAGAGAGAAAAGAAAAGAAAAATTATATGAAAAAAAAAAAAGTTTTTTTGACTTCTAGATTGCAATAACTTCAATTTTTCGCTATCATTTGTTGGAATTTGACTATTATATGGTTGTATGGACCATCCAAAGTACCTTCCTTTGAAGTATAAGTAGGGATGTGCAAATAGTGAAATTTCAAACCGAATCGAATACTAAATAAATTACCGAATCGGTTATTCGGAAAAAAAAAAAAAAAAAAAAAAAAAAAAAAAAAGGATTATTATCGAGGGTTATGTTCTCAAGAAAGTGCATTCATATATATTAAACTGACAATTAATTGGTATTAATTAAGCTGCCCATTAATTGGTTTTAAACGAACCAGTGATTAGTTTTAAACGGACCAATGATTGGCTTTAACAAGAAGGATCCTTCTTGGTTTTAAACAGACCAATGCTTGGTTTTAACAAGAAGGATCCTTCTTGGTTTTAAACGGACTAATGATTGGTTTTTAAACTGTCCAATGATTTTGATTTTTACTGCCCAATGATTTTGATTTTTACTGCCCAATGATTTTGATTTTTACTGCCCAATGATTTTGATTTTTACTGCCCAATGATTTTGATTTTTACTGCCCAATGATTTTGATTTTTACTGCCCAATGATTTTGATTTTTACTGCCCAATGATTTTGATTTTTACTGCCCAATGATTTTGATTTTTACTGCCCAATGATTTTGATTTTTACTGCCCAATGATTTTGATTTTTACTGCCCAATGATTTTGATTTTTACTGCCCAATGATTTTGATTTTTACTGCCCAATGATTTTGATTTTTACTGCCCAATGATTTTGATTTTTACTGCCCAATGATTTTGATTTTTACTGCCCAATGATTTTGATTTTTACTGCCCAATGATTTTGATTTTTACTGCCCAATGATTTTGATTTTTACTGCCCAATGATTTTGATTTTTACTGCCCAATGATTTTGATTTTTACTGCCCAATGATTTTGATTTTTACTGCCCAATGATTTTGATTTTTACTGCCCAATGATTTTGATTTTTACTGCCCAATGATTTCGATTTTTACTGCCCAATGATTTCGATTTTTACTGCCCAATGATTGGGTTTTTAAACTGACCAATGATTGGGTTTATAAACTGCCCAATGATGGGTTTTTAACTGCCCAATATTGTCCATATAGCAATTTTTAAAACTTGAGACATTCTAGCTCTAAGAAAAGCCTCGATTATATGTATGGACGGCTTTCTCCGAAACTCTCCCGCTAGAGCAATTTTACAATTTCTCGTAAACTTTTTCGGGGTGTTGCGAGTTGGAAACAGAGACTATCTGGATTTCTTCAGCCGTCTTAAATATATATAGTAAATGTGCCTATCCGTATGTTGGTAAGCGCTGTAAAGTACAACCCATTTTTTCTGTTTTTCACTTTACCGACTTATGGATAGGCCACCATATAGCTGAAAATAAAAAGAAAATAGGTAAAATTTTCCAAAACAAACTTTATACGCTAAAATAGGTCTGTACAATATTCTGAATTGTTCAAGCACAATTTATAGACAGAGAAGACTTGCGTGTTTATACTGTATCTAGACTTTTCACGGGAAGGGCGGGGCCAAAATATTAAGGTAAAGTAGGATGAATTTTAAGATAGATCAAAATATCAAGGATGTTTGATAAAATACGTCTAAGTTTTAGGAAAAAGTCCTTTAAATGAAGATAATAGATCTAATACTCTTGGAAAGGTTAGAGGAATTTAAAAAGTGTGACAAGATAACAAAGTGAGTAGGAAAATAGGTCATGTAAAAGTCAGGGAAATGGAAAATAGGTCAAAATCTCCAGGAAAAGGTAATTTTAATGGAAAAATAGGAGAAATTATCTTGCAAGATAACAAGAAAAATATGAAAATAGGTCATTATCAGCCATCGCGCAAAGGTAAATGCAGGAAAATACAAAATGTATGGAAAAAAATCTTTGAATAGAAAAATAGGCCAAATTCTCAAGGAAAAGTTAGAAGAAAGGAATAACAAAGAAAAATAGAAAAATAGATCAAAAAGCCATTGATAAATCATTGGAATGGGAATCTAGGTCTAAAAATCAATAGAAGACTACGAAATGATTAATAGACCATAATGTCTAGGGATATGGTTTGGTATATAGAAAAATATTGCAAAAAATCTGGAAAATGTAAAAATAAATTCTTCAAAATTAAGATTGATTAACAAGTATACCACTTCACAATTACTTTTTATTAATGAAAACTTATTTAATTAGCGGAGACTTTAATTTTTAATATGATTTTGCTATTGAGTTTGCTATTCGTGGAAGTTGCAAGTAACAAATTGCCAAGGGAACCCAGAAAATTATACATATTTTAACACCAAAACATTTTGGAACAACCCATCAATATCGCAGTAAGATAAAATTCCTTCGCGTGACCTATAGGGGTCCTATGGCTATATCATATAGTTTTTCAATGTCATTGGTTCACTAGGAGCAAATTCTTAGATGCTTTGACCTCGTTTATTTCTTTCTTTATAACGTTGACAATAAGAGTTGTCCAACAAATATGATGAAACTGCTCTCACTAAAGTTCTAGTTGACAAAGTACAGACAAGTGTACAAAGGAAAAAAGGGTTTGAGAGAGCGAAAAGAAAGGCGTGTGATACGCGTCTATTCACTTCATTCGCGAACAATATTCCTACAGAACTGAAGCTGAAGCGAAGTAATACGCAATATTAAACCTCATAGTAGATAAAAGTAGTACCCTAACCTGTTCACGAACAACAGAATATTTAAGATCGTTTCTTGGCTGCAAGGGCTATTTTTATCTTCTCGGCCTTTACTCCAATTGCTACGTAGACCAAAGGCTACGTAGGACTAGACTGGCACGAGACTAATTTGTCATATTTTTTTTTGCGTCTACTTCATATATCAGTATACATATACCTTAGATAATATACCCCTAGCGTGCTTAAATGACCTTGTCTTTGTAGTAAATTTGGGGTTTTAATTTAAGGATTGTTTCCATAATAATTATAAAAAAAACATGGTTAGACTATTCTTTGCTTAGAAAGTTCATATATATGTACCCTGAAAAGGTCTGGGAATTGAAAAAATATGACTAAATTGTCTGGGAGTTATACAATTATATGATTAAAATGTTTGGAAATTGTAAAAGTATGACTAAATGGTCTGGAAATTGTTAAAATATGACAAAAAGGTCTGGGAATTGTTAAAATATGACTAAAAGGTCTGGGAATTGTTATAATATGACTATAAGGTCTGGGAATTGTTATAATATGTCTATAAGGTCTGGGAATTTTTATAATATGACTATAAGGTCTGGGAATTGTTATAATATGACTATAAGGTCTGGGAATTGTTATATGACTATAAGGTCTGGGAATTGTTATAATATGACTATAAGGTCTGGGAATTGTTTAAATATGACTATAAGGTCTGGGAATTGTTTAAATAAATTACTAAATGGTCTGGGAATTGTTATAATATGACTATAAGGTCTGGGAATTGTTAAAATATGACTATGAGGTCTGGGAATTGTTAAAATATGACTATGAGGTCTGGGAATTGTTAAAATATGACTATGAGGTCTTGGAATTGTTAAAATATGACTATAAGGTCTGGGAATTGTTTAAATATGACTATAAGGTCTGGAAATTATTTAAATATGACTATAAGGTCTGGAAATTATTTAAATATGACTAAAAAGTCTGGAAATTGTTAAAATATGACAGGTCAAGGTAAAAATATGATAAAATGGTCGGAATTTAAAAATATGACGTTTAAGGTCAAGGAATTATTATAAAACATATTATCTACATAAAACTCTAATAACATAATCAATAAATTCCAGTTTTAAAATTAATTTTAAAAGCCTTGCTATTAATACTCGAGCCTTAGAACGTTTATTGATTCAAAAAGATTTATCAATATTGTTCGTTTAATTCAGGCCGAGATTACCGAGTTTTCAATGATAATCACTCTAATTAAAAGCGCAAATATTTTATGCATAAGTATAGGTTTGTACACGTTGAAAACACTGGGTGAAATATTGGACTATAATATATTTCACTCAGTTTTGACACTATCTGCAATCCTAGGTTTACCTCCTATCTCTATGATCCATTTATTTGGAGTTAAAGGAAAGCCTAGCTTTGAGAATACTGTCAAATAGTGTTGAAAATGTCTACATAACTCTTCTTTTACTGGCAAATAGCTTTTTCCGATGGATACGGAAGGTACCATATCACTTGATCCGTTTGGCCTCCGGCCAAAACACCCGCGCGAAGATAATGTAGTCCATTTCGTTTCAAGTGTGCAGTACGCGTAAAGATACTGTCGCTGGAGATTTTAAGTAGACTATACTATTAACAGCGTTGTTTTCTTTAACCCAAACGAAGTGTGTACCTTAAAGGAAAGATGAAAAGGAAAATTATATTTATTCGAATCTGTCCGATCGAAATTAAACTGTTTTCATTGGTCAACATTTAAAACGAGGCTTAGTAGATTGTGCTTAAATTTAACTTTATTTAGATATTAGTGTTAGCTTATGATTTACTAGGATATTAAGAATTATAAAATTAAATTACTTATTATTTATATATTTAAAAAATATTTTTGTTATAACAAAAAAACAAAAACACGAATTGAAATGGAAACGAAATATTTCACACACCCTTTAAATATAGGGGAAGGATCTTAGTATATAAGTCAAGCTTGTAAAGGGGAAGGGTTAAAATACGTCGAAAAATAATGCGTAAGTGTTAGTTGTTATACAATAAAGTAGTACACAAGTTTTGCCGACCATAAATAGTATTCAGGGATAGTTGTCACCGACTATATTTTTTCCTATTAAAATTTAACATGTGTATCAATACGCCGTGCCTTTCATCTTGACCATAAGTATATTACCTTTCTACTTTTGTTGTTCGCGAAGAGAGTCGTAACGTAGCGAAGCCTGTGACGTATTAATACGCAATATTAAACCTGATAGGGTACAAAAGTAGTTCAAACAGAATGTTAGAGGAGTATCTCGAGATTTGACCCTTCCTAAATTTGGGGTGGGGCCAACTATAAATGGTATAAATCAGTCTTAGATTTCCGCACTCGCGAAGGAGAGGGTTCTACTAATCTCCAAGTACCTTATAATTAGATCATAGGGGGTTGAAGGTATACCCTTTATATATTAACATTCTTCCCAGCTGAATTATTGGATTGACCTTTTTGCGAAGATCGTTCGCCCCAGTTGGGTCGTGGATATTCCTGTACTACACTTAGCTATAGGGTTAACGTACTAAATTTGCAGGCAAACCTTAATCGTCTCTAGACGGGGTCAGATCAGTGGTCAACCGTTATTTCGCGTGACGGTGCTATTAAATATTTATTGAATACAAAACTGTATATTCCTCTAAAAGGGTGAAGAGGTCCAAATAGGCTAGACTCTGTTTTATGTCTCTATAAAACCTACAACCAATCAGTGGCCGTAGTTTTAATTTTTATTATTTTAATTCCAAAAAAAGTTACCTTAAACCTTATACGAAATATTTTTCAGATAATTTAATTACTAAACTTGAATTTTTCTTAGAGACGTTTGAATCTAATTTTAATAATGGACATATTTGCAATATATTAAAAATAAGTGTCATATACCCTTTAAAAACAAAATGACCTTGAGTTATCGCTATCCATTTAATTAACTTACGACAATAAATATTCTGGACTTGACCTTAGGGTCAGGTCAATGCTTGGGAAATATTTATGACCCCTTATGAAACTTACACCATATAGAAGAGAGCTATAAAAATGATTGTCCACTACTATATAAACCAGTTTCCTTAATTCTCTCCACGAGGAAGTTTACTTAATGTATAAGGCTTTCACCATTCAAAATTTTGTACCTCGAGTTCAAGGCGGGAGTCTTTAAATTAAGTACTTTTACAAAGAAGACCGCCCGAAAGCAACCTTATCACGTGCCATATCGCGTGAGAATCCAATGTAGGTTTTACATTAGCCACGCGACCATAGTGATGACGTAGATTTTAATGCTTAATTTAAATTCAGAAGTTAGGTTAGGTTTGAATTTCAACGTATAGGGTAGATTCTGGCCAATCATATTATTTCGCCGGATGGTTAGAGAGACGGCATCGAATTATATTGGGAAATATGTACAGTTGAAGGCGGGAGTCATTGGGTTCATCCTATAAGATTAATAAAATCTGATTGGTTCGATTTTATTCTTGATTTGCATTCGAACTTAACTAAAGATAAAAATGTATACAATAATTGTGAAGAACTTCTCCAGTACATTTAAGGAGTTTTAACTCCTTTTTTTTTCCTTGAAACCAAAAGTAATGATATATAAAGAATATCATGACCTTATACTTGTTGAAAACATTGATTGTTTCAGACTATTGACCGGCCATCTTTATATAAAAAAAAGCCTAAAAAAATACCAAAAATAAAACCACTTTTTCTATCAATAATGTGAAAAAAAAAGAAACCATATTGAAGTGTTAAGGGGTTTAGTAATTGACAGCTTTCGAAAATACCTTTTTATTTATAGATCAGGGTTTGTAAAAAATGGGAAAAGAGGTTAAGTCTGGAAATATGAAGAAGTTTGATTTTGAGTTAAAAAAATATTCAGCGAATAAATCGTAATTATTTGACAAAATTAGGGGATATTATATAATTAAAAATTGACATATGACACTTAAAACTTTTAGCCTATTAAAATATTGCAATATCTAAACACTTCTGATTTTATAAGACTTCAAAACTGAGCTCTATTTTTAGAAATTTCTAACATGTTTTAATTAAATATACACAGGGAAATTTATCAAAAATAGTCTGAAATATTAGGCAAATTTTCGAAATCTTGAAGTTAATCTGGAATTTTTTTGACAAAAAATGGATTCTAACAAGATTTCATTCAGACAATTCATCAGAAGCATATAAGAAATCCACATTTAATTATATGTTTTAGAGATTAGAGATTTGAAAATAATTTTTGCTATGTTTAACAAGCAAAAAATCATTAAAAAAGTAAGAGAAATATCGCTAATTTTAATATATCAGGTATATAATTATGCCACATAACCAATAACTAATTAATATTAAAAGACCATTAACTATCTTTTTTCAAACACCGTCATTTTCGTAATTACTTTGCGTAATTCAACAGAGATTGATACTGTAGCTAATGCTGCAGCGGATTAATAAGTAATGTTAAAACTCTTTGGGATAAAAGTATTCGTTTGCAAACTCTCGTGGTGCGTGGTGTATTTGCCAATAACTTCGACACTCGACTTTATTATACCGGTATATATAGGATTGACATTTAACCTATAGGAATTGAAAATCATTCGAGAAATCAGTTCTCAAGATTTCTTTTAAAGGAATAGTCTAGCGTGTTTCCTTTTGCTGATCTAGAGCGCTTTGCCGCGAGATCATCCCTAGTAATATATCATATTCCATTATTTGCTTGCTAAGATCACGCAGCCCCGAGTATTTGTCGCGTCATCCATTTGATAAATCGAACTACTAGAAATATATCTGGCAAATTTAGACAGATTTGTTGATCGAGAACGCTCTTCAGAGCACTTTTTTGTGTGTGTTCCATTTGTTTATTATTTATTTCTCGAAAATGGCCGACTGAGAACGAAAGCGATAAATGGTTAACATCATATTTTAAGAATTAAATTTACTAATTAATAGAAATATTCATACAAAAATGTTTAAACTTTGAAGCTAACAAGTTGGGAAAACCCAAAATGGTACCTCCCCGAGCACTAACCGAACCTGATTTCTAGCACGTTCGGCTTCAGCATATTCTACCTCTTGGCGTCTAAAAGCCATCGCCGACTGGTTTCTAGCACGTTCGGCTTCAGTATATTCTACCTCTTGGCGTCTAAAAGCCATCGCCGACTGATTTCTAGCACGTTCGGCTTCTGTGTATTCTACCTCTTGGCGTTTAAAACCCATCGCTAACTGATTTCTAGCACGTTCTGCTTCAGTATATCCTACATCTTGGCGTTTATCAGCCATTGCCAACTGACTTCTAGCCCGTTCTGCTTCTGTATATCCTACCTCTTGGCGTTTATCAGCCATGGCTAGCCTTTTTCTAGCACGTTCTACTTCTGTATATTCTGCGTCTTTGCGCGAATTTTTTTTTGCTAGCGAACCTGCACTATTGTTGGCCCTCGGTTCTGAGTTAGAGGTGGAAGGTTGATTTTCATCCTTTGGAGAAGTTATAAAACCCTCCATTACCTGTATTCCTACCACTTCAGTATTGCTTTTAACTACATTGGTAGATGGCGGTACTTCGTAATTATCTTGCCTAGCAATAGCGCGTGATAAGATCACTTCAGTCGGAGTAACAGTTATATTAGTACCGGACACAATGACTTTCTTTTGGGCCGCTAAATCTTTCCTTCTTTCACATTCTCTCCTACGATATTCTGGATCAGGCGTTCTCTCATTCTCTCCCTAGCTTTACGCTTTCTTAATTCCTCTTTGCTAATATCTTCGTCTCCCATTTTTTATGATTAAAATTTTTAAAGTAAATAATACCCAAACGCAATAATAAAAATCCAAATCGAAGTTGAATTAATTCAAAACTACAATCTCAAGAAAGTGTTAAATAACTCTTAACACAAAGTAAAATAAATTACTAACGAATACAAAAACAAAATAGAGAGTAACTACTTTGATCTTCAAAGTAAACATTAAACTCGTACACTGAGTAACAAAAAATATATCAGAATTCAATCGGTAAAGCGTAAAATAATATTTTACGAAAATAGAAATTTATAACTTTAGAAAAAAAAAATAATGAATCGGAAATAACCATTGTTTTTCAACAATTATTCCAATTCTAAACTCAATAATAAATCGAAACAAAATTAGAATTCAAGCGATTGAAAATAGCAATCTTCAGTAAATATTTGGTACAGATATAATAAGAAAACCTCAATTAAACACTAAATACATCAATTAAATAATTGAAAGGAAAAATTAATTTGTTACCGAGAATAAGTTGAATTCGAAGAATTCGAAGAATCCAAAATTTCATAGAGGGAATTTTTATGTAAACTAGCTTGATCAAGAAGTAAATAAATTATGGATTAAGCAAGTCTTTCAAGAATTAAAATCAATTAAAAAGAAAAAAAGGTCAAGGTTCCTCTGATAAAACCATATGGGAAATACGGTACTAGAGTATTTGTAAACCAAGTAACGCCAATAAGCAAAACTTTATATGCATGACTTCGGAATAGTTGACACAATCCTAAGCAAACCTATTCAATAAACAATAAACACATTATCTTTCCGCGTGTGAGGCTAAAAGAAGGCTTATGGCGTAAAATTTCGGTTTTTGGTGATACTCGGTCTATAGATACGCAATTAAATGACGGCCGAATCAGTATTTCGCGCTTATATATCGCCGAGAAACGATAAACTAATTAAAAAATTCAATCCCATGATAAAAGAAACACCTACAATTTTAACAACGGTGGCTAAGCTAAAAAATTAAATCAATCTATTAAAATTATATACAAGAGTATAGACATTTGTATAAAACTTGTATTAGATTTTCAATCCACCCTGAGTTTGCAGCAAGCCTAAGCCTAGAGTACCGTTATACCTATGCTTTTTGAACTAAATGGTATATGGAAAATAGCTTAGCGCGTGCTGCCAACTCTAGCTGGTATCATAACGCTCATTTTTCTTTAAATTTTGGACTATTTCTTAAATATCTTCTAAACTATCTCCAATTTTAAATTTAATTTTAAACTAAATTATAAATTAGATTAAGTGAAACAATTGTAATATTTTTAATTACATTTTAAATTAATATTACGTTTCAATTCACCAAAAGATATCCCGGCATAAGGCAACTTTACACTTTACGCTTCCAAAGAGACTATAAAAGCGAATCGAATGCCATTATATAGTATCCGATTGTGGTAAGATCTGGTGGACACCCCAACTTATCAAAGCTCAAAGGTTCTGGCATTGAGTGTTCACGTGTCGGTCAATTTACCCTTGGGGGGCGATGTTTGGAGAGTGGATGGTTGACGTGGACCATATTAGTGAGGGACGCCTCGCTAGTATGGCCCGCTGAGATCGGAAACTGGAGGTTGGACCTTGATGTGTGGATGGTCGGAGGTGATTATAACAGTGGGAGACGTCCCATTGGCTATAATCGCCTTCAACTGTCCGGCATCGAGGTTCGACCATGATGTGGATGGTGGAAGGTGATAATATGCAATGGGAGACGTCCGGTTGCATAATATTGCACGACACCTGAAGCTCAATTTGGCAGCCAGATTATAGGAATTCCCGTTGAACGGAATTGAACGATAAGAAGGCATGATTACGTCACTAGACTTTTGATCCGATTATTAAGGTCACGTGATATCCGGATACACCGGAAATTGTGTACACCGGAAGCCACAAACACACACACAGACACACACACAGACTGACACGACGAACGTAATACCTCCCCGTGAACTAGTTCACTCGGGGAGGTAAAAAGTATGTCGTACACTATTCCTTTCCTTTAACCAAAAGGAAAAAAAAAAACTAAAAAAAAATCTAAAGAAAAAGCCGTGATTTTGATTGGCTTGCGCCCTCATTTTCTAACGCTTCCGATTGGTCGAGGGACTTTTTATTCAGACACTCTTCTTAGCTATAACAAGAAGCCAATCTTATAGGAATCCTTTTTTTATATTTTCGACCCTTTTCCAGATACCAAGGCTTAGCTAAAAAAACAGTGTTTTATAACCAAACTTTAAAGCGTTGAATAAAACTAGTGATAGTATTTCTTATAACTTCGATTTTAGCTTGATACTACGCTTTGAGTTTCCCCTAAGGTTACAGATTAAGTTCAGAGTGTATGGTAAGGTATTTAGAAAGCCGAGTTTCATCTGAGTTTAGAATGAGTAAGGTTTTTGGGTGCTGAAAAAAAGAAAAAAGAAAAGTGGATGATCTCGTTTAAGTTACAAATGACCGCAGAGTTTTTGTAAAAAAAAAAATAAAATAAAATAAAAAAAAAAATTATTTTCAAGTGGTTTGAAAGAAGGATGACGTGCATACAAAGTGTTAAAAGTTATGCCGAAATTAACTTTTGAAGTTCCACAGATTTTAAATCGATAAATTTAATTAAAAAAAGGGGGGGTTGAATATAAATATCACCATAAATTCATTTAAGTATCAAAGAACGTGGGAGCAAAGATATTTATTCAATCTTACATACTTGATAGTGATTCGCGAAAGTTTTAAATAAAAAAGTAATACAATAAAATTATTATAAATTAGCGTAAAACTTCAAGACGTCAGTAGGAAAATTAAAAATGCGCACAATTTTGCAAAGGTGTGGGAATTTAACGCAAACACATTTGAGAAAGGCAACAAAGCTTGCTTATACTGCAACCAAATGTCCCTAGGTGCGTAAATGGGTTCTTGAAATCTCATGAAGAAGCTTAGGGGTTGAATTGTGTACAAATCTAAACACTTTATTGTTGAGAGCTTTTATCAAAATCCCAACCAATCCTAGGTGTTTGTATATATCAAACGAATTGGTCCATTTTTCTCTAGCACCTTAATCTTTTAATCTACAATTATACAAATAATATAAAATTATGTTAAAATTGACAGACTATATTTATACAATGTTTAAATTTTATTTTTGTAGTTAATTTGTTGGGGTTAGCCAGAAAATAGTTTCAGGGAATCGTGTTTTAAATATTTTGGTAGATTTATTTATGCAATTGTGTATGAACGGTCGAGAACGATACGTTTTCAGTTCCCTGTTGATTTTTTTACTAAAACATTAAGGGATTAAATTAAAATTAAGGGATTTTTATAGAGGTATGTAGATAATTTATTTTCTAGATGGACTTGGACTCTTGGTACCATTAGTTTCACGTAGGACTTTGAAACAAAAACGTTCAGACTATTCTTGACTTCTGTGCTAAGCCTTGGCATTGCCTTGCCACTATTTATTACCTTCGCGCCTGGTCGTGTTAACTTTATAACAAAATTAGAAGCGGAACAATACACAATGTTAAACCTGATAGAAGATAAAATAGTTTATATCAACTCCAAACTATCAAGTTAACCGGAGTAACGGTTGAATGAACAGTACCAACGGTATAACGGTAATGTTTATGTCATACCTAAGAGAAAAAGCAAGGAGAAGGCATTTGTATGGGTAGTCTATCTTTTATTTTTGATACAAAGTAAAGTTCTAATATATAAGCTAGATTGATGACCATGTGCCTTGGACATCACAAAGTGCTAAGGTGTAGATAAAAAGCTTGGAAGCAGCTTTTATAGTATTATTTTCAGTCGGAGTCTACAGTTCTTTCTAAACTATGGCCCCTTTCTATTTCTATGAGAAAAAACCTAATGTCCGCTTAAAAGCAGGGGTCATCAAACGGTCGTTCGCCAGCTTTCCAAAGTCGATCGCGAAGGGTATTAGATTTATGCATAAAATGATCCAGAAGAAGAAGAATATGGTTTTAGTGCTGACGGTTATTCTTTCTAAGTTTCTCCTACCCGCGTAAATGAACTCCATCCTTGAATAGGTAGTGAAGCCTTGGACTTCACTCGTGTAAAAATAGTTTTGGTTTTAGAAAGGCCTGTATAAAAATATAAAATCTATAGAAAAATAAGATCCTTTTTTTTTTTTTTTTTTTTTTTTTTTTTTTTTTTTATGAAAATAAAGTTATTAAGGTTTATGCCCTATTTCCCCTTTTTATTTATTGGATTTGGCTGGAAGTCCTGGTTTTTATGATCCTTTAATTAAATTTATTTTAACTTTTTAAGTTAATTTTGATTAGTAACGAACTCTAAATTTTTTTAATTTTACTAACTGAATCGTTTCTTCTCTGCGAACACTAATGTACTGTTGGTGAAACATTTCTACAGGGGCTCGTAGACAATATATGGGAAAACTAAACCCTAAATGTCGTCTTTGCCACGAACTTTGGTGCAGTGCTAAGAAAACTACGTCTTATTAATTATGAAGATCATAAATACTTTTTACTGTTTCTTTATTTTCAACTTTTTGTTCGCGAAATTCGGGTGAATTTAGTTTAGATAAACAAGGCACGTTCTTAGTGCTAAACCTCAACCTTTTTTTTTGTCTCGTATACTCGGCTGTTTTGTCAGTACTTTGCAACGACTACATTTAACCCTATGAGAATTTACATTAGGTATGAAACCGCTTCGACTTTGGCTACATTACAACACTAATCGCTAAAAACATTTACCCAGGGCGAGAGACAAAAATATGTGAACTATTTTTGCTTCCACTGAATGGGCTGTGTGACATAATACATCACTTCAACAACTATTCCAGACGCAAAGTTGAAAATTTTTGTCTTTAGCTCTTCGGTCAGTTTCATAAAAAAACAAAGAAAGAATCATGCTTTTTCATTTTATCAATAGTTTACAAAAGCAACAAAGATAAGGCGGATTAATACACGATATTTAACTTAATAACAATGAAAGTAGTCATTGCACAGTTTTCTCGAACACGAGAAGTATACGAGTAGGCTCGTTTTCGTCCGAGTATCCAATTTAATTTAAGCCCATCTGTTTCCATCTTCCGAAATATAAAATAATATTTCTGTTTTCCAGCCCTTTTTCTAAGAAAGATAGCAGCTTTTCCAGTCTAGAGAAGCGTTAGGGTTAACTCGTTACGTCGCGTGTCCTATATTTTTCTCGAGATAAATTCCGCGCGGTTTTTCCCGGCTCAGATTTCGAAAACAAAGCTCGTGACTTCCAGATTAATCACCCAATAAGCAAAAATCCGGGCTTGGAAAAACTAGGCCTAAAGTATATATATATAAATATATGTAAATGACGTCTGCTTAACTCATTTGACAGCTCTTAACATTGGACAAGAATTATATTTTTTAATTAATGTGTCCTTAAGTACAATTTTAATTAAACTATACACCAATGTTTTTGGAAATTTCGCTAATTCTCTGTATCATGTTTATGTGTGTCGTCTGCTTCTTCATTCATTTGGCGACTCTACACTAACTAAACTGTCTTTAAAGATAGACTAAAACTCTGGCCTAAGGTGGTGGATGGTATAAATTGTCATTCCTGCCACTCTGTCTAACAATTGACTATAGCAGACGATATTTCGTTTTGGTTTATACTCCTTAAAATTTTAGATATAATTAAACCTCAGACCAATCAGCGCGCTCTTCTTTATTTTTAGACTATCCCTAAAGTGCATGTAATTTTAAATCACAAATTTAATGCAAGGACTCCGCTAAGCCTAACTATAGTCGTAAAGGGTATACAAATATTCTACGGGTTGTCTCTTTCTTCACTCGTATGGCTAAAATATTCTGAGCCTTAATTAAAAATAATTAAATTCACTAATCATCTCGCTCTTATTTAAGTTGGGACTCCGCTAAGCCTTTTATAAGTGTTAGTATTTTTTTATTCTTTTAATATACTAAACTTATTTTCAAGAGGAATTGGCTTTGTAGGAAAAACTGAGGCGAATTGATACAAAATGTTTAAATGTCGTAGAGAAAAGTAGTCCGTGTCATTTCCTCTTGAACACGAGTATAGGTAACTTGAATAAAGAAGGGGTCATATTGACTTTAATCTCGTAGCTTCCCAGCGCGCTCCCAGCATGGTCTCTATTTACAAAATCATACTTTCGCTTGCAATGTAGCGTAAAATATAGCGGATTAATACTCAATGCATTTCTAATTATAAATAAAAATAGTTTTGCAATTCGCTATTAAAACAGTTCTGTTCTTATACACGTTGGTGTCTTATTTGATTAAATGAGCTAATAAAAGAAAAAAAAAAAAAAAAAACGCTGCAAAAAGGGTATATCGTAAAGGAATATAAGTGCTCTCAAGTTGATTTAGTAGTCCATAAAAATCTAACCAACGCGTTATCTCTATGTGATTTTCAATTAAATATTAAGACACCCTTTAGCTTTGTTCGTGTTATCAATTCAAGATGAAACTAGCTGATCTAGATATATTTAGTTTATTCACATTGATCGTCGAGATATTGGTTGAGAGATGTCGAATTAGGGGCTATTCTACCCACTATGAAAAGGTTGAAAAATTGTACTTGTAAGGCTGAAGGGATAATGAAACCCAATTACAACAGATTTTCTATAAATTTCTTATCATTTAAATATATGCCTAATCTACTTGATAAAATAATTAAATATTTTTTAATTTAGACGGAAACCAGGCTTAACAAGGATCTCAAATTTTCGTGATGCTTTTCCTTTAATAGTGGGGAGTTTCCATCGACTGAGTATAGATTTTTTTTCTTCCCTATATGGTGCAGTCCTGAAACCTGTCTCGCGTGTCCCTCCCCATCTTCTTTGCATTTATATTGTTAGCTTAAATATATCCAGAGTCGTTTTCCCCTGAATATTTTTCTTTATCACGAGTACTGCCTTTTCATCGTGCATCGAATGGAATGTCTAACCCCATTTTATAATAAATGATCTTTTTGTTTGTATAATTATTCTTTATTAATGATCTGTATGGGCAAGTTTAATCATAAATGAGAATGAAAGTCGATAGAAGAACACTTCTCTCTATTCGAGTTGTTTTTTTACGTGTTGAAAATAATAGATTCTTTTCAACGATACCTTTCCCCCTTCGAGGACGAAAATTGTGGTCTTTTAATAAAAAAATTGTTTGAAAAAGTATAACAAAACCATTTTTATTTTTTGATGGTCAAAGAAAATGTTATTTTCGGGTGTTTTAACTATATTTTGACAAAGTAACTTAAAATTGCAGGGAATCTAGGTTACTAGCATTCTGGGATATTGACATTAGCCTTTTTTTTTTCCAAGTTCCTTGAAGTAGTAGTAAAATAATAATATTATAAGCCATTCACTATGGGCAATAAATAAAGTTCGTGTGAAGGATATTTAGTATAGTTTAGAATTTTCAAAATTTTTATCTATCTCTAAATATTTACCACCATCATTCAGTGATATAAAATCGCCTAGTTAATTGTAACAAAATTTAAGAAATCAATAATCCTTAGCCCTAGCGTATACATCTCCCTTTGAAACTCTTAAAATTAACTACGGTACAGTGGTATTCAGAATTAATTTTCATTTTTGTATGTAGCCTTATAGAAGACCGAAAGTTTCTTCTAGATACGACTGCGGATAAAATTGCTGCCATTTTTAATTTCTTCTCCGAAAATTCTAGTAATGTAACCAAAGTTTACGATAGGGCCTCACAAAATAACGCGCAATTACAGTGTGTAAACCTAGTCTCCCCACTATAACTCTGCATGATTCTGAGACCTGAGCTTGATGGCTTTATACAAGCGCAGAAACTTCTCTCAGAAACAGACTTTGTACAGTAAAAAGAAACCGAGCGAAACTCTAGCGCGAGACATTTGGCGGGAAAACATTGACAGATCTTTCTCTTTCCGGTCTCTCGCGGTTCATTCGCTACTCTTCCTTCTCTCCCTCTCCCTCTCCCTCTCTTCAATATAATACCGTGAATATTACTCCACTAGCATCTCGAGCGCGCGCGAGAGCTCTACTTTGGCGCAAAGTGTTATTACGTCAGGGGCGCGCGCGCGTTCGCTCTTTTCCTCCCTCCCTAAAATGGCGCGGGCGTTTCCCGCGCTCTTGAGCCTCTTTCAGTTTCCCCTCCCTCTTTAGTCAACTATAGACAACATTCTCCAGACTCCATCAGCTGAGCCTGGCGCCACCTAGAAACGAATGGTACAATGAATCGAGGAAGATGGAATCCCCCAAAAGATCTATTAGAGGGAGGATGAAAAAGAAAATAATTTTAGTTAGGTTTATAATTAAACCCTAATTTAACTTTATACCTCTGATTAACTAATTATGTAGGGGAAAACTAAACACGCACGATCGATGTAAAAGACTTAACTAATAAGTCGAAGGTCAACTAAAACAGATTTAAATTACGTTACGAGTTAGAAGCTAAACGAATACATTTTATTTATTTTTTTGTAATAGTTAAGGAGAAATATTTTTGAGTTTTTGACGAAGAAATACTGTATAGTTTCCTCAGTAAGGTGAGAGATATAACCTTTTTGACCTTGCAAGTTTAGGATAAAAGTAATATTCTATTATTATTTTAAGAGATCTTCACTAAAAAATAAAAATATACTTCACTGTCCCTTTAAAGTTTGGAAGGACCCTAGTCTACCCGCCTCGGGGTCATGACCCCTCTTCTCTATTTGCTCCCTCCGCATTCCAATGTAAAGAATTCTCTTATATATATTTATACTCTTCTTCGGGATCGTTTTGGAAAAACTACTTTTATCCCAATGACAATTAACATTAAGAATTTATCCGCGTAGGCTTTCTATAGGTTTACAACACTGTTCGTGAACAAAATTGTGTAGTTGGTATACCGGAAAGATGGGTGAATTAATCAATGTTAAGGAAGGAAGACGAAAACCTTAAAGAAGTTTAAAAGAATTATATCCTTACATAGCCTTTTAGTCTATTAACACTTCCCCTTGTACACCATACTTTGGGATCACCCTAAAATCTACTTTCTCTTGAAAAGGCGTTCGTTGTAAGTTAGTTATTATTGTGGAAGGCGTTTCTTTATAGTTTTTTCAATATGTTTAACCTCACCAGCCAGTTTTGGTTCAATTCAATGACTTTAAACGCACAGACGTCTGGAAAAACAATTTAGTTAGTGGTATATATAGTGCTTCGAATTTTATATAGATCACGTGACCTTTATTTGTCCTTCAGCTAGTACGGTTTATTCCCAACTTCAGTGAAAGTTTTATGGTGTGTTATATGGGTTTTATCATTGTTTTATGTTTAAACATGTATATAATATTAACGAAGTAATGGCAGCTATATATAACTACTATTGCATTATATATAAGACAAGAAAAGCATTAGTGCTATCATCTCATTGCAGTGAAACTAATTTCTTTGTTCGTTATATCCAAATGTCGTTTTAAATGAATCATTGAATTTCTATATTTAAAACTAATTTTCGATAAGAACACTAAAGTTAGATCGTTTCTTTGGAAGAAATATTATAATTAAAACAACAAAAATTAAATTTTCGTTAATTATACTCTTTAATTAGTCCCTGTTGTCCCAATTAATGAATCACCTTTAACCTTTTTATCCCGATAATTAAAATCCCATTGGTTAATCCAATCAAGCAATTAATTCCCAGCGCTAATTACTTCCCTGGAAAATATTCCCTATTGGTTCTATATAATGGTGTTAATTCGCGAGTATTTTCGTAATGTAAGAAAATGTAATGCCTACTAAGATGACTTTTTATCATAGTTTTAAAGGGAGAATGAAAGGCCAAACCAACCTATTTTTAATCGATTAAGAATGCTAAAATAATGAGAAAAACAATAATATAACTCACCAAAAATATTTCTTTATCTTATAATCAATTTCCAAAGTTCCGAAACTTGCGGATGCTAAGCCTTGGCTGCCTAGCTCGGCGAACTAGGCGAGCACGAGCCGTGTTATTTTTAATATTCCCGTCTGATCTAGTCGCCAATAACAGTTCATTATCCCCTAAATAAAATTATACTAGGCCTATTCTATATTTTAAATTCTGCTTATAATAAAATTATAATCTCTTATTAGCGAAAATCAAAGACATAATACACGTGTCGGATTAGGCTTATCTTTATTCCTTGTAATATTTCAGCATCATAGTAGCTCTTACTGTTATTTGAAAATCTCAGCAGCGCGAGATTTTTGGAATATAGAGGAAGAGCAACGATTTGGGGAGAGAGAGAGAGAGAGAGACAGAAGAGACCTAAGTGGGTGGAGTTACTGACCCTGTTTCCATGGTGACGCACGTGCTTTACACTGTGCAGTCGGATAAATCCCCGAGACACGTTTTCCTAAAGTCGTAAATAAAAGGGGAGAAATTCCAGCCGAGGCTTATTTAAAGGGAAGTAAAAAAAGGACATAAACCTTTATTAGTATATATTGATTTTAATTGTTCCGTTAATTATCATGTACATCGAGAATCATCTACTAGTTTGCTTGAAAAATGAAGAATTAGTCTTAAATAATTCTTGGGATTATGAAATAGAAATATAATAAATACAGTTATAAAATTAACGTAAAATAATTATTCTAAAAATAAAAAAACAACGGTAACTTACTTTAAAAATATATTATTAAAATAATACTGTAAAATATCTTAAATATTAAAATAATACCTTAAAATCACAAAAATATTCAAATAATACCATAAAACAACAAAAATATTCAAATAGTACCTTAAAATAACAAAATATTAAAATAATAATATAAATTAAAGAAAAATATTCAAAAAATACCTTATAATAACAAAACAATATTCAAATAATACCTTAAAATAAAAAATATTCAAATAATTTAGCTTGAAATAAGAAAAATATTCAAATAGTAAATTAAAATAACAAAAAATATTCAAATACCTTAAAATAAGAAAAATATTCAAATAATTTACCTTAAAATAAGAAAAATATTCAAATAGTTTACATTGAAATAAGAAAAATATTCAAATAATTTACCTTAAAATAAGAAAAATATTCAAATAATTTACATTGAAATAAGAAACATATTCAAATAATTTACCTTGAAATAAGAAACATATTCAAATAATTTACCTTAAAATAAGAAAAATATTCAAATAGTTTACTTTGAAATAAGAAAAATATTCAAATAGTTTACCTTGAAATAAGAAAAATATTCAAATAATTTACCTTAAAATAAGAAAAATATTCAAATAGTTTACTTTGAAATAAGAAAAATATTCAAATAATTTACCTTAGAATAACAAAGATATTCAAATAATTTACATTAAAATTAAAAAGATATTGAAATAATTCGGTAAAATTACAAAGATATTCAACTAATTCGGTAAAATTACAAAGATATTCAACTAATTCGGTAAAATTACAAAGATATTCAAATAATTCGGTAAAATTACAAAGATATTCAAATAATTCGGTAAAATTACAAAGATATTCAAATAATTCGGTAAAATTACAAAGATATTCAAATAATTCGGTAAAATTACAAAGATATTCAAATAATTCGGTAAAATAACAAAGACAATATTAGTATAATAAGCTGAAATAATAAAAATATTAAAATAAAATACTGTAAAATAGCTAGTTAATTAAATTGTAGTAAGAAATATAAATAGTAACGATGTTTTTTAATATAATAATGATTCTCAATCCTTTCTAACATGGTTTTATAACAAATCTCCATTTCCTCTTGTTGTTTTATAATTCAATTAAGGTACATATACGAAAAGTTTCTAATTAATATTTTATTGTTTACTTGTTTTACGTGAATCTTTAACATTACTTTAACAATCATTTATTATTGATAAAAATTTGTCTGGATGTATGTCTGTAGCCTAGTTTTTGGCTGCTATTATATATGAAAAAGGTTTAAGAATGGCTTTATTTAATATATGGTGGGAAGTAGATTTTTGAAAGAGGGGGGGGGGGGATTTCTAGCTGAGCCGGGCGATTGATGGAACCTAGGTAATAAAGGGGAGGGGTATACGTTTTTTGGTCGAAGTCTGCGTGGGACTGTAGCCCCCATTCCTTCTTCGGAAGAGTGCTGTAACGATAAAATAGTGCAATCAATATGGCCCCTCCCAACTGGCAGTAGTAGATCTTTTTACGTCATGAGTCGCATGCAGTCTTTTGACGCAGAGCCCAATTTTATACCACTACGATTAAATATATTATTAGCACGAACTCCAATAATATTTTTTCCCTTATTATGGTGTATCGCCTGATATTTTTTGACCCCATTATGGAACTTTACTATTCCAAAAACCAAAAAAACAAAAAAAAAAAAAATTATAAACAAAGCATTACTTCAAATTGCTTAGATTTGAAGAGGAATAATTTAGTTAATATTAATTTACATTTTAAATTGCATTGTCTCTCTTATAAGGAGCTTAAATTGGAACATTAAGTTTAAATTGTAAGTTTGAATTTGTATAAAGGGGGAATATTTGAATTTTGGCGAATTAATTTTGGCTCTGATGGGTAATTTAATGTAAGCTTTAAAAGCAAATTGTGCTTAGAACATTACTAATGGTTTATCGAATCATATACGAATATAGGGATCAATTATTTAACGTAAAACAGATTTTTTTCTTAACTTTAATTTAATTATTAATCTAACAGGTTTATGCTAATTTCAACCCGAATTCTCCGAAATTTATTTCGGTAAATTCAGTTTAATTATGTTAATTTCTTTCGTGGCCTATTTCTCTAGAGGGTTATAAAACCAAATATTCTAACCCATTTTAGATATTTATCAAATGTAAAGGAAACCACGCCTTAGTTTCTTGCTTAATTTAATTTTCTTTAATAAAACTTCAGTCCGACATTTATTTAAAAAAGAATTTAAAAAATTAATTTGAAATATCAATTAATTAAACCGTAATTAAGTTACCAAGCTGTAAAATTTTAGTGCACTTTATGAATACTAAACAAAACCACGCCTTCATTTTTTTAGGGTTTTTCATTTTTTCGAGTCAAATTTTATTATTAAAAATGCTTTTAATTGACTTATATTAAATTGTAATTAAAATGAGAGGTTTTGATTTAAAATTTCAATATAAGTACAATGATTCAACGGAAAAATTCCATGAATCCGTCGTTACACTAACAAGATACCTCTAGCGGTTAAATTTAAAACTAAAAATATACCTTAATATTATTAAGCCTTTTCTGATCAATGATTCTAAGAAAATTTTTATTTCTTTAATCACGTTTAGAAATAAATTCGTGTTAATTTCTGTAAGCTTGTAAATCACAGAAAATTATACATGAAATATGATTTGGGGTCCTATAACCCCAAGTTTCGCTATAAATACCATATGATATATTTCACTTTCATTTGACAACACGCGCAAAGGTAGAGTTCCACCAATTTCTATAAGTCTAAGTTTGTACACGTTGTCAGTTAATGGTGAAAAAACTATAAGAGATGAAGACTTTCCCTTACGCCTGTATTTGGATCGAAATATTGATTTTAGAGCTTGTGTCAGATATAATTTTCAACACTTTCATAGCTAAATTAACTGTTAGTTTATGTTAGAGATAGAAGCTAGCTTAGTATTGCACGTTCTGATAATTCAGACTGATTTTGATATGCGTCTGTTCGCGAGACATTTTTCAAAGTAGTTTTCTCCCTATGTATTTATACATTGCTTAATAATCCGCCTCAGCCTTATCTAGTTTACAACACTAATAGCGAACAATGGTATGGTTTTTTTTAGTAGCCAGTGTACTAAAACTGCTCCCTCTATTAATTTTATACTCGATATATAAATGTGAAAGTAATCTTCTATGTTAAATTTAAATATGCATAATTATATTCCGATGTTTTTAATTTATTCTTATAAATATATTTTTAAAAATATTTGTTTAATAATTGTTTTAGGGTAATGATATTTTATATCGCCACAGCGACTGGTGTGATTTTTCAATCGATATCGGATCGATTTAGGGTCAAACTCCTTTTCCCAGGGAAATGGCTTTTACCCTAGTAAATGTTGCGTAAAAAAAACCGGGGAATCTCAAAAATAGAAAACTTCAAAATAACTTTTATATCTTATATCTGAATCGGTTTAAAGTTACAGTACGTATAAATCTATGGCGGAGGGATATTATGATGAAAATTTAGTTGAAGTTGAAGGTCATTCGTCTAAATTGACGCTTAGATTCAACGCATAAATTACAGATGTAATGAAAATTTACATATTTCGAATGAATTTGATATTCCTCAATTCCTATTAATTGCGTCTAGAATTATTTTAATTTTAATTGAGAGATTGTCTGGGCACATGCAAATCCAGTTTAAACCTATATTATAATTTATAATATAATGAATTCTCGTAGAATATTTCTCTATACGAATTTAAACATTGATTCCGCCCTAGTTTTTCTTAAACCGAAATATATTTAGATAAATTAATTGTGATAAATATTACTTCGAGTCCAAATAACAACCATCAATATTTTTAATTTTGAAACTTCGCTAAGCCTAGTATAATATCGTTTAAGTGTTAAGATAGGTTTGTTTGATATAATGTTTTAGCTTATATTTTAACATCCGAATCTTGATTCGAATCAATTAAAAAATACTTTGTTTCACGTTGGGTAAAATATTTCTATTGGAACAAATAGGAAGTGTTATGGGAAAAAAATCAACCCTGAACATTAGCTATACCCATAACTTCGATGCTCAAAAAGTAAAACACTTCTACAGGGGCTTATAGAAAATACACGGCGAAATTTAACCCTAAATGTTGGCTTTGCTCGTAACTTCGGTGTGCGTGTAGTAGAACACTTTTACAGGCGCGTAAAGGATATACGTTACATCTTGCCACTGTCATTTACATTTAATTTAATTTTAAATAATTTTGTGTTTTTATCTTGCTGAGCCACCCTGTTTAAAAAAGGTACACTTTGTGCGGCTACCAAATTATTAATAACATTAATCTAATTATTGCAATAAATTAAATTTTATTATTAAATAGATCAAACGTTTAAACAGATCTGATAATTACATTTTCATTATTAGAAATAATTTCTTGTAAAAATGTTTAATTACCTTGTAGTTGATTCATTTTGTCGTAGATTTGATTTTAATTTAATTAATCTCATCTTTTGAATCTGTCTAGTAACTAATTTTTAATATAGTTAGTAATTAACTTCAGTTTAAATAATAATAATTTTCAAAATTAGAAAAGGTACCCGTTTAAAACAGCGTGGCTCCATTGCGAGCAGAGCTTTTATAGTATGGTAGCTAAACTTATACATTATCGTTTGTCATATTATGATATTAATAATTAATTATAATCGATTAAACATTTATTCATTTATTCATTTCTAGGTTCACACGGAATACAAGCGAAACTATACCTGGCATTCTAATTATCAACCTGTTGATGCTGAAATAATTAAGAAAGCTCCAGAAATAAGTAAGTGTCAATTAAGTTTCTTTCAAATCATTATTATTTTACGCTTTCAAATAAGCTGCTCAATTAGGCAGCGCATAAAACGTTACGTTACTCATTAACACTATAATTTTTGGGACTCTGGTACAAAGGAAGCTTAGCTTTACAAAATGTCTATACAGACTCGAGGTAGAACATAATTTAAATCACTTACAATCAATTAAACTAACGATAAAACTAAAACTTCATATGATTCTGTCGGAATCAACAGATGGACAAATCGATTGGTATATATTTAAAATCTCTGCAAATATTATTGGCGTAGTTTCCGTGAAAACGATGTAGCGATAGCGATAAAACTCTACGACTACGAACAAATTTCTATATAAAAACGAAGACAAAGATCTTTTAAAAAAAATCTGCTGAGACTATCACGAGCTCGTGAGCTTTCGTGCAAGCGAGCTCCACCCCCTCTACGTTTAACCCCCTTCTTTCCCTTTTATCGCGATGGAAACCCCTGGCGACGGTGCGCGCGCCCGCGTTATATAGGCACAACAATATCCCTCAACGTGTGCTTCCCTCATTCCCGCCATTTCTCAGGAGCGAGAGGAAGTATATATAACGCCATTGCGACCGCGCCAGATCACGTTATATCACGAAACCACAATATTACAATGTACGGTTAAAATTCAATTCCCTGTGTGCTTTTGCAGGTTTTACTAGCTGTTAAAACCGTGTGATCTTGCAAGTTTAACTATAGTTGTTAAAATCGTGTGCTCCTGCAAGTTTAACTATAGTTGTTAAAATCGTGTGCTACTGCAAGTTTAACTATAGTTGTTAAAAACGTGTGCTCCTGCAAGTTTAACTAGTTGTTAAAAACGTTTGATCCTGTTATTTTAATTTCCCACCAAAACGCCTGCTCCTTCAGTTTTAATTTCCCACCAAAACGTCTGCTGCTGCAGTTTTAATTTCCCACCAAAACGTGTGCTTCTGCAATTATAATTAGCTGTTAAAAACGTGTGCTACTGAAATTATGATTAGCTTTTAAAAAATTGTGTTCCAGCTATTATAACTAGCTGTTAAAAACGTGTGCTCATGCGGATTTAACTATTAGTAAAAAACGTCTGCTCCTGCGAGATACGCTGACATTTGAAAGCGTCAGCAGGTTTAATTGACAATTGAAACGTGTGCTCCTGCAGGTTAAAAACGTGTATTTGTGTAGGTTAAAAACGTGTGCTCCTCTTTTAACTAACAGTTAAAAACGTGTCGTTTGATGTTCCATCAAATTAGGCTTAACTAGGTGTATAACGTGATTTTATAAACATACCATGATTTAATTAGAATTAAGATTAAAATCAAAGTTTTATTTTTATAAGGTTTTTAACGTTTCAATACCAAATATGTTTAGATTTATATAGGTGTGTTTTTAATTGGTGTCGCGATTTTGTTGCCAAAGTATAAACTTGAAAACCCTAAATTTAAAAAGGGGTTGAAGGTCGTGTGTCAATGTACCCTTGGGCGCGTCATGTTGCCTGGAGCAATGTCGTGGCTCCTAATGAAAGGACTACCTTCGGTAGAAGAACACTCAGAGTTGCTTTCGATTCTTCCAAACCCGCTGCTGGACTCTGTGAGTTATACATAATTTAATTAGGCTTAACATTTCAAACGCGAATTGAATATGGAATATAGTGTATTATATGATTGGTAAAAAAAAATCCATCGAAAAGGCTTAGGCTTAACTGTTTCAAATTGATGCTTGCCGGCTGAAACATATTTAGCGTCAAATTAAGGCTTAGCGAATTTATCACGTGGAGTAAACTTTAAAGACTTAACGGTGTACGTAAATATCTCGTGTGGACTTTGGAACAAGTGACGTTTCTAGTTTAGGTAATACCGATTTGAGCTAAGCCTATTTTGACATCAGATGATTGCGTTGGGACTTTTATTTTTCATTTCCAAATAGTTTAGCCTCAAATAGTAATGTAGAATAAATAAGGTAAATGTTGCGGACGATGGTAAAGTTCGATGCATATAGGTCATAACCTGTCTTTCTCTGAATATGTGATACAGCTGTACGTCCGTCCCGTATTTTTAAGAATACATAATACTAACTTGTAAAACTAATTAAGCTCGTACGTCTACTCGCATATCCATTAATCTAATCTATCTTTAGTCTTGTAGGTTAAAACGCCCAAAATTCTAAAACATTTGTCATCACTTTCAAAAATATAAACCTTTTGGAAATTTAATATTCTAGCCCACGCACAAATCTTAGGGGGTTTAATGCATAGAAACGTATATATACTTTACTGAAAGGGAAAAAGGCTTAGCGTGAAAATGAATTTTCACCATGAATCTGACTCAAACTCTAGCTGCAACTAATACGGCTCTGTAAGTTATGAAAATTTGAATCTTTATTTTTGCCCTATATATACTTGCAACCACCGGGCCATGACGTCATCTTTTAAAACCCCTTTTGTGCTTTTGGCGCGCGAGCTATATCGTCCGCCTTTCAAGGACTCAGTCTCCCATTCTTCTTTGTTTTTTCCCGCGCGCGCCAATTCGCGTGACTTCTCTTTATCAAACTAGAAAACACGAGCTCTAATCTATTACAGTGTAGTGAAAGATGAGGCGGATTAATACATAATGTTAAACATCAAAGGGAATAAAAATAGTTATTACAAACTGTACTTGAAACGAAATATAGAAATGAGGGACGTCTGTTCGATTTAATTGATTTAATGAAGCGATGTTAGGGGAAAGGGGAAAAATAGAGAGCTTTCGTTTAGAGAGAAACCATTCCATTCTTTATTTGATTTGTTATCTCGGAACAGCTAGTCGGATAGAGAAACGAATCGTAAGGGCGGGAAAACTGGCTGTCGCGCCCTACTATAAATTTGTGCCTTCGTGTCGTACTTGTAATGATCTAAATTGTTTGGAATTAACCTAGAAACCAAAAGGCAAATCCTTTTAGTATTCACAGTTGGTACGAGACGTTGTAATTTGGTTTTCTATAGTAACTCTACGCGGATTAATACAAATCAACCTCTGTTTATTTTTGGCATCTAGGAAAAATCTAATCTAGGTAAATAAAATTTGGTTTGATCTAATTGTTTGCGTCACTGAATACGTCACGGTCTAGCGTAGTAAAATGTGCGTGACGTCTACATTGTCCAATAATCGACAAATCATTGAGAATTTTGTTTTCAAGCATGCATGCAGTATTAAGATCGTGAGTCAAGATCTATTAATAATGATTCGAAATTATGTGGTACTAGCCTTATAGTCTTCCTATTTCATCGCTCCTTCGCTGCCATAAATATTGTTCAACGAAAAACGGTTTTTATTAATAAATTTAAAAGCGTGAATAGAAGTAATAGGTCTTCATTTGATTGGTCCACCCTTACGGTATAGTAATAAAGAAAAGTCGCATGGAAATATATTTTTATTTAAAAGACGCGTGACGTAGGCATGACGTCTACAGTGACGATTATTTTACATGCAAAACAAGCCATTTTATATTTTCCTGTTAGATTATTATTTACCACCACTTTCCTAACTTTCTCTTCAATAAGACTGTTCTCGAACCAGGATTTATAGCAACATCTATATAAAATGATACATTTATATACATCTTCCTCTTAAGGTCAAGATAGGTCATGTCGTTTAGATAACCCATTATATTCGGTTGACCGAGCGCGCGCAGCATCTCCAGAGAAATCTCTTTTCTATCCGGTGCCTTCCTTATAACCATTGATTTTAGTCTGAGTTAGGGTTCACCGCGTAAATATATACTTATAAGGCAACTCCCACTCACTTCAAATAGTACAAATTTGGTATTTGAGGGACCCCAAACTTCTTACCTACTGAAATCTCTCGCTGTTTCTGAGTTAAAACTAATATTTTCTTTACTATACACTTGAGAATTAACGTGTCAACACGGGATACAAACAGTTAGGCCTAGAATCATTTTGAAAATATGATGTTTTCTCCAATTTCCAAAAAAAATTGTAGTTTTGTGACTTGGGCAAAAAACGATTTTATAGTTTATTCCACCCAGATTCGCATTAAAGGGAGAATGCAACCAACAAGTGATTTTGAATCGATTCCTTATCGTTTAAATATGCCTAATCCACCAGTAAAAAATTTACAAACAAATATTAAACTAGAAATAAATTTAAAACTTACCACGAAAATAGGCTTAGCTGGATTCATGGAGATTCTGAATTCCTCGCGTAGAATATATTTTCAATTTAAGACCAATTCACTACAAAATCGACCCACATTTAACATTTAAAGAAATTTTACTTCAAATTATTGCAAAATCCTTAGTTAAAAATTCAACAGATCGCTTCAAAATTTTTAAATTTTTGATAAATGTTCCAAAATGTTAAATCGTGATTGCATGAAAATAATTTAATCAGAAGTCAGAACGCTCGATTCAAATTAATTATATACACAGCTGACGTCATCATTTAAAATCATGTTTATGTAACATCCTTTTATTGATTGACATGTCACGAGTTTTGTCTGGCACGTGAGAAAAAAACTAATAATAAAAAATAAAAAAAAACTCCAAGTTTTTATGTATGGTAACCATGGTAACGGAAAAGCCGGCGCACGTGTCATTCTATATATAGGCCTAATCTACATTAAGTTTGCAGCGAGTTAGAAGCCTTTATTCCCTCTCTATACCTTGAGGAAAAACGAATTTATCCTCGTAGTTTCTGGAAAATGACCTTTTTCAAGGTGCTGTATAGGGTCTATCGGTCCATCCCTTCTTTTTTATTGGTCGCTATGGAAACCTTAGCAACCGGAAAATGTCATCTGATAATCTAGAGAGCCAGCTAGCGAGCGAATGAGTTTTTTTCCGCGCGTTAGGCTTAGCATCTTTTGTGTACAGTTTTTTCTCGCGGGTAGATTTCCCACCAAATACACGTTCAATATTGTTATTATCAGTCACTGCGGGGAACTTTCATTGGATAGTATGTTTCTATTGAAAGAAACTTTTATCATTAGCGACAACTGGAAGAGATTTCTATCCCGAAATACCAGATTTCATTCCTTGAATTCATACTAAAGTTTAACAATTTTATTTATTTTTTTAAAGATATATCGTACATTACACCTTTAAATTATCGTTTTTGAATAGCTCGTTAATTTTTGACTATATATAAAACGGCTTAATTATGTTTTGACCTAAAACGAGGCTTAAGGGTTAAAATTAGTTTCTTCTGGACTGAGAATTTCTAAACTAATGGATTTAGGTTAAAGATATTAAATCGCTGCCTGGCGAAGGAAGTGACGTAGAGGTAGTAGATTATAAAGAGCGTCTCCCAATCATCAGGGCGTTGCTCGATTTTCGGTGCCGAGAGATCGTATAAAAATATGTCTGCTCGTAGGTATGAGAGAGGGAAGAGAAAGAGTTAGTCCAGACAGAAAAAGAAGAAAAAATGTTTTGAAGGTAGAATGAATTCCAATAACAAGATTTTAATATTAGTCATGCAAAGTCAGTAATATTAAAATTACAGACAAACTCACATATGTGTCAACTATCGAGTCCTTTTTTTAATAAATCTGGAATTTCTTCGCGCTTAATTTCGTTACTTATTAACTTTGGACGAGTTTTGATAACGTTTTTTACCAGAAGCCGATGAAACCCTCCTTTGAAGTCTATTACTCCCGGGTCTTGTCTACCCCTCTCTGTATGGGTTATTCTCAAAAGGCGCGATTCGTACGCCTCCTAACGGTAGATGTTTTCGGAGGGAGAGTTCGTCGAGCGAATGTCTCTAGCAGCCTTGGAGTTCGTCCAAAAACGTCGTCGTTTGTGGAGAGAGAGAATTTCCAATTTTTCATAGACGGGGGGCATGAAGTAGGACCCCTCCGATCTCGTAAAATCGTGAATTTTACCCATACAGAGAGGCGCGCTATATCGAACATTAGAGTAGTAGACTTCAAAGGAGGGTTTCATCGGCTTCTGTTTTTACTCATATTTAACTTTAAATCGATTAAAATTAATTCGTTTCCCGAGTGTTAGTATACCCTTTTAAAACCGCGCCAGTCCAAAACCGGTAAAAGTTATTAAAATTCTTGCGATATATAAACATAATCTATGGTAGTTTGATAAAAAAGACGACGGTGTATCACTTTAATTGAGATATTTATATCATTTTGCACAAAAGTGTATAAATTTCAGATTTTATCGCTTATGGGAAACGAAATAAAACCATTGGGATTTATGTTTTTGAAACTTTAACGAGAATTTGAGACTGCATACATCATCATTTTTAAAACTCTGAAGTGTCTGCGGGGATCAAAATATAAACTTTTACGTATACGTATACGTTTCTACGCTGAAATTGATGTAAACTGTAGCCAAATATGACGCGGATTAATATATAATGTTAAATTTCATAGAGGATAAGTATAATATCAGCAAAACTGCCAAAAGTTTCGAATGTATACCGGAAAAGGCTTTTGGAAAATGTATGAACCGTATTCTATAAACTATCTTTATAATGTATATACCTATATATGTACATATCGGATCGATAAGAGAACTTATAACCTCTCTCTTGAGAGGAGAGAAAGAGAAATTGAGAGATAGTACACGAGTAACATCCGACTATACCGTCCTGTAGTATAATTTTTTTTTTTTCCTAAATGCATGGAGACGGTAAGAGAAAAGTCCCTTTTAAAAGTTGGGTGAAGAGAAAAATGATTTTTTTTAAATTTAAATTGACGCTGCTTCTAAAAATAAGACATGTTTGCTTATTTAAACATTCAGGGATTGATTTTGGAACCTTTGACTTATTCAAAGGCTTCCTAAGAACCCCGCGACACGTGCTACGCCACGCACGCTCTTTGAATCGTGCTAAATCTTGTTTCTTGATTATTCTAACGCGCATAATTTTGCGTACATCAGCGTGTGTCGCGGATAATCAAGCCGAAGGTAGAGTCTTTTGATTTGTTGCAGGTTCTTCTTTTAATTTAATTCACCAAAATCTCAATCTTTTCCATAATTCATAGACATTTTCCGAATGTTTTAATTCGTGAACCAGTCTTATTTTTAATACTTGAATACATTAAAATAATTATTTTATTTTCCTCTTCACCAACCCTTTAACAGAAAGTTAATTGAATAATTTCTGTTCGTTCAAAATGAATAAATTCCACGTGTCTAGAACTTTTCTGTTTGAACACCATATTTTTCGAAGTTCTAATTTTGCAATCGCTATAATTTTTTACACGATATATATTTATATATTTATAATTTTTTTATCTTTACGAAAATGCTATTCACCAATTTCATCGCCTATTTATTAAATTCCTCGGGTGGTTCATTTTGACATTTTGTTTTTAGCTGTTCGTACTCGTCGTCCTCCGTTCGTATATCTTAATTTTAACGACGTTGGAGTAACAGACCCGGGAATATTTTACAAACTTATGAATTTCCCCAATGTTTACTATATATGCAAACGGATCGTATTTTAAGGCGCGGTTTTAGGATTGGTTGCCCACAATCGATTTTCTGGGGTGGAGAACTGAGGTTATTGCTTATTTTTCGAAGAATGTGAAGTTTCATTCTCCCTTTAAAGTAACATTGGGTAATATTTTCCCATCTTCTCTCTTTAATGTTTAAGGAGAAATGATTCTGGATTCTGTGGAATCGCGAAACAAAGCAAAAATATAAAGATATATCCTATAGTTCACCCAAGATATGAAATAATACATGGAGTAGAGTTTGGACCGATATTTCTTATGCTAGACTATATATATGTACTAAGTCTAAGTGGGTCCACAACATACAAAAAAGGGGGTGTGGCTTCCCTTCGAGACTATTCGTCAAAAAAAATAGGCTTAACCATATAAGAAAAGAAAAGAAGGGGGAAAAAACTGCGTGATTTATATTAAATGGATTGAGACGTGTAGCTAAGCCTTGGCCAAAAAAAAAAAGACGAATTTTAATTTTACAAAGTGCAATGATGAGAAGTTTCAAATAGGCCTTTTAAAGATAAGTTCAAATAGGTTTTGGTCAATAGTATATGTTATATATTGTAGATTTCGCCTTATGTTAGAGATATAGTTCGACATAATACGTTTTTCCGCGTGATTCAAACATTTTTTTTATCATTTAAATGGAATTAGAATTTAACCGGTAAATTCTTGGAACTACACAGTGTTATATATAGTTTTGCAAGAATTACTAAAAAATATTCACGTTAAAAATTTCCGAACTATAATACAATATTATTTACTTTAATTCCTGTGGTGTATCACGACTTTCACGATACCAGTACATCTTTCACGTATTCTAAATAAATTACACCACCCACGTAATGTATGCAAATTATGTTTTTCAAAGTATCAAACCTTTACGTTTAAAATTCAATTTCGTGCCGAACTTGTAACGCCTAGTTCCTTATCGTGTAATAGAAAACACCTGTTCAATAAGTTTAAACAAAATATTAGTGTATATATATGCATTTTTCTAATTGAATATCTTTTCAACACGCGGAAATACAGGTATATTTGTATATCTAGAATAATTTTTCTTTTTCTATGAGGTCACTCATAAAAAAATAATTTTAAATATTACTAAATATTAATCAATACTTCGAATTGTGTTTTCTGACACATGAAAAATACTTTTTCTATTAACTGAGCAGTAAAATCAACCACACATCGAAGTTCAAGGTTTCGGAAACCTAATTCATAGATACATAAATTAATTCAAACTTATATTAAAGTGATGCTATTACCAATATTTTTTTCGAAGGTTTATTTATATATTTTTCGTTTTTCAAAAGTTTGTACAGTCAAAATTTGGACAGTATAAAGATTTGCGTTTTTTTTTTCATAAATTACAAATTCATCGTGTTTATGAATATGGACAGAAGCCGATGAAACCCTCCTTTGAAGTCTATTACTCCCTGGTCTTGTCTACCCCTCTCTGTATGGGTTAGTTTCAAAAAGCGCGATTCGTACGCCTCCTAACGGTAGATATTTTCGGAGCGGGAGTTCGTCGAGCGAATATCTCTAGCAGCCTTGGAGTTCGTCCAAAAAACGTCGTCGTTTGTGGAGAGAGAGAATTTCCAATTTTCCGTAGACAGGGGGGATGAAGTAGGACCCCTTCTAACTCGTAAAATTGGGAATTTTACCCAGAGGAGCGCTATATGGAACATTGGAGTAGTAGACTTCAAAGGAGGGTTTCATCGGCTTCTGATATGGCTCTAAAACGATAAGGGATCTTTAGAAAATCACTGGTCAGGTAGAGAAACGTGGTTTGCAATATAGCAAAAGTAGAATACACAATGCTAAATATGATAGTGAAAAAAGTTTAAATATCATCTACTACTAACGAACTGAATGTTTTTTATCACTTAGCCATATTTAACACACTCCAATATGTTTTTTTTTTTTTTTTTTTTTTTTTTTTCATCCTGTACATTATATACATCACGTCACGTTCGGCCCATTATTTAAATTTGGGTCGTGTCGTCTGCCACCTGCTTTACTTTGTGGCTCTCTAACGATAGTTCCCCTTCCCCGTTTAAAATTACTTCCCGGGATTCACCTATATACCCTTTTTCGCCCCAAAATCGGGGCTCTACCATTGGGGAGGAGAAAGAGGCCTTGGATGTACATTATAGTGTTGCTCTATGAGTGCAGTGATCCTTAATGTCGGTGCTCTTTGTTAACAATGGGTGAAAAAAGTATATTAGCTGGCTCCCTATGTCTTTACTGTATGTTCGCGAACAATTTGGTAAAATAGCGAAAGCTAAGGCAGATTTATACGCAATATTAAGCCTTAGTATGTGGCTTTTTGAAACCTTGCACGTAGACATCCTGGATCAGGAAACTAAACACCATTATTCGTATTATGTTTTTGACATATTTGGGGGTGGTTTTCGCATGACGTCATATGTGATTTGAATTATAATTTGAGTAATATTTCCCCCAACAGTCACGTGACGTGTCTATAGTAGACCTAGATATTTTTACGGGGGATTACGAGGTCTAAAACTGCCATAAAGCAATTATAGGGCAAAATATAAAACCAATATTATCGAATTTTCAAATATCAGAATCAAAAACTAATATTTTTGACGGGGTATAACTGTGTTATTAAGGTCTTGGGCATCAAACGTGGGCCTATACTTTTAATTTTAGGACATTAAAAGCGCTGTTGAAGGCTGAAATAATATGATTGGCCCGAATTTATTTAAATTTAATGTAATCTAAACTTTACCAAACTTTAGAAATTAATTTAAACACCGAAAACATGTCTAAAAATTGTGAAAAATTGGCATGGTGATTCCGAAAGGTTCCCAAGATTATAAATTTTACAAAGAATATATAAATTTGACAAAATATGATACCATTTTTTTATAGTCTAGAAGTTTGCGTTGCAATAAAAAGTACAATTATAAAGATTCATTTAAATACAGACAGACAATTTGGATATATAATTTTGGAATATGAACTCCCCAGACGAAGTTAAACCAATTTTGTGGAAGCCTTAATTCGACTGGTATTTCAAATCAGCCTGAATTTTCAGTTAGTAAAGACTACTAGTTTACCCTTTATATCATTCAAATTATTTTATGGTTTCTTTGAGTGGATTTGGTTTGTTAGAGACACTGAGGATGGAGCTGGTAGCTTCGAGCGTATACTGCAAAATACCAATTTATCGTGATTTAAAGCTTTTGCAACCTCTCGCATACTCGTATAACTTATATATAAGGTTTCTCATTTTCCTAAATATAGACGTCATGGTCGAAATTCTGTCTGCATTGAACCTATTTGCAATGTAAAGATATTTGAGGCGTATTGATACGAAATGTTAAAATATTATTGGCGTAAAAGTAGTCGCGTTGCAAAAACTCTCACGATTCTAACTGATATAGAATTTAATTTAAATATCAAAGATGATATATAGCAATATTAATATAGTTTTGCAATTTTGGGAATTTAAATTAATATTTAATTATATTAATTTATATTAAAATTATTTCATTACTGACCGATATAATAAGGCAAATGCGAACTGTATTGCAATTTCTTTTAATACCTGAATGACGTAATATTTTTAACCGGAAATGAATAGATTAGGTAAATACTTAACCAAATATAACCTATAAATTGAGAGAAAAAAGTAAGGGACTGCAGGGGGTATTCTTCAAATTGGACTATGATTAGGAATATTTACTTACAATAATATAATTTCTCAAACATAAACAAGATTATATATGAAAACCTCGGAAAACCCTCCCTAAAAGAGTAGCGTTCTGTAATGTTATTAATATGCCTTTTATCTTTAGCAGGCGGTTCGTTAGATAATTATATCGTATATGTTAAATTAATCGATATTAATCCGCCTTGTTAGCTGTAGTAGATAATCTATAACTTTCATCTTTCCTCTAAAGAACAAGATGGTTAAGTCAATAAAAGAAGCCACACCGCGATAGTCCAGCAATCCCGCGATTCGCGAACTAACCTTCGTTCTCCTATACCTAAATCAGGCATGAGTACAATAGTAAATTGTAGTAGCTTAGTTGTAGCGATATAAAATACATTGTCAGGCCTAATTTTACCTTTAAATTAGTAAATTTTAAAACTTGCCTAGAGGTCAAAATTAAATTATTCGGCTGCATTATTTCTATAAGTGTATTTCGTAATATTGGAATGTTTTGCATTTCGCAACATTCCCATGAACAAATTCAGTTGTTCTCAGTCCCCTCAAATTTAAAGTTCAGTATAGCCATAGTATCTCAAGGTCACTTCTGGCTTTAATGACAAAAAATTCCCACATCTTATCCTTCTCCATCTTCTTCACGCAGCCATTAACAAAATAACAGCTACACCCCATTGGTAGGGAGAGATGTGGCTAAAAAGCGCGCGAAAAACATCACGCGCAAATTTAATGGGATCAGCTGCTTATGATGTTAGGCCTCAACACCCTATATATTGATAGCACTTAAAGGGATTGCGAAGTGCTTGATAAAGTTAAATAATTTAATATTTCACAATAATTTTTTTAACTAGTTATATAATTTAAGGTTAAATAGAACGATATTAGTAGAAATATTTCAAATAATAAAATTATCTTTATTTTTAAATTATAGTATTTGCAAAAGAATGGCACCCCTTTTTGCCACGAGTTGTTTCACCTTTAAAAATTCACTAATTTTGTTTTAAAACTTAAGTATTTGCGTTTAGATTTTCATCTAATAGAAGATCATTCGAACAACCTAATAAATATTTATAAAAGAATATTTTTGAAATATAAAATTTATTTTCACTCTCCCTTTAGGAACAAGATCCCTTTCGGTACTTCGTCTATGAGTTATGTCTAGATCTCTGTGATCTCTATATATGCAATTTCATTTTGTATAGGCAGCGTGTAGAAAACTAAGCCCCCTTATGATATCTAAATCAACAAATCATAGAGATACTAGAAACCCTATAGCTTTGTACGTTATGAAATTTCAAAATTATACTCACTTATATAGATTTGCAATCTTTTAAGTACTGAAAAACCCCTTAGTCATTTGTACTGCGAAAGGCTTAGGCCACACCTACTACTCTTACATAAACTTGTCCTTTCTTTCCCTACAAAGGCTTAACATATACTTCCAAGGCTGAAACCACTAGGTTAGAGTCTTCGAAACTACTCTTGTTTTGAACCAGTTCACTGATACTACTTTTATCCCCTATGAAATTGAATATTGTGTATTAGTCCGCGCCAGTTTTCTCTACTTTAAAATATTGATTGCGTTTAAAATCTTACCAGATTATCAGTTGAAGTTTATTATACGTGTGAAAAGTAGGCTTAGCTATATCCTAAGCAAAGATATAAGGCTCGCAAGCTGCCTTAGTGCTCTAAGCTTAAATTGATAATATTTCTGAGCCGAGAGTGAGAGTGAAAGAGAGAATGGGGGGGCTAATAATTCAAATCCCCCCTCCCCTGGTTATTCTGACAATTCTTCCGCAAGTTCCCTCGAGTTTTGCCATTGCTTTATCGAAGCGGCTTCGGTGTAGTTTCTACGAATCATCTCTGGTAATTTCTGGGAAAAAGTTAACCCTATCATCAGATATTGTTATGTTACGCATTTTTTAATTACTTTTAATTAAAACAATTTCAATTAAAATGTTAGCCACGTGATTATGAGAACTGTTAGTTTTTTGTTAAAAGTTTAAGTATGTCGTAAAAAATGTATATTAATATTTTGATTCATTGGAGCGTGTAAAAATATTTGGAAATCTTAATATACCGGTGATTTGTGGGAATTTTTACCGGTTTTTTTAATGAACATTTTATAATACATAGACTTTATTATGGAACGTAAGTTTTTTATTCACAAGGTTATATTTAAGATATTTTATTTCTGTTATTACTAATTGGTTTAACGCTCTGATTTGTTCGATTGATTATAATTTGTGTTATTATCTTATCATTTTTACATTTATTTTCAAATCACTTTCTTAGGAATTTTTATTCGCGTCGGTTGGTTTTAAAAATTCGGTTTTTTGCTTAATTTAAATAGTTTTTATTATTATGGGTGATGTTAAAATTAAATTTACGCGATATTTGGATATCATTGATGTGTTGTGTTAAGTGCGTGATCTCTCCTAAGGATTATTATTCTTGCAACCGAAATTTTAACTTCTGTGATCGAAAATGTGGTATTGTTATTTATATTTATTACTATATTGACATAACTATTTAAGTTAGAGTTTTAAATGAGTAAATTACGTATAAATTGTTTTTTAAGTCTAGAAAAGGTTATACCTAAAGGCGCGCTCAGCAATTAGGTAGCGGAATTTAGCTTATTTCGTTCGAAAATTGACACCAATTACGTTAGTTCGAGACTTGACAATCAGACACGTAATGGGGAAATTTAGATTAAAGTAAAAATAAAGTTCACTCGATTCGATACTTATTAAATGGATCTCGCGTGACGTCGGTTTTACTTGAGCTTCCATAGAATAACGAAAGGCATCAACTTACCCAACTTCACCAAATATACCAAATAAAATATCTTGAATTCAACAAAAGTTGACCCAAGGCCGAGGGGGCAGACACTCGCGAACTCAGGTGTACAAAATTTTTGAACTCTTTGCACTATCTTAGCTGAACTCAGTGAACTCAGGTGAACAGCGAATTTAAGAGTGTCTGACCCCTCGCCTAAGGGGTCCATTTTCGTATACTTCGGGTTATTTCATTTGATTGAATACTATTAGGAATTTTGACCCAATTAGAAGAATTTTTCTCATTGGGTTAGCCGATTTATTGTGGTGTTTCTATGGAGCACATTGAAATGCAAAGTAGAACTGACGTCACAGTTATAAAAACAGCCTAGGGAAGTTTTTTTAATTTCTCAAGATTAAATTTGAGATCAATTTTACAAGACCTGAACTGAGTCAGGATGCATGTCTACTTTAGTTTAATTAAATTAATTAACGAGAATGATACTTCAAGAAGTATCAGTCTCGTTAATTTAAAAAATATACTACAATTGAAAACTAGTTTTAAAACTTGCACGGAACTTTGATGATTTTTATTCTTTTTTGCTGATGACGTCACAATAACAAATTTACGTTTTAGGGAAATTTTAATTAGGCCTAACTCTAATTTATGGTCCGATTTTTTTTAAGTGAGAGTCAGTTTAAAATCCAATTGAATTTGCTTATATATCGAAATACCGCGCAATCAAATATGAACTTTGGATTCTTTATGAGGAGTATAAACTTGGGATTTTTTTATTTTAATTTATTTGTAGATTCAGGCGAACAGGTATAGGTATATGTGTAGGTTTAATCTCCCTCAGTGGAACGAATACAAATTGAATGCAATTTAAATTGGTGATAAAAGAAACCTTAAAAAAGATTGAATTTCATTTCCATTTTTAATCTATAGTGGGTAGAACTTTTTTAAAGATTAAGTTATTCATTTACATATGGATAATATAAAATTAAAAATATTAAGCAAATCATTTTAATAAACTAATTACACGATATAATTAAAGTAATATTCAAACCATTGTTTTCAATTTCAACCCACGAGACGTTCGTGGTCGATATTCTTATTTTTTTCGTATCAGTAAAGGTTAATTCTTTTATCCCCGGTCATATTTTTAACCACACCCTTTTTTATGTTAAACCTAATAATTCATCTATGTCTAAGACAACTAAAGCTAGGGACCCTCTCCATCATGAATAAAAAATAATCTGATATAATAGAATAATCAAAGATCCATCGCAAGTATACCCCACATCTTAAAAGCGTATAATCTAATACTCTCTTTAGACGAGGCGTAATTAGCCGTGGTTTAATCAGATTTAACCGAAGTTTACGTAACCTCTGTTAATTGTGATTAATCTACGGTTAAATCTGATTAAACAGATCAGACCCGAGATACTGTCAAACTAATTTAAATTGAACAGGGAAATTAACGAATAATGTTTAACTAAAACTACAAATATTTAACGTATTTTAATTTAAAATTTTCGATTTATTTTATATAAAATATTAAGTTACTTGTAACTAAATGTGTAGTGTTTATTAACCGTATACGTTTTTTCTTATTTATAGCTTCTGGTTTGCAATCGGCTGGCCAAGGCAGTACGCCATCGACCTTGGAGCCTCAGTTGCCAAGGAAGAAGAAGCATCCGGAGGTTGCGTACAGGAACCACCAAGTTCTCCATTATGATTATCCTGGAGGAGAATCTTCGGACTCACTCTATTCGACGGCGTCCGGGGCAGGCGCCCAACAACACGTCACCCACGACGAAAACGCCGCCGCCGACATTCTCAGGGCAAGGGTAAGTTTTAAAAATATTTCACATTAGTCGGATATATATTCTTTTACACTTTTAAAATGGGCTAAATTGTACTTCAAAATAAACGAGCAAAAAGTCTAGGACCGTTTCGTAAAATTTAATCCATCCACTTGCCTATTTATCGGAGGGAAAACCCAGAACCTCTACAAAATATTTCGTGTCTGCGGGCGCGGAGAGAATAGAGATAGTTTTTTATCGCGTGGCCCATGCTAGATCGTGAGCTTTCAGACTCGAGATATTCCCGGGGAAAGATTACCTCATTGAAATGGATAATTCAGGGTTCGTACAAAGGTTAATTGCCCTGACTCTTCCAGATTTTCCCTGACCTTTTCTAAATAATTTCCCTGACCAATTTCAATATTTTATCATGAATTTAGTCTTCCGGGCGAGCTCTTGGCAATTCCCATTTTTTATTTGATAGAGTTTATCAATCAGGGTCCATAGTTCACTCGGAATATGAGAAAACATTTTAATCAGTATGCAAATATTTTCAGTTTATAAATTACGTTACAAATAATTGGTCAAACAATCATAAACAGTTCCTTGACACGTACCAGAATATTTAATTTCTCTGATCATTTGGGCTAATTATTTTAAAATTTCCTGACTTTGGGCCAATTTCCAAATTCCCTGACTTTTCCAGGTTTTCGAAGTCGTGTATGCACCCTTTTATTGGCTAGATAAATCACATGTCTTTAAGAAGGTGTTTTCTACGGGCAGAGGCGTCAGGGAGGCCCGTCTATAGTCCTATTTTTGCTCATTCTATGTTTGCATTTTACATTTTAAATGTGTAAGATAGTATACATCTTATATTACCATTTGTGGTGGTAATTTTACTATTCATATAGCCGTAAAGATGCAATTTTTATTGCATTCAAAACTAAATCTCAATATACTACAAGCATCTTACGCGTAAAACCATTGTAAAACTCGTGTTTAGATCCATCTGACAATTACCCAAAAATAGCACGCACAAATTGCAAAATGGTTTTATAGTTTAGTTAAAAAAGTCTTTTAGCAAATGATTCTTGTCACGAAATAATTGATCGTATAGGCAAGAAGGTAGAAATAAGTTCCACATGGATTTTGGTATCCACGTTTAAAAATATACGCGAAGGATATTTGGTTCTATTTAAAAATAGAAATAGGCCATCAATAGATATTCTTACCTACCATGTGTGCTTTCTTGAAAGGCACGCGGTATAGATCTTAGAGCGTAGCGTGTAAGGGACTCCCTAGAGAGCTTAACGAGGTACGGCCCGTGTCACTATCCCCGAATAGGTCCGAAGTTCCCCCTCCGTTTTTATTACCTTAAACTATTTTAGAAAAACCATTAGCAAGCCATTGTAAACTATCTACTAGTTAGAACATTTTAAAAACACGTGTTGGTATTTTAACCATTTCCTTTTTAAAGAATCAAGGGTAAAACTTGGATTCGCCGGCTACTTAGAGCCCGGGTAGAATCGCTCCTCTGAATGTGCAGTGTTAGGCACATGTGTTTGCATTTTTGAATGACATAGATAAGAAGAAGCAATAAAGTAGTTTTACTCATTATCGATTTCTATGGATCTACTTTTGGAGTAGTAAAAGGAAAGGGCATATGTGTCGTTGTGTTATTGTATGTAGGCCCATTAAAATAAATTAAGACCAGATGCCAATTTAGAGAGAGGGTAAAAGACCAGAGCCGACCCGAAGTTTGAGAAAGTGGGTGAAAAGGTCACGACCAATAATATAGTACTGGAAGTGACGCGTTTGACTTTTAACCAATGGTAAAAGAAAATTAAAAGTGACGCGGGAACATGCAAGATCACGATTGGTGACCAGGCTTGGGCACGCAAGAAGAATTAAGCAAAAAAAGGCGATGTTGGATGGAAGAGAAGGGAGTCTTGTTTTTGAGTCTTAAGCAGAATCACGTAACAACGTATTAGAGAATGAACGAGGGTTACGAGCCATACTCGGAGAAAAGGAGTTGAGCTAAGTTCCGAGACGGAATAAGAAAACTTAGAAGTTGAGGCTCGCGCAATTTTTAAATCATGCAGCGATAGAGTTAAGTCCGGTTAACAATCATCGAACCGAGGACGGACATGACGAGTCGGTTAAAGTATAAGCGGTACTAAGCAAAGGCCACGCGAAGTACGTAAGCGTTAATGAAGCCACTCGGAGCGGAATCGTCTGCTACCAGCAATTCAAGGGAAAGTCTCACACTCCAGAATCGTCTGCGTCGCTTCCCAAGCCGGCAGGGGTTATAAACTGCGCGGAAAACATCCCACCAGAATCGTGCGCGCCCGTGAAAGACTTATCAACTTTCGAAATGAACCGTGAGTCGTATTGTGATAAGAATATAAATATATTGTAGATATTTAGGGTGGCATCTGGTCGAAGGCAATAGAATAGTTAGGAGTATATATTATAGATATAAGCCTACTATTAGTAATATTAAGAGTGTGCATGCAAAACTATTTTGTATGTATTAGAACGTAAATAGTTTATTTAATTATATAGAATTAAACATTGGCTTGCTAAGTCTGCGTTATTGATTTAGTTAAGTATGTCACACTCCCGTTAAACCAGATAGTTATAAACAAAGATGACAACATTGATCCTTAGCGGCGAGTGCAGTTTAGAGCACCACCATAGCGTTGCGTATAGTAAAGGAGGTTGCACTTTTTGGGGGCCCCGCCGGGATAGTTTTCCTATGCTAATTAATTAGTAAGAAGACTATGAGCGTATAGTTTTGTAGCGTAATTTGCAAGTTAAGATTTAAATAGATGACTAGTAAGCGTCAAAATTTATATAGTAAATTTAATGACGAAATACACCCCGATTGTTTACCCGAGTACGGAACACAGATTAGCTGTGAAAAGTGTTATTTAGAACACCAAGCATCGAAACGTAGAGCGCGACTAATTAGTAGAGCGTCTTTAGTCCAAACCCAAATGCCAAACTCGATAGACTCTACCAATAATAATTCGGATTCAGGGGATGACAATAGTGTCATAAATAGATCTCCAAATATGAGTCAATTAGCTAGTGGTAGTGGTAGTAGTTCAGGGCCTGTAGGGGGAGGAAGCGGAAATACTAGTCAAAATCAAAATCCCACAATGGTGCAAATTACGGCGACAGAACTTGATGATTTAAAGACGGAGCTGCAATTTTTAAAGAGTCAATTGGCGGCTTATTTAGCCACGGCGGCTGTAAATGTAGGTACTGCGGCGAATAACACCGCGCCGACAGCCCCGCCAATTCAACCGGTGAATATCACCGCTCCCGCAGCTCCTCCGGTAGTTTTAAATACGGCGCTTAGCACCGGAGCTCCATCTGTGACAGGGACTCCTTTAGTTCCCTTGATCACGGGCGGAAGTTCTCAGTCTGGCAGCGTAGCATCGCAAAGTGTAGGTGGTCTATCCAATATAGGCCCTAATCAGTTTGGGTTAGGGTACGGAAATTTAGCCCCCGCGTCTTCTCTTGGTTCGTCTCAGGGGACTGCGTTACCTAATATAAAATTGCCAAAATTTACGGGGAATCCTACCGAGCAAAAGGGGTTTGGTATTTCGACAAAGGATGACCCCACCGAACTTAGTGTAAAGGGATTTTTAGCCCAGGCGCGACAAATTTTTGAAACTCGCGGGTTAGATGATGAGTGGTTTACGAAAACGTGGGTGCCAAACATGTTACAAGGCGCGGCTTTGTACTGGTGGCAAAAATTAGCCGTTAAACCAAGATATTTTGCTGAGTTTGAAGCGCTGTTAAAAAGCGAATTTTCTTTTGAGGTAAAAGATTCCATGATTATGGAAGCGTTATTTAGCCGTTATCAAAGGAAGGGGGAGAGCGTTACGAGTTACGTGACTGATATGAGGGCGTTGATGCAACAACTAGAAACCCCTTTAGAAACCTCCCTTCAGGTTAACTATGTTTTCCGAAATCTCGATTTCGATTTGAGGCTACAACTAACATCGAGAGAACACCAAAATTTGTTTGAATTAGTTGCCCACGCGCAGAGAGTCGAATTGGTGCATGCGGGGAAGCCCAAATACGGGGGTACCGCTTCGCGAGATTCCAACCGCCATAATGAGAGACAGGGTTACTCTAATGAGAGGCAGGGATACAGGTCTGAACCGACTTGTTTTCATTGTAAGTCTAAGGGTCACGTGTTACCCGATTGCCCAACTATCGAATGCACTAATTGCAAGAAAAGGGGGCATATTAAAAAGAATTGCACTTGGTCGGGAAAAGAGAAAGGGGGAGGCCGCCAGTAAGGACTGAGGCCCTCCCCCATAAAATGGTAGTACTTCGTAATAACCCTTTTAAGGACGCAAATTCTGCCATAATTGGTGACGATTGGGATCAAATGGGGCGAAAGCATCTGATAGAGATTAAAGTAGGCAATCGGCCGTTACTAGCTTTCGTCGATCCAGGTAGCGACGTCACCATATTGGATGGCAGTCTTTGCGAACAAATAGAAAAGGACGGGTTCGAAATCAATAGAGTAAATTTTAAATTAAAAGTAATCAATAGAAAAACTTATTCAGTACAGAAGGGTGTTACTATCCCTTTTACTCTACCCGGAAAAGAAGTATTACATTCGGCATTGTTTTTAGACAATTTAGCCTACCCAGTAATTATTGGGATCGATTTTTTACATTTATATAGAATGTCAGTAGATTATGGGAAATTAGTTTGGCATTGGAACGATAGCCCCGCCTCCGTGAATCCTTTTAGGACAGTTAGAAAGAATGCCATTGAGAGCATCTTGTCGTGTGAAGCGGAAAGCGTTAGCGAAGATTTTGATCTCGAGGGTGTAGAATTAGCGTTAGCCAAAGCGCCCATTTCGGATGAGCAACGTCAAAAATTGAAAAATTTAGTGTGCAATTATCACAGTGTATTTTCTACTAAGCCCGGCTTAACTAAAGCGGTTGAACATATTGTCGATACCGGGGATAGTTTACCTATTTCATCGCCCCCGTACCGTTATTCCCCCGCTAAGCGCGAGGTAATAGAAAAGATGGTGAAAGAGATGTTAGATCTCGACCTGATAGAGCCTTGCAATAGCCCCTGGAGCGCTCCCACCCTTTTAGTTGGAAAGAAAGATGGAACCCAGCGACTTTGCATTGACTATAGAAAATTAAATAATGTCACTCGCAAGGATGCTTATCCTTTACCGAGAATTGACGACATTTTAGAGTCAATAAAGAAACCAACATATATATCCGTCCTCGACATGAGGTCAGGGTACTGGCAGTTAGGGTTACATACAAATAGTCGTGACGCCTGCGCCTTTGTTACACACAACGGTATTTATAGACCTAAAGTAATGATGTTCGGTTTAACGAATGGCCCGGCATCCTTTACTCGGATGGTAAATCGCGTCTTTTCAGGATTATCTGATAAAGGCGTATTTGATTATTTTGACGATTTGTATATAATTTCCTCCGATTTCGAATCCCATTTAGAAACCATTGAAATAGTCCTCGGACGACTGCAAAGGGAGGGATTAACCGTGAAGGCGTCTAAAACACAGTTTTGTGTACCTAAAGCCCACATATTGGGGCATTTAGTTTCCAAAGAGGGGATAGAAGTAGACCCGGGAAAAGTAGAAAGTATCACCGAGTACCCCGCCCCTAAAACTGTTCGACAGCTTCGGCGTTTTCTCGGATTGACAGGTTATTATAGGAGATTCGTTTTGAACTTCGCGACGATAGCGGCCCCCCTGTATCAGCTCTTACACAAAGATACGGAATGGCGGTGGGGGGTGGATGAGGAGAACGCTTTTACCCTTTTAAAAAGTAAATTGGTCACCGCTCCTATTATTAGTGCTCCCGATTTTACGGTTCCATTCATAGTCCAGACCGACGCATCGTGCTATGGTTTAGGAGGAGTATTAATGCAAGAGATAGGGAAAGATAAGAAAGTAATACAATACGCTAGTAGGTCCTTAGATAAGGCGGAAAGAAATTATTCAACAACGGAACGAGAATGCCTAGCTATTGTATGGGCGGTCGAGAAATTTCGAATTTACTTAGAGGGAAGCCATTTTGAAGTATTAACAGACCATTCCTCGTTACAGTGGTTAAATAGAGCGCGAGACCCTACAGGGAAGTATACCAGATGGAGTATTAGACTCCAAGCTTTTGATTACCACATCAAACATATCCCCGGTTCCCAAAATACCGTAGCAGACGCTCTTTCTCGTATTGCCGAGCCTGATGACGTCGGTGCCTGCGCTGTTGAAGTAGAATGTTTAGCCGCAATTGGCGGGGACGAAAAGGATTTAGATTCGTTCGATAGAGACATTTTAATTGAGAAACAGCGCACGGACCGGACGATAGGGCCAGTTTTTGAATTATTGGAGAAGGACGAGAAACCGGTGGAAAGCAGTGAAACTAGTGGTAAAATCGCGAAAGCCACCCGACTTTATAAGTTAGAAAACGGGTTAGTTCACAAATACATTGGGAAAGAAGAGACTAATTTAAGATCGGCAGATTATCGAATTTTAGTGCCCCACACCTTAATCAAACGGGTCATTCAGTCGTGCCACGATATTGCATCGGCCGGCCACCAGGGAATTACAAAAACATTAGAGCGCGTAAGAAAATATTATACCTGGGGTGGAATGACCAAAGACGTATTTAAATACGTAAAATCGTGTTGGATTTGCCAAATTAGTAAGAACCCCCACACTCAACAGGCAGGATTAATGAAATCGGCGGAACCATCAAAGGCCTGGGAAGTAGTTGGGATTGACATAAAGGGACCGTTCCCCCGCAGTAAGAAGGGTAACACGTGCATCTTAGTTGTAGTAGATTACGGTACTCGGTGGGTGGAGGCGTTTCCCCTTCGTAAGGCGACCGCGAAAATAATAGCGACAAAATTATCTGATGAAGTTTTTACTCGTTTTGGAGTTCCAAAAACAATCGTTTGCGACAATGGTACCCAGTTTAGGTCCAAAATAATGTCGAATGTAAGCGACTATTTCGGAGTCAAAATGAGATTTACTTCATATTACAGTCCGCAGGGAAATCTCACGGAGCGCGTAAATTTAGATTTAGGCGTGATGATTCAGTCCTTCGTTAGCGACTGTCACCAATTATGGGACGTAGGCCTCCCTCAGTTTTGCATGGCTTTGCGAACGTCGAAGAACGAATCTTCCGGCGCATCGCCATCGTTACTAAACTTCGGTAGGGAAATTAGAGAACCCTCGATAGCGAAGATAGAAACATCAGGTAGCCCCGACATAGAAGATGAAGACAACGTGATTAGCGCGATTGCAGTAGCGTCTCGTGTTCGGATCGCTTTTGAAAAAGCGCGGGCTAAACTTGACATTTCTAGAGCCAGGCAGACGTTGCTTTACAATAAAAAGCATAGGGATGTCCAATTTAGCGTTGGAGAGTTAGTGTTGCGTAAGACGCATTTTCAGTCTTCCGCGGCGCATAAGTTTACGAAGAAAATTGCTCCGAAGTGGGAAGGACCATTTGAGATTAGTCAAAAATTAGGGCCCTTGACATATACACTTCGAGAGAAAGATAAAAACGTTGAATTAAAGGGAACATGTCACGTACGCCAGTTGAAACCGTACGTAGCGCGGAATGAGGACGACGAGTCGAATCAGATTCCAAAAACCAAAGCTCGTAAATCCACTAATGTAATAGTACATTCGAAGGGTGTAATAGGGGGAACTGATAGAGTTCTTCGCCCTCGAAATAGAGTGGTAAACTATAAGCAGTAAGTTGAGGGGTTGTCTATGGTCGGTCGTTTGGGGTGTTTAATTTATGAATTGCTCAATCGGTGGAAGGGTCATTTGAGTCGTCAAATACTAGGACCATCTTCTGAAACTAATTTGGGAGCTTAAGCTTAATTAATCATAGTCAAATGCGCCAGATTGAAACCGCATTTTGAACCAAGCGACGGGATCTAGAATGGTGAGGGGTGTTTCAGTTGGGAAAATAATTCTATAATCTCATTATTGTAATCGTACAACCGGGGTGTAATAGGGAGGAAAATCTAGAGTCCTTCGCCCTAGGGATAGAATGACGAACTACTGGTATTAGTGTCCTACCCTGAAAATCCCAGAATTTTATAAGCCACGTTTGAATACGAGCTTATAATCCTATGTATAAATGTATTTATCGCGCGCCGCAATATTTTAGTGTCAATTTTATTTAGTGTCCATTTGTTTTTTTTTTGTTCTAGTGTCCCTTTAATTTTTTTTTTTCCCATTTGCTTCACGGGACGTTCAGCCTTAGGAGGGGAGGAGTGTCACGAAATAATTGATCGTATAGGCAAGAAGGTAGAAATAAGTTCCACATGGATTTTGGTATCCACGTTTAAAAATATACGCGAAGGATATTTGGTTCTATTTAAAAATAGAAATAGGCCATCAATAGATATTCTTACCTACCATGTGTGCTTTCTTGAAAGGCACGCGGTATAGATCTTAGAGCGTAGCGTGTAAGGGACTCCCTAGAGAGCTTAACGAGGTACGGCCCGTGTCACTATCCCCGAATAGGTCCGAAGTTCCCCCTCCGTTTTTATTACCTTAAACTATTTTAGAAAAACCATTAGCAAGCCATTGTAAACTATCTACTAGTTAGAACATTTTAAAAACACGTGTTGGTATTTTAACCATTTCCTTTTTAAAGAATCAAGGGTAAAACTTGGATTCGCCGGCTACTTAGAGCCCGGGTAGAATCGCTCCTCTGAATGTGCAGTGTTAGGCACATGTGTTTGCATTTTTGAATGACATAGATAAGAAGAAGCAATAAAGTAGTTTTACTCATTATCGATTTCTATGGATCTACTTTTGGAGTAGTAAAAGGAAAGGGCATATGTGTCGTTGTGTTATTGTATGTAGGCCCATTAAAATAAATTAAGACCAGATGCCAATTTAGAGAGAGGGTAAAAGACCAGAGCCGACCCGAAGTTTGAGAAAGTGGGTGAAAAGGTCACGACCAATAATATAGTACTGGAAGTGACGCGTTTGACTTTTAACCAATGGTAAAAGAAAATTAAAAGTGACGCGGGAACATGCAAGATCACGATTGGTGACCAGGCTTGGGCACGCAAGAAGAATTAAGCAAAAAAAGGCGATGTTGGATGGAAGAGAAGGGAGTCTTGTTTTTGAGTCTTAAGCAGAATCACGTAACAACGTATTAGAGAATGAACGAGGGTTACGAGCCATACTCGGAGAAAAGGAGTTGAGCTAAGTTCCGAGACGGAATAAGAAAACTTAGAAGTTGAGGCTCGCGCAATTTTTAAATCATGCAGCGATAGAGTTAAGTCCGGTTAACAATCATCGAACCGAGGACGGACATGACGAGTCGGTTAAAGTATAAGCGGTACTAAGCAAAGGCCACGCGAAGTACGTAAGCGTTAATGAAGCCACTCGGAGCGGAATCGTCTGCTACCAGCAATTCAAGGGAAAGTCTCACACTCCAGAATCGTCTGCGTCGCTTCCCAAGCCGGCAGGGGTTATAAACTGCGCGGAAAACATCCCACCAGAATCGTGCGCGCCCGTGAAAGACTTATCAACTTTCGAAATGAACCGTGAGTCGTATTGTGATAAGAATATAAATATATTGTAGATATTTAGGGTGGCATCTGGTCGAAGGCAATAGAATAGTTAGGAGTATATATTATAGATATAAGCCTACTATTAGTAATATTAAGAGTGTGCATGCAAAACTATTTTGTATGTATTAGAACGTAAATAGTTTATTTAATTATATAGAATTAAACATTGGCTTGCTAAGTCTGCGTTATTGATTTAGTTAAGTATGTCACACTCCCGTTAAACCAGATAGTTATAAACAAAGATGACAACATTGATCCTTAGCGGCGAGTGCAGTTTAGAGCACCACCATAGCGTTGCGTATAGTAAAGGAGGTTGCATTCTATTGTTCTGTTTTCTTCAGATATCAAAGCATAATTTCATTATTAACCATTAGATCAAGTTACCGTTAGGAAATTCCTAAAGTTACTTAATGAGTCTTTGAAATAAAAGTTTCGTGACGGCTTGTTTCAAAATTTAAATAAAAACGATGACGTTTTACTGAGTGCCGAATAAAAGAAGAAATGAAATTATACCATTGTCATTTTATTCCTTCAGACTCTTTTCAACCCGCGCTAACAAAAAAAAAACAAAAAAAAAAAAAAAAAATGAGTCGGGCATCCGTTACGAGCGAACTAAATTAAACGATATATTCTCCGTCATTGTCACTTAAAATCATTAACAAAGGATAATCCACCATCCTATCTCTATCCATCCTAGTGTCAAGCGACGTTGTCTCTTAGTTCACACCCTCCAAAAAAAAAAAAATGTCCAAATTGATTCCACAATAGAAAAAATGAAATTGCTCTAATTTTGCCAGATTTTGATTGGAAATCGAAAAATACAAACGTCAATGCTTGTAGTTTGCAAAAAAACTTTTATTCCTTATAAGGTTTAACATTATGTATTATTACGCCCAATCTTTGACTGCATTATTGAGGAAATGGTGAAGGACAGTTATGTATTTCCCTACGCGGCTGTGCTAGCTTATTTTTTATATTATTTCAAAGTAAATATTTTGGCCTACATGTGTATAAATGCGTGAATCTAATCTTTGATACAATAAGCTTATTTTCTGTGGCATTTACTGTTATCATAAATAATATTTGAGCAAAAGTTATCAAATAAGCAAAAGTCATTTTTACCTTAAAAATAGGCCATTTTACTAATAAAGGACAGGTTTCAGTTTTAGGTTAAGTAGATTTTCTAGTAGATGTCAATTAGAGCTTCAAAATGAGACTAATTTCATCAAAATCGGACAAAAAATAAGAAAGTTATTTTCAAAATTAACTAAACAGTCTACCGGAAACTGCGCGATATGTCTCTTGAACTGAGACATATAGGGGGTTAGGCGCGTTAAAATTTTTATAAAAACGTTATTAAAACTCGCCAAATATTTCTCGTTAATTTACCGTTAATTAAGAAAATTACGATTTCAAATAAAAATTCATATTATTGTCATATTCAATATGAAAATGGATATTGGCTTAGCAGGCTCAAATAGTAACTTTGTTTATTAACTGTAAATTAACGACACCCTTTGCAATGGTGTGATTAAATAACAAAAGGTTAATGCCTAAGTAACATTTTTCTTAATTAGCCCTTAAAGCCCTTTACGCATCAACACGTTTTGAAATCACGAGCTTAATTATTAAATCTCGCTTAAACAACGGGCATCATACGACGCAACACTCTAAAATAATGAGAACCATCCTTTAAAAAAACACTGAGCCGCGTTGACATTATGTAATTGTACGTAATGACGTTGCGGAAATTCAAATTAACTTTTGCGCTTTATTATTTATTGAAACAGTCGTGTACGCTATGAAAAATGTAGTCTTTTTTTTATATCAACAGATTACTTTATTTACATATTTGTCGTTTTTTTAGTATTATTGTTATCTCCTGGGGTCCAATTGTCTTTATATTTATATTTAACTATAGGGAAATGACTTGTCAAAACGTTTTTTTTGTCTATATGTTCTACCGGTCCCCATTATGATGCTTTTACTGTTTTTACGCTGCACCAATATCGGTTGTATACAAACGATACGAAGAGAAAATATCAATTTATTTGTTTTTTAATCAAAAAATGTTTGCTAGGGATTCCACTTGAACACAAAGATAGTTATAATAATTTAGGTATTGTCATATGTCTATAAAAGCCGCTCTACCTAGATTTCTACCTCCTAATACTTGAATTAATAGCAAAATAAATTTCGTTCAAACCTATCTTAAAGCCGGGTTCACACAGACCTATTTTCACACGTATCACTCTCGCGCGCTAAAGGCGGATGCACACAGACCTATTTTCACGCGTCTCACGCTCGTGCGCTCATAGAAGTACCATTAGCGCGCGAGCGTGAGCCGCGTGAAAATAGGTACGTGTGCATCCGGCTTAATGGTACTTCTATGAGCGCACGAGCGTGAAAATAGGTCTGTGTGCATCCGCCTTAAGGGTAGAAAACAGATTTTTAAATGATCTATATGCAACAAGTTTCCCAGAGGTTTTACTCAAATTGAAAACGTTTGAATTTCTGCCGTTTATTGATAAGAAGCCCATTTAAATCCATTCATGCACGTGTTTCCATCTCCTTGGGCCTTTGAGAATACTCGTCTTCTGCCCTTTAAGATAAGTTGACTAATGGCTCTAAAAGTGAGGCGGATTTATACACAATGTTAAACCTAATAGGGGAGAAAAACACTTTAGCAAACCAAATTGGAGATCTGTATTGTTTTAAACCGAGTTTTTTTACGATCGTTTTAGTTCCCTCGCCACTGAAACCCCTCCATTAAATTTACAGTGCCAAGTTGTTTCGATTCGTGTCGTCTTTTCCACCGCTAAGTATCACTTGATCCGTGTACTAATAAAATATTCGTGACAGTCGGTATAAAAAATGTTGTATGTATATAGGAGAGAGGTTTTAGTCGTTCCCCCGACTTAACATTGACATTTCCAGCCCTTCTCTGTCTTGTTTTATCTTTTTTCTCCCTGGCACGCGTGCGCTGTCGTTTCCCGCCTTTTCCATTCTGTCTCCATCATTGTCGCTAAGCCTATTTCAGTCTTTCCCTTTTCCTGCAGGGTCACGGTATATAACGCGCGTGACTTGGCATTGATCGTGATTCCCGCGCGCGCCAAAAATGTCCCCGCGCGCTAAAGCTTACGTCACGTGACTAAGTTCGGGAGAGAAACTGTGCCCGGAATTAAGCGCGTGGATTAAAGATGCGTGGAATTTCATTAGGGATTTTTTTATTTCACTAATAGTCTATATTCCTGGTCTTGAAAACTACTTTTATCGCCTATCAAATTTAACAGTGCGTATTAATGAGCATTAGCTTTCTCTGTATAGTTCTCGGTAATTTCTCTATAGATAATATTAATTGCAACGATGTAATTCCAATAATTTAAGCCTTGGTATGAGTTGTGTTTTAAAATAATTAAAGTTATTACACTGGTTTAATGCATGGATAGTGAAAATATATGCCTTTTTTATTGGGCTGCTCCGATTGCTCCCTGAGCACAAGTGCTTTGGGATCCGGAGCAGTCAGAGCAGCCCAACAAAACAAAATGTATTAGATTATCCACATGGTCTAAGCCTAATTTTCCATATACATCTTAAAACACAACTTTTGAATTCTGTTTGCTGCAGCTAATGTTTGTTGACTACACATTAATTAAAGATGTTTTAACTAAAACAATTATCGATATTTCTGGGTTTGTATGCGACTTATGTTGCATAATGGATCAGTCACCAGTATCCATATGGTAGTATTAGGCTTAACCATTATATATAGAGAATTGGAAAATGTTTTATTTAAATTCAGGATGAATAAAATATAATTCATTACTATTTTTTCACCGAAATAAGAATCCATATCGATTTAGCTTATTGTTTAAATAAATATAAATGAAAAATTTACACGTAACGTCAGTTTAAAGCGTACCTTCAACCCGTTTCACGTTAAACATATGTATGAAGTTGCTATTTGAAAGGTTTCCAATATCCCAGTCGCATTATTTTTTAAACGATGCATCAGAATCTGTTTAAAAATTTAATTTTTTTTTTTTTAACTTTCTCAAGAAATATTAAAGGACCACGTACGATATTTGGCAACGATAACAAATACTTATTTTTAATTCTAAAATTATAGTTTTAAAGTATTAAGGCACCATTTCGTATTATATACTTCTGTTGGTACTTCTCATATCGATCAGTAATTAGTAAATTCTAGTTATAGATGAAACATTGAATTGGGGAATCCCTGCCAAAAAATGTGAACAAAACTGTAAATGTACACTTTTACCCCAACAGACCTAAGATAAATTGTCTAGTACAGTGTAAACAAATAGTTTTGGGTCCTATAAACGACATTCCCGTCTTTCTCATCCTTCTCAATAGATATTTCGTGATTATCTTGAATATTTTTGAAAAGAGAAACACATTTCTATCAGTAGCCCTTTAAGATCAATGAATAAACTCAGTAGGGACCTCTAAATCCCCATTGGAAATATTATATTCTAGGGTAATATCGATCCCTTCTAACACTGTAACAGTAAGTATTATAGAAGATCACAGATGGCGCCTTTTAAGCAGCGACCGATCGCCGCCGGTTCTCGGATAAATCTTTCTCCATCCTTCCAGCTCTTTTTGAACTTTTTCAGAGTCTAGGACACTAGGCAACGCCCCTATGAGATGCGCTTCCAGCTCTGAGCTAGACTCTCTTTCCGATTTGGAAGCTTCAGCGCGTAAAAGATTATATTACCCCTATTTAACATCAACCAAATCATTCGAGATAGATGGATAGATTAGCTTCTTACGTGCTGTTTTCTCAAGGTGGAAAACTAGGGGGAACTAAAGGGGGGGTCAATATTCTCGACCTTCTCCTAGCAGTTACTCCCTGCTCAGAGGAAAGCTTTAGCTTCAAAGAATCTTTCCCCTTATTCCACCTCCTCTTCCCCCCTCATTTTTTGAACTCCGTAGATCTAAAACTTCTAAATATAGCGGAGATCTGAGTGGCAAAGGCTTAGCTCTGCTATACCCCTAAAGTAAAAATCTCTTTCTATGTAACAGTACTGGTTTCTGGAACAATCTGACTCCTTCAGTTCCTATAACGGAGTCTGTAGGACGATTTGCGTTGGTGTTAAGCCTTGGCTTTTTTATCGGCATTCGTGCAGGCGCTTTCTACCCCCGTAATTGCCTTTTTAATGGTTGTAATTAATCGTAATTAGTATAATTTAAATCGAACGATGTTTTGAAACGGATTTAAATTTGAATTACAAATGAAATCATATTCGGAATTATACCGATTAACGTAGGTGATTCTTTGAATGGAATTTTTGTGAATTTTTAATAAATGCAAATTTATGTTAAGCCTAATCAGGCTTTATAATGATGCTTTGTATCCGATTTTTGTGGAAGTTTATTTGTACCGGTAACACGGAAATTTAAGTTTTATATCACCGCGTCAATACTTGTACGTCATTTTATTTTTTAAGTATTAAATTTATTTTATTATACTTGTAGTTTAATTAATTCTTGTTTTAATTGCAGTCCGAGGAGCGTGGCAATTCGAAGAATCAAACTTCAAGCCAAAGAAGTCGCTCAGCCGATCCTAGCCTCGGAGGTCGAGCTAAAGCTGGAGATGTTCTTACTCAGGTAGATTTAATTGTATCCCGAATAATGAAGCTAAGCCTATTTTGGCCTATTTAGTCTTAAGACCTCGTGAAATTATTGGCGTTCAAATTGTTAAATTTATGGTAATGAATCAAAATATTAAATTCCTCTTGATAGGAAGAGGTGAATGCTGCTAAAATGACTGAGTACCAGTTAAGCTTCGCCCGTAGAAAAATGGATAGTAACTTAGTGGTAAGTTTTTGATCGTTAAACACATATTTTGGTATAAATACAATCCAAATTTATATCTTATTTAAAAGTATTAGATATTATTTTTGAGATTACCGCGGTCATATAAGAGTATTTCTTCAAATATGTTTATATTTTAATTTATCAAATCGCTTTCGAAATATGGTATATTTAATTTTTTTAGTTTAATAGTAATTTACGTGATTCTATTAGTTTAAAATATTACGAAGTGTAATCCATTAGAAAATGCTATAAATCATAGGCTTAACAGTTTACTGGGACTTATTTACCATATTGGATAATAAAGCCATATATAACGGATATGACGTCATTGATATGACAGATGGTAATCGTTTCCGGAATGGGAAGGTGCGTTGGGTAGCCCAAAAACCTCCCAACTATATAATTTACATTTTGTGCTCGGGGAAAAGTTAACACTCCCTTTCGGCGTCAGCGTAATAAGACCCTAAATAGCACTCCCCTATAATATTATTTCCGATTTATCACTTATTAAAAATCTTTTTTTTTTTTCACTTGGTGTTTTGTGTTAACAAAACAGCCGCTACTTTTTTAGATATTTAATAGTAGTTGCCCAAAAACCAGGGATTGTTAATCCTAATCTTAGTTTTATTTAACAAAAAACAACTTGTAAAATTTTAAATTAATTCAATTTTCATCTGTTGCTTGAAAGTTTGAGTTAAAATTCAACGCGTGATTCAAACGCTAGGCCTAATATGAATCATCACGTTAGGCATAAAGACCTTTATCTACATACTATCCGGTCTAGCCCGCTTTGAAGCTAAGAGTTCAGGAGTTTATCAATGCAGACAATATCGAACGTCAGCATTTGGCGCTTCAATCCTTTATATTTTCCTAACAACCAACTCGAACAATTGCAAGCGATGCTTAGATTTCACTTAACTAACCCTATTAAATCGTGGGATATAATTAAATCTTAATTTAGTCTTAGCAACTACACTCATTCACTCTAATACTTCCTTATATTTTAGGGAAGGTTTTAAACCAATAGATACCGTGGTTTATTAATTTTTATTCTAGGTTTTTTTATTTTGAAAATAATTTGGTAAAAGGCTATGAAAATTGAAACCCATGTATTTTCTATTGGCGCCTGTAGAAGTGTTTTAATTGTAGGAATGAATGAATGTTTTAATTGCCCTCTTTACAAAGATCCCTATAAATCAGGGAGGAGCCATTTAAAAGCGTACGTGGGACTTCTGTGTTAAAGGAAAAGACATCATCCAGGAGATTTTATTGCCACGTTTTTTCTATAGGCGCCTGTAGAAATGTTTCAACAGTTGAGCTTTGGTGTTTTAGGAAGGGATGCCATCCCGGGGCTATATTTTTTTAAATGGCTAGTAAAAAGAGGCTGATTTTATAGATAAGAATTAGAAATTATTTTTTCATTGAGCCACTATTTTTATATGAAAAAGATTTTCACCATTAGACCTGATAGTTATTGATTTCCCCCTTCCACCAACACCCAATCAAATTCGCTGAAGATATAATTTTAGGTTACGCGGATTCTTCCTAGCATTTCTAATTAATTAAATAATTTAAACTAATAGAGTCAGGTAGTTATGACATGGGTAACCGTCGAAAATAGAAAATGTGTTTAAAAGAAAATACGTAGAAATTACCGTATTATTTTATCTCGTGTGCAATCACTGCATTGCAGTCACGTCATTACTCTGTTAAAATGTTTTTCTAGATTAAAAACTAATATATGTATGCTTGTTTATGTAGCAGAATCTTTACTATACCCGCCACACAGTAAAAGGCTCTGATATCTTTATTTACGATTCTGCTAAATAAGTATCAATTGAAACAAGCAATTTTATATTTGTGCCTAGAACTTATATTATGTTTATTCCCTGGACATATTCACGCCTATTTTTTGAGGCGGTGCTATATAGAAAATACGCCTTTTTGGAGGCGGTGCTTTATCGAAACCACGCCTTTTACGAGGCGGGGTTCTATTGATACCACCACGCCTACTTTGGGAGTGTATTGCTATAAGAAGAATAATTTCTACGTGTTTTTAAAGATTTTTGAAATAACATAGAGCATTTATTAACAAATATTAAATAGAAAAAAGGGATTGTTTTCAGTTACTTAGACTTTCATCTTCTTCTCTATACTCTTATACATTATTCAAAACATATTTCTAGCGATGTTGCTCACGCATTGCTTTAATGAAGTTTATATATTTTATTTAAAATATTAATTCACATAAGAAAACAGTGTGTTTTTAATCTGTGTGCAGTAGAAATAATTTGACGAATTTAGAAATATATTTTTTTTCCATTTAAGGAAAAAAAAGTGAAAGAAAGATTCATCGACTTTGCCCGAATCTTTGTTAGTTATTTTCAGTCTTAAAATTGTTCGAATTTTGTTATTATAAATTTAAACAATTTAAAGACTGCGAAAACTAAAAATTTAAATATGTACCTTTCACGCTTTTAAATGGATAATGATATGAGACTTATTTTAAATATTATGCTTTATTATTTCATTATCCCTTTAATTTATTCTTAGAAATGATCTAAATTTTCCGTTTTTTACTTTAAATCATAAAAACACTTAAGTTATAATTATGTTCAAGAGAATTTGGTGTAATTAAAAAGGCTGACGAGGATTAATACACAAAGATAAATATCTGAAGAAATAGTCCGTGCCATCTTCTTTTCAACATGAATATAATAACCATTAGTCAACAAATGTATTTAGAGTTCGTGCAAAGTCGACGTAGTAGTTTTTTAAAGAATAACTACCCAGTCCCCGATAAATAAAAAGCTTCTATGGTGATTGTCCGTGCTCTCTGGTGGTGGCCATTTGAACGAAAACGAATTAAAACTAAAAAATTAGAAGAAAAAAAAATAGTCGATTTAAATATAAAAAAGGTTGCCAGTATTTCGATAAATTAACTGCCCAATTGTATAATAAGTTTAAATATGTATAGGACATTGCATGGGATATGATTAATGTGTTCAATGCACGCTCACGATTCTCTAAAAGCTATTTACGTTCACACTGACCATTTTGAAACCGTTTCGAATCAACTTTTCCGAGCTAATAATTCCAATTTTTTTAATAAGAATCGCTACAGTTGACCCCAAATTTTACAATTTGACCTTTCGAATATGGTTTTATCCTCTATAGTGCGAACGTTGCTTAATACTTCTTGAAACAAACCGGGGAAATAATCTTTAAAGTTGGCTTGATTGCTTTTAAAAAGCTTTTTAAACGTGAATGTTTTGCACGAAATTTAGTTTTAATCGTTATTATATTTTTAGCTTTATATACAATGTATACTACACTAATGCAAAGCTAAAGTTACAGCTGCCGTATAAGTTAAGCTTAATTTACCTCAAAATTAAGTCAATTAAATTAATTTTAGGAGCGATCACCCTTATATTGCTTCTCGAGGCAACTTGTTTCAATTCCCTAATGAACAAAACGATGGATAGTCTGATTTTAATAAGATTTCATTTGGGATTATGATATCGCTTTGGGGCTTTTTTGTGCTTATATTCACATCTTTTTATCATTTCATATAAACTTTTTAAATTATTATTATTATTATTATTCTGTTTATTATATTTTGCGCACCTCGTTCCTTCAATTTTGCACGTTTTTTTAATTATATTTGATAATTATTAAAAGCAATTTTCAATTGGGGGCGTTAATATTAACAACAATACTCAAAAACCAATATTACGAGGGGGGAAGAAAATCAACTCCCCCAATCGGTTATCGTAACCGATAAATCAAAGGGTGACGCTAAGCCCGTCCCTCAGGGTATCGCCGAGGAGGGCCAACAATCGTCGCTGTCCAAAAAGCGAGGTCAATCCCACCAGAGGGCAGCCGGACGTCCCATTGCTGGAGGCGCCGGACCCGTCAACAAGACGTCCGAGTACAGGTCGGCTTTTGGTTGGCCGGCCGCAGCTCGAACCGCTTTATTGCTTCAGGCATCCACCGGAAGGGGACAACACCACCAGGAGCGAGGAGGGGTCGACATCATTACCGGAGCTCTCGGCCAATCAGGAGGTGAGCCCGCCGCCTCTGCCAGGAAGAGCTATTCCATGGGGACCATTGCCAACATCGGAAGTAAAGAAGAAGGTTGTTTCAAATATAACCCCTTATATTTTATATCTGAAAACAATTATCGTTATGTAATTTTTCGTGAAACCCCGCCCCATTTTGTTTAATAGTCTTTTTTAAAGTCCACTATCAAACCCAGCAAAACCTTGGCTTATAAAGAAACGATAGTACAAGTACTATATTTCCCAATTGTTGAAAATGATTTAAGACCGCGTTTACTATCGCTTCTTAATCCTATTGAGATAAGCAATTTGATTTTACCTTAAATCTAATTTATATTGTATATTCGTAAACTGTGGGTTATTATTTTCGTTCTATTACCCTTTATATTTACTATGGCAGATGGAACTCGCGCAACTGCCATGGCTTAAGATATTTAAGCCCAATTTTAAACCATCTGCAATAGATACCTTAGTGAATCATTTATAATATTATTTATCAAATTCTTGTACGTAAGAGAAAGTTGCGTTTTTTGACGAATTGGCATTGGTATCCTTCTCGGTGTTACGCTACGCTTTTTCGCAACAAAGGCTTAGCTTAATTTAATTGAAAATTCAATCGCGTTTTGATTAAGTATGATTATTTTACGCAGATGCTGCTAACGAAGAAGGAGAGGAAACGCCTAAAAGGTGCGACCACATTTGCAAGTTGTAATAAACTATTTTAATTCGTTCGTTTCTTTAATTCACGCAGAAGAACAAAAGGAGTCACGGAATATAAGGCCAAATTTAAGCCTTTTTCATCCTACCTTTACATTGATGGTAATTGGAGAAAACCAGCCACCAAAGCTAGGGTAAGCTATGCCTTTATTTCGTTACGTGCACTTTTTAAGGACGCCCTTGGTTTCTTGTTTTTTAAGGACCGCCCACTTTCATTCCTATCAATAAGTAGTAAACGCTTTGTCGATTCCCGTATTATTATAATAAAAACGCTCATTAAGATACCTTTTACTTCTAAGAAACGCACTCTGAGATTCCTTCTACTTCTAAGAAACGCCCACTAAGATTCCCTCCTACTTCTAAGGAACGCCCACTCAGATTCCGCCTACATCTAAAGAACGCCCAACATAAATATTTGTTTTCTGTATTCGTAGGTGGAAAACAACAATATTGAAAATGGAGATGAAGATGTTAAAGGCATAACCGATCCCGAACACGCTTGGTACACGGAAGTCGTCGAAAGAATTAAGAAAGCCGACGAATACAGGTGGCGCGCTCACGGAACGCCCATCTACGGAGGGGATGTTGTTAAAGAAGCTTATGGACCTGGAGCTATGACTAGGCAAGCTGAATTATGGAGTCAGGTTGGTGTTTTTATATTAAGAAAAGATTAATTTTAAACTGAGAACGTGTAGTGATTAGTTTATTAGGTTTTTCGTCTGTCAAAGGCTCAAACGTTGGTTTAAACTCGTAGGTTCACGACAGGACTTCTTTGTTAGCTTTATCGCTGGCAACTACACCGAAACATCCCTCAAGGGGTGATGAGAAGACCCCGGACAGACAACAGCGGGCTCACAAATCTCCAATTAGTGGTCCGGCGCTAGCAGCCATTCATAAACGCGAAATTAGGCCAGTCAGCGTCGAAAGGAAGAAATCTCCAGCAGCTGAGAAGAAAAGATCACCCGCGCCAGCTTCCAACGAAGGTAGTAAAGTATAATTGTCTATCTTGAAACGGTGGCTAAGCTTATACTAATTTTTTTAAGAAAGGTAATAGCATAATTAATATTCATAAAATCATAATCGTTAAAACGAAATCATAATCATACATTATACAATATTTTCTATGGTCTTTTTTTTGTTAGTCGCTTAGTATATTTTGTTTAGAATTTTTTAGTCGCAAACATTACCCCTTTTAATTCGTTTTTCATATCGTGAAATTTTTCAATAAACGGTAAAAATATTACACTTCTTTTATAATCTAATATTTCTCGTTAATTAATCGGCTTACTTTACGATTTCAATAACCTTAATTTATATTGACGAGACTCGACCAATAAGTCTTTTTTATTGTAAAACCTCCGTTTTTCCAAGAAAGGATAGAAGTTACATCAGAAGCCGATGAAACCCTCCTTTGAAGTCTACTACTCTAATGTTCCATATAGCGCTCCTCTCTGTATGGGTAAAATTCACAATTTTACGAGATCGGAGGGGTCCTACTTCATACCCCCTGTCTACGAAAAATTGGAAATTCTCTCTCTCCACAAACGATGTTTTTTTTTTTATTGACGAACTCCAAGGCTGCTAGAGATGTTCGCTCGACGAACTCCCGCTCCGAAAATATCTACCGTTAGGAGGCGTACGGATCGCGCTTTTTGAAACTAACCCATACAGAGAGGGGTAGACAAGACCCGGGAGTAATAGACTTCAAAGGAGGATTTCATCGGCTTCTGGTTACATATGGAATTCTTATGGGGCGCGGGGTGGCCCTGTTCCACTTTGAATTGCGGGAGTTTTGAAACACATCATGGACAAAATAATGTGTTATTTTGTCCATGCAGGGAAAACGAGAAAAATCTATATAGTCTATGTGTACATATAAATTCCCATTGCTATTTTTATCCTTTCTTGGTTTTACTAATCTCTACGCAACACGAACTGAAAGTCAGAAGTCACTTAAATTTAGCGATTAATATAGAAATTTCACGATATTTTCACTTCCGTTTTAGAAACTAAACTAGAATTTAAAACGCTTAATTATAATATAGTTAAATAGTTAATAGTTACTAGTTTTAGGTACAAAAATCGGAAGTGAATTCACATATACGTTAATTATTATTATGTCGTTGTTTGTTTGTTTTCTGGCGCGCGCGCGCTGTCGCCCTGTCTTTTTCTTGAGCCCCTTTTTCATTTGCCGCTTTTTAGCCGCTCGCAAAACAGCCTCGGCTGGCTCTCGCCCCGCCCGCCATTCATCCGTAGCGCCACCATCAGTCGCCAACAGGGGGAGCAAGAGGGAAGATGCAGAAGGCAAGACAGGTCAGAAATGAACCGCATCAAAAACAAAACCACCCACGCACCCGTGGGAACACCCACTAAAGCTCCGCCCCCTTTATATTGAGTTACGCCCCTCAAATAGGCTAATCCTATACATTATTGCACAGTATAATACTTACAATAACAAAGCTTAAGTCTCGACTATTCGCTGTGTTTAACTTTTAAATACGCTTTCGATGTTTAAGGTTCTAACTAACCCCCAAATTTTAAGCGCTATAAGCTAAACAATTATTTTTCATTACGAGTGTTACGCTTAGTAAATTCAGATTTAGAGAGGAAAAAGTTATTTTTCATATTTTTGGATTAATTCTGTCATTATAATTTGAAATAAACTTCGCCTTGAAGGTGGCAATGTAAGGTTTTTGCCCATTCCTAAGAAAATATGAAGTAGGTCACCCGAGTTGCCTTTAAAGGGAGTATAAGTATCCAAATTTAGCATGAATCATTTATTTACCTCTAACTACCACCATGAGTCCATGATGCCTTAATTTTATTTAGTTTAAGGCAAGGTGGATTAGAGTACTGAATTTCTGTTTCTATGCATTTGCGCTTTAAAAGCGTTTGAAGTATTTACTATCTCTAGTAAATTGTAAACCTCCTCAGCAAGGAGAATTTTGAGGAACTCTGGTTAATGGTACTCATTAGGAAATAGGGAGAGAGAAATGAATTTGATATAGCAATCGCTATCCACCAATGAGGAAGCTGCTCGTAGACGAGGTTCTAAATATGTTTCGGCTGGTATATTCCCACGTATCACTTAACTTCCAGAAGGTAGAGACCACGTTCTTACTCCTTGCCCTCACCGTGAAGTCTATGGCTCGTTCATAACGCCACCAAATCCATCCCTATTTATACTTCCTTTAAACGTAGAGGTATGACGTTACGTATTGAATTTTAATCTGTTTAGCTTATTGTTTGGCTTAAAAATCATCAAAACAACCCTTGATTCCACGTTTGGTAGTAGCCCGCCCCGTACCTCCCATTTTAAAACTCCAAAACCCGATAGGTCGAGCCACGTCAGCTGATCCAACGACGCGGCGTGTTGCGCCACCTTCTACGCTACTTAGAACGACGGCAGCCAGTGAGGGGAAAAGAATTACGGTAGATGCGTCCTCGACAGATGGTGTCAATACTGCTAAGAAGATGACGTCAACAAAAACTGCAGGTGGGGAGGGACAAAAACGCGCGAAAAAGGTCACGCGCTTTGTATTTTAGAAAAGCGACTTCTACCACGTGTATATATTTATAAACCCCGCCCATCCACGTGCATCTTAACAACCATCAACTTTCCAGACACACACGCTTTATGCCTGTTAAAATATAAACCATAAATAATTCGTGTTTTAGTTTCAAAGGGTTAATAAGGTACGGTTTAATTAATTTTTGGTATTGTATTATTTATAACCAAGCTTAAGGCCCTTTAATGATCGGTTTCTTAAGAAGTTATCTTCCCCTCCCGTTATTTTACCTAACTTCTTTAAGCACTCTCTAATCACCGGATCTTTTTCGAATAGGGTTTTTGGCCATTAATCTAGTTGTCCCTAGAGAAAGATAGAAAATTATCCTCCCACACAAACTACTCCCTCCATTAGTTAAAAGAAGCTTTAGGTTTTAGTGTAGAAGTAGAGTGTAGCGAAATAGGCCTTCCAATTACCCTCCGCTTCGATTAGGCTTAGCGTCCCCATCCTTAATATATATATATATATATATATATGATCTTTAAGTGACGCCATATTTGAGCATGCGCGGCCCTATTTAAGAGTAAACTCCTCTCTACAGTGTGAACGAAACAAAACCAGTCGGGAACTCGCTGTTTAAAAGAGGTTCAACAGAGGCTCTCTGGTTCCCACGATTTAAAAAGCAGACGGTTTAACCATTGAATGCTTCCGCAAATATTTACGTCACGCGAAAAGATCATATAATCCTTTAGCATCGTGTCATTACCGCTTGTAGTTGAACTCTGAGCCCCATCCAACACCATCCTCCTAAACGCTCCATTTTGTATCATCCCTTGGTCGTACTATTATTTTATCTTTTTTGACTAGTCATCATTATTTTCTAAAAACCCATCATCACTTTGTTAAAATGCAAGGGCTTGGGTAGAAATTTTACTATGCGTAACCCCCTCCCCATCACTCCGTACGCAGTTGCCGCTCACCCTAGAAGTAAAAGCAAAGCGCCACCTTCGTCTAAGGAACAAGGAACTCCCGTGGCTAGACCAAGGCCCGTTGTTAGACCCTCGGCTCCCGATACAGCGACTGCCGCGGTGAACGGCGATTCGGACGGAAAGATCTGGTTGAAACCGGCATCCAAAGACGAGGAAGAATCGACCGAAGAAGAATCTCGACCGGAAGTGGAAGGAGATAGTAAACCGGAAGGCGAAGAAATACCAATGACGAACGGAGCTCTCTCGCCGGAAATGGAAACCGAGAGTAGTCTTTCGAGCGCCGGGCCAGGTGAGAGGCGGGACGTCTCTCGCCCCTGTTCGCTACCAGCGGTCAACGGGGGCCAAGAAGGGCAGGTCAATGGACAACAGTACTCTAGTGAGTTGGCAGGGTTGGCCCGGTTTAATTAACCAAAAAACAAAAAAATATAATATAAATACGTGAGCCGAAATAACGCGGAAAAATTTGTGGTTTTTGACAAATTACGGGATTTTTATTATTTATCTAATTTGAAAAGATTGTTGGTTTGATTGCCGAATACTTTTTATTTATTTTCAAGAGGCTAAAATTTACTGGAATGGGTTACGGTAGTTATGAAAAATAATTACGCATTTTTAATGCCATTAGAACATTTGCTATTCTAAACAATTGAAAGCCAAGAAGCGATATGTTGACTAGGAAGTCTATTTTACCTTGAGTTCACAGCACACGCAAAACTATTCTTTCGCCCAGCTTTACGCGTGCTGCCAACTCGGAACGTATTCTTGAGCCCCTAAACTTTACCTATTAAATACCCACGTTTTCCAAAAGCATAAAAGCCGTGGCTTGTCGGTACAAATATAAGTTGATCACCTCGTTTTCAACAATGTAGCCAGGGATAGGGATTTTTACAGTATAAGATAGAGCCTATTCAGCCTAAAGGCTGATGCACACAGTTCGTGCGATCGTAGAAGTACCATTAGCGCGGGAGAGTAAACGCGTGAAAATAGGTCTGTGTGCATCCGCCTTAAAGAGGAGTCCACTTACTAAGTGAAAGTAACCATTATTTTACTTTTGACGCCCGGTTCTGGAGAATGATTACCTTAAACTTATCTTGCGGAAGAGCGTCTCTCATTGGCTAAGAACTGTTTCCCGGGAAACGAACATCAAGAAGGGTTTTATGTTGTTTTTTCTAAGAATTCCTAAAACAGCCACGGTGCATCGTGTATACAGAAGAATTCGCTGGTTCTCTACATTATTTGATTACAACTTGTAAAAAAAAATAATGGTACAATCAACAGAAGATTCCAAAAACTATCCAATTATTTTTTCATCTACTTTAACCCGTTCTTTCGCTATATCTTTTAATCGATTTATAATCGATCGTGATGTCGATGAAATTAATAATACTTTGGCTGAAAATTTCTATTATTAGGAACGTCCTTTAGCGTAGTTAGAAAAATATAATGCATGGGAACTGAAAGCACACTCTTCTTCCGATGACGATGAAATGAACAAACTAATAGTGTGATGATGTTGAAAAATGTTGATATCCTTGTCCTCTACCCTTCTGGCATGCTTTTTTTTATTTTGCACGTTTCTCGTAGAAACACACAAAATCGATTACTGAATGTCGATATTACGTAGAAAAATAACATTTTTTACTATTCAGAAAAGGTTTGCAGGAAAACTTTTGGATGAGTTCATCAGACATCGATTCATACTGCACTCTGCAAATTGCAATAAGACCATTTAGTTGAACGGCAGCCTTGGAACCGTCTAATTTTCTCACGAAAACAATTTAGAAAGAAAAATATATAAATATGCTATATAAAAAATCTTACGGAACAGTTAAAACAGTACCAATTAAATTTGGGTAACCAAATATTTCCGATATTTGACGTCATCACTATATTCAGATGGCCATTAATGAGCCAACAGTTGGGTACGCGATACGGTTACTTTCGCGCCGTCTTATTCGTGAAAGTACTTAATCCAGAAAGTTCTAACTTTCATTTTAAACTTATAGTTAATGACGTTTTTCCCACATTCCACTTCATCAAGCGAAGGGAATTAATTTTTTTTTTTTTCAATGAATTTTTCAAGTTACTTAGAAAAGGTGTAAAATTTGGAATATGTTTTCAATAGTGTGAAAACACTATGAATATTATCCACGGGCCTTAGGAAAAATGGTAACAGCATCACTTTACAAACGTGGATTTTGTGGTAAAACAAGGTGGTTTCAAGGTCACTGCACCCGTAGGTGGTTTCAATGGATGAAAACTACATAAAACGTATTTTTGTTTATATGTAAACAATCTTTAAGGAAGGTTGAATCATTGCTTCCTAAAAAGGAGCAAAAATTTAACTTTGTCCTTTGAAAAGAATTACGTTATAACTATTTCAATTCTCCGTAAGCAACATTCAGTTATTGATTTGGGATATTAAAATATAACAAGAGCATTATTGATGTGATTTTTCTCTCGACTGCGCGTTTTTTTCGTTCACGTCTACGGGTGACTCAGGTCCGTCCCCTTTGCCCGAACCTCACACTGGACCAGTTCCTCTGACGACGGTCAAGTCTCCCGAGGAGTTAACCGGAATTAAATCTCCCGACCCGGAATCCTGGACGGTATCCTTAGAAACTAATCGAGGTCTCGAATGGACCGATGGACATACCCCTGGTAAGAAATGTCAATGACCTACCAAAAAAATAAATGTGGATTTTGTTTTCATAACGCTTTTGTACTTCAGAACCAAATCGTGTTAAAAGTCCTCCACTGAATACCACCCCGTTTAAACCGGTACCAAATCAACCACTCAGCCCACAGTCTTCTTACGAACAAGGTAAGGACAATGGTTTCATTGCATTGCACTTATGACCTATATTAATCCTCTATTAAAGAACTTCACAGTGGGCATAACTCTTGACATTACACTAAATTGTTAATAAAAATACCAGGCATATACTTTATCAATGGGTCGTTGAGCCAGCTCAATGGATCGTTATATTTTTTTTATGATCATACGCATTATATTTATAAATATATTTATAAGTATTTTCGCATTTGATAATTTTTTTAATGAACTTCCCATTAGCTGTTAACTTGTTAAGGTTAAAAAAATGTTATCGATAGATGTTATGTGCTTCGAACTTTTATGATATACCTAGTCCATGTCAAATCCACTGCTTAAGTTATCAGGAATCACCAACGTGTAATAACCTATTTCAAATTGCCCTAATCCCAACTAACCTAACCCAACTTCAACCGTGACTCAGTTCCGACCAAGCCAATAAAGGCTTTCAATGCGGATGACGTCATTGGTGGTCTTCCGGCTTCACCGGATATAGACGGAACAGAAGCTATCCCTATTGGTGGGGAATTGGAATCGGGTGACGTATTGGATCGGGCTCGAAATCGGTTGGACCAATTTTGGAGCAAGAGCAAGTAGGAAAAACCAAAAACTATATACTATTAAAATATTGCAAGAAAATAACGACGGGATGTTGTGGGTTTAGTGAAAACAATTTTGAACGTTTTTAATTTAAAATATTTTGGTTTTCTAATCAAATGGGGAAATAATTCGATAAAACCAAATTCGTCATCTTTTGCTCACGTGATTTGCAAAATTAACTCCCATTCCCCAAATAGTTATAAATAGTTAAAAAATTATTAGAAACCAACGCTCGCGGTTAATTACGGTCCCCGGTTAAGCAACGCTTAATTAAATATGAGTAAAAATTAGTAAAAAAAAAAAAAAAATCAAAACTAAATTAGAGGAACATAATTTGGTTACTATCAAGCAAGGTTATGAAATACATTCCAAAAATATCCAAAAAAAAATATAGTTAACTGTGTAAGTTTATTATTAATAATGAAGAAAATAATAATTAAAAATAATAATATATAGGGCTTGCTTAAATATTCTATGAATACGACAAGCAAAGGAAAACAAGTTTAATAGTTTTTGGATATGAGAAGTGGTTGATTTTATTCAGGAATTTCGAGTCTTCTACTTATAGATGATGATATAATATAATTCTTTTTAATAATATATATTTAAACGAATTGAATGGGATTGGGAAAAAAAAACATTATTTAAATATTGTGGCTTTTGGCGGAATTTTTTAAGCTAAAAAAATTAAACTATAAATGAAACTGGCCGATACTTTCTAATTTTTAATATTTTTTTACAATTAATTATTAAATAAAGGGAAATAATAAATTACAATGTGACGATGGAAAATATACTTTAATATTCGGGTTTATTATTTTTAAAAGAAATACAATTAATTTTTAATTTTTTAATAGTGTTATACGAAAAAAAAATATAATCTTAGATAATAAAACATTTTACTCTTAAATAAAAAAAGTAAAAAAAAAATCATCACTAAAAACTGCCGCTTGATAATATAAATACAATACGCTTCTACAAAAACTGAAACTAAAACTAATACCCAGAATTCTTAAAGCACGTCACACGAGAAAATAATCCTAGTCATGTTTCAAATAAAACTTAGAGTAAAAAGAAAATAAAAATGTTTTGTTTTTCGTAAGAGTAAGTGACTGTTCTGTGAAAAAAAAAAAAAAAAAAAATATTAACAAACCCCACCCTAAAAACATTTAAGAAAAAAATGAAAAGCTGTGTTATTATAGTTACTATAAAATGATGGGATGAATGCCTATTATTTAAAAAAAAATGAAAGATCCAGTTTACCTAAAGGCATAAATCTCGTTGGTTGTTTAATTTGTCAAAATTAAAAAATTATACAAATATGATATATAATTCATTTTTCCCGCCATTGAATATTAATACTATGTCTTGCCTTCTCTTCAGCCACTTGAATCTTGACGTGAAACTCGTAAGCGCTCATATGGACGCAAATTCAAAGTTTAAAAAATTATCAGACCTAGGAAGATTGAAGATCAGACATAGCCAGATTTCTTATCCGACAAATGTCCAATGATCCCCTCTCGAAAGTAAAAATTTTCAGACAATGTCCTATGCTGCTTATTTCCGTCCCTGAATTCACTTAAGCTTTTGCTTCGAACCGTCACGTGACGCAATCATTCGCTAGTATCGTGTCGTCTGATATAGTTAATTAGTATCAATGTGTCGCGCCGTTTTGAGTCTTTTGACCATCTCGCCGGACGCCGGTTTTACTTGGATCCTTTAATGTAAGTTGTATTATGTTTTATTTAGGTGGAAAGTACCGAAAGGTTAGATTTTTATATAATATTACGCAAAGGGTTATATATTACATGAAAACTGGGTTATTCGTAACTGAAATAAATATGCCTTGGCTGAAACAAAGCCCAAAGCAAAGCCTAGGGAAACCGGCTAAGGACTAAACTCAGTCCATAGTCTCTGACTCCTTAATAAAGAGTTAAGACACGTTGGCATTGTTTTTTGTTTTTGAGATTTTATCATACCACATTCCTGAATTCCTTTTAGACATACAGTTTAGACATTATTGGTATAGGCCTACCTAATACAGGACTCAAATTCATTGTTCACCTAGAAACTTTGAAACTGTTTTGAAAAGGTCAAAATAGAAAATTTTGGTTTCAAGTGTAAAGGTTCTCTGTTAAAAATATAAATATTTGCTTGAAAAGTTAATTTTAATATTCAAAACAGTTTTAAAATGGCTTCGAAGTGTCTAATATTAACATTACCTCAATGGGAGTCCCTATAATGATGTTTCCATTCTTTCAGTGTTGAAATTAAAATTCATGCGAAAAATCTACACCATAGTTTCAGAACTGTTATTGGCTTCACTATCCTAGATCGTAACAGTAAACTTTATTTTGTTTTTTGTTTAAACTGCGCTTTTGGTAAATACCTCATATCCTGGAAGTCTTAGCTATTGCTATTATCATTTGTGTAGAGTTCATATATCTAGGCATAAGACTGAAATAGTCTTACATTCTATCCTTAGAATGAATTAACACCAAAATGTTGCTCTTTTGCCCTACTTGTTCCAATATATTGGTTATTGAAGAAGGCCCTAAATGCTACCGTTTTTCTTGCCACACTTGCCCGTACATTTGCAACATCTCTGGTAAAATTAGTAGCCGCAAATATCCTAAACTTAAAGAAGTTGATGACGTTCTTGGTGGGGCTGCTGCTTGGGAAAACGTTGACTCTACGGAAGAAACGTGCCCAAAGTGTGCCCACAATCGTGCCTATTTTATGCAAATTCAAACGCGATCTGCTGATGAACCTATGACTACATTTTACAAATGCTGTTCGCCAACTTGCGGTCATAGATGGAAGGAATGAAATCAAATGTATTCCCCTTTTACCCAAAAAAATAAAATCAGTTATTGCGATGGCAATTTTAAGACCGTCGCTTTCTTTTTTTATTTAAACAGGCCTATTGGTAAAGCTATCAAAAAAAAAAAATCAAGATATTTAGTGCATTATTAGAATCAGTGATCCCTGTAAAGTTGCCAGGAAAATATGGATTTAATATGCGGAAGGTATAGCTTCTTTTTGGTATATGCAAAAACTGTGGAACCATCATGGAAAATTCTCCTATATATATACTAGGATGTCAAAACAGCACATCTTTCTGCTATTTAACAAATCCTAACAATTAAAAAAGAAAAAAATGACAATATATTTGGTAATTGTATATTTTAATTCCTAATGAGAGTATTATATGGATCATCCAATCAGATTGAATACCCCTCTAAAATTGAAAACAGTTTATTCTAGTTATTTAATTTTGTGAAAACTCGACACTCTAAACAGGAAATGTGGATATCAAAATAGCGCAAAATTTAAATGTTTATATAGGAATTTTAATTTTCTATCTGTATGACTTGAGTTCCGCAGGAACTAGAATACACTATATCTATTCTTAGTATTTTTCACCTAATACACGTGGATGTCAGTCTTCTAGCCCCTTCCTATGGCAAAACCTGATTTTTATTGACCGTAATACACTTACATTTCTCAAACACAGTGCCTATTAAGACCCTTGGGGGCCGCTATGAATTCTCATATATGGATATTTTCTCAGGGCCACTTTCCTGGGAATGGTAAGGGCCCAAAAAAAAACCATGGGGGGCCCATATGCAGCTGTCTACTTTGCCTAATTATTAATACAACTCTGCCCAAACATAATACTTTAAGCCTCTGCGTCTATAAGCTTTAGAATTATGTGATATGAAAAAATCAAGGCGGATGGAAGCCCAACAATGGCTGGAGTTTTATTTACAACTCTCTGATTGAGGACATGCACAAATTTTTGTTTTACATAGAACATTTTTTTTTGCATTTTTTTTTTTTTTTTTTGTTTAAAATCAAAAAATGGTTTTTTGTTTGTTAATTTACGATCAATTGCCCATAAAAAATTAACCTTCGCACATATCCTGGAATTCTCCGGCGGCGTCCTTTTCGAATATTTAGATGCGCCACAAAATCGGTTACGTGAAATAAAAGAAAAACAAAACGCAAAAATATTCAGTTAACTAAAATTTTGAGGAGTTTTTCAGTTTCCATCGGAAGAAACGGAGCTTTACACGTACGAGAAAAAGGGAAACTTAATTTTCCCTTTTTATAATTAGGGATTTCAGTTTTAAATATAAATACTATTAAAATTCTACAAGTTATGGCCAATGTAGCTTAAAAACTGATTTATTTTATAGCTACGTTTGAAAAAACAAAAAACTTTTTGATATTTTGCAGAAAATAACCCAAAATTAACTATAGAAATTAATAATCAAACAAACATTTAAAAATAGTGGTAAAATTAAAGGTTTCGTACCGGTACTAATTGGGATTGAGTTTAATCGGAGAATCAAAATTTTAAATGCGTTGGTTATGCATTCTTATATTCTTAGACACTATTTTTTAGCCAATAAATAAACTCAGTCCAATCTAATACGAGTTTTACGTTAAGATTCTTAAAATCTTAAGAAAAAAAAAAAAAAAATAATAATAATAATTATCACAAAGATACATTTTTGAAAAATTCTAAATTCACCAATTTGGATACTATACGCAATTAATATCCGTCTATAAAAGATTTTCAGTAATACTACTGGGTTTTAACAGTTTTTCAGAGGTTTGTGTGTTATTTAGTTTGAGATTTATTCCGGGATTTAAATTACTGCTGTAATTAATTTGGAAGAAAAGAAAAAAAATCAATCACCATTGCGTGGAAGTTTTTAATATCATAGTTTTCAACTACGGAGTTAAAAAATTGGTCCCCTTTAGTTCAAGGGTGTTTATTAACTAATTTTAATAAATAATAAATTGTCTATATGAGTTGTAATTAATATAGTTCAAACTTCTCAAAATTTGGTCCAAGAACAATTGAAACAAGCTTTTAATAAGACTTAAAACTTCAATTAAATACGGTTTAAGTAAAATACTCGAACCTTTTTTTAATTGTAGTTAACAATTTTATTAAATGTGCAAATTAAAATACACTCGCAAGGCCTATTTCGTTTATGTTGAAGATTTATATTGGAGGTCAGAATTTACAGTTTATTTCAGGCGGTTAAAAAATATTAAGCCACCACGTGGTCATAATATCTTTTTAATTTTACATAAGGTTTTTTTTGTAGTTGTAATCCCCTTTCTATTCCCCCCCAAAAAAAAGCCCGTTATACCCAATATAGATTTAATTCCAATCTGACCGAAAAAGGTCCACCATAATTTTAATACTTAGTTTTTTTTTTTTTTGTTTTTTTCTTGGTTTTCTTTAAAAAAGAGTGGGTGCCATGCTACTTACACATGAAAAAGTTTCCGCGTTTTAACATGGAGGTCAATATGGCAAAAATAATTCCAATTTTTTTGTGTATTTTTATACTCAAAAAAAGCGCACTAAAATTTGGCTTGGCCACACAACCTTTCTTTTTGATTAATTTTGTACATTAGATAATACAAAAATTAAACCAATATCTAGTTATGGTTTAATTTGGTAGCAGGTTTTTAAATATTTAACTATTTACAATGAGAAGTTATTTTATATATCAGGTTATTTTTGGCATGAATTTATATCAAATTCCTGCATTTTTTTCTTACTTTTTCAATGATGTTGTGCCAAATTTATGATTTGTTTTGATAAATTAATGATTTTTAGAATGAATGATTAACTTTTAAAAATTAGATATGGCACGTAAAATGTTTATTTTTTGGAAACTTCATAATCCTCAAATTAAAAGTAATTAGCGCTATAGGCACTTTCATACAAATTTCGCGTTTAGTTTATGATAATACCCGGTTTAGAAGGAAGATTTATGAAATTTAAATGTTAAATCTACTTGTTAAAGATCCACTAATGTGATTATGTACGGATTGGGTCCTAATCAGATGGTGTATTTCAAAAATCTACCATCAAACACAGTGTGAAATATAGACCGAGAAGGGAAGAGATGTCACTTCACACTAGATAGAATATTTCTCGAGAGTCTAAATAAAATACCGAAAGGATTTAACATCTGGATCTAGAGAGCTTTAGGATTCAATCCACCTGTTGATAAACAGTATTTTCGCCTCTTGGTTTATATTTCACTCTGAAGTTATGATTAACACCCCGTACTAACATATCCATCATAATGGTCCTTAAGAGTGTCTATAAAGTAGAGGCGTTACTACGTGACTAACATCACTAGCCTCATCCACCATCAGGATGGAGCCCTCCATGTTAACAGCTCCAGAAGGACGGGCTTAGTAAAACCACGCCAAAACGCTACTACTCTATTGGCTGACTGTTTAACAACACTATCATGAAGTTCGGAAATTTACGTAGTGTTACCTTATAAAGATATTGGTGTTGCAACTTGATTAAAGTATAAGGACTTCGAAATTAGACCAAATAAGTCAATATTGAACAATTTTTTTCCAATTCATAGATAGTAAATGTAATTAGAATTGCTCCTAAAATTTAATTCGGTTAATTTGCGAATCCATTACTTTTGAGTTCAAACTTCTAACCCTAATCTAGCGTGGTTTTTAACTATTTGTCCCGAATTAACTGTCATATCAGTAAACCATAAAACCCTCAAAAAATTATTTTTGAAGCAGCATGGCACCCTTACGATAATTTTATCATAAATTTCTCGCGGAATTTCAGTGCAGCGTATTTTTTTAAATCCCGGTAACTGGCTCAAAAACACACTATCTTAATTATTAATTACATACTCAAATTAAGAAAATTGAAATTTGCCACATCAGTTTTTAGATATAAAAAGTTTTTTTTTATAATAAATGGGCAAATTTTAATTTTTAAACCCTTGATTTTAGCGCTAAAGAACAATGAGTGTTAAAACCCCTTTATGTGCAGAGTTTTTCTTTAGTTGGTTTTTGTTTTTCATACTAAAACATTACAAAAATTAGTGCAATCAGGGCACAAAAAATTTTACATTCAATATTACATTTAATTTTTAGCTTTTTTTTATTAAACTTTTGCCGTTTTTTTTAGATTTTTTATAATTATTTAAAAATTAATAATATGAAACTCAAAAAACACTAATAAAGCTGAGAGAGAAAAGTGCTAGCAACTTTTTCTTTCAAATTCTTTTTTGTTTTTGGTAAAAGTTGATACAAGATATGCGTTGGGACCATAAAAAAAGGTTATTAAAATACTACTAGTACGATGATGGTTAATATATTCATGGGATAGGTGGCACAAGCGATATTTATACAGCAGTTTTTTTTATTACTTAATATTCGTCTTAGTAAGATGATTTTTTTTATATATAATTATGAACTAACGAGAATATATACCCTGGGATTTTTTTTTTTTTTTTTTTTTTTTATAGTGGAATCTTAATTCTTCTAAAAAGAATTTGTTTAATTAGTTCTTTAGTTTAATAATTATCCGTTTACGGTATGATAATTAGATTTTAAAGCCCTTTTTAAGTTTCAATAATCAAACCCATATAAGCGTTTATAAATAATTGAATTATTAACAAATTATCGTTAACAATTTAACTATATTTATGTGAGGAGTTAGAATTTTTCAGTCAATTCTTAAGAATCGCGTAAAATTCTGATAGAAAATTTGTTTATGTTTGCACAGTTTTTTTTCAGGGTTTAGAGTTATTGTTTTCCTCTTCAGAAAAATCCCCGTAATTTTTAGTCATAATTTCAAACTAAATGAAATAATCTAACCCGTTTTGAAATTACTGTTAAATTTAACTGTAGTTAAGAGTTTCGTGTCAAAAAAGGGGCTAATTCTGGCGTTAAACTTAAGAAGCTCACTGTTAAGGCCAATATTTAGCTTTAAAACAGTTTATAGTTTTCATATTTTTTTCACAAGAGGTAAAATTTAATTTTCGGTATCCCAAATTCTTAATTATTCTCACGAATTTTTATGAAATTTTCTCTATACTTTCACGCGCAAAAATATGTTTTAAACACCGATTTTCTTGTCACGTAGATAGTTTTTCGGGAGGGGGGAAAAAATATGGGAAGGGATATATCATATTTTCAACGAACTTTCGTTGAAATGTTTATGTATTTTGTAGACCTTGTGCCACCGTTTATTTAAACGTTAAAAAAATATTTAAAAATGATCACGAAAAATATTTTTTTTTTTTTACTTTTTTCTTTTTTTTGTGAAGTTTTAAAACACTTCTAAAGTTGCATCTCTGTTTCGCTCTGGGCCTAGATAAATTTTCACGAAAAACAGAAAACAATAAACTGAAGGAAATTTAACATTCAAGTTTTTTTCTTCAAGTATATCTAAATTCCTAGTTTAAATCTTTTAAACCGAAAATTTCACTTCTAAAAAAAAATGTTTTGCATGTTGATTTTTCTTGTTTGTGTTTTTCTTCCCTGAAGAGCGTTCTTAAATCTTACATAAGTCGCACATTTAAACCATCGTCATGGTTTAAAAATTTTCCTTTGCGTGTTGCGTTAACACAACCCTGTCTCTGTGCAGTTCGGCACCCCCTGTAGTTTCTCTTTGTTATATAGTCAATTTCCTGAATTTTTTTTTTTTTTTTGGAATGATATTTTTACGCTAGTTATTGATTGTTCATATTTTTAAGCGCAAATATCTCACACACGTTTTTATATAAAAACACGTGCACTATATCCAAGGTCAGAAGTTCAAAGGTTAAGGTCACGGCTATTAAACTGTCCTTTTAGGTTCAAGTTTATAACCTATTATCAAAATACTTTTTTATATAAAGTCTTGAGTATTTTAACAATTTTTGCGTTTTATTTTCCTTCAACTCTCTTTATTGACGAGAGTAAGTTTGTGGTTTCATCCTCGTATGTTTGAACTAACATTACGTGCAGTATTTTAAAGCTTATGGAGAGGGTGAGGAGGTTAATTTTAAGCATCTAATATTTGTTTTAAATGTTACGGTGTGGATAAAAGGTGCGGTTTGTTAAAAAATAAGCGTTAAAATTCCTGAAAAAACTACACCCAAGCCCAAATGCGCAGTAACGAAGAAAAGCTCCAATTTTTTTAAATAATGTTTAAGTATTATTAACGCAATATAACCCAAATTAAAGATGGAAAAAACAAAGAAAAAAATAGATTTATTTAAAAAAAAGGGTAATTTTATTTACGAATAGTTTTGAGAAAAAGCTTAACGTTACGTAAAAAAAAAGACATTAAAGCACAAAAATGGTTTAAAATTTTAGCATATGGCCAAAATAGAGGAATAAATTTGATCAAATTAAGATTCTAAAACATTTACTCCTTTATTATTTAATAATGATGGGACAAAAAAATGAAAATAAACTTAATAAAAATGCACTAAAGATTGAAATTTGATTAATTAAGTTTTGCTTCTTGAAAAATAAATTCAACTTCTTGCGTTACACGTCAATATGGCTAATCCCTACCCAACGACAGCGTGACTTGTATGGGGACCAAAATAATTTTAGTTAGGTTAACCTAAAACTTGCGCGTGTTTCTGAGGATTTACGCATCAACCCGTAGATTATGTTTCATTACTAAGGTGGATTTTAAAGATTAAATTCCGTTTGTAATAAGCGTAATTAATAAAAATGACAAGATTAATTAGCCAAACATTTAATTTTGGGCTTAACTTGTTTGCGAATTGAGGCCAAGTACAATACGAGTTAAGCTTAAGCCAGTCTGTATGTAATGCAATGTACGATGAGAGCGAGTAGTTTGAGTTAGGCTTAGCAACTGCTTTTGTTTTCAGAGTTAGATAAGCTTTTCGAGGTAGTGTTAAATATACAGGCGCTATGTTACGCGTGTTAGTGGTTAAATTAAGTTTTACAGGCAGTTTATCAGTTACGCTTTGTCATCTACGGAATACATCCTAACTAAGTTTAAGTTTAAAAATGAAATTTTGTGAGGTTTTTGATGTGGCTGTTTAACATGTACTGTAATACTAAGCTTTTGTTTTGTGGAGGAAGGGAGGGGACAAGACTATACGCGAGGATTTTTTTCGTGTTAAAAATGTATTGAGGATTCATTTGTTTTTTTTTTGTAGTTTCTTTTACCCGTGGGAACTATGTTAGCCCAGGCGGGTTTGTTTCCTGGTTGAGTCGAATCCCCGTCTAAGTCCAACTATAATGTCCGGGCAAATGAGCCTGACTATAAGTGGCTCCGCTATTGGCTAAGTAAGTAGCGGGCATGGTAGTCGCGTGCGGGTGATTTTGGTTGTAATTGGAAGCGGCGGCTGCTGCGGCTAATACGCTTCCAGAGTGGGCAAAGTTGGGTAGGGAGTGCTGCGTGTAACCCATGCTAGCTAGAGCGTGTGGCAATGACATAGACGAGGATAACGAGGGCAAAACGCCGCTGGTAGTTGTGGGCGTGGAATTTTGTTGGGACGACGAAGAATTAGAGCCGGGACTGACTGTCTGGGCAGGGGGTGACGAAGACTGGGAGACAGGGGTGGAATTTCCCGAACGGTTCGAATTTCCCGATTGATTGTGGGATTGTGTCACGTGCGAAGCGGGGATGTTGTCTTGACTTTCAGAGCTTTCCTGCGAAGAATCTTCGTGTCTCGGTGGCGGTTTAGCTGGTTGAACGCTGTCCACACTTTGCTGGAAAAAAGCTCACGGTCACGAGATAGGCACAGCTCAAAAACAAAAGGTCATGTAATCTGCGACACATTTTTATGGGCTTTTTCTCATTAACCCCCTAATTTTACCCCTCACCAACCCCCTTCACCCGCAACCTTCGCTAGAGAATGTAAAATAAATTAATAAACCCAAACCATGCTCCAAGCGTTCATTCACCAAGCAGGAACGTGCGATTACAAATGTCAAGCTTTTTTTATTTTCAAATTTAAAGGAATTTGAGAAATGCAGTTAGTATATTTTCCCTTTTGATTTATCTTAAGCTACATTCACACTAAACGTTGAAAGCATTGAGAATCCAGTTGAATAGACTTTTCAAGCAATTTATTTTTTGACAAAGAATCTCTACTGTTAACCAGGGTTCATACAACATTTGGAAAACATATTTCCCATAATTTTACAGTGATTTATCCCTCATATTTCTATGTGCACCAAAGCTTTAGAAAATCCTTACTTTTTGATGTAGTTCATCATTGATAAAGTACTCGCACTTTCATGAATTCCCCGATTTATGTCAATTTTTTAAGAGTCTCCCGGATTCATTAAAATTCCCTAATATTCCTAGGTTTGTATGAACCGTGGTTGATCCCAAAGTCTTTAGTGTGAATGTGGCTTTAGTGTTTAAATAAGAGTTTAAGAAATCAAAGAACTTTTATACGGTGGAGGTGCATCATGTGGCCAATGCATTGAAGATATAAATTTCTTAAACTCGAGGGAAATGTATGTATTATAAATAAGATGGTTATGATTTGTAAACCAATTAAAAAAGTTTGTACAAATCTTATTTAAATAACTTGTTCCTGCATTTCATAAAATCCGTTTAAACTTTCCAAAATTATTCCCCATTCTAACGCACGAAGAAGAAAAGCAAAAAGAGAGATGCACATAAATGTTTCCTTTTAAATAATAATTGTTAACGTAATTTTAAGGAGGAATTGGGGAAGATCTTTTTATATCGCGGGATCTATCTAGTGAGATTGCGCAATTTTCTGTAAATTTTCTGCCCAACTGCACGAGACTTGTTTTTTTTTTGTCATAAATGTTTTGGTCAAGAAAAAAAAAACCCCACCAATTTTTTATACACACAAAAATACCCCGTTCCCGTTAAACAATTTCATCAGCATGTAGCGTATTTTGCTACGATTAAGTTAAGGCCAGTTTAATAAAAAAAAAAAAAACACTTAAAACTTAAAACCACTCAAAGTTTCAAAAATAAATTAAACACAAACTGAGATCAGTTTTGTTTTCAAAAGGTATGTTGGTTCAAAAATAAATAAGCAATAATAATAATAATCAAGTAAAAAAAATATTGTATAATAAAAGAACTAAATATAAGAAAAAGATATTACCTTTCTCCTGTATTCCTCCATACTGCCTTCGTAACGAATTTTTTCATCGTTTTGTTTCTCCACATACGGCCTTTTTTCTTCCTCTGTCATTCCTCGCCATTTTTCTCCACCTGTTACATTTTTTTTGGCAATTTTTAGTTTGCTTCATTGTGTGAAAAATCATGGTTTTTAATTACCGAGTTTGGCTAAGGCTGCGACACCGCCATCAGGCTCTTTGCCAGCCATGGTTTTGCGAAAATCGCCCATGAAAAGCATGAAAGCTGTACCGGGTCGTTTGGGCTTGTTTACGTCTCTGGCTGGTTTGTATATGGCCATCTTTAATTAGAAATTAATTTAGTTTGGAACTGATTTGATACTTTTTACAGAAATTTAATTTTTTTCGGGAGAAAAAAATTTTGATAAATAATTTCTTAGAAATTGTTTCCAAATTTGTTTATATATATACCTCTCTTTTGTAACGTTCTTTGTCCCTGTTTGCGGCATTTGAAAATGGAGTTTTCTCATCCTCTGTCATTGAGTTCCATTTTCCGGCACATTCTTTGCCAAAATCACCAATCTAATGATAAATTTTCAATCATTTATTCTAGAATCCTTCTAAGGTGTAGACTTAAAGGGAGGATGAAATAATGTTTTATTTCTTCATGCTACCTTTACTTTTTTTTTTTTTAACTTTTAATGGATAATGAGATAATTCTTACCCTGGGTATTTGTCGTCCGGCTTTTTTAAGTTCCTCGCGATACCACTGGGTGAAGTTTATGTAAGCGGTGGTGGCGCGTTTTGGGGCCGGGACACCGTCCTTGTTTACCTTGGGTTTCTTTTGCTTTTTGTGGCTGGCACTTCCACTGGAGGTAGTGCTTTGATAATTAGCGGTGGCACCGCCATGGTGAGTAAGGTGGGAAGTATTGCTGTTATTCATTGAACTGCTGGCTATTCCTGACATTCCTTGATTCGAATTTACTGATAAGTTCAAACCCGCGGGTAACATAGACAATTGGGCCATAGCCGGGTGAATAGAAGAATTATTTGCTGCTGAGACGACTGCTGCATGCTGCGCCATTGCATGGTGGTAGTCATATTCGGTTGACAAGGAAAGATTCCTATGTCCTAGAGGCAGTCCATCTTCTACGGTAGCCAAAACCCAACAAAAATTAAAATACAAAATTTTTCGGTTAAATAAAATTAAAACTGAACATCTAAGGGGCTGTACATAAATTACGTCATCATCTCAAAATAAAGGAAATTTAAAAAAAGGAAAAAAAAAAAAAAAAAATAAAGCAGGATCAAAAATTTCATAGACAAAGCAATTTTTACTTGCAAATTAAGTTCCTTCCAAGGTTGCGACTAAGTTAAGGAGTTAAAAATTTAGAATTGTGTTATTTATGAACAGCCCCTATTAAAAAGCAATTAATTTTCTAGTATTCATTTAAAACGTTAAAATTATTAGTTTCTAGCCACCCAATTAACTATCCCTTTAAAAAAGTTTGTCAACTTTTAAAATTAGAAAAAAAAAGATTTAAACCCAAACTTTAATTAAATCTAAATATGTTCAATTAAGCGATTAGCTAAGTTTGCGTTTAAGTATTAAATGCGAAATTAAATTCCGAATATAGCGTAAAACTAGTTTAAAACTGGCATATAAATATATACTCACTCTACATTTGAACATGTAGATTTTTTAACCATAAGGACAATTAAACCCATTTTTCCAACAAAAAATTAAATTCGCGAATTTATTAAAATAGTCAATCGAAAAAGACTAAGCTTTCGTAAATTAGATAAAATTTGAAAAAATTCGACTTAAATCGAATAAAATGGCGCAAAACCGTATATAAAAACATTATTTTCAAGCTAGTCCAGCTTTTGTAGCTTTCGTTCCATCGCGATATCGGCCTATTTTTTCTTGTCTCCATTTTAAGTTTTGAGCTGCCTGCCTTTCTCTCTAGTTGCGTCTCTCTCCTTCCCCATTTAGCTATCCGCCATGCTTTTTCGTCCCTAGGAAGCTACGACGGCTTTGGCAATGTCGGCCCTCGCCGGAGAGAGAGAAGCCTGCCGAAGCCTGAGAAAGAGCTCGAACCACGGCCGAAGGCTACTCAGCTTTCCCGGCGCTAAAACTACGGGGTCGACCATTGAACGAATACCAAGCAAAACGTACAAAAGGGCGACGATACCAGCCATACTAGCTAAAATTTCGCGCCAGATTAATACAAAGACGAATAATTACCAATATATTAAATAAATAGAAGAAATAAACGCCCGGAGAAAACTTTTTCCTAGTAAATCCGTCACTTTTCGAATCTCTATATTGTTTTAGGTAAACTCGAGTCCGCCTCTAGATACGAGAAGAATCTTCTAATTTTAAAAAGGGTCCCGACTTTTTGAGAAATCGATTAGAAAACCCGCCAAAATTTCGCCTGGCCTTTTCCTACGTTGGTTCTCCTCGCCTTGACAACGCGAACTCCCGCGCTAATAACTGCTGGGATTCGTTTTCGTCCGCTCCCCGCCCTCCTTTCCCCTCTCCGTTCTTCGATCGGATCCTTTAGATAGATAAAAGAAAAAAAAAAAAAAAGCCCCTTTTTTCATACGTTATTTAATTGTAAATTAAATTCTTTTTTTTTTTCCTTTCGGAAAAGATATTTATATCTAGATAAGGTTAGACGGCTTTGCGCGAAAGAGGGGTGGGGGGTTGTATTGGCTAGCTAAATCGGGGAAGCTGAGTTCTCGGACCGTTGTGGCCGACGCTTTGGTATAGCTAGAACCACGCCGTTAAGCCTAACATTTTTCTTTCTCTTTTGTTCTCTCTATCCTACGCTGGCTAAGCTAGCCCCCATTGGGCATACTTTTCGAAATAGGCCTATACAAGATGTCATTATCATCTTTAGCCAAAGAGAGAAAACGAATTTTTCATCCCCGGGAAACGCGTCTAAAAGAAGAATTTTTTTTCGGGGTTACTAAAGTGAAAAGAGAGCGCTAGTTGTTTTTAGCTTTTGACAATTCTCCCACGGACAGGGTGTCTTATCGCGGGGCTCTAGCTTCCTCGCGGACAAAAATGCTCGCAGCAGGCAACGAAGCTACGAGCGGAGAATGGCGGGAAAGAGAAGCGCCTTTTGAATCGCTCGCTGGATTAGCTTTAATTTAAGTTTTAATCGAGACGGAAACATTCGAGGAAGGCAGATACGTCGAATATAGACGCTCTACTTTATAGTACATCGTCTAACGTAAAGGTTGTTACGGTTCACTTACCCATAACTCCTTCGGGATGAAAATTTATAACAATAAAATTTGCCGCTGTACGATAAAAGCGACGCGGCTTTACATCTACTCTCTGGTATCTCCTACCCTCGATGCAGATTGCTATGCGTCATTCGAAGCTGACACCGTAGCGCCACCTACGGAGCGCTCGCAACTCCTAAGAGCTCAGTTTTTTCTTATTGGCTCGAAGAAAGCCTGTCAAAACCGTTTGAAATGAGCGGAAGTCCCCACCGCCTAGGCCTCGCGCAGCCCTTCTTTCCCGCTAATTTTTTTCTCCTTTACCCACAGGCCGCCCGCTTTCCTCCGCGCTAGCAAGTTGAGTTGGTTGTTTACGATCTCTCCTCGTAATGGGGTTTTTTCTTCGCTAATACCACGCGCGCTGGTTCCCTTCTCTAACCCCGGTTCGATACTCTTAGGGTTACGTATAATCTAATCAAAAGCGACGGTTTCGCGTTGTAATTACGAGTCACTAAAGACGATTCATCTTATTAAAATGTGATATTTGAAAAGGTTTAACCCTTTTATTTGACCCACAAGATAGAATAGATACTCATTCTTGTTGGGTTTGACTTTCTTAACCCTTTAATTTTATTAAGCCTTAATTTACAAATTAGTTTGTGCCCTCATCGGAGACGACCGAGAGTCACCGCCAGCTGAAGGTCAAGGGGTTATATTTGGCGTTCTGACTATTATTACCATCAATTAGGTTTTGGTAATACTGTAACTGAACTAATCAAGGATTCTGATGAAAAATTAAAGTAAGTTTCTCAATAATGTTCTATAAAAACATTAAAATTTTGTAACCCTTGTTACATTTTCAATTGTTTTACTTCAAAGGTAATAACCATGTTTGGTGGAAACAAAGCTCCCTTGGATGACCAAACACCAGCACCTCCAATAGTACCAAAGTTATTGAGTTCCAGAGATGCTTCTGAAAGTAGTGAGCCAGCTTCTTCTACAATAGCTAATGAACCAACTTTTGCCTCTTTTGCCCAAACCACTACACCTCTCTTTGGCGGAGTTGTTAAACCTGAAGGAAATGATCATTCTTCAAAATCATCCTCGGTGTTTAAGCAAGAGAACTTGAATCCTTTTGGAAAGTTATCGTCTTCCAAAGAATTTATGACTCCTTCATCGATATTCTCAAAAACAACCACAGCTGTACCGAGCGCTACATCATTATTTGAACCTTCTTCAAGTTCAAGTTTCTTTTTGTCAGCCCAAGCCTTGGTCAAACCTGTTTTTTCCGCCACAACTTTGGCTAAAACAAACCCAAATGTGGATAAACCTGCGCCTGAAAAGACTGTGGATGTGAAACCCGCTCCTTATTCTTCATCAAACCCTTTCAGTTTCAAAGCCAACACCAAATCTAACCCTAAGTCGCTTTTTGGAGTTCCAACCAATACGGCGTACAAGAGTTCCTTTTCGAGTCCATTCAGTTTTGTACGGAAACCGGAGGCAAATGCGCCTCCTGAGAAACACGATATTGCCAAAACAGAGGCAGTTGAGGGTAAAAATGAAAAGGAGGAAATCAAAATAGTATCCATTCCTGATAAACTTTACTCTGCGCAAACTGAGGCTTCACTGAGAATGAGAATTAAACAAAGAATGAGAGATAGTGGCAATGAAGAAGGAACTGAATCACTTCCTGAAAAACTTAAAGTTGATGTGCGAAAATACCGATCAGTTATTTTAAAAGGAGTTCCCAAAGAATTAAATAATAAAATCTTCATGAAAAAACATTTTACTAAGTTTGGTTTAGTCAATCAGCTCAAATGCAACGTTAAAAAGGATCATACCATCGTTTATTTCAACAATCACGAAGCTGCAGCTAAAGCGAAGAAATCTGGTGGTAAATTAGTCGATGGGACGGATCCTATACCAGTATTTTATACAACTGAGACAAATCTTCGAAGAAAGAGTAGTTCCGAATTGGAGTCTCCTACAAAGCCATCGGATATCACTTCTGAAGTTGATGAAGAACTAAAAGCTATGGGATCAGCCCCGTTAGAAACACCAAAATTAATAAAACGAAGACCCAGAGGAGAAACATCATCGTCTTCTCCATCTAGAGAGAAAATGGAACCTAGGCAACCGTCAAAAAGATTAGAAAGCAAGAAAGCTGAAAAAGATCCCCGTAAATCTGTAAGTAAAACTCAGACAACAGTTCCAAGCTCCATCACTCAACCTAAAAGCAAACTTGACACGGAACCGCTAGTGGCTTTATTAACAATGGTGACCAACAACAATGGCGAACGTTATAGAGTTTTAGATGCCAGGGATAAACTTATGAGAACTAAGGTTACGAAGCAGTCTGATATCGCGACAGCTAAGGCTGCGAGAGGAACTTGCCCAGATATGTGTCCCGAAAAAGAAAGGTATAGTCGCTCCGATAAATTTTGCCTTTCTGGTTTCGAAATGAAGCAAGACACTGGTCAGTCTATCATGGATCCGAGAAAAGTCTTGAAGGAGTATAGTAGATCCTCGGCTGATCAAGAAGAACCATTATCTCACGAACTTCGACCTGTTCAAGTTTTGCAAATGACTATGGATTACCTCCTATGTAACATTATGGATCATCCTGAAACTTCAATAGTTAGCGAATGGTACGATTTTATTTGGAATAGAACTAGAGCGATTCGCAAAGATATAACCCAGCAACATCTTTGTGACGAAAAAAGCGTTTCTTTGGTGGAAAAATGTGCTAGGTTCCATATTCATTGTAGCGAAATTTTATCCGAAGAAGATGTCATGGTTTTTGACCCAAAAATAAACAATGAAAATTTGACTAAATGTCTTCAAACCTTGAAGCATTTTTACGCCGATTTGGAAGAGAAGGGAGTCGTGTGTCCCAACGAGGATGAATTTAGAGCTTACGAAATTCTCCTAAATTTAAACGAAAGCGATATTGCCAGTCAAGTCCAAACTTTGAGGAAGGAAATTCGTACCTCGAACCTTGTCAAATTTGCCAACGAAGTCTTTCAATCACTAAGCAACAACAACTACGTCCGTTTTTTTGCGTTATTGAAGAAAGCCACCTATTTGCAAGCTTGTATCATGCATCGTTACTTTGCCCAAGTTCGAACCAAAGCCTTGAAAGTCATTTTAAAAGCTTTTCGACAACCTAATCAAGTTACAAATCAATTTTCCATCGAGGAATTGGTTCGTATATTAGCCTTCGAAGGTGTAGAAGAGGCTACCCAATTTTGTAATTGGCTTCAGTTACGAGTCGAAGATAATTGTTTCTCCCTCAATAAACCTTTGGGTGTACCGGATGGTTCAGCTCCAATTTTTCGCGCCCATAAATTCATTGAAGCTAAGAGGTCTTGTACTGTTGGAGAGGTAATGAGAAAGGAAGAATGATATTTGCTTAAAAAGATTTAACTGAATTTTTTTAAAAAACTTATTTAGATAGTGAATGGTGGACCTTTGCCAGATAATCCCTTAAATTGGTATATTCCTCACAACAGCTTCGATGAAAATGGAGTACTGAAAGAAATGGCTTATACTGCAATGGATCAAGCTGTTAAAAGTAAATAAAAAAAAAATATTTTCCTCGCTTCTAAACCGATATTGTAATATATAGATGGTGAACCAAAAAATCTTTATAAACTAAAATTATAAGTATCATCATTTAACATTTGATGTCAGTATTAGTTAAATTACAATAATGGCCAATGCCATATAACAAAAAATTACTTAAAACAATTTTTTTTGGAATTCCCCTTCAAAAATACCTAAAAAAAAGGTTATGATGCATTATTGCCTATAATGTAACATTTTTGACTCTTATTTCATTGTATCTAGCTAGATATTGGACTAGTTTTAGTGGTTGAACGTTTGTTCTAACAAAATTCTGAACTTCATCTTTTTCCTTCTAACCAGTGGGCCTTTTTTAAGTAGACTAAAATTCTTAAGCCTAGCTTTAGCGGACGAATTCTGGTTATAAGGAAAAAATTTCCTTGTTACAAATACTAGGTAGTCTGCAAAGGCAAGGCGTAGCAACTACAATTTCAGACAAGTATAAGCAAACTGCTTCCCCCATGCCGAATTTTGTTAAAACAAGGTTTTACTCTAGCCCCGTAATACTTTGCTTAAGAGTTAAAATTTTCATGTAGAGTTGGTTTTTTCTTTGATTCAATTTAGGCTAAGCAAGGCTGCTGTTCCTTGTACTAATTTTTGGCGAGTTAAACCATAATTTTTAAATTTCAGCGTTACCTATTCAAAAGGATGGTGTTGAGAAGGCATCAAATTTTATGACTCAAGTCACTCAGCCAATTTCCTTCCAACCATCGTCTCATCCACCTATATCTTTCTCATCCGCACCCTCATTCTCCCCCGTACCAATTTTCAAATCAATGGAGCCAACTCAGACTCAAAATGAGCCTGACCCTGCCACAGTTATCGTTAGAACTCCTTCACCACCTCCCACATTATCTAACGAAGATATCCTCGAAGTATGTTTCAAACTTTTAACAATCAAAATGTTACAATTATTTATATTTGATTTGATTTTTAGATCGTGGAAGAAAATATTACCGAAGTTTTCAGAGAAACTTTTATAAGTATGACGAAAGAAATTGCTCGCGAAACAATTATAGATTTTCAAGTTCATGATTCAGCAACGAAGCTTCTATTGGAGACGACCGAAGACATTATACGGTATATATTGATGTTAAAACTCTAACCATCTCTTTGAGATGAAGAGCTTTAGTAATTTTTGACTTGAATTTAATGCAGAAATGTTGCGTCGGAATCAATTGCTGAGTTAAGAGAGGCTAAAGAACTACAGGAACAAGCTGAACAATATCAACGCGTTGGAGAAATGTTAAAAGAAAGTTTAACTACAGAAGTTATTGAGAAAGAAATGAAAGCCATAGCGATGTAAGTAAATATTACGAGTTAATCATTTCTCCCAATATGATAAGTAATGAATAATTAGGATAATATCCATTATTTTCTTCTAAAATCACAAAAGGAGGGAGAGCGATTTAATCTGTAGTGTTGGTTGGCATGGTTATTTTAAAGGGATATTTGTAGAAATAAAGCATTTTGTTCAGATTCTTTATGCTATGTGCGAAAACTAACACTTTTTTTCAATGTTATGTTTATAATCTTCTTGTTGTTTTGAATTGACAATTAGGTATATTTTACTAATTGTCATTAACAATTGGGAAGAAAATCATTCATTGAAGTTTTGAGGGATTTACACCGTGTAGAGTTTCGGTGAATTTGCGATAAACTTCGAACAGATTTAAAATTTTACGATATTATTTAGTCTTAAATTTTAAAATATTGCGGTTATTTTTATGTTGCCTTTTTTTGCAGTTTAATCCATTGCCAATTGAAAGAAGAAATGCATCATCGTATATCAACGGATTTGATGTCGGAAATACTTGAAGAATCTGTAGCTGAAAACTTGTCATTAACGGCTGAGGAAGTTTATGCGAATGAAATTGATTGGAAGCGTAAAATTGACTTATTTATGAAGAAGAAAGCTTTGCAAAGATCCAAGAAATATTTCTTACTTTGGAAAAAGATTTGCGCTCAAAGAAAAACTTTGGATTTTGTCCGTCGAACTTTTCCAGCAGCGCCACCTATTGGTCTACAAAATTTTGAACATTTAATTATCACTTCAAATCCTAAGTCAATTTTGGATGTTAGTTACGAAGAAAAGAATGCCAAGAAAAATATAGGTAAATGAAAATTCAAGTAATGTTGAGCTATATCACGATTATACAGATACTGATATCAAGATTTAAAAACTTCGTTAGATTAGTATTGATAAATAGAGTACCAATGTGACAAAATTGATATTTTTGTTTTTGTTACTTTATCAATAGTTTTTAGTGTGATATTCAAATTTTCACGCACTAAAAGCGCCATCTATCTTAGAATATCAGTATTGGTAAAATCTCATTATTAGTTTAGTTGCATTGTGGACTCCTGTACCTTAATCAAATAGGCAAAGCTATAGCTTCCACTGTATATCATATTACCTTTCATTTAAACTGTGAGGTAGGGAGAAGAGGGATAAAACAAAGCCAAATTAGCAGAACAATTTCAGGCTTTAAAAACAAATGGCACCACTAGACTCGTTTAAAATAGTGTAGTTTTTACCTGAATTCAAGAATGTTGAAAGCAAAATTTTTGCGAATAACAAATTATGCGCACAGCAGCAAAAACTATACAGTCGACATTTTGAATTTCCTATTTTTGGACGATATCTCAGTGAAATGAAGTAATCGCGCAGTTTACTTGATGACATTCAAAGTATTGAAATAAATTTTTAATTTTGTGTTAAACATCAGAACTTGCGCACAACTTTGGCCTTCACTAAATTGTGTCGCACTATTCTTAATGAATTTCTCCTGACGTAATTGTGGAAATTTATATTAAGCTCAAACAACCAGGCAACACACCCTTAAATGCACAAAATTTCCAGTACGGCTGCTAATCGAACCCAAGTCATTGTGGTTTGGTTTGGTACTTAGATAATGAACTTCTTTTCTTGTCCAGTTAAGATACAGGGTCCATAAAATTTGTTTTAAACTTATATTTTATAAATTAGAAGATTAATTTTAAAGTTAACTTTAAATTTTTTTTTTTTTAGATTCTGGTCTTTGCATCAAAAGACTGAGCGATTCATTAATCTGTCATCCATTGAACATCTTTCAAACAATTGGTCCCGCTTTGATTAGAAAATACGAAACCCCTCCTAGATTTATCCCCTTTAAGATTATTTTAACATTACCCGGAGGAGATAGAGATAGTCAAATTGGTTTCTCTAATTGGCTCGTTGAGAAATTTTCCTTCTCCCAGAAGAGTCTTTCTTTCAAAAATGACTTAATAATAGCCGAAAGCGTGGCTTATAGCTCACCCTTCGATAAGACAGTCATCGGTTTATCTTCATTAATTGTTGGAAATGATATTCAAACTTTCGACGTAAAGGAAAAATTATTGGGATTAAGTTGCATTGTTATCTTCTTCGACGTATTGGAAGATAATTTAAAATCATTGAAAAGAAACCTCGGTAATTTACTAAGAAGAAAACCTAAATTTCCTCCAGTTCCCGTGGCAGTTTTAATGATAAACTTCGATGAAAAAACGCACGAAAATTTACGTTACGATACAGAGTCGATTCTTGAGAAGTTTAGCCGAGACTTAATTTCGGATTATACTATAAAAAGACTAGATTTTCACAGACGGGTTGAATCGTTTAACGAGACTTTGAATGAGACTTTAACGTGGTTAGCGGAAAGTTTAGTTAACCAACCTATCTTAGAATCGGTTTATTTAAGAGATTATCTCGAAGATGGTGTCAAAAAATACGTTTTAGATCGTATTTATCTTGATTTATCGATGAAACAACGACAATTTAAAACTCTTCATATACAAGCCATTGATTCTATCGTACATTTATATAACTCTGTCGTCGAACATTTGATTAATGTTGCGTGCAATGAAGATCTCTCAAATCATTCGTGGCCTCCACCCGAGTTTCAAAACAATCTTATTTGTTATTCGACAAAGTGGAATAACCCTGAAAATTTGAAGTTACTTAAAGATTTATTAGAAAATTTATTGATTGATAAAAGTTGTGTTGATGATTTGGACATTCTAAGTCGAGAATCTGCCTTCATGTTTGCTACAAACGTATTTGGACCGGAAGAACGAGTAATTGGCGTTGAAATCAGTGATGCTCTTCAAAAATATCCGTCAAAATATGTACCTTGGGCCGAAGTTTTTTTGATTATCACCCGACATTTGTTAAAAGACTTAAATTACATTGATGAAGAAAGTGGGGAAGAAATTACTGTTCATTATGACTCTTCGGAGTTTGACGAATTTGATTTGCCAGTTACTTGGCTAGAAGCGACTCGAGATTCAACGTGCGAATTATTAAAACAAATTGAAACTCCTAAAGAAAGTACTCCAATCACCGTGATACCCTCTAACCTTGAAGCCACCTGCGATGTGAAATCTAAATTTACTATCGAACTTTTGGAGCTTGAAAAATTGATCTCAGAAGAGCAGGAAGAAGCAAAGCGGTTTCGAGAAAAACTACATCAGAATGCTAAAGATGAACTGCTAATGGGTAAGACTTGCCTTTTTTATTATTTATTAAATATAAGGTGAATAAGTAAATATATAAAGTGACTTGTTAATTAACAAGTTGAAATTATATATATTTACCTATAAATTTTAGGTCTTGGACCTATAATTAAAATAAGTCTATTTAAAACAGATTTAAAATTGCCAAAAATATCTGAATTAAAAAATAATTTACCAGTAAAATAAGTTAAATAATCAAAATGATCTAAATTGAATTGGTTGAATCCCCTAAAAGTGACAAAAACGCTATATTCAAATCTTACTTAACTGGCATTATGTTGACGTCACTAAATTGTTAAAACATTTACGCAAGCCTCTCCCCCATCGTCCACAAGTTTGCCACTTAAGCATTTCCAGTAATCTTTTCTTAGTAAATAAACCACTAAAAATGATTATTATTATGATTATTCGATAAAAAAAGCTCATACAAATTCAATTTTAATATTTAAATCAACAAGGAACATGCCAGAAATTTTGTTGATAATGAATGCGTAAGAATTTCAAAACATGTAAAATATTAATTCTAGGTAACGCAAAATGGATTCAACAAGCAACCAAACATAAATTATCCTTCGGTGATGATTATTGTTGCACGGATAGCAAAAAATCTAAATTTGAATTAAGTGGTTACATAGAAGATGATATTTTAGACTTATCTTATACCCTACAATCTGAAAAGACCTCTAATGATATCTTTAAAAAAAGACTCGAACAAATATTAAATGATTGAAAACTATATCCAAAAGGCAAAATTAATATTTTAAAACCAATTAAATATATTTTAACATAATTATGTTTTTAAATTACAATGATTAAAAAACTCTTAAGTACGAATCATAGTCTAGATTTTCTGTCAGTTGTTCATTAGTGCAAATTTGGCTAATGGGGTGGGAACTTCTGTCACAGTTAACTAATGCCCCAATCTTGTGAATGCATCTATGGTTGAAGTTTAGCTAGAAAAAACAATGCCCCTATCATGGAACTAAAGCCCGTTATACTCTTAACCCTACCAACTACTATTAAAATTTACTGAATAGTCTGGGGCTGCACTGAAATCCAGTTAAGGGAGTTGTCAATGAAACTTGTTTAGATATTCTGGAATGCACCGTGCTTGAGTTAGTTGCTGGCAGCTATTGGAGCTGAGACTTGTTTTTAAGCCACAGATTATTAATATAGGGGTGGTCAGATAGATCCGACCATGCACTCTAATCACAGATAGAACACAACTACAAAAACATAACTTTAAACCACTTATCCACGCTTGAAAAATTAATATGCGGGTCACACACAAATTAATCAATATTACAATAACATGTCATCATAAATACCATAATAAGTATAAGACATGCTAAATTTTTTAGTCAATATTTTAGAAGCGCCAGGAGTAGATCACAAAAGGAGTTCGGGTCGCTAGATTCCATAATTTTGAATGCAGTGGGATTCTGAAACGTCATCAATTTTAAACTAAAGTATCGCCATCTATTTTAACTCTGGGCAAAATAAGCTTTATATCTGGTTCCGGTCGAGGTGCGCCAAAGTATTCTGGGAAGTGTAGGAAATGGCGAGTGTCGAGGCTTTGAGTTCGCGTCATAAATCGACCCAGTATAATTATTACCTTGAAACAGCCGTAAAAACTGTAGTAAAGAAAAAAGATAAGTCTACACTTTATAAATTTAAGCCGGCAAGTTCATCTAAAATTGTACAGACTGATGTATTATTCAAAACCCTACCAAGTCAACGTCAGCCAAGGCCTAATTCTAGTAGAAATTCGGATATATTAGGGGTTGTTGCTAGTTTAAGTTTTCAATAATGCGCCTACGTTCTTCGCTGGGATTTTCCTTTTCAATTTCTGTCTCTAAATATTTCAAAACTCCACTTAATTCCATTTTTATTTCCCAAAGAGGTTAAAAAAGTCTTATCACGTTATCAGACTAGTTGTATAAGCAGACGAAACAACAATGGGACAGGTTTGATTACCCAGATCACCTTTCGGTATTATCCAGCCACGCTATTGGCTAGAAAATATAATGCTATTTTCCTACTGTAGGTGGCGCGACTGCTACGTATCAAGATCCCATTGCCTAGAGCATTATGTAATCTAGCGACCCGAACTCCTTTTGTGATCTACTCCTGGAAGCGCACACCTTTTTTCAGCCCAAATATTAACGTTTTTGAGGTTTAAACAGTGCAGTATCAGTCTCATTAAAGTTGTTCAAACAACATGACTAGATTTGTCATTAATTTCCATACTTATTGATATTATGTAACTCATGATAACACACGCAATTTGAGTCAAAATAAGCTTCAGTTCACTCCCAAGTGCTTGGGTAAATAATTGTTTTTATTTTATCAATTTGTAAGAACTTAAGATTAACCAGTTTTAATTAAATCGAGGATTAAATGGATGATAGTGATCGATTAATATCAGCTTTTGAAGCTGAATCATATGTTGAAAGTTTACAAGTATTTAATTTACAAAATATTGGTACAGAAAGGTATTTGTTTCCTCTCTTTAGATTCCGTTACTATGGTTACTATATTTTTTATCGAGTCTCTGAATTTCTATATTAGATGGTTTGAACAACACAATCATATATCTAAATTGACTGCTCAGGCAGTGTTGAGTGCAACTTTAAATGAAGATGAATTTGTCAAGGAATCTTTGGTTTCTTACAATAAGGCATGGTTTATTACATACACGCTCATTTCGACATGAAAACCAACATATCCTTTCTTAATTTTAGCTCCCGATTTTAATTCAAGAACTTATAACCATAAACGTTTGGAAGGAAAACGTTTTTCCACGTTTGATTGATAAATGTTCAAATTTAAGTTCATCTATTCCTCTATATACAACCCTTTTCCACGAAGGAGTTATTTTAAATTTATTAGAAACAGTTCTATACCATCAAGATGTTTTTGAAACAATTTACGAAGATCTATATGATCTCTGCGAATATTGCCACGAGAAAGTAGTTTATTATCTTATCAAGTAAAAAAGAATAATATATTTTCTATATCAAGGACAGTTGTGTAATAAGAAATACTTTTAGTTTTGTCTCAACAAACGAGTTTGGAGTCTCAGAGTCGCCGGTTGCGGATTTGAAACGGCAAAATGACGAATTAAATTATGCCATTGCTTTGAAATCTCTGGCTGCATTATGTTATATCTGTGATAATGTCTCACGGTTGTATTTCAATTAATTACATAATTTTCCTACAAGCTAAGCTCGATGCGTATCACACTTAACATACAGTAATTAGTGAATAAATACCAATAGAATGATGTAAAATCTATTATGATAAAATTTCGAGTTAAAGGGAGAATGCAACCTGGCTAGTGATTTTTCTATTAATTTTTCAATGTTTAAATATGCCTAATCAACTTAACAAACCAATATTAAGCTAGAAATTTTTTTTTAACTTACTAAGAAAGTAGGCTTAATAATGATACATGTAGGGTTTGATATCTCTTGCGAATCACGATACTTTCTTGCTTTTTTCTGACAATAATTGATTCAAACAGAGATCTCAAGTTAAAATTAATTTCTCGCTTAATATTTGTTTCTTAATTATTTTACTAGTGGATTTGACGTATTAATTTAAATAAGCAAAACCATTTGGGATTTATTCAGGTTTTCTCTGACCAAATGATACATTATAAAACATTAATTTTTTTCCACAACGTATCTGTCATGACTCATGAGCCATTTTTACAGAAATATCAAGTTTTGTGATAAAATTCCCTGACCTTTTTGGCCAATTTTTAATTTCCCTTGGTAATGTCTTTCCCTTGTTGTTTGGCCGCATTCTAACTTTAAGAGTCGAGCTTAGTTAATGGAAGTAACATTTCATCATTCTAAATTTTTTTTTTCTTATTCATTAGTTTACCTCTGACTATAATAAACCAAATTTTAAAAGTAAGGGATGTGCCCATGGTTCTAGTTAGACTTATTGAAAAACCACCCTGGCAATCCTATTCCGAACCAAAGGATTTTGGTCCAATAAATGCGTTGAAACTGGGAGGATTAGTAAGGATTTATCTCTCGTAAATATAATTTGTTTCAGAATAAGAATTAATTAGTCTTAAACCTTTTCTTTTTTTTTTTTTTTTTTTAATTAAGGTTTGGGTCAGTTTAATGAGACTACTGTTAGACCAAGAATGCCAAAATAAATACGAATATAACGACTACAAAAAGAACCAACTCTTAAGGGTAATTTCTTTTCAATTGATATAATCCAAAAAATAATAATAACGCTAAATATACTTGAAAGGTTCAAAGATTCATAACTGACGAGTTATTGGATACGATTCCGAGTTTAGAACTTCTTCAAAAATATCTTCAACAATTATCCGTATTTGATCCACCAGCACCAAAGTCAGATTTGATCATTATTGAGGTTAAAATTTAAAAATTATACGGATCTTATTATTTAAATTATAAGTATTTGTTTTTTAATATTAGATGGTTAGTTTAAAAGACACATTAACCAAAATGGGAGCGGGGAATTGGGAGAAACTGGCTGAACTTCAAAAAGAAAGATTTACAAATGCTTCTCCCAAATTCATGAGAGAACATTCAAAAAAGTCTGAACATATTCTTATCGTACTATCTTAAGAGGTTTGTGATCGAGGGGTCGTACACTAATTCGTGTACGAGATTAAGAGATTTGTGGGGCTTCAATGTACCCATAGAGATTTTGGCCATAGTGTGTGGAATTTTAACAAGTGTCCAACCCCTCGTCTAGGAGTTCGCAAGTTTTTTAAAGGGACAATGGAGAGATTTCTCTATAAAATCTTTATATCCTTAAAAAAAAAAGAATAGAGAATTATATTTTCTACTTTATCACTATTGAAACATAATTCTCTTTATTATTTAATACCCCATGACCTTGAAGATATTCAATTATTCAACGAATTGTCCATCATTAATTGGACTGAATCTAATTTGTTCAAAAATTATATTATTCTACGCAAAAAATCAATTAGGAATTTAGAAAATCAATTGGACTTTATTATCCCTTTAAAATGTATTAACTAAAGCTCTGTTCACACTAGACACTTTGAAACCACTTCTAATGTTCAAATCGTCATTTCAAATAAATAATTTCACTTTTTGGCAAAGAATCTTTAAAGTTGATGCTGAAAAAATCCATTTTGACCTTCCCAGCAAACCATTTAAAACTTAATTTCAATGCCTCTAGTGTGAACGCGGCCTAAGAGTTTTTGAAGAATTCTCGCAGACCTCTGACATTTATTTAAGAATAAAATAAACTAAATTTTTTTTAATTATGAAAGGATGTCGGACATCTATGAATTGGAAGTATTTGAAAAATTAGCCCCGGATTTACCAAAATGCGCAACTTGCTTTAAAATTTCACGAAAGAAATGTTCGAAATGCCTCAAAGTTTGGTATTGCGATAGGTATTAACTATTAAGATATTTAAAGGGAGGATGAAACTTGACCCCAATTTTTTTCAATCGATTCCTTATCGTTTAATTAGGTCTAATCCACTGCTAGAAATATATTTTAACTTACCCGGAATGCTTAATGAGCATTGGAGAGTTTGATATCTCTAATCAACGAGCCACGGACGATTCACATGAGGCTCACTTTATTGCAACAAAACAATGTTTAAAAGTAGGCTTTCACTCCTCCATCTGAGACTCGTTAATGTTGAGATATCTATATCTCCATTGATGCTTCTTAAGCCTACTTTCCGGATAAGTTAAAATTTGATTTCTAGCTTATTTGGTTTTAGTTTTTTTTTAGTGCAGGGTGACTACATTGCCCATTTTTCATAATTTTCCTATATTTCCTATGTGTTCCTATAATTTTGACCTTTTTCATATTTTTTTGGGTCAAGTGTCATCTTCTCTGTGTTTAGGAATAAATATAAAATCATTTGTTATAAGTTTGCATTCTCCCTATTACGAATTCAGTTTTAAAATGTTCAAATATGAATAATTATTTTTTTATTGTTTAGAAATTGCCAAGCTAAAGATTGGGCGAAACACAAAATAAACTGTGGAAATTGAGCGGGGAAAAAATGATTCATCATTTTTAGATCATTACAAATTGATATAATTCTTCCAATTGAGGCAAAATTTCTGATATAGTTGGTCTATCTTTTTTTCTATCTTTAGTACATAAAAATGCTAGTTTAAACAAAGTATCAGAGCATTTAGTATCCCATGGTCCAACATCATTGTCCAATAAAGAATCCATCTCTTCAGCATGTTCCTCTATATAAGACAACTAAAAATAATAAAATATTTAATTTTTTTATATTGATGGGTCCGAACCGATATTGAGCTTTTGAGTCTAGTAAATAACCAATGTTTAATAAGACCCAAATTGAAAAATTTCAACTTTAGTGGCAAATAACTGATGTCAAAACCCCAAAATATCGGTATCGGTTAGTTTAAGATATCAGGTAACAACAATTATAATCCAAAATTATTTTTACAATATCACTTTCTTCTCTTTCTGGATCCTGAGGTTTTAAACTGGTTAGCAATTCGAATAAAACCACTCCGTAACTGAATGTATCCAATTTAACAGAAATATCTCCTCTAAAAGCTTCAGGCGCCATATATGTTGGGGTTCCAATAACATTTGTAGTAACTGCGCAAGTGGTAGCGAGACGGTTGCTTCCCATTCGAACTAACCCAAAGTCACCCACTTTTGGGTTAAATTCTTGATCAAGCAAGATATTTGCGCTTGAATTAAAATACAAAAAGTAGAGTCATAAAGATTAAAGACTCAGTAACAGCTAAAAACAAGTGAAGTGAGCCATTTTAAATGTCTAGATTAGCATTTAAATTTAATAAATCCTTACCTTTTGATATCACGATGAACATAGGGAGTTTCTCGAAATGTATGAAGATGATTGATTCCTTGGGCTGTACCAAATGCAATTTTAATTCTTTGCCTCCATAATAAGCACTCGGAGGATGTAATAGACAAGTTATCCATAAGGGAACCTCTCTGCATATATTTATAAATAAGGCAATATTTTGGACCGTTTACGGAATAGCCTATTAAGGATAATAAATTTTCATGGATAAATCTGAAATGTATTAACTACATCTTAATTACATATTTAATTTTTTTTCCTAATATTATAATTACGTTGATAGAGTCTCCAATTCAGTTAAAAATTGCTTCTTAATAGCTTCTTTAATGACTTTAATTGCTACATTTTCATTCATTTGAGGCAAAAATCCTAAATAAACATCCCCGAAAGCACCAGCTCCTAATTTACAACCTCCTTCCCTAATTGGAGTGTCGTTAAAATTTCTAGTTGTGTCTTTGAGTATGTGAAACGAAATATGTGGTATATTAGTCTGTGGTAAATTTATTGCCTCTGAATCTTCCGAATTCTCTACAATCGTTTCTGATCTTGCCTCTAGTTGAATGGGAGATATGAGTCTTTCAACAGGTTCACCTGAATATATTTAGATTTTATACGTGGGAAAGTAAGGGAAAAGAAAAGCTAGGTTGTCAACCTTTTAAAACTTCTATTGATAAGTAATCCGCAGCTTGATAGAGATGTATACTTTTCAATAATTCTAGAAAAGTCCCTATTGTTGGTCTCTTACGGCCAAAGGTACTCCAATGCTCAATAAGAGCTTGAGTAGGGCTTCCAGACATGCGATATTTTTGGTCCTCCAAAAGGCTAGACGAATGTATATTTAATTATTACATTTTTCTCTAAAGATGTTTGTTTTACCTAATGTCATTAGCGCTGAAAAGGGGTATGTCATTTTCTGTGTCAGGTTTTTTTATTATCGTTGCTAAATCTTTCCAAGAGTCTGCCAAATCCAAAATCCTAGAAACTCCTCCGCGAAAGATTGCTGGTAAATGTCTAAGTTCTGTATTAATTGTGAGACTCATTTTGCTATGATGAGAGCTCATTTTAATTACGTTGTTACCTATAGATTAATTATAAATTATTAGATCATGAAAATGTTACACGTGTTAATTAAACAATAACAAATAACTAAGGCCTAAGTAGTAAGTTGGGTGTTGTCTGCTTAGAGATCACTTGTTATATTGTTATTGGCCAATCAGGAACTAATTGCGTTACAAGTTCACAACAAAAATGCGTCATTACTCATCAGAAGCCTGCGAAAGTCCAAAGCCTTACTTGTAAAGTAGTTTTTTATATTTTTTTAATATCATTTTTTTTTAAATTTACTCGTTAAACAGTAATTAAATTAAAGTAATAAGTTAAGCAACGATTTATTCTCAATGCGATACACTGATACGTTGTTAGGAGCGGTAGCAAAACGGAATAAGGATTTATGGTAAGCCTTGTCACTTCTGCAACCTTTAAAAGGCTTCATTGAAGCATTGAAGCAAGGAGGATTAGACAAGGAGAGGAAATGTGGGGCTGCGTTGAGTTAGAGAGAGAAGAGCCAACCTCCCACTCGGGTGGAAAGGGGGGATAGGAAATTCTCGAGGTAAACTGTTGTCACGTGGTCGCTAGCTAGCGCGTCTCATAAAGGATTCGTTTTACCCACGCGACAACATTTTACCACGAAACGTCTCTACCCCCGTTCTCCCAGAGTGGGAGTTTAGGCCGACGCAGTAGGAACCGCGCCGTCCCCACATTTCTTCTCCTTGTCTAATCCTCCTTGATTGAAGCCACTTCAAGTTTTCAACCTTGTCTTGCTATTGCTCAATGAGTTGCTGTTGCTCAATGAGTTGCTGTTGCTCAGGCTCAGCAGCCAGCTGTTCCTGGTAACTACTGCCTGCGTCTATTGCTGTTGAAAACTTGCCTGCCTTGGGGTTGGAGACTTGTATAAATAACAATTATTATTATTAACTTTCTAACAGATTTATTACTCTCTGAAATCCGTCTGTTTCTGTTAGGCAGGCTTGTCTGAAGTTTTAACTATTTTAATAGAAATTTTTACAAGATGTCTGCTTCGAATGATAATCTTAAAACTCAGAAACCTCCGCTAAAATATATATACGATCTACCATACCCAGAACGAAGAGCTTTAACCCAGCTGCTTGATGCGGATGGCAAATGGGAAGATCTTGGTATGAAATTAAGTTTTTGACAATTTTATTAATTTGTAGCAGAGGTGGAACTTAATCGAAGCATTAGCTCTGTAAGAGCTATTGTATTACACCCTGCGAAGTAGTCCCACCACTGATTTGTAGAGCCAATATCTAGATTAAAATTAACTCTATTCTTGGTACGGTAAAGGTGGCCTTGTGATGAAGCTGAATCAAATTGAGCTGTCACTTATGGGTCAAGCTAGATATCGTAATGAAAGCCCGACCAATCAGTTACTAGAAAAATTTGGTCAACGAAATGGAACCATTGATGAACTGTTTGTGATGCTTGCCAAGATTGAGCATTATAGGGCCATGCAAGTTATCCTTCAATATGGTTTGTGTTTTTGGCAATTATAAAGATCATGAAGTAACGCAAAAAAGTAAATTTTTACATTTTTTTCAATTGTTTTTCCGTAGTTGACCCTAAATATCATAACTTGTTAATATATAACTCTGCGATAAACTCTCAGTATCCAAATTCAGCAAATTTTTTGTTACCTCAAAATCTTGGGGCCTTTCAAATGACTTCCGACGAAATTGCTCGAGCGAAATTCAAAGATGATCCTAAGAATATAGATTCAAAGTCTCCAGTTTCACATTTGGCTCGAAAATTATCGGGAATGGGTTTTGAATCCATTCCCAATGAAAATTGTGGAGAATCTTTAACTTTGGAACAAAAATTAGCTATGATAAACAATCAATATAGTCAGTCTGTTAATGGATCTTCTACTGGAATTATTGGAGCTCAACAAGTCCTTTCCAATCAATCTGCGGCTTTAGCTAATCCAACGAACCAGCGGAAAGAAGTGAAAAAACTCAACATTCCTGTTAGTGAAATGAAAAAAGAATTGCCCAAGAAAAGTGACTCGAGGAAAACCTTAGACGGAGCGCGTAATGACGCTATTTTAAAATCCGAAGAGCTTCCTCAAGTTATGCAAATATCTCACCTTGAAATTTTGAAGGCCACGAACAATTTTGATGAATCGAGAATTCTTGGTCGTGGTGGATTTGGAATCGTTTATAAAGGAGTGTGGAAAGGAGTCAATGTGGCTATCAAGAGACTTACGCCAGTGAGTTTGAAATTTGCATTCTGTTTTTCGTCATGTTTCTATTATGTTAGCGCTTATTTATTTAGGTAAAACACCTTCCTGTAAAAGGAAGCGTACCTAATCCAAAATCTTTCTTTAAAGCACGAATGAAGCCTGACAACAATTGTGTATCAATTCCTTATCAATAAAATAGGCCTGATTTACCAGTATAAAAAAAATCTACAAGTTTTAAATTAGGCTTAACAAGGATGCTTGCTGAGTTTGAAATCTCGCCGTTAAAGTAGACACGCAACTTGACTCATTTCAGGCTTCCTCAAATTGATCTCACTCCAAACACTGCTGGAATTTCCTTTTCAAGAATTGAAAAAATCCCAGGGGCTTTCGTGATGTCTGTTTTACTTTTCATTTTAGTTGCGTGGCATATTCAGCGATTAAAATGAAAATAAAATCATGTAACAAATCCTTTGGGGGATTTTTTTCCAGTTCTTGAAAAGGAAATTCATGTTTTTGTTAAATTTGACGAAGCTCAGAATGAGTCTGGTTGCCTTTCTGCTTTAAAGAGTCAGAAAATCACGGTTTATTCCAACTCTAAATGTTTCAAACCAGTCTTGTTCAGAGACTCTTTAATGACAGGGTATCAAAAACTCTGTAGATCCTTGTTAAGCCTATTTTCCAAGTTTAAGATTGGTGACCTAAAAAAGGTTCATAAGGAATCGGGTCTATTTTAAATTTTTAATGGTAAAGAATCTAATAGGAAATCAGTCGTTTAAAGTTTAAAATTTTAAACTATTACTTCTACTTTCTTTAGAATAAGTGAAAAAAATAAAAATAAAATAAAATAATAATAATATATATTAATAATTTAAAAACAAATGAATAAATCTCTGGTTAGAAAAATAAACCTGGAGCTGGAGATACGTTCATACAAGAAGTCAGTTTAAAACAATCTTTGACTGAAATGCGTATATTGAATAGGTAACTAAAAAAACCTAATCAAATTTGAACTTTTAAACTTATGTCTTTAATGTTCTATAGCTGTCGTATTGATAATATCCTTCCGCTGTACGGAGTTTGTCTATCCAGTCCAGAGCCTTGTATCGTGTACCAATTCATGATTAATGGATCACTCGAAGATAGGTTACTATGCAAAGTAAGTTTGAAAGTCATTTGATTTGTTTATAATACAAAAACGAAATCAAATTTTTAACTCGATTCAGGATCAAACTGAACCTTTAAATTGGACTCAAAGAGCCGAAATAGCCGATGGAACTGCCAAAGGACTCAACTACTTACATTCGCTTCCTGATAAACCTCTCGTTCACGGTGATATCAAAACGTAAAAATAAAATAACTTTTGATGGGTTTGAACTGGTATCGGTGACTGATATCGAAGTTTTACTGATACAGGTCTAAAGATTTTATATTTACCTATATTCCAAAATAGATCATCGCAAAATTCAAAGTTTTTGCGTTGATTTTAAAAAAAAAAAAAAAAAAAAAAAAAAAAAAATCCTCATAACTGAATAAAAAAGTTAAAATATCGGTATCTGTTATATTGGGTAGCGTTATAGTTAAACTGCTTTATATTTTTCAATATATCTCCAGCGCGAACATATTATTGGACTCTGATATGAAGGCGAAAATAGGAGACTTTGGTTTAGCTCGAGAAGGACCAGGAGATCAATATACTCACATCAAGGTTACTTCTGTCCACGGCACTCAAGTCTACTTGCCACCCGAATATTTGCGACAAAGTCATTTATCACCTAAGGTTGATGTCTACAGTTATGGAATTGTAATATTTTTATTATTTTATTAATGAATATTAGACTGCAATAATCAATATTAATGTCCTCGTTATTAGGTTCTCTTGGAAATTTGTACAGGATTGCGAGCTTATAGCGATCGCCGACCCAAAAACAAATTACTGGTAAATATAATTCTCAGCAGGGTGACCAGAATTCCTATATTTTATAATTTTTTCTGTACTTTCAATGTGTTCTTAAAATTTCCAAGTTTTTCTTTATTTGCGCATTTTTTAATATTTATGGGGTGCAGAAACCACGAAAATGAAATGCAATTTTTTTTATTTAGAAGAGCGCAAAAACTTTTAAAAGGAAGTGAAATTTTGTTATAGAGATAGCGCTGAAAAGTGAAAACCGAAAATTAAGTTAAAATATTTTCACCCTGCAACATATACTTTTCTTTAAAGGGATACGGTTAGCTGAAATGAAGTTTTTTTTTTTTTTTTTATTAATTATGAATAAAATGCTCCCCAGAACTTTTTCATAATTTTTGAAGTTCAAATACTATTATAAACGATTTTTAAAGTTTTATATCCTAAGCATGCATTTGAATTTCTCTACCATTGCGTAGAAGCCAATCTGAGCTAAGGGCTCAACCCATAGCCTACTAAAATAAAATCGTAGAACCTATAGCGACATCTAGGTGATAACATAGAGATCTTCGTTTAAATTTAGGGTTTGATTTTTATGTAAATTACGTGTATAAAATATTTGTAGGCATCATTATCACCAAAAGTTTGAAACTAGCGAATCTTATAGTTTTTAAAACGTAGCTGCTTCTTCAATTGGAAAAGATTTTTTTTTTTTTTTTTTTTTTTTTTTTAATTGAGGGAGGGGCGGCCAGACACGTCCGACCTTGTACTTCGACTGGTAGTCCATTGTACAACCCACACAGTTCAAGACTTAAAAAGTCCAAGATTACTAAACTATTCTATTTCAAATCTTCAATTTAAACCAAGATCTTTATACTACCACTAGATGTAGCTAGTAGTTATACGATCTTACTTTGATAGAGCCTCTTGCAATTGGCTCTTAGCTCTGATTGGTCCTTTGGCAACAGTGATAAATTCAAACACATAGCTGATAAATTCAAACACATAGCTAATTAAGTTTTAAATAATTAATTCCAATCGAAATAAGTATTCAAAAAAAAAAAAAAAAAGTGAAAATATTCAGCAAGGAATCAGATAAAAAATTAAAATGGGTACGGAATTTTCACCTAATAATCTTCCTTTAATTTTACTGGTAATTTTCCCATATTTTCAGGTTTCAAAAAAATATTCCTATAATTTACTATGAATCAATGGAAAATTTCCTATTTAATCATTTTTGGGGTTTTTTTGTTTATGGTCATGAATCATTTCTGCTCCTATTTCGTTATATCCACTTAGATAAAGGCCCTTAGTTTTAGCAGACAAACTTTGATTATAACAAAATTCCTTAATTTTTCTTAATTCTTTACTTTTTTTTCTTATAACCAGTGTAACCAGTGACCTTTTTAAGCAAACAAAATGGGATCTTTTCCCCCGTAGAATTTCGTTATAACAAAGGTTTATAATTAAAGGTTTAACCAATGAGTTCTGATACTTCATGGAAGAACTCATTGGTTAAACCTTTAATTATTAAGAAAGTGCCATGGATCAAAAAGATTTTAATATTTATGAACAAAGGTTTATATATTTAAAATTGATTAAATTTTTTACCCTGGCTCTAGATTGACCACGTAGTGGATACAATTGATGCAGGATTGATGGAATCTCTCAGAGACCCTAAAGCGGGTAACCGTCTTTGTCAGTGGTTCGATGAACTTATGAAACTAGGCCAAAAATGTTCTCAAAAATTGAAAAGCAAACGACCCGATATGTCCGAAGTTCTTAAAGCTATTGATCAAGCCAGACAATTGATCATACGTACGGAAAATATACGAAGTATGTTTAAATTTTAAACTTTAAAAATAATTAGAAACTACTTAGTTATTGACATGATTTTATATACGTATTATTATTATTTTAAGAATTATCGAGAGAAACTGGAATCTTGCCTCAAACGCCCCAGTTATCTCCATTAGAATTGCAAGTATGGTACGATGTGAAAAATGGACCCGATTTCCTGGTTAAGGAAGATTACGCTCCACAAGGCAATCTGCTTCCTCCTACTTACTCGCTCTCACCCGCTTTTACCACATTCCATCCTTCTCAAATAAGGTGAATGATAATTCAATAGATTTTGAGGAATCGAATGAAGAAAGTGTATGTGTCACTCCTTTAAATCTTGTAGGTTTTAGGCTTCAATTTGTTTAAAAAAGTATATCTTTCCTTTTGCACACAGCCCTAGCTTTGACTATACATCGTCTGCAACTCCTGGCATGTGACATAGCTTCACTAAACATTGGTATATAAATCCGAATTAATGTACATCATCTGCTTAACGAGAAATCGCAGATAGTCCTATTTTTAGAACAAATTTTGTCACGTGGCTGATGAAAGATGATAACTACACATACACATTCTTTGTACAATTTCTCAAACTGTTCGATGTTTCCTCATCTTTTTCTAAAAAAGAGTTGGACTAGTTTGATCTGAACATGATAACGACATTTCCTATATTTTCAGTGTGTTCCTATAATTTCAACCTTTTCCCTATTTTTCAAGAGTTCTTTCGCATTTTTTGGGTTTCCACTGCCTGTTTTTAAACTAGACGTTGAGCCAACTCAATGGCTCATTGAGCCAACTCAATGGCTCATTGAGCCAACTCAATGGCTCATTGAGCCAACTCAATGGCTCATTGAGCCAACTCAATGGCTCATTGAGCCAACTCAATGGCTCATTGAGCCAACTCAATGGCTCATTGAGCCAACTCAATGGCTCATTGAGCCAACTCAATGGCTCATTGAGCCAACTCAATGGCTCATTGAGCCAACTCAATGGCTCATTGAGCCAACTCAATGGCTCATTGAGCCAACTCAATGGCTCATTGAGCCAACTCAATGGCTCATTGAGCCAACTCAATGGCTCATTGAGCCAACTCAATGGCTCATTGAGCCAACTCAATGGCTCATTGAGCCAACTCAATGGCTCATTGAGCCAACTCAATGGCTCATTGAGCCAACTCAATGGCTCATTGAGCCAACTCAATGGCTCATTGAGCCAACTCAATGGCTCATTGAGCCAACTCAATCTAATCCAAAGCGTCTAAACTTGAACATGAGAGGTGTGGCTATTATATGGGCTTAACCATCTTGTTAACAAATGAAATGAGTATTTTTAATCGAGATGGTGCTCAAAAACTACAAAAATGAAGTGAAAAGGTCCTTATAATTTTACGAATTCTCCTATATTTTCATATATTTTAAGAATTCCATATTTTCCTATAATTTCTGTAATTCTATATTTTCCTATAATTTCTGTAATTCTTTATTTCCTTATAATTTCTAAGAAATATTCCTAAAATTTCTTATAAAATGGTGGAAAATTTCCTATTTTCCTGTATTGTTTTTAGGTTTTTGTTCTGGTCATCCTGTAATCATAATCAGCATGTTTTTTTTATATTTTGTTTGTTTTGCAGAGCTCCACCGAGCTGTGTAGAAAGGGATGTTATTTATAACGAAGATTCATCGTGCAGAGCCACTGCTGGAAGCGAAAGTAATGCGGAAGCTGTTAATTTAGAGATGGGTAGCGATCCAGTGGACAATATCTCGAGTCATTCGCAAACCCTACCTTGTCTAACCATATTAGGAACTAAACCTCCGCCGGGGGAATTTGTTCAAGTGGAAATGTCAGAGTTAGGACCCACCCCTCATCCCTCGGGTGTCGTTAGCGATTCTCCATCGTTAAGTTTCAAAGCCTAATGGTACAAAATAATAATAAGAGAAAGATTTTGATATTGAAATGGACTCAGGGCTGGTATGAAAATTCTTGATTTTTTTTTCTGACAAATTCAGGACCAATTTTCGCAAATATCCCTGACCTTTGCCACCATTTTGGAAATCTCTTACTTATCCAGGTTCCATACGAACCTCTGTGTACTAATTATTAACAAATCATTAAATTTTTAAATGAACACAAGTAAAATGGTTTTAAGTTTGGTTTAACTAAAAACTAAAAAAAAAAAAAAAAAAAACCTAACGCCATTTTTCACAAACATTCCAAAAAAAACTAAGGGGTACTTTACTATTTTTCAATCCCGCCCCAAGTACAGTTTTATTATTTACAATATCAAATTTGGATTCAAGTATCCTTTTCATTAAGAATAATTTATGCATTCGGGGTAGCGAGTTGGGTTGTGGAACAAGGATCCTGAGTTCGAATCTCTCTTTTTCATTTAATTTATTTTAATTGAAACACTTTATCGTCCAAGTTACCAGCCTACTTATAAAGTGGCTTTGTGGTAAGTCTTCGCTTCCTAAACACGAAGTCATGGATTCGAGTGTGGTTAACAGGTGTTTTTCAAAGGGGTGTGTTTTTCAGAGGGGTGTGTTTTTCAAAGGGGTGTGTTTTTCAGAGGGGTGTGTTTTTCCAAGGGGTGTGTTTTTTCCAAAGGGTGTAATTTTCCGAGGGTACACCTTGTAAAAAAAATCCAAAAAAAAAAAAAAATTTTTACAAGGGTACCCCTTGTAAAATTTTTGATTATTTATTTTACAGGGGGTGTATTTATTTTTTTTTACCAGGGGTACCCCTTGTAAAATTTTTGATTATTTATTTTACAGGGGGTACCCCTTGTAAAAAAAAAATAAATACACCCCTGTAAAATAAATAATAAAATTTTAAAAGGGGTACCCCTTGTAAAAAAAAAATAAATACACCCCCTGTAAAATAAATAACCCTTGTAAAATTTTTGATTATTTATTTTACAGGGGTGCATTTATTTATTTTACAAGGGGTACCCCCAGTAAAATAAATAATCAAACATTTTACAAGAGTTATTTATTTTACAGGGGGTGTATTTTTTTTTTTTTTTTTTTTAAACAAAGATTTTACCAGGGGTACACCCCTGTGAAATAAATAATCAAATTTTACAAGGGGTACACCCCCTGTAAAATAAATAATCAAAAATTTTACAAGGGGTACACCCCCTGTAAAATAAATAATCAAAAATTTTACAAGGGGTACCCATTGTAAAAAAAATAAATACACCCCCTGTATAATAAATAATCAAAAATTTTACAAGCGGTACCCCTTGTAAAAAAAAAAAAAAAAAATAAACCCCCTGTAAAATAAATAACCCTTGTAAAATTTTTGATTATTTATTTTACAGGGGTACCCCTTGTAAAAAAAATAAATACACCCCCCTGTAAAATAAATAATCAAAAATTTTACAAGGGGTACCCCCTGTAAAATAAATAATCAAAAATTTTACAAAGGGTACCCCTTGTAAAAAAAAAAAAAAAAATAATTCTCAAAGGGTTTTTTATTTTCAAATTGTATATTATTTTCAAAGGATGTTTAATTTTCAAAGGATGTTAATTTTCAAAGGGTTTTATATTTTTTAAGGGTGGGTGCTTAATTTTCAAACAGTTTTATATTTTTTAAGGGTGGGTGCTTAATTTTCAAAGGTTTTTATTTTCTAAGGGTGTTTGATTTTCAAAGGATGTTTTATTTTCGAAAGATGTTTTACTTTCACGGTTTTTTTTATTGTCAAAGGGTGTTTTATTTTCAAAGGGTGTTTTATTTTCAAAGGATGTTTTATTTTCAAAGGGTGTTTAATTTTTAAAGGGTTTTATATTTTTTAAGGGTGTGTGCTTGATTTTCAAAAGGATATGTTTTATTTTCGAAAGATGTTTTATTTTCAAAGGATGTTTTATTTTCAAAGGATGTTTTTTTTTCAAAGGATGTTTTATTTTCAAAGGATGTTTTATTTTCAAAGGATGTTTTATTTTCAAAGGATGTTTTATTTTCAAAGGATGTTTTATTTTCAAAGGATGTTTTATTTTCGAAAGATGTTTTATTTTCAGGGTTTTTAGCAAGACCCAACCCTGGTAGGGTCTAGGTACTGTATTCACTGCGGCGTTGGCGTTGTGCAAGAAGACAAAAAACGTCAGCGGATAGAAAAAACATTCTTCTTTTTATCTCTCTGAGTAAACTTTGGTTCACGGAGAGGTTCTCTCTTGGCTGTATGGGTCCGTCGTTCGCGGTGTTTGCAGCTACGTCTTCAATTTTTCTCAATCTCCATTTTTCTCAATCTCCATTTTTCTCAATCTCCATTTTTCTCAATCTCCATTTTTCTCAATCTCCATTTTTCTCAATCTCCATTTTTTTCAATCTCCATTTTTTTCAATCTCCATTTTTCTCAATCTCCATTTTTCTCAATCTCCATTTTTCTCAATCTCCATTTTTCTCAATCTCCATTTTTCTCAATCTCCATTTTTCTCAATCTCCATTTTTCTCAATCTCCATTTTTCTCAATCTCCATTTTTCTCAATCTCCATTTTTCTCAATCTCCATTTTTCTCAATCTCCATTTTTCTCAATCTCCATTTTTCTCAATCTCCATTTTTTCTCAATCTCCATTTTTTCTCAATCTCCATTTTTTCTCAATCTCCATTTTTTCCCAATCTCCATTTTTTCCCAATCTCCATTTTTTCCCAATCTCAAAAATCTCAATTTTTTCCCAATCTCAAAAATCTCAATTTTTCCCAATCTCAAAAATCTCAATTTTTCCAAATCTCAAAAATCTCAATCTGTAAAAATAATAAATGTAAAAAAAAAAAAAAACAATTATTATTCTTTTACAAGGGGTACCCCTTGTAAAAAAAAATCAATTATTTTTTACAGGGGGTGTATTTATCATTTATTATTTTTACAGAGGGTGTATTTATTATTATTTTTTTTTTCAGGGGGTGTATTTATCTTTTATTATTTTTTCAGGGGGTGTATTTATTATTATTTTTTTTTTTACAGGGGGTGTATTTATCTTATTATTTTTACAGGGGGTGTGTTTATCATTTATTTTTACAGGGGGTGTATTTATCATTTATTATTTTTACAAAGGGTGTATTTATTATTCATTATTTTTACAGGGGATGTATTTATCTTTTATTATTTTTACAGGGGGTGTATTTATTATTAATTTTTTTTACAGGGGGTGTATTTATCATTTTATTTTTACAGGGGGTGTATTTATTATTTTTACAGGGGGTGTATTTATCATTTATAAATAAATACACAAGGCAGGTTTGGTATCATCTCTGAAGCGTGATATAGCTCACTCAACAAGGCTGTATTTAGTTTTTGAAGTGTTAACCACACACAACAGGGCAATCTGGCCAGCGTGGGATTCGAACCCACGACCTGGTGCTTAGCGAGCGAAGACTTTACGGGGGGTGTATTTTTACGGGGGGTGTATTTTTACGGGGGGTGTATTTTTACAAGGGGTGTATTTTTACAGGGGGTGTATTTTTACAGGGGGTGTATTTTTACAGGGGGTGTATTTTTACAGGGGGTGTATTTTTACAGGGGGTGTATTTTTACAGGGGGTGTATTTTTACAAGGGGTGTATTTTTACAGGGGGTGTATTTTTACAGGGGGTGTATTTTTACAGGGGGTGTATTTTTACAGGTAGTGTATTTTTACAGGGGGTGTATTTTTACAGGGGGTGTATTTTTACAGGGGGTGTATTTTTACAGGGGGTGTATTTTTACAGGGGGTGTATTTTTACAGGGGGTGTATTTTTACAGGGGGTGTATTTTTACAGGGGGTGTACTTTTACAGGGGGTGTATTTTTACAGGGGGTGTATTTATTATTATTTTTTTACAGGGGGTGTATTTATTATTATTTTTTTACAGGGGGTGTATTTTTACAGGTAGTGTATTTTTACAGGGGGTGTATTTTTACAGGGGGTGTATTTTTACAGGGGGTGTATTTTTACAGGGGGTGTATTTTTACAGGGGGTGTATTTTTACAGGGGGTGTATTTTTACAGGGGGTGTACTTTTACAGGGGGTGTATTTTTACAGGGGGTGTATTTATTATTATTTTTTTACAGGGGGTGTATTTATTATTATTTTTTTTACAGGGGGTGTATTTATTATTTATTTATTTTTACAGGGGGTGTATTTATTATTTTTTTTTTTTACAGGGGGTGTATTTATAATTTATTTTTTTACAGGGGGTGTATTTATTATTTATTTTTTTACAGGGGGTGTATTTATTATTTAGTTTTTATTACAGGGGGTGTATTTATTATTTATTTTTTTTAAAGGGGTGTATGTATTATTATTTTTTTTTACAGGGGGTGTATTTATTATTATTTTTTTTTACAGGGGGTGTATTTATTAAAAATCAATTATTTTTTTACAAGGGATACCCCTTACAAGGGGTACCAAACCTCAAAAATCTCAATTTTCCAAATCTCAAAAATCTCAATTCTTCCAAATCTCAAAAATCTCAATTTTCCAAATCTCAAAAATCTCAATTTTCCAAATCTCAAAAATCTCAATTTTCCAAATCTCAAAAATCTCAATTTTCCAAATCTCCCAAATCTCAATTTTCCAAATCTCAAAAATCTCAATTTTCCAAATCTCAAAAATCTCAATTTTCCAAATCTCAAAAATCTCAATTTTTCTCAATCTCAAAAATCTCAATTTTTCTCAGTCTCAAAAATCTCAATTTTTCTCAGTCTCAAAAATCTCAATTTTTCTCAATCTCAAAAATCTCAATTTTTCTCAATCTCAAAAATCTCAATTTTTCCCAATCTCAAAAATCTCAATTTTCCCCAATCTCAAAAATCTCAATTTTCCAAATCTCAAAAATCTCAATTTTCCAAATCTCAATTTTCCAAATCTCAATTTTCCAAATCTCAATTTTCCAAATCTCAAAAATCTCAATTTTCCAAATCTCAATTTTCCAAATCTCAATTTTCCAAATCTCAAAAATCTCTCAAATTTCCAAGGGGTGTATTTTTACAGGGGGTGTAATTTTACAGGGGGTGTATTTTTACAGGGGGTGTATTTTTACAGGGGTGTATTTTTACAGGGGGTGTATTTTTACAAGGGGGTGTATTTTTACAGGGGGTGTATTTTTACAGGGGGTGTATTTTTACAGGGGGTGTTTTTTTACAGGGGGTGTTTTTTACAGGGGGTGTATTTTTACAGGGGTGTATTTTTACAAGGGGTGTATTTTTACAGGGGGTGTATTTTTACAGGGGGTGTATTTTTACAGGGGGTGTATTTTTACAGGGGGTGTATTTTTACAGGGGGTGTATTTTTACAGGGGTTGTACTTTTACAGGGGGTGTATTTTTACAGGGGGTGTATTTATTATTATTTTTTTACAGGGGGTGTATTTATTATTTATTTATTTTTACAGGGGGTGTATTTATTATTTTTTTTTTTTACAGGGGGTGTATTTATAATTTATTTTTTTACAGGGGGTGTATTTATTATTTATTTTTTTACAGGGGGTGTATTTATTATTTAGTTTTTATTACAGGGGGTGTATTTATTATTTATTTTTTTTAAAGGGGTGTATGTATTATTATTTTTTTTTACAGGGGGTGTATTTATTATTATTTTTTTACAGGGGGTGTATTTATTATTATTTTTTTACAGGGGGTGTATTTTTACAGGTAGTGTATTTTTACAGGGGGTGTATTTTTACAGGGGGTGTATTTTTACAGGGGGTGTATTTTTACAGGGGGTGTATTTTTACAGGGGGTGTATTTTTACAGGGGGTGTACTTTTACAGGGGGTGTATTTTTACAGGGGGTGTATTTATTATTATTTTTTTACAGGGGGTGTATTTATTATTATTTTTTTACAGGGGGTGTATTTATTATTTATTTATTTTTACAGGGGGTGTATTTATTATTTTTTTTTTTTACAGGGGGTGTATTTATAATTTATTTTTTTACAGGGGGTGTATTTATTATTTATTTTTTTACAGGGGGTGTATTTATTATTTAGTTTTTATTACAGGGGGTGTATTTATTATTTTTTTTTTTTAAAGGGGTGTATGTATTATTATTTTTTTTTACAGGGGGTGTATTTATTATTATTTTTTTTTACAGGGGGTGTATTTATTAAAAATCAATTATTTTTTTACAAGGGATACCCCTTACAAGGGGTACCAAACCTCAAAAATCTCAATTTTCCAAATCTCAAAAATCTCAATTTTTCCAAATCTCAAAAATCTCAATTTTCCAAATCTCAAAAATCTCAATTTTCCAAATCTCAAAAATCTCAATTTTCCAAATCTCAAAAATCTCAATTTTCCAAATCTCCCAAATCTCAATTTTCCAAATCTCAAAAATCTCAATTTTCCAAATCTCAAAAATCTCAATTTTCCAAATCTCAAAAATCTCAATTTTTCTCAATCTCAAAAATCTCAATTTTTCTCAGTCTCAAAAATCTCAATTTTTCTCAGTCTCAAAAATCTCAATTTTTCTCAATCTCAAAAATCTCAATTTTTCTCAATCTCAAAAATCTCAATTTTTCCCAATCTCAAAAATCTCAATTTTCCCCAATCTCAAAAATCTCAATTTTCCAAATCTCAAAAATCTCAATTTTCCAAATCTCAATTTTCCAAATCTCAATTTTCCAAATCTCAAAAATCTCAATTTTCCAAATCTCAATTTTCCAAATCTCAATTTTCCAAATCTCAAAAATCTCTCAAATTTCCAAGGGGTGTATTTTTACAGGGGGTGTAATTTTACAGGGGGTGTATTTTTACAGGGGGTGTATTTTTACAGGGGGTGTATTTTTACAGGGGGTGTATTTTTACAAGGGGGTGTATTTTTACAGGGGGTGTATTTTTACAGGGGGTGTATTTTTACAGGGGGTGTTTTTTTACAGGGGGTGTTTTTTACAGGGGGTGTATTTTTACAGGGGTGTATTTTTACAAGGGGTGTATTTTTACAGGGGGTGTATTTTTACAGGGGGTGTATTTTTACAGGGGGTGTATTTTTACAGGGGGTGTATTTTTACAGGGGGTGTATTTTTACAGGGGGTGTATTTTTACAGGGGGTGTATTTTTACAGGGGGTGTATTTTTACAGGGGGTGTACTTTTACAGGGGGTGTATTTTTACAGGGGGTGTATTTTTACAGGGGGTGTATTTTTACAGGGGGTGTATTTTTACAAGGGGTGTATTTTTACAGGGGGTGTATTTTTACAGGGGGTGTATTTTTACAGGGGGTGTATTTTTACAGGAGGTGTATTTTTACAGGGGGTGTATTTTTACAGGGGGTGTATTTTTACAAGGGGTGTATTTTTACGGGGGGTGTATTTTTACGGGGGGTGTATTTTTACGGGGGGTGTATTTTTACGGGGGGTGTATTTTTACGGGGGGTGTATTTTTACGGGGGGTGTATTTTTACGGGGGGTGTATTTTTACGGGGGGTGTATTTTTACGGGGGGTGTATTTTTACGGGGGGTGTATTTTTACGGGGGGTGTATTTTTACAGGGGGTGTATTTTTACAGGGGGTGTATTTTTACAGGGGGTGTATTTTTACAGGGGGTGTTTTTTACAGGGGGTGTATTTTTACAGGGGGTGTATTTTTACAGGGGGTGTATTTTTACAAGGGGTGTATTTTTACAGGGGGTGTATTTTTACAGGGGGTGTATTTTTACAGGGGGTGTATTTTTACAGGGGGTGTAATTTTACAGGGGGTGTATTTTTACAGGGGGTGTATTTTTACAGGGGGTGTATTTTTACAGGGGGTGTATTTTTACAGGGGGTGTATTTTTACAGGGGGTGTATTTTTCAGGGGGTGTATTTTTAAAGGGGTGTATTTTTACAGGGGGTGTATTTTTACAGGGGGTGTATTTTTACAGGGGGTGTATTTTTACAGGGGGTGTATTTTTACAGGGGGTGTATTTTTACAGGGGGTGTATTTTTACAGGGGGTGTATTTTTACAGGGGGTGTATTTTTACAGGGGGTGTACTTTTACAGGGGGTGTATTTTTACAGGGGGTGTATTTTTACAGGGGGTGTATTTTTACAGGGGGTGTTTTTTTACAGGGGGTGTATTTTTACAGGGGTGTATTTTTACAAGGGGTGTATTTTTACAAGGGGTGTATTTTTACAGGGGGTGTATTTTTACAGGGGGTGTATTTTTACAGGGGGTGTATTTTTACAGGGGGGTATTTTTACAGGGGGTGTATTTTTACAGGGGGTGTATTTTTACAGGGGGTGTATTTTTACAAGGGGTGTATTTTTACAAGGGGTGTATTTTTACAAGGGGTGTATTTTTACAAGGGGTGTATTTTTACGGGGGGTGTATTTTTACGGGGGGTGTATTTTTACGGGGGGTGTGGGGGGTGTATTTTTACGGGGGTGTATTTTTACGGGGGGTGTATTTTTACTGGGGGTGTATTTTTACAGGGGGTGTATTTTTACAGGGGGTGTATTTTTACAGGGGGTGTATTTTTACAGGGGGTGTTTTTTACAGGGGGTGTATTTTTTACAGGGGGTGTATTTTTACAGGGGGTGTATTTTTTACAGGGGGTGTATTTTTACAGGGGGTGTATTTTTACAAGGGGTGTATTTTTACAGGGGGTGTATTTTTACAGGGGTGTATTTTTACAGGGGGTGTATTTTTACAGGGGGTGTATTTTTACAGGGGGTGTATTTTTACAGGGGGTGTATTTTTACAGGGGGTGTATTTTTACAGGGGGTGTAGTTTTACAGGGGGTGTATTTTTACAGGGGGTGTATTTTTACAGGGGGTGTATTTTTACAGGGGGTGTATTTTTACAGGGGGTGTATTTTTACAGGGGGTGTATTTTTACAGGGGGTGTATTTTTACAGGGGGTGTATTTTTACAGGGGGTGTATTTTTACAGGTAGTGTATTTTTACAGGGGGTGTATTTTTACAGGGGGTGTATTTTTACAGGGGGTGTATTTTTACAGGGGGTGTATTTTTACAGGGGGTGTATTTTTACAGGGGGTGTATTTTTACAGGGGGTGTATTTTTACAGGGGGTGTATTTTTACAGGGGGTGTATTTTTACAGGGGATGTAATTTTGCAGGGGGTGTAATTTTACAGGGGGTGTATTTTTACAGGGGGTGTATTTTTACAGGGGGTGTATTTTTACAGGGGGTGTATTTTTACAGGGGGTGTATTTTTACAGGGGGTGTATTTTTACAGGGGGTGTATTTTTACAGGGGGTGTATTTTTACAGGGGGTGTATTTTTACAGGGGGTGTAATTTTACAGGGGGTGTATTTTTACAGGGGGTGTATTTTTACAGGGGGTGTATTTTTACAGGGGGTGTATTTTTACAGGGGGTGTATTTTTACAGGGGGTGTATTTTTACAGGGGGTGTATTTTTACAGGGGGTGTATTTTTCAGGGGGTGTATTTTTAAAGGGGTGTATTTTTACAGGGGGTGTATTTTTACAGGGGGTGTATTTTTACAGGGGGTGTATTTTTACAGGGGGTGTATTTTTACAGGGGGTGTATTTTTACAGGGGGTGTATTTTTACAGGGGGTGTACTTTTACAGGGGGTGTATTTTTACAGGGGGTGTATTTTTACAGGGGGTGTATTTTTACAGGGGGTGTATTTTTACAGGGGGTGTTTTTTTACAGGGGGTGTATTTTTACAGGGGTGTATTTTTACAAGGGGTGTATTTTTACAAGGGGTGTATTTTTACAGGGGGTGTATTTTTACAGGGGGTGTATTTTTACAGGGGGTGTATTTTTACAGGGGGGTATTTTTACAGGGGGTGTATTTTTACAGGGGGTGTATTTTTACAAGGGGTGTATTTTTACAAGGGGTGTATTTTTACAAGGGGTGTATTTTTACGGGGGGTGTATTTTTACGGGGGGTGTATTTTTACGGGGGGTGTATTTTTACGGGGGGTGTATTTTTACGGGGGTGTATTTTTACGGGGGGTGTATTTTTACTGGGGGTGTATTTTTACAGGGGGTGTATTTTTACAGGGGGTGTATTTTTACAGGGGGTGTATTTTTACAGGGGGTGTATTTTTACAGGGGGTGTTTTTTACAGGGGGTGTATTTTTTACAGGGGGTGTATTTTTACAGGGGGTGTATTTTTTACAGGGGGTGTATTTTTACAGGGGGTGTATTTTTACAAGGGGTGTATTTTTACAGGGGGTGTATTTTTACAGGGGTGTATTTTTACAGGGGGTGTATTTTTACAGGGGGTGTATTTTTACAGGGGGTGTATTTTTACAGGGGGTGTATTTTTACAGGGGGTGTATTTTTACAGGGGGTGTATTTTTACAGGGGGTGTATTTTTACAGGGGGTGTATTTTTACAGGGGGTGTATTTTTACAGGGGGTGTATTTTTACAGGGGGTGTATTTTTACAGGGGGTGTATTTTTACAGGGGGTGTATTTTTACAGGGGGTGTATTTTTACAGGGGGTGTATTTTTACAGGGGGTGTATTTTTACAGGGGGTGTATTTTTACAGGGGGTGTATTTTTACAGGGGGTGTATTTTTATAGGGGGTGTATTTTTACAGGGGGTGTATTTTTACTGGGGATGTAATTTTACAGGGGGTGTAATTTTACAGGGGGTGTATTTTTACAGGGGGTGTATTTTTACAGGGGGTGTATTTTTACAGGGGGTGTATTTTTACAGGGGGTGTATTTTTACAGGGGGTGTATTTTTACAGGGGGTGTATTTTTACAGGGTGTGTAATACACACCCCCTGTAAAAATACATCCCCTGTAAAAATACACGCCCTGTAAAAATACACCCCCTGTAAAAATTCACCCCCTGTAAAAATACACCCCCTGTAAAAATACACCCCTGTAAAAATTCACCCCCTGTAAAAATACACCCCCTGTAAAAATACACCCCCTGTAAAAATACACCCCCTGTAAAAATACACCTCCCTGTAAAAATACACCCCCTGTAAAAATACACCCCCTGTAAAAATACACCCCCTGTAAAAATACACCCCCTGTAAAAATACACCCCCAGTAAAAATACACCCCCTGTAAAAATACACCCCCTGTAAAAATACACCCCCTGTAAAAATACACCCCCTGTAAAAATACACCCCCTGTAAAAATACACCCCCTGTAAAAATACACCCCCTGTAAAAATACACCCCCTGTAAAAATACACCCCCTGTAAAAATACACCCCCTGTAAAATTACACCCCCTGTAAAATTACACCCCCTGTAAAATTACACCCCCTGTAAAAATACACCCCCAGTAAAAATACACCCCCTGTAAAAATACACCCCCTGTAAAAATACACCCCCTGTAAAAATACACCCCCTGTAAAAATACACCCCCTGTAAAAATACACCCCCTGTAAAAATACACCCCCTGTAAAAATACACCCCCTGTAAAAATGCACCCCTGTAAAAATACACCCCCTGTAAAAATACACCCCCTGTAAAAATACACCCCTGTAAAAATACACCCCCTGTAAAAATACACCCCCTGTAAAAATACACCCCTTTAAAAATACACCCCCTGAAAAATACACCCCCTGTAAAAATACACCCCCTGTAAAAATACACCCCCTGTAAAAATACACCCCCTGTAAAAATACACCCCCTGTAAAAATGCACCCCTGTAAAAATACACCCCCTGTAAAAATACACCCCCTGTAAAAATACACCCCTTTAAAAATACACCCCCTGTAAAAATACACCCCCTGTAAAAATACACCCCCTGTAAAAATACACCCCCTGTAAAAATACACCCCCTGTAAAAATACACCCCCTGTAAAAATACACCCCCTGTAAAATTACACCCCCTGTAAAAATACACCCCCTCTAAAAATACACCCCCTGTAAAAATACACCCCCTGTAAAAATACACCCCCTGTAAAAATACACCCCCTGTAAAAATACACCCCCTGTAAAAATACATCCCCTGTAAAAATACACCCCCTGTAAAAATACACCCCCTGTAAAAATACACCCCCTGTAAAAAATACACCCCCTGTAAAAATACACCCCCTGTAAAAATACACCACCTGTAAAAATACACCCCCTGTAAAAATGCACCCCTGTAAAAATACACCCCCTGTAAAAATACACCCCCTGTAAAATTACACCCCCTGTAAAATTACACCCCCTGTAAAAATACACCCCCTGTAAAAATACATCCAATGTAAAAATACACCCCCTGTAAAAATACACCCCCTGTAAAAATACACCCCTGTAAAAATGCACCCCTGTAAAAATACATCCCCTGTAAAAATACACCCCCTGTAAAAATACACCCCCCGTAAAAATACACCCCCCGTAAAAATACACCCCCCGTAAAAATACACCCCCCCGTAAAAATACACCCCCCGTAAAAATACACCCCCCGTAAAAATACACCCCCCGTAAAAATACACCCCCCGTAAAAATACACCCCCTGTAAAAATACACCCCCTGTAAAAATACACCCCCTGTAAAAATACACCCCCTTTAAAAATACACCCCCTGTAAAAATACACCCCCTGTAAAAATACACCCCCTGTAAAAATACACCCCCTGTAAAAATACACCCCTGTAAAAATTCACCCCCTGTAAAAATTCACCCCCTGTAAAAATACACCCCCTGTAAAAATACACCCCCTGTAAAAATACACCCCCTGTAAAATTACACCCCCTGTAAAATACACCCCCTGTAAAAATACACCCCCTGTAAAATACACCCCCTGGAAAAATACACCCCCTGTAAAAATACACCCCCTGTAAAAATACACCCCCTGTAAAATTACACCCCCTGTAAAAATACACCCCCTGTAAAAATACACCCCCTGTAAAATACACCCCCTGTAAAATACACCCCCTGTAAAAATACACCCCCTGTAAAAATACACCCCCTGTAAAAATACACCCCCTGTAAAAATACATCCCCAGTAAAAATACACCCCCTTTAAAAATACATCCCCTGTAAAAATACACCCCCTGTAAAAATACACCCCCTGTAAAAATACACCCCCTGTAAAAATGCACCCCTGTAAAAGTACATCCCCTGTAAAAATACACCCCCTGTAAAATTACACCCCCTGAAAAAATACACCCCCTGTAAAAATACACCCCCTGTAAAATACACCCCCTGTAAAAATACACCCCCTGTAAAAATACACCCCTGTAAAAATACACCCCCTGTAAAAATACACCCCCTGTAAAAATACACCCCCTGTAAAAATTCACCCCCTGTAAAAATGCACCCCTGTAAAAATACATCCCCTGTAAAAATACACCCCCTGTAAAAATACACCCCCTGTAAAAATACACCCCCTGTAAAAATACACCCCCTGTAAAAATACACCCCCTGTAAAAATACACCCCCTGTAAAAATACACCCCCTGTAAAAATACACCCCCCGTAAAAATACACCCCCCGTAAAAATACATCCCCCGTAAAAATACACCCCCCGTAAAAATACACCCCCCCCGTAAAAATACACCCCCTGTAAAAATACACCCCCTGTAAAAATACACCCTCTGTAAAAATACACCCCCTGGAAAAATACACCCCCTGGAAAAATACACCCCCTGTAAAATTACATTCCCTGTAAAAATACACCCCCTGTAAAAATACACCCCCTGTAAAAATACACCCCCTGTAAAAATACACCCCCTGTAAAAATACACCCCCTGTAAAAATACATCCCCTGTAAAAATACACGCCCTGTAAAAATACACCCCCTGTAAAAATACACCCCCTGTAAAAATACACCCCCTGTAAAAATACACCCCCAGTAAAAATACACCTCCTGCAAAATTACACCCCCTGTAAAATTACACCCCCTGTAAAATTACACCCCCTGTAAAATTACACCCCCTGTAAAAATACATCCCCTGTAAAAATACACCCCTGTAAAAATACACCCCTTGTAAAAATACACCCCCTGTAAAAATTCACCCCTTTAAAAATACACCCCCTGTAAAAATACACCCCTGTAAAAATACACCCCCTGAAAAAATACACCCCCTGAAAAAATACACCCCCTGAAAAATACACCCCCTGTAAAAATACACCCCCTGTAAAAATACACCCCCTGTAAAAATACACCCTGTAAAAATACACCCCCTGTAAAAATACACCCCCTGTAAAAATACACCCTTTGTAAAAATACACCCCCTGTAAAATACACCCCTCCGTAAAAATACACCCCCTGTAAAAATACACCCCCTGTAAAATACAACCCCCCCCCCCCCGTAAAATACAACCCCCCCCCCCGTAAAATACAACCCCCCCCGTAAAATACAACCCCCCGTAAAAATATACCCCCCGTAAAAATACACCCCCTGTAAAAATACACCCCTTGGAAATTTGAGAGATTTTTGAGATGATTGGGGAAAATTGAGATTGGGGAAAATTGAGATTGGGGGAAAATTGAGATTGGGGGAAAATTGAGATTGGGGGAAAATTGAGATTGGGGGAAAATTGAGATGGGGGAAAATTGAGATGGGGGAAAATTGAGATGGGGGAAAATTGAGATGGGGGAAAATTGAGATGGGGGAAAATTGAGATGGGGGAAAATTGAGATGGGGGAAAATTGAGATGGGGGAAAATTGAGATGGGGGAAAATTGAGATGGGGGAAAATTGAGATGGGGGAAAATTGAGATGGGGGAAAATTGAGATGGGGGAAAATTGAGATGGGGGAAAATTGAGATGGGGGAAAATTGAGATGGGGGAAAATTGAGATGGGGGAAAATTGAGATGGGGGAAAATTGAGATGGGGGAAAATTGAGATGGGGGAAAATTGAGATGGGGGAAAATTGAGATGGGGGAAAATTGAGATGGGGGAAAATTGAGATGGGGGAAAATTGAGATGGGGGAAAATTGAGATGGGGGAAAATTGAGATGGGGGAAAAATTGAGATGGGGGAAAAATTGAGATGGGGGAAAAATTGAGATGGGGGAAAAATTGAGATGGGGGAAAATTGAGATGGGGGAAAAATTGAGATGGGGGAAAAATTGAGATGGGGGAAAAATTGAGATGGGGGAAAAATTGAGATGGGGGAAAAATTGAGATGGGGGAAAAATTGAGATGGGGGAAAAATTGAGATGGGGGAAAAATTGAGATGGGGGAAAAATTGAGATGGGGGAAAAATTGAGATGGGGGAAAAATTGAGATGGGGGAAAAATTGAGATGGGGAAAAATTGAGATGGGGGAAAATTGAGATGGGGGAAAATTGAGATGGGGGAAAATTGAGATGGGGGAAAATTGAGATGGGGGAAAATTGAGATGGGGGAAAATTGAGATGGGGGAAAATTGAGATGGGGGAAAATTGAGATGGGGGAAAATTGAGATGGGGGAAAATTGAGATGGGGGAAAATTGAGATGGGGGAAAATTGAGATGGGGGAAAATTGAGATGGGGGAAAATTGAGATGGGGGAAAATTGAGATGGGGGAAAATTGAGATGGGGGAAAATTGAGATGGGGGAAAATTGAGATGGGGGAAAATTGAGATGGGGGAAAATTGAGATGGGGGAAAATTGAGATGGGGGAAAATTGAGATGGGGGAAAATTGAGATGGGGGAAAATTGAGATGGGGGAAAATTGAGATGGGGGAAAATTGAGATGGGGGAAAATTGAGATGGGGGAAAATTGAGATGGGGGAAAATTGAGATGGGGGAAAATTGAGATGGGGGAAAATTGAGATGGGGGAAAATTGAGATGGGGGAAAATTGAGATGGGGGAAAATTGAGATGGGGGAAAATTGAGATGGGGGAAAATTGAGATGGGGGAAAATTGAGATGGGGGAAAATTGAGATGGGGGAAAATTGAGATGGGGGAAAATTGAGATGGGGGAAAATTGAGATGGGGGAAAATTGAGATGGGGGAAAATTGAGATGGGGGAAAATTGAGATGGGGGAAAATTGAGATGGGGGAAAATTGAGATGGGGGAAAATTGAGATGGGGGAAAATTGAGATGGGGGAAAATTGAGATGGGGGAAAATTGAGATGGGGGAAAATTGAGATGGGGGAAAATTGAGATGGGGGAAAATTGAGATGGGGGAAAATTGAGATGGGGGAAAATTGAGATGGGGGAAAATTGAGATGGGGGAAAATTGAGATGGGGGAAAATTGAGATGGGGGAAAATTGAGATGGGGGAAAATTGAGATGGGGGAAAATTGAGATGGGGGAAAATTGAGATGGGGGAAAATTGAGATGGGGGAAAATTGAGATGGGGGAAAATTGAGATGGGGGAAAATTGAGATGGGGGAAAATTGAGATGGGGGAAAATTGAGATGGGGGAAAATTGAGATGGGGGAAAATTGAGATGGGGGAAAATTGAGATGGGGGAAAATTGAGATGGGGGAAAATTGAGATGGGGGAAAATTGAGATGGGGGAAAATTGAGATGGGGGAAAATTGAGATGGGGGAAAATTGAGATGGGGGAAAATTGAGATGGGGGAAAATTGAGATGGGGGAAAATTGAGATGGGGGAAAATTGAGATGGGGGAAAATTGAGATGGGGGAAAATTGAGATGGGGGAAAATTGAGATGGGGGAAAATTGAGATGGGGGAAAATTGAGATGGGGGAAAATTGAGATGGGGGAAAATTGAGATGGGGGAAAATTGAGATGGGGGAAAATTGAGATGGGGGAAAATTGAGATGGGGGAAAATTGAGATGGGGGAAAATTGAGATGGGGGAAAATTGAGATGGGGGAAAATTGAGATGGGGGAAAATTGAGATGGGGGAAAATTGAGATGGGGGAAAATTGAGATGGGGGAAAATTGAGATGGGGGAAAATTGAGATGGGGGAAAATTGAGATGGGGGAAAATTGAGATGGGGGAAAATTGAGATGGGGGAAAATTGAGATGGGGGAAAATTGAGATGGGGGAAAATTGAGATGGGGGAAAATTGAGATGGGGGAAAATTGAGATGGGGGAAAATTGAGATGGGGGAAAATTGAGATGGGGGAAAATTGAGATGGGGGAAAATTGAGATGGGGGAAAATTGAGATGGGGGGAAATTGAGATGGGGGGAAATTGAGACGGGGGGAAATTGAGACGGGGGAAAATTGAGACGGGGGAAAATTGAGACGGGGGAAAATTGAGACGGGGAAAATTGAGACGGGGAACATTGAGACGGGGAACATTGAGACGGGGAACATTGAGATGGGGAAAATTGAGATTGGGAAAATTGAGATTGGGAAAATTGAGATTTGGAAAATTGAGATTTGGAAAATTGAGATTGGGAAAATTGAGATTTGGAAAATAAATGATAAATACACCCCCTGTAAAAAAATAAATGATAAATACACCCCCTGTAAAAAAATAAATGATAAATACACCCCCTGTAAAAAAAATAAATGATAAATACACCCCCTGTAAAAAAATAAATGATAAATACACCCAATGTAAAAAAAATAAATGATAAATACACCCCATGTAAAAAAAATAAATGATAAATACACCCCCTGTAAAAAAAATAAATGATAAATACACCCCCTGTAAAAAGATAAATGATAAATACACCCCCTGTAAAAAAAAAAATGATAAATACACCCCCTGTAAAAAAATAAATGATAAATACACCACCTGTAAAAAAATAAATGATAAATACACCCCCTGTAAAAAAATAAATGATAAATACACCCCCCTGTAAAAAAAATAAATGATAAATACACCCCCTGTAAAAAAAATTAATGATAAATACACCCCCTGTAAAAAAAAAAATGATAAATACACTCCCTGTAAAAAAATAAATGATAAATACACCCCCTGTAAAAAAAATGATAAATACACCCCCTGTAAAAAAAATAAATGATAAATACACCCCCTGTAAAAAAATAAATGATAAATACACCCCCTGTAAAAAAAAATAAATGATAACTATACCTCTGTAAAAAAATAAATGATAAATACACCCCCTGTAAAAAAAATGATAAATACACCCCCTGTAAAAAAAATGATAAATACACCCCCTGTAAAAAAAATAAATGATAAATACACCCACTGTAAAAAAAAGTAAATGATAAATACACCCCCTGTAAAAAAAAAATGATAAATACACCTCCTGTAAAAAAATAAATGATAAATACACACACTTGTAAAAAAATAATAATTGATTTTTTTTACCCCCTTGTAAAAAAAAATAATTGATTTTTGTACCCCTTGTAAAAAAATAATAATTGATTTTTTTTTTTTTTTTTTTTTTTTTTTTTACAAGGGGTAAAATTGAGATTTGGAAAATTGAGATTTTTGAGATTTGGAAAATTGAGATTTTTAGATTTGGAAAATTGAGATTTTTAGATTTGGAAAATTGAGATTTTTGAGATTTGGAAAATTGAGATTTTTGAGATTTGGAAAATTGAAATTTTTGAGATTTGGAAAATTGAGATTTTTGAGATTTGGAAAATTGAGATTTTTGAGATTTGGAAAATTGAAATTTTTGAGATTTGGAAAATTGAGATTTTTGAGATTTGGAAAATTGAGATTTTTGAGATTTGGAAAATTGAGATTTTTGAGATTTGGAAAATTGAGATTTTTGAGATTTGGAAAATTGAGATTTTTGAGATTTGGAAAATTGAGATTTTTGAGATTTGGAAAATTGAGATTTTTGAGATTTGGAAAATTGAGATTTTTGAGATTTGGAAAAATTGAGATTTTTGAGATTTGGAAAATTGAGATTTTTGAGATTTGGAAAAATTGAGATTTTTGAGATTTGGAAAATTGAGATTTTTGAGATTTGGAAAATTGAGATTTTTGAGATTTGGAAAATTGAGATTTTTGAGATTTGGAAAATTGAGATTTTTGAGATTTGGAAAATTGAGATTGAGAAAAATTGAGATTGAGAAAAATTGAGATTGAGAAAAATTGAGATTGAGAAAAATTTAGATTGAGAAAAATTGAGATTGAGAAAAATTGAGATTGAGAAATATTGAGATTGAGAAATATTGAGATTGAGAAATATTGAGATTGAGAAATATTGAGATTGAGAAATATTGAGATTGAGAAATATTGAGATTGAGAAATATTGAGATTGAGAAATATTGAGATTGAGAAATATTGAGATTGAGAAATATTGAGATTGAGAAATATTGAGATTGAGAAATATTGAGATTGAGAAAAATGTTCCGAAGACGTAGCTGCGAACACCGCACCCATACGGCCAAGAGAGAACCTCTCCGTGAACCATAGTTTACTCAAAGAGATAAAAAGAATGTTTTTTCTATCGGCTAGAGGTTTTTCGTCTTCTTGCACAACGGCACGCCAACGCTGCAGTGAATACAGTACCTGAAAATAAAACATTTTTCGAAAATAAAACATTTTTCGAAAATAAAACATCCTTAGAAAATAAAAAAAACCTTTGAAAATCAAGCACCCACCCATAAAAAATATAAAACCCTTTGAAAACTAAACACCCTTTGAAAATAATATACACTTTGAAAATAAAAAAACCCTTTGAAAATACAACCCCCTTTGAAAATAAAAAAACCCTTTGAAAATAAAACACCCTTTGATTACGTTTAGCGAAAACGATACTTAAATTTGTCATTTTATAATAATAAAGCTAAGAACGCGTTGGTTACAATTAGCATTTTTGCCAATGGGGTACTTATTAGAAAAATTTGTATTTTTTTTTTTTTTTTTTTTTTTCAAGGGAATTTTTTTTATATTTTTATAAATTTTTTCCAAGGAGTACCTACAGATTTTAAATCCAAAATGTAGTCCGTGAATAGCCTCAAAGGTTATCAAGTTGATAATATATCAACGATATATTTGGAAAACAGTCCCTATATAATTTCTGCTATATGTCGAAGCTGGTCGAAGGTATTGGTCCTTGCACGGATCGTGTATATACCGGACGAGAAAAGCAAGCGTTTTCTGCCCCGTGCACCGATAGAGCCCAGAAAATAATCGTACAAGGTCATTTATTAAATTCAAATTGGCGCGAGTCTTTAAGTCGCTAGGATAGACCTTTTGAAATTTCGCTCTCACGTGACACAAGAGTCACGAGAAAAAATAAAAAAATGACCTTGTACCACTATTTTCTCTCTCGCTCGGGGAAGTTTTTTTGTACTGTGGAAGGCTGGCGAATTCTCGTCCGGTATATACACGGTCCGTGGTCCTTGTTATCAGGCTTAGAAATAAGGAAAATATACAAAGAAAAAATGCACTTTATTAATTAAAAACTGAGGGTCAGTGATCCAGGGAATAGTTTAATAATACTAATATTTTAGAAATATACTAATGCGAATTACTAATGAATCAGTTTATTTATTCAAGATATTATGGATTCCTGGTCCGGAAGTCTAGTTAAAAACCCTATTTCTAGGCCTGGTGCTCTTAGTCAAACTGTAGTCTGATTTACTATATCAGCAGCTTGACTGAGCGACGGTGAGCGTCTGAGCTTGTCTTTCCTGTCTGGGTTTCGCGGTAGAGGTGCCTAAAGGCTATCGAAATCTTTAATCATCGCTAATAACAAAAGGTAATACATATTTTAAATAATATTTAATCCATTTTTATGGTATTGTTGGTTAATTTACACTTACATTTTTTTCAATGAGCATCGGACTTTATTTTATATAATACTTACCACGAAACACATTACGCCAAGGCTTAAGGTTCAATTTAACGAGTTATTAAAGGCGATCACTTACATTTCTAGGTTTCCAAGATGGTTCAAATGAATGTTTTAGCGAATACTTTAAAATCCATTAACAATGCCGAGAAGAGAGGCAAAAGACAAGTTCTTCTTCGACCATGTTCCAAAGTCACTGTTAAATTTTTAACAGTAATGATGCGCCACGGTTAGTGTTCCATCTTCTCATTCTGAATCAAAATCATAAATTAACATTAATTCGTGTAAAATAGGGTATATCGGAGAGTTTGAAATCGTGGACAACCACAGAGGAGGCAAGATTGTCGTGAATTTAACTGGCAGACTCAACAAATGCGGAGTAATTAGCCCCAGATTTGATGTTCAGCTTAGAGATATGGAAAAATGGATGAGGAATCTATTGCCTTCCCGTCAATTTGGGTACGATTGGGGTTAAGTTTTAATAAACTAGAAACTTACATTGTTCTAAAACATAATTATTTTCTCTTCAGTTATATCGTTCTGACAACGTCGGGAGGTATTATGGACCATGAAGAAGCTAGGAGAAAACACTTGGGTGGAAAAATATTGGGATTTTTCTTCTAAAATAATAAAATTTGAGAAATTAAAAACCTGTTATTATTATTTTCATATATTAATACAACTTTAATTATTATCACAATGTCCTACATCATACAAAATAATTATAACACAAATTTGGTCCCAATCTCAAAAAGAAACGGCTGATATACTAATTCCTCTTAAGCTTCAAAATAAAATGGGATAAATGAAGTCTATATTGGTTCATGCAAATCAGGGAATTGGAATGCTGACCAAGATTCTGGGGAATTTAGAATTTTGGCTTATTTCAGTATAAAAGAGTATTTAATCGTAACTACAACGACACGTAGTTGGAATGCGCAAAAGCAGATGGATTATTTTATACAGTGATTTTAAGTCCATATACTTTTGGTACAACTTCACTCGACTAAATTCATAGATTAGTTGGGTTTTGCAAAACACAGGGTGACCAGACTTACTATATTTTCCTATTTTTTTGCTTATCAGGTTATCCATTTCCATATAAAAGTATAATTTCAAATTTCTGAAAAATTCCCACCAAAGGCATAGAGTCAAAAACGAGAGATTAAAATTTTAAAGAAAATCAAAAAGCTATAAATAAGTGGTAAAAATGTTAAATCAACGGATATTAAAAGATTTCCTATTTTTTCCTATAAATTAGCCGTTATTTATCCTATATTTCCTATAAATTTAAGTTTTGAGTCTTATTTTCTCCTATAATTTTCTTTTAAATTTCATATTTTTCCTATAAAATTTCAAGTTTATATCCTGGTCACCCTGAAAACATTTGGTGTAACTGGAAAATTCAGCGAAATTGGTTTCCAAACCACTCCTATTTTTCCCCTTAATTTTACTTGGGAAAAATAAGTTAAATATGATCTAGATTGCAATTGCTCTTAACAACCCACAACTTCATTACGAAACCAATTTTTAACTCATGATTTTTCTAGTTCATTTGTAGAAAACAGTAAATAAATTGGCGAACTAGATTTGGTTATTTCAGGGTTTCGGTTAGAGGAAGATGGGCTTACGTGCAACTTGCTCAAATGTTTTGTTAGGAACTAGTTACTATTTCCACTGCCTGGGACCGGTTTTGACAATTATTGGTCTCATTTTGAAGCTTTGAAATGGACGCTTCAACTAGGATTTCCCTTTTCGTATTATTTTTGAATGATCTGCCAATTTCCTGGTGTTTTCTAAAAACTTAAACGCAGAGTCCAGACGAAGTGCCAACTGCGCCACCTTGACAGTTATACTTAATTTTTGTAACGCTCGTCTAACATAAAACAAACCTTTTGCACAAATTTATATTAATTTAATAATTTATTTTAGAAATAATAGTTGACAAATTCAATTAGTTTGCTTGTAAATTTGATCTAAAATACACTAGATTAGTGTGCACTTCATTTCGCTTATAAAAATAGTATAAAATACTGTTTAAAATAGACTTTTTTTTTTTTTTTTAAGATTTAACCATTAAGCAACATGGTTATAAAAAAGGGTTAAAAAAGAAACAACCCCCACAGATTTCTTGAGGTCCTTAAGTTTGATTTTTACCACCCCTCCGTTTTTGAGAAATTTTGCGCTGATTAGTGGCTGTTAATTGAAGAAATCCCAAACTTATCTTAATCTTCTATAAAGATTAAGTTCAGCAACGCATATCGAAGCATACCATCACGATAGAAAATACATGAAGTGGTCGGTCATCTAATTTAAGCTTCACAATGCGTGGTTGAACATGACCAAAGAAAGCCTTGTAGGTTCTATTCTAGTTAAAATTTGTGCAAATAGTTTTGTCAATTTTTTTTATGGATTTGGGGGTATCATTAAATCTTCAATTATAAACAATATAATACGTTCAGTTGATCTAAAGTATCTTAAAATGTTTTAATATATCCTCAAATTTTACTAATCGGCACAATATACTAAGGCGATTTATAACTATGATAACGTTAAAATAAAGCTCTTATAAAATATAAATAGTTTATGGATAGTGGTACGGTGCTTATTTACAATTAAAGAGATAATTAACAGTAACATTTCATGTACAATTAAGGGCGTTTGTGGCTAAAAGCTTAACTCAATTTTGAGCTGGCTAAAATAGAAAATCTACAGCTAATAGTGGTGCGAGAGTATTTGTTTAGCTCGCATACTCATTTGAGTATAGAACTTTAAGTCAGTATAAAGCTCTGGACCACTACTACTCAAAAGTTAAAATCAAAAATTTGGTAAAAATTTCAATATTCGAACGAGTACTCAGTACTCGGATAGATACTCTATAAGAATAGTTTGAAATATGAAAACTTCTCAATTTAAAAAAGGTCTCAAACATCTTGAAACTGATGCATGAGGTTTTTAGAATCCCCTTTAAAGACGCTTAAAGCTGTGTGCATAAGGGGAAGATGGTTCCCATTCAAGGGGCAGATAGACCAAAAGACTTAAAAGCTGATTTTGACATTTTATCATTATTTAAAATGGAGTTAGGCTGAGCAGACTCAAATTGCAACTTTGGTAACTATAAATGTTGGGTGAGTTTTTAAGAATATGTTAACGATCCTAATTGATAGAAAATAAAATGTTACTTCATTATCTCTTTAATATTTAGTCCAATTTTGACTAAGCCGATTCAATTTCATCAGAACTAAATGAGATTTGCAAAACAAACCAGTTTCTTTAGTAATGTATGATAAACATTTTCAAACACTTAGTTTTAAAACCTTAACTTTTTTACATTTTGGACTAATTTTTAGAGTCATTCTTTTAGAAGCTCCAATCTATACGTATATACAACTAACCATAAACTTTATTTTTAAACGTAACAAAATAATTGGAGGTTAACTATCAGGACTGTACCTTTGAGCGCGAGTAAAATTAAGGAATACTTGCTCTAACGAAGTTTGAGCTACTGAATAGTTTTCTATATTTAATTCAACCTTGGCTCTTTCCATTGTCTCAAATAATTGAGCCCAAGTGTATGATGCATTCTTAATTTGATAATGCAATAATCCTTGATGGACACTCTTTAGTACACTACCCTCAAATCTACCTTCAATAAAATCTTTCGCGCCTTCTATATTCTGGGTAAATGATAGTTGCCGTCGCGTGGCCGAACTATTTCGGGACCCATTAGGATCCGTCTCACCATCAAAAGATTTCACAGAAACTAACTGCGATTGATTGGCCATCATTTCAGAAGATTGACTAGCGATAGTGTATCGACCAATTTTGACTAAAAGAGTAAATCCTTGGCCAAATTTATTCTTCAAATGTTGGGGACTACCCACGCAACAGAGTCGTCCGTTGACCATTATGACTAGACGATTGCACAAGGCTTCGCATTCCTCCATACTAATAATTACAAGAACAAAAAAAATTACTGTAACGAGAAACCTTTTGGAAATTGAAAGAAAATTGTATTTTGTTCTTCACCTGTGGGAAGTTAGCACTACTGATCTTCCCATTTGGACAATTTTAATGATGGCATCTATATAATAATTTAAAGATATATAACTAGTTAAACTTGATAGGGCTGGGCTAGCAAGTACACACGTTTTGGTTGATTAACTCTACTCAGTACTTGTTTCTGTGCAGTAAATTGATTAGCTTTGTTTTACTACTCTACCTGGGCCTAAATACTCACCCTATTATTTAGTACTCGTTTCTGTTCAGTAACCAGTGGTGGGCAATTCGCAAGTGACTTTGTACAGCCAAGCCTGATCATTCGCGAGAAAGTTTGCGAATTTGCCCACCACTGGCAGTAGCTTAGCTTCATTTGCCTATTATACCTAGGCCTAAATACTCATGAGTTACCCTATTATTTAGAACTCGTTTCAGTCCAGTAACTCTACTCACTACTCGCTTCTGTGGAGTAACTTCATGTGCCTTGCTTTGCTAATCTACTTAGTAATACTAAATAGTATTTATTCCTAAATACTCATTTCAGTGGAGAAACTGAACTTAATTGTACTCAATTCACTTTCAACTATTATAACTTCCACAATTCTAAGTTGAGCACCATGCCCCTTAAGAATGGCCAGTGTAACTTCTTGTTTCTTTTTATATATAAAATTTTTCAACAAACCCCATAAGCATCTCCGTGCCACAGGATCCATTCCAGTTGTTGGTTCATCCAAAAATATAATTGGAGAATCCCCGATGAGCGCAACTGCGGTGCTCAATTTTCTTTTATTACCTCCGCTAAAGTCCTTCACTAACTTATCCAAGTGCATATCGAAATATAGAAGTCGCCCCAGGAAATTAATTTGCTCATCTATCAAGCGTTGCGGAACTCCTCTCAAATTTGCAAACATTCTTAATGTCTCTCTCCCCGTCATTTGATCAATCACAGCATCAAATTGAGGACAATAACCAATTCTTTGTTGAACCTTGAATCAAATATTAATTACCAATAAATTGAAACTAAGAGTTACATATTTGTCCAGCTCAGCCTAATCACAGAAAAAAGGGTTAAGTTTATCTCACCATCCTCAAATCCGTTTTGACATTAAATCCGTCTAAGTAAGCGTTTCCGGAAGTAATAACTTCATCACCAGTTAACATTTTGAAAGTCGTTGTTTTTCCAGCTCCATTCAAGCCCAACAATCCAAAACATTCGCCTTTACGAATACCCAAGCACAAACCATCAACGGCAACCAGAGACCCATACATTTTCCGTAGATCTCGCAGTATGATAGAATCTGTAGATTGAAGCTGCCCCAATGGAGTGTTCAAAATACGATTTCTTTCTTGAGCAACATCTTCGTCTTCAGTTATAACTGGTTCATCCGATTCGTAATTATGTGGTTCTGGTGCATGTTCTTCGGCGTAACCATTCCTGTATGATACAATTGTAGCTTCGTTATCTAATTGGTAAGGTAACGTAGTTTGATCCACGGTGATGCTAGGACTGGGTGTTGGAGTAATTTTTTTGGTTGCTCTTTGACAAATAGCGTAACGAAGTCTACGAAACAAATTCTGCTCGCAGGCGAACAATAATACGCTGTAAAAAATAGCTTGAAAAACCAGGAATGTTAAGAGTCTTCCAATCCCGGGAATATCCCAACTCAAGTAATTTTCTTTCCAGTTTACGCAATTATCGCCACATATATCTGAAGGTCAATAAATGCCAAAACCATCAATTAAAGATTTAGATTATCACAAGTAAAGAACACTTTACCTTTACAACATTGTTTCACTAAGTCAATTAAACCGCATGATGGTTGAACAAATGGTAGCGTACATATTTTGACAAATTCGTAGTTCTGATAGAGATTAAACATGGCTCGTCCCAAGCAATAATGGGGCAGGAATGTCGTGAATACCCAATCAAGGACAACAGCGACATTTTGAAGATCCAAAAGAGGGATTTCCAAAATGGTTACCGCTAATAAACAACCAATTCCAGCCACGATGTTAAAGAGGCAAAGTCGAGTATAAGCCGTCGACGGTACAGTGAAGAGGAATGATAGCACGTATATAAAAGGTAATCCAGCCATTCCATATAGTACAAATAATAAAAATAATCGACCTGGAAAGAAAATAATTAGAAGTATTTGGCTTTGTTCGTTTATCTAAAGGGATAATAAAGCCTATAGACCATAAGCATTGTTGACTTGTTTAAAAACTTGGCCCGAATTCTAATGATTTTTATCATTATTGGTGTATACAAGTTATATTTAGAATTATAATGCACACATATGGCATCTCTACTAATGGAGAGGGAGAAAGACACGAGGCAAGTCACTGAAGTCTTAGTACCGGATGTAGCTTGTTCTAGTACCCCCTAACCTAAATCATTGTAATTCTATATATGTATCTTGTATACAAAATTCCAGTATTCCTAACAGATATTATCCAAATTACCAATATTGTGGTTTTAACAATATATCAGTTTCGAACCTAAAAAACTGATATTCTAAGATGCCGTTTGTTACATCAGATAAAACCAAAAATATCAGTAAAATATAGGTTATATATCTGTAACAGATTAGATTTATCAAATTTCATCACATCAGCATTGGTTAAGTCTGAACTTATTCTCCAAATTACAAACTTACCCTGTTGACCTGGAGAAATTAAAGCTTCAGTTTGGAACGCAAGAATAACGAATTGAACCAAAATGCAAGGCAAAATGTAGTTGATGAAATCCCATAGAAACGTTGTACACCAGAATATAATTAAATTGACGCCGCTGACTCTTTGCAAATGCTTCGATTTAGTGGCGCGTTCCTTAACCAAGAAAATTGAAAAACTTCCCATAAGAAAGGCCATGGCGAACATAAAATCTTGCGCTAACTGGTAAGCTTCTGTTCCTTGATTTCGTTGCTGTTCAGTCTGAAAGAAATGAAACATTTCAATTTCAACTGTAAAAATAATTTCAGTCCATGAACGACGTACTTTTTCGGAAATTGTTCTTGGTAAAGGATGATTACTAACAATCATACTTCGTTTGGAATTGTTTCCAAAATATTTCAATAATACGTTATAAATGGCTGTTAGAGTTACACCGGGTGTGTGATAAGCTTGGTTGTTGAACAAGGCAGTTACATTAAAAACGCCATCATCTTCGTTAAAAAATGCAGCTATCATGGTGTGCATATTGTAATAAGGTAGATCTTTAATACCTGCAACAAAAATTAGCGAAATTAACCTTAATTCTTGACTATTTAATGTTAAAACCAGGGACATTTGTAGGTCTAGCTATAGCAGTCAAACCGCAGTTGGCCAAGTACCTCCTCATCTGCAAAGCCACGGCTTGGCTTTGCTACTTTGCTAGCAACTGTAGCGAAATATTTGTATAACGAAATAGGTTTCCCCCCCAGAATACTATTATAACAAGGTTTTACTGAATTGATAAACTGACAAATCAGGTTTCATGTCTAAATAACCGATATTCTAAGAGTGACGCGAGTTTTGGGGCTCGAAAATTTCAATTTTGTGTCAAAAACTGTACAAAAGTGACGTCAAAATCAAAAATATCAGTTTAGATTTATCAGGTTTGCCATATCAGTTAAATTACAATAATTAATATTCAAACCTAGATCAATCAGGTACTGAAATAAGGCTTGTTTAGTTCCATTTCCTAGCACATTGTAGGCTTTATTCTTCGTATTGGCGTACATTGATGAGAAGATATCGCCCATTTCACGAGACTGTTGGCTATCACCGAGAGTATAGGGTACAGTAGTTCCATCAAACATATTCAAATCCAGGAATTTTTCGGGAGAATCTTGAGGCTTAGGTAAAGTTTTTAATATGGTCAATGTTATTGAAATGAAGAGAACTGGTAGAACAAACTGAGACAGAGTTAACAGCCAATGGCGATAGGTATGCAAAATACGTTTCTTCATCAGGGCTAAAAATTGTTGACGAAATAGTACGAAACCTCTATGACGCTTATAACTAACTCCGCTGATGTCTTGTAACGAACTATAAAAAGTTTTGGGCTCAACATTCAAACAGGCTGATTGGGAACTCGCCACGATACCACTATCTTCGCTAATTGGTCTATCAATAGTTAAAATACTGCTTTTAATCTCTTCTGCCGCTCTTGCTAATGATCCTTCAGCTCCTCCTTCTTTACTTTTTAATTTGGTCATGGCTGTTTGTGAGTATTCTCCGACTCTGAGGAATACTTCTTCCATCGTCGTTATCGAGGCTCCGTAACTATCTATTCCCAACGACTCTTTCGATTCTTCCAAGGCGTTGAACAGAAGACTAAATTTATCGCTTGAATCGTGAGGGAGACTGAAGGATAACTCTGCCCCAATATTAGATTCGAGTTCTGCTGATGGAATGTGAGCGTAAACCAAGTCCATAATTCCAGCAACGTCGCATTCTATCCCTTTAACTAGGACTAAATGATAACCAGCTCCGTACTTCTTTTTAAGGAATAATGGAGATCCTATAAAACATTTTGAATGAGTGCTTAAAGAGAATATAAACCAAAACGAAAATTCTGCTAAAGAGTGATGGCTCATTTAGAGAAAATTTGTGAGGCAAAGTAGCAAGAATGTCACACTGTACCATCCACCATAGCTTTAAAAGCAAAAGACAAGATAAAAACATTCGATCTTAAAACTTCAAAGGAATTATCCTATTAAAATTGAATACAAAATAAATGAAAATTGTTAATTATGAAAGAAATTGATAATTAAAAGGCATTATTGTAATTAAAAATAGGTATAGCCATTAGCACATTATGTAGCTTCTTCCCCTTTAAGCAATCTAGGGAGTAGTTTTAATTGGCTTGTTTATAGAAGTCCACTGGACAAAAATGGTAGATGGGGCTACATTCTCACTATTTTTTAAATCTACTAATCTAGCTTTTTGAGCCACTCATTGTGTTGCCCAGTAACGCTTTCCAGAAGTGGTGGGCAAAACGCGAATAAAAATCGCCTACCGAATTAAATACGGCACTCGCTCCCAGGAAACTTGTGAATAAAGAGTGAAGGTAGAAAGAACCATTTTTTTTTTATTCTCTCTACTAGGAAAATATTCCTCAGAGTTACTTTCCTCCTACACGTGAAAAAAATTTCCTCCCCGTGAACATAAAAGATTTTTCTCTCTGAGTTTATTCGTCACTTGCAAATGGAAATAAATTTTCAGCCCCCATTCGTTCTCCCGTGAGTGGAATGATTGAGAAATACATTTTCATTCTTTCTGCCAGAGTTAAAAAAATTTTCCTTGAGCGTCATTCAAACGCCCCTGCAAACTTTGCCCACCAATATGTTAATTTTTGAAATCCGCCGATTTGCCCACCACTGCTTTCCAGGAGGAGTATCGCTTATGGATATACACGATAATCCTCAAATTTTAAGTCAATTAGTCTTACAATCATTTTATAAGTTATATATGAGCAACTATTAATGCATTTTAATATAGTGCAGTGGATTTAAGATCAAATTTTTTCAATCCTGTCTGAGGACTTTAATTTTAAAGATGAAAATTCCATATTTACCACTGCATTGAACTTCCCCCGCAGCCATAATCGCTATTCTATCTCCCAATATATCAGCTTCTTCCATAAAGTGGGTTGTTAATAATATCGTTCTGTCTTCTTTCTCAGATTGCAATAGATCCCAAGTTGATCTTCGGGCAGCAGGATCCATTCCGGAAGTTGGTTCATCAAGCATAACGACTTGAGACCCTCCAACAAGAGCCATACCGACTGACAGCTTACGTTTCATGCCTCCTGAAAGATCTCTGGAGAATGTTTTTCTCTTGGCTTCTAGTCCCAAGGCTACAATCATTCGATCAACTTCAGATTTAATAAGATCAGGTAGGTAACCTTTTAACTATAATGATCAAATTAGAAATATTTATATCATCGCATTTAATTTTTAATTAAATTAACATTATCGTACTTTGCAGAAAAAATATAGATGTTCTTCTACCGTCAGTTCGTCAAACAAAACGTCGTGTTGAGGGCATATTCCCAAACTGCTATGTACACCTTCAATATCATCTTGAATATCGTAGCCGTTGATAATTGCGGTACCCGATGTTGGTGGGAACAAACCAGTTAAAATTGAAATTGTTGATGTTTTACCTAAATTTATAAAAGTAATTGTTTAACATAATGTTACGACTAAAGGCCCTATCTGTTGTGAAACTTTCCCCTTTAAAATGCTCTTCCCTTACGCACGCAGCCTAGCTTTGACTGTACAATTTGTTTTGTACAACGTCGTCTGCTAAGCTAGAAAAGAAAGCGACTTTAAAGGGGATTTGAAAATTGCAGATAGTCCCTTTAACACAAGGCACAGCCTGTTAATGGCTGTGGTTGGGACTAGATAGCACAATTCTTTCAACGTTGTCAAGCATTTTAACTAGCATTGGCCAATATTGTAATTTAACTAATACCGATATAAAGGATTAACACAAACTAATATTTTTGGTTTTGATGTCACCTTATAGATAATAATTTGGATCGAAAAACTAATGTAATGAGCACTGTCTATCTTAAAATATAAGTTTTTAGTTGTGAGTTTGTGACACCAATATAAATCGGTAAAACCTCAATATCAGTTGGCAATTTTAGGACCATTACTAATTTAATTTTTTTTTTTTCTTACCAGCTCCATTATGTCCTAAAAGTGCCGTAATTTGACTTTTTTACATGTAAAAAATAATATAATCAGGAAAAAGTTAAAAAAAAAATCGACTAATATTTTATTTTAGAAAATGTTACCTTTTGTACATGTTCAAACTTATATCGTTAACCGCAACTTTCTTTTTGGGATAAACCTGTAGAAATTTGAAATTAGTCAAAAATTCTTAAATTTAAAATTTAAATTGATATGGAATCAATTACTAATTCCAATTATCTTACTTTACTAAGTCCTAAAATCTGAATACCGGGTGTTAATCCAACAGGTTCTTTCTCGCAAAACTGAGATTTTGCACCATCTCTATCCAAGAGCTCCGATTGATCGAAAACAGCCGTAGTTCCGCACCAATAAGAAGACTAGAAAAACTATTTATTACGATACTAAATAATAGAATTTAATCTACTACATTACCATAAAGGGAAAATACCAAGGTTGAGGTACTCCAAATTCACCAGGAAATACCGCTTCTATATACCACGCTAATAGAATGTATAAAACAGTATCAAAAACCAGCATAGCCATGACTATGAACATCGACAAGGAATCTTCGCGGTTCGTAGTTTGCATCCAATTGCTAAAATTTGCTCCCGCACCTTAAAAAAGATACAGGATTAAATTATTGTAAATAATTATCAAAATCATGAATAGAATATCAAACACGTTGGTCAGGAAAGGTCGAACTTATTTGCTCTATTTTGATTACGTTAGGCAACTTACACTATCAACATGAACAGTGAACAACAATCTCTTGTTAACAAATAGCAGAGCATTTTAACGCATGCAGTGTAGAAATTTTTGAATTATCTCAAGAGCTTATAGCTGGACGATTTTTTGATAGTATGGCTGGTAGTATTATTCAGCGCACGCGACAAGGGACGCCTATTTTAATAGCTAACTATAGATAACAAAACCTGTAGTTCATGTTAGTAATGAAAGTAGTAATCAACAAACCCTCGTAAGTGGCAGAGGCGCCCATGATTTTGTTAAATCCTGCATTTGTCACTGTTTGCCATTAGAGGACGCTTATGAATGCCCCCCGAGCCCAACACTAGTGCCCATACAAAGTTACAACTGTTTGATATTCTTCCTGATATCGAGGTTTAAAAAACTGATACTGATATTCATCGCAACTTAAATTTTTCCACACAAGAATAAAAAAATAATTGGTGCGAAATTCAAAAAGTTAGTGACGTCAAAGCCCAAAATATCAGTGTTGGTGTTAAAATTTTGGCATATATGTTAAAATATCACTATCAGTTAAACCTTGATAGACAATGCGCAGTTCGTCATGTTTCATCAACGTACCTGTTCCTTCCCACATTGAAATGACTATAGCGCCTAAAGCTAATGCAGTATTACTCAACAGACAAGCACCCATCTTCTCAATGTGACTGATCGCATTATAGCGTGGAAATATTATAAAGTAAGGCACAAATGCGAAAAAAAACAGGATACCAGCTCCAGCTGCTGCAGAATTTGCTGCAAAATAGAAAAATTTAAGTTTTGATGTCACTGAAAATTACAAAGCCAAATGTTACCTTTTGAAAAGAAAACGCTGATTAAAAAACAGAAGGCTATCGTTGAAATAGTGTAAAGCAATAGAAAAATGAATAGTAGCAATGGATCAGATTTATCCAACACTCCGAGGCCATCTTTAACTTTAACCGTTAATACTATGCTCATAACAACTACGCTGAGCAACAAAAACATCAAGTACTTGACAAACCAAGCCAACCAATGTAGCCAATTACTAAGGCCCATCATTTTCATTGATTCTGAAATTGAAATTTTTAGTCTTAACATTAACGACTCTGCTTAGTAGAGTTGGGTGGATCCGATTACTTGGAAAGGTTTGATTACTACATTAAAATTACCGGGTAAAGTAATTGATTATCCGATTACTTTCAAGTTTAAAGTAACATTTAAATGCGGGAATTATAAGTGTTATGTCATGCCTCTTTTGTACATAGGTAAAGGGAGAAAAACGCGTGCGAGTAACCGTTTACCAGTTATCGGATGTGATCACCATTGATAAAAAGCAAAATAAATACCAACCTTTTAATCTCCTTTCCTTCTCCAAAACTATATTCTTAACAATGTTCAAAGCGGGGTAAATGAAACTCAGTAATAAAGCTAATGGAAAGAAAAACTGTAGTGCCATGAGGAAATTATCATCGTAATAAGGTGGATAGGGATATCTTTGCATCTTTATATCCAACTCAGAGTCATTATAACTTTGATTGAAGTGTTCAACCAAAGATGCACCAACTGCGTGTTGTAATGTTAAAAAACCTTCGCTTAAGTACCCTGGATCACCTCCATTGAAAGAATTCTTTTCACGCGGTCCCAATCCTTGAAAAATTGGGAAAGTTAACTCAGTTTTCCAATTTTTTGTTTGTTTGCTTGGTCCAGCGGCAATTGTAGACTTTAAACGAACCTAATATGATATTATTTTTTTAAGAAATTGAACAAATTAAGACAATAAATTAATTACTTTATAGTATATTTCATCTGCAAATTCAGTTCGTCCAATTTCATTAGGAAAAACCACGGCTAAAGCTTTGTAAATAGTATCGTTTCGAAATAACATTTGACTCAACATAATTTCTTCAGTTTTGTATCCTATGACGATTGATTTTAACTTTTTGCCAACTGCTTGCATAATTTCGTTTACGTGAGACTCATTTGGGGCGTAAGAAACAACCGGTCGATCCGTAAGAAACAAAGTTTGATAAACTTTGCTCCCTTTGCGAATGTATTGGGGCACATCTTGATAAAATTGGCTTTGAAGCAAAGGAAAAGGTTTGTAATAGGTTGGGCTACTGATGTAATCCGAATCAACTTTAGTCCTTATGATCATCAGCAATATTGAAAAAAGGGTCGGCACACCGAGTTCGAACAAAGTCACCCATGGATGTCTTTTTTGAAGAACAAAATTTTTCCATATTAAAAGCCAAAATTGGCGACACCTTGCCATATTAGAAGTTTTGTAAAGTACGAAGCAGTGGATCCACAATGGCTTGATCTTACTCAGTATTATCAATGGCGAATATCGCAGTTTCTTCCCATTAGAACGAATGATACGACATATTGCCTGAAAAAAGAGATAAGGGGTTGCAATATTAAGTGTAATGAAAATTCAGGTCATTTTTAATAACCATTGATAAGGAGCTATTTTTATATTTCTAGAAGTTAAATAAGGACTTTGATCTCTTTTATAACGGTGTTCAAATATTAATCAGATTAAAAAAATTATGATATTGATAGGCAATACTTATATGATAAAAATATTCGATGACTCATAAAATAACCACTCAGAGGTTGCCTACAACCAAAAGTTCATAGTGACAAAGAGTGTACAAGGTAGGCCTTCCTGTTCCAAGGAACAGTTATTAATAGCAGAAGAAGATATCTTCTGTTAATAGGCAAAAAAAAAATCAATAGTTCTGAGTAGCAAACTAGTCGAAATGTAATGCGTCTTTGGATAATATATTATCACAGTCACCCTAGAATTCTGACAAAAATGTCATCTCTTTCATTTCTGAGCTTAGAATGCTTTTTCGATGATAAAGGCGTTGTCGTGCAAATATCACGAGAATTTTGACAAATTTCTGTGGGGTTAATTCCCACGCTTGGAGTGGTTTTTCGATCGCTAGGAAAAGTACAGGCGCAATTTATTATGGGACATATGATAATGTAAAGCTTTACTCTGATTGGCTCTATGTGACTCAAATTGTATTTCCACAACAGCCAAAGCTAAAGAAGGCCTCGTGGGGCACACTTTTAACTATAAGCTTTTGCTACAATGTGTTGTTGAGAAACATTATTATTATTAACTCATGCAGACTCTAATAATAAAAATTCACTCATACCCCCATTACACTTAGTGACTTCCTATAAACAAGCAATAACTTTTCAAATTAAATGAACTCCTAACATTCAACAGATCTACTCAACAAAGTATAGTTGTAATTAAGTCAGGAAATGGCAATGGCATTAACTACAAATTATAATCTGCCAAGGCAAAGGTAAAAAATTTTCAACAGGTGGTGTGAATTGTTACAGAATGAACTGTAATGGTACTAGTAGCGACAGCGTAATAATGGTTATGGAAGTTCAAGCATTATGGTAGTGTAAAATTATATGTAAAATCATCCAAACGACTTAATCCAGTAGCAAACTGATCTAATTAATCTGAGACTGTGGGCTGTTATGCTTGCGAGATATAATTTAATGTTATATGATTTTGGCTTTTCAGTGTTTTTCATTTGAATCTTTTACCCTTGCTTCTACATCTACTTCAACTTTAGTACTTCTGCACTGACAGATGTGGGTGGTCTACCTAGGTAGAAGCTATTAGCTTAATTAATTTAGTATATATAGAGTCTTATTATTTATCCATTTAAAGTAGCACCATGGACAAATTATACACCACAGCACCTCTCTTATGGATGTTATGATAGAGGACACTCCAAGTGGCCAAAATTAAAAAATGGAAAAGTGAGTTTGAGAGGAAAGAGGGGCGAAGAGAACACTCTTACGCTAACCACGTTTAGTAATCTTGGGCAATCCATACTAATAAAAGAGGTTTCTCCTCTAGCCCATACGATAATATTTGGGGCTAACTCCTTGATTACTTCAATTTTTTCACTGACATAAGCGTAGAAAATTGGTGGAATGGTCTTAAAAACGAAGGAAACAAACAGCAAACCAGGAACAAACATCAATCATTCATTATCATGGAATCTCAATGAAAGAGAGGTATCCCTGTGTATAATTTGTTCGTAGTAACCCAGTTTAGTGACAGTAGTCGTATCAAAATCATTCTCATGATAGAGAAATAAAAGATATGGATCAGAAGGCAATGAATCCTCCTTTGAAGTCTATTAATCTAATGTTCCATATAGATCATCTCAGAGGAGTAAATTTCAATGTTTTACTAGCTTGGAGGGTATCTACTTCATATGCTATGGAAAATTGGAAATTCTATCTCTTTTGGTGAGAGTGGCTTCAAAACATGTAGGATGCGTGTGATTTATTTCCAGCCACTCCTGTGTGTAAGAAATCGTCGTCAATTTGGCAGAATCGGTCGTCCATTTGGCCAGAGGAATCGGCCCAAAAAATTTCCCAGATTCTGCCAGACTCGCGACTCGAGATATGGCCTAAAACCATTTTCAGACCTACCTATCAAGATTTAGTTTTCGACGAATTTTACGGTAAAAACGTTAAAATTAGGGGTAACTGAAATCATTTATGATAATATTCATTATTTTTAATATTTTAACTACAAAAATATTTGTAGAAAAAAGCATTTAAACTAAAATTAGCAAAATTTTACGTAATCCCCTCACAATAGATGGCGCCTTGATGACGAATAAAGCGTCAAAATTCAAACTGGCTTTTTCACATATACTGTATATTTCTCAAGGGGGTGCATAAAAAGCCATATATCTCGGCTCAAAAACGGTCAAAGTTTTTTAAATAATTCTCAATTATTCTAATTAAAATCCTCTTTCGAATGAGATAGGTCTCGTTAAAAACATGTCTTTCCTTCATAAGGAAATAAAATTATGAAAATTAAGAAAAAACTAGTTTTTTTTGACATATTATATACTATATAAATATCAGGGGGGGTACATAAAAAGCCATATAACTCGGCTCAAAAACGGTCAAAGTTTTTTTAATAATTCTCAATTATTCTAATTAAACTCCTCTTTCGAATGAGATAGGTCTCGTTAAAAACATGTCTTTCCTTCATAAGGAAATAAAATTATGAAAATTAAGAAAAAACTAGTTTTTTTTGACATATTATATACTATATAAATATCAGGGGGGTACATAAAAAGCCATATAACTCGGCTCAAAAACGGTCAAAGTTTTTTAAATAATTCTCAATTATTCTAATTAAACTCCTCTTTCGAATGAGATAGGTCTCGTTAAAAACATGTCTTTCCTTCATAAGGAAATAAAATTATGAAAATTAGGAAAAAACTAGTTTTCTCACATATTATACACCATATAAATATCAGGGGGGGTACATAAAAAGCCATATAACTCGGCTCAAAAACGGTCAAAGTTTTTTAAATTATTCTCAATTATTCTAATTAAACTCCTCTTTCGAATGAGATAGGTCAAGTTAAAATCAACTCATTCCTTCTTAATCAAATAAAATTATGAAAATTAAGAAAACCCGGCTTTTTTTTTACATATATATATATATATACGTGGGGGTAGAAAAAAAACCTTATATCTCGAATCAAAAACGGTGAAAGTTTTTGAAATAATTATATCTTATAGTAATTAAACTCCTCTTTCGAATGAGATAGGTCAAGTTAAAATCAACTCATTCCTTCTTAATCAAATAAAATTATGAAAATTAAGAAAACCCGGCTTTTTTTTTACATATATATATATATATACGTGGGGGTAGAAAAAAAACCTTATATCTCGAATCAAAAACGGTGAAAGTTTTTGAAATAATTATATCTTATAGTAATTAAACTCCTCTTTCGAATGAGATAGGTCAAATTAAAATCAACTCATTCCTTCTAAATCAAATAAAATTATGAAAATTAAGAAAACCCGGCTTTTTTTTTACATATATATATATATATACGTGGGGGTAGAAAAAAAACCTTATATCTCGAATCAAAAACGGTGAAAGTTTTTGAAATAATTATATCTTATAGTAATTAAACTCCTCTTTCGAATGAGATAGGTCAAGTTAAAATCAACTCATTCCTTCTTAATCAAATAAAATTATGAAAATTAAGAAAACCCGGCTTTTTTTTTACATATATATATATATATACGTGGGGGTAGAAAAAAAACCTTATATCTCGAATCAAAAACGGTGAAAGTTTTTGAAATAATTATATCTTATAGTAATTAAACTCCTCTTTCGAATGAGATAGGTCAAATTAAAATCAACTCATTCCTTCTAAATCAAATAAAATTATGAAAATTAAGAAAACCCGGCTTTTTTTTTACATATATATATATATATATACGTGGGGGTAGAAAAAAAACCTTATATCTCGAATCAAAAACGGTGAAAGTTTTTGAAATAATTATATCTTATAGTAATTAAACTCCTCTTTCGAATGAGATAGGTCAAATTAAAATCAACTCATTCCTTCTTAATCAAAAAAAATTATGAAAATTAAGAAAAACCGGCTTTTTTTTACATATATATAAATATATATATACGTGGGGGTAGAAAAACCCCTTTATATCTCAGCTCAAAAACGGTGAAAGTTTTTGAAATAATTATATTTAATAGTTATTAAACTCCTCTTTCGAATGAGATAGGTCAAGTTAAAATCAAGTCATTCCTTCTTAATCAAATAAAATTATGAAAATTAAGAAAAACCGGCTTTTTTTTACATATATATATATACGTGGGGGTAGAAAAAAAACCTTATATCTCGAATCAAAAACGGTGAAAGTTTTTGAAATAATTATATTTAATAGTAATTAAACTCCTCTTTCGAATGAGATAGGTCAAGTTAAAATCAACTCATTCCTTCTTAATCAAATAAAATTATGAAAATTAAGAAAAACCGGCTTTTTTTTACATATATATAAATATATATATACGTGGGGGTAGAAAAACCCCTTTATATCTCAGCTCAAAAACGGTGAAAGTTTTTGAAATAATTATATTTAATAGTAATTAAACTCCTCTTTCGAATGAGATAGGTCTCGTTAAAAACATGTCTTTCCTTCATAAGGAAATAAAATTATGAAAATTAAGAAAAAACTAGTTTTTTTTGACATATTATATACTATATAAATATCAGGGGGGGGGGGTACATAAAAAGCCATATAACTCGGCTCAAAAACGGTCAAAGTTTTTTTAATAATTCTCAATTATTCTAATTAAACTCCTCTTTCGAATGAGATAGGTCTCGTTAAAAACATGTCTTTCCTTCATAAGGAAATAAAATTATGAAAATTAAGAAAAAACTAGTTTTTTTTGACATATTATATACTATATAAATATCAGGGGGGGTACATAAAAAGCCATATAACTCGGCTCAAAAACGGTCAAAGTCTTTTAAATAATTCTCAATTATTCTAATTAAACTCCTCTTTCGAATGAGATAGGTCAAGTTAAAATCAACTCATTCCTTCTTAATCAAATAAAATTATGAAAATTAAGAAAAACCGGCTTTTTTTTACATATATATAAATATATATATACGTGGGGGTAGAAAAACCCCTTTATATCTCAGCTCAAAAACGGTGAAAGTTTTTGAAATAATTATATTTAATAGTAATTAAACTCCTCTTTCGAATGAGATAGGTCAAGTTAAAATCAACTCATTCCTTCTTAATCAAATAAAATTATGAAAATTAAGAAAAACCGCCTTTTTTTACATATATACAGGAAAGAGGAGTTTAATTATTATAAGATATAATTATTTCAAAAACTTTCACCGTTTTTGATTCGAGATATAAGGTTTTTTTTCTACCCCCACGTATATATATATATATATATATATATATGTAAAAAAAAAGCCGGGTTTTCTTAATTTTCATAATTTTATTTGATTAAGAAGGAATGAGTTGATTTTAACTTGACCTATCTCATTCGAAAGAGGAGTTTAATTACTATTAAATATAATTATTTCAAAAACTTTCACCGTTTTTGATTCGAGATATAAGGTTTTTTTTCTACCCCCACGTATATATATATATATATGTAAAAAAAAGCCTGTTTTTCTTAATTTTCATAATTTTATTTGATTAAGAAGGAATGAGTTGATTTTAACTTGACCTATCTCATTCGAAAGAGGAGTTTAATTAGAATAATTGAGAATAATTTAAAAAACTTTGACCGTTTTTGAGCCGAGATATATGGCTTTATATGTAACCCCCTGATATTTATACAGTATAAAATTTGTGAAAAAACTAGTTTTTTCCTAAGTTTCATAATTTTATTTCCTAATGAAGGAATGAGTTGATTTTAACTAGACCTATCTCATTCGAAAGAGGAGTTTAATTAGAATAATTGAGAATAATTTAAAAAACTTTGACCGTTTTTGAGCCGAGATATATGGCTTTATATGTAACCCCCTGATATTTATACAGTATAAAATTTGTGAAAAAACTACTTTTTTCCTAAGTTTCATAATTTTATTTCCTAATGAAGGAATGAGTTGATTTTAACTAGACCTATCTCGTTCGAAAGAGGAGTTTAATTAGAATAATTGAGAATAATTTAAAAAACTTTGACCGTTTTTGAGCCGAGATATATGGCTTTTTATGTAACCCCCTGATATTTATATAGTATAAAATTTGTGAAAAAACTAGTTTTTTCCTAAGTTTCATAATTTTATTTCCTAATGAAGGAATGAGTTGATTTTAACTAGACCTATCTCATTCGAAAGAGGAGTTTAATTAGAATAATTGAGAATAATTTAAAAAACTTTGACCGTTTTTGAGCCGAGTTATATGGCTTTTTATGTACCCCCCCTGATATTTATATGGTGTATAATATGTGAGAAAACTAGTTTTTTCCTAATTTTCATAATTTTATTTCCTAATGAAGGAAAGACATGTTTTTAACGAGACCTATCTCATTCGAAAGAGGAGTTTAATTAGAATAATTGAGAATTATTTAAAAAACTTTGACCGTTTTTGAGCCGAGTTATATGGCTTTTTATGTACCCCCCTGATATTTATATAGTATATAATATGTCAAAAAAAACTAGTTTTTTCTTAATTTTCATAATTTTATTTCCTAATGAAGGAAAGACATGTTTTTAACGAGACCTATCTCATTCGAAAGAGGAGTTTAATTAGAATAATTGAGAATTATTTTAAAAACTTTGACCGTTTTTGAGCCGAGTTATATGGCTTTTTATGTACCCCCCCTGATATTTATATGGTGTATAATATGTGAGAAAACTAGTTTTTTCCTAATTTTCATAATTTTATTTCCTTATGAAGGAAAGACATGTTTTTAACGAGACCTATCTCATTCGAAAGAGGAGTTTAATTAGAATAATTGAGAATTATTTAAAAAACTTTGACCGTTTTTGAGCCGAGTTATATGGCTTTTTATGTACCCCCCTGATATTTATATAGTATATAATATGTCAAAAAAAACTAGTTTTTTCTTAATTTTCATAATTTTATTTCCTTATGAAGGAAAGACATGTTTTTAACGAGACCTATCTCATTCGAAAGAGGAGTTTAATTAGAATAATTGAGAATTATTAAAAAAACTTTGACCGTTTTTGAGCCGAGTTATATGGCTTTTTATGTACCCCCCCTGATATTTATATAGTATATAATATGTCAAAAAAAACTAGTTTTTTCTTAATTTTCATAATTTTATTTCCTTATGAAGGAAAGACATGTTTTTAACGAGACCTATCTCATTCGAAAGAGGATTTTAATTAGAATAATTGAGAATTATTTAAAAAACTTTGACCGTTTTTGAGCCGAGATATATGGCTTTTTATGCACCCCCTTGAGAAATATACAGTATATGTGAAAAAGCCAGTTTGAATTTTGACGCTTTATTCGTCATCAAGGCGCCATCTATTGTGAGGGGATTACGTAAAATTTTGCTAATTTTAGTTTAAATGCTTTTTTCTACAAATATTTTTGTAGTTAAAATATTAAAAATAATGAATATTATCATAAATGATTTCAGTTACCCCTAATTTTAACGTTTTTACCGTAAAATTCGTCGAAAACTAAATCTTGATAGGTAGGTCTGAAAATGGTTTTAGGCCATATCTCGAGTCGCGAGTCTGGCAGAATCTGGGAAATTTTTTGGGCCGATTCCTCTGGCCAAATGGACGACCGATTCTGCCAAATTGACGACGATGTGTAAGAAGGCTCTGCGTGACTGAGTATAGACATAACTTATCCAACCAGCCTCGGGTTTTCCCATTTTTACAAACTTCTCTTGAACTTTAGAATTCGCAGCTGGGGAGATTGTGAGAACCACTGGTCGCTTTTAAGAAACTTACCCCTTCAGACATGGATAAACAAGACCCGAGAATAATAACTTCAAAAGAGGGTTTCATTGGCTTCTGATATGGATGTATATCTTTTTATTTGTCTATTTTCTCATCAAGAGGCTATATTTACGAACTTTGAAGTCGCCTTTTTCCCTTGCTTAATAGACGATGTTGGCCATAACAAATAATTGTAGGGTCGAAGCCAGACAATGGATTAAATAATTAAAGTTTGATTATTTAATCCATGGCCAGCCTGTGTGCAAAAAGGAGAATGAATCTCCAGGACCAGGGGCAGTTATACACTGTCCTAAAAGACTTAACTAAGCCTTTCCTAGATATTTTTTAAATTTACAAACATTATGAATTAAATAAATATTTACCCGTTATTGATTTTTCGACACATTTGGAACCAGTTTAAGATTTCAATAACGTAAAATTTATTAATATTAGAAGATATAAATAAATAAATTAATCGTAAGGACGAAATAACCAAAGACAACCGCTACTTCAGCCGTGTCTTACTGTCTTCAAGTGTCTTGTGACCCGGGCCGTGACATTGATTTGATTGATATCGATGACGCAACAAAGAAACAGCCAATGTGGTTCGAGAACTTCGAGTTAAGTTGGCCGTGCTTGATTTAGCAGAAAAATTGGCGCCAAATTCCCTCGTTATTCCCTAATTTTTATGTCAACACTGACAAGAAAGTGGCTTTCGAAATTAATTATTTTAAGCAATTTAAACTCATATAACCGGGTTTATTTCAATGGAATAATCACTTTGAATCATCAAAGCGTACTTCTAACGAATTTTCAAAGAACCTATAGGTTTAAAATAAATATGGCCCAAAAGTCAATTCTGTAAGTACAATTTATGCAAGGCTTCTCATATTTCTCATTGTCTTCCTATTAAAGGCAGTCCTTTTAAACTTTTTAGTTCATTCTTCAAAACAACTAATTTTGTTACACAAGATTCACCGATTAAAGTTAAACCGGAGAATTTCAGGTAGCCAAATAAAAAATATTTCTGTTTCTAGTTTAGAATATTCATCATGGTATTATTTTTAGCGCATCAGAAAATGAAAATTCACTATCGCCGATTAAAAAGAGTACAAAACGTAAAAAAAGAGTTATATCTGAAAGTGAGGAAGAAAATCTAGAGGAGAATAACACAGCCAAGATGAGAAAAATAGTCTCAAATAAAAAGGATGTAGATGTTATCAATACAGAACAACTAACAAAGGACATTAGTCACGAAAAGGGGGAAGACAGTTTCCATATAAGTAGAGCAAACCTTAATGAAACAGCCAATATTAGTGACGCAGTTAACGCTACTGAAATTGAAAATCTTTCTGAGAAAGCTACGAAGAAATCCAAGAACCAGAAGGTTACAAATTTTAATGAAAGTTCTGACAATGAAGAAACTATAGAGGAACAGAAAGAATCGATCAAGGAAACTATATTTAAAAACAAAACACCTACGAAAGAAACCAAAAGAATTAAGAACACAAGAAAATCTAAAGAAACATTGAACAATGCTAATTCGGAGGATGAAATAAGTGAATCTAAAGATAAAGATGTTGATGTTAAGAAAAATGTTATAAAATCCAGGAAAAGCCCAAAGAGAGATTTATCTAAAGATGAAAATGAGGATCAAGACAAGATAGAACAGAAAGAACCAAAAACTAGGGTTAAAAACGAAAAAGCCGGGGAAGAATCCAAAAAGAAGAATACAAGAAAATCTGAAGTAAAATTGAACAATACCAATTCTGAAGATGAAGAAGTTGTATTGAAGGATGAAGTTGTTGATGTTAAGAAAAGTGTCAGAAAAGCCAAGAAAAGCCCAGATAAAGATTTATCTGATGAGGAAAATGAGCAGACTGAAAAACCTATTCTAAAATCATCCAGAAAAACCAAGAAAAAGGTTAAAAAGGAATCTTCGGAGGAAGAAAATGAAACCAAAACTCTTGATTCTAAGGAAACTAAACCAGCAAGTAAAATCCATCCATTTTTTGGAGCCCAAGCGAAAGATTCTAAAGTTCAAGAAACTAAAGAACCAAATTCCAAAAAAGATCTCTATAACCCAGCTTTATCGCAATACCATCCTATAGATGATGCTTTCTGGGAAAAGGGCGATAAAGTTCCATATTTAGCTTTAGCACGAACATTTGAAATAATTGAAGACACCTCATCAAGGTTGGATCTATTTATTATTTAAATCTTAAGAGTAATAAATTATATTTATTTTTTATGTTCCAGGCTTCGGATGATAGAAATTTTATCAAATTATTTTCGATCAGTCATCGTACTATCGCCTGATGATCTATTAGGATCAATATATCTTTGCCTTAATCGCGTAGCACCAGAAACTGAAGGTTTAGAGCTTGGCGTTGGCGATATGTTGTTATACAAAGCAGTAGCTCAAGCAACGGGACGTACCGTAGAAAAATTAAAAGCAGATGTTAACATTAAAGGAGATCTTGGTATCGTGGCGGAAGTAATATACTAACAAGTAACAACTTTTTAAAGTTACATTTATCTTTAACATGACTTTTTTATCAGGCTTCGCGAAGTAAACAAAAAATTATGTTCGCTCCGCCAAAGCTAACAGTATCTCACGTTTTCTCAAAATTAAAAGAAATTGCACAAATGGCTGGTACATCAGTTCAGGGCAAAAAAATTGAAAAGATTCAAAGTATGTTTGTGGCTTGCCAACATTCTGAAGCTAGATACCTAGTTCGATCATTAAGTGGAAAACTTCGTATTGGTTTGGCTGAACAATCGGTTTTAATGGCTCTTGCCCAAGCGGCTACAATGACTCCACCTGGACAAGAATATCCTCCTAAAATAATTGACGCATCGAAAGGAACATCTTCCGAGAGTTTTAAACGAAAACTTCAAGAGGAGGCCTTGACGTTAAAAACAGCATATTGGTAGTTTAAATCTCTGTTGTATTTAACGTTTAAAGTCGACTTGCCACCTGACTTGATTCAGGATTTGTCAAATTGATATCACGAATTTAATATTAAGAAATTGAAAAATGTACGAGGCCGTCTTTAAATACGCGTGACGCCGGTTTTAATTTTCATTTCAGTGTGCTCCTATAGAATAACCAAAGAAATTGGCTTTTCAAATAATGAAATATCTAATTTGTTCAAAAATGGTCCAAATTTCAACAGAATTCTACCAAATAATCACACGTATTTTTCAATTTCTAAAGATTAATTCCCAAGATCAATTTAACAAGACCCAAATCAAGTCAGGTTAATTGTCTACTTTAACTTGAAGATATCAATTTCAATAATGATTGTTAAATTTTAGCGAATGTCCGAATTATGATCAGATAATTCCTGTTCTTTTAAAAGATGGAATAGCGGCTTTGCCTGAGAAATGTCCATTGGTACCTGGTGTTCCGTTAAAACCAATGTTGGCTCACCCTACTAAAGAAATTGTAGAAGTTCTACGACGTTTTGATAACGCAAAATTTACTTGTGAATATAAATACGACGGGGAAAGAGCCCAAATTCATGTATTGAAAAATGGGGAAATTAAAGTTTTCAGTCGGAATCAAGAAGATAATACGTCAAAATATCCAGATATCATATCGCGAATGCCTAAATCTTTGAAAGAAACCACAAAATCGTGCATTTTGGATAGCGAAGCTGTCGCTTGGGATCCCGAGAAAAAATGTATCTTGCCATTCCAGATTTTAAGCACGAGAAAACGAAAGGTTTGGAAATAGTGAGAATCTTCATTTAACATTTCACTGGAAATTTTAACTTTGAATTGCTGTATATTTTAGAATGCCACTGAAGCCGATATTAAAGTACAAGTCTGCGTCTTTGTATTCGATATCTTGTTCCTTAATGGTGAATCTTTGGTTAGAAAACCATTAGGAGAAAGACGGGAACTTTTAAGAAACGCTTTGGTCGAAGTTGAAAATGAAGTGACATTTGCCCAATCTATGGATGGAAATACTCTGGAAGATATCGAGGTTTTCTTAGATGAATCCATTAAAGGAAATTGCGAAGGATTAATGGTTAAAACGCTTGATAAAGACGCAACTTATGAAATATCAAAACGATCAAGAAATTGGTTAAAAGTAAATTCAAAGAAATCAATTTTAAAGCAAATTTAGTCATCCTAAAAATTTTCTTCCCACATGATAGTTAAAAAAAGATTATCTAGACGGAGTCGGTGATACTTTGGATTTGGTCGTTATTGGAGGATATTACGGAAAAGGAAAACGAACTGGAACATACGGCGGATTCTTGTTAGCGTGTTATGATGAGGAGAATGAAGAATTTCAAACTATTTGCAAAGTAAAATAAAAACCTTTTTGGGGTCTTAAGTGTTTAACAGCCTAATCTAAGATCAAAAGGAATATCTTATGGTAATGGCAAAATTGAATTTCTTAAGGATACAATGAAAACCATAAATATACAGTTTTTTTTGGTTTTTATATGTTTAAAGTTGTTTTTTTAAAAACTAGTGTTTACTGACGTCATTCTAACTTCTAACTTAGAATATTAAATTCCATTACGATTATTATAAATAAAACTATCTAATTTAGATTGGTACGGGTTTCAAAGACGAAGATTTAGAATCTCATACCTCTTTTCTGAAACAACACGTCATCCCGAATCCAAAGTCCTACTATCGCTACGATCACGGTTTAGCTCCTGATGAATGGTTCGACGCTGTCCAAGTATGGGAAGTGAAATGCGCAGATTTTTCCATCTCTCCAGTTCACAAAGCAGCTGCTGGAATTGTAATTGAATGAATTTTATTAATTGGTATAAGAATTATATTTAATTATATAATCACAGGTTGATCCTGAAAAGGGTATTTCTATGAGATTTCCAAGATTTTTAAGAATAAGGGAAGATAAGAAACCCGAAAATGCTACCAGCGCTAGCCAAGTAAGTTATCAATTTTTTCATTTTACACGTATAACCACTTAATTTTACCGTTTTTACTTTTTAATTTCTCGTAGGTGGCTGATATGTATAGCAATCAAAGTCAAGTTAAAAATCAGGATAAAAAAGAACATAAATTTGCGGATGATGATGAAGATTTATACTAAATTATACTTTTGGAAATTAATAATTTACCGGTTAATTTTTATTTTCAATTGTAAATTCAATTTGTGTAATAAAAACATTTGTTTTAATAAAAAAAATATGAAAGGAAAATGAAATTATAAAACTATTTGTTTTATTTGAACATTTACTGTGAGAGATCAAAAGGTTCTATATCCAGTTTTAATCCAAGGAGGATGGTACAGTTTGATATTCCTGCCACCATAAGTTTATAACTTCTAGAAGACAAGTTATAAATTTATGCTACCACTATACTTCTAACAAATGCTCCCTAAAATCAGAGGGAAACATGAAGCCACGGGTGTCATCAAACGATTTTTCCGTTTTGGTTTAAACAACATTTAAAGGCCTTGTCTGATCTTTGAAAATGCCCCTCTAACATGAGTTTCTCTTATGCATACAGCCTCTCTTTGACTGTACTATTTATTACGGTCAATATCGTCTGCTAAGGGAAAAAAATGGGCTTTGAAATTTGCTGGTAGTTCCTTTAAAGGAGACAATCAGGGTGTTTAGAGTCCCTTTAAAGTCGCCATCTTTCTTGCTTAGCAGACGACGTTGACCATAACATTGTACAGTCAGTCACTCAGTCTAAAGCTAGGCTGTATGCTAAGGAAAATGATTTAAGGAGAAAATAGGGCATTTAAAGGGACTATCTGCGATTTTTAAATCACCTTAAAAGTCTCCTTTTCTAGCTTAACGGCAGACGACGTTGATCATAGCAAATTGTATAGTCAAATAAGGGAAGAGCTTATTAAAGGGGCAAATTTCAGAGGGAGTATAAACATAAACGAAAAATTGCTTGCTAACGCGCGCGACGTCTTGTTTCCCAAAGTAACTTGCGCCGATTTTAGAGAAAAACTTGTTGGGCGTAGTGGCAGGAATGTCAATTTAACCATACACCTTCGGAAATAACTTTTTAACCCCCTTGAAGGGATTATCAGCGAGTGTAAGAGCTCCTTTAAATTCGCCTTCTTGCTTAGCAGGTGACGTTGACCATAACAAACTGGAGCTAGGCTGTGCGCATAAGGGAAGATGAGTTTCAAGGGACAGATAAGGCCCTATCTGCTCTAGATTTTTCTCTTAAATCACCTTCCCTTATGCACACAGCCTAGCTTTGATTGTACAATTTGCTATGGGCAACGTCGTCTGCTAACCAAGAAAAGAAGGCGACTTCGAAGGGGTTTTACAAATCGCAGATAGTCCCTTTAAACTCATAATCACAAGGGATTCCTTGAAGATTTATTGACGAATATAAAACGAGGCCAGTCAATTTAAAAGATCTACTTATCAAACAAGTATATTTAAAGGTTGGAGAAAACAACGTGACTACACGTAATTTTTAATCTACTTTAAAATGCTAATTCGAGGGCTCAGTGACTTAAATCATTCCATATTTATGTGACGGAAAAGCTATTAGGAAAATCCCATCCCGAACGCGGTTGATGCGCCCGAGATAAAATATTGACCCCGTCTAGAAAGTGTCCTTGAAGCGGGTCATTTTAAAGAAGTCGAAATAGGTGATGTCATAGTGGTGTAGTTAAAACTGTTAAACTGACTTGTCAAATTGCACAATTCCAATTAAAGCCCCTATAAAAAGCTCTTCACTTAAGCACACAGCCTAGCTTTGACTGTACAGTTTGTTATGGTCAACGTCGTCTAAGTTAAAAAAGAAGGCGATTCAAAAGTATCGCAGATAGTCCCTTTAAGGGCTCGAAATTAGCAAGGCTTGTGCCTATATAGATGGAGATTCCATTATGGGCATATGGTCCATCTTTTCTCGTTGCTATATAGGGTAATGTATTATTTTTGCGGATTATTAATTCCCCTTTAAATTCATCTTCCCTTACGCACACACCCTAGCTTTGACTGTACAATTTGTAATGGTCAACGTCGTCTGCTAAGCAACTAAAGAAGGCAACTTTAAATGGGCTTTAAAAATCGCAGATATAGACATCTATTTATAAAATAGACAACCTTTTACAGGGACGCACCCATTGCCGGTTGAATTTTAGCCGAAACTGATGGAGGCAGCGGTCAAAGGAGAGGTGGAGAAGACTCAATGAAGAAAGATACGTGGAGGAGAACATTCATCTACAGTTTTTTCTACCCTCCCATCTATTACCTAGAATGGCGAGGGAGGGCTCCTTGAAGATTTTTTCTCTGTAGAGAATTTTCGAATCCGTCTATAGCTTTGCCTATACTTTTCATAAATGCGAGTTCGGGCAATGTAAAAAACTTAGGTGAATACACAATGTTGTAGCCCTTAGCAACTGCATTAGTAAAATTTCTCGGCAAAGTACATGTACACGGTATCCTAATAATAACGATTTGAACACTTCCAAGTCAAGTGAAACTAATAGAGCATTTTAATTGGTTAAAAAACACTCTGAAATTGATTCAATTAAACAGCCACGAAAGATAATCCTTGTCTACCTTGATGGGAATGTTGAAACCAGAGCACGCTCAAAAATTGCGAAAATATTTTTATGTTTTGGCGGGAAAATAATCAAAGTATAACTTGTTTAGTAAAACAGTCACGTATTAAATTTTGGGAATTTCTTCAACCTGTATTTTTGCGGGACGCTTTTATAGAAAAATAAAAAACAACCCTTGACCCGTGGGTTTAATAAATTTAAGCCTCGCCTTTAAACCTTGCTTTTATATATGCATTAAATTTCATTTTAAAGTTTCAAATATATTCACGGCACAAAAATCGTACGCTAAGGTGTGATTCTAACGTATTTTTCTTAAATATTGATAACAATCAAGCAGGCTATGTGGATTTTAAGCGAATGATAATATAATTATCAGAAAAATTTAAATCGTAACGGCTTAAAATAAACCACTACCTATAAAAAAATCTAAAGTTTTAATCTTAAACGTGGATAAAATCACAAGGCTAGGAATAAAGGACTTTCTTTAAAAATTTAATGCCTGTACTAATGATGGTTAAATTTGTATAAACAACTATATTTAATTTGGTGATACGTTTTTAAAAAAATTACGATTTAATATAGAATTACTAATTTTCTTTTAAAATTAGTAATTTTTAAATACCAATTAGTTTTTCCAAACCTTTCGATTTAATTTGAAAATACCAATTTACTTTTCAAAACATTTTTTTTTTTTTTTTTTTTTTTTTTTTTTTTAAGTGAAGATGAGATTAATATTTGACAAGACCCAAATTGGGTTTGGTTGCGTGTTTACTTTAAGTACTTTCACGAAAAATACCGCGCGAAAGAGACCATATTACGTGGCAGAACACTAGAGAATAAAATATAGCAGAAGTCGATATGATTTCATACATGATTACGTGAAATTTGGAAATATACCAATTAGTTTTTCAAAACATTTCTGATTTAATTTCGAAACACCAATTAACTTGTTATTTGTCAAAGCAATTAACTTTTCAAAACATTTGAGTAATTAATTTTTAATTACCAATTACTTTTTCAATCTTGATTTAATTTGGAAATACTAGTTAGATTTTCAAAGTATCATAAATAATAGTTGGAAATACTAGTTAGATTTTCAAATCATAGGTTATATTGCGTGGTATTAAATCATTTTCAACAAGTAGAAGGCAGATTTTTTTCTCATTCATTAAGTTAATCATAGACCAAAATAACTCTCGGGGTTTTTAAATAATTTCAAGGTTAAAAGATTTTTATTCAAAGGGACAAAACAGGCATTACTGGTTCGGTACTGCCTTCTACTTACCCTTTAATTAGTCATTAATATTTAGAATATTGTGTTCGGAATTACCAATATGTAAATTTAGCATTAAACCGGTCGAAACCTATACATTAAACGTACGCTCAAACTTCAAAAATTAGGAAAATTTAAAAATATTGTGAAATTACTTTAATGACGATTTAATCCTATAATAGTACCGCGGCGCTACTAAACATATTTTATACATCTTTAAAAAACTTCCATTTTGGAATTACAACTTCCAAAGACAAGCTACACCCCCTCCCCAAACAATTATTAAAGGGAGAATGAAACCTAATAACAAGAGTTTTTTGACCTAGTCTTTATCGTTTAAATAGGCCTAATCCACCATTATAAAAATTAGCAAACAAATATTAAACTAGAAATCAATTTAAAACTTATAAATAGGCTTAGCTGGATTCATGGAGAACCTGAATTTATTCGTTTTGACCAATCGAATGGAAGTCTCATGGAGATTTCGCCTTAATAACGAGCCTTTGCTTATTGGTCGATGATCCTTCAACGCGAAGAAATTCAGGATCTCGATGAATCCAGCTTAGCCTATTTGTCGGGTAAGTTTTAAAATTATTTCTAGTTTAATTTTTGTTTGTAATTTTTTTTATTGGTGGATTAGACCTATTTAAACGACAAGGAATCTATAATAAAAATCACGTGTTGTTAGGTTGTATTCTACCTTTAAATGGAATGCTAGATTTTCCTAATATTTCGAAGTTGAAGATGCATGGTTTTGGTTGGATGCTAGGCTTTTATTATGAGTGTGTTGGTTGTTATAAAATAACCTGGGAACCAATAAAAGAGCTGTTAAATAGAACTTGTTTCTATGGAAAATGTTGCCTTTTTTCCATGAAGTTTTATGATTCCAACTTATCGCCCCGTTACATGCGGCAAATTCAAACTTAGTTGCAGACTACGCTTATTCTAAATAGAACGTTACTTCAAGGATATCTGTTAGCGTACCATATACCATAAATCTCATAACGTTATGTTACTTACGAATTATCGCATAGTAAAATGAAAACGATAGCTAGATTTTGGAAAATGTCATTTTTCAAAAAAAATTATTTGAAAAGGGTTGGGATCGAATTGAGAAAAAACTTTAAGATGGAATCGAAAAAAAAAAAAAAAAAAAACGTTGAGATTAAATTGAAAACAGCTTTATAAATATCAGTCAAGGATTAGGATTTGATAGTTACTACTTTTGCCACTGTTTGATATTAATTAGAGTAATTTTATTCATCTTTATCGATTAAAATAACGTGATTCCATTGTTAATAGTCCTAGGGGTAACCATTCATTGCTACCAACTTGGTGCCACTCGGCACCCGAGCTTTGTGGCGAGGGGTTAATCATCCACGTCACTGTAAAAAATCTGTATCTTTGACTGTACTAAAGTGGTTACCTAACTGAGTATGATTTTAGCATTACCAAAGGCTGTAGTCAGTGACATACTAAGGTAGTAGGTGAGCAGATTCTTAATCGGAAGTTTATTAACATCCGTGTGTGAACAAACCTTATAAATTCTAATACGAAAAGAGCGTTGGGTCTAT